>OU342962.1:14332843-16832843 GCA_910592155.1 Ypsolopha scabrella | reverse complement strand
GTTATAGACTAAATTTAAGACCTCTAAAGTTTAATACAGGCATTTACAAAGTCACTATTTGACTGAAATGTAAAATTTTTTACACTTTGTTGCCCATTGCTAAGATAGCTTTTAAACCAGTCGTAAGCAGGACCTCGTATACCATATTTTTCCATTTTATGAAGAAAAGTTTTAAGATTCACAAAATTAAATGCCTTGGTCATGTCAAAGGACACTGGACACAAACGCTGCCTGGTTCTTTTTTACAAATTTTTTCACATACTTACATATACTGTTGACTAAATGGAAAACTGCTAGACTCGTGACTTACAATTAGCAAGCAGAATGGCACAAATTATGGCACAAATTATTACCTACATTTTCAGTATTTGTTTTTTTTTTCAAATTCCAAGGTTTTGGGATAGACTCTCCAACTAAAATGGTCTAAGACTGACAGCTTTTTTTATTTTTGGAGATAAAAAGTAAATAAACAAAAAGTGTATTTTATGTAATTTCTTGAATTGATTTTGTAAATATCTAATATTCTAAATATCTAATATAAAAAATGAATTATTGGATTTGAATATGTTTTGCAAATAATCCTCCAGCCGTTTCCTACCAATAGGAACCCAAACTTGTTATGTTTTGAAAATGTTTGTTCGTTTTTTAGAAAACGCGAGTAGCTGATTATAATAGTGCGGTACATTTTCACAATCAGCTCTAATACCTCCTTCAGAGGTCCATGGGCGATCTATCAACGCGAAAAGACTCAAATTTATACAAATTGGCTCACCATGAAAACCTATATGGCACTTCCAGTTGACTTAGAAACTTGAAAATTAGTTCATAGAGCAAACGTCTTCAAAGGAAAAAGATCTGAAAATTTAAGTAAGTGTCAATTTAAATTGGTCGAATATAAATTACTCGTGGAATAATTTTTGGTTTTAAACGGGATTTATGGACCCTCAGGGCACAAGTTTTAGTCCTCTTTTGTCAAGTTAATGGATATAAATACTTGAATATGCATGTGATCATCAAATTGGAACAGTCTCAGTTTGGTGCTGTTACATTGTTCATTATTTCAGGGGTACGTCGAGTTTTCATTAATAGTACTCTATTAATATATTCCCTACGCTAGCCCCTCGCCCACAGCTCCGCCCGCGTTCAATCAATCTCTGCCCCGTTATCGGCTTGCGGGTTATTTTATGAACATTACTTAATAAAGGCTATAAGTGATGTTCATAAAATAACCCGCAAGCCGAAAATGGGACAGAGATTGATTAAACGACCAAAGTCACTACGATTATAATAAACAACCGCATAATCCGTTGAGTGGTTCTCAAGTTAAAAACCGGACAAGTGCGAATCGGACTCGTCCACCGAGGGTTCCGTACAAATTTATAAATATTTTATGTAATTTGATTAATTATTTTTTTATGATTTAATTACAAATATATAGTTTTCAGATTTTTCCTGTACTTTTAGTATAGGACGGTATAACTTGCCAAATTTCATAGCTGTAGGTCAACGGGAAGTGCCCTATAAATTTTGATTCCCTTTAGAATGTCTAAATATACGTTTTTATGCGGCATAAACGGCCGTATCTTTTTTTTACGTTAACTCGGAAGTTTGTTTTTTTCACAGCTTCAAGGTACTGTAGACTTGAGTATATGGTTTTAATTTCAACTCGATATCTTCACGGATTCCCGAGATAAAGGGTCTGACAGACAGACGGACAACAAAGTGATCCTATAAGGGTTCCGTCTTTTCCTCTTGAGGTACGGAACCCTAAAAAGAACATACATACATACAAACAGACAGACATTTCTTTTTAATATGTAGTTTTGACTACAGTAATTAAATTACCCATTCCATTTAAAATTTCGAAAAATTATTTAATGTGCAGATATATCTTTCTTACTACTTTATTATTAGTAGCATAATAGCATAAGATTAGGTCAAATACGTACTACAAAATTATTGGTTCAAAATTAATGAAAGATTCGATAGGACTACCCGAAAACTTATCAGCGCGGGTGAAACCGAGGGCAAAACATTGTAGTACCTAAACGTGTGATGAGTCGACAAAAAGTTAAATCTTATGACAGCTTTTTGTTAAGTAAAAGCCATTTTTTCGAAGCTTTCCGTAAATTCCCTTCGAATACATACGCAACATAACTAATGTGTTTCGCTCAACCACTCGAAGTATGTAGGCAGGTAGGCAAAAAGTATTTAGTTCAAGGTCCGTGTGGGATCTGGTGGTGGTGGTAGGTTGCGCCTCTGCGCCGCACGTCGATGGGCGCAGAGTCCCGCAGTGTGCCGCCACCCGCTCCCTGCGACCGACCGCTCGCGCCCTCACGCGCTCGCCGCCCGCCCGCCCTAGTGCCCGCGCGCGCGCCCAAACCCTCAACTTACAGACACGCGACGCTTAGAACAACAAAACTACGTGACGACACGAAAAAATATACAATAAAAATGTGCCCTTATAACAGTGTGAAGGTGCCTCTACTTCAAAGAAAACAAATCAAAATGTCTTTTCCCGGCAAAGTTTCTTTAAGCTAGTACCGCAATAATAATTTTAAACTATTTAACATTGAAGAAACTATATTAGTAAGGCTGAAATGAGCAGGTTTTGTGAATCTATAAGGTATATAATGTACTTTTGGTTTAAAGTTTTCTGCAACTAATTGGAGGTGATTATCGAAGAAGCTATACTTACAGATATTGACATTCCTCGACGAGTAAAATAAATATATAAACAAAATTAATAATAAGGGAAGTTTTAGTGTTTAAAGATGGAAAATTAAATAGCCGGTAATGAGAACAAAATTAAATAGGTTTTGATTTTCACTACCAACAATCATAGGTTTTATACCCTTTTCGATGCGATGCTTGGACAAAATTAATGTATGTAATAATAATCTGGGCTACTCAGAATTACAACCTACTGATGTAACTATGAGCACCGTATAAACGGACTAGAGATACTTCATTGTTTTAAGTACTGGTCACCCATACAAATTTTTCAATCTCCATATTTTTTAGGGTAGTCTTCATCTTCATCAATTATAATTATAGTGATGTTGTGACGGTTTTACTACAGCACGGAGTGCATAAATCTAAGCAATGAAGCCCAGCACTCCGGCAAGTGCAAGGTCCCGAGCATCCCTTCTTGCACTTACATGAGAACGATTTGAGGAAGATTGTTCGTGTATTGTTTGTATTTGTATTTAACCTGAGCTATTCGAACAAACCCACTCTGCGGCATCCATTTCCGTCCCCAATTTTTGCACAAATTCAAAATTCAAATACTTTATTTTGTAAAATAGGTTCTACATAAATACCTTAATTCGCAGTCCTGCTCTAACGCTTCTGCTTTTTAACAGTCTATCCTACTCTAATCAGGTGCCGCGCATGCAAAACATCAATTATTTTGAAATCGCGGCTACACTGATGGTTTTTTCATTTTTATGTTATTGTCTGCATCTGTTTTATACTAATATCAGTTATAATATGCAAAGTTTCAGATCAAATTTCAAGTACTTATTGAATGCTATCGGTTTATTGTACGGTTTGGAGGTAATTTTGTAATGTTTTTTCCATCGAGAAAATTTAATGGAATCAAGTTTTCACCATTGCGTTGACATAGCATTAGTCCGCAACTTTACCATAGGTATTCAGAGTGATTGTAGCAGTATTTGTTGATATAAAGCAGGATCATGCAAAGCAAAGTGAGGTATTATACACTCTTAAGACACTTTTTACACGGCAATAATTAAAAAACAAAAGAATATGTTTTGTTGTATTATATTAGCACTTGGTGTTGGTGGTATGTGCAAAAGGAATCTCTTTGGTTGGCTGCTGATTTAATAAACAGGCGGAACCGAAGGCTGCATAAGGTCTCTTCCACACAGAGCGATCAAACACTTCCCTCCTGCTTTGGCTGTAGCTTCGCAGCTGACATTTGGTAGGAGAAATACGATGGCCAAGTCAATCAGGTTCCGTAGTTTTTTTATGCCAGGAAAGGTTTCTCCACACGTAGAGGAAGAATTCGAATCCGGGGGCAATTCCATTTCACCTTGCCTGAAAGCAAAGCAATTGAGTACAACTTCTCTCACCTCTTCCTTTCTGGAAGTGAATGTTTCGGGTTGTCGATCCCCAGCTACAAAAGAAAGCAAATTGCATTGTTAGTTCATTGTCTTGGTTTCCGTACCCGAAGGGTGCCAAACGGGTTCCTATTACTAAGCCTCCGCTGTCTGTCTGTCACATCTTTAGCTGTTATAGGTAAACAGTTGAAATATGCACAGAATACGTTTTTTCAACGTTATTTGTTTCAGCTCTACCTAAGGCGACGAACAAGGAGATGCGGGGCGTTAAGCGACGCGGTGCGTGTAGCGGGCCGCCCCGGAAACACAAACATACACCGATGTATAGGGCGCACACCGCGCCGCCTGACGCGCCGCGTCTCCTTGAACGTACCCTTAAAGTTATTTATTTACTAGCTTTTGCCCGCGGCTCCGCCCGCGTGTTATTCAGTTTAACGATATGCTTTTTCCGGGATAAAACCTATATCAATTCTAAATTTCATCCGAATCCGTCCAGCCGTTTCAGCGTGAAAGAGTAACAAACATACACACACACACAAACTTTCGCTTTTATATAAAGCATTAAATTTGGTTAGATTTTTGTACATATGTACTCTAAAATATAACAACAAATAATAAAAATTAGGGTTCCGTACTAAGAGGAGACGAATTGTTTCTCAGGCGCTACCTATACCATAGTTTGTGTCGCCTTGATGTTGCTTTTGCTTGTTTTGTTTTTAGGGTTCCGTAACCGTATTGTGTATTGATACGGAACCCCTTGTATGACTCACACTTGACTAAATTATTGTAAAAATTGTCAAAAAAGCGTTCCTTTTTTGTACCTTTCTTTGTATATATGAATGCATATGACTGATATATTAGAATAATATCTATTTTTATGATATCTATGATGCATAAATAAACCTGACTGTAAATATGCGTCACTTGAGTCGGTTGTCAACCTCACTTAGGTTTAATCATAGTCAAAAAACTTTACTTGGGGTAAATAATATTAGGAAAAATTACGAGCTATTCTAGCTAAATAAGCAATACTGAAGTAACAATTACATTTTTCTACAGTTATTATATATAGTAAATATATTTACTACATATACATTATTTTTATTTTGAATAAATACACTCTAAAGTATTATAAAGTAAATAAAAATTTCAACTGACGCCGGGCCCAGTAGTGCCCAAAATATATCTTGATTTGATTTTTTCTGTGTTTTTATATCTACAATAAATAAAAAACAATAAAAAGCTTCAAAGTGCCAAATATTTATTCATTAGAACGTAAATAAAAAAGGTACAATATTTTACATAATATTTCGTTCCACTTTCTTAGAGTGAGATATATAGTAATATATCTATGGCAAATTCCATTATCAGTTACGGCCTAATTTAAGTACTCACAGCCGTACCTACAAAACTTATCTTGAAAAAATCCGTAAACTTCAACGATGTGTCATTAAAAACATTGTACCTATCGGGGATTATTTCATGAAATATTCACCATCACAATTAAATTCACTTGTACTTGTTTCACTGCTTTTAATTTTAAGGTTTACACGTTAATACCGACCGGTTTCGGTTAATACACCATTCTCAAGGGATACAGAAATTCAGGAAATTAAACAAACATTACGACGAGCCGCTAAAAATGTACACAATGATTATGTCGAAACGAAAATATAAATATTAATACAGACACAACTTTTTACTACTGTATTATTAGTGGAGATGTTGTTAACTACGATGATACTCGTAATAAAGAAAACCGCATCCAAATCCGTTAAGTGATCTCGAGTTAAAACGGAACATTATACATGTCAGAGAGACAGGGAGAAAGACAGACAAACATAAAATCTAAATATTGTACTTTTCGCTTTAATACAATACAATTAAAACACATTACATTTAAAATTTTAAAAAATATTCAATGTACAGACACGACTTTTCTACTACTTTGTTATTAGTATAGATAGATACGTATTTGACTTTGAATTTTGGTTTTCCCGATGGGAAAATATATGACTTAAATCATAGTATTAATTTGTCTATGCTTAAACCTGGCTGGAATGACCTTTTCAAGCTTAATATTAGCATGAAGTGTGTTAGGATCTTTGGAAATGTAAATTCTGATATAGTTTTCCCGTATGGGAAAAATCATTACTTAAATCAAAGTTCTATTTTGTCCATGATTAAACCTGGCCGTAATCACTTTTTCAAGCCGATTATTAGCAAGAGGTGTGTCCGGATCGTTATAGATGTGAATCTGAAGTCAGATAAAACTGATATAGTTTTCTCGTATGGGAAAACATATTACTTAAACCATATTATTAATTTGTTTATGCTTAGACCTGGCTGGAATGACTTTTTCAAGCTTAATATTAGCATGAGGTGTTTTAGGATCGTCGTAGATAGAAATCTCTAGTCAGGTTAAACTGATACAGTTTTCTTGTATGGGAAAACGACTGGTTTTTTCACGTATAACTAACCATTTGGTCAATGTAAGGCAATAAACCAGCAAAGCAGCGCTTTTTTACCCGACTTGATTAACAAATATTTAATTATTGAACTGAAAATGTATCTATAAAAATATAGCCATTTTTACTCAGTGATAGTGCAGCTTTTTATTAAAGAAAGAATTTTAAAAATCGATTCTATAGTTCCAGATGTTATTATTACATACAAACAAACAAATCTTTCCTCTTTATATAATAGTGTAGATGTAGATAGAGCAGGTGTAGATGTCGATAATGGTAACGGTATAATAGTAGTTTATGAAACCGGTACATAAAACGAGCCGAAAGCTAGTTTTTTAATAGAACACGAGTGTTTTAATACCTAGTTATGTATAGTTTCATACACTACTTTATCTAAACTCATGCCTAACAACCTGTTTTCATGATAATCTTGATAAAATTTGTCGTTAGCCATTTTTGATTTTTCTTGTGAAAGCTCGTTCTAAAAGTGTTCGTAATTTCCGTCGTTATTTCCATAATGTCAGATGGAGTCAAATTGTCATCACCATCACTGCTGTTAGTAATTTTAGGGCAAAATAATACTTTTGGTTTAACTGATAAAACCACAATAAAAATGATAATTTCCACGTAAGCTACATATGGCGCCAAAATCTAACAGTCCACCACGCATGTGTACGCGTTGCGTGCGCCAGCAGCCATAGACAATGCAGGCCGAAAATAAAATGAATTTGTGAACTCCTTTGTCACGCCGCAATATTACTTAGTACGTGTTAGAGAATATTATATGATAACCTCATTGGTATTTGATATTAAACCTCAGACATGGCTGTATGGGCTAAGTTCCCTTTGACTTCCTAGTTAGTATCACATGTACTGTAATCTCAGAAAAAGTTTTTTTATAGCATTATGTTGTGTGGAGACAAGTGGAGAGTATGTTGTGAGACGTTCAAGAAAATTATTTTTCACTATGCCAGTAGTTTTGAGTTCGTAATGAGGATTTTACGATATGATAGGTTAGATAAATAATATTAAATAATAAAACAGGTTTTTCTGAACAAGTATTTCTCGTCATCAGTTGAAATTATAAGTAAAATCACCTCGAAATCGCGGGTTTTATGAGCTGCTTCTTTTAGTCGGACCTAAGCTAAGAATATATAAATTATTTTTTTTGCGTCTGCGACATAATGAGAGCTACGTGTTCTTGTTTACGAAAGCTAATCTGAGTTTCGTAATAAGCTGCAAGCTGCAAGGGTATCCTAATAGCTAATAATGTCACAGTTGAACACAATATTTTATCTGCGACCATCTTTGCAAATAACAATGTCATGGAAAATGAGAAAAAGAAAGCACGGAATTGTATTTTTTTATTTGGTGCTGTAAGCTCTAACAAGGAGTTGTAAGCTCTGGCAAGCAGCTGTAAGCTCTGTTTGTTCATTCTAATTGTCCTCAGGAAACATTTGAGACTGCATGGTAAAGATAATCTTAACATAAAGCAAAAAAAATTTGGCCATCATAGCGGTGTTGTAATAAATTGGATTAATCACAGCGCAATAACGCGGTGTTATAATAAATATTGTAACATTTGGTTTTTGCGGTACAGACAAACAACGTAGGTACTTGTTAAACCGTATTTGATATTTTATTTACCTTAATGTAGTACCTATGGGAGTATATAATTATAATAATGAGTTTAAATAAATTTAAATCCATTACGTTTAATGGGTATTTCTACCCATTTTTAAATAAAATTAATTGCGATCTATAATTCAATAATAATGACAAGATTTTGTCTTAATCTAAACAGACACATCTTCACTGATCATAAATTGAAAATGTAATTAATTAATACATAATTTATATATTTAATTATATTACTTACCAGAATTTTATTTTAAGAGCCCGGTCCGCGGCTACGACAACTTTGATCAAAAACAATATGTTAATATTTTTCTGGCCTTTATCGCGATGTTTTTGGAAAAACTAGGGGCATACACCACTTCATATTGGCCGCCTCAATTTCAAATTCATTTGATTGAATTGTTTCTCTTTCGCGAGTTATTTTAGTACTTACGAACCCGCTCCGAATCGTTATTCATAATATCTAAGTATCAAAATAACGCGCAAAGGAGAAACAATTGAATCAAATAAATTGTAGGTCTTTAGTTAGGTGGCTAATATGGACTGGTGTATGTCCCTGATTTTTACAAAAACATCGTGGCAATGACAAGAAAAATAATTATAATAATGTTTCGCATCAAGCAGACGAAAAATACGGTACGGCCTCTTAAGCGACACTATCGGATGTTGCAATAATATAAAGTATTTTATTTTTAGTCAACCTGTTCGATTTCCGCTACGAAAAATATTTTTCAAAATCGAATGATGCTGTTTTCGATTTTATTAAAATCTAAAGACTCTATTGAGCATTTTTCGCTATTCCCTATAGTTTCGGATTTGGCCATTGACGCCCACTTGAACAACTAACCCCGCGTAATAAGGGCTGTTGGGAGGTTCAATAAAAGATGATCTGTCGTCGGAACCAGGTGTAATAATTAATCATATATCAGTGAACATTGCATTTATATCTACGGTGACGCACACATGACATGACACATTTTTTACAAAAAAAATATATGAAATTATAATAGATTTTTTTTCTTTTGTAGAAACTATAGTAGGTACTTAATCCATCCATCCATCCATCAGCCTGTTTCGTCCACTGCTGGACATAGGTCCTTCCAAGATTTTCATTTTTCATCTTGGCGGTCCTCCTGGAAGAAATGCTCATACTCACGCACGCTGGGCAGGCGGGTTGGTGAGCGCGGTGCCAAAACCCTTCCACCAGTGACGCCGCTGCCCGTCACCAGTCTGTTTTATATAAGGCCCGGCAATTGGGGATGGATATACCGCCATCCATCGGTCCCAGGCAATGGTGGGCTGCCTGGTTTTGTCTGAGAGCCTCTTACTCTCCCCCGAATGACTTCGGGAGTATTTGCGAGTCGAGCCCAGCATCAGCTCTACCACCTAAACCACCACGTTTGGTTAATTTTTCAATATAACATTTCATGACAGTATCATTACATTTGTAAATGTTTAAAACTAGAAATGAGTACCTACATATGAAGAGAAATTCATAAATAATTTCATACTTTTAGTAAACATGGTATAAATTTAAAAAATATTGTGCTATGGAACCAAAAATATAACAGCCAATAAAATCTTAACAACATGTAATGAAAAACTATCAAAAATATTTAAGACTTATCCATCTAATTATTCATAATTATCCATCATTTTTCATAATTACTTCATTCTTTATCTTTCTCATCACAAAGTCATTAAAATATTTTTCACTTTCGTCTTTATATTTTATCTAGAGGATTTCACATACTAGAAGGTATACATATTTATTTGGCCGGCCGGTCCCTTATATAGGTACTTATTTAATAACCTCTTTGGGATGGTACATTTTTTACTTGAGTCGACTCATATTCATTTATAACATTTATTTGTATTTATTATCTAAAGGAGCAACATTTAAACAAATATGTATTCTTCTTCTTCTTCTTTACAGAGAAATCTCGTTCACACCATTAACAGAATAGAAGGATGTGCACCCTTTGCACCCTTTTGTATAACTCTTATGACTTTGATTATATGATCGAACACAAAGTTTGTCACATCACACGAAACTACAAACTTACTCGCATACAGTTTCGATCCTTCAGTTTAATAAGAATTTCAACAACTTTTGGGAGTACAGGCCAATCGTTTTTTGAAATCTTATGAACCAAAGTGAAGTAAAGCATCCCTATAAAAAAAGAACTTTCAATCTACTAATGACTCATTATAGGCTCACTAGGTACTCACATAGTGAGCCTCTTTGCGCCTAGAGGACGCTAGTGTGTTCAAGACAAGTTCAAGACTATACCTATATATACTATATATATATACCTATGTATGGGAAAGCACATGCGTAAATTCGTAGGTCGTGTTGAGAACTGGTTAGCTCAGTTGGTAGAGCAACCGCCCGGTAAGCGAGAGGTCCCGGGTTCGAATCCCGGTTCAGAGCTCCTCACGTCCAGATTTACTTTTCTGATTTTCTAAAGCGCAATGACATAATTTTAATTTGTTACCTCCTTGCGATGGATAAATCGCCAAGTGTTTAAAATATAGAAATTAATTTCTATTGTAGTTTAATTCAGTTTAATCAATTGTTGCATAAACTGTATCTTTTTATCGCTACTGCGTTTGCTTGTAAAAATCACTTTCAGAGATAAGCTTGCTTAATTGCATACATTTAAAAGTTACTGTTATTATTAATATTATTATAAATATGAATCAAATAAGATTCTAAATTTAATTATAATATGGGCTAAAGTTTCGAAAACAAAAGAAATAATAACATCATCTATTCTTAACTCAGTTTAGTCTCAGTTAGAACTAAACCTGTTACCACTGGAAACTAATAGTTCTTTGAAAATCGTCTTTATAATAATAATGAAAAAATACTATGAATTCTTTTTAACAACGGTTTTCTGTAATATCTATATCAGCAACAAGTGTATAATTACTTCCTTTACAAACTCAAATTAACACGTTACACTAATATGTATTACGCAAACTACGAGTATAAACGTAGAGCAAAAAAATAATAACTTCTCTTTCACACAAAACATCGAAAAAAAAATATATTCAGAAATCCAATATCAAAATGTTTGAAAAACAAATAATGGAACACAGAAAAATCTGAAATAAACCACTAAGCAACTGCAGTAACATCTTCAGAAAGCCGGGACCATCCGCAGTGAGTCAGGAACTTGTTAAAGCAACAGAAACATCACAGGCACCTTGGGAATAACCCGGGAAAATTTTATAATCACGGGAACATTTTACTATCTTGGGAACCAGGGCAGCATCGCTTTGTACGAGTCTATACATATGATGATAGTGATGTGCGAAACAACTTTTAAAATGAGGCTCTTCTTCTTCCTTCTTGATTAAAATAGAACTAAACCTGGCTCCCCAAGCACAATATAAGGTAGAACTGGCAAGGGTCGCCATGTAATAAGGGCTGTTGGGAGGAATCATATATCAGTGAACATTGCATTTATATCTACGGTGACGCACACACACTACACCTGTAGTATATTTATGTATATTTATACACTGAGCTTTTTATTTATTTATATTATTTTCAGATACAATAAAACATACCTACATAAATTTTTTTTATATATATATTTTTTTTTTAATATATTTTATTCAACAACATTACATTTTGTGGAAAAAGTACAAATGTTACATGATGCCATAAAATCAAACAAATTAATGAATATTACTTATTTAAATAAAGATGACCAAAAGTTATACTAAAATTGTATTACATTTAAATTCTAAGAAACTTTCATTCATCAAAATAAAAAACGAAAGTTAAATTAAATAAAAGACTTGAATAATAATGATATATAATTGTGATAATATCACGAAAACATCTGTAAGGAAATCCAAAACCAATGAAGGATTTTCTTTCCGATAACTTATTGTTCAACATCAGATTATAGATAGACTTCTACTAAGTTGTACGTACTGAAAAAGAAACGATTAGATAATGTACGTAAGATACGGGTAACGTGCGGGCCATGTACGATCTTAATCGCGTAGATATATACTCAGTAGGTACCTAATACTACATAATATAATTTATAGTGACATTAACATACCTTGTTACGTAAAATATGCAACGAAAAAATTCAATAGTAGGACAGCTATTCTGGCACGTGCGAAAAAAAATGCCAAGGCAGATTTGGAAGGGATTTTATACGAACAAGTATTTTTTTCTATTATTAAAAACCTCTATGAAGCGTTTCTTATATATTCCATAATTTTTATTTGATAAGGCTTTGTATTGTACCTCTTTACATTGTATGGCATTTATCATACTGTAAACAAAAGTCGAACGACTGATATAGCGAGTGAAAATAATGTCAGTTTTTTTTTTAATTAAGCTAATATCACAATCTTTAGTTCAATTCAACCTATTTCACTAACGCGGGAGCATTTTTTTACACTACACAAATAACTGTTTTTGAAATCGATGTACTACATACAGTTAGCCCCATCAGAATGTTTTAGGGCAGGATTTTGCATACGTGTGCATCTGTCCTACGAAAATTCAGTTTCAGCATCATTCGCGAGACCAGTGACTTCTTCTAAATGGGTTTATGGGATAGCACGAGAAACTTACCAATTATTTTTTTTGTCTTCAGGTGAATAAAGACAAATTTCTACAATATAACTGATAAAATCTTAATATACATGAAGATAATGAACAAAACATTGCAACAATTACTTTGTGAGTGTCTTAATGAACAGTTTGCAGATGTCAACCCGAACTAAATGACTTGAAGAGTGTTCAGTGAACAAACTCCAGTGATCGGTGTGGTCATGGAAAACGGTGCCTTAAAATATGGGAGCAACAACAACAATAATGACGTCATCGAGGAGAAAGTGGTACGTAAACGCTCTTCATCATCGTAACATCATCCATTTCGAAGTATATTTTTGCACGAAGAAGGAAACTGACCATGCTAGTGGAAAATGCGCTTTTAATTCCTATGATGCATGAGCTATTCTACATTCCATCCATCCATACATCAGCCTGTTTCGTCGCCACTCTTGGTGGTCCTCTTGGAAGATATGCCCATACTCACACACGTTGGGCAGGCGGGTTGGTGAGTGTGGTGCCGAAACCCTTGCACTAGTGACGCCGCTGCTCGTCACCAGTCTGTTTTATATAAGGCTCGGCAATTGGGGATGGATAAACCACCATCCATCGGTCTCAGGCAATGGTGGGCTGCCTGGTTTTGCCTGAGAGCTGTTCTCTTACTCTCCCCCGAATAACTTCGGGAGGATTTGCGAGTAAGATGGTGGTACCTCCACAATCGAGCCCGGCATCAGCTCTACCACCTCCTTTCACATTGCAACATTCAAAAGTTATTGACCTACACAAATAATCTATATCCAAACTTTAATATACTTGTAAGGTGACGCCCCGGGTGTGGCGGGGTTTGATACGCTTAAATATGTTTTTAAGGAATCTTGTATAACTTTCTCTGATAGTACCTACATTATTTATACCCTTTACAAAATTAACTCTCAAGGCTTCCCATTAAAAAAATCAAATTCAAATTGAAACTTCTGCGTTAAGCTTTTGTCTCGAACTGTTTAAATACATTTTACTACTAAAATATTCGCTCCATATAATTTACTAATTTATTACCATTGATTGTGATCCGCTTGCCTAAATTCGTTTCATGGTGGATTTAATTCATGGTTCTCGGTGGAACTTGGTAAATTATATTTTAAATAAATAATTAAAGTGGTATGTCGATGCAAACAATAAACTAATTCTGTTAAATGGTATTTCACGAACATATTTCTCTATAATACGTTCGGCAATAATGAAGTTACTTGCAAACAATCTATATTTGAGGAAGAGGCCCCAAAGCAGATTCTGTAGCGCACATTACTGGACTAGCCCCTAAAAACAAGTTACAATTTGGCCATGTACTAACTTTTCTTTGTGTACAAATATTAGCATACTCATAGTCGTAAATCTTCTATTACAATCTTATATTACACCGCTATTTCATTAATACTTTTAAACAGTTTCTTTCAACCAAAGATTGTCTGGAAAAGATCCCTTTCAGCCTTAAGGCCGCTTTATTGTACCTGCCTAATGTGTCACATTAACGTGCTTATATATTTTTTCCTTTTTGTGGTTTACAAATAAAATTATATTGTTGTTGTTTTACACGATTCGAAAGCTGATAATTCAAATCTGAAAGTCGTTCTGATGTTGTTTTTTTCTAATCTTCAACATTCCAATTCTTAATTATAACGATTATAACAAAGAAAAAGACCAATTTTGGGGTTCACTCTACTAGGAAAAATGCTTAGAATATAAATTACTATTACTCTAAGGACAAACGGCACTCTTAATGCAATCAATTTGTACTTTAAAATGTGCCTCGCTGGAAAGTTGTGGGTTAGTTGTGGTTTCTTTCATTTTATATGTTTTTTGGGGTGCTGAATCCGATCTCAAGATTTGCTGACAAAATTTCCAGACGGAACATAAAAAAAAATGCAAAAAAAGGTAACAAAAAACATTTTCTGGCGGACTTTTGCTTATAACTCGGGAATCATAAAATTTTCATAAAAACCTTCTTTCACAAAATGAATGTTCATAAAATTTCCAACAAATTTTATCTCTTAAGTTTTTATCTCCGACGAACTCTTCAGGCTCAAGCGGTAATTGAAAGTTGGCCATTTTTGACTTTCTCAAGAAGATCGCAAGATGAATTCAGCTGGGATGGGCTGCCCTTAGAAAACTGGGAAGATGCCTTTAGAGCTAAAATCCCGCAATGTCTCAAGACCAAGACATTTAACCAGTGTGTCCTGCCTATCCTTACTCATGGTGCCAAAACATGGAGGTTAACCAGAGCTCAAATCCACAAAATGAAAGTAGCACAGAGGGCTATGAAGTGTGCCATGCTAGGCATCTCTCTTAAGGATCATGTACCGAACGTCAAAATTCGACAACAAACTCGAGTCGAAGATGTTGGTATACGAATCGCGAGACTTAAGCGGAGTTGTTCGGGACATCTGGCTGGACGGGGGATGGACGGTGGACTAGGGCAGTAACAGAGTGGCAGCCTAGGCCGGGAAAACGTTCCGTGGGTAGACCGCCAGTGGAAAAAGTGAGTTTTTGTGGAGATAGCCGAAAAATGACAATTTTCAACTGGCGTTCAAGCCCAAACGGTTTGACGGAGAAATAAACTTATGGGATAGAATTTATAGGAAATTTAATGATCTTTTATTTTGTGAAAGAAGATTTTTACGAAAAATTGATGGTTTCCGAGGTATAAGCAAAACTCCGCCAGAAAATGATTTTTTTACGTTTTTTTGCATTTTTTTTAATGTTCCGTCAAGAAATTTTGTCAGCAAATCCCGAAATCGGATTTAGCACCCCAAAATACATATATAATCAAAGAAATCAAAACTAACCCACAACTTTCCGGCGAAAAATACAACATGATTGAAGTATCTTACAAGATCACTCTTAGGAATTTGAAATTTGTTATAATGTTAGCTAGGCTAGGTCTTGAAAACACACACATTACTTATATCGACAGTGCAAAATTGTTTTTTTATTTTGTTAAATGTAAGTCTGTTTGTCCCAAAGAAAAATAAGCTTTAGTTAAAGGAGAGTTATCATTATCATCACAGACATGTAAAATTATTACTAAGTAGCAGAATAAACATAAGGATTAAATATCGTGGCAAGTTTTCATACAAAAAATAAGCTACATTTTGGCTTCATGGTAAGAAGAAACGTGTTGTTAAAATGGGTTGTTTTGACTGGCTTATGCTTGGAACAGATTTTTTAATTCCTAAACTAATCTCTAGTACCTATATATTACCTATGTAATAGGTAGCCTGTTAAAATTTTCACAGAACACGTGTTACAAATTTACAATGGCTTATATCCCAGCAAATAATAAAAGTAGTAGAGGGCCCTAAAGGGTTTCATATCATTCAAATGTAAGTAATGTATTGCACTCTAATAATAATAATATTTAGAGTATTCCAAAGCGATGGATTTCGCAATAAAAACATAATCTTAGTCAATGAGAACTGTGAATTTCTTAACTGTCTGAAGCAACACATATTGTAGCGACGACAGCGCCATCTGTTTCTTAAGAACAAGGCGTGAAATCACATAACGCCCTCGTGAGCGTTCAGTTTCAGTAGCCAAGCTGGTTAGATCAAATAGTTACAAAAATATTCGGTGGACAAGTATGGTGAAAAAATTCAACGGTCTAGATAAGGACCTCGGTGGCGCAGTCGGTAGCGCGCTTGTCTTGATAACAAGAGGTCGCAGGTTCGAATCCTGACCAGAGGATTTTTTTCAAATTCTTGTCTTTACATTAGTTTCTAATTTATCTTGTCTAGTTTGTAATGCGCTCTAATAATAATATTATATTAAATATTTGTTGTGACACATGAAATATGAGAAAATTACAAATTCCTAACCAGTTCAGGTTTTGAGTTAGGCCCCATTACAAAAAAGGTATAAAGTTGACAACTTTGATGATGCCAATTTCATAATTTTTGAAGATAAAAAAAAACAAAATATATTTGAGGCGCTGAGCGCAATTAGTAACCCACATTATTCATTTTGGGGGTATTTATACATTATTTTATCATGAAAAAAATCTCAAAATGATAACTGTGTGTGACACCACTTTTTGAGGTAAGCATCTCGAGACGCTAGCTAAGCGCAATAGTGTAACACATTTATGCTTATGAGATTTTTTATTATAAACTAGCTTTTGCCCGCGGCTCCGCCCGCGTGTTATTCGGTTTAACGACATGTTTTTTTCCGGGATAAAAAGTAGCCTATGTGTTAAGTTAGGGTATAAGCTGTATCCAATCTAAATTTTATCCAAATCCGTCCAGCCGTTTCAGCGTGAAAGAGTAACAAACATACACACACATACACACACAAACTTTCGCATTTATAATATTATAGTGTGATAGTGTGATTGATCACACAATCTATCAAAAAGATACATATGGATCGGTTACATCACTTTTGCGCCTCATTTGTACTCTAGTTAGTGAGTTCTAGACAATAACATAAGAAAATTTTATGTTATTTTAAATTCATGGGTAAGAAAAAAATTGGCTTCTTTTTCATGTATGGGAAAATTAGTTTAAATTAATTTTTAATTCAATGTTTGGTTTTGGGTCAATATTCTACATTACATATCTAAATTGTAGATCTGTACCTCATTCCGTTTGCAAGCTACAGACCCATGACATATGGACGGACGGACAGACAGCAGAGCGACATTAATAGGGCTCCGTTTTGCCCTGTGGTCGCAGAACCCCTATACGAACGATATTTTTGTATAAATTTTTAGGGGTTGTGTGACCAGAGGGCAAAACGGAGCCTTATTAGTGTCGCTCTGTTTTCTGTCCGTCCGTCCATATGTTATGAGTATCTAGCTTTTCATCAAAAATTGTTTCAAAAAAACTGTACTTCGCTCACAAATGGGCCAACGGCTTATTGTATCTTTCGAAGCACGCACTCGGTTACAGAGGCGGTCACCTATAAAATAATTTTCATGAAAACCAAAATTCAAAGTCAACTACGTATCTATCTATACTAATAATAAAGTAGTAAGAAAGTCGTGTACATCTAATATACCTATATTTTTGAAATTTTAAATGAAATGTGTTACTGGTATTTTACTGAAGCAAAAACCACAGTTTTTAAAATTTTTGCCCCTCTGTCTTTCTCTCTGTGTCTGTATGTATGTATTTTTCGTTTCAACTCGAGAATCACTCAACGGATTTAGATGAGGTTTCTTTTATTATTACCATAGTCACCTTGGACAATATCTCTACTAATAATAATGTAGTAAGAAAGTCGTGTTTGTATTAATTGAACTTTTTCGCGAAATTTTAAATAAAATAGGTTATTTGTATTGTACTAAGGCCAAAACTACATTTTTTTTTTCTTATGGTCTATCTGTTTGTATGTATGTTCCGTTTTACCTCGAGAACCACTCAACGGATTTGGATGCGGTTATTTTATTATCATCGTAGTGATCCTGGTCAACATAAAAGCTATAAGGGTAGTTTATAAAATAAGGCCCAAGCCGAAAACGGGGTAGAGTTTGAATAAACGCGGGCGGAGCCGCGGGAAAAGGCTAGTATTAATAAAATTTGCAGTATTCCGCTAAACACTCTTATCATGGTATTCAAAATGCAGACTCGCGCACCGCCCGCCCTCCCGCACAGAACATGCACAAGCAAGCAATGACGAATAGCATGATAGGAGTGTGTAGCGGAATATTGCAAATTATATTAATATATCCATAAGTTTACGATAAATGATTTAAGGGTTCCGTACCCATATTCTGTGTGTTTTTTTTATAAAAGACGTTCTTGCTCACTGCAATACTGGTACTTAACCCTTATTGTGCGAGCCCGACTCGCTTTTGGTCTGTTTCAATTTTATTGATTGTTTTTAGTAAATTATTTTTAGTTTATACAACTCTGAAATGATCAGATATTCATAGAAACTTCAGCTGATGAAAAAAAATATATAAACATAAAAATACATAGTACATAATATTTTTATTTGGTGCAATTTTATATCCTACTAAAAAGTAAACCACCGGAAACACATTGTTTCGATCCAAAAAAATATAACGAAAACATGGTAACGACATGAATCCTCGAGTGGTTCTCTGAGAAATACAAGTCACAGTGCACAGGCACACTTATACACTCTTTTTACCGACGATTATAACGTCCCAAACGTGATGGGTGGTAAAGTTGACGAGCCTTCCGAAGCCCGCAGACCGAACAAGAATTTATATGCACCACGGGGATTGAACCTGTAACTTCTAAATTAGCAGAAGAGCGCTCTACCACTCGACAACTGAGGTATCAAAATATTCCAACCAAAAGTAGGTAGAGAACGCACTTTTATCTAACTTTAATCAAGCTGCTCCCATTGCGCAGGTACTTAGTTATCTAATTGGAACTCGTGTGAATCATTCATGGCAATCTTCACCTCCGGGCTTTTATGTGGGTACTCTGCGTTTATTTGCTGGCAAAGCAGCTCAGTTCTTGCATACTTTATCCATACAACATTCAGTTTGAAGCAACCCCAACCCCGCTTTAATCAAGGCTGCTCTCTGTGTGCGGACGCGTTCCTTGAATAATTCGCATTCTTGTGCGAATGGTACTGGCACTAGTGAACGCGATCATTTTGCTTGTGTAAGAAGTATTTCAAAGTCATATATTACAAACTACCCTTAGCCCGCGGCTCCGCCCGTGTTTATGCAATGTTTTCGGCTTGGGCGTTATTTTATGAACACTCGTTATAGCTATATTTTGACCAGGGCCCCCAGGATATTAAAAAAAATCAGACAAGTGCGGGTCGGACTCGCCCACCGATGGCTCCGAGACTATATTTTTTATGATTTAATTGCAAATGTATAGTTTTCAGACTTTTCCCTATACTTGTAGTATAAGACGGTATTACTTGCCAAATTTCATAGTTCTTGGTCAACGGGAAATATGAATTTTGATTCCCTTGAGAGTGTCGAAATGTACGTTTTTTGTGGCATAAACGGCCATATCTTTTTTCACGTTAACTTGGAAGTTGATATTTTCACAGCTTCAAGGGACTGTAAACTTGAGTATACGGTTTTAATGTCAACTCGATACCTCCACGCGTTCCCGAGATAAAGGGTCTTGACAGAAAGACGGACGGACAGACGGACAGATGGACAGACGGACAACAAAGTGATCCCAGTTGAGTTGTTCTCGAGTTAAAACGGAACATACGGACAGACTAAAATTCTAAAACTGACAGTTTTTGCTTCCATCCATCCATCAGCCCGTGTTCGTCCACTGCTGAACATAGGCCTTTCCCAAATATCGCCACTCATGTCGGTCCTCCGCCCTCCTCATCCAGCCGCCCCCCGCAACGTCCTTTAGGTCGTCGGTCCAGCGGGCACGAGGTCGGCCTACACTACGCTTTGCTGTACGTGGTCTCCATTTTAAAGCCTTTGGGCCCCAACGGCCATCATGTCGGTGACAAATATGGCCTGCCCACTGTGACTTCAACTTGATTCTACAGGCTATGTCGGTTACTTTCGATCTCCGACGGATCTCCTCGTTTCGGATTCTATCCATCAGAGATGTTTCATCAGTTTTAGCTTCAGTAAAATACAATAACCCATTGCATTTTAAATTTGGAAAAATATTTAATGTACATACACGACTTTCTTTCCTCCATTATTTATTAGTATAGATTGTAGTTCTAAAGAACTCTGTTCTCAAAAAAGTCTCCTTTAAGAAGATTCCCAAACTCGTGACGCTAACCACTTATGTCTCAAAATATCTAATGCATCGACTATACTTTAATCTACATGTTTTATATTCTGTACATATTCTATAACACACCATAGGAGCCTAGAGATCTCCTTCACAACACAAAGATAGAACACACATTGAGGCTAGAAAAGAACAGCTTATTTAAGTGGCAGCCAAGCGTCTTTAGTAGGTCTCTCTGACAGATCCTCAAGTGACATAAATAGGTATCTAGTAACACAAAATCGACAACAAATTCGTTTGCAAGATTATGGAGTGGGTGGATGTTTTCAGTCACACATACGATACGATCGCACTTGGCTTTATGGACTTGAAACGATTTATTTGATGCTAAGTAATCGCTAGCATGATATGTATTACAATTCGCGTCGACCGAAAATGCGGGTACTTTTATAATATGCTAGCTACAGATTACGGTGCAGTTGCGCATTTTAGGATCATGGGGAAGAATTGTGAGTAGGGGGGATACGGTGCAACTGACAGCTACATTCACGCCCGCTTTCTTGGTTGACACAAACGGTAAAGATGTTGTGTATGATGGTACGTCAATGATATTGTGTGAAAGAATATGCTATGTATGGACTAGGAGGTCACGGGATTTTGCCGAACGATCATGGATACGGGTAGATTTGTTTTAATAGGTTGTAAGTTATCCCTTGATGTATATTATGTCTGTCTGTTTGTAGTGGTTGCATCTTCGAGAAAAGCTCATTAAAGAGCCTTTATCGTTCAGTATAAAAAACGATAACGGAAAGGGTCTGTCTAAGTACATATACGAAGTATGGCGTCTCCAAAGGTGAAACGAGTAAGTCTGTCTGCTCCCAGTGATTGCATTTTTAAGAAATATGGCATGAAAGAAAATATTTTTTGAGACAAAGCAACGATTGCATTGTATTCAAACAAGACATTTGACTATTTAATAAGTGTGGTGGCGCGACCACCATACATAACCTTAACGGTTATTTTTTTGGCAACTCGGAACAATTTGGTCTTAAAATCGGGTTTATTCAGTAACATATATTTATCAGTTAGGAAAACTTACAGCAGAACATCAACTAAAACGGTATTTCGCGGAAGGCCAATATACAGCATTTTTATTTATTATAATTACGAGGTTTTTGCATTTATTGTAATTAATGACATCCAAGTAACAAATCAGGTATTTCTTTAGTACAACTCGTATATAATGTAGCTGATACTTTAGTTTTAGGTTTAATGTTGTCAAAACTAAAATGTATTTATTGTAATACAATACTTAAACGGTCTTAATAAAAGCTAAATTACCTTGCCAAAATATAAACAAAATTAATAGGTATAGTAAAGTACCCAAAGGAACGGGTTTATTCAAGTGGGCTTAGAAAATATAATAATCTGTAATAAAATATAATAACTCGTAAAAGTTTCATGGGACAAGGGTGAGCAACGTCAACCCCAAAACACTCTTTTCTTCCCTAGAAAAATCAATTGAATATCACTAGTCACAAAAAATGCTTAACCGGTCTTAAAATTAGAATAATGCACCTGAGAAATATCGTTTATTTGGATTTCTTAATTGATCATTTTATTATGTTCTTAATATTCAAAAAACCTTTTAATCCACTTGAGACAAATCGTACAAGCCCAAACTTACCCAGTCTAGACAACCTTTCTAAATGTAGCCCCACTATCAGACACTCGTTGACTATTATTTCTAGATTGTTTAATTTTGAGGATTTTTTCTTTGAAAAAATATGTACGTAGAGAAATGTAGATTCGTTGTAACGTTTCCATCCATCAGCCTGTCATCGTCCGCCTTTCCCAAATTCGCCACTCATGTCGGTCATCCGTCCTTCTCATCCAGCCGCCATCCACAGCGTCCTTCAGGTCGTCGGTCCAGTGGGCACGAGGTCGGCCTACACCACGCTTTGCTGTATGTGGTCTCCATTCTAAAGCCTTTCGGCCCCAACGGCCATCATGTCGGCGACAAATATGGCCTGCCCCACTGCCACTTCAACTTTACTGATTCTGCAGACTATGTCGGTTACTTTCAATCTCCGACGGATCTTCATTTCATTTCATTTCGGATTCTATCCAAGCATAGCCCGCTCCATAGCTGGCTCAACGACCTTATATCGGTGGATCAGGCCCTTCGTAAGAGACCACGTTTCAGCGCCATACGTTATCGCAGGAAGGACGCGTCCTTCATTTTTGTATTGACCAATTTTTGTATAAATTGTAGAAGTCCAGGAAAAAGCTTTTTCGAAATATTTTTAAAACAGTTAAAACAAACATTGTATCAAAATACACTTTAAAAAACGGTTTACTTAAATAACATATATGTACTTTTGTACATAAAATAAAAGAAGGAAGATGACAAATAATCGTATATATTTTAACACACTAAATAAATGATAAATATTTAGTATAAACGTTTCGTACTCATCCTTCTTTAAGAGGCAACTAACTTGCCCCGTGCTTCCCTCAGCCCAGTCGAAACTTTAGGTAGAGGCTATAGACTAGGGGCCCACCGTTATCAACACTGAAAGCGGCAGTGGCGACCTCGATCAACACGCAATAGTTCAAGGACGGACCTGGCTACTGTCTGACTCTAGGTGTTTACCCCTACCTAGCTTTATTCTCTAGATGAGGGCTTCTATGGCGAAGACTAAAGTTTTAAAAGATGTAATAAGCTCATATTTCTGAGAGAAAAAACTGCACAAATAATTGTGAAAAAAAAACAATGTTTTGTTTTAATTATTATTTTACCTTTATGCATATTTTTATAGGTATTACAGCTAATTTATCTTTAAATAAAACCACATAAGTAATAATACTACACAAGTTTTCGGAAGACACAAGAGCGCAAAATTTGATCAATTTGATCTGCCCAAAAAATATTCACAAGCAGAAGGCGTTAAGTACGTAAAAAATGCATTTTTCAAGGTTTATTGCATGGGGACTCTAATTGGACTTTTTTTCGTGATTTGTCATGGCAGAGGTCAAGATAACACGTATTTTGTGAAAGTTTCAACATTCTGCCTATTACGGCTGCTGTGACAGACGCACGAATAGACAGACAGACAAACAGACAGACAGACAGCGGAGGATTAAGGCGAGGTTATCCGGCGAAATCTGTCTTGCTCCAACGCTTTCGTTTTACACATGGTCATCCTGCTCAGCGGAAGCGCGCCGCTTAGAAAATTCGTGGTTTCGAGGTGTTTTTATTTATTATTTTAGAATTAGAGGGATGGGTTTTTCATACGACGGCCGTTTTATATTACATTTTTAAGACGTTTATTTCAGTATAAGTTTTACTATGTCTGTGACTGTTCAAAACTTAACATAGCTCAAATGGAATGATAACTAGATCATAGTTCAGACCTATTCTTACGATTTAAATGGATAGAGGAAAATATAAGTAATCGTGTATCGAATGACCAAAATATTAAGAACAAAGGGTGAAATTTAACATATATTTTTTACAAAATATTATCTTTGCTATTTATTGGCTTAAAATTAATTTGAAAAGAGACGAAATCGGGATAACCCCCTATAATAGGGTCACGTTTGGCACCCTTCGGGTACGGAACCCTAAAAAGGAAAAAGAAACAAAAACTGACACCTTCGGGCCGTGGGGTGCAGATGCTAAGCTCCTTTTTAGGGTTCCGTAGTCAACAAGGAACCGTTATAGTTTCGCCATGTCTGTTCGTCGGTCTGTCTGTCTGTATACGACTTAGCCCTGAAATTCTTAGTACTGGAATTTGACATGGGTATACAAAAGTGGGCCGACAAAGTGGTAAAATAAAATGTTGAAAAAAACATTTTTGCGTTTTGTGGTATGTCGTTGGATAGCTCTTACAAAAATATTGTGGGTGCGTCAAAACCAATTTTCTATTCAGGGATCCGTTTGCGAAATTTAACCTTTAATGTGCAATTTTTTTTTAGATTCAAGTTTCTCCCCCTGCTTATTAGGTGGTAGAGCTGACGCCAGGCTCGACTGTGGAGGTACCACCATCTTACTTGGAAATCCTCCCGAAGTTATTCGGGGGAGAGTAAGAGGACAGCTCTCAGGAAAAAAAACCAGGCGGCCCACCATTGCCTGGGACCGATGGATGGCGGTATATCCATCCCCAATTGCCGGGCCTTATATAAATTAGACTGGTGACGGGCAGCGGCGTCACTGGTGCAAGGGTTTCGGCACCGCGCTCACCAACCCGCCTGCCCAGCGTGTGTGAGTATGGGCATTTCTTCCAGGAGGACCGTCAAGAGTGGCGAAATCCTGGAAAGGCCTATGTCCAGCAGTGGACGAAACAGGCTGATGGATGGATGGATGGTCTCCCCCTGCCAGGGAGGTTGGCCTACCCTACGAAAACGCGATAGCTGTGCAGATGGGGGTTGATGAAATATAAATGAAAATATATCTCAAAAGTTCCAGATAAGAGCCCCGTGCACAGGGGCGTTTGCAAATTCCCAAGAAGAACAAAAAAAAAGCTTAGCGCAAAGGATTTTCATTTAATTTTTGGGGGTTGAAGCAAAATTACATTTAAAGTCAATCAAGAACGAATCCCGAATCACGGGTCTCCTATCTGGAACTTTTCAGATATAGTTTTGAGTAATCTCTCATCAACCCTCATCTGAACTTATCGCATTCTCGTCCTGGCTACCACGTTGTTGTAATCCTTTGGGCTCCCCTAACATAGAGCCAAAACACTCTTTATTCACATAATAAGGTGACTTTTATTTATACAGCCAAACTCATACTGGAGGCTGGGTAAGTGATCAGTCACACGGATCGTTAACACTTTTTGATAATTTCGCAAAATAAAATCTTGACGTCCCATAGTAATTGATTCGGGGCTGGGCTTGCGTTTGTAAGGAACACAAAAAATATAATTTACGAATTTCACAAAAAGGGTCATCGAATCTTGCTACTGAGCACTTACCGAGTCTTCAGTGAGAATTTGGCTGCATAAATTAAATTCACCTTATATATAGGTACACCGTGGCGGCTGTCTTATGTATAACTTTTTATTTACACAAGCACTGAAATGCTGTAGGACCTGTGTCCTCAGTCCGGTTTCCTGAAACGTTTGGATTTGGTTTTATCCCCTAAGGATATGAGCCTCCACCACACTGCTCGGGGTTCGAACGTACTGGTCCCTATACCAGGAGTCACCTACACTGCTCGGGTGTACAAAATAATATGTGGTATCTAAGGGCTGGAGCCTACCTCGGCCAGAGGATTAGTCTGGCGATCCAGCGAGGTAACGTTGCCAGTCTTTTGGATACCCTCCACAACGGCGACGAACTCAAACAAACTTTTTGTTTAAATATGTTTTTTTTTTCTTGACTAAAACCACTTGTATACACATATATCTCTCCCTAAACATCCCTTGAAAATGGTGTAATATCCGAAACTGGTTGGGAGAGATATGTGTTATAAAATATAACAATGAGACTTGTAAAAGTGGTTTTAGTCAGGATGTGTTTCCAGTTTCACCAAGTGCCGACAATCGCAAGTATGAATTAAGTTAATTTTTATTAGTTTCATTTTTTTAATATTAATTCAATTTGTTTCAATAGTGATACTTGAGTTTCTTTTTATCTTCACTTATTTCAATATATTTCTAAGATTGAAGATGATTGATAAAAATAAACAATCTTTTCGTAGGTAGACATCTAAACTTATGTTTTCACATTTGAGAATTTCAAGTGAGCGATGCTTTAATATGAGATGCAATGGTGTGATTATTTCAGTTAGCTTTGCGAGTTTTTCTCATACGAAACACAAGCTATTATATGATGTAAGTAAAGTACGATACGACCTATGGACGTTGTATATAAACAACGATATTTAAGCTTTGTCAAAATTTACCAATAAAAAATATCTCACGTCTAATTTATCACTAGATTATTGAACATAATATAATCAGGTAACGTACTTGCTAGATAATAGAAGAGACCAGAATTATTCGAGAACAAATGACCTGGATAATAAATACATAGAAAACGTTCTTTATACTAGAGTCGGTATCTTATCAGTTTTTTGACGATGTATTTTATCATAACATGACATTTAGGACATGAATTATTATATCAAAATGGTTTCTTTCGGCTGTCATTAAAGGTCAAGGCAAGGTCATCTTTTGGTAATACTACCGTATTTTGTAGCTCATCAAAATTTTACTCGAAATTAGAGCCTCTAAATCAAGATACTAAGAGTTACCCAACAAAACATCAAAAACTGTTCAAATACCGACTCTAGTATAACAACATGAACCTGTATTGTTGCAAGATAATTATATTCTTTTATCCCGATACAAAGTTATGATGACTTTTCATTCCATGATGGACTGATGGTCCTTTTAGAAGCTCAATGACTCTCAAATAGTTAATCACAAAAACTGAAATTTCGAGTTGACTTTTTTTACTCCATATTGAGTAGCTAAGGCTGCTTGGGTTGGCAGAATTTGGAAATTTACGTCACATATTTACGTCGTCAATACCTCAGTGCTTAAAGGCTAAGATGTATAAACAGTATGTGGAGCGGGCTATGCTTGGGTTATCTTTGATGAATAAATATAATCCGAAACGAGGACATCCGTCCCAACATAGGCGCTGTCAAATCAGTAAGCTGAAGTGGCAGTGGGCAGGCCAAATTTGTCGCCAACATGATGGCCGTTGGATCCGAAAAGCATTAGAATGGAGACCACGTACAGCAAAGCGTAGCGTAGGCCGATCTCGTGCCCACTGGACCGACGGCCTGGAGGAGGTTGCGGCTGGCGGCTTAATGAGAAGGACCGCAAATAGTGGCGAAATTTGGGAAAGGTTTATGTCCAGAAGTGGACGAACACAGGCTGATGGATGGATGGATGATGACTGGACACAATGAAAATCTGTAGATCCGACGCCAAGTTTGTCTACAAAAATGCTTAATTTGGAACATAAAAACGGTATCGCGTTAAAAAAAGAGGTCGTCCATCAATACATGGAGACGAACCGTGACAAACATGGTGAAGACGGAACTAACTTGGGATGACACTCAACCAACGCACTCAACAGTGTAGTTAACGACCTCTTTGAAACCAGTAAAATCACGTCCAGTCATATATACAAAGACGTACTAACTGTTGTTTGGGCATCGCTCGCGTGCTTATTATACCTATAGCATTTGTACTAGGAAACGAATTTTTAAATATCTAATCAAAAAGAAATATGTTTTTACATCCAGTTGGTTCGTCTAGGCATTGATAGATTCATCAGTAGTGAAGTAATCAGAAGGCCGTGGAAAATAATTAGTAACGCTAAGCTACGAAAGCTTCTACGGTGACGCTACGAAGATGCTACGGGTTTGCTACGAAACTTCGTAGACCTTAAAAAGTATCACTGAGCGCTTTATTTACATTATATCAGTGATCGGGAGCGTGAGCCTAGTTCAGAACTTTAATATTTACTTGGTTTTTATATCCTATTCATCATTTAACGAGATTTTTCGGGTATGTCCCAAAAGTTCCACCATTTTAGTTCCATGTGAAACTTTTAGGACAATTACAACTGAGAATAAAAATATCCCAAAAGTATAATTTAATGATGTCCTAATTGATCGACAAATAGTGTATTCAAATATCATAAGTCCGTATCTGATCATAAATTACATCTATACCATGTCCAGACATTTATGCAGAAATGAAACCCCAGAAACTTCACAATAAATATATATATTTTATCAAAATGTTGAGTGAGCAAGTGGCGCTACGCGCGGCACACAACGCAAACACTTTGCTTCGTTCAGATTATGATTTATTTCCAACAATTACCTAATTTTTTTTTTTTGTGGTCGCAATAATTTGTTTTCAGATGTTATAAATAGATTACGCAACCACTTCGCGCTTGGCATCAGACAAATGCCCTTTACCCTGTGAACTTAAATTCAGCCATTTCCACTATCGTTACCAGAAGTGCAATTGTGTAAGCCAATGGTATTCAAATTGATTTTCATATGGCTATTAGGCTAAGCAAATTATTTTACAATTGAAATCGTACATTTTTAGCATTGTAAATTGTAAAATGAAGTCTTGTTTGTTGTTGACAACCAAAAACGTATGATTTCAATTTCCAAACGGGCTAATTTGATTAACCGAATAGCCATATGACAATCGAATTTAATGACGATCGCCTTACACAATTGCACCTCTGATTTGTCATGACCTCCTGATCCAAAAACTATTGAACCTTTGGGACATGTCCATATTTTCAAACGTTATGCGTTCATTGTAAGAAATTCTTAGTAAATGTCATTTATAATCTTTCGCAAAATGTGTGGAACAGCTACTGGTATGTTAATAAATTAATTTAATATTAATATATTATTACCAATAATAAAGTAGTAAAAAAGTCGTGTCTGTATATTAAATATTTTCGCGAAATTTTAAATTAACTTGGTTATTGGTACTGTACTGAGACCGAAACAACAATTTTTAGAAATTTGTCTGTCTGTCTGTATGTTCCGTTTTAAGTCGAGAACCAAAAGGATTTGGATGCGGTTTTTTTATTATCATAGCAGTGACGCTGGTCAACACATAGGCTATAAGGGGTGTTCATAAAATAACGCCCAAGCTGAAAACGGGGCAAAGATTGAATAGACGCAAACGGCAAAGGCGATAAATCTATGGGAAGTCTGATTCGAATTTATATCCGAAACCCACGCGAACGAAGTCGCTGGCAAAAGCTAGTAAATTATAAATTAAATTCATAAGCTTCAATTTTAGGGTCCGTAACAAAATAACGTTAAAGAAAACATAACAATATTGTGGACTTTGAGACTACCAACGGTAGTTATAATTAATGTTCTTTGTTACATTATTGTTATGACATAAATAAATAACAAAAAAGCTTGAGAGATAAGCTCTTTTAAGAGATATATTTACCTATATATAAAAAGTTATTTTAACTTCAGTTTGTCCAAATTGGTACGGTTTTCAGCCATATACTGTAGGCATGTAGGCAGCACGTCACTGCCGAGTTAATTGGGGGTTGGGTCGCATTCAGCTCCGAGGTTTAACGTTGTGGAGTCACGGCATCCTCGAGCATGGCCTGGCAACACTGTGCGTCACCGTAGGGTCCCGTGACGCGGGGCGCAGCGCGCGGGGTGCACGAGGTCACGCCTGCGTTCGGGCTCCGCCGCCGATGCTCGGGCTTCGCCGCCGTCGCCGCCGCGTCTGGAGCGACCTCTTACGTGCGCCGCTCGCCCACCAGTGTCCCATCGAGTTTACGTTCAGCGAGCTCGCTGCGGGCTCCACCGCTTCTCACACTGCCATCGAATCGTCATCAATAACGTTCTCGCGGACTTGCCTTGAAACGCCAAGACAACGCGTTTTCTGTCTTCAGAATAACGTACTTAGTATCTAAACCTAGCCGTCAATGTCTCATTATTATGTTTAGGCCTAGGACTGCTCGTTCGTGCATTTAAAATCGATCGTCCGCATCAAAAAATAAAGTGTTATGATCATTTTGCAGAGGAGCTTTGCAGATTTTGTTGCGCTGCGTGCAATAGGGCTTTTATGCTTCGTTTTTGCGAGTTTATGATAAAAGTAAGAGTAGCGTATACCCAAAAAAATAGTAATAGAAAGAGTGCGGTGCCGTCCTGTGCTTAGTGCATAAAGTGAATCGCAGTGTTCAGTGCGACGAAACGACGAGAGGTGTTTTTCTTATCGTTTCTTGGTTGCTATCTGTTGCAGTTTTCTTTTATTAAATTATTTTTTTGCTTCGGTTAGCCATTTTGTGGAAATCGCGTCCATGCTTGGAGCTATGACTACCATGGTATGGTTTTTTTGTCTAGACTCTACTAAAGAAAATAGATTTTGAAATTTTTCCATTTCGATCGACTCTGTTATCATTTTAGACCCCAACTTAGATCCATTGTCTGATGCGCCTAAAAACGTACTTATGTGTAGGAATATAGTTTTTAGTATGTTTCACCTGAGCTTTGTTAGGAAGATTCCAACACCAGCATATTAAAAATCATACATGAGTATTCGTGACATTCCCATTACACGTTTATTGCAAGTAGACATGAAGAGCTTATAGCCATTATATATGTATATGTACAAAAACATAGTTATCGGAGCCTTTTCATCGTTTTCATTATATCTATATGTAGTCTTTATTATTACGTAAACTTAAGTTCATTGATATTGATTGACACGTTTATATTCACTTTCATCGCTTACATGTTTTCAAGATGTTAGTAGTTATAAAACAATATTCATCCTCATAAATAAAGTTATTTTGTATGTACGAGAGTATTTAACTTTTTCTCCTTTGTTCTGAGCACGAAAAGTATCGCTTTAAAATATTGTATACAGCTTTTGTCATGTCTGCACCCTGGCCGTTGACTGCAAATAATTTAATATTTTAAGCATAATTTGCCCCGCCCAATATGAAAAGATGTCAGCCTAGGAAGATTCCTAGGAAGTCTTGACCTAACGTTACGTAATACCCACAGAATCTGTGTCAAAAAGAAATCTTGGCAAATTTACAAATACACTGAGGAGTATATTCCATATCTTATTCTCGAACACCCTTTACGTTTGCCTTTATATACTACAACAAAGCTTTTGTAAGCCGCTCAATAGCTGATGTGTATATATGTCGCCTACATACGTACTTAGTAGGAGTATGCGTAAAAGGATTAATACCGGCACCCATACGAAACAATGGCCAGTAAAGTATTAACAAGGTTGTACAAAAATCTATAACCACACGCGAGCTTCCAAAAATTATTAAAGCGAATTAGACATGTTTTAAAAGTTAATAAGATTCTATTATAGGTTTGAAATTTTGCCCAAAAATCTCTTATTTAATTAAATGAAATTTAAAAAGAACTTCGTTGTCATTGCGGTGAATATAGTTTTTGCTGGCTTTAAAGGTGAGGGTAAATTAAGAGAGTAAATCTGTAGTCGCAAGACATACTGTTGGATGTGTATAGCAGTGTATTATGGTAGATTGTACACTTCAGTCCAAAATAAATCTCTTAGGTAGAGAAAGGTTACGTAAGACAATGCAGCCCTATTTCCGCTTTTGGCCTCACTATAAATATCTCAGTTGCATTCTAGAAACCTTGCCAAGAAACAAATCCGCATTAGACTAGCTGCTGACCCACGTACTGTTTTAAAATAAAAAATATTTAAAATCTTAAAGGCCTTAATATTATTTTAGAGCTAAAGACCATATTTTTAATGGTTAAAATGAAAAACAGTACAAAACGATTTAAAGAAAATCCTTTCTTAAATATGCCTGCAGCATGAGACTCACTTTCTAGAATACATTTGCATATTTGCATAGACTTACACGGCTTGAAAACTTTGCGACATAAAATATAACTCAGTAGCTATACCTAGTAGGAGAACCTAGATATTCAGCGATGCCAGGCAGGGAGCGCTGTTGTACAATAAATAGATATTTGATTCTTTGTTTCGAATTGCTTTGGTAGATTGCTAGCCTCGTTGTTATTTTATTTATAATCCTGAAAGGTTATGACCTTTTTGTAAAAAAGCACACGACACGAAACACGAACACATAAGTCACAGCATAAAATACACAAAAACTATATTTTTGTTAATTGAAAGTTCATGTGTTTACTGAACGAGTTGTGGTCCTAGCGGTTTGTTCCAGAAGATTTGATTCGATTCGACTTGAACCAATAACATTCATGAGCCAACCATACGGTAGCATAAGAGAAAAATACGGCCACTATCAATATATATTTTCGTCTTATAGAAATCAATGTATCTGCAATAAAATACTTATTTAGCTTAGCAAGAGGTAGTATGAAAAACATTTTTATAAACGTGGGTTTAGTGTATGTCGCAAACACTCCGCTGAACCTCTACAAAAAGCATAAAATGTTAAAAAGGCCTAAATCCCATTGACATTCTGATGTGTACGAGGCTGGCCTCATTCCTCCCCTTTCAACTGGCGCACTGTGGCGCGCGCCTGTTGCTCGTCTCTCATCGTTCGTCGCTCGCGTCCGCCTCACTGCTGCCGTGTCGCCCGCCGCCCGCCGTCGCCGCCACCACGCCGCCCGCCCTCGCGTCGCCGGCTGCCGCGCCGCGCGGTCTACCCTCCCAGACAACTGACAACGGAACTCAGTTTTATTCCGTTCGTGTTTAGAATTACAGTCTTCTGTGCTTTCGAGCCTTTTCTTTCAAGTTACAATAAAAGCTTACTGCATAAAACATACTACAATAGAAATTTGTTCTACGAAACCATACCATAGTACGAAAAAATGTATTACTATGTGTTGTATTCGGTGTTAATCTTTTTAAGGATTTAACCATAATATGTCTTTCTTCTATATCAAGATATGTTACACCCTTGAGAAACGAATAAGAAAAACACTGTTATTGAATTCCTAGGCGAAAAGTTGCGCGACGTATCGTCTGCGGAGGAAAAGCTAGCCTGCATCTATGCAAAACACGGCAATCGCCCTGCTCGAGTCGGTCACGGAGTACGAGCGCTCGGTGCTGGAATGTGAACACCTGGAAGCGTCCGAGTACGGCGGGTTCCGGTGAGGACGTTGGCGCGGCAGCGGCATGGACGAACGCGGCCCTCCGGACGTGCCCCTGATCGTGACGCCGCCTGGCGGAGGCGGCGGCGGCGCGCTCACCACATCGCGCCGCACGGCGTCCGCGCGCGGCTCCCGCGACGAGCCCCCGCCCTCCACGTGGCGCTCCTCGGTGCGTGTGCGCGACACCGGTTTCCGCGGCTCACGCAAGAGCGTCGTTCGCCTCGAACCGCCATGTAATGGTCTCAACGGGCTGCCCGCCATCGGCAAGGAGGTAAATCATGTGAATTCATGTGTATCCTTCGTGCTTGTACCGAATGAAGCTACCGCATCTATACTAATTCAGGAACAGTGACTATTTAGAATTCACGTTATCCTGGGTATGAAATGACTTGAATAGTAGGTACCTGCTAATGACAAGGTGACATAAATATGCTGTAAGCTTTAAATGTTTTCACGAATTATTGAATTACCCCCTATAATTAAATCGCACACATGCAATTTTGTTGTACTGGAACTGTAAGAGAGTATTTAGTTTCTGTGTCACGTTAGGCTTTGTCAAAGGGTTTTTAATTTCTCTACATAAGAGCGGCAAGTGTTTCAAACAAACAAAAGGTTGAAATGAACGCGTAAAGGTGAAAGTGCCGCAGTGTTGTGGAAAAGGCTGAAAGTGACCGCAGCGTGTAAATAGTTTAACGCAATGCGAGTGCGAGGCGCGACGCTGGTTTATTGCCTCGCACCGACGCGACGCCGCCGCCACCGCTACCGCCACCGCCGCCACCGCTACCGCCACCGCCACCACTCGCCCACAAACCCACAACACTAGACTATATATCCACAAACCAACACCCAGCCAACATTAGGGTTACATACACAATGGCTCGTTCAACCGAGGATACCACTACAGTAATTATAAGCTTTACAAGAATATGAAACTAAAATTAAGTACCTGAATCCCCTATAATATGTATCACACTTTGCAGACACTCAATGGCATATTTAACCACCCACCCCTCTCAAGATCCATTTCTTTATTTCTATAATTATTTCTAATTAAAACGAATACTATTTTGGAACAGTCTACCTGAAGCTATAATTAGTGCATCCATAGTAAACTCATTTAAAAATAAACTAGACAATTTTTAAAGACTAAGGTGCAGTGATATACACAACATCAGCTTTCAGCTGCTTGTGTGTAAATAATAATGATATTTTGACCATAAGTTTACAATGAAAGACCTCCATTTAAATTAGGCAGAAAATTGACTTGCGTTTGTTTTCTTTCTTCATTTTCAATATTTTTTAATAATATTTATGTAACTTGTCTAGAGCCTTATGGCCTTATGGATCTTATGGCCCAGGCTACTTCCAGGGTCTTGTATGTCAAATTCTGGAACATTAACGTTAGATCATTCAAGGCGAAATCAGGAGGTATCGGGAGACTGACCGCTACACGAAGAGGACAAGACATGCAGGGAAGAAAAAGATGCAAGACAGAAAGGGAAGATTATTTTTCGGTTACCGATGTCCTAAGAAATCTCTTTTCAAAGGCTGAGGATTCATGGAGTTTTTTTTGTGGCCTCTCGAAACAATACCTTGTGAATATACTTTAGAATGAAATTGCTAGTCCTTCCAAATTTCTCCCACGGCGCCGCATAGAAATGCCTCTATCTTTCACTAATGGAAGACAATGCTTTTCTATGCTGAGACCAGAGTATGAGTAAAAGCTCCAGGTGGTTCTCAAAGAGAATACAGGTAAGCAAATAAGAGGTTTTCATCGTGGGTGGGAACCGTGGGTACATTGCCGGTGATCTTCCATTTTATGTTGTGGGCAGGCAATTATGAAGCACATACAATCTTAGGGGAAGAGGTGGAACGGTTTTGGAAGAGCATGTGGTTCCATTTGGCCCATTATTTGGTGAATAATTTATATTGATGCCCATCTACACGCGTACAAAGATTTTGTCAGTACCAGGAGATTGCCATGGCCGATCTGAATCCGATTGAACATCTGAGATAACCTCAAAACTCGTATTGGAGCTCGAAGACAAGCGCATGCAGGAACCAAAAGCAGCAGCTGAAGAAGAGTGGCGTAATATCCCATAGTCTTTTTAGGACATTGTGGATGGTCTTTATAACAGTTTGCAAGAGATGAGACGATATTAATTACCGAAACATTCAAATTTAAAGACGGTTCAACGATTCTTAATGCAAGAAATTGTGTAATGCATTTTAACACAAATATGCAAAATGATATGGGATAAGAAGATATCATTTTCTTAAGTTCTTTTAGTTATTTTATTATATATATTTATAAAATATTTAGGTGGACGGTTAATGTGCCGCTAATGTATGTAAACAATCCCTAATAAACAAAAACATGAACAATTAACACACGCACTTCAATCAAAGCATGTTACTAGATTAGGCATGATGCACGTTTATTTATAATGTTTTCACTTTCCTCCTATAAACGCATTATTCATCAAATATGTACACAGATTTAGTTCAAAATCTGAAACTATAGGGAATATCGTGAAATACTCAAAGGAATTTAGGAGCCGATTTTAATGAAAACCAAAATGGCACCATTCTATTTAAAAAAAATATATATCCCTAGCCAAGAATCGAAAGATTTGGAAATAAAACACATTATGTATATTATTGTATCAACCGATAGTGTCGCGTATATGGATCAAATTCTAGGCAATAGTGGCAAAAGGCACTTAAGGAAAATACTTTAATTTCTTTTACATTCATTAAACTTCAATCAGTTGTTCGAAATTTCTCTTAAATAAAATATTATCTTTTAATATACTGTTTTTAGTACCATTAAGTACTGTGACCCTTTTAAACTAATACATATGTACATACCAAAAAAAAAAAAAAAATTTAATAAATTAACGTTTACTTTTTATAAAATTGTGACTGATTAGGTATATACCTACAAACTTTGAATTTGCTTAGTAAACTGTAACAAGTTGATTGTGTATAGGTAAATAAGGGCTACTAGAATGTTCAGTTTTTTTTTATGTTGGATTGGATGGAATTTCACCTACCTAATCAGTCACTTCATCGGTCGTATTATTTGATCGGTCTCGATGAGTATTTTTGTAGAACATGGTGACCAGGGTCTAATGACGGGACTGTAAGGTGGGTGCGGGATCTCCTATTATAACAACAGACCCTTCGAGTTTGGGCTTATTTGATTGGTCTTTATTAGCACTTTGGTAAAACATGGTGACTTGGGTTTGAATATGGAACTGGAAGGTGGGTACGGGATCTCTTCAACGGACAACAGCAGACCCTTCGGATTTGGGCTTATTTGATTGGTTTTTATTAGCACTTTGGTAAACATGGGCAAATTGTTTGTTTGTAATATTTTACACTTATTGTATACGTGATTGAAAGGATCGCAGTACTTTTCGTAAAAAGCTACATAATGTATTTAATATTTTATTTAAAATAGAATCCAAAATTTTATCTGATCTAATTATGTATTTATATAGTATACCGGATAGATTCGATTGATGGTTCTTGGTGGAATATCATCTTCAATAAATTGTACACAAATTCTTGTACTTTTTATTCAATTATATTGAAACACAATATATTTATTGCCGTTATTTATGGACTAAACAGGGTTGGAATTGTTTAAAACAAGTTTAAAACACTCTTTAAAACAGATTGTTTTAAACGTGTTTAAAACACTCATATGTAAAACACTGTTTTTTAGCATATTAATTATTATTTTTTCCTTATATCGAACGCGTCGTCGTTATTACTTTTTTTTTTAACTCACTTGTTTTCTATTAATCGGTGCGATTAAAATTCTTTTAATGGCGGGTGTTTCCCCAAACATAAAGACGAGAACGGGCGGTGTCGATGTCGGTGTGTACTTGTATTTTAAGCATTTCTACGTTTCGTGTTTATTGGGAAAGCACTTATTATTTTTCACTCAATAAATGAATAATTAGATATGATAACATTTAAAAAACGCATTTTAATAAATTTTACATATACTTAATATACCAATACGATGCAAAAAAATGTTTTAAACATGTTTTAAACGTGTTTAAAACAGCCGCAAAAAAAACATCAGTAAATATTTTTTTAAACATGTTTTTTTTATTTTGTATTAAACAGGATGTTTTGATCTTTTAAAAAATAACTGTTTTTTTTTCAACCCTGGGACTTAACCTTGTCGTAGACTAATTTTGAAACGCAAGCTGTGGTGATTCACCTCTGTTTACTTTATATTTGCTTACTAGAAATGTTTTCTTTTTATTTTCTTTCTGTTTTCTTTATGTAGTTTTAAATAGTTATTAAATTAATAAATTGTTGGCCCGATGATGTGTAATACGAAACCGGTAGCCTAAGTAAGAACAAGAATAAATATATGTGGAATAAAAAGTACAAGAATTTGTGTATAATTTATATTGTATACGTTTGTTTAAACACATCAAACAACGTTGCTTTTACTAACTTGTCTTTGTAAACTTTGGTGTACCATCTTTGTATGGCTATCACTATACTGTGACGTCTAAAATAATATTGGAACGTAGGTTATAGTCATCATTCATAGAATGACCCTTCAGCGTGGAGTTGGTAACATTGAATGTATGGTGTGTTTATTTCAGGTACTATCATTGGGTGCGACGGTCGGCCACAAAGGAACCACGACGCCTTCGCACCCATGCACTATCCTCCACCACTCTCCTTACAAGGTAAGTCGAAAAACTTCATCATCATTGATTTATTGCTAACTAGAGAAACGATATAAAAATACGTTTGCAGGTAATGTGCCTTTTTAATGTATGTTCACGAGAGTTTAGTTTTATCTTCATACTAATTTCAATTAAATGCTACGACGCGACGTAGCAAACTCGCATGCTACGCCGTAGCAAATGCCTACAGCTGAAACGTGAAAGAGAATTCTACAAATCCACAAATGTACATACTTTGTAAAGTGTAATCATAATTAAAAATTTAAGTAAATTTTAGAAGTTGGTTCAAGCAACCCCTCTGAATTACCCACAGTCCCTAAACGGGACGCATTATACGTTGTCTAGATTATTCGTATAATTACATCTCTAGGAAAAAAAGGCTTTGACAGTATTTAACATAAATGTTGTATGGAGACGAGGAAGTTCGTGTTCCACCTAAAAATGCTTGTTTTTTAATCAATTTCCGGGTAATTAAAATATGGATACAATAGTAATTTATGCTATAAGTGCGGAAAGGCAATAGCTTACGAGGAACGATTTGAAACACGAGCGAGGTGAGTGTTTTAATCGTTACGAGTACGTTTTACAATGCACAGTGTGAGTAAATAAATGAAACGTCATTAAAGAAACAAACAAACAGTAAATACTCGAAATGAACTATTCTTTTTCTTTGCACGCATGTTGTCAACTTGACGGGAATAAACTGCTTTCAGTTTGATGTATTCGAGAGCTGCTTTCAGTCATACATACATAATATACCTGTTCTGCTGTCAGTGGTGAGCGGTTGTTGTCCGACAATCAAACTGAACGCAGACTACAAACGCATCACACCGATACCAGCTCATTTCTGTCAAGTCTGTCTATGGTAAATAAGATAAGCTCAGAAGAGTAAAACAATGGCAACTTTTTTCAATAAATCAAAAAAATATATACCTCATACATGGCTGTCTGTTCTCTTTGCCTTCTCACTATGTAGAAGAACGAAAGAGGGTTTTAAAGTGAAATCATTAATGACATTTATTGCCTGCGGCTTTGCTCGTGCGGAAGTGTTTTTCAAGCAGTGTATCTCTTAAAACTGTTGGACAGCTTTCGGTTTGGTTGTTATTTCATCACACCGCTATAAATTATATGCCGACCAGGATCACTACGATGATAATAAAAAACCACATCGAAATCCTTTGTCGAATTAAAATGGAACATACAAAATACAGTCAGACAGACAGAAAAAAAATATAAAAATGGTAGTTTCGGCCTCAGTATAACACTAACAAAACGTGATAGAAAAAGATTGGAAGCTATTGAAATGTGGTGTTGGTGAAGAATAGACGGAATTAGTTGAATGGAAAAGAAGAGAAATAAAGAGATCCTGCAGATGGTAAACGAAAAGCGAGCTTTGATGAAGACCATAGATAATAGAAGGGGAAAGATGTTGGGACAATCTGATACAACACGACAATTTTTCCAAAAAGTTCACAGATTTCGTGCCTCACATGACTATCGAGCACATTGTAAATGAATCTACGGAATTCGAAAAATTTGTCGCTGAGCGACGAGAAAGTCGGGATAAGGAAGGGGTTACAAAATACAACTACAACGTTGAATGATAATTATTTTATTCTTAGATTAACATAAGTATCATCGACATAACGCCTGTGAACAAACAAATTGCAACACATGCGTATTTGTGCATACGAATTCGTCCGCGACGCGGAAGCGGATGCTCCTTCTGCACCGTTTTCATTTTCTTGAAAAATAACTTCTGTTCTTTTCCTTTTTCGATCCGCATTCAACTTTGCAAATTTTCGACGTGCCTTAGCACGTGAGCGCTGCTCGACTAACACCGTGTTTCTGAATTCTCGCGCCACGCCGTCTCGGCTTCCATCGATCGGAAAGTGCCTGTGATACCCGTCATTCGAATCCAAACCCGAAAGCGTTAGCTGTCACAAAAACTGTCAAAACCTGTCAAATGTCTTTTTTTTTTTCTCATCAGGTTACCCTTGTTGAGCCATTTACGATAGTGAACATCCGGTAGCTCTAGCTTCAACCGTTCCCGAGATATAGCCTAATGGCCGTTGTGTTCAAAAATGGGCACAAACTTTTTTTTGCATATTCGGGTAGATCTCATCGAGCCATTTTCTTGGAATACCATCAACAAAGGTCTAGCTTCAACCGTTTAGGAGATATGGGACAATTTTTTCTGGACCCCTGGGGTCCAAGTTTGGGGGCCTCAAGACTAACCGTTCCGGAGATACGGCCAAAACAAAATATTTTCGCGCCTAAGATATTTTTTTTAAGTTAAAGAACATTTTTTGGACCCCTTTGGGGGTTCCAAGGTCAACCGTCCCGGAGATATGGCCAAAACAATTTTTTTTTAACATTTAAAAGATTATATGTGGGGGTTCCGAAGTTTTTGGAATCCAAAAGTCTTATACTCGACCGACTATGCAGTAGGAATTTTTCCCCGGTCAAATATTTCAACGGGAACCAGATTTAACGAAAATTTACAACTGTCAAAAGTTTTTTCCATGGATACTCCTCGCCAGCTTGGATAAACAGTAATTTTTTTCCGTTCAAATATCTCAACGAGAACAGGATTTAGCAAAAAATGTCACAACTGTCAAAATCTGACAAAAAAAACGCCTTATAACCCCGATGCATAATTCACAACAAACACCGATAACGAGCTCTGCGAAACATAAAGTCAAAAATGTCCTTCTGAATTTTTGACTTTTTTCAAAAAGGTTAGGCTACAGGGCAAACCCTTGACCCGGTCGTCTTTGTTTTAAGCTCAAATTGTAGCTAAATAATAGTCCAGAGGACTTTTTTTCAAATTTTAAATTTTCAAAAATGTTGGGTGCCAAAATCAAAAATTCGGAAAAAAAAATTTCACTACTTTGTCATAACTTTTTTCATTTTTGATTTTCTCGAATAATTCTTTTTGCACCTTACAGTTGTCATAAATACGCATATTTTGAGCTTTTTTTGAATATCAGATACACAACTCTCCAAAAAATAAGGGGTCGTACTTTTTCGTGAAATCGGAGCCTTTACTGGAGCGAACGAAAAAACATTTCCAATGTTAAAACATCATTGAAGGAAAAGTGGAAAGAAAAAAAAAGAGACGAAGGCGCTGGAGAACATTCATGGATCAGGTGTTAAATGTCGTGTCGTATCAAGAAGTTAAAGAAAAGGCGGAGTGCAGAAGTGAACGGAGAAGACTCCACTGACAAGAGACAGCACTTAAGTTAAATTGAATTGAAATAATACTAATGACCTACTTCATATAAAATATTGCGAAATTATTCAATGTTACACGACTATTTTACTACTTTGTTATTAGTATAGACAATTTAGGTACTTATCTTTTTTGTCTGGTTTTTGTAACGCGATGGTGACTGTGTAAAAAGGTCAAAAAGTGTGTCTGGATTATATAATTTTATTATACTATAATATGTACACGCATGAAGTCTATGAATATGAATAGGGATCCAAGTTTTCTATCTATCCGATCAGCAAAAGTATATGTATGTGGGTGTGTGAAGGTTTAAAATATTACACTAAAATTAAACTACGCTCAGTGTCCATCGTGGAGCTCGGCTTTCGGTCTCGCATTTTGAATATACCCTCCTATATGTACTGATTCCGGTACCACCGAAACCAGGCCAGATATATTTAAAAAAATTATCCTGAAACGCTAAAACTAAAAATTCTTCATTTCTTCTTGATTTTATTTAAAGCTAGCGTGATGATAGTATAGGTATGTAAGTAGCACCTGTGGAAAGATCTACCATAAGAAAAAACACTTTAAAATCGGATGCTTGGTTTAAAAGATACATGATCTCGTACAAACATTTGAGTACATACGTACGTACGTGAAACGAATAACCATAGCTGTTTTTGATCGGGGTAAAATGGTACCAATGTCCTAATCCAAAACCGGTGTCTTTATGTTTACGTTTTATTACATTCCTTCAAATAAGGGGCTGGCACAGAGCGGTACGGAATCTATTTACCAACTCGCCTATTTTATTGTTTTACATCTATTTTGTACATTATGTTTTTAAGACGGCGATCTTAATGTTTTTTGTTTGACGCAGACTCCGCCTTTCTTTGAGGATTAGCCCTGTGTCGTATAGCATACACAACCATGTTATACAGATATACTTCTATATTATGCATGTACTACTTACAAATACACACGTAAACAAAATGGGGTAAATGTTCGACTGAGAAACACGTCTAGACTGCTTTAAGATTTGATCTTATGTAGTCGCTGCATTTGTGGCGCTCTCTCAAGAAAATCAATAAAAAGTTAAGTCCAAAGCTTATTTTTCCAATTCACAAATGAGTTAATCACTAAATTAAATAACGCATTTCGATAATCTAGTCGTCAAACAATTCACTCAAAATGACCGCCTTTGTGGTCCTGTCCTGTAGTTCACATATCTGGACGTGTCGTAAACCAGCAATTTTTTAATACGGGTGCAACGCTTGTCATCGCCAACGTGTGGACAGAGTCACAATTTCTAACCAATACTTTGGCGATGGTCCTGTAGGCCTATATACCATGAGTTTTGCTAACTATACACGTTACCGTCTGCGTAAAATATTTTGTATGAGAAATGCTGGTTCCTGTAGTAAGCCGCTAGGGGCGCTGCACAATTTCTCATTTAAATATTTGACGCAGACGTTAACGTGTATAGTAAGCAAAACTCATGGTAGAGGTACTGGTGAAGGCATTGGTGGACGTGTAGTGTCGGCTATAGAGGCACATTTGAGCTCTGGTTTTAAAGGCACGTTTATGTGGTAAAACCGAATCCTGGTGCAAAATGCACATCATAATATTGTTTTCCTTACTTTTGAATAAAAATAATAAGGTTTTTGCATTAATTAAATTATGTTATTTTATGCCTTACGTTTTGATTACATTCGATTACAACGATAAATACGCTTTTAAGTTTGTTAATAGAATGCAGTCAAAATATAAATCATAAAATGATATAATTTGAATGTTTTAAAACCTAATTATTACTAATAAATTTCCGCTAATTGCTTTAAAACGCAATTTTTGCATACTTTTTATTCAAAAGTAAAGAAAACAATATTATGATGTGCAATTTGCACCGAGATTCTGTTCTACCACCTTAAGTTTTTTGTGTATATTTGTGTTGAAAGCACGGTGATAAAACTCAATAACCAACACGTTGAAATTTTATAATCGTTTGTGAAACGCGGGTGCACGGGTGTGGGTGGACTACAAAAATTTCAAGTCCTAAAAACTACTCTACCTTCACGGGAAATCATGCCGTGACGAAGTATTTTGTTTTCTCATAAAATTACATTTGCCAATGCTAATCTCAAGATAAATAAATCGATCCATAATAAAATAAATTATGTACCTGTGTACATTTTTTTTAACCTAAACATGATATGCGGTACTAAAAAAAACTTAATCTGCAATTAGACTTGTGGAATAGAAAGCAAGCATTTTCAACAAGGTCGTTTATAAAAATCAATACTTGTGTACCACTGCATAATTCATATGTAGGCGCTTCAGGATTTTTAACATAAAACAGGCTGCATGACTTTAGGTGAAGGTCCTATAGGTTTATGTATCGTCGTAACCGGAAACCTTCTTATACGAAAATTTAGAGTAATCCCATTTAAAATTTGCATAATAAGACTTAAGCTGCAACTTAATCGACTAAACTAAACTTAAGCCAGACTACGATAGATAGAGTTTAAGACAGTAGCAATCACTATCACAGTTATTTCTCATGGAAGCTACTTACTAATTATAAAGTAGTAAAAATCGGTTATTTGTATTATACTCAGGCCAAATGTATATGTATGGTCCGTTTTTACTCAAGTAAAACTCCGTGTAATTGTATGCGGTTACTTTTTTATTATTATCGTAGTGGCCCAAGCCGAAAACAAGGCAGAAATTGAATAAAACGTGGGTGGAGCCGTGGGTGAAAGGCTAGTTATAAATAAAAGCAAATGAAAAAACGTAACAACCCCGTAAAAACCGGACTTAATGTTAACTAGAAATATATAATACATAAGCAAAAAAAAATCTTCTCGTTTGTGAGGGGGAATGTTGTAAGCCGCTATTTATATTTTAGTAGCCTTTGCCTGTGGCTTCACTCACGTGATGTGTCGTTTAATCTTTAATTAGTATCGACGGTTTTCGCCGTGACGGTTATTTTATGAACATCCCTTTATAGGCTATATGTTATTTAATTTATTAAATCGTATTTTCTTAAAAACAAGCTTTTTCCTTTTGTTTGCCGTTTGACATTACTTTCCAGAATTTTATCCTTATAAGCGACATTATCGGATGGTGCAATAATAAACCGAGTGTTTTTTTTATCAACCGGTTCGATTGCCGCCAAGGCGATTTTTTTTTTCAATCTAATGCCGCATTTTTGGTTTTAATCAAAATCGGGCCTGAAACTCCATTGATCATTTTTCGCTATTCCAAATAGTTTCGGATTTGACCATCCTCTGACACTGCAGATGGGTACATAGATATTCATTTATACCTCCTATTTCCCGGTAAATAGACCATTTCTTCGTTTTGAGTGTCGCTGTATCTTAATTAGATAAAAATGCAGTTGATAGGCGATGCAGATTTATTGTAATTTCGTCTGAGGTTGATTTTAGTACATATTCAATAACCCGCGTGTAGATAATCATGCGCAGTAAACATGCTACGTCGTAGTACGGATGAACTTGCTACGCGGTAATATGAACGCTTCTACGGAAAGTTAATACGGGAGTGAAATGAAATTTAAAAAAAATGGCAATGAATGAAGCTATAGAAAGATGGCCTTAAAAACATTGTTTTGCTTACAAGTTCTTTACAGGTATACAACGTACTCTAACAGAAAATGCTCCTACACAAAAAAGGCTTGGCGGGTTAAAAAACATCCGCAACTATCCAACGCTTGCGTGTAAGCGTAGGCTTGGACCCACGGCCCCGACTCATGATTTAATTATTCATTAAATGAATAAAATCAAACAAAGAAAATTCAGTCTCGTAGCAGTATAGAGTTATATACAAGTATGTAGACGCAAGCGCGTTTAGTGACCCGAGACGGTGGGGTGCAGTCATTCAACTGTGCTCGGTTCAACTACAGGTAAGAAAGCTATTTCATCTCATCACTACGGGCTCATTTCAGATACAGATATAAATAATACGTATGTATATGTTTGAGATTAAACTTTGTACATACATGTCATATAAGACTTTTTTTTATACTTACACAAACATTATAAAATAGATCTAGAATTGTTTCATTCCAAGTAAGAATAAGTAGATTACTTAAATCAAATGTAATAATTTAATACAACAACCCGCAAAAAAGAAGTAAAAGGACAAATTAAAATGTTGCATTACTTTTGTTCTTGTTCCATTGAGAATTGAAATAAGACTACGCACTGAATGTACTTAAGTTTTTTTTTTTGCTTTTAAATCTCAAAGTAAACACAATAACATACAGCCCCCGAATTCACAATTGAGAATTTCATGTTAAGTAGTGCTTAACTTTGAAATGCAGCGCTATGAGTGGCTGATTCGTTACTTAAATAATCGCTTAGCGAGAGTTTCTTAATTCAGAAACTGACCAAGAGAATAAAATAACCATGGGTAGACGAGTAACTAAGTAAGAATTGATTTGTACTCAAGTTAAGGCGATTGCATTTGAATCCAATTTGAACATGAAAATACTAATTGTTTGTAGCACAGCAAACTTCATTTCATAAGGTTCATAAAACAGAGAAAATAAATAAACTGATAGATGAACATGACCACTAAGCCTTTTACCTTATTCTTTTTGAAGGACTACGGGTGTGAGTTCTACCGTGTCTCCACGTAACACTAACTTCTAGTAAAAATCAAGCAAACTTGTGGTTTCACTTATTCAACTTAACCGCCCGCGCCCCGTTGCGTTAGCTGGTGACGTCCAGGTACTGCGCCCGTAGCATGATAACGTGCGACTACGTTTATCTTTTTAACGCGCACATCTGTTAAAATAAGCGATATAACTCCCACATCACATCGGTCGTCAAAACAAAGGTACTTAAGGTACCCGTATTCGTTTGAGGTTACAGACATGAGCACAAGTATTGCCAGGCAAAAATATCCCAAAAACATATGGGAAATACATAGGAAAAAGTGAAAAACTGTTAAGGCTATATGTTCCCACAAAGTGTTTAAGGAACATATAAACTGTGATGGATAACCGTATTAAGACTAAACTCAGTCACATAAGTTTGTTTGAAGTTCAAAAAGGCTTGATTTCGTCTCTAATACATTTTAGGCCTTCGTCAAAAAACACAAACTAGGCCGATTGACCTAAAACATGAAAATAGGTGGCCAATTAATCTGAAATACCAGAAAAAAATACTTGTATTTGCGTATTTTTGAAAATACTACACCTAAAACACCTCTGACACCATAAATGTCGTGAGGACTTATATTTTGTTTTTTTATAAAATTATAATATATTTTTAACTTTCGATAAGCGCTTTAATTTGTTTTGTATGAAAATATACATACATTTCATTTCAATTATAATAAAAGAAAAAAAAACACGACATAAATGACGACCCCAATTTGGTCGAAATGTATCTAGAACGTTTTTATTATTTTTTGTTAAATTCAATAGTAAATAAAAAAATATAAATTATTTTAAAGTTGTTATTTAATGTATCGAGATTCTTGATTAGGTTACAATTTAGTTTTCTCGACTGTACCTATACATAGGTTGGCGTTATAATCGGTTTATAATAGGTCTTTACCTATGAAATTGCCGAAATTTTCTAACAGATTCATGAATTCATAATTCCTGTAAATCAATAGCTTTTACTATCATTTGTTGTTTGTTTGAAAATTTATTTCAAGGTTTCATATCTCCGTATTAAATGTTGTTTTTATTTTCAGTTTGATTACTAAAATTAAGCCTTCAAAGACAGTTCGTCTTAAGTGTCATCCGTTTTCATGATAAGATTCGTATTTACATTTTACAGGTGGCACTTTTCAAAAATTAAATTGTAGTTTCTGTTAACTTAAATTATCTCTTTTATAGGTATATACTGTATGTTTAGTTAAATTTGGATTTGTCATTCCTAAAATAAATGCATACACAATTGTACGTAATTTAGGTGGTAGAGCTAATGCCGGGCTCGACTGTGGAGGTACCACCATCTTACTCGGAAATCCTCCCGAAGTTATTCGGGGGAGAGTAAGAGGACAGCTCTCAGGCAAAAAAACCAGGCGGCCCGGCCATTGCCTGGGACCGATGGATGGCCGTATATCCATCCCCAATTGCCGGGCCTTATATATCAGACTGGTGACGGGCAGCGGCGTCACTGGTGCAAGGGTTTCGGCACCGCGCTCACCAACCCGCCTGCCCAGCGTGTGTGAGTATGGGCATTTCTTCCAGGAGGACCGCCAAGAGTGGCGAAATCCTGGAAAGGCCTATGTCCAGCAGTGGACGAAACAGGCTGATGGATGGATGGATGGACAATTGTACTGAAAACTGAGTTTTCTTCAAATTCTCCATACAAAACAGCAATTTCAAAGGTAAAGACCTATTTATTAAACCCCGACAGGTGATCTCCGGGCGGCGATAATGAGTAACGAAATTTTATTTATTTATTCACCCAGATGATAAAAAAGTTTCTAACTGTCGGGTTGGAGACATCCTAGCTGAAACTACGGGTCTGGCTGGGATCTTATGTGCATTATAGGACTGAGACTTGGCCCGACCTGAGTCTTGTACTCACTCGCGGATGGTGTCTGATACGGATGGTGTCTGATACGGATGGTGTCTGATACGCGTTCCAATGTTTTCGCGGAGGCATGCGACAGAGGACCTCCTTTTATTACCTAGGCTCGGTATTGGCGTTCCACTATAAGTTAACGTAGCTGGTGGAATGTCTGTACCTATACAGACTAACAATTGTGTCTTAACATAATTGTTCCTTTTTTAGTGTTCCGTAATTCGACAAAGAACCCTTATAGTTTCTTATTGTTTCTTATAGTGTCGCCATGTCAAAGAACCCTTATAGTTTCGTCTGTCCGGCTTAGCTCAGAGACTATTGGTACTATAAAGCTGTAATTTGGCGTGGGTATACATATTAATCACCCCGACAAAATGGTAAAATAAAATCTTGGAAAAAAAATTATGTTGGATCAAATGCCGCTCAAAAACATTGTGGGTGTGTGTGTGTGTATCCATCAGCCTGTTTCGTCCACTGCTGGATATAGGCCTTTCCAGGATTTCACCACTCTTGGCGGTCCCCCTGGAAGAAATGCCCATACTCACACACGCTGGGCAGGCGGGTTGGTGAGCGCGGTGCCGTAACCCTTGCACCAGTGACGCCGCTGCCCGTCACCAGTCTGTTTTAAGGCCTGGCAATTAGGGATGGATATACCGCCATCCATCGGTCCCAGGCAATGGTGGGCCGCCTGGTTTTGCCTGTGAGCTGTTCTCTTACTCTCCCCCGAATAACTTCGGGAGGATTTGCGAGTAAGATGGTGGTACCTCCACAGTCGAGCTCGGCATCAGCTCTACCACCTAAAATAAAAGAAAGTTAATATAATTAAGTTAAAGGTAAAACTATCACAGCTAAGTAGGCTTTACAGGTTTACGCGTACAGGTCACGCCAAACTTTTAGTCCCCTCTAAAGACGACAATGTATATGCCGTTCTACGGGAGAGCAACTTCCGAGCGGACTAGAAATTTGGCGCGATCTGTATTAGTAGATAAACTTATAAAATGTACTGGGCAACTACGGAACCCTACACTGCGCGTGGCCCGACACGCACTTGGTTGGTTTTTTTTATCCTTTGGGCACGGAACCATTAAATTTAATTTAATGAAGTGTTAAAAGTTTATGTATGTTTTTAATGTTCCTTACTACCGTTTCCCAACGGAAGACCATTTGGGATCATTTTGTATATACTCGTCCATCCGTCATCTGATTGAAGCTTGGACGAATTTTAAGTTTCTAATCTTAATCTTAATTCCTGAAACGCACTCTTTTCATCAAAAAGTACATCTGCTGTAATGTTAGTAGTAAGGCAATCCAGTTTAGATCATCCAAAATCTATTCATAAAATTTTGTTTTATCCCATCATTACTTTTAGAAGACAGGCAGGGGAGCCAATATGCAGCATGATGAAACGCACTCTAACAACATTCTTTGTATCTAAAGAATAGCCAATTTCGGGCAGCCATTGTTGTTTACATTATTGGAATAAGCTGGTGGAGTAGAATTTATGTTATGTCAGTCTGAAAGCAGCCTTCGAACGTATCAAACTAAAAGCAGCTTATTTCCGTCAAGTTGGCAACTTGCATGCGTGCAAAGAAAAAGAATGCCCACCTAAAGTTCACCTGGAGTATTTATTGTTTGTTTGTTTCTTCATTTACTCACACTTTGCATTGAAAAACGTAGTATGATACACGTGCGTAAGGGCAATAACTTACTCGTAACGTTTAAAATTGCCTCCTTTACGCACTTGTAGCATAAACTACTATTTCAACTCTACTACAATGGCAAGCAAAAGTCAGAAAATTACGTTAGGCCGCCTTTACCTCTGTAAGTTTTACTCACATAAAATACGTATTTAAAACTGTTAAATATTTCATTTCTCTTTGGTCGCCTTTAGACTTGTAAGTTGCTACCGTAAAATGTATGTATTCAACTTTTGACTGCGTTTACACATGTAAAATTACACTAAATAATGCTCACGTAAAATTTTGTAAGTTTAACTTGCGTAAATTATTACAAACCCATTCAGACATATTTATCAAAAGTAGAATCGAAAATGCCATCTTATCGTCAAGTCAAAGCAGCTACTTTCTGCATTTATCATTTTTAACAATAAAAAACAAAAGCGAATAAAATGCTGGGTAAAACCTTGGATAGAAAAAAGAATGTCACAAGGTGCATTTGCAAATCTTTCTTTGAAATTAGAACGAGGACAAAAACCAATTTTATAATTTTATTGAAATGAATGCTACGGATTTCGCATTTTTGTTAGAACAAGTACCAATCAATAAAAAAGTCACTTATAAAAATATTTTCAAGACGAAGTTTCAGGGTTCCGTAGTCCGTCCACTTATAGTTTCGCCATGTCCGTCTGTCCGTCTGTCCGTCTGTCCGCGGCTTAGCGCAGAGACTATTAAAACTAGAAAGCTGTAATTTAGCATGAATATAAATATTTATCACGCCAACAAAATGGTAAAATAAAATATGGATAAAAAAAATTTTAAGGTTACTTCTCATACACTTAACCTGGGGATGATTTTTTTTCTCGTCTATCCCACAGTGTGGGGTATCGTTGGATAGGCCGTTTAAAACATTGTGGGTGTGTGAAAACTATTTTTCGATTTAGAGATCCGTTGGCGAAATATCAAGCTTTAAAGTGAAAATTTTAGTTAGAGTGGAGCGTCCCCCCCTCCCCCTCTACTGGCTAAACGGTTGTTTATAGAAATGTGAAAAATTCACAGAAGTAGTATATATAATTAATTTAAAAGGAAAACTATCACAGCTAAGTAGGCCTTACATGTTTACGAGTACAGGTCGCGCCAAACTTTTGGTCCCCTATAATGTACGGGACCAGAAGTTTTGCGCGGTCTGTATTAGTAGACCAACTTATATGTACCGGGCAACTACGGAACCCTACATTGCGCGAGGCCCGACACGCACTTGGCCGGTTTTTTATTCTGTAATTTATTATTATTGTATTAGTATATACCTACCTACCTATAATTAGGTAAAATAAACATAAATGACACGGATAAATGATAAGAATCTTAATATATATTTCGCTCCGATATGGAAGTCGCATCAGTTGAGTATATACTCGTATATTTGTTATAAACATACATTTACTATGTTTGCGAATTTTTTAACAAAATTTGAATGTGAGTTTTTATTATCATCGTAGTGACCCTGGTAAACATAGTTGAATTGAGTTAGTTGAAAAACACTGCCACGCGAGCGAAGCCGTGAGCAAAAGCCAGTAAATAATAGTGTATGACTATTTATGCTATATTACTAAATTTAATTTAATTTGTACCTTTTGGACTTAGAAATCACGAAGCTTGAGGAGACATGTAATACGAGTTTACTTTATGTATTAGCATATATGTCGCACAAAAACAATTTAAGTAGTTCTAAATTTAAATTGAATTATTATTCATCCTTATGTGAAACGTGATTGTCTAGACCAAACGCTACAAGGATTTAATAAATTGGAATTGCTTCGTCTATTTTATAAGAAACAGTCGTAAAATATTAATTATTCTTTATATTATCTGTGTGCTTTTAAGACAGCTATCGCGTAATCTATCGAGTAGTTTGCTAACTTCGTAATTAATGGTAAAGTGGCTGACTTGGCTCGTCTCGGAATCTCGAAACTTTTTTACCGCTACGAGACTTGGCATAATTTTACAAGAATATTTTTGATGGAATTTATATTATTCCGGGTCGAACATGTTACATATTATAGCATAAAAATAATATTATTTCCACTTATCTTGGTATTACTGTAGCCAAAAAGCACTTAACAAATAAACCTACATAGGATACCGAAAACACAATGCGCGAGCCCTAATCGTTATTTTTTTCTTATAATACAAAGGAATTTAAGCTTTGCGTATGAGGAGGTTTTAAGGTTCTGTCAATAAAGTGAAAATCGCAAAAAATCCTTTGTATCTAAACCTCTGTATCTTGGGTCTGTCAATCCGTACGGTAAGGCGGATTGTGTTATTTGACAAGTACGAGTGTGGACACAGCAATGGAACCTTCATGTTCAGTATCAAATAAAGCAGATTGTCAAGCAGATTACACCTGAATACCTGCACATCATGAATGCCCCGTACCATCAGCCGACTTATTTCCTCTAAATATTTTAGAACGCATCCATCACAACATAGAATATCAAGCAAATAGCAGTTTGTTGTATCAAATACCGTAAACTATTTAAGTGGATACTTCTTATGTCGCCTCTTTACTCAATTACAGAGGAAGCATCAATAGTGGCCACAGATGTCATAATAATATAATCAGTTTTCGCTTACGAGGTTATTTTGATTTTTTATTATGCTGATCAAATAAATAATGCTTATTTGATCACTTTTATAAAAAATTACTAATAACAAATAATTGACAATTAAAAACCGTCGAAATCAAGTTATCCATCGAAAAAAGGTCATTCCGGAAGTGACGTAAAGTTCTGAACATACGGGATGCGAAAAAAGAAGTTTCTTTCCGGTTAAAAAATTTACGAAAAATTATATTCGTGCGAATGCGAAATTTGCTCTTAATATTGACATTCGAATACGGAATATACTCTTAAAATGATATTTGAGTGCGGAATGATCTGTTCTTAAAATACTGTTATAGAAGTCACCCATTCTGATTGCAGGCCGCTTGGGATTGGTTGATCTTGATCCTGGTGATATACACAGCGATCTTCACTCCGTACGTGGCCGCCTTCCAGCTGAACGAGCCCGACTTCGACAAGCGGTCCAAGGCTTTCGGGGAGGACCCCATAGTCGTCATCGATATGATCGGTAACTTGACCTTCTAAAAAACTTTGTATCTCTTATTATATAGAATCGCATTGGATATCTTAAAAGCATTATTGATAATATATCAGTGCTTTTATTGATATCCTAATAGTACTTATTATTATATATCAGTGCTTTGGATAATTTATGAATTATTAGAGTGCATTACACGCGCTTGTCGTGAAAGCAAGAGGTCGCATATTCGGATCCTGGCCAAATATTTCAAAATATTTGTAATGTTAAAATTTGTTTCTAATTGATCTTTTCTAGTTTGTAATGCACACGAATAATATTTGTATCTCTTCTTTGCGGATGTCGTTGTATATTGGGAAAGTTGGCTGAAAGTACAGTTTTTAGCTCTATGACTGAAAAGTAAAATCAAACTAAGCATTTCACCCATGAATTACTTAACACAACTTTAGCTAGCATAAAATTGCGTAGCTTTGTGATTAACTTAGCAATGGTTACTAGAAAAATAAAACAAAAACATATTCTGTCTACCTGCCATCCTAGAAACTAAACTTCTCTCTCTCGTCCTCTTAACTGTTCCTTACCAAACATTATCTGATCGTCATTAACAATAAGTGCGTTGAAACTGCAGAGCAGAGTTGAAACACAGTCAAATCAAAAAATTGGGGTCAACCGCGTTACAGAGATTTAAATGTGATCTCTAGTATCAGTCAGAGTAGCTATATCTACTATCTAGCTAGTCTATTAATATCTTGACTTGGAAGCCTCACTGCCATTGGATATAAGGGTTATTAGCAAAAATCCTTCCACCTGAGAATCTACACGAATCATAAAAAAGTTCAAAACGCTCACGATATACAAAAATTATTACTGCTGGTAATAAAATATTGTTTGACTTTCATCAGCATTTCGGAAATCAATCACATAAAAACAGAAACGACATTATGTGTCCGTACAGAGCACAAACATGTTGAAATCCCCAGCGTAGAGCTTTCAAATTATCTCTCTCACTCGCCGCAGCAAATAACCTTTTGTGTTATGATTTTTATAAAATATATACGACTCCCTCCTCTCGTTTGTGTGTAGGTATAGACTTTAAATTGTAAATTCACTTTGGTTAACTTATAAAAAATGGACATTCATATAGCAAAGCTTCGGTGTCTCAAGTAGTCCGTCCCCTGTCTGTTGGTTTGTACGATTACTTCGACATTGACGAAACAAGTTCATTGTGTAAGACATACTCTACTAGTTTTGACAGTGTCATAATGAATGATTTGTTTATTTCAGTGGACGTGACGTTCATAATCGACATCCTAATAAACTTCCGCACGACGTACGTGAACATAGCGGACGAGGTGGAGTCCGACCCGGCAAAGATCGCCATGCACTACCTGCGGGGCTGGTTCCTGATCGACCTGGTCGCCGCCATCCCCTTTGACCTGCTGCTCTTCGGCACCGATACCGACGAAGTGAGCTCACCCCTACACCCCACACGCCCACCCCTCTCATCCACTCCTCGATCATCTCGTACAACTACGACACACACTACTATAGCCTAGACATTACCAATAGAATATTAGTTCCCAGATAATCAATTGTCCGAAATATCTAAATTTTGTTTCAGGGTACAAAACGTTGGCCACATTTTTGTTAACAACACGAAAGATTCGTTTTAGAGATTCTAAGTCGTCAGTGCAACCTCGGGTTTCAGTTTTATTTCATTCAAAATTAAGCATGAAGCAGTAATGAAAAAATATCATATAGTTGCTACTTGCTTACGGCCGACGTTCACAAGATTAGGGCGTAGCGTTGCACAATGCACCCGGCTTTCCGCATACAAAAATAATAAAATAGGTCATATCATAAGTATAAAAAGAACCGGGTCAGGTTAGGGCTACACAACTTGAAATGGAAATAATGTAGACCGTGCCATAAATAACTTAGGAACGTATTTGAAGCTCTATTACATGCTTTCCTTCTCTCTCTCTCTTCATGATTTCCTAATAACTTTGAGTAAGTGTCTACTATTTTATACATCCAGACACTCACAATCAGTGATCAATGAAATATGTAATTTTCGGACAAATGAAAGTCTGGAATCTAGTAAACCCACTAAGTATGTATATCTAGTAGAGGAATGCAGGTGTTGTGCAACTGACACCAGGACCACAACCGATATTAGAACATTTACTTTACCGATCACATTAAGGCCCCACGCTAAATATTATTCATTTGACTAATTTTAAGTTTTTTCACAATCTTTTATTTGTGACAGACATTGAACATCTTGTTTTATTTCTTCAAAACGTGATTTGGACATCGTCACATATCTATCTTTTATTTGGTCAGTTCCCTTTGTTGTTGTGACTTGATTCACTTTATCGTGAAACCCAAAGGTGGGTGCATATTGAATTTGTAATATCATTTCTTGTTACAGCAGGGGCTGGAAAGTGATGAGGTATACCATCTTTATGATTATTTTTAAGTTGCTGCCACTCGTATTTTTATTCGATTGTTTAGTTGGATTATAGTTTCTGACATCCACCAGCCATTTTACCCACTAATTGAATACGTTAATGGAAGGTATGGACGCTTCCCATGAGCAATTTACGATTGTTCGTTCACGGGCTGGTGTCAGACAAGCTCTCACCTCTCACCAGCTTGCGTCGACCCTCACGTGGCCATCATTTCCTCCTCGTTTGTGTACCTCTCTAGATTTTATCTAATAGCATTCCTTATACAGAAAATCCTTAGTATAGGGAACTATCAATTTAATTATATTATTAATACCAAAACACACACGTCTCGTAGGTACATAAATATACAACCATCAATTCATTTCATCAACAACTTAATTTATTAAAACGATGACGTAATCTCTTAAATGTTACATGAATATTAGATAGGCCCAGAATTATATAGGTAGATATAGATTATTTACTTTTGTTTTTATTGGTAGGCAGGATAAAATAATATACGTAGAAGCCAACGTTTTCTACATAAACAGTCGAACTTATAGCTATATGTTTACAAATCCTGTGGTTTCACACATATAAATTGTAAGACTATAGCTATAGATACCCTTGTACTTAAAGTACCCGTAGTCGGTATGGGTCAGCTAAAATATGGTGATGTCTAGCGATCGAAATGTAGAAGTTGGCCCAAGGTCACCTCTGTTACCTTCACCCTCACATTGTTACGCCCAACTCCTAAATAGCGAACTTTATTAGAGACTAGTTTAATATTTGAATATTCAGAATTAACCTTTTCAATGTCGTTGAAAATTTTGGCCACCTCCAACTAATACAAAGCAAACACAAAATGATACCATCTAATACATTGAAGTCATTATTAATTTTACTAAGTTGTGAAAATAAATGATTAGTTTAAGTAATGTTATCTATCGTTATTGTATTACAATCGGACTAGGACGTACGTATACAACAACAGAAAATTTCCCTTCGCTTTCCAATGTATAAAGAAACTTGAGGAAATTTTCATGAAATGCACGACGATGGCTTAAAGTAAATACGCTCACACTTACCAGACATTAACGATATGTACCATAAGTGAACCATTTATACACTACATTGATATAAGCACAGTTTATGTCAAACATTGTGTAACTACCTACATAATGAAAATGGCACCCACCTTCCACCAGTTGTTTTATTTGTTTCACCATTGTTAATATTAATTTGTAATTAATTATTACTTGCTTTTGTTTGTCTACCTTTTACTAACTTTACTCAATTCTTAAGCATCTGTTTTATCTGAATTTTGTTTATTTATAAATTGGCAATAAATGGAACGTATTTTTTTATTCAGTCTTTGTTTTTACTTCCTTTTTTACCCAAATAAATCCTAATCTAAGATTACATTTATGAACGTTGCTCAGACGAACAAAGTTTATTGTTACGTTAAATTGTTAGTAGGTTACGATTAGTTAATTTTTTGGAGCAACTATACTCGTAAAAACAATTTCATATTTGTTCATGATTTTATAAATTTGTTTGTTGTGTGGGTTTTTTTAATCATACATATAAGAATTTAAGTTAATTATAAGGTCTACTACAAAACCTAGGATCCAGCAACTGTTACATCACTAAACACTTTGCAAAAAATCTGTACTATATTTTATTTAGAATATTCCTTTTTGTTAGTAAGAAAGCATAGATCATCGTTTGATTTAGTTTTTCATTCATCTCATAAGCTGGATAGTTCAAGGTAATGCTTAATAAAAAAACTAGAAGTGGCATGTGCCTCTCGCACAAATCGTTATTCACGATCTCTCACTGAGCAACTTTAATTTTATGAACGTTTATACGTAATATGTATGGTTTAACAGAATCGTAGAATGGTCTTGATCTCCAAGCGTTCTGTAGAATCTGATTATTCGTATCAGGACGAGCTTGGTGAGCAAGACCTTCTGTTAATCTATGAATATTCATTACGATCTGTTCTAAGTAAAGGTGATTAAAACAGTTTTGATGTGATTTAATAAGACATTTCCGTTTCATTAATGTTTCATTATATTACATCAAGTGCCAACTGAAGTTACATTGGAAATTAAAGTATATACCCAGTAAGTAACAGAAAAGAGTGCGCTATAAAGTTGTGTGCAATATTTGTATGTGGGTTGTTCGCTATGTGAAACATATTTTGTCATCAAAGCCTTGGAAATATTTTAATTCAGTACTACTCCGCGCTGATAAGAGACATCCTATACACCCATATAGTCTATGTATGATAGATAACTATAATTAAAATCTCATCGCGTTGAACTAAGTTGTTTCCAATATCAACTGATACATGCACCGCATTATGTATGAAGCCAGCTAATTTTCTATAGTTTTATAAAAATAATCGCTTGTAATTCTGCATAAAACATACCTATCTAACTTTTGTTATTTTATGCTCGAACGAGGCTCGCGCCCTGGCATAACATTAGAGAATTTATGGTAAAATAATTCACTTTGCTTGGCTAGCGAGGTTCGCTGCGAAACCTCGTTGATGCTATTTAGTATAAGCAAATATTTTTATTCAATGCTTGAGTTCCGTTTGCGGCTACTGCCTTTTAATCTTTCTGATCGGAGTACTGAACGGCTTACTTTGCTGTTGCAGACGACGACGCTGATCGGTCTACTGAAAACTGCAAGACTGCTTCGATTAGTTCGCGTCGCCAGGAAAATAGATAGATACTCCGAGTATGGTACTGCTGTCCTTCTACTTCTGATGGCCACTTTTGTGCTTATTGCCCACTGGCTGGCCTGCTTATGGTGAGGACCATGGTTATCTTCTGTTCCACTCGCGATGGAACAGCAGTACTGACGACTTAACGTTTGCTGAACAGGTACGCAATAGGAAGTTGGGAGCGTCCTCAGCTCCGAGCCCCTATCGGGTGGCTGGACTCCCTAGCTAATGATGTCCAAGCCTCTTACGAAAACTCTACGGGTCCAACCTTGAGGTAACAATCAATAACATACGTGTCCATAATTCTAATAGAAGGGAGAAGAATAGCTGAAACAATATAATATTACAGATCACGATACATCACAGCTCTTTACTTCACTTGCACCTCGTTGACGAGTGTTGGCTTCGGCAACGTGGCTCCCAACACGGACATGGAGAAGGGGTTCACGATATTTGTGATGCTCGTCGGATGTGAGTAGCTACAGAGCATTCGATATCTCGTGAGATACCTCGGAGAATGTATCGTGATCGTTTTCTTGCAGCGCTCATGTATGCCAGTATCTTCGGCAACGTGTCGGCGATCATACAGCGGCTATATTCAGGAACAGCTCGCTATCACACACAAATCCTCAGGGTTCGGGAGTTTATTCGGTTTCACCAGGTATATCACTTCTTACCTTTTCTTGTTATATACGAAGTCTGAGAAAGAAAAACGGACTAACTTACTTTGCTTAAGGATAGAACAGTTCTAGTACACAAGATGACATTTATTTATGCAGCCCAGTTCATACTGAAGACTCGGTAAGTAGTCGTTATCAAGGTTCGATAACATATAATATACTTTACCAACAAATGCAAGCCCAGCCCCGAGTCAACTACTAAGGGAGATCTATATTGTATTTTAGGAAATTAGCAAAAAGTGTTATCGATCCGTCATACTGATCACTTACCAAGCCTACAGTATGGATTGCGCTGCATAAATAAATGTCACTATGTATACATAAGGTGACTTTAATTTATGCAGCCAAATTAAGTGCTCACTAACAAGGTTCGATGACCTTTTTTGTAAAATTCTTGGATTATTCTTTTCATGTTCCTTACAAACGCAAGCCCAGCCCCGAGTCATTTATAATGGGACGTTAAGATTTTATTTTGCGAAATTAGCAAAAAGTGTTATCGATCCGTATTACTGATCACTTACCATGCCTCAAGTATGAGTTTGGCTGAATAAATTAAAGTCACCTTATATAGTAGTCTAATGTATAAACTACAATGAAATTAATTTGAGTACAAAAAATATGAAATTATACTAAAGCAAAGTACTTCAAAAGTGCGAGCTCTACGACCCAAGCAATAAAAAGCTACGACGCTACGCCGTAGACATCGTAAGACTTACACTCGTGAAGACAAGACTAACCCTAACATTTTCAGATTGCGACGCAGTAGGTATACAAAGCAGGAAAACGGTCGTAGCACTTGCTACGCCGTAGCTAAAAGAAGACGCGAACGAGTTAACGCTACGTCATAGTCTGAAAGTATATATATTATATGGCGCGTGTGACCCGTAATTGTTAACGGATGTCAAATATTTATATGTAGTGCACTACTAATGTGTAAACTTAAACACTGTTCCCAGATAGCGAACCCACTGCGTCAGCGGCTGGAGGAGTACTTCCAGCATGCGTGGACTTACACTAACGGCATCGACACGTCCAGTGTACTGAAGGGGTTCCCAGAGTGCTTGCAAGCCGACATCTGCCTGCATCTGAACCGCAATCTGCTCGCCAACTGCTCTGCCTTCGACGGTGCCAGCCCTGGCTGTTTGAGGTACGCCACTACGACTAATACTCCAATGTTAAGGTGGTATAACCGAATCCCGGTGCAAAATGCACATCATAATATTGTTTTCCTTACTTTTAAATGGAAAGTATGCAAAAATTATGTTTTAAAGTAATTAGCGGAAATTAATCACTAAAACTAGGATTCTCGCATTAAAATTATGTTATTTTATACCTTACATTTTGATTAAATTTGATTACAATGATAAACATGCTTTAAAGTTTGTTAATCGAATGCAATCAAAATTTAAATCATAAAATGATAGAATTTGAATGTGAAACCCTAATTATTACTAATTAATTTCCGCGAATTGCTTTAAAACGCAATTTTTGCATACTTTTTATTCAAAAGTAGGGAAAACAATATTATGATGTGCATTTTGCACCGAGATTTTGTTTTACCATCTTAAATTAAGTTTACACCTTTTTCCAATGTGTCGTTAATATCGTGATAAAGATTATTATGATTAGTCTGATAAATATAAGGTTGCAAAACCTGTTTATCGCCAAATCAGATTTTCTGTTTTTGATCTATAAAGTTGATGATGTGGAAGAGGTTGTTGTAACGGATCTATAAGGTCCTACAATTCAAAGTGAAAAAAAATTAACAGATGATAGAGTATCCCTAATAGACCACATTCCACCGAAAAGAATTTTTTTTGCGCGTACTTTTTTTATCTTTCCATAGAAATTTAGTCAGCTGATTGAACCAGATTGTACTGGGGAGTGAAAAAATTATTTGAGCAAAAATTTTTTTCATCTTCTGGAATGTGATCAGTGAACGATACATGATCTACCCTACAATTATTTTCACTTATTATTGTGTAGGACCTTATAAACAAGGTTTAGGTATTATTTAGGTATTGGTAATATATTTAACATAGGCAATGGGCTGTATTGTCGATGCTATTTAAATATCTCGAAGGGTAAAAATAACGATTATATATTACTTTAAAATTTGCTATAATTTAGTATTTCATGTATACATATATGCTTTTTTAATCTTTATAATACATTTTATTTTAAAAAAGCTTATTAATTTTAAAAACTTGCCTATTTGTCGTAGACCAAGGCATACACGTTTACAAAGGCTATTCATGATTTTTTTACTTTCAGTTGTTGACATAGGTGTTTCCCTAGCCCAAGATCCGATATAAAAGCGTTAATTTCATTCAAACATAGTAAAGAAAAACTTAATTTGGAAAATAAGTAACATTCCGCAAGGAATATCCATTAGCCTGTTATCTACGGCAGTACAAGTAAATGAATTTTATTTGAAATAATCTTTTCATCTCTGATTGCCTCAACCACAGAACTTTTAAATAAGTTCTGTGACCTCAACTAAACCAACAACGGGGTCTAACGAAGAGTGCCGACCTTCTACAAAACTAAGAATATAATGAAACTTAAACCACATTTGACAAATAATGTGATAATAAATATTTTTACTTTCTATGAGTTTTTCATTAATTTTATATAAATATAAACAAAATTTTAGATTACATTTTAAATTTAAAAAAAAATCGATGTGTAATATTTCGACTAACGACGACCCTAAGTAGGTCGAACAATAATGGAAACTTGAATTTTTAAAATGAAAACTTAGTTGTTTTAACGCGTATTTAAAAAGCACATAGAACAAGAGTTGTTCAGTATGATAACCAAGAACTGTGGTCCTTGTTGTAGAGCGCTGTCGCTGCGGTTCAAGACGACGCACGCGCCGCCCGGCGAGACGCTGGTGCACCGCGGGGACGTGCTCACGTCGCTCTACTTCATCTCGCGCGGCTCCATCGAGATACTCAAGGACGATATCGTTATGGCCATTTTGGGTAAGCACGGTGCCTGTGATGTAGTTTTTATAAGTGTCTTTATTTAATACATCTTCAGAGCGTGAATTCCCGATGGTCAAAAGTGTTTACAAGTTTAAGTGAAAATCTAGTCGAAACCCACATTTTACCGACAATTATTACATTTTCGCGTAATGGGTGGCACCATTATGGAACCATAGTGCCCGGAGTTTGGCGGTAGGGCTCTCTCACCACCCATCAAGTTTGGGACGTAATAATCATCAGTGAAAAGTGTGGACTGTGACATGCATTTCACAGTTTACACTGGGGAGCACCTCGGGGATTCATATGGTGACGATGTGTGTGCGTGTGTAAAATAGTATATATAGGTATATATATACACCACAAAGACACATTTTACCGTTGTTATGGGAGACCTCAACGCCAAAGTGGGAGTACAGGAGTGTGGTGAATCGGTAATCGAACCACACGGTTATGGCTGCAAAAACCCTCGGGGCCAGATGCTGGCTAGCTTCCTTGAGAGCCAGGGGCTCCATTTGATGAATTCATTCTTCAAACAGAAGCCTCAAAGGAAGTGGACCTGGCGAAGCCCTGATGGTAAAACTAAAAATGAGATGGACTTCATCATGACGGATCAAAAGCAAATAATCCAAGATGTGTCCGTGATCAACAGGTTTTGTATCGGTAGCGATCATTGACTTGTCCGAAGCATCTTGAATATCGACTTACAGCTTGAGAGAAACCGTCTGATGAAGCTTACGCTCCGCCCTTCTCCGCGCCAAACCGCTGCGGGATTCGAAACGTTCCAAATGGAACTACAAAACCGATTTGCCCTGTTGGAAACCACTGAGGACGTTGACCAGCTTGCTAAAAATTTAACGAATGTCGTGCGCGAGGTAGGCAGGGCTTATTTTAAGCCGGAGCGAAGGACTGAGGAGTCCAAAATTTTGAGTGGAACTTTGCACCTGATGAGGCAGAGACGGGATTTGTCTTCAGATTCCGCAGATTACCCCCTTTTGAACAAGCGCGTTAAAAGGCAAATTCGTTTTGACCTGCGCCAACATAACACTCATTGAAGACGCGATCCAGCGAAACAAAGGCTCAAAAATTTTTGCCCAGCAGTTAAGAAGGACCAATCTAACGAATCTGGAGACATCTGATAATAGAACCGTTACCTCTAGGCCAGAAATCCTCGCCGAAATTGAGAAATTTATGGACTCCTATATTCTTGATACGCTTCCAAGCCAACTGCTTGCGATGAAGACGACAAACGTGCACCTCTAGTCCACCATTACACCAATGAACTCCCGGATGTTGAAATGGGTGAGATTAAGATAACTCTTGAACAGCTGAAAAACAACAAGGCGCTGGGTGAGGACGGCATCACAACTGAACTCCTCAAAGCTGGAAGTTACCCTATACTCGGACAGCTAAATGCCATCATTCATACAGGTACTACGCTAAAGGAGTGGAGCAGGAGACTGGTTATTTTTTTCTTCAAAAAAGGGGACAAAATTCTACTTAAGAACTATAGACCAATTGCGCTCCTGAGCCACACCTACAAGCTGGTCTCAAGAGTTTTCACGAATCGTCTCGCCCAACAATTCGACGAATTCCAACCTCAAGAGCACGCTGGGTTTCGAAAAGGCTACAGCACCGTGGACCACATTCACATGCTAAGGCAGGTTATACAGAAAACTCAAGAGTATAATCAGCCTTTAGGTCTAGCGTTTGTGGACTAAGAGAAAGCCTTTGACTCCATCGAAACTTGGTCTGCTCTGCAGTCCTTGCAGCGATTCGAAGTTGACTGGCGTTAAGTGGAGATGCTGAAATGTCTGTATGACCCCGCTGCGATGTCCGTCCAAGTACAGGATGTACAAACAAGACCGATACATCTTCAGTGCGGCGTGAGACAAGAGGTGTTATTTCCCCAAAACTGCTTACCGCCGCGCTGGAGGACGTTTTTAAAACACTAGACTGGAGTAAACGACGCATAAACGTAAGCGGAGACATTTCACATCTTCGCTTTGCCGATGACATCGTGATGACGGCGGAATCGCTACAAGAACTGGAGGAAATGGTGCGCGGCCTTAGCGATTCTTCGAGACGAGTGGGCCTGCGGATGAATTTGGATAAGACTAAGGTCATGTCTACTGTCACGTCATCCAAGGGCCACTAACCGTCAACAATGTCAGCATCGAAGCTGTTTGAAGATATGTTTATCTGGGTCAAGTCATAGAGCTGGATAAAAACAACTTCAACGCCGAGGCTGATAGAAGAATATGCTTGGGTTAGGCAGCATTCGGAAAGTTGTGTCACATATTTACGTCGTCAATACCGCAGTGCTTAAAGGCTAAGATGTACAACCAGTGTGTCCTTCCTGTAATGACGTATGGCGCTGAGACGTGGTCTTTAAAAGGGCCTGATCCACCGATTTAAGGTCGCTCAGCGAGCTATGGAGCGGGCTATGCTTGGGATATCTCTGATGGATAGAATCCGAAATGAGGAGATCCGTCGGAGATTGAAAGTAACCGAAATAGCCTGCAGAATCAGTAAGTTGAAGTGGCAGTGGGGCAGGCCATATTTGCCGCCGACATGATGGCCGTTGGGGCCGAAAGGCTTTAGAATGGAGACCATGTACAGCAAAGCGTAGTAGGCTGACTTCGTGCCCGCTAGACTGACGACCTGAAAGACTTTGTGTGTGGCGGCTGGATCAAGAGGACGGAGGACCGACATGAGTGGCGAAATTTGGAAAAGGCCTATGTTCAGCAGTTTACGTACACGGGCTGATGGATGGATGGATATAGTATATTTATTGACAAATGAAGCAGTGCGCTAGACATTGTTACGTTACCTACTGCAGGTAAAGATGACATCTTCGGCGAGAACCCGTGCATCTACCCGACCGTGGGCCGCAGCAACTGTCGCGTGCGTGCTCTCACGTACTGCGACCTGCACCGCGTGCATCGAGACGACCTGCTCGACGTGCTCGACTTCTATCCCGAGTTCAGGAATTCTTTCGTCAATAGCTTGGAGATCACCTTCAGCATGCGCGATGTGAGTACCGCTTTATCTACCCGACCCTGGGCAGCGGCAACTGTCGCGTGCGTGCCCTCACGTACTCCGACCTGCACCGCTTCATAGACTAAATAGTACTTTCGTCTATGACTGCGTGCATCGGGACAACCTGCTCGACGTGTCCGACTTCTATCCCGCGTTCAGGAACTCTTTCTTCAATAGCTTGGAGATCACCTTCAACATACGCGATGTGAGTACATACATACCGCTTTATCACGTCAATGCTGAGACGCTTAAGGTGCCTACAACTGCCTACGACGATGAAAAGCCGCGGGAAGGTCCAGCTTAATACAGATGTTATGTTATAAAAAAATTAATAATCCACGGAATATCTGAAATTAGATGGTTTAATTAGTAACTATTTTTAATTTTTATCAAGAAGATTAACCAAATGAATACCAAAACAAGATCAAAATCAAGACTGAGATCCGATTCAATTAATTAAGTATGCAAACAAACAAATTGATACTTGGTCAAATTGAAGATATTATAACAACAAATTCCAAATTCAAATTCCTTTGATTGCTTTTGAAGAGTTTTAGTTATAATAATTTAATTCAATACACCATAAACTATATATTCATATATCTCGAAAATATTTAGTTTATTGTTATTACTGTGCAATTCATTAAATGAAAAAGCAAAATAAATATTTATTTATTCAGGTTGTAATAATTGTAATTATTTAGGTATCTATATATTTGAGCGCGTTCCGAGCTTATTCTCCCTCGAACGATGGAAAGATCAGTGCGAAATGAGTCGTGTGTTAGACAGTTATAGGCACCAAAGCAATAGCGCACTAGCGACATGGCCGCGCGGCCCGGCCGCAAGGGTCGCGATTTGCAATGCGGCCAAAACCACGGCTAGAATCGTCAGTTACGAATACAGTGCGCTTCAAAATGGACGTTGAGAAAATAGCAGTGCTTGTGTATCTTTCAAGTAAGAAGCGAAAAAACAAAAGGAAAAAGTATTAGGTTCATCCATTGCTACGTGAAAGGCGTACAAAGGGATTATTTCATACTTACTTCACCGACCTTCAGCAATATGATGACAAGTTCTTTAATTATTTGGGGATGAGCAAGTCTTCGTTTGAAGAACTGTTAAGAAAACTAAGTCGATCAATCAAAAATACTTCTATGATCTCTTCCCACATCATTCTTTTTACATCTCGGTTGGCGTAGTCTTCACACAATATGTCCCACAACGCCTTCCTCGTCTCAATCTCCGATCAAATCTTTCTGTGTCGAACGACATCGCGATGAGCACAACACGCTGTAGTTCCAAGACACGTCCGGCCGCCGCGGCTAGTAAAGGTGGAACCGATATATTAGTATTCGTTAAGATATTAGTAATATGGTGTATGTTAGTGTATCAGTAATCCGACCAATTCTAATATCCTAATATTCCGGTATTAACTTAGCTCGGTGAATACCATATCGGTTGGAGAATACATATTACTCGGCAGTTGCAGTATTGGTTGGGTGAGACATATCGGTCGAATACTATTCTAATCCAATGCGGGCGGGGCGAAAAATAAATAGGTATGAAACGAAAATGTTTTTTTTTCATTCCAATTCATCAAATTAATTGTATTACGTTTAACCGTCAACGATATCAGTATCAGTCATATTAACATATTATTTATTAGACGATCGGTCCTTCACCACGGCCGTCGGTCTGCGAATAGGGGCTTCATTAACTGAACCTCATCACTGCCCTTGCGGGGCTAGCGTTTGTCGGGCCGGACTCCATGGACTTTCTTGTCAGCGCAGTGCCGGCCGCTTGTCTCGCCATGCAGCCCTCAATGACGTTATCCGAAGGGCCCTTGTCTCCGTCGGTGCTCCGGCTACTCTTGAACCACCCGGAGTAGTTCGCGATGACGGTAAGAGGCCTGACGGTATGACGTTAATACCGTGGAAGCATGGGAGGCCGCTCGTATGGGACGCAACCTGCGTGGACACGCTGGCGCCCTCTCATGTTTCCATGAGTAGTAGGGCTGCTGGTTCGGCGGCGGCCGCTGCTGAGCTCTCCAAGGGGCGTAAATATGCGGCAATAGGTTCAAGCTACATGTTTACACCTTTTGGGGTTGAGACAATGGGAACATGGGGTCCAGAGGCGCGACAATTTATCAAGGACCTCTCTGTCAAGCTGATAGATACCAGCGGCGACCGGCGGGCTGGCTCTTATCTGGGCCAGCGTATAAGTCTTGCCATACAGAGAGGTAACGCGGCCAGTATTTTGGGTACTCTCCCGCAGGGCAGTGATCTGGAGGCAATCTTTTTTTTGTGATTGTTATGTGTGTACAGGTTTGCGTTTTTTTTTTTTAGGGTTATTTAGTTTCTGTTATTACATCTTCTGTTTTATTTATAGTTAGTTTATTTAAGTTTTTGCTATAAGTTGTTTAGTTTAGATATAAAATGTTATTTAAGTTAGAATTTGGGTATAATATACATATTAGTTTATATATCATATTAGTTTAAATATTATAATATTACTTGACGAATATATCCATATTCGCTAATACTAATATATATCGGTATTAACCCATCTTTAGCGGCTAGTGCGCGCACATTGGTATTTTACCTACAATGCAAGTGATCCCAGTGGCCGCAGCGGCCAGCGACTGTACGCTGGTCGCAAATATGTCGCTTCGATTCTCGTTGGCCGCCGCGGCTCGGTGGGGCCGCTGGCCGCGCGCGGCCAGGTGCGCGTGCTCCATGGCGTTTTCATACTAATGTATGTATCTCGCTGGCCGCTGCGACCTGGCCGCTGCGACCTGGCCGCTGCGACCTGGCCGCTGCGACCTGGCCGCTGCGACCTGGCCGCTGCGACCTGGCCGCTGCAACCAAGCCGCTAGTGCGCTATTACTCTAAGTATTGATTCTTCGGATTTGAAACTATTTACGACACAAGAAAAAACTATCATCAATTTATTTAATAGCCAAGCTCTTGTCGGTGTAGCATCGTTCCCTGTCCAGAGCCAGCAAAAATAATAAGGCTCGAAAAATAGCACCCAGCAAGCCGGAAAAAATATAGACAAATAAAAATATTATGCAAAAACAGTTTTTTTATATACAGGCTAAACCCAATGAATGCCCTCCCGGAGGGAAAGTGTCTTAAATATTAAATTTAACAAATTTTACTTTTATTTTTAAATTCCTAAAATTCAATATTGCCAAAAGTAAAAAAAAAATTTTTTTATTCTTTGAGTGCAGTTTTCCTTATCTTTAAAAATAAAACAAAGGCCTTGTTATTAAAAAAAAAATATTTATTTATAAAATTTGCTATCTCTAATATTTAAGGTATTTTTCCTCCAGGGGGCATTTGTTTGGTTCAACCTGCATTATGGTATTATTGTAAAGGAAGTTGATAGTTGAGATTGTCGGCACTTGGTGGAATTTATCAAACATTGTTGTGATAAAAAAAACACTTGTACTTTTCCACAGATAATATTTAATTTATTTATATCGTTTATTGCACGGACATCTAGCAACAGAAAGATTGTTTAAATAAATAATTATATATAAAATTATGTAATTAAAAAGCCCCTGATGATGCTTATACAGTGAAACCGGTTGGGTAGTGTAGAATTATATATTATCTGTGGAAAAGTACAAGTGTTTTTTTATCACAACAATGGTATTATTGTAGCTTATTGGATTTTCCATAGTCGTGAGTATTATATTTAAATTTCGAAAAAACACAGTTATTTTTAAGGTAATTTTAATCATTATATAATTCCCTTTTGTCTATGGCAATAAATAGATATTTTGGCACCATTACATTTCTTACGATTTGTTATAAAACTAGAGAACAGATCTTGTCGCATAAATTCTGCAAATCTACCTACTCCTTAGGTGTTTGTGTCTCTGTAAAATTTATCTGGGGCCACAAAAGAATTACAAACATTTTGTTATGTGAAATATTTTCTTATGTTCTTGTAGTTTGTGTGCTAAATTCAAATCTGTACCCAGGTTTCTTCGTAATATTTATCTAAGACAGATACAATTTTAAAAAGACCCATGTTTTTACTTTTTGCAGAGGTTCACGCTTATTACAATTAGTTTTTCGGCTTTTATTTCTCCTTTATATTATTAATGTTTTTTTTAATATGTATTCTATTACTTTTAATATTTTTTAATAAATAAATAATATTTATGCTTTTTTAAAAAGATTTTATTTAGTATTTTGTAAAGAAAGATAAATAATAAATAGGAAAAAAAAAGGAAATTTGCTCAAGATATAATATATAATATATTCTCAACTGAAGCCGGGCCCACCAGCCCAAGCCCACTTTTCACCATTACTATTCGAAAAGGGGTAATTGGTTCACCAAAAACAGTGAATAAAACGCTCTTTTCCTCACTGAGTGAGAACAAGTAACTTTTTAAACTTTTTGGATAGGCAAAGGCATGGCAAAGGTATCTGTGACCATACAGCCATCTTAAAACATAATCACCCGAGAAGCTATAAACTATAAATCTTGCAATCACTACATTTTATGTTCCACAAAAATGCCCGAATAAAGCATTTTAAATTTGGAACAAGCGTCAATGCACAATATAAAAAAATTTCTTACCAAACGTACTGGCTGGCCGCTTGGAAAAAAGACCAAAAAAAAAAAAGAACCGCCATTTATATGTTTTGTTCTCTTATTAATTTACTATGTACCGATTGGTTGTAAGTATAATAAAATTTGATTCAAATATGTAGTTAATATGGTACTGTTTATTTTCTCATAGTCAATGGTGAAAAGTAGAGTACAAAACTCGTGAAAAAAAAATTCCATCTCGGCTCTTGGATCGCTCGCTCCGCTCAGGATTCTACTCTAGAATCCCTCGCTTCGCTCGGGATTCAACTTTAGAATCCTTCACTCCTCTCGGGATCCACCTTTGAGCCTCGAAAGAAATTCCCTTTTTTTTTCACTTGTTGTGTAATCTACTATTTAATAGTAAGGCAACAAGGTACGATGAGAAATAGTTCATGAGACCAAGCGTAGTTTTTAATTCAATAACTCAAAACAAAAATGTGTAAACAGATGAGTTAAAAAACTATATTTATCACAAATCATTTAATTTTCATCGTAATAAATATTGATTAAGGAAATGTAATGATACAAAATCTATACAATAAATGGTAATAAGTGTAAAATCTCTTCAAACGTAATAAAAATGTAAAAATTCAATATTTATTCAAATTTGATTTAAAATAATTAAGACCACCAGGCCTAATATGGTTGCCACTTTAACACCATTTTAAACACCATTTGACAGTAAATCCCATATATTTTCTGTCAAATGGTGTTCTAAAATGGTGTTAAAGTGGCAACCATGTTAGACCTGCTGTATAAAGTATTTGAGTTTTGATTAATAATTTAAAGTTTTATTCGGATTAAATTTTCTACAAGAATAACAAAAACTTATTCAAACGACAAAGATCATGTTGCCTTTAATTCAAAGTATTGACGTGAACTGATAAAACCTGTTAACTGCTCGGCGAAAAAGTACCAAATAGAACCAGCATTTTGCTGCCGGAAGTCTTTGTGGGTCCAGACCAGAGCCAGGGAGATTATGTGTGAATAGACCTTAACTGTTCAAAATACAATAATTCCTGAGTACAAACCTTTATGTATTATGATATCCAGGAGGAGCTGAGTGGCATAGAGCCCCGTCGGCGCATGCGCTACGAGAACCCGAACGAAGCGAGACTGATGCGTGAGGCGTACGCGCGCACGACGCGGCGGCCGCACACCGAGACCTTCGCCGACAAGGTGGTACGTAGTTACTACAGCACAGCACGTCACCCATCTACGACCTACGTTCAGTAGTTGTCACCTCAATAGCAGTACACTCTTCATACAGGTAGTTTTTTTCGATCCACAGTACTCAGGTATAACGATTATACATTGCATAATTTTATCATAATTCCTATAGCTTATCGATCGATCCATATTCGGTGAAAAACGCGTTCTAGGTTTCTCCCGACTAGTATCGGTGCGACTCGGGATACTTATAGGATTTAAAGTGATTTTACGATGGGCATGGTTTCAAGGTCTTTGTGACGTCACATTTGTAAATGTGGATCTTGTATTGTTTCGTTGGTTATCGGTGCTGCTGTCACTTTGGCATCATTTCATCACATCTTTTCATCATAACCCAAATCATTAGGTAATTTTTTTCCTCTAAATACTCGTAGATTTATGTCTCACAGCATCACTTTTTCATCATAGCACATTTTTAATTGTTTTCTTTTTGTTACTTCTCGTATTGCTTACCGTTTTCTAATTCTGATTTTATTCCTTTCCATAAAATGATTCGATCGCTTTCAAAACTGTCTATATTTTTCATGAAAAGTCATTTAATCTCTTTTTTATTTGTGAAATTTTGTGACATCTTTCACTGCATTTATATGCTCGTCTCCGTTAAAATCATTTTCAAAGTCACGTAGAAGTTGACTCTCAGTTCGTCTTCTTGCAGTTTAACCTCTTCTTTCAAGTGGATGAATTGGAATGGCACGGCCCGAAGGGGATAGAAACTAGTCGGGAAAACCCGACCACGATATTTGTGAGTTGAAACGTTTTTCACCTACAACCGACACCAAGCTTGACTGCATTCAGCTTAGATAGAATTCTTCGTTTTAAATTATCTACAGCTACACAAATATGATCTGCAGGACTCCCAGTGCAGTGATGACGACACAGAATCGCCTCCCAGTAGAGGCATCCTGGAGTTCTCCGCGGACAAGGCTGGCCAGGACGTCACGCCACTCAACTTCAACTTCAGTAAGCAACGGTCCACCACTCTCAACTCCATTACTGGTGAGACTGAAACTCTCTCATCACTCGGCCAATGGAATGTCTCTTCTTTTTGAACTTTCCAATCCTCTTCCCGTGATACCCGGTATACCTTGAACTTGTTGTTGCACTGTTTTTAATTGAGTGTGCAAAATATGTAGGATATCAATTAGCCTGGTTTATGTACTCTTTATTTGAATTTTAAATTACCAGTGCTATACGCTTGCTAGCTACGTATACGGCTACAAAAAGGCGTTATGTCCGATTGTCAATGATTGTTTTTACCAAGTATTTAGATTATTTTAGAAACCTTTTTATTTTCTTTTGATTGACCAAAAACTTGGTATTTTTGCAATGGATTGATCTTATACTGTTTTTTATATCATCATTGTTTATCCCTCTTTTACTTTACGTATTATAATAAATTTCTTCACCACCCAAACGTTGCCTGGAAGAAATAGCTTTAAAAAGACGCGACAGCCTTTTAAAAAAATATGTTTTTAATACTCTATTTTTCTTTTTAATGTTACTTATATACAATAAGGTGTTCACTCATCCATTCATTAATGTATAGAATAATTCAAAAGGTATACCAGGATCACGATTTCAGTAATTAATAACACTACTTCTTATAGAGTAGATAGTCACATAGAGAAATTGTTGAAGATTGATTTATTTTATTATTTCCTTCAAACATTGGCAAGTTTATAACATTTTTTTGTTCCCTTTAGTGCTTCATACAGAAGGTTTCATCGTTCTAAGAAATAACTAAAAGTACAAACGAACAAAAATTACTCGTTCTTTATCTTACGACTAGCTTTTGCCCGCGGCCTCGCTCGTGTGAAAGTGTCAATCAATTATCGGTAGTTTTCGGCTCGTCAATTATTTTATAAACGCCCCTTACAGCCTATACTTATTTTGACCAGCGTCACTACGATTATAATAAATAAACCTGCATCCAAATCCATTGAGTGGTTTTTGAGTAAAAAAAGAAACAGACCGACAGATATACAGGGAAATATTTAGAAAATTGTACTTTTTGCCTCAGTACAATACTAATCATCCATCCATCAGCCCGTGTTCGTCCACTGCTGCACATAGGCCTTTCCCAAATTTCGCCACTCATGTCGGTTCTAATACTAACAATACTAATAACCCATTTTATTTAAAATTTCGTATTCAATGTACAGACACGACTTTTGCTACCTACCATAATATTAGTATATATAATATATACTCTGAAACCTTTTTCTATTGAGCACAGTCTCAATTTTAGTACATGACAAATCTACATTTTAAATATCACACCAAACTAACAATTACTTTTTACAATACTCGTATATTTATTTAAAGCAGCATGTCATCGCTTGTTATCATTTTACCCCGAGTTTTGTTGGAAAATGGAGCGGGTCGGGCGCGGTGTCGGCGGCGCGTGGTGCACGCTGCATGGTCCCCCCGCCTCGCCTCGCCCGCCCCGCTCGCTCTGAGCGCGGCCCTTGTGTGCAGGCATGCTAGCGCAACTAAAACGGAGCTTCCCTGACCTCTACCACCATAAAACACATCAGCCGCTGCACAACAAGTACTGTGAGTATACCTACATTATGTACTTATATACCTACATACAGCAGGGGTCTCCAAACAATTAATGTGGCCTTAAGGCTAATAAGTTTGGAGACCCATGCCTTAGAGCATGTTACCTGTATTGATGTTACAGCAGGAAGAGCGGACATGTTAGCATTGCCTGGGTAACGTTAGAAGGAACGGGGCTTCATTTACAAGGGAATAAGTCTGTAACAATTTTTGTGTTAAGTCACATTATACATTTTTAATTTGTACGGGCAATGTTGACGCTGCTCGCACTTCGGGCTTTGATAAAGACCCTACATCTGTCCATATTTACTAAACAACCCATTTTATCACATTTAACTTTTCGCCCTTGACACTTATTTAATTCATAAATTCTATTTTATAAGACTTGTAAATATCTTGTGATTTAAATATTCTGTAACAAATACAGGACTAAATTGTAATGTGGTTTCAGCACAATCAACGCCACAAACGTACAGAAGCAGAGCTGGGGTTCGCAGACAGTCATCAGTGGGTCCGCTGAACGACACGTCACCGCTGACAGGAGGCGCGGGGGGAGGCGCGGGTGGCGGCGGCGGCGGTGGTGGTGGGGGCGAGCCTGTGGTCAGCACACCGGTGCACAGCGCCACGCTGCCCGTGTCCAGCCTGAGCACAAACCCGAGCTCGTACTACACGAACGCGTCGCCGTCGCCGCCGGCCGCCGCGCCAGTCCACGTCTCCTGTGACGACATCCTCACCCCGGCCGCGCCACCCGCGGCCGCACGCGCCCCCTCCTCCCGCTCCGCCCCACACTCCGCTATCAACCTGCATCAGACAGGCCGGCCCACCGCGCTCGCTTTCGTCACCGAGCGCACGCAAACTTCTACCGCCGCCGCACAGGTATAAACGCACAACATCAAAAATTGATCCTTGTGTTATTTAGTTGCCATCAGTTACTAAATCGTACAAAATTGCCATTCAGGACAGCACGTCTCCTCAGTACCAGAACGTAGGTGCGGGAGCGAACGGGGGGGGCTCTGTAGCGGCGGTGTTGACGAGGCTGGACGAGCTCAGTCGCCGCGTGGCAGCACTCGAGACCGGGCTCACCACTGACGTGCGCCGCATCCTGCAACTGCTGCAAGCTCGGGAGCTGCCGCATCATAACGCACAAGTGGGCCACACGCCCGCGCAGCCGCTGCCCAAGGCGTCTCTCTCAGTGCCCCAGACGACTGATGTACGCACGTAATACCTTAGCGATTAGCCTTGCTAGCGGCTATTGCGACAAACCTGCTCCAAGGAGTAAGGACTTATTGAGAAACTCGTACCCTTGTTGTAGAGCCAATGGGAATGGAGCTGGAACGGCGAGAGGGGAGAGCGGAGCCGCAGTGGGCGCGGTGACCGCACGCCGGGCGTGCAGCGGTCAGCTTCGGAGCCGCACGCGCCGGTGCCGCCGACGCTGCCGCCGCCACCGCACTCGCACTCGTTCCACAGGTAGTGTGAGGCGGGCGAGACGAGCGCTCGGCGCTCGACGCGCTCGCTCGCCGAGTCGGCGTCGTGCGGCTCGCTGGCGAGCACGCGCTCTTTGCACGCGGTCGAGCCGCCCGGCCGCACGCGCCCGCCGCCGCGCGCGCGCTTCCACTTCTGCACACGCATCGCGCGCTCCTGGCACAACGACGCCCGGAGCTTCCTGTGACACGGCTCCTCCGACTTATGGACCAATTTTGTACTCCCGTTGACGCCTGACCTCCCAAAATATCGCTCGTCACGTCCTTAGTATCTTCGGTGAGTGGATCGCCGGTGACAGTTATACTAACTTTATTAAGTCCATTTGTAAGGTTTGATAAAAATGATCGCTATTACCAAAAAGCGAGTTGGATTATTTTTTCGGTTGTTCTTTTCATAATGTAAGACTAATATAATTAGTATTATTATGTTATAATAAGGCTTATTATAATTTTATTTGATAATATTAATTATCGACTTTCACGAGTAGTATGATATGGAGTAGGTGGTGGGTATATCTTGGGTGCTTTATTTCATTTGTGATTTCTGATTACTTTGTCGTACGTAATGGTTGCCATAGTCGCAAACCTATTACAATATTCATAGCTGAGAGTAATATAATAACTAACATCCTTCTAAGCCAGCTGCAATTACTTTATTACAAAAATTCGCTATAAGACTGAGATACTAAGTGCGTAAATAACTGTGTATTTCCAAAGTGTGTAAGTAAACGTTAAACACTCTCTACCCGTCCTTGCTCCTTGCCTTTTCAAGTATTAGATAAATAATTAACAAACCATGAATTTGTTTCTCAGCGTAATTGAATGATTAAATAAACATTAGGAAAAACCATAAACATACAAAAACATTTCAAATGAATTTAGTTCATGTCACAAGTTGTTTTAAAAACAAGAATTTTTTGTATTTAATATGAATGTAATGTAATAAAAATAAAGCTTAAGTACGAAACAAAGCGCCCGCTTAGCAATCTGTTGCTACGACGAGCTACCGCGTAGCATGCTACGAATAGCTGCAACGCTAAACGTTCGTCGCGCTGTAAAAGCGCACCGCGGCGAAGCCTCAGACTAAGGAACCCAACACAGAAGCGTAAAACCTAGGATAATGACTTACACTGTTTTTTTGATGTTATGTTCTCATTATTTTAAATAATATTAACCGTTATCTATTTTAAAAGCTAACATTCCACATAAATAAACTGTACTTTCGACTTAATCACGAAAATAGTCTGAAAAACTGCCTAAAACAATTTAACTTCCTCACAGCCCCTCATCCTTTCTATAAGTGTAACATGGGCTCAAAATATAAGTGTAATAAACGAATATAGGCTCAAATATAACTTGTATCATACTTGCAATCGTGACGGCAAAGCATTTTCACAAAAATATCCACCACAAGATTGTTACTCGTGGCGGCTTAGCGATCGACTCTTTTCCTCTATAGTCTTATTAGATAGAAGCAATTGAATTCATTAAAATAATAGCAGAATGTACTCTTTTATTGCTTCGTAGATACTAGAGTGCACATTTTTATCTTTTTTTATTTTTCGTGTAGAATTACAGAAAATGTGATGTACGTATAAGCTTTTAAATCCAAAAGTTAAATGAAAAAACACTTTACAAATATTTGGCAAGACCCCTGGGTACAGTCGCCATAAAAACGTCGTATCGAAAATTATTTCATTTGAAATTGGATAAAAGGAAGCTAGTGCTTTTTTGTGTTTGTAGAACAGACAAGACAGACTTGTGTAAAATGAGAAAACTAAAAATAAATTATGCATTAACTTCATGCGATGCTTGAGTCTGAATTTTGAAGATGAAAAAATATAATAGTTTAACATGTTTTTTAAAAAATGTATGAATTTGTCCAGCGTAACAATATACTACCATTGTTATATTGTTATCTCGCACTATACGATTAGTTATATTAATAACTCGTAACCACAGGCAAATATTTAAAACATCTTGAATTCATCGGTAAAAGCGGCATTATACATACCGGGTGTAAATAGAGTGCGACCATTAAATAAAACCACATACTCTACTGATCATACAGAACAACTGTACCAAAAAAAAACGCGAAAATCTTCAGAGAAAAAGATATTCAACTATAACTCAAAGACTTTATCTCGTAGGAGGAAGGTCTTTTTTAGAACGCTGCACCGTAATAGCTGTTTCACGGGCGACGCTCTCTCTAAACCCGCCCGTATGTCGGTGCGTTAGGGTTCACGCATTTTTGTTTGGAACTCAATTATTGCCCAAACTAAGGGTTGCCGTGGGTATGATTCTCAGGAAAAGTGGTTCAGTAGGGTCGGTAGAATATGTGGTTTCATTAAATGTTAGCAGTCTATTTACACCCGGTATATACAGAATGGCTTATTCGCAGTTAATACAACCGTATTAAAAATAAAACTAATTACTTTTTTTACAGGAAAAATAGGATGAAGTTAAAGTTTACTACTCGTTGCTCGGTGCAGCTTAAATTTCGAGCCAGTGCTTTATGTGAATGTACAAGAGTGTACAACACGGTGCCTTTAATGTTGATTAGTTGTGGGCTACCGGCATTTAATTTGTAAATATATTCCTAAAGATCGTATATACTATATACTCAGTGTCAAATATGATGACGTTCTAACGCTTCTCGAGATTATTTACCTTTATCATTTGTTAACTATTTATGTGATGACAGTTAATTAAATTAACGTCTAAAATATTGTGTATATAGTATAAAAAGTCTAGTCTTTTAAATTTGTCAATTTCCAATGGTAAGTACATACCTAGATAAATCATTAGAGTCCATACACTTCTTCATCTCAAAACCCATTAGAATATGACTTGTGTACAGTTCTCGTAGAGGTTTGCTACGACAGGTTGTTCTAGATTGGCTATTGAGAATAATTACTACATTTGTAGGTAGTACCATGAAATCATTGCTTTGCTCTAAATATACCTATAGTCAGATAACGCCAGCAGTGTTTCTATAGTTAAAGGCTTTGTAGAGTTCTATAGATCTTAAATATTGCTGTTGTAAAATGGGTTTTGAAAATAGCAAATATTACAGAAGCAATGTTTATATAAAAGGTTATTACAACTAGTTAACTCATCGAGAAAGTACCCTCTAACTGATGTAACTTCATTGTCTAATGATGATCGAAATAAAACAATGAATACAAATCAGACGCAAGTCCTATTAACTCTGTAATAAATTACTTTTCAACACACTTGCTTAAAAAGTGGCCCTTATTGCAGCGTTCTTAGGGTCATAATATTAAACACGCGTGCTTTTTACTTTATATTATCGCACTAGTGTTTTTTACATTACAGATTTTTTTTATCTGAGCAAGAAGTTTTGATGTCTTGAGAAATAGTAAAGTTTTTGCGGATAAATAGACTGTCTCAGTTGAAATATAATAAATAATCATTTAATTTCATCAAATTATTTCTTTTTATCAACAAATCAACAAATTTTTTGTTGTAAATACAAAAATATTCAGTTTGTTAATATTGAATATTTGGCTGTTTGGCAATATTTGGCTGTTTGGCTTTTTGCGTCAGTGCCTCTATTTCTAAATCTCCTCCGCTATTTTTCAAAGAAAATTGTCAGTTCATAGCTAATAGCTATGGTTTCAATTATGTGGAAAACAAAGACAGTGAAGTTTTATTAATTTTTCTTCGCAAGTGCGTTGAAAAACGTCGTATGAAACGCGTGAGCATTAAACGAAGCTCACTTGTATCATAATGTACTATTATGTCGATAATTACAATGTAATTTGAGTTGTTAGCACACTTTCAAATGTAACGTCCCGCTTTATAATTATTCAAATGTAACAATAAACACAATCCGTATGCAGTTACAAAGTAACATTAGTAACAATACATATTAGAAATACTCATAAATAGTAAGTACCTCTATATTATGTATAGTGCGCAATAATTGCAGTAAGTTTTAAATTTTCTTTTTTCTATGAATTAAAAGTTTTGATAAATCAGCTTATGAAATGTGAATCGATTAAGGAATCGTTTTTTATTAAATAAATTTAAGGATACAAATGCAGCTGCTGCAGCAGTACATTTGAACATTGTTCTTCTATTCCTGCAATTTAATACGAATTATATAGCGCTTAAGCACAGGGTGAAAATTTGCATTACCGAAGAATACTTTTAAGACATTAAATAAGAGGCTACAGAGCCATCAAGTTTCAAATAATTTAACCATGTATTAATTTGCTTTGCACTTGCCTGTTTATATAAGGAATAATTAAATTGTAATTTTTTCGAACAATAAATGAATTTGAGAGTTATCATAACGTAAAGTAAATTTGAAATCGGTGTTAAAATAGCCTTTGGTCTACATAGTTGTAACGCTATTGATGAACATGTCCTTTAACTTTTATAAAGAGTTCATAGAACTAAATCTTACAGCGAGGACGGCCTAGTATCGGGGTTTGCAACCATGTCTGAAGTTGGTATGAGGATGTAGCTATTTGTATTAATGCCAGGCCCTAACAATTCAACTATGTCACATATTCATCAATAGCTGTGTATTGCGTAAATTTGCGTATTAATGTCGTGTGGACCATCCGCTAAAATGTTATATAATAACACAGATATAATTCATAAAAACATTGTTACTTCCATAATTTAGTTATTATTGATAATTATTTATTATTCAGACTGATATACATAAATGAATGAAATGTCCCGATTTTATCAACATAATTTAATTAATATGATTTAAGTTGGTTATAATGTGAACTTTAATATAATATGCAATTCCCAAAATGAACATAATTATCAGATCTCTGTAATACTCAAGAATCCTAAGTAAACTTTTTGTTCGGCAGATTTCACTCTGCTTGTGCAGAAACTTTTATGCTAATTTTACTACATTAATTTATAGAAATGCATCGCCATTACAATCCAGTGTAATGTTTGAAATGATCTCACGATTAGTAATACTCGTAAGTGATGATAAGTCAAGTATTTTATAATTCAACATTAAAATAAATGCGTAAGTCATAAGTGTGCATAATGTTGTCTGTGATCGAAATTTTATATTGTTAAGCGGAAGATAAAAAACAGCCACTGAATCGCACTACAATCTGTATGGTAGGGGTTCTACCTAACGAAAAACTGCGAAAACTTGGTTTATTTACTAAAATCAATGTTAAAATACAAAATGACTAGGCAAATGCTTGTTAATCTTATTACCTATATAAAACACACAATAAAAATACTGGCTATTTAATTTTCTAAACTGGTAACACAAAGTGAAATAAATTCAATCGACCGAATTAAAATTCGTTCCTATTTATTTTCGCTAACTTCTCCACACAAACGTTAAATAAAATGAAGCAATAAAACAACTAAAATAAAACTGTACAATGTGGGAGTGGCTAATTGGGACAGTCGACAGTTAATCGAGGATTGGTGCTTTAGTTTAGTCGGTTGGAATTATTTTACCTTTACACTACCGTAGCATCAGCCTTGTTCTACGCTCGTAACTGAACCGCATGCCACGGGGCGCGCCACATTCTTTACTGATTGTAAGGAACATCACAGACATATAATTATTACTGAGTAGCCGACCAAACATAAGGATTAAAAAGCGTGGCAAGTTTCCATACAAAAAATAAGCTACATTTAGGCTTCATGGTACGAAGAAACGTAAAAAAGTTGGTTGTTTTGGCTGGCTTATGCTTGGAACATATTTGTTAATTACTAAACTAATCTTTAGTATATATTTTGTTTGGAAACAAGCAATATTTATATTTAAAAGAGCCTGAAGTTCACTGAGCTGAAATTGCCACACGTCGACTCTATGCGTTTATTATAAATGTTAGGTCTGCTACTATATAGGTATACTCGTATTATACGTCTGTGTGGAACATATAAATTTATTACAAGTGTCATTTTATTTCTCTTATATTTTACGTCTTGACACTTTATTTAAGAAAGTTAATAATTTTGTGTTTTGATATCAAAAGACATAAGACTAAAAATGCTAGTATACCCTTCAGTATATATCAGTAAAGGCTGTGGTAAAAGCTTTTTTTCTGATACACCTGCTTGTAATCCGCTTTTTAACTTTTGTTGTGCTTTGTGAGTACAGGCAGTGCCGACTGCCGAATACCTAATATGTTAAACTGACAAATTCATGTTACAAAGTATAAAGTATGTGATGCTAATTTTAGAATTATGAACAATGTTTAAGAATTAACAAAACGTGGACCTTTTTATTGTAACCGCTTTTATTAAATGAGTCGCAACTTCAACAATAAAGACAGATAAAATGTGTGTAGGACAAATTTGTACTCAACCAGCCAGAGGATTAGTACGAGTGGGATATATATCGGGGAAAGTTCTGCTAAAGCACTTTTCAATCTTATTTCAATAATTGCCAACGTCATAGTAGGGAAAAGTGGCTTAGCGCGTTTTTTTCCGGTAGTACCTATTCATCTATGAGTACTTCACCAATGTATTGCATTAGATCAACATTTTGTCTCCGAAAATGATGGGACGAAATCATTTATATTGGAGTTATTTGAAATAATGACTGAATAATATTGTTAAGATATTATTATAATTATTACTTTCTGGAATGTGACGAAATGCTAAAGGTTTGTTCCATGAAATTACTCTCAGCCTCAGAGGGGGCTACAAAGGTATTGGGAATGAGTGAAACACAATGTCTTTCTTGTATAACAGTTATAAGATTTGTGATGGACCTTAGAACCTGGGCCGTGTATGTTCACCTCTGTCAGAGCCTTCCATTCATCAAGATAAACTCTAAAATGGTTTGATTTTTAATACAATTTGTTTGACGCGAAGTTTACATGTTTGTCTCGCGCATTGCCAAGAGCTTTACGCTGTTTGTTGCGTAATTTTAATTATATCATGTCCAACTACAATGCGTAATGAAACTGCAGATCTTACATAAGATTACATTATAAGGTGGACATAAACGAGGCACATTAGACACATAGTTAATGCAATACCTATCTATGTATTATAAATTATACTATAAAGTTTGCATTCAATGAAAATCGCGAATTCTTTGACTGTGAATTAAGTTCGGTGAAATAAAATGTCACGCACATGCGATAAAATTTAAATATACTGGTTTTATTTACTTTTATTGTAATATGCTTAACGAAATAACCACCAGGCTCAGTGGCTTGCATCGCATATAGGCAAATACGCAATGCCTATCTGTAGGACTATTCTCAGTCTGTCGAATTGGCCTTCTCGATCGTAAAAACCCATTTTATCTGTCGAACTCCATACATTTTAGATCGAGTTTTAGAGATCTCGATTCGTATATTTCCCCAGAATTGCCCCCCTGCTAGTCTAGCATAGCAAACCATATTAGTGCTAGCGGTACCCCCAAAATGGCTGCAGATGGTGTTAGAGGCATGAAAATTGGAACGATAGTTCTTTAGGCCATATGAAACAATTTGATCCGTAGCACGAAAAAAAAGGGGAGAGGTGTTATGACGTCATCTTTTTTTGCGTGTCGGGCCCACGGTACCACTGACCCATACCCCTGGAGGTACGGTGAGTACCAGCTGTTAGTACAAAGTAATAGAGCTGGGAACGATAATTACCGATTAGTGGGTTCATATCTCAGATTCGAAATGGATCTAGTGAGAACTTTTGTTCGCCTTAGATTCAGGTTTCAGATCATGGATCTACTGAGAACTGTCGACAAAGGTAAAGATCTAGGATCTCGTGAGAATTTTATTAAAGGCATATAAAATTTTCAAGGTAACGTCTTGTACGGGAAAAAAATTTTTTTGTTCTAAAACCTATCGTGTGTATCCAATAGGATCAAAATTTTTAATAAACGTAAGAGATCAATTCATTTACCTAGTATATTTAAGATCCAAAAGTACAGGTGGCTTTCGTTTCATCCTAAGACTAAAGAAATTGAACAAATTCATAATTATGTTTATTTATAACTCATGTACTTATCCACAATATATAAATAAACATAATGTGTATTAATTTCCGCCGGGTGCCAGCGGTCACAAGCATCAACTATATAAATTCATAATTAATCACCACATTAAAATGGAAGGTACAAACATCCATAAAATTTGTATTTCAAGATACATATATGGTCACGATATATCTCAAAAAATCGTATATTTTGGTAATCGTATATTTTGGTACTTAGTCATTCCAATTACAAAAAATATCTTAGATTCCGATTTGCTCAGCTAGACGTCTTTAATAGCTTAATCTTCAAGATTGCATATATGGATTATATTTTTGTTAGCTTATGAATGTGATACGTGTTTTAATAAAATGAACTCATCAATTTTGACCTTTGGAAATAGGTTTTATCAAAAGTTTTGATACGAGCAACACGATTTTAAAACAAGTTTGACGGTTTTTAAGGTTTTGGATAAAATCCCTTTCGATGACATTAGAACTATCCCCAAATATAAATAAAAAATATAAAGAAAGTTATAATAATAAGTCGTAATAAAACTCAAATAACTTAACATATTTTTGCAAGTAACGTGTTCTACAGTCGAATACAGTAAGGCCGAAATAAAGTGGACTGAACGAGGGAAATAACACTAAAACCATATTTACAAGAAGATTTTACCTGGTGTTCTAACATTTCCATGTGAGCAAAACGTAGTAACCACTCTTTAGAGATAAGAACAGATTTCTCACTCACTGGCTCGAGTGATGATGAGGTGGCTATAGGTCAGTGGTCGGCAGAGGAAGCAAAAAACCATATCAGTTATCTGGAACTTCTAGCTATTACATACTACATTTTTAGGTCTTAAATCATTATATAAAAATTATATCAATGTTAATGTTTTGCTCAGAATTGACAACACCACTGTTATAGCATAATTATGAATTCTCACACTTTAATCAAAGTAAAATATAAATGTGGCAGTGGTGTGAAGGAAGGAAAATTGAAATGATTCCAAAAATTCATCACAAATTTGGTTAACCGCAAATAGACTTTCTTGCGTCTCGTCTAAATCATAAGTTTTAACCATATGTATCACCCAGAAGCTTAAGACATTGATGCCCTTACGATGACGTAGAACAACTACCTACTTATTTTACGATTACTGTCACCTTCCAGGAGTCATCACCCGATGTGAAAGAGCCTTACCCTCGCGTGTGCTATGTTGCGGAGCAAGCCTATCTAAGACGAAACTTAACAAATTATACGGGGGATATCATATTAAATTTATTATCTAAAAGCACCATGTCACAATATAATGTTGCCTTTAAAATAATGGTTTACCTTTTGCCAAACAAACAATTAATTGATTTAACAATTCCATAAAAGTACTATAGGTAGATGTGAAACTCTAATTCTTTTACGACTAGGTCTTCTGTGCCATTATTTTTGATAAATGCTATAGCAACGACAAAAGGATTACCAGGTTTCTAACGGGTGTTCTTAGAATGAAACCTTAATTTCATAGCATCTCTCTAAATGTTCTATCATGACATGGCTAAATTACAATCACTAAAACACTTGTTGGTCTGCCCGCGTTTTCTACAGGACAACAGTCATAAGATTGAAACTACTGATTGTACCTTTCCTTAATAGAGAAATTGCCTATTTTCCCAGCAACGACCTTGTGTTCGTATGTAGAACTAAATTGAAAATATATAAATACATAAAACTAATTATCATCCAAGTGCTTAGATAAAGCATAGAGAGCGGTCTGGGCGTGAACATCTTCTGCCACCAGCAGGCCGGGTGTGTCACCATGAAGAGATGGATTGGTATTTCTTTTTTCATGTTTCGCTAGATCTTATAAGTAATCAACCGGTTATTAGTTCAGAAACTGAGAGGTCGTTTTCCCAGGCAATTATTAATCATTGTAATAACCTATGCAGAGAATCTTTTGTAAAAGTGATTCAAGTTCTAAGGTGAAACTAAGACTTAAAGTATTTTTTATAAAAATACATTTTTATTCTGCAATTTTCCATAAACATCTACGTAGTATAAATTGAATCTCGAGGATGTAACATAGAAGTATAATTTATGGTTAAAAGAACTTACCTTATGTGAATTTCAACCAAAATTATACGAGATGTTACATCCGAAGAGATTCAACTCCCGCCCAACCCTGATAAGCTGATTTCTGTAATAAGTGCCCCAAATATTATTGCATAATAAAAATGAAAATAAATGGATACTCTAAAACGAATGAAGTTTGCCGGTGGCTGTTGTAGTGAGTGAGGTAGTGAATGGTGAACGAACGAGTGTTCGGAAATGATATACCTATATATTTTTTTATTATTCTATATTTAAACTGTGTGACGATGCAGTACCCCGAAAAACGGACTACGTAAAGTCGTTTGCAATAGAATCCAACAATCATGTAAACAAATATGGCGGACTGACATTGACAGCGTATTGTTTATGCCCATAGTGATGTCATAGTGTTCTAATTTAATTTTAATTAAATTTATTTTTCTAATTATTTTAATTTTAAGTCATAGACTATGGCCCATAGTAGGATAGGTACTAAAATAAAACTGACTAAATAGATTAAATATATAAGCCATAGACTATAAAATAAAACTGATTATATATAAAAAAAGTGTTTATTAAAACAAATTTAAATCTTCGTCTTCGTCATCATCACTATCAGAAGTGTCGCCGGTGACCGTAATTATAACATTATTTTTAAGGCCTGTTTCACTACTTGCTGGTAAGCACTAAAATATGTTCGAGATAGCATGATATGGGTGACAGTTCGTAATTTTAACAGCGTTTTTTAACAGTCAATTTTGGTTTTTTGACCGGCGGCGGCGGAGCAGTCCCCGACGAACCTGCCTGCGGCTCGCTCATTATAACCTTAAAAACAAATATAATTTTACACACATACATTTCAGTAATTGTGATCTATTCAAATAATTAGTTACGAGGGCAATACAATATTAAAGTGCGTCTAATAGATTTCCGTTGTAGGTAATAGATCTAAATCATTCTTACCTCCTGATTACTCCTTGAGAAAAAATACCAATCGTATGCTATATCAAAGTCCGTGATGCCGTGCAAAGGTCGTCGTTCCAAGAAAAATATGTCCAGCCAAATCGTAAAGCAAAACAAAAGTCCAAAATGAGAATGCAAAGTCGTAGAAATCGGAAACAGAAAACGGAAACAGAAAACACTAATGCACAGCGAACCCACAGAACAGTGAATGACTGTGAATGACAATTCTAACAAAGTGGCCACCTGTCAATTTTTAAAAACTAACCATTATTTTTATGGCTTAGGATACAATCCGTTTTGGTTAATTATATTAAGCTCTTGAAAAAATTTTTTTATTGTATTCAAATAATATTAAATTTAAATAATTTATTAAATTAAAAATAAAAGATAACTTCAGATTACGAACAACACTAACTTTTCAATGACTTATAGAGTTCGATGAGTAAAAAACTAAGATGACAGCTTGTCAAATACTTCGAAATTTTTACGTTGCAAATGTTTTAACAAATTTAACTTATAAATACAAGTTAAATCGTGTTGAAGATAATGTGAAAACAATGGTGCGTTCGTTGAAATCAGACTATGTTCATAATTGATCGTCAAATGTATGTGATTACGGAGTAATCGTGACAATTTGGTTTGTTTACATGATTGTTGGATTCTATTGCAAACGACTTTAGTATAAATTGAATCTCTTCGGATGTAACATCTCGTATGATTTTGGTTGAAATTCACTTAAGGTAAGTTCTTTTAACCACAAATTATTTGTAATAATGAAAATAAAATAAAAAACTAGATGTAAATATTTTTTAAATTGCTTTCTTGAGGTTCGATATGAGGATATAACGTATCATTTAAGATATATTTTACAGAAAAATATTCAACCGTATCGTATATGTAGGAGCCCAAACTTGGTATGATTTGAAAATTATTTTAACTTCAATTTAAAACCAGTAAACGGAATGTAATGATGTGGTATAGCTCATTTACACTCGTGTACGAGTCGCGAGACGAGGCGCGAGACGAGGCACGAGACAAGAGTGTGAACAGACGCTCGTGGCTCGTCTCGCGTTTCGCAACGCTCGCGTCCGGAGCGGTTTTTTGGGCACTAGTTAAAGGACCTCGTGACAAACGCGAGCGTGGTGCTTACAATCGCGGCATTTTTTCCATACTTTGCCTAAAATTAAAAAGAGATATGCATTAAAAATGTATGTGTACGTAACAATGTGTCACCCACCTAAAGTGTAACTACATATTTTTTTCACAATTGTATACTTTATGTTAAAAAATCTTTGCAGCATTTAAACAAAATAGACACTTACGGGGTTCTATTGTAAATATTGCGATGGATCGATAACAACCACCATCTCCCGTTTTTTTTTTATTATTATTTATATTAGTTGCGCAGTAGTAGAAGCACAGTAAGCAAAGACTTGTTGCCACTAACACTTCGACGTCCTCCATTGTTGCTAGCAAAGAATATAGTACTAGTACTTGCTAGCTCAATAACAACTGAACTCACTACGAGAGTGTAAACAGGAAGCTCATTTACCATCGACCACGCGAGGTGCGGGCCGAGACACGAGACGAAGCACGAGACATGGTACATACTAGGCGAGAGTGTAAATGTAGTATTAGAATTTGATCAGAAAGCCTTTGTAATTGATACCACGATACCACACACGGTAGGTTTTCAAAATGTTTTTTTTTTCCAATTCAAAAAAACAATTTTCATTATTTTAACACCATTTGCAGCTATTTACTGAATTTCGGTTTGTACCGCTACACCATAATCCGAGGCTAGCACTATAACAAGCCCGATAGCGCTTGATACAGAGCTCTGTCTCACTCTGTCGATCAACCTAAAGAGGGACATACAGTGTATATCGAGCTGTCAAAGATAAGATTTGTGGTGGACCTCAGAACCCGCGCCGTGTATGTTGGCCTCTGTCAGATCAGAGCCTTCGATTCAGTAGCGTAGCTAGGAGGGGGGGGGGGGGGGGCGGCGAGGGCGGTCCGCACCGGGTGTCACCCCGTATGGATAACAAATTATTTGTGGAAACAAAATATCCAAACGCGGGTTAATTTTTGAATATTACCGAGGCAATACAAAATATAAGTTTTGAGCATGTGATTTCTGAGTTCGAACCTGTTAAAGCAAAAGAGATTGTAAGGAAGGACAGACATCATCATCAGCAGCAACTCAGTTGTGGACGTGACCAAAATTTAATGCACTATGACGACATACAAATATTGTTTCGCTACACATTTTTGCTGATAAATGCAGTTGACACGGGGATTATCAACACAAATATGTAGCGGAACAATATACGTTTTGGTGTAGTGTGTAGGACAAAAGACGCGCTGGAAACCCAGCTTAACTCGATTCACGCGGTAGTAAAGTCATTCGATGGCAACTCGCACTTAGCTTTCAGGTTCGATCTTGTGTCAGTGCCCGGGTTAGTAAAATAGGGATACCAGCTTTAAACATAAAGCCAATTTTATGGGCAAACAATAATTAGCTATACTTTTGCAGGCATATCGGAAAAAAGTGTTCACATTAAGAGGCCGGCGAAGCATTTGTAGTTCATACAAACGAAATACCAAAACCATTTGTAAATCACTGATATTCTTAGGGTAGTGTGTGTTTATTCCGATCGGATTACAGAATATCCAGGGATCCAAATATATATTTTGAAAGGACACTGATTTAAAGACGAGATAAGTATAGGGAATAAAAAATTTCCATAGAAAAAATATTTTACTCATATTTCCTGTTTACATCAGTGTTCTTATTTAACATGTATTTGGGAACATAGATCTTCCGTAATCCAATCGGAATTTGTTTAATTTAAAAATTATTTTGGTAGGTATTTCGTTTGTATGAAATATGCATGATTCGCCGGCCCCTTAAGTCACCTGGAAAAAATCGTCAAAAACGTAAAAAACGGGAGCTCGACTATTTAGTACAAACGTCGTCGAGCTAGAACAAGAAATAAAAAAATACCGTTTTAGTACAGAGTTTTAGTAAGGATATTCATACCACTATATCATACGTATTGTTTGCAAAATACAAATCAATAAATAATTGATAATTTTAATTTTTTATTCTGTACATATTATTTTCATTAAAGAGTAGTCTAATTAATATACAAGAAAACGCAGTTATAGTAAATATTATGAATGTGTAGTAGGGTGAATGCTACGTGAGCCATTGGCAACATTATATGCAGTGCTACCATTTCCTAAACCAGGGGACTTCTTATAATGAATGATCTGTACACGTACGTGCGTTTTCTTTTGTTCGTTTTGAAGAAAAGAGAAGAGAAAGAATAAAAAAATCAGCACTTAAATCATTTTCCAGGGTACTTGGCATACAGTGCCGTAAATAGGGCGGTGACACCGCACCGGTGCCCGGGCACAGGGTGTAGACTCAGACCCCCGTTCATTAATTAACACTTTCGTCAGGTTCCGACACTGACAGCAGGATAGCGTATGCAATGTTCAAAGCGTGTGACAGAGATAGCATTAGAAATTTAGAACCCGTGCTTATGAACGCGGCTCTGGGGGGCGCAAGAATGGCCGGCAGGACTATTATTTTTTCGGTTTGCTCCTGATAAGTTCCCGCTGCGCCCCTAGTGCTCGATTCCAACTATTTCCAACACATACGTACCTACATGCCAGCATCATCAAAAACGTCTATTAAATATGATTAAATTAGACAAAACATCGCGCTCATTTTTTTGGCAGCGCACGAGCATATTTGTGTTTAACGGAGTCAAGCGGCCGGCTGGCAGCCATCTGAAAAGGGACGATTTTGGAAGAAAAGGGACGCTTTTTCAATGTTGCATGAAATAAAGGTTAAAATTAAAGGATTACCTAATTTGATACATTCAATAATTTATATTTTAATAGTTCAGCTTTGATTTGAAGACTAAAATGCAATTTATACACAACAAATCAATGATATATTATTAGTATGTTTTCATGTATAATACATGAAAATTATGGCTTGTCCGAAAAGGGACGATGGATTTTAAGGGACAAAAAAGGACGGTTCATCACCAAAAAGGACGAAAATCGTCCCTTATAGCTGGCAACGCTGCCGGCCGGCTACTAAGTTTTAGGCCGACTTGCACCAATATTTAAATCTAGATTTAGAGCTGAGTTTAATTTGACAGAAATGTATTGACTGACAGATCGTAAACCTGATTTAGCGATAAAATCGAGATTTAAGATTTTGGTGCAAGCCGCCCTTAGTGAGTGAGACACAGTGGGTGGTATGATAGGCAAAGGGTCCACCTAACATCAGATGGCTCGTCTGCTTGTTTGCCCACAACAGTTCCTTAAAAAAATAGATCTTTCTTCCAAAATGCCTACGAACACCAAGTTGTGCTTTATTTTATCACTCTGTGTTAAGAATTGTCACTAATGTAATGTAGATGGCGTTACTTGCTTCTACATCGCGATATTGAAATATACTATGCAAAATCTAAGACGTTTAGACATAATAAACAAAAAACACTCTGCCGCTCTCGTCTATCAAAGGGTGTTTTATATCCCCTCAACGGCAATAAGGAGATTTTACATGGTCCTTCGAGCTGGATACTGGTTCTGAAGACCTCAGCTCGACAAAGTGGGATGCACACAAGGGTGCATAGCTGGACTGCTGCAGGTGGCATCCGAGAAGGGTTGCAGCCAGGGAGTCATCCCAAGGGGAGTTGGTGTGTGAAGAGGGAGAAAAGGAACCCTCCATCGATAATCAAGGTGAAGTCACGTGTAGCAAGTGAGTATTAGTATTAGCGGATCAAGATTTCAAGCAAAATTGAACTTTATTTGTATGGAGTAATTAACATAGATTAATTTTAGATAACTTGAAAATTTTAATGCATGTTTAGAGACTTAGAATAATTTTAAGTAAAGTGATAAGACGGGGAACCTATGCCAAATTCTTTACTTAGTCTGAAACACTTGAAAAAATATTCAAATAAAATTCTTGGAAAACACTTGGTAAATTTGAAAAGTAAATTTTTGGTGTTGTAATATTTTTAAACATTTTGAAATTTGCAAAGTAAAAATTTGGGACTTGGATAAAAATTAAAATATACTTGTAGTATTTTACTTTTGAAGTAAACTTAAGATAAATTAATTGTAAATTTATTTTTACTTTGGAAAATTTACTGTTTATATAAGTTTTAAGTAGTTTCAGTTAAGTGTTTGATATTTTGTACATGTGGGTTCTGTAATACATAAAAAATGGATAAATTTAAATTAATGCAAGATGACATTATGTCTAGAATTACTAAGGCCAAAGCAAATTTTTAAAAATCTCCGAGAGAACGATTAACTCGTCCTTACATTGAGAAGAGATTAGAAAATTTGAAAGGGCAATGGTCTACGTTTTGCACCAATCACCGTACATTTATATAATCAATATCTGACCCAGAAGGATATCAGAATTCTAATTATTTTAAAACGGGATTGTATGATGAAGTTCAGGAGTTATACATGGATTATCAGTCAGAATTAAGAGAAAAGTTAACAAAATTTCCACCTGACTTTAGTCCTGTAATGTCTAGTGTGGGAAAGTCCAACGATTTGTCAGCAAAGTTACCAAAAATATCCATACCGACTTTTTCGGGAAAGTACGCAGAGTGGACAACTTTTAGGGATCTGTTTGTGTCTCTCATCCACAGCAGCACTTCTTTAGATGAAGTGCAAAAGTTGCATTATTTAAAAAGTCACCTATCAGGAGAAGCCGAGCAACTTTTGCGCCATATTCCGATAACAGCTAGCAATTACAACATTTGTTGGGATCAATTAGAAGCTCGTTATAACAACAAAAAATATCTAGCAAATTGCACGCTAAAACGGCTGATGGGTCAAAGGAACTTGATAAATGAATCATCAAGTGGTATAAAAGAGCTGTTGGACACAACCAATGAATGTCTAAACTCATTACAGAATTTAGGCATTGACATAAGTAACTGGAAAATTATTGTCATTTATGTTATAAGTCTCAAACTAGACAATGAGGCCAGGAAGCTTTGGGAGTCTAAAAGTTGCACTTTAACCGAAGAAAAAGTTTACGGAGTTTAAGGAATTTTTGGAGCAAAGGTTCAGAGCGTTGGAATTTTTAGACAGTAAAACTAGTAAGCCGCGACCAAATTTCAATCGCAATCTCAACGCAAAATCGCTGCATGTTACTACAGATAGTACAATTTGTTGTCCTTTTTGTACTGAAAATCACAAACTGTGCAACTGTAAAAAATTTGCAAAAGAAGAATGTGAAGCACGACGTAGTTTTGTCCGAAACAACAGTTTGTGTTACGATTGCCTTGGTTCAAACCATCCAGTGTATGCATGTCGTCAGTCAGCCAGATGCCGAATATGTAAAAAAATACATAATTCTCTTTTACACTTAAAAAATGTTGAAAAATCCGTTGAGCCTAGCGGCCCCATAGGTCATCAGGTAGATATAGTACATTACGATACGAGAGCGATGAAAAGTTTCTCGCACGAGTATCGTATAATATTTTATAGCAAAAGTGCGGAAAATGCCGACTTTACGCAAGCGCAGCGTGCGTAAAGTGGTCATTTTACGCACGGTGTGCTATAAAGAATATTATTGCAAAAGTAGCAACAACACCAAACGAGTCTTCACATGTTGTTGGCTGTTTTTCGAATACGCACAGTCAAGTTTTGTTGGCCACAGCCTTAGTGAAGGTTGAATCGAAAACAGGCACAAGTGTAACACTCAAATCCTTGCTTGATCAAGGATCTCAGGCTTCGTTTATTACGGAGTCTGCAGTGCAACAACTCGGACTAAATAAACTCACGAACAAGAGTCGCATTTCAGGGTTAGGAAGTGATCATAATTCGTCGTTAAATTCGAATTATTTGGTTATTTTAAAGCTTCAATCACTTCATAATCCCACATTTATTGTGCAAGTCAAGGCTCATGTTCTAGGTAAAATTACCTCATTGCTTCCTGAAAAGAAGGTTGAACTGCGTTGGTGGCCTGAGTTGTCTCAAGTATGCTTGGCAGACCCTACGTTTAGAGAGCCAAATAAAGTTGATCTGCTCCTCGGAGCAGAAGTTCATGCTCAAATATTGGAAGAGGGCTTGATCAAAGGTCTTCCAGGGTCTCCTGTGGCCCAAAACACTAAACTAGGGTGGATATTATCCGGACAAATCAGTGACAAATGTTTGAATGATATTTCAGCATTTGCCACACTAACACGATTGTTAGTATGCATATTCGCGTAGATGAAAACGAGGTTTTAAAGAAGTTTTGGGAGCTGGAGTCGGAACATTCTCAAGTAATTAAAAACAGGTTTTTAACTGAGGAAGAGAAAAAATGCGAAAATCTGTACACAAAAACGACAAAAAGGGATGAATTCGGAAGGTATATTGTTAAGTTGCCTTTCCGAACAAACGACCCAGATTGCAAGTATGGTAACGCCTTTAAAATTGCATCTAGGCGTTTTATTTTGTCAGAAAAAAGACTTTTAAAAAATCTAGTTCTTAAGACTCAGTGTTGCGAGGTCATACAAGAATATTTAGACCTTGGACATATGGAGATTGTGCCCAAAGAAGAACTGGTTGAGGATAACAAGCCAGTCTTACACACAGTCTACCACAAGTAGTCGTTGTGCGTGAGGATAAAAGCTCAACAAAAGTGAGACTGTGTTTTGATGCATCGTGTTCTGGCACCAATGGCGTGTCTCTGAACAATGATTTGATGGTAGGTCTAACCCTACAATCAGACTTGAGGCATATTATAATGAGGTGGCGTCTTCATCCGATAAGTCTTGTTGATGACATCATCAAGATGTACCGGCAAATAAAGGTGTCGGATGAAGATGTAAATTTTCAAGCTTCAGCTCCATATCTTGCAGATACTTTCCCAATTGCTGCTGAAAAAGTCTTGAAGGACTTCTATATTGACGATTTGATGACAGGATGTCAAAATATCCATGAGGGTGTTCAAATATACGCACAAATGACAGAGCTGCTCAAAAAAGGTGGTTTTGAACTCCAAAAGTGGTCAAGCAGTAGTGAGGAATTACGAGAAGAGATCACTGAAGGAAAAGAAGTAACGGAACAGTTAGAATTGAAATGTGATGAAGTAATGAAAATTCTGGGATTAACATGGAATAGGAAGACAGATGAGTTTGAATATTCTGTTCAGCTCCCTCCTTTGAGTAGTCCTGTTACAAAAAGGAAAGCAATTTCTGACATTTCCAGATTATTTGACCCCTTGAGTTGGTTGGCACCGACAATTATCATGGCTAAAATATTTATACAAAAAATATGGATCTCGGGTGTGGATTGGGACACGCAGCTGCCATCTCCATTGTTGGAAGAATGGGTAAACTTCCGAAGTAATCTTCCAAAACTCATTGGATTTCGCATTCCTCGGTGGATGAGATGTAGAGAAGATGATGCTTGCATGGAATTGCAAGGATTTTCTGATGCGTCAAACGATGCATTTTCAGCTGTAGCGTACTTTCGCACCATTGATGCCAATGGTATAGTACATTGTACTTTGATTACATTTAAAACGAAGGTATCCCCTATTAAGCAAGTCTCGATCTCACGCTTAGAATTGTGTGGAGCAGTTTTGCTTGCCAAGTTATTGAAAGAGGTAGCAGATGTTTTAGGCATTCCAAAAAAACAATATTTACGCTTGGACAGACTCTACGGTGGTGCTTTACTGGTTAAGCAGCCACCCTAGTCAGGTGGGAAACTTTCGTGGCAAACCGAGTTTCTGAAATTTTAATGATTTTGGATGCTCAGCAGTGGTCACATGTGCGATCTAAAGACAATCCTGCTGATGCGGCGTCCAGAGGACTTATGCCTTTAGATCTATTAGAATCGCGATTGTGGAGAGAAGCTCCTATATGGCTAAAAGCGACAACCATAAAGTATAGTAGACTAGAAATAGAAGACACAAGAATTGGAGAGAGAAAGAAGAAGGTACGCTGCATGTGTAGATACAGATGAAATGTGGACAAAGTTTTCATCGCTAATAAAACTTATTAGGGTTTTGACATTATGCATGAGATTTATTTCGCGTTGTCAAAAGAAAAATGATAAATTTCCTGCCTGGCTTACAACGGAAGAGTTAAACGAGACTAAATACGTACATTAAACAATGTCAAAGACAGCATTTTTGTAATGAGTTGGAAAGTTTATCTAAGAACGGTCTTGTACATAAAAAAAGCAATATTTTGTCTTTCAACCCGTTCATAGATAGAATAATATTCTGGCGTAGATGGTCTCGGGAGTATTTGACACAGTTTTTGCAACGTCATAAGTGGGAATATCAAACTCCTGAGCCTAAAATTGGGGACATAGTGTTAGTCAAGGAAGATGACCTTCCGCCAGCTAGATGGCTTTATGGCAAAGTTACAGATAAACACCCCGGTACTGATAATATCACTCGTGTTGTAAGTTTGAGATGCAAAGGCAATGTTATTAAAAGACCTGTTACCAAATTGTGCATTCTACCAGTGACTGAGTGAGTTACTGTTTTAGTATTATATTATATACTGTTTTCAGTTAAGTTTATTGTTATTTGTAAAATCATTACAGATAAGGTGTTTATAAACATGTAACAGAATTAAATATCAAGTAGTTTTTGATGTAAGGCTTAATGTTTACCTGTTTACCAATCTTTTAGAGTTATGGTTATTATTTTAAGTATATTAGTTTAAAGATAATTTGGCTTAACTTTTGTATTTATGATTCCTCTTGAAAAATTGTTCTTTTCTTTGTTTTGTTTGAATGCCCATTCTGGTCATGGAGGGCAGAATGTTAAGAATTGTCACTAATGTAATGTAGATGGCGTTACTTGCTTCTACATCGCGATATTGAAATATACTATGCAAAATCTAAGACGTTTAGACATAATAAACAAAGGACACTCTGCCGCTCTCGTCTATCAAAGGGTGTTTTATTTATATCCCCTCAACGGCAATAAGGAGATTTTACACTCTGAATGAAATAAAGTACGCCTATACATAGCATTGCTCTAGGTTACATATTATCTAAAAAAAACAAGGGCACAGTTATAGAATCTCGCACAGGACGCAGAAAGGCTATTTATGGCATAGTAGACCATATCGAGCTTTGACAGCTCGATATACACTGTCTGTCACTCTATAAGTAGATCAACAGAGTGAGACAGAGCAATGTATCAAGCGCTATCGAGCTCGATATGGTTTGCTATGCTAGACTAGCAGGAGGTGTCACAATGGTATGAGCTATTTTTTTTTTAATAATATATTATTTTATGATTTTATTATTTTATAAACCAAAACTACACTATTATATTTACAAATTAATAAATGAAAAGGCATAAATTACGAAGGTATGTCTTATTGGGCACTAAAATTACAATTTCATTTTTTTTCAATTTTCACTCAAAAGCCAGCCAAGGATCCACAAATGTTTTTAGAATAGCTTCCGAAAGATACTAATACACAAAAATATGGTAATATATTGTTACTTTTGGTTCAAACTTGTTACTTTTTGGCTTTTCTTACGTTACTTTTGACGAACCGGTTCTGGCAGCACTGCCATTCACTAACATTGAACAAAATCAGAGTTGCCAGACTGGGGCTCTTTTCGCGATTTTGAGGAAAAATTTGGTTGTTGGGGAAAGTTTGGGGAAATTTTTGGGGGAAAAAATTTGGCGTTGGGTAAATTCGGGGTTAACTAAGAATTAAATATATCTATCAATTATACAAAAAACTTTAAATGAACCCCAGGACTGAGTTCAGTTTGATTGCCCGCTCACGCCCGGAGATCATGACATCTCTTTTGCACGCGTTGAATTTGTATATGCTATCCTGCTGTCAGTGATGAGCGGGCGATCAAACTGAACGCGTACCTTAGCTATAACAAAGGAACTGTTCTACGTTCGAATAAAAAATACATATTTTGTCTCTTTTCATGATTCATAACTTTTTTAATAGATATCGACCTTCAAAAGAAGCACTAATACTGCAGTGACAAAGACGACGCTACCTATGTGTACATAGCATATGTGCATTATTTACCGCCGGGAATATGTACAATCTATTGTCAGTCACATGTTGCACCGCGTAGGTTGGCCATTTATTCGAAATTTGGAAACAAAATAAAAGTATTTTTACAGTTTTGTGTTCTTTAAGTGATTCTGATTCATAGTTTTCCATTAAACTAGGGAAATCATTTTCAACCTGTTCAAAAAAAAAACAAAATACAAAATAGTTTATATATAAAAACAAGTTTTAGGTAAATAGTACGTTGGCGTTATCCTGTTAAGTTTATGTAACCTGTACCTGTACCTACTAAGGCAATAACTACTTAATCGAATGACTACAATCTATAAAACGCATTTAAAATTTAAGACCGGGTCTAAAGGACTTAGCTGTAAAACCGGTGAACAAAAAAAATATCATTTGGTCAAAGTAGTCGTCGAGAGCAGTTTTTAGTAAAATGTAAACTACAATTAAATAAATGAATAGACGTCATAGACCAGCTTGGGAAATATCATTTGGTCAAAGTAGTCGTCGAGAGCAGTTTTTAGTAAAATCTAAACTACAATTAAATAAATGACTAGACGTCATAGACCAGCTGGGGAAGCCGAAAATCAGTTTTCTAGTTAGTTTTAAATTTAGTCATAGAGCGTTCTTTTGAGAAAAGCCGTTTTATTAGCAAGATTTAGGATTAGGGATAAGATGTCCTTTATTTGAGATCTGAAACAAGATGAATAATATAAAAAACGGGAGGACTGTACAATATTTACCGTCGATTTAAGGGATGAGGGGGGTTGGGGGAGGAGGTGGGGGTTCAGCCACCCCCCTTAATCTGGTGTCACGAAATTACATAATTCCTGCAAAAAATTAAAATGAAGTTTTGAGGTTATGTTCATGGACTTGGTCAAATTTCGTCCTAATTTTAGATTTTCATTGAACGAGTCGGACCTCTGGCACTCGCCGGCTGCTGCCGCGGCACGCTGCGCTCGGCTCGTGCATGGGAAAACATGTTACCTTTAGGGCTTCGCGTACTGGTTCGATCATAACCAGTGGCGGTTTGTATTAAAGAGCGTTTGAGCGGTGAACTCCCACATAAAGTTATGTAAATAAATTTTCACTTATCACAGTATATTATTAAAATCTTAGCAGGACCGCAGCAATGTACAAAAAATAGTAAGTGGATACTCCGCTTATCACAAAGAACAATAACATAAACATAGCTGTGTAAACAAACCCATAATTTGTAAGTTGTCCGGCCCGAGTAGGTAGAAGGTGCGCTCGGGCTAGCGCTCCTAAGGAAAAAATGTCTCATACAAATTCGTACGTAGAAAAGAAAGAGAGGTACTGAAGTCCGTAAGCGTGAGACGGGGCATTTTGTATGAAAATTATACTGAATATGGTGCGGCGCTCTGGCCACGGTGTAGCCGAACTGGGTCGGAGATCAAAGAGCGAGAGGTGAGAGGAGCCCTTGACCGTTGTTTGTTTTAATTATTTTGTTAGTGTTGCGTCATTATTTGAACTGCATTGTTCGGTGACATATTAGTGCGCGAAATGAAAAACTGTTCGAGTGAGCGTTTTGTACCCAAGGAGCTTGTCGGTAATAATAAATATGGCATTTAGTGTTAAATTTATTAAAAATAACAGTGAGACATTTGAACAACGTTTCGATATTAAAAATAAAGGTCGCCCTCTTCCAGATATTCAGTTAGTACAGGAGTGTACTTCGAAAACAAAAAAATTTAAGCGTTCTTTCAAGACAGACCAATACAAAAATACGTCGTAGTTATATGGGTGTGAAGAAACTAATAAACTATTTTGTTTTCCGTGTCTAATTTTTGGTGTTGGTGATTCTGCATGGTGTGAAATTGGTGTGACTGACCTTTCTCACTTGACAATCAAAATTAAAAAACATTCGATATCGCGGGCACATTTATTTAATGAAGTTCAGTTAGCATCACTTGGTCGGCAAAATATTCGTGAGCAACTAGATTCCGCTTACAGAAGAAGCATCAAAGACTTCAACGAGCAAGTTGATAAAAATCGATACATTTTGTCTCGATTGATCGATTGTGTAAAATTTTGTGGGGCTTTTCAAATAGCCCTACGGGGACGTGACGAGACTTCTACGTCGCTCAACCCTAAATTCGCGGTTTGTTGAATTTTGTTGCTGAGATCGACCAAGCTATGAATCAGCATTTAACTGGAACCAAGGCATTTAAGGGGACTTCAAAAGATATTCAAAATGATATTTTGGATGCAATGTTACAAGTTTGTCAGCAAGAAATTATTCAACATATTTCTAGTGCTGAGTATGTGGCTGTCCAAGCTGATGAAACCACACATTCTGCTACAATCCAGCAGCTTGTCGTTATAATACGCTACGTATACAAAGGAAAAATTTATGAAAGGTTTTGGAAGTTAATCCAGCCTAAGGACCACACCGCTGATGCCATCGCCTCCGAAATAACAAAAGAGTTGGAGATATTAAAAATTAGACCTAGACAGCTAGTTGGACAAAGCTATGATGGAGCTTCGGTTATGAGCGGAAAAGTAGGTGGCGTTCAAACAATTATAAAAAGATCTTTTCCGTACGCTTTTTATGTCCATTGCTACGCACATCAATTGAATTTAATTTTGGAAAGAAGTGCAACAATCAATAATACCATTAAATTTTTTTTTGCTAATCTCCATGCTTTTCCAACCTTTTTCACACGATCGCCTAAACGATCTGATAAACTAAAAGAAATAGTGAAGCGTAGAATACCATCTGCACCGCCGACCAGATGGAATTATAACACAGACAGTACACATTATCCATCAGCGTTTAGAAGAACTAAAAGAATGCATGGTTGCTATTATAGATTCCGCAGACACGGACCACAACACCTTCAATCAAGCTCAAATGCTTGCTTCGTACTTGACAAACGATGAGTTCCTGTACTGGCTCAACTTTTTTTCCCAAATCATGCCACATTGTGAAATTCTCTTTAAGCAATTCCAGGCCAGATCATTAGACGCCGTTAAAACCATGAAGAATATACACAATTTTGAAAATGCAGTCAGTAAAATTCGCGACGAAACGTCTCCAAGATCGCCTTCAAAAAAACGACGACCTCATAATGTGCCACATGCCGTTATGAGAAAAGAAGTGTGCGATGTTATCTTGGCACAAGCTAGAGACCGATTTTCGTTTACTGAACATTTATTAGCGTCGAAATTATTGAACACCGAAAGCTTCTCAAATTTTAACAAGGAATTCCCGTTATCAGAGTTTAATAAGGTCATAAAAACTTGCGATTTTTTTGATGGCGCCAAGCTAAAGAACGAGCTCAGTGTTTTATATGCCCGAGAAGATTTGTATGGTGCCGATGGAGCTTTGTGTATTTTGCAACATTTAATGGATTGTTCGTTAGATGAAATATTCAGTGAAAGCACAAAATTAATTCGTTTGATATGTACAATACCTATGACATCAGTTGAAAGCGAGAGATGTTTTTCTACGCTGAAAAACGTTAAAACATTTACACGCAGTACCATGGCACAAGATCGATTAAACGCTCTGTGCATGCTCAGTATCGAACAACAACTAGTGCAATCCATCCCCGATTTTAATTGTCGCGTAATGGACGTATTTTCGAACGCAAAAGATAGGCGAATGCATTTTATTTACAAATAGTAGGTGATATTGTGTGAAGTGAAGACGGTTTGTTTGTGTATATAATGATAACTATAAAAAGTGCAGACAATACAACGCAGATTTCTAACGTAAACTTCTACAATAAATGGTAAGTTCACTTAGGTACCTAGCTATAAACAGTCACGGAGAGGTATCAATAATTGGGTAGGTATGTTGCAATCCCTGCCAGTAACTGAGACAGGGAGTGAACCCCCAGTGTTAAGACCCACCAACCGCCACTGATCATAACTTCACTTTTTTATTACACATCACTAGATTAGTGACCAAAAGTTACTTCAGCAACTGCTCCGTTGCTGCGGGAAGGGCAACTCCTTCGCCCTTGCGTAACAAAGTGCAGGCACCCATGCTCACCTCCGCAGCCTCAGCCGCTACGGCTCGCACTTTATTACAGCGGGCGGGGGCTGCCCTCCCTCCGCACCTCCGGCTTTTTATATACACTCTGGGGGTAGTAGCCAAAAGACTGTATAGAGTCGGGGTGCTCTGAGTCGGTTTTTGAAGTGTGTTAACCTACCAGTACAGAAGTTGCTCTCTCAATAGCTACGAAAATTTTGAAAAACATTGGTTGTATTTTGTTACCGATTTTATACGTTAACTACCTATAGTATAGAGCAAGCTTTCACACTCCGTTAAAAGGAACGTATTTCCGCCACAGATTACAAAATCTGCTAAAATGTCTAAAATAATTGCCAAAATAATGGAAATTTAAGAAAATTCTAAAAATCATATCTGGAAAACTATCGAGTTTCGTGACGCGAAAATTCGTGTATAGCCTTCTTAAACAAAGATCTATATGCTAAAAAAACATGGACCTTTAAATCGACGGTAAATATTGTACAGCTAGACCATATCAGCGTCAATTTGTTTACTCCACCAAATCAACTTTGGGTTTTTTTCTGGAAAACGTATCATTTTGGGGAAAAAATATTTTGATCTAGGGAAATTTAAAAAATCACATCTGGCAACCCTGAACAAAATACATTTTGGGACAGCATAGCTATAGGGAATAACGGACTTAGAAACCAGAGACATAAAAAAAATATGCTATAACCTAAAAATAAATTGCAATTTGTGTCTCTATATAATTTGTGGTACATACCTACTTCTGCTGATATTTAAAGGTATTAGTCAATTCGATGCATAGAATACTATGAATTACGGAAAATTCGATGTCTAGAAGTTATTTTAAAAAATATGGATCTTCGAAGTGAGCTGAATATAAAATGCCAAAAATGCAGACATGTCCTCGTAGAAGATACAAAAAACCAATCTTTGAATAAATTGCCTTGCGACCCTAGTATATGCCCTACATATGACAGAAAAAACTTTATACATCTAATTGAAGATAACTTACCTTCTTGGATCAGGCATAAGGTTGAAGAAGAACAATGGACGAAAGGGAAACTGCATTGTATAAATTGCAGATCAAAAGTGGGTTCATTTGATTTTGTTTCAGGGAGAAAATGTGACTGTGGACACTCCCTGCTACCATCTGTGCATTTTGTGTCGAGTCAAATTGACCGACCAGTGTTATAGTTAATCACTAACAACACCAAGTTAAACTATAAGGGTTACTGAGGAAAGAGGTGCTGTGAAATTGCAATAGTAAAAAAATCTGCCCTATATTTACACTCTGACCCAACCAACTTTATAAGGAAAATCATTACTAAACACATGTTAGTGATTAAGTGAAAAAAGTAAATAAATTTTACAACAATTTTAATACAATACATAGTTTGATTTCACTCTACAACCATATCTGTTAGAAGGTTTTCTTTCACCTCTACATCCCTACATTTAGCTGCTTGTAGTTCTCTTCGAATCTGTCAACAATATCAAGATTTTACTCAAAGAAATTCTGTCCTGTAATCTCTCTCTTGATGTAATTATTTTATAAGCTATGGAAAAAAATCATTTTTTTAGAGCTGCACAAAGTAGCAAAGATTATGAACACGAAAATTGAGCATGGCTTCTAAAGTGGATCTTTTTGTCTGTAAAATATACCTAGTCCGGCCAAAAGTTCTGTCCCTCACATTAAGTTGAATATTTTTCATCCCAGATTGAATCTAGTAAAATCAATGAATAGAATTTGTTGGCTAGCTATTAAGACACATTAAAAATATTATAGCTGCTCAAAGCGTTACTTGATATTATCAAGGATAAGACAGATAGATAAGAGGATATTGAAAAATATATATCCTTGAAGCAGTGTGAAGCCGACATCTTAAAGCTACTCATGCCTGTGGATATAGGTAGATTTGAGTTCTAGGGTTTTCTTGGAACCTTGCCATTATCCTTAAAACAGGGACGAACCTATGGCAGGAGTAGGTACTTACATGTAATTTATTTTTCATGTCAAAATGTATGTTTGACAATTTAATAAAAAATATTTACCTCTGCTGTTATAGTAGGATGAGACTGTCTCTTCAATAGTTGAAGGAGGGCATCACGCTGTTCTGATGAAATGTCAGCCTTGTATCTCTGAGCAAAGGTCAGCAATGATTGATGCCATAGAACAGGCAATGTTCGGGAGTCTCTCTCAAACCTGCAATAAAGAAAAATTAATGATCTTGATGGGCATAAATATTTATTGTAGCTATAAAGTGTTGACACCATACAAATTGCACTGTTATGATTTTGTCAATGTACATTTACACTACATTTGATTCTCCACATTAACATCCAAACTATGACAAAAGCTGAGCCAACACCAGGATATTACCTTAAGAAATGAAAGACAATAGCATCTACCACTCTATATGGCAGAGCATATTTCTTGTCCAAAAGTATTCTCAGAAAGATAGAACTGGCGCCAGTGTAGTCCATCTCAGCAATCTTGAGTAAAGCAGCACTTGAATGCAAAACTGGCACAGAGTTCCGAGCAACAACTGATCCTACAATAATAGCTTCCCTTAATGTGCAATCACCAGCCTAAAATCAAAAAAACATAAATAAAATTTTGACTAACAACACAAATTAAATTGTTTAATTTTCTAAACTTACTTCCAAAAGTGGTAGCAATATTCCCTTCATGAAGGCACCAGGCTTGAACAGGGATTTGCGCAAAGCCTGGTAGAGGTGGAAATTCAGACGTTTGTATTCTGCAAGATCATCTCTGACACGAGGAAGTAGCACCAGATTGTAGAACCTCTGTGCCATCTTCTCTTTCAAGTTTGATGCAAATATTCTTGTAGCCTAAAACACATTATTTCAGTTTACAATACAAAAATATTTTCAATAAATGAAAATAGTTTAGGTCTAACAAATATTTCAAACCTGATACATTGCTGCTGCTGACCAAGTTGTGGGCTCTGTCAGATAAAGTATGTGCTCCCAGTTCTGAAGGTTGGGAATCATTTTGAAAGCCTTAGGTAGTTTCCCGGAACGGTACTTTTGAAGAACATCCCTCACACCCTCATACATGGTTTTTATTCTAGAAAAAGGAAAATTTGTAAATATTTGTAATAAAGTCGCACATTTGGTGCAAGAACGTCACAAATGCAAAAAAGTAAAAATTGAGAAAAATGTATAAAATGGTACATAATTTGACCATATACCTGGTGCGTAGTTTTTCGTCTGAGGGCTCTTGTCTTTGCGGTTTTGGCACAATTTAGCGAGTAACTGGAGAGACAACGTCTCAGGGTCAGTTGTTCCTCGTGCTTTCGGATGTACATGTGACGTTCTTGCACCGGATGTGCGAAGTATTGTTACACAATAAAATGCACTGTCAGTATAAATGGGTAGTTCACAAACTTGCTATCCTGCTGGAGCTATTTAAATTATATTTTCACTTTTGCTTTTTTAGTCCTACACAAAAATAGGACTGTCATTGAAGTTATCCCCAGCTACAATCACATTCTTAATTACAATGCAAATTGAATTTTAGCACACTATGATGCAGGTGTAATCCTAGTGCTAGTAAGAAATATGATTTTTGAAAAATATCTGACATATATTTGCCAAGCAAGAGAAGTTTTCGAGAAACAGACTTAAATAAGTATTTTGTACTAACCTAGGATCAATGTTTTGTAATTTTAGTGTTTCTACATCTGAGAATTGTGTCTGCAGTTCGGTATGTTTGTCTGTTATTTTATCCATGATGATGTCAGCCAGTGTGCGTGTCTTCTCTGGCTTGGCAGACATAAACATTCTAAGTGCCTCTTCATCATCTTCATTGATCTCAATGTTGTCATAGAAAGTATCCGGCTCCAAGTCATCATGGTCTGATCCAATATCATCATCAGAGTCAGCATCTGTAATTGTTTACATGAGTGTTAATAAATGGGTCCAGGTTTGGACAGCTAATTGGCAAATAACAAGTTCTTACACCCAAGCGCTCAACATGCAAAAGATGTGTTATTAATAGATTCTACTGTTATACAAAATATAGTACAAATCACCAAGACCCACCCTTAAACTGTTGTTTTAACTGGACTTTTCTCGCAGGTGAAGGTCCAGCTTCATTATCATCCAGTTCCGCTTGTTGTCTGCGAGCTGCTTTTAGAATCTTCTTCGATAAGTCTGCATTTACAAACTGCAAAGTTAATCTTGGAAATTTAACAGAAATATGGTGAAGTAATACTAAATTTTAGGTTACAAATTATTATTTAATAGAGCATACCTCTTCATCATCATCATGCCTGTTACGTTCTTTTGATCTCGATTTGTTTTTTACAGAGGTACCAGATTCAATTTGGTCAGCAAGTGCTACATTTTTGCCAACTTGTGATGGCTTTAATTTTCTAGCCTTCCCCATTACACAAAAACGTAGAAAATAATTATCACGCAATAAAATGTTGGAAACTAGCAGAATTAAACACTCATATTTTTTTTTTAATGTGTTTTACGGCCCTGGATTCGGTGTCCTTTTGAGCCAGATATGCAGTGTTGCCACCTTGGTTTTTGAAAAAGAGCAATTCTCAGAACAATAACTAGAGCCAGAAAGAGCTAGATTTAGCAAATTTAGCCATAAAAAGAGCTAAAAAAATTTATATACTTTAAGAGGCGGAAACTCGGTTATTATTTTGTGCTCGCAGTTAAATTTGCATATATTTCGAGCCATAACAAATTAAAATAGAACAAAGTTTTGAAATTGTTGACTTGCACTGTGGTAAGTAATTTCGGAAAATGCAACCGACCGATTAAAACTAAGTACATAATTAAATTGTTAAAAATCGATGTTCACTCGTTCTCTCTCACATTACCTCGTTGATATTATAACATTGCGATAAATACAGACACATATAATATTACGATGAACAAATTGGAATTACATTTTAGATTACCCGGTTTATATACTAAGATTCTATTATATACTGGATTGTCCAGTAAAGAAGAAGTGCCTACCATAGATAATAAAACCAAAAAAAATACCGAATGAGTGATTATGATAGGGTCTAGAAAAGAGCTAGATTGCTCTTTTCGGGCTAAATCATCAAAACACGAGTTCAACTATAGTATGTTCGATTTATCATGATATGGGTGGCAGTTCAAAGTCTTTTTGTTAATTTCTAAATTTATTAAATTAAACGAACCAATAACTCCCGAGCTTGAGAGCTCAAAGTTTTTTTTTTGTTTTTCTTTGCTTTTTACCAAAAACAAACAACAATAACAAAACAAAAATCAACAAAAACTGTAACGAACGTCAAAACAAATAGCACGTAAAGCAACCGCAACGAAAACACAAACCGCATACAAGATGCACTCATACTGACGCGATCCTATATGATGGCCGCACCGATTCATCGATGTATTTTCGATTATGTAGTGTCAGTCCCTATGGGTTAACGTTCCGATCCACGCATCAAGTAGCAAAAAGACATTATTCTTTTCTGAATCTTTTTTTGTTAAATTTAACGAAAACACTGTGATTATTCTTTCGATTTATAGATAAATAATTTATTGTATTTTTGCAATAATGATATACATTGTTTCTAAAACCTAATATTTTCTTTTGCACCTGGGTGTATGTAGTATGGTGTGAGTAGTATAGGTGAAACGGAAAATTACGAACTGTCACCCATATCATGATAACTCGGACAGCCTATACAGCAAAAAGTGCTAGATCTAGCCTGAAAAGGGCTAAGGTGGCAACACTGAAGATATGTTCAGTGTTGCCGGTAGTCAAACAAACTAGAAAAAGTCCGAAACCGAATCAGAAATTACCCGAATTACCCGTTTGTGAAAGCAATTTTTTTTTTCAAGAGAATAAGTAATATATTAAATACCTTGTTTTTATTGTAACATTTCCCATACCCCTTTTAAAATTAACTGGAATGTGTTTGATTTAAAAGTGTTTTCAATTGATAAGGTAAAAAAAATAACAATTCAAGATGTTTTAAGTAGAGTTTAATATGTTAAGTCGTTGTTACCAAATAAAATAATTATAAAAAAAATCTACTTCACATTCACACAATTTTGGTGAAAATAAACAAATAAAAAGAATAATTTATGTATCAACAATGAACCTATAATTAAATAATTCGATTTAAAAGCTTCCTTTCTCTCAAAATTTTCACGTTTTATAGTATTTATAACTTTTCAGAGCAAGCCACAAAACAATACGGAACAAACAGCAAAATAATCGTGCTTTCTACTGATGATTTGTGTGGGCGTCCCTTTTGCACGTCGTTTTAGTGCAGATTAACCTCACTTAGATCATGATTTTCACACACACACAAATAGTAGAGAAATATATGATGTGTTCAATTTTGCGCTGTAGCTGCGTCAAGACGATTTAATAAATAAAATATTTCATGATTTTTTTTATTGACAGTACAGCTTTTTTTACCTGGCAGTCATAGTTATTATTGTTCCACGATTGGATTGGGATTCAAAAGTACCGTTTCATCAAAACAAATGGCAAGCTGATATTTTTATTTTTATTCCACGAAATATTATTTTGGTAAAATGTAACATTTTCTTCACATTATAATTTTGCAGTACTGAAAAAGTTTTTACGTATTTTTGCACATCCTACTTTTGGTAACTGTCATTTCATACATTCGCGTAAAGTTGACGATCGCACGCACCTCATTACCAATCCAAACGTGGAACAATAATACCTGGGCCACAAAGCACATTTATTGACTTTGATTGTCACTAAGTTACTAGATCTTAAACAGTTTCATTTTGTGTAGTTTATGGTCACTGTAACGAACATATTTTATTTTTTGGAGGTAGGTTGAAAAATCAGTGTTCGCCCGCTTCGCGTTTTTATGTATTATACCTACATAATACTTTTTTTATGTACTGTATTTACTTGTCAACCTCCAATGTATTGTTCAGTCGATGTAGATAGCTATGCTATGTCCCTTAGTTGAACTAATTAATTATATAAGCCTAAAATGTATCTTCACTCAAAAGTACATGTTAGTTAATTCTCATTTATAGTTTTAAGAGACAAAAACTTATGTTGAAATCAAATTACCTTCCATGTTAAAAATTTCAAGAGGTACTTCTAGCCTGCGAAATGTATGTACTTTTGTGTTTATGCGTTCTTGACTGTGTCTTGAAACTGTTTTTGTGTATATTTTCCGTTAAATAAAGACTTTTAAAAATGAAATGAAAACCTGGGCCGTGTTCAGTTTGATCACCCGCTAATCACTGACAGCAGGATAGCATACACAAAACCAATGCATGCAAAAGAGATGGCATGATCGGCGGGCGATCAAACTTAACGCGGCGGGCGGCGGGCGATCAAACTTAACGCGGCGGGCGGCGGGCGATCAACAAACCCGCTTAGGGCCTAAATTACCTGAAATGTTAGTCCATTTAACACGGGACTAGGCAAGCGCACTTATCCCCCTCTGCCGAAGTACATGAACAATTTGTTCATGTAAGTTTACTTGTGTGCGCGTTTTTTGTTTGTGTTGCAGCTTCTGATTTAGTGTGACATATCAATTTTTCGCAAGAGTGTGCGTGAGTGAGTAAAAGTGTGCTGTGCGTGTTTACCTCCCTTCCCGTGGAAAACGGCAGAATAATTTCAGTACTAAGAGTCGCGCTTTGCCAGGTCCCGTGTTAAATGGTCTAAGCCTGAAATCGAGTAAAAATAACCGCACCGGCAACGCTGCTTTGATGTGATGTTGAAAAAATCTTCTTGCTTGCCTTATCTAATGAGAGTTTGTATCTCTTTTGCACGTTTTGCCTCATCGGACTCAACACACACACACGCACATATATAGCCCCTAACACGAAAATATGATTCATTCAGTTTTGCGAATTCACGCATGATGTGCCTCAAAATTCTTTCGTTTTGGGAATCAACTGAGTCAATACGATTTAATAGAAGAAAAAATATTTTTGTGTTGGTCGCAAAATTACCCGAAATTACCCGGCAGTCATGAATACCCGCAAGATACCCGCTTGATACCTAAATTACCCGAAATCGGGTAAAAATACCCGTACCGGCAACGCTGGATATGTTACACAGCCTAACGAAACTCAGTACAAATGGAGTTATGTATGAAAATTGTGCTTGGACGAATGGCGATATGTTCTTACTCTTTCGCTCACTTAGCTTGTCTCTGTCTAACGTTGTGTCAAGTCAATATGGCGGTTGTTTGTTTATTTGTAAAACATAATTTATCTGATTATAATGAGATTTAACTGTATTACATTCATATAGTGCTTTATGTTTCATACTATTGTGTTTTATTAATAGAGAAGTAAATAAAACGTACATTTACATCACGCAATGAACTATAAAAAGCGTGAAATATTTGAGGTGCGAAGCAGTCGAAATGATGGTGAAAACATTATATTCAGGCCAAATTTCTTTTAAAAGAGACTCGGTAAGTACCTCTGTACTCATCTTGCGACTTATTTTGTGTTATAAAGAAATTTAAAAGTGAAAACATTTTCATAACATTTATTCGTAAATTGAATAGTGATGGGATTATGTCGATAAATCATAATATTTCCACTAAGGTTAGGGTGTCATCCTAATATCATAGTGCAATATACCTAGTCGGTTCTTAAATACTGACACTGGCCATTTATTTAAAAAATAGAACACCTAGAAAAAAAAATGAAATGGTGTTCGATTTTTAAATATTTTTTGATTAATAATCTGCCAAATCACAATTACATTCATTCATTTTTTAAGATGGAGTGAACTCGCAAAGAGGACCGAGTAGCAGTAATTGCATTGCATCGTTGCGGCCATTCACCGAAGACGATATTCAACATGCTTCAAAAATTAAAAATAACGAAGAGGTTCGTGTACCGTACCATCAAGAGGTACAATGAAACCTCTAGTGTCGATGACGAGAAAAGAACTGGCAGACCTCGTTCCGTCAGGACTCCAGTGGTCATCAAAGCAATCAAGGTGCGTATTGCAAGAAATCCCGTCCGCAAGCAGAAACTGATGGCTTTGGAGATGGGATTAACCAGAAGTACCGTAAAAAAAGTACTCAATGAAGACCTGGGACTACGAGCTTACCGAAAAAAGAGTGGACATCTTCTGAACGCGCGTCTGATAGCTATGAGAGCCAAAAATGCAAAGTTTTGCTAAAGCGGTACGCAAGAAACAGACACCGCGATATCCTGTTTACAGACGAGAAAATTTTTAATATCGAAGAGAAGTACAACAAACAAAATGACAGGGTGTACGATACCAGCTCTGCGGCCGCTGGAAATGCCATTCCCAGAGTGCAGCACGGTCATCATCCATCATCAGTCATGATTTGGTTGGGAGTGTCCTACTATGGCCCTACTGAAGTGCATTTTTGTGAAAAAGGTGTCAAAACCAGTGCAAAAGTGTACCAAGACACGGTTTTAGATCGCATAGTAAAAGATCTGCCCCAGGCACTCTTTGGAGGACGGTCATTTGTGTTTCAACAGGACTCCGCACCTGCTCATAAGGCCTAAACAACTCAGGAGTGGTTCGACCGCCAGAATATCGAGCTAATAAGGCATCAAGATTGGCCCTCATCTAGCCCTGACCTCAATCCACTGGATTACAAAATTTGACAGGAATTGGAGGAGAAGGTCTGTTCTAAACCTCACAAAAATTTGAGCAGCCTAAAGTCATCATTGATTAAAGCAGTGGCGGATATCGACATGAATATGGTCCGTGCTGCTATTGATGATTGGCCGCGAAGATTGAAAGCTTGTGTGATTAATGGTGGCAATCATTTTGAATAAATTTTGTGTTTAATGTAAGCAAATTAAATTACCTTTTTTTAAAAAAAATGTTTTTGAATATCATGACTAGTTTTCATTTTATAGCCAATTTTGTTTGTGACAGAATTTAAGCACCGACTAGGTATTTTTAAGGTGAAAAATGTGCCTCTTTTTCGCTGACAGTCCTTAATAAAATTATAGGATATAATAATTTTTGCGTAAAATATGGAAAATGTTTTGTATTATTTATTTTCTGTTGATTGGTGAATCAACATAACTTAAAGAGAAAAATTAAACTGACAAAATAGTCAAATTACTTTCCAAAAATGCGGTCATGTTTTTTTTTTGGAACTACGATATTGTGAAGCTCCTTATTAAAATAATACTATTATTACAGGTGACAGCAGTAAGTAAAAGTCACTGGCAGTGAAGACCTCATTTATCTACCAATAGAAAGTTTTCCTGTGGAAAGCACTTTGATGACAAACATTTCAATAAGAAAACTCGGTTCAAAAAGTCAACCATACCTTCAAATCAACTCAAAGAAGCATCACTTCCTGATACGATTTTGCATGAGTTTACTTGTCACGTGTATTAAGATATGGGTACATACATACATATGTCATTTTATTAAAAATATTATAAGGGTTCCGTACCTCAAAAGGAAAAAGCGAAACCCTTATAGAATCACTTTGTTGTCCGTCTACCCGTCTGTCCGTCCATCCATCTGTCTGTCAATACCCTTTATCTCGGGAACGTGAGAAGGTATAGAGTTGAAATTAAAACCATATACTCAAGTTTACAGTCCCTTGAAGCTGTGAAAAAATCAAATTTCTAAGATAACGTAAAAAAGATATGTCTATTTATGCCGCAAAAAACGTATATTTCGACACTCTCAAGGTAATCAAAATTTATGGGGTACTTCCCGTTGACCAAGAACTATGAAATTTGGCAAATAGTACCGTCTTAAACTACAAGTATAATTATTAATATATTTGATTAAATATTTATTATTTGTACCTACAAATTTGTACGGAACCCTCGGTGGGCGAGTCCGAGTTGCACTTGTCCGGTTTTTTTATTTATGTGCCAGCCAGATTGAAGTTGCAAAAATTTACTTTTTTAATAATATATTTAAAGTATGGAGACGTAATTGTTTTTTTCTTTTTCAGAGCCATCTACTTCAGGGCCAAGTCCAAGCCAACATCATTGCTCATATTTTTTTATGTATTAAGAATTAAATGAATTGAACAGGAAGCTTTTTATTTCTTTTTCTTGCATAAAAAGTCCGAAGGCTTCAGTTTTATCTAGAGCTGTTAAAACTGGAAACGTATTATTGCAAAACTGTCACATACAAATTATTGAAAGCCCTGATAAAACTGAAGTCTTCGTAATTGGCCTTTTTCATTACACATGAAATTCCTGCAGTAAAAAAAACGATATCGATATGTATTGCTTCTGTAGTACATTCCTATACACTTATGTTGGTAGCTTTGCTTGTGATTTGTCATTTCTTATTGTCGTTTGGTACTAGTTGCGGGGCATTCCGTGGCAAATACGCATTAATCAGTTATAGGGAAGTCCCGACTCTTGTTACGTAGTATATATAATGTGGTTTGTGTTTTCGTTGCGGTTGCTTTACGTGCTATTTGTTTTGACGTTTGTTACAGTTTTTGTTGATTTTTGTTTTGGTGAAATGCCGAGAAAAACAAAAAAAAATGTTTGAACTCTCAAGCTTGTGAGTTATTGGATCGTTTAATTTAATTAATTTGGAAAATAATTGGAAACTGACATTATTTGAAATTTTATTTGCGGCTATTTTCAGGGATATTTGCAAAATACTGAACTTTCGTTCATTTCGTTCAATGCAACGACTATACAATGTCAATTTCAATACAATGTTCGACTGCAAGCAATGGAACCGAGTGTGAATAATATCTAATCGTTCATTCAAACCAGACCGAATGTCTAAAAGCCGTTAAAAAATTAACCCGTCTCGGTCTAAATAATTCTAGCATGTTACTCGGTACAAATGCACAGAAATAATTTTAAAGTCTACAAAATTGAAGGATTTCTGTGCTAAAAATATAAATACTACAAAAAGGCACATACGTTAAAAAAACTCATAGTAGTAGACTTGACACTTTTAATAGAGTTAAGTATCGAACTCCTTCTTTGCCTTCTTTGACAAATGTCATGTTTGACTGGTGACGTAATTTCTCTACGGGGCAAAGGTACGTAGAGCCAACCATTTGTACTTAAGACATTTTAGAATAAAAAGTTTTTTAAATGGGAATAAGTAATGAAATACTTAACCAATCGAGTTTATTCTTTCTTCATATTTTTACTTTTGAAGTATAAGTACTTTTAGATAATACTATTTAATGCCTTAACCACCGATTTGAAATATTGACAATTCTACATTTCCTCTAGATAGAGACTTTGTCTGTATTAAACTAGGTACCTAAGCAGTATTAAAGAGGTCTCAAACTTTAGTCTTTAACGAAATAACAGAGAAACGGATTAACTACTTATCACATTTTGTACTAAAACGACGGCCATGCCTATGCACCGGTCCGCGAAGATGACCACTTTTATGAAAAACAATATGTTATGTATTTTTCTGGCCTTTTTTTGCGATGTTTTTGGAAAAACTAGGGACTACACCACTTCATATTGGCCGTCTAAATAAAACCTAAAATTTATTTGATTGAATTGTTTCTCTTTTGCGAGTTATTTTATTAGGTACTTACGAGCTCGCTCCGAATCGTTATTCATAGTAGGTAGATATTTACCTATAAGTATCAAAATAACGGGCAAAAGAGAAACAATTGAATCAAATAAATTTTAGGTCTTCATTTAGATGGCCAATATGGATTGGTGTATGTCCCTGATTTTTACAAAAACATCGCGGGAATGACAAGAAAAATAATTAAAATAATGTTTCGCATCAAACAGACGAAAAATACGGAGCGGGTTCTTAATGTGATCATGATAAGTAGACTGTGAATTTATTTGTTCTGACCATTTAGTTACAGAATTAATTTCAGTCCACAAACAGCAGATATTTAGAAAACATTTAATAATCATCAATATTTACAAAATAACAAACGGCTTAAGAATCGTGCTCAAACGTTATGAGACTCAATGATGTCGAGGACCTTCCCGACTTCAGAGTTGATGAACCCGATGGCGCCCTGCACAGCGCTGCGGATGTTCAGCTCCACCACCTTGATGATGATGGTGTCGAAGATCGCGACGAACACGCCCAGCACCGGGTTGATGAGCCAGTCGGTCAGGATGTTGCCGGTGAAGCGCACGCGCAGGCGGCTGCAACACGGTAGGTACATAGCATTGGTTATAGGCGTTAATGGGACAGAGGAGTTCTGTAGACCCAACTAAAACTGGAATATCATTCAACACTGTCAGCTCCTGTTGAAGTCATGGGAAGCCGTACCGAGACAGTTACAAGCAGTTGCGTCAATTAGTTCGTTACCGACTTCCATAAATTTTTCATAACCTCGCCTGCTTTTATTCTCCATCCATACAGCTGAGAAATGGAACTCCCTGCCACCGTATAAGCGGATAATTATAACCCACATTCCTTTAAATGCGGAAGATATATGTTCTTTCTAGGTAAGCGCTCTTCACCCTGTCTCGACGCTTTCCTTATGACGTAATAGTGGCCAAGCGTAAGCGCAATTTGTTAGGTAAGAAGAATAATTTGGCCAAGCGCGAATCGGACTGGCGCACAAATGGTTCCGTACCACCACATATTACGGGTAACCCCAAATCGCGCCATCTATCATCTTACGAATAAACCTATAGGCGCAAAAAATACGGGCGAGATTAGAGAGAGCGTCGTCCGTGAAACCTGAAGATGCTTCCGGACGACGCTCTCTCTAAACTACCGAAACACTTTTCCCAAGAATCATACTCGCGGACACCCTTAGTTTAGGAAATAAATGAGTCCCAAACAAAGATGCGTGAACCCTTACGCACAGACATACGGGCGAGTTTAGAGAGAGCGTCGTCCGTGAAGCACCTTGAGAAAGGAGTAGATACTAACCCAATATCAGTGAGAGAGAACTGCTGCAGATGGACCTCATCGTTGTTGAAGTCGATGAGGATGTCAGCGATGACCAAGAACCGGTTGAGGGTGGCCACGATGCCGCCCGTGGGCCCGATGTTCATCACTTTCACCAGGTACCTGTACGTGAACTGGGGACCAATTGATTGTTATAAAATAATGGATGGAATCGATTGATGTTTCTTGGTGGAATATCATCTTCAATAAATTATACCTACACAAATTCTTGTACCTTTTATTCCACAAACCGGTGTTTAGTAGTCACTTTAAATAATTCCCAAAATATTTTCCTGGATCCCGGAAAAATTCTTTCACTCAGCTTTATCTGCTGAGCCGTTCTTGATTTATATAAGGTGACTTTCGTGTATATAGCCAAAGTCATACTGGAGACTCGGTAAGTGGTCAGAAACAGGGTTCAGTGACCCTGCGAAATACGAAAAATATTTTTATGCCTGTGTACTTGTTCAAGAACAACCGCGACTCCATAATAATAGGGGAAGTATTAATTTTATTTTGCGTATTTCACAAAAAGGATAATTAAAACTTTGTCTTGACTACTTACCGAGTCTCCAGTAAGAATTTGGTTATATAAACTAAAGTCACCCTATATTGCGGACAATCAGATTCCTAAGATTCATTATGGAGGCTCACATTTAGAATGGAACCCTAAAGTAGGAGGCTAACTAAACTAAAGTATGGAGGAAGTACATTTTTTGTGAGGTATCCCCCGCATTCTCATATGTAGGTATGAAATATTATCTATTATTTTACTTATTCAGGTGTAAACACTTGAGTGAACTGTGAACTACATAATCCTAGCTGAATAAAAACTACATAATCATTGTTACTTATTTAAAAATCAACGACATAGATCGAAGAACCACAGTTGGTCAACAGATCGTACAAAGTAGCTATTGCGTCGCACAACCAAAGTACGCCACAAATTAAAAAAACCGGCCAAGTGCGAGTCGGACTCGCGCACGAAGGGTATAAAATTCAAAGTCCTGACTGACTGACTGATATATCAAGCCACAGACTATACCGCTGGTCCTAGAGACATGAAATTTGGAGGGTCTGTTCTTTGTGAAGTGTAAGTATCCACTAAGGAAGGGTTTTTCGAAATTCTACCCCTAATATATAAAATTCAAAGTCCTGACTGACTGATAATTAAGCCACAGACTAAACCGTTGGTCCTAGAGACATGAAATTTGGAGGGTCTGTTCTTTGTGAAGTGTAAGTATCCACTAAGGAAGGGTTTTTTTTAAATTCTACCCCAAACATATAAAATTCAAAGTCCTGACTAACTGACTGATAGTCAAGCCACAGACTAAACCACTGGTCCTAGATACATGAAATTTGAAGGGTGTGTTCTTTGTGAAGTGTAGGTATCCACTAAGAAAGGGTTTTTCGAAATTCTACCCCCAAGAGGGTGAAATGGGGGGTTGAAATTTTTGTGAAACTTTTTATTCTTTGGGTCAATTGACTCGAATATTGGTACACATACACTTCAATTGAAATTAATAGGGCTTCGAAAATTCTAAACGGCATGTTAGATGGGCGGATGGCGCGCAGGATGGCACAGGGCGTGCGGGGGAGCGAGGTAGAAGTTTTTCTGTAATATGTAGCTGATATTACTATGAACTAATAATTGCAAGTTATAAGTAAGTAAATGTAGAAAAAAGCGTTTGTTTCTGTATTTATTATTACCTACTCTACTTTATAAGTAAAATCTAATTGGGTACATACCTACTATAATACTTTACGCACTAACATCTTAGTCTGTTCGTTCAGTGAGTATTTGTGCGATTTTATTAGTTTAAAAGCCCGCATTCAGTGAATCTTTGCCCCGTTTTCGGCTTAGGCGGTATTTTATTAACACTCCCTATAGCTTAGGTGTTGACCAGGGTCACTACAATGATAATAAAACAAAAAACCACATCCAAACCCGTTGAGTGGTTCCAGAGTTAAAGCGTTTATTCAATTTTTGCCCCGTTTTCCGTTCGGACGTTATTTTATGAACATCCTTTATAGCCTATGTGTTGAACACGTTTACTAAGATGATAATGAAAAAAAACGCATCCAAATTCGTTGGGTGGTTCTAGAGTTATAAAAGCGTTTATTAAATCTTTTCCCCGTTTCCGACTTGGGCGTTATATTATGAACACCCCTTATAGCCTATGTGATGACCAGGATCACAACGATGATAATAAAAAAACCGCATCCAAATCCGTTGAGTGCTTCTTGAGTTAAAACGAAAAATACATACAGACAGACAGACAAAAATGCTAAAAATATTTCCTTTAAACACTAAGACAAAAAAATCTTTCGGTCATATAGGTACTATAAAATAAACGGTCAGAAAAATATGAATAGATTTTATAGGAGTACACAAAAACGAATTCAGCGCGGGCGAAGCCGGGGCAAAAGCTAGTTATCTATTAAAAACGGCAAAAAAATCATGTCTGTTGTATGGGAGTGCGCGGGTCCGACTCGCACTTGGCCGGTTTTAGTATTTGTTGTTATAGCGGCAACAGAAATACATCATCTGTGAAAATTTCAACAGTCTAACTATCACGGTTCATGAGATACAGCCTGGTGACAGACGGACAGCGGAGCCTTAGTAATAGGGTCCCGTTGGTTACCCTTTGGGTACGGACCCTTAAAAACACTATATTGTTGCACCATCCGATAGTGTCGCATATAAGGATAAATTCTGGGAAGTAATGTCAAACGAAAAAATAAAGGAAGAGGCTTATTTTCAAGAAAATACGATTTCATATTTTTTTTACATAAAGGCTATAAGGGGTGTTCATATAATAACAGCCAAGCCAAAAACTGTTGATACTAATCAAAGATTAAAAGACACATCACGCGAGTGAAGCTGCGGGCAAAGGCTACTAAAGTATATATACAGCCTCCAACATTCTCCTACGTAAATTAGATTTTTTTTGCTTATGCATGAACCATACTGGGTGTTAATATGAAGTTGTAGGAGCTGGAAACTGCGATAGTACTCGTCCATACGAACAACTTTTACTATAGAGCCAACACTGAAATTGCGAAAAAAAAAATCAGCTGTTCTATACAAAAGTTAAATTAATACCTAGTCGACCGAAATGTATGAAACAGCTGATATAGTTTTCGCAATTTCAGGGTTAGCTCCATGGTTCATTTGATATGTCCATTGATAGGTATAACCGTTATAATTAATTAGTTAAATAAATAATTAATAGTTCTATATTTATAGTAATAGATCATTTATATATAATATTTTTATTCCTAGATTTCTTTCTCTATTTTATGCAGGTGTATAAGTACATTTTTGTAGCTCAACCCAAATATTTTTTGTATCTATTTCCCTTATTAATATATATATTATATAATTTTTTTATTCTAAAGATATACATTGTAAAGATTAACTTTGACTTGTAGAAAGTATACTTTATGTATCTATTTTACAAAATAAATATTTTGATTTGATTTGATTCATTCGGGAGTTAACTCTAGAGTCCCTCGCTACGCTCAGGGTTCAATACGCCGCCCGCGACCTAAGACACTGCTTTATTCCCTTAGTACATACTCTGCTATTGTTATCTCCTTGCGATGGATAAAACGCCAAGTGTTTAAAAATATAGAAATTTATTTTTATCATAGATTTTAACAATCCATGTTGTTAGGTATTACCAAGGTATTACATCAAATTTTTGCAAGCCAAGATTTCAAGCGACAAGTGTTTAATTTTATCTGTTAGACGGTAGATGCAAGTTTATCTACTATCAAATCAGGCGGAGAAAACTACGACTTTGCTCGTATTCTGGTAAATTGATTAGGTAACTAATGCATACATGTAGGCAACGCCAAATTGATATATAAACAACTAGTACTTATTTACAGTTCATTGTATACGTTTCGTAGAAGGGGTACATATAGGCAGGAACTTCAGATCTACATCGTCCGTCTGTCTGTTTGTATTGTACGTATGTATGTCACAACTTTATAACTTTTGATCCGTTGTACAAATTGTTTTAATTTTGTAAAATAATATTAAAATTGTTAAAAATGTTGATACATACATGAAATTTTTATCCCTTGAAAACTGCTAGGTATGGGTATGTATGTAGGTATTAAAGAGCTGATTATACTCGTAAATACAATTATGCTATAATTAGATATACAGATTTCGAAAGAAAGATGATCAAAAAGCTCTATAATTTTCGAAGCTAAAAGACTAAATATTAATAAAAAAAAGTCATGCTAATAAGATTACAGTAAAAACAAAGCGGTCCACATCAAAATATTTAAAAAAACCTGAAGTAAAAGACGCTAGCTGTAATATTCATAGATATTTTGACGGTATTTGTAAATGACGGAATTAAATTGGTATAATTGCGGTACAGAAAATCAGAAAAGTGTGATGAGCTCTGAACCGGAGTTCGAACCCGGGCCCTCTCGCTTACCGGGCGGTTGCTTTACCAACTGAGCTATTCAGTTCTCAACACGACCTGCGAATTTACTCATGGTGCTTCCCCATACCGCAACGATATGTATAGATTAGTGAGCCTTTTGGCGCCTAGAGGACGCTAGTGTATTCAAGACACGTCTAAGATTATTATAGCCCCACCCTCACCTGTTACAGCATCAGGTAGTTAGGAAAACACATTACTCTCAGGCACGTATCCAGACTTTTGTTTCGGGGGGGGACATTCATTGAAACAGCAATGTGAATTGGGAAAGAAACCTCTGTAATCACTGTACTATATATTATTAAGTATCAAAAGTTTAAAACGCACCTTTTTTTATTAAAACGTACTTTAATGTACTTAATGTGGTTATGAATAAACATTCCCGGTCCCATGAATGTCACGCCAAATTTCGGGGGGGGGGGGGATAAATCCCCCCTGAATACGTGCTTGATTACTCTTATCGAAACTATGATAGAAATAAATTTCTATACTTTTAGAAAATAGATATAGAAATTTATTCCTATCATAGTTTAATTTACGGAACCCTCGGCGCGTATTTCCACCAAAAAACGTTACCCAAATCACAGGTCATATCAAACAGACCTTTAATCCCTTCGACTCACGAACACTTACCGTGGTATCGGTGAACTGCAACTGAACGCGGACTCGCAGCATCTTGGCGAAGTAGTTGACGGTCTGGTCTCCGGAGCGCTCCACGTTGGTGAGCCCCGTCATGTACCCGTCGTGGATCTTTAGCCACGCGCTGTACGTTATCAACAGGGGCCTCTGTGGATACAGGCATTAACTCTAGCTAGTGTCGAATAATCGAGCGCTTGGGGCTTATTTCCATACCCAGCATCCTTGAGCCCGAGCGCTTTTGGGCTATTTTATATCCCAGTGACCTTGTGACAAAAGAGCCAATCACAAATTCAAATAAGACCGGCTCTTTTGTCGCAAGGTCGCTGGGATATAAAATAGCCCAAAAGCGCTCGGGCTCAAGGATGCTTGGTATGGAAATAAGCCCCAAGCGCTCGATTATACGACACTAGCTAGAGATGCTAGAACGGCATCAATGGCCAAAGAGAATATGATCACTCGTGTCAAGGTGTCAATGGCAACGCAAAATTTTATTATTCCAATCTTATATTTAACATCTTTTGTAAACCATGCTTGGAACAAATAAATATTTCTATTCTATTCTAACTTATCATGAACAATAAATAATAAACGATAATAAACTTAATCATTTGAAAAAAAAATCCTTCGTTAAAAAAGTAATTCCGGAAGTAGCATCCGGGTGTTGGTCACTTGCGCGCCGCGGTCAGTTTCTAGACCCTTTTAATTACTTTTATGACTCTACCGACCAGGTCGGCTATCTATAGGACACTTGCGCGAAAATTAGGGATTAAGATTTTTAAGCCGATAAATGTTTATGACCCTACCCATACCCTGTTTCTTCTTTTTTTCCCGCCAAAAATATGGGCATCTTGTTCCAGCAGCACGGAATATACTTACTACAACATATTCGCACGACAATATCCCCGAGGATCTCTCACTATTTTGATCACGCACTTTTAGTTAATATTTCCTTAGCACCTAGGTTTCGCTAGCAGAAATCCCTTTAGAGATATGCTCGCCTATAGCACATTTAATTTAAGACTGCTTGTACGTATAACTTTTCTGTGCAATAAAGAATATGAATATCTCTCTGTCAGAGATGTTCGAGAGTCAAAAGTGCGCGACGCTTTCAGGAAGTGTAACGTAGCGCCTTTACCCCCTCGCATCCCTCCTTGATAGTAAAATACTAACGACAGAGAACCCCTCGATGACATCGGGGAGAGGCATGGGGTCGAGGCCATGCTGCTGCATGAAGGGTTTTAGCATCCAGATGGTGTCGTCGACGTATTCGTTCACCGTTGCTGACAAGCCGAGTCCGTCCCATGTGAACCTAAAAACATTAATTAATCAATTCACTGGTTATATTATAACTTTTATAACATAAACAGAACTTTTTTTGTAATAAATATCTACTTATTAAAAAATCTGTCGATATCGTGTATTCGTTTTTCGTGTAGGTACTCGTATTTACGAATCTTAGAAGTAGGTAAGCTAGGCCATAGTATAAGTAACATAAAGGAACGTAATTTTTTTGTGAAGACTTTATTACGAATAAACTATTTCCGCAAGTTGCTTTAAAACACATTTATTGCATACTCTTTATTCAAAAGTAAGGAAAACAATATTATGATGTGCATTTTGTACCGAGGTAAAAAGTTAGTACGCACGTTGTCTCTGTGACGCTCCCGCGCATTTTCGTAAATTATGGCACGAAATGACAGAGTATGTCGTGCATTGTATGGTTGCTTATATACAACTTTTACAATAATAGTATAGCATTATCAAATACGTAAACAGTCAATTGGCAGCCCTGGCGCGTGTTAAGGCACCAAGCGGCTGTAGGTATTGATTTCAAGGACACCTCCTAGTTAAACTACTGTTGTTTACCTATACAAATGGGGTAACTCCAGCGGAATCTGTTTTTCGTGAATATCTTTGGATCGGCTGGAAGCACATTTTTTTTATTTCGGGCACAATTACACGAGATGACGCTCTAATTATCTGTTAAGCTGAAATCCTGAAAAGCGCTAAAATGCCGCTGGCGTAACGCACACTGGCTAGGCATAGTTGACTGGGAATCAAATACTAAGTAATAATAAAGTTGTAATAAGTCGTCTCTGTACATTGAATACTTTTTCCAAACGGCCTATTAGCATTGTACTGAAACCAAAACTGCAATTATTTTAATTTTTGCCTGTATGTAGGTATATATTTTCCGTTCTAGAGAACAACAACGGAGTTGATAAAATAACGCCCAAGCCGAAAACGGGACAGAGATAGAATAAACACGGGCCGAACTAGTCTGTTATACATAACTTTAACCCGCAATGCTGGATAGACCGCTATCTTAATTTCCAGATGTAACTGTTACGGTCGGTATGGTGATGGCATGGTTGTAGCTAGGGGGGGGGGGGGGGGGGCATTGTGGGGCTATGCCCTACCTAAAAATACATAATTTTGTGAAATAAACGATATAACAGTGATACATTTTCATAACAAAACAACAATCTTCAATTTTGAGAGTTTAATTTTGTGCTGCAATAACTTTCCTATGTATATTTCCATATATACAGAGCGTCCCAAAATTATGGGACATGAAGGGAAAGTACCTTAAATATCGTAGATAGGGTATTTTGCTGAAATACTATGTTACTTAAGAAGAGTTATTATTTTTTGGCCATTCTTTCGATTGGCATCATAAAAGTAGGGATGTTTTTTTTTCACATTTAAGTCGGTTTGATTCCCAGACGAGGCAAGTAATTTTTAGAAAATCTTTGAATGCAGAATTACTAACTTTTAAAAATAACATAAAGTCTTCTTTCAGCAAAATACCCTATCTACGATATTTAAGGTACTTTCCCTTCATGTCCCATAATTTTGGGACGTCCTGTATATTTCCTGCCTGTAACCAATGCTGCCCTACCTCAAATTCGACTCTAGCTACAGCCCTGGGTGTGATAGTGGATGTCCTGTCTACCACGGTGAAACTGCTCCAGTCTTCGTCTTGCCGTCTAACCCATTTCCAAGATAACCCTAAACCTTACTGAAAAATTTCAAGAAATTAGAACAAGAATCTTACTGTTCAACAGCCGTGGCAGCGGTGTGTACGTCATCGATGACGTATTCTTGTCCCGCGGCGCGTGCGACGGGGCCGGCGATGGCTGCCGGCAGGGCCAGCTTCTGCACACTGCTGGCCTCCGCAGCAGCAACCAACACCACCAACAACAATGCTGTATACTTCTTGTTCATATTGCTCCACCCGACTAACATTACCTTATCTAAATACCCTAATTTATATTTCATTCCTAATCAAATGATTACACGAGAATAACACCTTTATCTGTATTTTTAACAAAATCAATGCCAATTACAGATTATGTTGAGATAGAATAATGATTAATGATTTGGTAGCCTGTCGTGGCGAACGTGTGTGAGGTACTGCCGCAGTATGTTCCGTCGTCCACTTTTTACTCATGTTATAATTTAAGTAAGAATGAAAAGTGGATAAGCAGAACCTTTCTGATAGCAAGATATCTTGAGTAAGAGTAGGTATACAAAGAAAATCCTTAGAGGTGTCTAGAAGGCACACGATGTTATTCTAAGGTAGAGGCTGCTGCCCCCCCCCCCCCCCTTCCACTCATTCTCAATAACTGTTTTTATCTAAACAAATATTTTATGGTAATATTTAAAAAATTCTTTCGCTTTTGTAATATTAAGACTCTTTACTTGTTGTTCACTAGGGATATTTTTTATTTATTTATTTATTTAACTAATTAATTACAACGGTTATAAGGGTGTAAAATACCTCACTTCCCTTCGCATGATCCTGCTTTATACCAACAAATGCTACAACGATCACTCTGAAATTGGTATATGATAAAGTTGAGGACTAATGCTATGTCAATGCTGTGGTGAAAACTTGATGCCATTAAATTTTCTCGAAGGAAAAAAAATACAAAGATACTTCCAAACCGTACAATAAACCGTTAGCATTCAATTGAAATTAGATCTGAAACTTTGCATAATATAACTGATATTAGTATAAAGCAGCTGCAGACTGTTTCATAAAAATGAAAAAACCATAAGTGTAGCCGCGATTTCAAAATAACTGATGTTTTTGCGTGCGCGGCATCTGATTAGAGCAGGATAGACAGTTAAGAAGCAGAAGCGCAGGATTGCGAATTGAGGTATTATGGGCCCTTAATAACAATGGCGCGGGGGAAACCGCGGGCAAAAGGCTGGTTTTCAATAATTTTGAAACCTTAGGAACAAACCACTACAAATTAAGGGTCCATGCCACCTAAACGTGCCCCACCGTATTGCTGATTCATGACAGAAAATATTTGTTTAATGAGAAATAAATAATCACACAAGTTGTCGAAGAGTTGTATTACAACCTAATTAATTTGATTTTTGCATAGAATTCATAGCAAGCTAGAAAAAAAATCTAAAGTTGCTGAAAATCACGTAAAACTGCTCTTCGCGTATTTCTCATTGGCGATTTCTCAGATAATTTTGGAAACTGAAATTCAGGCTCCCGTAAGTTAAAAGTGTACAGAATGGTGTGATTGATTTATTTTTGCCAAACGAAAATTGTTACTTGGTGTATTTATCCATCAAACATAACCAACTTTTGCGTGCGATTTCCCCATACAAATTACTATGGAGGGCGGCATCGAAACGTGATTCTTTAGAGCGCGCGATGTTTCGGTTGTCGTAACAGCCACGGCTCAGAGCGCGCTATTTTAAACAATAATAAAACGTCATAGAGTTCAGTTCTATCTGACGCAAAATGAGGTGATCAATGTCAGGGAGAACGGGTCCTTACAGTTAATTAATGATTATAGCTAGAAATTAGTTAAATACTGTTTCGTAATCTTGAACATCTAATTACTACCTAATATTGTTTTATTTGGTATCTTTCAATTGACAGTAATGAACTAATGAATCACAAAATCTACGATCTAGTGGAAAATTAGAAGCCGATCAGTTTGTTTGTCTGATATTGATATCAATTTGATATCAATCTTTTCTTTTAGAGCAGTTCTTAGGAGTTGTTTTTAGTTATTAATTAGTTGATAAGCCGTCTTTGTTTTGATGTTTACGATATAGGTAACATTTTATTAGCACGGGCATTGGGTGTATTTAAGGAGTTGGGGGGGCTCCAAGTTTTCCAACCTCCTCAGACAAATTGGCTCGGTGTTAACCTTCCCCCCACACTTAAAAGCTGTTTGGGCCGGATAATTGAAAAGTAAAATTTTGTAAAAAAAAATATATTTATGTTATAATCTGCTACCATAACCGTAAACAATAAAATCGTAATAAATTAATAACAAAATAGCCGCACCAAGTTAATAATACCCTAAATCCGAGACATTTTTCCCTCAATCATACCTATTTACGAGTATAAAATCTGTTCTACCTATACGTTAAAGTTAAGCTATACCATTTATGAGAGGTCAATGGCTTATACAAAGAAATAAGCTCATCAATATGATAAGTTTAATCATTGAATAACAATATTGAATGTATTCATTTGGACTTCTTAGCGTCTTTCCCTAACATCTTTTTCCTCTGGGCCATCATGTGTCCAAACAGCACCGGGAACAGTGGAATGTACAAGAACATATAGAACATAAGGAAGTAATGGTAGTTGAAGACAAAGTTCCACGGGTTGGGCATGGAGACAGTCATCAGCTTCTTATCGGCGATCTCCTCGAGAGAGTGGTACATGCAGAGCAGCTCGCCAGTCACTCCGAGAGGGTAGAGCACCAGGAATGTTGAGTATCTGAAACGAAACAATATTTCTATACTGTTTTTGTGAACCCAGACAAATGGGAGTAGGAACATCCTAAGAGTTTCATACTGTTCCATCTATACTAACAGTAAAGTAGTAAAAAAGTCGTGTCTACATTGAATGTTTTTGTGAAATTTTGAATAAAGGTTTTTTCAATCACTGCACTGTTTTCGGCTTGGGCGTTATTTTATCAACACCCCTTAAAGCCTATATGTTGACCAGGGTCACTACAATGATAATAAAGAAAAACCTCATCAAAATCCGTTGAGTGGTTCTCAGAAAGACGAAAATTTTTTAAATTAGGTTTTGGCTTCATTTTAATACTCATAAATCCATTACAATTTAAAGGGTGCATTAACATTTAAAAAAATACTCAATACACGACTTTTTTACTACTTTATTATTACTATATTAGTATAGATAGAGGCTGGATTTTCAGTCGCATTTTTTCATTTCTAGTGTTCCGTATCCAAAGGGTAACCAACGGGACCCTATATTACTTAGAGACTCCGCTGTCTGTCTGTCATCAGGCTGTATCTCATGAACCGTGAACCGTTGCCGCTATAACAAATACTAAAAAAAGAATAAAACAAATACTAAACGGAGCTCCTCCCATACAACAAACGTGATTTTTTGCTCGATATTGATAACGGCAATAGGTAGACGCTTGAAATATTCACAGAATAAGTATTTAGTTATATATTCACTTTAAAAACAAATAATAACATTAAAATAAAATTAATATTTAAGGGGGCTCCCATACAACAGACATGATTTTTTGGCGATTTTATAGATATATGGTATGGAACCATTCGTGCGCGAGTCCGACTCGCACTTGGCCAGTTTTTTTTCACTATTTTTTTTGTTTTATTCACCCACTATTGGGAAGGCAAATGGAACTCAGCCCATACAGCCATGTTTGAGGTATGTTTTGTTTTTTTTTAATTTATCGAAAAATGTTGCCATGCCAGTCTTATCTTGTGTACCATAGATAGACTTGACAGAAATGAGCTGTTTCAGTTTGATGCGTTCGTAGGCTGCGTTCAGTTTGATTGTCGGACGAAAACCGCCTACCACTGACAGCAGGACAGGTATAGTATATTTCGCCAGCCTAATCCAAAAACAATAAAAAAATAATAATGAACTTCGTCGCAATATCTGCGGTTCTAAAAGACGCTTCTTGGTAGGTAAATTCACTTCATCGTAATATGAATAAAAACTTTTTGTCTTTTTGGATTATATTATATTAAGACAAAAAGTTTTGATGTGCGCCACTTAATTTCTCTTACATTATTTAAAAAAATACAATTTTATCGATCGGTCTTCCTTGTTAACAACATTCTTTGTATCTAAAGAATAGACAAATTCGGACACATTGTTGTTCGTAAACAACTGGAATAAGCTGGTGGAGTCGAATTTATTTTATGTATGATATGACCGAAAGCAGCCTTCGAATTCGTGAATGCAACACTAGTGTGGTAAAATTCACTTTGACAACAGTTTAGACTCTTAGAAAATAGGACTTTAAATAGGCGTATTTGGATAAAATTTAGAATGGATATAGCTTATACCCTAACTTAACACATAGGCTACTTTTTATCCGGGAAAAACGCATAACACGCGGGCGGAGCCGCGGGAAAAAGCTAGTATAAATATACATTTAAGTATTCCCACAACAAAAATAATATTACTACGTACAGAAGATCCACCCTTCAAAGATACTTAAAAAGCTACTCTCACCACGCGCCAATAAAGTTCACACAGCACTGCGTGCGTGGCTAAAATTATTTTTCAACACACTTGCTTATAAAGTGGCCCTTATTACAGCGTCTTAGGGTCATAAATCACAATGCAGCATATTAAACACGCGTGTTTTTTACTTTACATTGTCGCACTAGTGTTTTATACATTACAGTATTTTTTTAAATCTTATCAAAGAGTTTTGATGTCTTAAGAAATAGTTAAGTTTTTGAAGTAGTTTCAGTTTACATCATGTAATTACAATTAAACGAAACTATAACTCAGAAGGACAGTTTGGCTACGAGGAAAAGACTTTCCTCGTGGCCAAACTGGTTTGGCAAAATAGTTTGGCCACGAGGAAATTACCTAAATAATAATTTCATTTTATGAAATTATTTATTTATATCTACAATATAACTCTAATCTTTGTTGTAAATACATATTCAGTTTGTAAATATTTTATATTTAGCTGTTTGGCTGGTGCGTCAGTGCCTCTACTTCCATCTGCGCGCGCAATGATCTGTAAACAAAATCTCCGCCGCCATTTTTCATAGAAAATTGTCAAGTGGTTTTGATTTTGTGGAAAAATTAGGCAATGAAATTTTATAATTTTTCCTCTCAAGTGTGTTGAAAAACGTCGTCGTATGAAACGCGTGAGCATTAGACATTACACTCTCGGCTCCATTACGCCCTCGCCTTCGGCTCGGGCTGCAATCCCACCTCGACTGTAATGTCCAACGTAGCTCACTTGTATCATAGTGTACTATTAAGAGTGAAACGGACGGAACCCAAATAGATATTTATAAAGCAAACGACGGGGCATGTACTCCGCTGGTACTGAAAAACCCTAGAAAAATGTTAATTGAAATGATTAATGTTAATTAAATGTTTATTTAATGATTTAACGTTAACTTTTCAAAATATTTTAAGGCGTTTTTTATGCTGTACCTGCCGCTGTGTACGTTTGCTTGAAAGACTTACAAGAGATACTGTTACATGCAAAGGGACATCATAAACTCTTCTTTATACTACTTATTACAATGCCCACTTGCACCAAGCAACTTAAACCAAGGTTAACTTCAATATTTTCATGCTATCCTTAGTGAATAGTGATAGAGGTACAAAGGACAATACCATAAAAAGTTAGCTAACCTGCGTTAAGTCGCTAGGTGCAAGTGGGCCTAACCGCTGAATACGCAAACGTCACTTAAAATAGAGCTGCTTTAAACATCCTGCTCTCAAATAAGTACATTCACAGACGGTGTTTAACCACAATACGATACTTAAAGAGTTCCTGACCCTGAGTGACGTTTTTTAGTTCGGCGGTAACTCTGCTAAATAAAACTAGTTCCTCACCTCAAGGTCAGCAGCCACGAGGGCACAGACTTGACTAGGTTGAGCGCGTAGTACGCGTACCGGATGATCTCCGTGACGGACCAGGCGAGGATGGCCATGGGCAGGCCGGGGCTCACCGTGGCGCCCTGCGTGGCGAGGAGGGCGCCCCACACGAGGAACACCCGCGAGTAGACCTGCGCAAGCGTCACCGCCACACCCGACGGGACCAGGCCTATTGCTGCGTGGAGGACCTGCAATCAACGAAAGGAGGTTGGACGTTGGTAAAGTGTTTTTTTAGTACATACATAGATATACTCAGGCCTGTCTCTCAGAGGTGTAGGCAGCTACAGATTTCTAGCTGCTACGATCCTGACACCTCTTGCACATCCATAAATCCAGTCATATCTATAGGCTCTTAGCTGATTTGGACGGCATACGACTTTCCTCACCCCTTTTACATTAAATAAGTAGAGATTTTGAAGTGTAATTGCACTTTAAAACGGAATGGTGATTAGTGATAAGGAGACCTAATTTAGAATCTACCTAGTACCAACGAGCTATAGATAGATACTGATTTCGTCGTAGCCTAGTACATAAAACAATAATATCCATAATAGGTACTATTAAACGAGCAATATTATTGAATATTTGTTTTTGATCGGGTTCTAGAAAACGGCTTTAAGAATTTAGATAAAATAGGGGTTCTCGATCTAGCTGAGAAACGTTTTTTGTATTTCGAATTTTTTTAGGTTCCGTACCTCAAAAGGAAAAAACGGAATCCTTATAAGATCACTCTGTTGTCCGTCTGTCTATCTGTCTGTCCGTCCGTCCGTCCGTCCGTCTGTCTGTCTGTCAAGACCCTTTACCTCGGGAACGCGTGGAGGTATCGAATTGAAATGAAAACCATATACTCAGGTCTACAGTCCCTTGAAGCTATGAAAAAATATAAAAAAAGATGTGGCCGGTTATGCCGCAAAAAAACTATATTTCGACACTCTCAAGGGAATCAAAATTTATAAGGTATTTCCCGTTGACCTAGAACTTGGAAATTTGGCAAATAATACCGTCTTATACTGAAAAATCTGAATACTATACATTAGTAATTAAATCATAAAAAAAACATAAAATATTTATAATTTGTACCAACAAATTTATACAGAACCCTCGGTGGGCGAGTCCGACTCGCACTTGTCCGTTTTTTTTTTGACGGCGAACCACTTCGGGGGATTAGCGATCCAGGTATGCATAGTAAAAATATGAAATCATATTCGCAGTGCTAAGAATACTCATCGCGACTGCGACACATGGTGACAAGTGATCTTTGTAATAATAGTAGTTAGTATAATTCCTCTAAACTTAAGAGTCTAAAGACTTAACGTTAATTATTAGATAAATTAACTGGTAGACTAAGATATACCGGGTGTAAAAGCAAAGGCAAGAATCCTTTAAGGGTGTGTTAGTATGATCGGTAAAGATATTATTTTAAATACTGGGATGTATAAATAAAGTACCAGTACCTCATAATAAGACGATTTTCTTTACTCAAAATACACTAATCAAGTGGACACCCTCACTGGTCGCTGGCCACTCGGATGAGGGGTGCGGGTAGCGGGGTGCAAATAGGTGTGTGGGGAGGACGGTGAGCTGCGTAGCCATAGCTTATAAAAATGATGGAGTTTTTGGTGGAAATTCAAGGTATATTTTTTTTTCTTCGAATTTTTTTTTCACCAGAATCGTGTATACTTTCATACCCTAAAGGGATTCTTGACTTTGCATTTACTTTACACCCTGTGTATGGTGAGCTTCATACACCAGTAAAACTGGGGTGCTAACGCTAGGGTTGCTGCTAAGGGATGGTGACTCCGAAGAGAGCTAAGAACCAAACCCCACGAGTGATGATCGTACACTGCTTTATTCGTATCGTTTTCACCAAGTTGCTAAGTACAAAAGTGCAAGCTGACAAAATGTATTAATTAGGTAAATGATTATTGAGTAATATGTACAAGTGCGCGTTAGCTCGTACATCTTGCCAACTCGAAAAAAGGAAAAAAGTTGTCTTATTATTAAAATGGTAAAGAAAGCTATAAAGACAATAAGCTGAAACTAAGCTAAATGTTATAAAAATGTTTTAAGTGTAACAAGATGAAAACAATTCTAGCTAATACTAATGCTTAAAAATTTTAAATATTTAATGTTCATGTCCATGATATAATAATTATTCACTGCTATTAGATATGAAATCACTGGCCCGCTATTTCGCTTAAGGCGTCACTGGGAATCGGAATCGACAAGGATCGCGGTGGTTTTGGAGGCGCCGCGCCTGTGTCTACACTTAAAATGCCCATGCTCACTGATTTATTACGTAATTCACTGCACTCGCTACACAAATGCCTTTCACTAACAACACAATGTCGTGTGGCGACGGCTCGGCTCACCGAGGCTCCTGCCCCGGGAGACACTGAGAGCCTCGCAAGCTGAACGTGCCGCATCCTTCTGCGCCTTAGAACGACGAAGATGATGCCGCCTACTAGTAGGATAGTCAGTATTCCATAGACTATGGAGTAATGATGAATGTCATGAGTGCTAAGACTGGAAACTGACTCTTGTTCTTGCTTTAAAATACTTATCTCATTCAGTATTTTACGATGAGCTTGCTCATGATTTTCTGTAGTGAAGTCATAATTCGGTACAGATGTATTAATGACGGTGTTTAGAATCGACACCACTGGGGCTTTTATAGTAGGTAAAATAATAACTTTTCTTAGAAAGTTGTTGTGCGAATGAATGGTGAAGGTGTCTCCTTTAAGAGTGCAGCCTTGACCTATATCGAGAAGGCCGTTGCCTGATAAGGCAACCAGCCAACTGTCATACCAGCTGGGCAAAATGTGCGAATGTCGCATTTATCGCAACAAGAGTACAACCAGACGTTTTGTCTGTGTAACTTAATCCATCTATTTACACATGGTGATTGTTCATAAACACAGGGCGTTATATTTTTGCTTGCGTTAATTTTAGTTATGTTACAGATGTTTTGCTTCAGATTTAAATCATAAACTGGTTTGTCTAAAATGCACAAAATGTTATCTTCAGATGCATACAGACAATTTTGTAGGTCGTGGTCTGATAGGAATATAACCTCGTCCTTTCTTAGGTTAAATGCTAGATATGGGTAGGTAGGTACAGTAAGGTAGGAATTTTTTCCTTTATTATATGGAATGCTTATAATTTGATCGAGCTCGTAGATTTCATTGCTAATTAATGGAACCTTTATCTCAATGATGAGATATTTCTTGTAGACTCTTGCGAACACCTTTAGTAGTTTATATACGTCACGGATATTTTCAGTATCTACAGGTACTTTTAGGTCACCCCGTAGCTGGGCCGATATAAAATTTATTTGTTTTTCTAATTGTTCGATAGCTAATAAATGTGTATCGATGCGTCCGTGAGTGATATCTGTTACAATATCGATGATAGAGTTCTGCATGCGTCTCAGGTTCTCAAGGATGATGCTGGCTGCTAAAGCTGATGAAGTTATACAAAGACCTATGTTCGTCTCTGATCGTATTTCATTAATCTCAGTCGATAAAATTTGTAGATGGTCGTTAATTTGAGAAAATTGTTTGTTCATTATCTGTTCATTGCGCTGTATTATGTTATATTCTGCTTCAATAATTATCGTCTGATTTTTGATAAGCTGTTTTTGATGATTTTCATTATAAGTAATCTTTTCGATGTCCTTTGCATACTGCAGAGCAAATTTATCGTCTAGAACACCAAATAAATAGTTCGCTAAATTCCCGACACCATTTACTAAGCCTCTCTTTTGTCGTTTGCAGCTAGAGGCTTGTAGTAGTCGATTGTAATGTTCAATTTCTGTTAGTTCGTGAGCTAGATGATCAGTTATGCTCTTATATTGCATACTAGACTTCAACGTCATGCCTTTTAGGTGTCTTACGTAAGTTCCCATGTCCGTAATCGCTTGCCAGTAGCCCGTGAGATTATAGTAGACTACTAACCTCCACTCATCTCTGATATATTGTAGATTTGAAATTTTGTCGAAATATAATGCTCTATTATCGTTAAATGCCGTAACGTTGCTGTGCGAGACGTCTTGCTGGGTAGATGGAGATAAAATCATGGAAAATAGTAATAGCGCTATTGTGAAACATTTCTTAAATGTGGTTTGCTTCTTGCTACGTGCTTGTCTGTTTCTGCCTTCAGGTGTTGGATTTCGCTGATGAGGATGCTGCTGTATTGAGATGTCCTCGTCTGTTGCTGCTACAATAGGTAGTGGTATTAGCTTAGTTACAGGTCGCTTCAGGATATTGTTTTTTGTTTTAATAGAGACAACCCTGACGTAGCCATCCTTGCCTGGGTGTAGCTCTTGAACTTTACCGAGAGCCCACTTTCCTGGAGGCAGATTGTCCTCTTTGATAATCACAATGCTATCAACGTCGAGATTTTTGGTGGGTACTTTCCACTTGGATCGTACTTGAAGCTGTTGAAGATAGTCTGTTGACCAAAGTTTCCAAAACTGCTTATTCATAGCCTGTACTAGCTGCCAACGTGCTAGTAAGTTAATGTTTTGCTTTGCATAACCTTTTATATGCTTTAGGCATTGTTTTTCAGTGCTGAAGCGTCGGCATTTGACGCACTGTCGAAGCAGTCGTTTGACTGTTCTCATGCCGCTTAAAATCCAGTACCTCTCTCTTAAATACGACAGGGTAAGTCGTGGGCCGCCATGCAGTGTAGTAATGTGAGCTTGATTTATTATTAAGTCAGTAAAACGGCTGTGACTTGGTAAAATCATCGGATGTTTTGCTGTGCTGCTTAGGTTGGAGTGGCTGAGGCGGCCACCCACTTTCAATATCCCGTTTTCGTCTAAAAAGGGATAAAGATTAGCTAATTGACTAGCGGGCCGAACATGTCCTTTGCTTCTCATGTTTTCTAAATCGCTTTCAAAATGTGTTGCTTGTAAATGTTTAATAATAAGTTGATAAGCTTCATTTATTTCTTTTGTTGATAAGAAGGTATTATGTTCCGTAGCTTTGTGTCGCAACGCTGCAGTGAAACGCGACACCCAAGCCACTATCTTTGCGACTCGAGTGGCGGAGCTATTGTTTGTTATTAATTCATTAATGAATATTGAGTAAGATTGTTGTAAGGCTGTGTTTACATAGACCTTTTTTGCTTCCAAAGTTGGCGTTTCGTAAGTTTTTGTTTTGATGTTACTGGGATCAAAGTTAACTAGCCATTCTGGGCCGTTCCACCATAGTGGATTGTTTTGAAGCTTTGCGACAGTTGCTCCTCTGGTGGCGCAGTCTGCTGCGTTATCTTCAGAGCGGACATGGTTCCATTTACACGCTGGTATAATGTTAATGATTTGCTGAACCCAATTCGATACGAATTGTTTCCAACGGGTAATGTCGCCATGCAGCCATCCTAGAACTACTGTAGAGTCAGTCCAGGCACATACTTGAAAGTTGGTGCTTGCTAAAGAGTCTTTCACGGTCTTCATTAATTGTGCTAGAAGCAACGCACCGCAGAGTTCTAATCGTAGTAAAGAAACTTTTTCCTTTAACGGTGCTAATTTTGTTTTTGCTATGACGAGTCGTGATATGTACTCGCCTTTATCGTCGTACGATACAAGGTAGACAGAGCAGGCGTAAGCTTTTTCTGAAGCGTCACTATAGCCGTGTAGTTGGAATGCTTTTCGTGTGTCACCTAAATATCTAGGTATATTAAACTGACTAATGTTTTGAAGATCGCTACGAAGTTGAGTCCACTCTTTTTGGATATCCTTTGGGGTTTCATCATCCCATCATAAATCAGTGGCCCATGTTTTTTGAAAAAGAAGCTTAGCTCTGATCGTGACTGGCGATAGCCAGCCTAACGGATCAAATATCTTAGATATTTCTGATAGTAGCTGGCGTTTTGTTTTACATTGCTCGAAGTGCTCTACTCGGTCTGTAAACATGAATGAATCAGACGAGGGCGTCCACCTAAGCCCTAAGGTTTTGCGGGACTCTGAACATTTAAAATCAAAAGGCTTGTCGAGCTGCTCCGACGATAAACCTTTTAAGAGCTCTGAATCATTTGCTGACCACTTTCTCAAATTCATCCCTGCGCCCTTTAAGCTCTTAATTAGTTGTCGCTGTAATTCTTTAATTTCTGCTAATGTATTATGTCCGCTGAGTAAATCATCCATGTAGAAATGATTTTGAAGAGCAGCTGCTGCTAGGGGATATTTCGAGGCGTCATCTTGTCCTAGCTGTCTTAGTGTGCGCATGGCTAAGTAAGGAGCAGCTTTTGTACCGTATGTCACGGTCGTGAGTAGATACTCCTGGAGCGGCTCATTTGGAGACTCCCTCCAGACGATTGATTGGAGATGCTGGTCAGTTTCCTGAACAAGGATCTGACGGAACATTTTCTCTATGTCCGCAGTAATGACGAACTTGTATTTCCTCCAATTCAATATTAAAGTTGGTAGGTCGTGCTGTAAGTTAGGCCCACATTCCATTACGTCATTTAGGCTGTATCCCGTGCTAGTCTGCGACGATGCATTAAATGCAACACGAAGAGGAGAAGACGTGGATTCTGGCTTAAGTACCCCATGGTGAGGTAAGTAGTATGTAGGAGCTTTGATAATGTCTGCTTGACGCATGTGACCTAATTGCTGATATTCACGCATAAATTGCTTGTAACTTCCTGAAAATTCCTCATTTCTTGCCATTTTACTCTCAATTTGCTTAAATTGTGCTGTTGCTTTTGCTTTAGAAGAACCAAGCTTTTCTCTATAGTTGGATTTCAAAGGTAGAGCTACCTTGTACCTACCGTCCTTAAGACGCTTTGTGGTAGTTACATAATGCTCTTCACAATATTGTTCTTCTTCTGTGAATTCGGATGCTGTGCTAGGAATATCTTCCATCTCCCAATACTTGGATATTTCTAATAAATTAATGGTAACTACGCTGCAGTTAAATGTTTTGACGTTACCTGACAAAATCCATCCTAATTTTGTCTGCTGAGCTAAGGGGACGTCATGCTCGCCTTTAACTAGACCATTCATAATGACATCTGAGTACACGCAGGCGTCCAGTAGTAAGTCGATAGGCTTAGATACATTGTACTCAGGATCCGCTAAGTTCAAGTGCTGAATGTGTGGCCATGATCGCTTAGCAAATGAAACGTTAGGAAGATCGCTAACAACTCGAGGAATAACGGATGCTACCGTGTTAAAGCTGTAATCATCGTAGATAGATTTACATTCAAGAGTCACAAGGCTTTTGCTTTGTTTATTGCTGATACCTACACCAGATACTGATGTGCTAAACTTTCGGCGTGGCAAACCTAACAGCTGGGCGGCATTTTCCGAACACAAATTAATTTGGCTACCTTGGTCCAGTAAAGCACATAGTGTTACATAATTGCCGTCAATCGCCTTTATTTTGAATAAAACAGTAGCTAATAAAACTTCGTCGCCGTTAACGGCAACATGATTCGCTGTATGAAGTTTGTTGCTAAGCGGCTTAGTCAGTGGTAGCGTGACTGACTGCACGTGGGGGTTCGATTCCATCGCGAACTTATTTGCTGGGAGCGATGACCCTGCGCACGCGGTGTGTAGTGTCGTATGATGCTCACTTTCGCAAACTTTGCACCTTTTGATTGAAGTGCATTTATCGTCTGCGTGTTTAAACAGACAATTTTTACACAATTTCAATTTCGCAACTGACCTTAATTGTGTTTCCGCTGGCATGTTTAGAAACTTTTGGCACCTATAGAGCTCGTGATTAAAATTGCATAGGGGACACTTATAAGTGGATGTAGATGCTGCTTGATATCCCTTTTGTGTGTACCTATAGTTATAGGTTGGCTTGTAATGAGCCTTAGAATGCTGCTGGGCTGTAGCTGGCTTTATTGACGTGGAACTTTCTTTTTCTCGCTTATGCGTCGGCTCTAAAGCGATAAATTTACTCTCGAGAAACGTCATTAGCTCATCAAGAGAGGCTAAATCTCTTGGAGACTTTCGTGCTTCTTTGTAGGCGCTGTAGGTGTCGCTGTCCAGCTTCTTGGTTAATAGATGAACCAATAACGGATCCCAGGTGCTGGTATCCAAACCCAGGTTATGAATGGCATGGATACATTCCGTAGTGGTGTCGTACAGACGTTTGATCTCGTACGACGTCTGCTTACTGATGCTGGGCTGATTTAAGAAGGTTTCAATGTAGGTGGTGAATAGTACTTGCGGGTTATTATATCGATGTGTCAGTATTTCCCACGCTATATCGTAATTACCATCAGAGATGTTTAAATGCTGGATTAAACGTTCAGCCTCTCCTCTCACTTTACCCTTAAGATGCTGCATTTTTTGCCCATATGATAAAAAGTTATTGTCGTGTATCGATTTGGAGTATAAATCGAAGAACGTAGGCCAATGAGTGTATTTCCCGGTAAAAATTGGTATTTCTAGTATGGGTGTAGCTAGCTGAATGTGAGAGGTGGCAGATAATTTTTGGTTTAGCGCCCTTTTCATCTTCTTAAATGCTATTTCTTGTTTTGCAAACTCATCTTGATAATCCTCATCTTCACCTTCCAGAATATTGTCTACTTGTAGGTGAAGCTTGTCGATAGTGCTCCACCTGGATTGGATGCTGCGTAGCTCATCTTCTAGCTCCCACTTCTCACTGATTTCGTTCACCTCGATGCTTGCTATCAGTCGCCTAAAAGCTCGAAAATTAGTCCTTTGAAGGGACAAAAGCTCGTCGATCTTTCTGCTGCTAGCTGTGGCGCTCTCTAGGCCTTTACCTAAACCTGTACCACCTAAACCCGAATATTTCAGTGCGGAAGACGAAATCTTAGCACGAATGTCCGTATAATATGTCTTGGTTCGCTCGAAAATAGTTTCGGTAAAATACCTTTGCGATTTAATCTCTACCTCTTGAAGTGTTTGATGATTTCTCAAGAACTCTCCCCAGAGGCTGTCTAAAGTTTCTAACCGTAGTTGTAAATACTCCGATGTCTTGCGATGTGCAGAGTCTATGTCAAAGTTAGAACCGAGACGCTGGATTTCGTTGACGAGTTCCCCTTGGCGTTTGAATATTGCCTCGAAGTCCGTCATCGTAGCTGGTTAAACAAGTAAAATATAAACGATCTTACTTGAATGCTGCTGCTAGGCGAGTCTTCTGACTCACGAAAAGTACTGCTGGTTGCTGAGTGAATCTCCTGACTCACGAGAAGAAAAGCTGCTGGTTGTTGATGCTGTGTGAGTCTCCTGACCCACGAGAAGAAAAGCTGCTTATTGCTGGTTCTGAGTGAGTCTCCTGACCCACGGGAAGAAAGGCTGCTGTATGCTGATTGAGTCTCTCGACCCATGAAAACGCAGAATTTATATAATGTTCACAAGTTTGCTCTAATATGGTCAAAGTCACTAAAGTTATTAAGTGCGGGTGCACTGCTCACAAACCAAACACTAGGTAGTGACACGCAAAACGATTGCTAAACGATAGCTCAAAATTCATAGGACTAGGGGAATGTTCACTCGCGTAAGGTCCCGCTAGTTCCGAAAGCTCGAAGGACCATTTGATGTATGATGAGCTTCATACACCAGTAAAACTGGGGTGCTAACGCTAGGGTTGCTGCTAAGGGATGGTGACTCCGAAGAGAGCTAAGAACCAAACCCCACGAGTGATGATCGTACACTGCTTTATTCGTATCGTTTTCACCAAGTTGCTAAGTACAAAAGTGCAAGCTGACAAAATGTATTAATTAGGTAAATGATTATTGAGTAATATGTACAAGTGTGCGTTAGCTCGTACACCCTGTATTTTTCCTCGTGACATAAATTCCTCCTTTTAATTCTTTAACCCTAAGTTAAGTATAATACTTAATATAGTATATGCCTTTTCCATATAAAATATGTGTCTTAAAATAACTACTTATCAACTTAAATAAATAAGAAATAGGCAAGATGACTACTTCAAAAAAAATATGATGGTTTCATTCACAACTGTTGGTGTCATACATCATCCCAATTTTGTTTAATGTTAAGTTAAGTTCACCAAACTTCAGTGTCTGAAGTGAAGCTATGAAGGAGCGGGATCACCTGGCACAGGCAATATTTTGCTTAAAATCTTTTTTTACTTGCGTTTTCTTTCTATGATGTTTTTGGAATGAGCATTATGTATATTAATATTCACGTGACGCAAGTTGTTGACGAAATCAACCTGTATATAAAATTTGGAAGAATGTTTGCAAAATGACGTTTTGATTGTTGAAGTATTATATATACGGTGACTTTCGTTTATATAGCCATATTCATACTGGAGGCTCGGTAAGTGGTCAGGACCAAGGTTCAATGACCCTGTTTGCGATATACTAAAACTATTGTTTGTGCCTCTATACAGAATGTTAAGATGATAACCTTTTTCCTTAAAACGGGGTGTTCTACCCATCAGTATGAACAACTTTTACTATGGGGCCACTGAAATCGCGAAAAAAAAACAGCTGTTCCATAGAAAAGTAAAATACCTACTCGAGCTGAATGTATGAAACAGCAGATTTTTTTTTCGCGATTTCATGTTTGGGCCCATAGTAAACGTTGTTCATAGTGATGGGTAGAACACCCCGTTCTAAGGAAAAAAGGTTATCATCTTAACACCCATTATAATGGCGTTCTACCCATCACTATGAACAACATTTTACTATGGGGGCAATCCAAAAAATCGCGAAAGATATAAGCTGTTTCATACATTTAGTTATACTGGGTGTTAAGATGATAACCTTTTTTCCTTAAAACGGGATGTTCTACCCATCAGTATGAACAACTTTTACTATGGGGGCAATCCAAAAAATCGCGAAAAATATCAGCTGTTTCAGACATTTAGTTATACTGGGTGTTAAGATGATAACCTTTTTTCCTTAAAACGGGATGTTCTACCCATCAGTATGAACAACTTTTACTATGGGGCAAACCAAAAAATCGCGAAAAAAATCAGCTGTTTCAGACATTTAGTCCGAGTAGGTATTTAACTTTTCTATGGAACAGCTGACTTTGTTATCGCGAATTCAGGGTTGGCCCCATAGTAAAAGTTGTTCATATTGATGAGTGGAACACCCCGTTTTAAGGAAAAACGTTATCATCTTAACACCCGTATACGAGGAGGAAGTCTAAATTTTATTTTGCGCATTTCACAGAAAGGGCCATTGATCCTTCGTCCTGACTACTTACCGAGTCTCTAGTATGAATTTGGCTATATAAACGAAAGTCACCTGAAATAGATCTTAAAATTAAGTAGGTATGTACTTTGTTATTTACACGTGTATGAAAATCATAATACTTCATCATAATAAAATTCAAATACCTACCTCAATAATTTACCAAAGGTCAAGCAAACCGAATAAGGACAGGCGCGCACTACGAATAATTTCCGTGCGTTTTTTTTGCAATATCTGTGGACTATGGAACTACATAAAAGGACAAAATTTTGTGATAATAGTGCGCGCACTTCGGATTAATTCCACATCGGATTTAAATTCTGGTAGATTGATTGGTAATCCTCCCGAAGTTATTCGAAGGAGAGTAAGAGGACAGCTCTCAGGCAAAAAACCAGGCGGCCCACCATTGCCTGGGACCGATGGATGTCGGTATATCCATCCCCAATTGCCGGGCCTTATATAAATTAGACTGGTGATGAGCAGCGGCGTCACTGGTGAAAGGGTTTCGGCACCGCGCTCACCAACCCGCCTGCCCAGCGTGCGTGAGTATGGGCATTTCTTCCAGGAGGACCGCCAAGAGTGGCGAAATCCTGGAAAGGCCTATGTCCAGCAGTGGACGAAACAGGCTGATGGATGGATGGATGGAGATTGCTATAAACCGCGCACTAGGGAATAAAATCCGCAGATCGTTGCAAACAGTCGAGCTCGAACTAGCGGCGGAGTAAAGTCGTCGTCGTCGCCTCCATTTCGTATTCTTGTAGTAAATTTCGGAGTCAATAATTCTTATGAAATTGTCAAATGTGTTCAGGTATCTTCATTCTATAGCAACCAAATTTTTTTTGGATCCTTGTGCATATCATTAATTTCATGAAAAAAAAAACCCCTTGTCAGGTCTTAGGGTGAGATTCAGAGTGCATTTTGAGCCCGAACTCAATCTTACAAACGTCAAAAAGCGACGTGATCACATACTAGAGTGACGTTTGTAAGATTGAGTTCTTCTTGAGTTCGGACTCAAAATGCACTCTGAATCTCAGCCTTAGTGCTGTAACGATGTAGCCAAAAATGTTTGCGTTTATATTTTATTGAGCATTTTCATAGTAAATAAACGCAATGCGGAGTTTGATTTCGTAGACCATGATCGTGTATTCTACGAAGTTTGCGGTACGAATGGCAAAACTTGAGGATATTGAACCGCGGTGCGCGTACTAGACAATCACGTTTTTTTCGTTACGGATTGTAAAGCGCTGCGCACCGTAGTCCGCGCTAAGCCTCATACAGTTAATTAATTTAAAAAATCTATTCTTTTAAATACAAGGACAGAATATTAAAGTTTACAGTTTATATTCATTTGAATACAATGAGAAGTTGAAACATAAAGTTCATTGAATTAATTACAATTTTGTTATTTCTTTCAATGACATTGACAATTTTCAATGAATAGGCTAAAAACCAATATATAGGTAATGTGGAAAAATTCAAATGACAACCTACAACAAATAATGGTGTCTATTAGGCATAGCAGCACTTAACTGATATGACAGGACTAAACTTAATTTAAGCATTCTGTCTTTTGCTTTCTGTATCGAAAAGGCAAGGACGCTTAAAATAAGGTTAGTCCTGTCAAACAAGTTAAGCCGTGTTCCACCGAATCGACACTATTATGTGAAAAAAAAACCTCTGACCAGCGGGGCGAGCACGGGCGTGCCCAAGACGTTGGTGACAAGACATGGTAAATTATATCATGTCCTACAATTTGTCATAAAAGGTGACTCGTTATTACGGCGCGACATGCCTTTCTTATTGCTGACTTCATAGTATGAGATTTGCGACCAAATAAAATAAAACGTTTCTAAGAATTCAGTTCCTAAAGCTAAATAACCAACGAGCTATACATACTTATGAGATAGAACCAAAGACAAAATATGGCCCCATGAAATGAAAAAAGAGCCGGAAATTTCTATGACGTTTTACCAACCTCATTCTTGCGTTGACATTTGTCGAGAGAAAATCTCACCATAAAATTTATAAAACATAAAAATACCATCTTGCGTAGTTAAATGGTGCCGAAATAATACCCAACATCATTGCCATTGTAATAGGATATAGATTTTCTTGTAATAAACATATCCATCTTGATAGAAAATCCAGGATGAACTTAGTGAAAAAAAATATTGTACTGCCACGGAAATAAGTCAATTTGATAGTTTGATTTTGTGCATCGACGGTGTATTTTCAAATAATAAAACAGAAACGGCCGGTGGATAAATACTCAAATAGTATTTACTCGGTATTTTAATTTTTTTGGATAAATACGAGTATTTATCCGTTTTTATCGGATAAAAACTCAAAATGTAGGATTAATACTTTTTCTATGGAATTTAGTAAAAAACTGCCATCGCTATAGTAATAATATTCTTTATACTGGAATAAACTACATAAATATGCTCATGCATGATTTAGTCGTGAAATCTGGGCGAACCATCGACGTTACATTACAACATCTAATATCCGCTGAATTTTCAAAATGATTATCTAGCCAAGAACGTGGATTTTTTTTTTAATGTTATGTTATAATTTTAGTTTTTCGTTACTACTGTACTTATAATTTTTCATGTGTAGTTAATTTTTTTGAACGTAAATGTATCATAATTTTAGTATAACAGCAATTTTCAAATTTTTTGCCTTTTGGACTTTGATGCATGTTCTGAGGTATTTCATAAAGGGTAATTGAAGCTTGTTTCTGATCACTAACCAAGTCTCCAGTATGGATTTGGTCAGGTAATTTAATTTCACCTAGTATTACGTATATGCAGAAAAGCTTTTCTTTGTTTTTAGGGGTATCTAACAAAATCGTTTGTAAAGGGGTAGATAAAATAGAATTGTTCTTGTTTTCCTTAATGACATATTTAATTTCATTTTACTGATTGTTTAATGTGACAGAAACTTGATTATATAAGAATATTGAAATCGTAATTTTTTATTCCAGTGTAAACAAAGGTTTACCACGTCTTTTAAGTTACCACTGATTCGATTTGGTTATGTTTAAAATATAATTAAAAATAAAATGTTCAATATATTACAAACAGAATAAGTAATAAATATAAAAATTATAATGTTAGATCAAAATAAATTGATAATACAGAATTTTTCCTGCCAGTATAAGTGAAAATGCTACTTTTTCAAAACAAAAATTTTAATACAAGTGTATCTGAATGATATACCGGGTGTAAATAAACTGCTACCATTAAATGAAACCACATATTCTACCGACCCTACTGAACCACTTTTCCCAAGAATCATGCACTGCTGACAATTAGTTTGGGAAATAATTGAGTTCCAAACAAAAATGCGTGAACCCTAACGCACCGACATAATGGCGAGTTTAGAGAGAGCGTCGTCCGTGAAACCTGAAGCTGTTTCACGGACGACGCTCTCTCGAACCCTGTTAATAGTAATCAATTTCCGCTAATTGCTTTGAAACGCAATTTTTGTATACTTTTTATTCAAAAGCAATGAAAGCAAATTATGATGTGCATTTTGCATGGAGATTCTCAATTAACTAATTCAACACATAGCATTGAGGAGTGAGGATATCTGGAATAAATAATGAAGCAATAATCACCTCTAGTACAGCGGCATTCTGGAATATTATAACAGTCCATTTGATCTCAGTCCAAAAGGTGTCTAGGGTACCACGGTTCAGGAAATGTGTCAGGGTCTGCCATAATAAGTACGACCACCTGAAAATGCACAGAATTAACCAATCAAGTCAACCAAAATTTACAAAATTGCCCAGATGTTAAAAACAAAATATATATATATAATATTTATATAATTAAAATATGTTTTTTTCTTTACAAATTTCTTTAATAAAAAGAATTAAATGAACTAATAAGGTAGCTATAATAATTTGTGTTTGGCCTACATGCTTCAAAAGTAATCAGATCAAGATCAGAATCAAGCTATTGTTCCATGTGTGCCCAAAGTAAGATGATAGAGCTCACCACCCATCTCATTTGGGACTAGCTTCTGCCCGCGGCTTCGCCCTCGTGGCCTACAGAAAACAAATTACTTTTTTCTCAGAAACAAACAATATCCTAAGAACAGCAATTCCATGTCTCTGGGACCAGTGGTTTAGTCTGTGGCTTGATATTTCAGTCAGTCAGTCAGGACTTTGAATTATATATATACAATGTGAAAGTTAAGTCATATCATCCACATGAACAACTTTTAGAAAAAAATATCAGCTGTTCCATAGACAAGTGAAATACCCACTCGACCCAAATGTATGAAACAGCTGATTTTTTTTTCACTATTTCAGAGTTGGCTTCATAGTAAAAGTTATTCATATGGACGAGTAGTATCACCAGTTTTCGTTAACAAAATGACTTAAAATTTCACTTTGTATAGATGTAATAATTGTTCGTGAAAAGTGGGTGTACCAAGTATGGACCGTGACTTGCAATTCATTTTTTGGGGTCATTTTTCGTAATTTAGTCCTAGAGCATTTAAAAACTGTCCCGAGTTAAACCAAGGGTTACCGAACTGTTACCCGACAGTTGCTCGTAAGTGTTTTAAAACACTTCCAAGTAATATGAAAATCACACTGGCTAGTGCGATTTCTAATGATGTCTTAATACCGTTAAAGTTCACCTGACAGTTGTAATTTCGGAGTTTTGCCGGGTTTTGGACAAAATTCAAAAGTTTTAAAATATATTCATCATTTCTAGGAGCTCATTTAGCTACATAAAATTATTTTTTGTGATTACAAAAAGCAATTTCAGTTTCCTGCCCTTGAATTGGATTTGAGACTGATGTTTGTTACCCAGACCCATTCTAAAACGTTTTTCTCACAGGAATCATGTTTCAAAACCAGATTTTCTTTACCTTTCTCGTATACAGCTTTGTCTCTTTCTGGAAATGAGTGAAATTTCGCACTACAATCACACATTTCGAAACGGTTCCTAGGTGAAATGAAATGCAATGCCCTTTATAAAGTTATTTTATTACATGATGCTTACGAAACTACTTTTTTTTATTTAATTTAGGTAATTTACAAACCCAGAGAACTTATTTAGGGTATAGTGTAATTCTGCACTGGTAGGTCACTAAGAGCTCCAAAACTGAATCAGAGCAACCCAACTCCACCCAGTTTTGTGGCTAGCTAGAGGCAACCCTCGCCTGCTGGTTAAGTAAGGTTGTCAAGCCCCCCCCCCCCCCCCTCCCTCGTCTTCTCGACTCCCTTTCAAGCTGTCACGATATAAAATTTTAACCTATTTTGACACAACCTCGACCACAGGTAATAATTCCGTTAACGCGAATGAGAATATTTTAAAATTAATTAAATGCCTAACAATTTTCTATTAATAAAATAAATTAAAAACTTACCCAACCGTTTGAGCTCCATTGTAAGCGATAAGGTACAACTTTCCGAAAGCCGAAGGTTCTGAACTTTTGACTTTTTTGACAGTTTTCGAAGACATGATGGATAGTATAAAAAAATGTATCCTAAATGAACCACGTTACTTAAACAAAACTATATCGGCGCCGAATAGGTTCTCTCGGAGTATGTTACCCTTTCATCATGTTTAGCACAGGCTAATGAATCCAAGTAAATTAAAGTCTTCTCAGTCTTGGCTTGTAGTTCGGAACGATGACGTACGTAGCTAGTATTTTTTAAATTTAATTCCACTTTAATTCTGTGTTACATTTATTACATTCGTCACGTCGCACGTCGTCACGTCACCGTCACAATCACTGAGCAAATAAAAGAGTCACAATCAGAAACATGCAGAAACAGAAACAGGGTCCTTGGACCATTTTTTCTTTGTATGAGAAAAAGTCAAAGCAACGTCGAAGCCCTATTTTCGTCGTTCCTCAATAGATTGCGCTACAAGCAAGAGGTTGTTTCAATCACTGCTGCTATTTTAGCGCGTTCGGCGCTACATTTAACGGATTTTTGGTATGGTTAGCGCGTATTTAGAGTTTTTGCTTCTAGCGGAGAATTAAGTGGTTTTATTTAGTGTGTGTTTTCATTTCCATACATTATGTCTTTTATTATTATGGCTGTTTTGAGCGTTGCTAGCGCTGAATGGGGTTTTTGATCTGGCAGCACTAGTTTCAATTTCAAAATGTCTGTCTGTTTCTGTTCTGAGCTGCATTTGTGGTATTCATGAATTTGCGATAAATCAAAATCAGTGACGATTAACTTACGACCCGGCAATGGTTCATGGATTCTGTTGACTGTGTTTTATTTTGACTAACTAACTTTATTTTTGGACTCCGACGATCGTGTTTATTTACGTTGAATGGACTTCGATTTGCTTTAACAATGACATCAGAAAAAATGTGCTGTGTGCCGAACTGTCCTAAATAGAGGCTCAAGAGGCTCATCGGGTGGCCAGACGTAACTACAAAATGTGGCTGTCATATAATCAGCCAACATTGGGTAGTATCTATGACCAAATGCATGAATCGCGTAAAGTGTTTAAGAGCCGCCTAAAATGGTGTCAACGTCATTAAGACCAAATTAAAATGGACATCCTAGCTAAACATAAATCAGCGAAAAATTTTGGTCGATTCTGGAAAGCTACGAGGAAGCATGATGTTAAGCCTGGCCTCCCGGTGAGAGTGGGGGGGGAAGATGAACCGGTGCACATAGCGAATATGTTTATGGAGCACTTCAGAGTACACTCTCCACTGGGCCCTTCGGCCCCCACTCTTAATGTTGAGTCCAGTTGGCAGAGAGAGGAGGTGCTCGTACGAGTTACTGCAAAGCAGGTACGAGATGCTTTAAACAAAATGAGCGGTGGCAAATCTCCTGGCCACGACGGTATCAGCGTGGAGCACCTAAGACATGCGGGGGTTCATCTTCCAAGGGTGCTGGCTCTGTTCTTCACAATGTGCATAAGTCACGCTTACTTACCACAGGACTTGTTGAAAACCATCGTAGTGCCAATTGTGAAGGATAGAACTGGTGATATTTCAGATAAGGTGAATTACCGCCCCATTTCACTAGCAACAACAATTGCAAAAGTGTTTGACAGTGTGCTTAATACACACCTCAAAAATTTCTGAGCATACATGATGCGCAGTTCGGATTCCGATCTGGGCTTTCTACTCAGAGCGCAATCGTAGGTCTTAAGCACACTGTTCAATATTACACAGACCGTCGGACACTGGTGTACGCCTGTTTCCTTGACCTCTCCAAGGCTTTTGACCTTGTGTCATACGAGGTACTTTGGAGAAAGTTGCGAGACAGTGGTGTACCAGTTGAGGTACGGACGGAATGTCCTAAAAATTTGGTATGCTAACCAAACCAATTTTGTAAGGTGGGCTAATTCTGTCTCGGACGCCTATGGGTTGGAGTGTGGGGTTAGACAGGGAGGTTTGACTTCTCCCACACTCTTTAACTTTTATGTTAATGATCTCATTGTGGGGCTGAGCAGGATGCGTGTAGGTTGTCGGATAGATGGCGTTAGCATCAATAATATAAGCTACGTGGACGACATGGTGCTGCTCAGCCCGACTGTGGGCGGTCTTCAGGAGCTGTTAAGAGTCTGTGAGGCATATGCAGCTGAGCATGGACTCGTATATAATATCAAAAAAACCATGTTCATGGTCTTTAAAGCCGCCGGTAAATGTCCAGATCCCACAATTAATATTACCCTAAATGGCATGAACGTCACACGTGTGACTAAATTTAAATATCTGGGACATATCGTTGCTGACGACCTTAAAGACGATGAAGATATTGAGAGGGAACGCAGGGCTCTGGCGGTTAGAGGTAACATGCTGTATCGCAGATTTTCCCGTTGTACAGAGGAAGTCAAGCTAACACTTTTTAAGGCATACTGCCAGAGCTTGTACACGGGGAATCTGTGGGTCAAGTATACCAAAAGGTCGCTGGACACCCTGCGCGTCCAATATAATAATGTATTTAGGATGTTGATGGGTCTGCCCCGCTTATGTAGTGCGTCAGGGATGTTTGCTGAGTACCAAACTGATGGTTTTGCAACCATAATCTGCAAAAAAACCATATCCTTGATCCGCAGGACGCGGGACAGTCCCAACAGCATCCTGGAAACTGTTGCCGACAGGTTTACGTCGCCACTGTGGAGGTGCTTTGTGTGGAGAGTGATCATGGAGACCTCATCATCTCCTTGATCGCTCCTGGTACGGAGCACTAAACACTTGTTTTGTGTTTTTATATAGATATAATTGTTAGGTTTTTGTGTATTTGTATTTTGTTTCAATAAATTTTTCTTTTCTTTGTTACTAACTCATTATTAATAAGTCTTACTAACATATTATTACTATGGATCTAAGTTGTCCGAAATAAAAGATTTTTATTTTATTTTTATTAAATACCTATCTTGTGCAATTTTATGTTTAAACCCCGGTAAATGTGACTTTAACAAATTATTTTATTTTCAGATTCGCGGGAATTGTGAAATTTGTGAAAACTTGTGAATTTGGGTTATCTAAAATGTATTGTTTATTTAAATTACATGTAAATAAATTATCATTAATTTCTTAAACGTTGTTTTATTTAACTAATGTGTATTAGGTATTTGAAAAATAAAAATACAATGCAGTACATAAGGCTGGCCTATACATGAGGTATATACCTGTGTTACAGTAGGTATAGGTAGGTACAATAGCGAACTAAGTTCGTCGTTACCCACGAGATGTCGCTAAACCAAGATAAAACTGATGACTCTATTCCCAGTTTATGAGTTACTCTATGGTTGTTATATGAGTTGAATAACTACATATAATATCGATGTTTTTTTTATCAACAACTTTTTTTATCTACCTATGAACTTATTTAAGCATTTTATTTTTATTTTATGTTTTTTTCTCTGTAATTGGTAGGTACTTACTTAAAAAAGTTTCACTCCTTTTATTTCAGCACTAACATACGATGTACATATTGGCAGAATAATAGTCCATAACCGTAAATCATAGACAAGTGGCCAAAAGACGGCTAATATTCAATATCAATATCATGCGTACCTTTAAGTCTGTGATGCGTACAAATAATTCTGTCAACTAGCCGAGGTATGAGGAAGCCCGGTACCTGTAATCATTGGCCCAACCAAGATCATTCCGTCTTACGAACAGCCCCACAAACTTTTCTGTTCCGGTGACGAAGACTGTCACATAACGAATATAGAAGCCATTTTGGTTTGGCCTACCGGAACAGATTAAAGATTTTAAACAATGTAGGATTAGAGACGGGACGGGTGTATATAAAACACGATATATTTTAACGACATAATATTCATATGTGAAATATTTTTTACTTTTTTATTTCTTAATAATATCGCAAAAGTATAAATAATGCTTTATTTAATATCCTATATCAAATTATATACAGATTCAAAACCAAAACTCAGAAGCGTGAGGTTGATGGTGGGTGTATGTATTATTATCTTTTATCATAGACAATTATCCATGCTTTTGTACATGATAAGTTGCTCATAGGAATCCAGTAAAACACACAAGAAAAATAAAAAGTTTATATATTTTTTATTGTCTCGAACTGTAAAATGAAAAACAGTTTAAATTTCTTTGTTGAGGGGCTTGCTATAAGGGCTTTGATATACTTATATACCTTAAATAATCTACATACATAAATAAGTGTCGATAAGTAAGTGGTCAATAAATTCGCACCTCTATCCTAACACGACCGCACAAAAGAAACGAGACAAAAATACTACAGAATACAAGAGGGTACAATAAATATTGAAAAACATCAACGGGGTGCGCAAGCTTAGATTAAACGATGACCAGATGCAGTGAAATATAAATGTATTCGTTTTAATGTTGCGTTGGCTACAGATTTTTCCACACCGTTTAACAGCACAAGTAAACATTTTCAGCAACTTTTTTACGATTTTTACTCATAGAAACATCTGTATCAGTATCTGGCCGCATCAACTAATATTATACTCTTATATGTATATGCAACTAACACTGGTTTTGAATCAGCAACCTTATTTAAGACTTATTTGCCGAATGTGTTGATAGAAATCGGTCCTGTTATGAGCGCTATATTGGCTATCTTGTCTTTGCCGTAAATATATCTATTCTGGGAAAATTATCACTTTGTTCTTTAACAACGTCTACTTCCACGGTGCTAGATAATATAAATATATTATAGGAAAAGAAGTGAAATATCAATTAAAAAAACAAAACATTTATTTATCTAAAAGTTAATTTCAGTTTTCAATCTAATAATTAATTTAACAAAAGAACCAAATCATTTACCACAGTGAAATCAACAACAAAAATAATAAGAAATACAGAGGTACCGAATATTTGTAGCAGTTCACACCGATCAGCTGCCCAGCAGCGCTTCCGCTCGCAACGAAGTCTCAGTAAAAAGTGTGACACGCTGGCTCGTGCGCTGCTTATATAGGGACCGGGCCTCCCTCGCCCCTGCGTAAGGTGGTGTATCCTAACACGGCCATCCTGATCATGCGTCGTCCCCGACAGCATTACTCAGGTCTGGCAAGCTCTGCATAGGTGCCTCTGGAGTGGTGTCTTGACAAGAAGGCCCCGCGACTGGCTCTGCTTGTTGGTGGGCTGTGGTAGTAGTATCCTCAGCCAGGTCATCTTCTGTGAAACCGATAAAGGAAAGTTAATGCATTCATCTGAGGGAAAGAGTTTGCCTATTCTGCACTTTGTACTCAAAACTTCTTACAAGGCCCTCTGCATTCATCACCAATATGTAGCACGCAAACCTAGCTAGTATTTATGCAGTACCAAAACGTCATTTTAGTACTTCATAAAGGTCCATTCATCACACTCAGATATCGGGATTCATTACTTCAACAATCATACGACTTGTAACACTCATGGATCCATACACATTCGCTGTCATGTAGGGCCTTAATAGCCGATAGGATCGTCTCGCAGTCCGTCCTCTACATGACCCAACGTGTAGGGCAATTTACCAAAATTGCCAAAGGAACGTCTCGCAGTCCGTCCTCTACACGATGAAAACACGCGTTATGCGGGAACTACATCCGCTATACGCTCGTAAGACCGGTCAGGTACCTCGCAGTTTACCTGACAATAGACGTCTCGCAGTCCGTCTACTGTCTTACACTGAGATCCACATATGGTCGGATGTGTAGATCTCTCAAAACATTAGTCCAAAGCATACTCACTCTCAAAGAATGCAGCGCAAGTATCAGGACACCACTCTCCCTTCCAGGGCACCATATACTGGGCAGCAGCCTGCGTTGTTTTACCGTAACAGCCGGCCAGTAATCGCAGCTCACACCGCCCACCAGGCAGCGCACGGGTGACCTTGTAGGGTCCTCGCATGCCGTGATCCATCTTTCCAGTGACCTGCGAGAATTTTATCACGAAAACCAAATCGTTAGCATTAAATGTACTCGGGGGTCGCCTGTTGCGGTTTACATACTCGTCTTGAGCAGACTTGTTTCGTTTTAGCAGGTCCGCTGCACGTGCCCGACGTAATTCTCGCTGAGCGCGATTTGGCTGGCCACCGTCCAGAGCAATATCTCGAACCAGAGACCTGATGACGGGAGTTGTCGTGTCAGACCCCACAAGCAGATTCAGCGGGGATACTTGAGTGGTCTTCTGCTTGGTCACGTTGAGAGTCAGTTGAAGTCTCCAGAGTGTCTCAGACCAGGCTGCCCCTTTGTGGTTGGTTTCAATGCGAAGCAGGTTAAGGACAGTGCGAGCATACCTCTCGACCTGCCCGTTAGACTGGTGCATTTCGGCTGTGATTAGGTGTACCTCTGATCCCAAGTCCTTTACAAAGTTTTTGAAGGAGGCTTTGTGTTTCATTATCTGCAGCTTGCGCTATCTGAGCCCAATTGCGAGGTTGAGTGATATTAAGTACCTGACGAGGGGGGTTTCTGCTTAGGTAATCAGCATGAGATATTAAGGCCCCTTTTTGGTACTCCATCTCAAAGTCAAAATCCTGGAGATAGAATTGAGATGATTTCCTGTCGTACTTTTTCTTGCTCGGGACCCCATTTGAATTGAGTGTCTTTTTTGGTTAGTTGGGAGATACAAAATGTTTTCGTAGCGTAACCTTCAATATACTTTCGAAAATATCCAGCCAGTCCCAGAAATTGTCTCACTTGTTTGACATTTTCTGGAGTGGGCGAATCTACCAATGCCTGGATCTTATAAGGGCTCGGTCTAACCTGACCTTGGCTTACTATCCTGCCAAGATATTCGATTTCGGTGGTGAAAAAGACACATTTGCGCAGGTTTATTGAGAACCCAGCCTGGGTCAAAGTTGTGAGTACTTCCCGCAGTAAGCTGACACCTTCGTTAGATTCAGGGGCGCGTACTAAGTATTGCCGGTCTTTAGTTCGGACGTATGTTATGCCATCCTTATTCAATATATCGGTACCAATTATCATTGGCATGCTCACAAACGCGGCTTGCACTACCAAAAAGTCAGCCTCTAACGCAATATCCGCAAACTCAACCGTAAGAGTAACGTAAGACGTTGCTACAATTTCATGACTACTAAGTCCTTTAAGTACGCACCTAGTCGGTTTTACTGTGCATGACAAATGTTTTACAAGGTCTGACGATACGAGGGAAACATTGAGCGCGCCGCTATCTATCAATACATCTACCGGTACGCCTTGTATTACAGTGGTAGTTAAGTCGTTATTCTGTCCGCGGACTCCCGACAAAATTTACATTACGTCTATTTTGCTGCCCAGGCGAACGTTCCTTAGCAAAGCAGACGTTTTCTGTGTGACCTGCCTTTTTACAAAACGTGCAGGTTGGAACGTTAGGACGCGTATTTGAGGCAGGTTCAGACGGTTTGAATTTTTTGGGGCAATTGTGGGATAGATGGCCTTGGCCCTTGCAAGTAAAACAGGTCTTATGACGGTTCGAATCTGCATGTTCTGAACCGCGCTTTCGTGACGGAAAGTGAGAAGTGGTTTTTGTCGAACTACCCTTGGTTTGAGCGGGTTTTGTGTATATCGACAAAAATGACACAATGCTTTCCGGGGTAAGTTCCGCGTTGGCGGCTGCGGCTCGCACCTGCGCATCGTCAATGCCGCGGATTACAATTTGTGTCATCAGTAGCTCACTAAGGCCTTTGACAATACGTAAGCGAAGCAGGGTGCGCCGTGCGTACTCAGCATATGACGCGAATTTTTCGGAGGTCGTATTCATAGTCTCGAAAAGTATTGTCGCGTAATCTAATTTTCGGGGGCAAAGTGGCTTGAACTCGCGTTTGAAGCTACTCCATGATCTATCTGCCGTTACCCACTCGTTTAACCATGTCTTCGCGTCACCTTTCAGACATCCCGCCACACGTGATAGACATTCTTTGTCGTCCCAACGATTACTCAACTGTGCGCGATCCACTTCATCACACCAGGAGTCTACGTCGTGAATAGACGGATCGAAGTTTGACACATAGTATCGTGAACGTCCCGGGTTTACGGAGTGAATCGCGTCAACTATAGCTTGGGTTACAGACAGTGGCGCGGTGTCTGCTTGCGGAACGGGGGTAGACGTCGAAAATTTATTTTCAATTGTGTCCAAGCGTGAAAGGATGGTATCAAGAGTGCGTGATCCTAGCGGAAGGGACCGCGATGTATGGCTATCACGGGAGTTGGCGCAAGTTGGCAAATCAGGTGTTAATGCTCGGGAAGGAGCCCGTTCGCGACGACTACGTGACTTGTCTTTTGACTTTCGAGAATGTTCTCGCAAGCGATTGTGCCTACGATGGCTTCGGTGCGATCTGCTACGCGATCTACTCCGGGAACTATGCGTGTTAGGCATGTTCAAAGTATAAAATGAACAAGATCGAAAACAACAATAAAAATAGTACAGGTAACGACAAGGTTCCTTTGTTCTGTGATCAGGATAATCAAGTATGGCTAAATGTGAGGCATGGATTGGTATCCCACTTCTGATATAGGAAAAGAAGTGAAATATCAATTAAAAAAACAAAACATTTATTTATCTAAAAGTTAATTTCAGTTTTCAATCTAATAATTAATTTAACTAAAGAACCAAATCATTTACCACAGTGAAATCAACAACAAAAATAATAAGAAATACAGAGGTACCGAATATTTGTAGCAGTTCACACCGATCAGCTGCCCAGCAGCGCTTCCGCTCGCAACCAAGTCTCAGTAAAAAGTGTGACACGCTGGCTCGTGCGCTGCTTATATAGGGACCGGGCCTCCCTCGCCCCTGCGTAAGGTGGTGTATCCTAACAATATATATAAAAAAACTAAACACAAACTTTACTTGTAAAATACGTGTATCTTTTACATTAATATAGCATTTATTGAACAGCATGTGACCAGACTATGGATTTGATTCGTAACCACCTTAACACCAGGGGCACAACCGAGGAACTATCGGAGGCTGACATTGAAGTTATGCTGCCGGGCCATCCGAGGACCCCCCATTTTTATATGCTCCCTAAGATCCACAAAGATAATAACCCAGGCCGCCCTATAGTGGCATCATATAATGCACCAACTGAAGTAATATCCGCCTTTGTCGACCACCATCTACAACCTCTTTGCAAAGACTTATCATCAAAGACACCAATCATTTTCTTGACATTATACATTCTCTCGAGCTACCAAACAATATAAATCTTCTTCTAGTTACAATAGATGTCGTATCGTTATATACCAACATCCCACATGATTCCGGACTGTCAGCTCTTCAAACTCACTTAAACGAACGCCCTCAACCTCATCAACCATCCACTGACTTTGAGTTGCCGAATTAACACTGAGGAATAATTATTTTACATTTGAAAATAATTTTATTAACAAATGAAACGAACTGCAATGGGAACTCTAATGGCCCCCAGCTATGCTAACATCTTTATGGTCTCCGTTGAAACAATGTTCTTGATGTCTGAGCCGCATAAACCACTGGTTTGGAAAAGGTTTATTGGTGACATCTTCATGGTCTGGCCACATGGCAGGGATTCCCTGACCGGATTCCTTCAGAGACTAAACAACCATAGCCAACTGAAATTTACACACACAATCTCAGCCGATAGAATCACATTTTTAGATGTCGATCTAACCATCAGCGATAGTTACCAAATTAGTACGTCAGTTCTTTTCAAAAACACAAACAAATTACAGTACCTCGATTTTCACAGTTGTCATCCCCTACACACAAAAAAATCGATTACCTACTCATTATCACTACATACCTACTATCGGATCTGTAACACTGACAACGCACTTACCACCTACCATGACAAAATTCATAACGGCATACTCAAAAGAAACTACCCAGAACAATTCATACAAAACATTTATATTATACACCAGACCGAGATACCACAGAAATACTCCACATACCACTAACCCAACAAACGAAACCCGTCTGTCTGATCACTAACTTCTTTCATGGCAGCCACAAACTAAAACACTAAAGCTGAGATTCAGAGTGCATTTTGAGTCCGAACTCAATTTTACTAACTTCAAAAAGTGACGTGATCTCATACTAGAGTGACGTTTGTAAGATTGAGTTCCTCTTGAGTTCGGACACAAAATGCACTCTGAATCTGAGCCTAATTCAGAATCATCTTCCAATTTTACATCAAAACAATGAAACCAAAGACTTACTTCCGAAGAACCCAAAAATTTGCTTGTGACAAAATAAAAACCTAAAACCCACCCTCACCAAAACAAAACCGAAACTCCCGGCCCCAAACACAACCCACACATATCTCGGAACATCCCCATGCGCTATTATAAACATAAACACCAAAATCAATACACACTACTCATCTTTCACCTACAAAACACAATCAAACACGACATGTAAAACAGAAAACTGCATGTACGTAGGGGAAACAAAAAACGCACTACATATCAGATTAAACCAACACAGACACACATCAAAAATACAAAATAATATCTTGCCCATACCAACACACACACACGACTACACAACCTCATATTTAATCAATGCTTTACAGTGCGAATCAATAAATCATTCAACCCACCATTAACTGAAATTCAACTCCGGACATGGGAATCCTCGTTCATATGGTCACTTGGTGCGCACTACGGATCAGGACTAAATCGTCAACACTGACCCGACTCTCCAAGATTCAAATACACATAGGCCAAATCAAGGTGGAGAAAGAGGTGACACCATCTAGCAGTCAGATAAATAAATACTAACGCAATAACACATCACGGCTGCTGGATGGTGCCATTGTTTCAGAAAATTAATAAATATATTATTTCAGTCAATTGTAAATAAACCTCTTTCTTTCTGTAAATATGTAAGTAACATTAAGTAGGTTAGTGTAATAAATTGTAAGAAAATCTATTTCTTTTTGTAAATATGTAAGTCACATTGTATGTATAATCATTTTGACATATTTTTCAACTGACGCCGGGCCCAGTAGGGCCTGAAATATATCTTGAATTATTTTTTCTGTGTTTTATGTATATATATAGGTAGGTACATCTACAATAAATAAAAAACAAAAAAAAGCTTCAAAGAGACAAATATTTATTTATTAAATAATTACAATGAAATTTTATTTTGAGAACAGACGTAATAAGTAATTTTGCCAACTACAGTTGCCACTGAAGTATGTTCGAGTTAGCATGATATGGGTGACAGTTCGTAATTTTCCGTTTCACCTATAATACTCACACCATACTACATACACCCAGGTACAAAAGAAAATATTAGACTTTTTTGACAGCTAAAAACGACCATAGAATGTAATTTTAAATGAAATAAACGAAACCGTAAACAAATAATTATTACCTTATTGTATTAAAATAAAACCGTTAATTTTTATTATCACGTTAAATAATATGAAAGTTGAGATTACAAGTATTATTTTTACTTGAATTCCAAAATAAAAGGCAAATTTTAATCACCACGAAACGTCTCAAAGACAATTACGTTCTTAGTCGATTATTTTTTAATTTTAGTGGTGTAACCAATTAATCGCTAAATATCACCGAATTTAATTAGATTCCACATGAAAATATTAATTAGATAAATATAAGGTGACTTTCGTTTACAAAGCCAAATTCACACTGGAGACTCGGTTAGTCGTCAAGAACAAGGTTCAATTTCACTTTCTGTGAAATACTCAAACTAAAATTTAGACTTCCTTTTCTAATAGAGTCGAGGTTGTTCTTGAACAAGTATTGAGACCCAAAATTTTTTTTTCGTATATCGCAAATGGTTCCTGACTACTTATCGAGTGTCCAGTATAAATTTGGCTATACGAGTATGAACGAAAGTCACCTTAAATTAATAAAATAATTGTAATGATCTGTAATTAGCTCAGAGCCACAAAGCCAGGTGTAAATCTTTTTTAGTTCTGAACTTTTGTATGCATTTATAACGGTGTCGCATAATTTCACTGGAAAATATAATCAAATTATTGTACCAAATACGTCAAATTCCACTTTCATAACTTCTAAACTAACCGTGGGATATAAACAGCATTGTATCCTGTTTTTTAGAGTTCACTAAACTTTGAAGACCGTCCGTCTGTCTGTCAGTCAAGACCCTTTATCTCGGGAACGCGTAGAGGTATCGAGTTGAAATTAAAACCATATACGAGTATGTATACTCAGATCTACAGTACTAGAGATGGGCGCTGGATAAAAACTCAAATTATAAAAACCCAGTTTTTATCAATTTTTGGATAAATACTCGTATTTTTCCGTTTCTATCAGATAAAAACTCAAAACGTAGGATAAATACTTTTTCTATGGAAATTTGAAAAAACTGCAATCGCCATTGTAATAATATTCTTTAGGCATGCACGAGGAAGAGCATAAGCTACGTATGCTCATGATTTGGTCATAAAATCTGACTCAAGACATGGAAAATAGAAATCTAATCATAAAAGTGGGAGAACTATCGACGTTACGCGTAATATCCGCTGAATTTACAAAATAATTTATCTAGCTAAGTACTTTGGATGGACAGTTTCTTGGGCGTTTTTCGACCTTATTAACATTCATGTTTTTTGGTAAAATTCAGCTTCCACGTAGTACTGAGTATATGAAAATGAAAAAACAAAGGGGCTTAAAAATGTTAATAAGGGCGAAATTTGTTTGATGCCTTAGATATGACGTCCAAGTGATCTGGACAGTTTCTAAAGTGTCAAACGAATTTCGACCTTATTGACATTTATATGTTTTTGTTATATTCAGCTTCCACGTAGTTTGCTGAGTCTATGAGAATGAAAAAAACAAAGGGGTTTCAAATGTCAATAAGGGCGAAATTTGTTTGATATCTTAGAAATGATGTCCAAATGATTTGGACAGTTTCTAAGGCATCATAGGAATTTGGACTTTATTGAGATTCATGTTCTTTTTTGTATACAGCTTCCACGTAGTTGACCGATTATATTAGAATGAAAAAACAAAGGGTTATAAATGTTAATGTGGGCGAAATTTGTTTGATATCTTAGATATGATGTCCAAGTGATCTAGACAGTTTCTAAGGTGTCAAACGAATTTGATGTTTTTTATTATATACAGCTTTCTATGGCATCCACTAAGTTAACTGAATGTATTAGAGTGAAAAAACAAAAGGGTTGTAAGATATCATTAAGGGTGAAATTTGTTTGATACCTTAGAAATGAGATTTGGACAGTTTCTAAGGTGTCATACGAATTTCGACCTTATTGACATTTGTGTTTTTTTGGTTATATTCAGCTTCGACGTAGTTTACTGAGTATATGAGAATGAAAAAAACAAAGGGGTTTCAAATGTCAATAAGAGCGAAATTTGTTTGATACCTTAGGAATGATGTCCAAATGATTTGGACAGTTTCTAAGGTGTCATACGAATTTCGACCCTATTGACATTAATGTTTTTTGTTATATTCAGCTTCCACGTAGTTTACTGAGTATATGAGAATGAAAAAAACAAAGGGGTTTCAAATGTTAATAAGGGTGAAATTTGTTTGTATAATATTATTTTAAATAACAATAGAAACTTAAATAACATAAATAGGTAACCTAAACTACTTAAAAATATTTAACTAATAAAAACTAAAATACTTACCAAATAAAAGCTATAAGTAAAAAATGTTTGCCAGATCGCCGCCGTCATGTGGCAGAATCCCCAGAAGGCTGGCGGCATTATTATTGATCAGAAAGTGCCCGTGATATTCGTCATTTGAGTCCAAACCCGAAAGCGCTAGCCCCAGCCGCTCCGAAGATATAGCAATTGAAAAAAAAATGTCACAATGTAAATTTTTATATCATCAGGTGGCCGTTGTCATGCCATTTACCTTTAGTGAAAACCCGGTACCTTTAGCTCTATACGTTCTCGAGATATAGCCATGTGACCAAATGTGACCAAAATTTAGATCTCTTCAAGCCCTTTTAAAAAAACACCATGAACAGGGGTCTAGCTTCAAACGTTTAGGAGATATGGGCCGAAAAAGATTTGACACTTTAAAAAGAAAGACCATTTTTTTTGTACCCCTGGTGCCCAAGTTTGAGGGTTCCAAGACCAACCGTTCTGGAGATATGGGCCGAAAATGATTTGACACTTGAAAAAGAAAGACAATTGTTTTTGGACCCCTGGTGTCCAAGTTTGGGGGTTCCGAGACCAACCGATCCGGAGATATGGCCAAATAAATTTATTTTCGCGCCTCGGATATGTATTTTTTTCAAAGTTTAATAATTTTTTTTGGGACCCCGGTGTCCAAGTTTAGGGGTTCCAATACCAACCGTCCCGGAGATATTGCCAAAACAACATTTTATTTTCAACCTTTTTTTTTTGGAACCCCTTTTGTTTCCGGATGTCTTATACTCGTCCGATTATCCAGTAGGAATTTTTTCCCGTTCGAATATCTCAACGGCAACAGAATTTAGTGAAAATGTCAAGAAATGTCAATGTTTTTTCCATGGATACTCCTCGTATGTTTGACCTTTGGTTTCTCCAGCTCAGCAAGACACTAGTAGGAATTTTTTCCCATAGAAATATCTCAACGGGAACAAGATATAGAGAAAATGTAAAAAAAAATTTAAAGTCAGAGTCAAAAATGTCAAAGTCCAAGTTTATTCCATAGACACACCTCGCTGGCTCAACTCCCGGTCTCGCCAGCTCGGTTAGACAGAAAAAAAAATTTTCATACAAAAATCCCATACTTAACGACCTCACTTTGAGCCCCCTAAGTCATGTCAAATGTCAAAAAATGACAAATATCTGATTTTTCTGGGGGACACATAATAGTCCCTTACAAACCCCTCCCCCCTCTGCATCATTTTAATGTCAGACCCCCCAACCAACTAATCTACCATGTCAATCAGTGAGTCAGTGACCGTTTTGTAGCTATATGTAGTGTCAAAATAAGGCATTATATAGATATAATAGTTATGACTGCTTGTGGAATACGTTTGTGTTTTAAACTGTATGTACAGAACCCTCAAGCCACGAGTTCTACTCGCAGTTAACCAGTTTCATTTTATTAGATTTAGCTTCCAGATCATTTATTTAGTACATACAGTACATTTGAAAAAGAAAAAGTAAAAATGGTAAAATAAAATTGATGCTGTATGTTGTCACTTCTTGATGGAACATTTTTACAATAATAGAAAAATATTAAAATTACTTGTACGTTGTTCCACTAGTGGAATTAATACTAGTGGAATTAATACTAATTTCAATATTTTTCTATTATTGTAAAATAAAATGTCAATAAGACGGTACGTATTTACGTAAGTTATGTTGCAGGTGTGCGAATCGCATGTGATGCGTTTGTAGTAACATGTTTTGGTTATGTATGGGTTTACCTCGTCCCCCGCCAAAAATGACACAGACTGTGTTTGTATTAAAAATACGCGTAAAGCGCTTCCTGTCGTAAATATTCAAAGGAATCTTAGACCATGTGGTCTAAGAAAGGAACATACTTATCATAACCTAGGCCCTGTTCCGAATGGCGATGACAGCACTAAATAAAAGTACCATCAAACTACTCACGCCGCACGGCCATCAGCGATTCGGAATGACGATAGACGCGATGTAATCGATTATGTCTTGACTCGGAACGCACTATTAGTGTTCTTTCTGTGAATAAATAAATTATTTTTGCCATGGGAGTATGAGATAAATGGCTATTTCTGCAAAAGTATTGAACAAATTAAGTACATAGTTTAAGTACTTACTTTCTTCAAATAAAATAATGACAATATCCAATCGAACTCTCGTTTCCATTGCCGCCTGGGGAGGTCTTGTTTTAGCTTCGACAGGATTCTTTTTACAACAGAAACTGATCGAAAGAGTGCGAAGTTTTGATTACTACAAGCAGGCTCTGAAGAAGCTCAGACTTCATCCGGGGGCTGTGCTCCACCTCGGAGAACCTATCAAAGATAAACGGTTCAAACTGACTGATACTGAGAACAACTTTTCAGACAGTCAAACTGCTAGATTTAGCATACCGGTATCGGGTAGTAAAGAAAGAGGAACTTACTATTTTTGGGCTGAACGAAGAGACGGTATATGGTCTATCACTAGAGGTGAGCTGGAATTAAAGTCTAGACCTGATGAGAGGTTAGTGATAGTAAAAGAAAATAACAATGAGTAAATTTGTCGGAAATTCGAAGGAAAAGTTTTTCTACCACAATACCTTGTTGTGCCTTGTAAAAGCATTGCAAGGTCAGAATATTACTGTAGACCTGCGCAATGACACTTATGTTTGTGGTTATATGCAGACAGTGGATGGGTATGTATTATTGATACTATTCAAGCTATTTTTATCTAAACTCACTAGGAATATCATTCGGATCACATCTATTTAATTGATACATATATCCTCATTTGGGTTGGAGTGTAGCAAAGGGTGTGCAAGGGATCTGACAGAAAAATTTAGAGCAAAAATTTTTTTTTCTTTTATTCATTGTTTTTTCTAAAGTAACGTTTATAGTGCCTAAAATAAATCTTTTTTTGTATTTTTCATTTTTTCTCATTTCTCGTAATTTTTTGTAAAAATAGGTTGCTACTACGAGCGGAGCAAGGAGGAGCGGTTAGGTTGACATGTAAGTACATAATTAGGAGCCGAGCGAAGCAAAGCGGAGCGAGGCAAACCCTGCAGTTTTAAAAGATAAGACAAAAAAAATTTTGCCCCAAAATTTTCTAAGTGTCGGATCCCTTGCACACCCTTTGCTACCCTCTGACCCTCATTTGGCTTTTTTATGATGTTAACTTTAAAAAATTGAGGAAGTTAGCATTCCCCTTTTCTATTTTTCAGTTATGTACTATAAACTAATCTTAAAAATACAGCCTATTTTATAATTTTGTCACTATGGAAGAATACAAAATTCCTGATCTATTTACCTACATGCAAGTCAGTGTGGGTTAAAGGAAACTGAATATCTTCTAATTTATTTTACAACCATTTATGGAGAGAGTATAGATAAATTCTTAACTTTTTAGTTTTAGGGCTGTTAAGACTCAATTTTCTTCATTCCAAAATAGTTCTATAAAATTAACAGCAGACGCTATATTATTAATTTGGAAAAATTCATGTTTTGACAGCACTAAAACTAAAATTAAAGCCTTTAGAAATGACTTTGTGTTTAAAACTATTAAAAATACTCCAAAAAATAAGGGACACCCTGATAAGGTTTTCAAGCAAGGTTGGCCAAATCCTGTATAGGGAATAAAATTTGTGGATCCAGTGAATAACAGATTAACTCAACTCAGGCCAAAATTAGATTTTTTTTCTCTACAAAATGGTCTAATTGTTTTTTTTTTAATTTAATTAATAATTTTTTTTGTGCCGAATAACATAGTATGATTCAGCTTCTAAAGGATATAACTCTAAGATGGTAAGTTTTCTAGGGGCTGAACAGATACCTAATTATAAAACATAATGTTATCTACATGACCTTTTGATTTTATATTTAATTAAGGTCTAGGTACAACAATCTTTACGATTAATTTTGCATAATATTATAAGAATTAGAACTAAATACCTCGCGATTTTGTATTATGCAGGTATGTATAGGAGACATTAAATTTCATACATTCATACTCGTGCTTGTCTCTCAGAGGGGTGGGCAGGGACTGCAGATTTTTAAGCAAGCAATGTTATAATTTATATGAGACGATTATATATCACGAGTATGAATGTATGAAATTGAATGTCTCCTATACATACCTGCATAAAATAAAATCGCAAGGTATTTAGTTATAATTCTTATAATATTATGCAAAATTAATCGAAAGATTATTGTACTTAGACCTTAATTAAAAATAAATATTGTTATAATTTATATATAACATATAATTAAGTATAACTTTGCTTGCTTAAAAATCTGCAGTCCCTGCCCACCCCTCTGAGAGACAAGCACGAGTATGAATGTATGAAATTTAATGTCTCCTATACATACCTGCATAATACAAAATCGCGAGGTATTTAGTTATAATTCTTATAATATTATGCAAAATTAATCGAAAGATTATTGTACTTAGACCTTAATTAAAAATAAATATTGTTATAATTTATATATAACATATAATTAAGTATAACTTTGCTTGCTTAAAAATCTGCAGTCCCTGCCCACCCCTCTGAGAGACAAGCACGAGTATGAATGTATGAAATTGAATGTCTCCTATAGATACCTGCATAAAACAAAATCGCGAGGTATTTAGTTGTAATTCCTACGCAAAAAATTTCGGAAATGTAATATCTGTGTAAATAATGGACGACAAAGCAGCTGTATAATTTTTGTTTGTGGTCTGCATGTATTCTCATTCAAAGAAATATCAATATTTCAATAGAGCTTTCACTGTTTCGGCTTAATTTTGTGTACAAAATATGAATAGTTTTGCAAATAATTTTTTTTATTGTTTTTCGCTCTCCTGTAAAGTTAGGTTTTTTGGGTTAAATCATTATTCACAGAAGGCCCAGAAATAATAGGAGCAGTGCTGTAGGTTGTTCAAGATAGGTATCATGATATGGGTGGCAGTTCAAAGTTGACAGTTACAGTGATGTGAAAGTTAGCAAGGGCAATCAAATCGATTTTTTATTTGATTGATCTTTGATTATCCAAACTAATATTTATTAATTACTAAATTAATTAAATTAAACGAACCAATAACCCCAGAGCTTGAGAGTTCAAAGATATTTTTTTGTTTTTCTCGGCATTTCACCAATAATAAAACAAAAAATCAACAAAAACTATAACAAATGTCAAAACAAATAGCACATAAAGCAACTGCAACGAAAACACAAACCGCATACAACTAATAAAAACTAAAATACTTACCAAATAAAAGCTATAAGTAAAAAATGTTTGCCAGATCGCCGCCGTCATGTGGCAGAGTCCCCAGAAGGCTGGCGGCATTATTATCGATCAGAAAGTGCCCGTGATATTCGTCATTTGAGTCCAAACCCGAAAGCGCTAGCCCCAGCCGCTCCGAAGATATAGCAATTGAAAAAAAAATGTCACAATGTAAATTTTTATATCATCAGGTGGCCGTTGTCATGCCATTTACCTTTAGTGAAAACCCGGTACCTTTAGCTCTATACGTTCTCGAGATATAGCCATGTGACCAAATGTGACCAAAATTTAGATCTCTTCAAGCCCTTTTAAAAAAACACCATGAACAGGGGTCTAGCTTCAAACGTTTAGGAGATATGGGCCGAAAAAGATTTGACACTTGAAAAAGAAAGACAATTGTTTTTGGACCCCTGGTGTCCAAGTTTGGGGGTTCCGAGACAAGCACGAGTATGAATGTATGAAATTGAATGTCTCCTATAGATACCTGCATAAAACAAAATCGCGAGGTATTTAGTTGTAATTCCTACGCAAAAAATTTCGGAAATGTAATATCTGTGTAAATAATGGACGACAAAGCAGCTGTATAATTTTTGTTTGTGGTCTGCATGTATTCTCATTCAAAGAAATATCAATATTTCAATAGAGCTTTCACTGTTTCGGCTTAATTTTGTGTACAAAATATGAATAGTTTTGCAAATAATTTTTTTTTTATTGTTTTTCGCTCTCCTGTAAAGTTAGGTTTTTTGGGTTAAATCATTATTCACAGAAGGCCCAGAAATAATAGGAGCAGTGCTGTAGGTTGTTCGAGATAGGTATCATGATATGGGTGGCAGTTCAAAGTTGACAGTTACAGTGATGTGAAAGTTAGCAAGGGCAATCAAATCGATTTTTTATTTGATTGATCTTTGATTATCCAAACTAATATTTATTAATTACTAAATTAATTAAATTAAACGAACCAATAACCCCAGAGCTTGAGAGTTCAAAGATATTTTTTGTTTTTCTCGGCATTTCACCAATAATAAAACAAAAAATCAACAAAAACTATAACAAATGTCATAACAAATAGCACATAAAGCAACTGCAACGAAAACACAAACCGCATACAAGATGCACTCATACTGATGCGATTAGCTGCATTGATTCATCGATGTATCTTCGATTATGTAGTGTCGGTACCTATGGGTTAACGTTCTGATCCATGCATCAAGTAGCAAAAAGACATTATTATTTATTGAATCTTTTCTTCATTAAATTTAATGAATACACTGAGATTTTTGCTTCGCTGTAAAGAGGCATTATTTATTGTATTTTTGCAATAATTATATACATTATTTCTTAAACCTATTATTTTCTTTTGTGCTTGGGTGTATGTAGCATGGTGTGAGTAGTATAGGTGAAACGGAAAATTACGAACTGTCACCCATATCGTGATATCTCGGACAGTCTATAGTTTTGATGTAACCCAAAATCAATAAGTTGAGAATCGGACCAGCTAATTAAAAAAAAACACTTTATTTTGCAGCATCCAAGTGTCACTTATAAGGACCAAAATCTGGGATTTTGACGTCCACACCTACTTTAAAAAATTAACCCTGTATATCTCAGATAAGAAACATAAACTGAATTAACTGACATTACCTTTAACAGACCAGTGTTATAAAATGCATGCTTATCAACTTTCTCCTGGTTTTCAGGTTTATGAATATATCATTTCAAAATGCAGTATATGTGGACCCCCAAGGAAATGAGTTTTTCTTTGAAAACCTGTTTGTTCAAGCCCGTAACATCAGATATGTTCATGTTCCTGAAGCTGTAAGTAATTCCATTTAATTGACTTTGAGCATTTATTGCTAAAAACACATTATCTAGATACTAGATTTCCATTACGCGATAAATAATTAGGAAAATTATATAGAGGCTGGGACTTCATAAAATTCAATCCTATACTTGGGGCCAGAAAGTACTCACCCATTTCTTTGCACCAGGAACTCTTTCCTCACACGATCTCCGGTAGTCATAAACTTGTACCTAATTTAATTTATGTTAAGGGACATTTCATTTCTGCTTTTATTTGAAGGTACTTGAAAGCTTTCACGTGTTTCTTGGTTAATTTTGTTTTAGGTTTATTGTTGAAAATTTTGTTATGTGTATGTAGTTATATATAAGCTTACATTAATTCTTATAGCCAAATTGATACTGAACGCTCGGTAAGTAGTCGGTATCAAGATTTGATGACCCATAGTGGGAACATCATGATGAATATTGGGAAATTGAAATTACTTTTCCTTCCCTACAAACACAAACACAAGCCCAGCCCTGAGTCAATACTATGGACAGTCAAATTTTTATTTTCAAAGTTTGTAAAATAATGTATGGAGCCGTAATACCGACCACTTACCTAAGAATATCTAGCCACTTCGAAAGAATGCGTTTCTCCCTTAGATAAAACAAAAGGAAGATGGTACCCCGCAAATATATGTTTTGTGATTGACTCGGCCATCGCATGAAAACACAATGTATCTCATAAGAAATACATATTATATTAAATTAGATTATTTAGTGCGATTGCAAAGTCAATATATTTATTTAAAACATAAAAGATTTTTAATATTGATATGGTCACTATAAGATGTTGTTAGGTTAGCTAATTATGTAATAACTTAAGGCAGAAGCTCCCTTAAGTAGGGACTGAATAAATTAACCGACTTGGATTTACATGGATCTCACAACTTTTTACGGTAGAAGAACTAAGTCGCGAGACTTGGTTTTTTTTTGTGGCATCTCGTTTCTTTTTGTAGATAGTCCTACTTTTTTTCCTTTCCGGTACCTTTTTTAAATCCTATAATACATATTTATATGAAATTACAAATTTATTTATGCAGTTGGTGTATCTAGAAAACTGGACCGAAATTGCACAATATTTTAGTTTTTCCTTGATTTATACACTAAACACTATTTGTATTCCAAATTTGAAGCTTCTATGTCTGCTAGAAGTACCTTAGAGTTTTGATGATCGGTCAGTCAGTCAGTGAGTGAGTGACAAAATTGAGAAACTTTCAACTAGTTATAATTCTTAATCTACTGGTTCAAATTGAATGAAATTTGAAATATACCGTGTTTATACAATACCTGCTAGGTTACTGAAAATTCAGGCTTCTAGTTTTATCCACAACGAAGTTGTAGGGGGGTCGAAAATGGCCTGAACTGCTTCGAGAAAAGGATGGTACGGCGTGCCGCTTTTTAGCTCGACTTGGTGGGGACACTGTGGGTGGATAACGAAGTGCTTTGGCCCCAACTTTAGACTCTTTTATTTTTCCCATACGATTTATTTACTAATTATTCTTCCGTATTGTATTTTTTTTTTCAGATGTCTATTTTAGCAACCATCAGAAATGAGTTTCGCAAGAAAAAATCCTCACCAGTTCCTCAACCTGCTCAGAAATCAAGAAAAGCAAAAAAAGCCTTAAAACAACATTTAGAAACTGTGGCTTCTTTAAAGCCATCCACTTCCGCTGAATAAAGAATATTTCATAGGATGCAATTTTAGATTTGTGGTTACTGCTAGTTGTATATAAATGAAATACTTCGTAAATCGCACATTCATCCGTGCTATTACATAATATTAAATATTAAATAAATTCAAATAGTTTCATTTTAAATCCACAGGTAACAAAAATAACAAAATTTAACATTTATCTATGAGATAATTTTATTAAAATTAACAATTAAATATAGTTTTTCTTATATATATTTTTTTAAATCTTCGAATTAATTAAAATTTACACATTTTTTATCAATAATATAATTTACCTAAAAATTAAGTCTTGGCGAGGTACAATTTCTGTCACCGGTATCGGAATCCAATCCACTTTTACTAGAATTATTTTTATCGTCGACCGCACAATACGTTGTCTCAGTTAGGCTCTTCGAGCTCAAGCCACTACCGGGCTCTTTATTAGTACTACTCCTTGTCTGAAGTTCAATCATTTGCAGTATCGGGGGTGCGTAAGTTATGGGCATAGAATGCGCGAACACTGTATGCATACTAACTCCATTTTCAGTGTACTGTGGTATGAAGAGCTCCTGCTTGCCGTCGAAGCAGTCGATCTTTTCAGGCGGCTCAATAAAGATGTCATTTCTGTTATTTTTGTTAATGAACTGAGGGTTCTGTTGATATATGTCGTTGGAGTTGGGGTAGTCCGGTAGCGCACTGTTGATCATGTTGAGGGTCTTTATGTCGTAGTCTTGTTTGTCGTTCCGGCGAATGATCTCTATATCGTCGTTCTTGCAGAGTATGTCGGTTAGTCCGTCGTAGTTGTCGGCGGGCGGGTCCGGCGTTTGGCTGCAGAGGTAGTTGGACTGGTTGATGCTGGTGATGATTGAGGTGGGGCTCGGAGACATCTGCATCGCGTTCGGTCGCTGCGCGTTGGGGTTCAGCGCGCCTCCCGTCGCTGCAACAATGCGTTTCGTTTATCTTAAGACGTATGTCCAGTGATAAAAATCGCATACAAGGTTAAATAATATTAGCTAGCGAAACTCAAAACATAGGTACCTAGTAGTGGTCTATATGAATTACTTTTTCTATCGGGGCTAAGCGAAATTCGCAACTTTTTTTCACTTCTCATACAAATTGACCATATCAGCCATCTGGTTTACTATTGGAAGGCGGAAAGACGAGTACTGCCTATGTTTTGAGTTTCGCCAACTATTATTATTTAACCTTATATAAAGTATTTCGTATTAAGAGCTTTGGTTTATTCAATGTAGATCGTTCGATGTTTATGCAAAATATATTTTTTTTTATTCAAAATGTTATATTATTATAGGGAAATAAATGTATTACAAGGTAGAAAAATAAGAAACAAATTCTTTGAAAAAAATAAATCTTAGGCCAGCCATGTTTGTCCGCCAAGACACCAGGCTCTTCCAAATTTTGCAACTACTTGATACACCATCTAGTAATGCACATATGAAACGATCACGAGGGCGTTATGTAAATTTCACGCCTTATTTTGGTTGATTAAGTATAAAAACACGTTCTATACTGATATATACAGTGCGACAAGGCTCTTTAGGCGCGTAGATTGATCGTGGCCAAAATCGGAACAAACGCCGCTTACTCACTGATAATTAGAATAATTTATTTAGATATATGTGCGGTTACATAATAAAATGTAACCTTTGTTTCATAGCCACTCCCCCGTCAATGTCATCCACGCGCCAAAAGAGCCTTGTCGCACTGTGGACGTCAACGTAATCTCGCCATAATATAGTTTATCTTACAACCTTTGGGTACGGAACCCTATTAACAAAATCCTCTGGTCACAGCAGTGACTGCGTGTAGGAACTAATGGGTTAAAGATACGAGAATGAGCGTGTCCACCTATTTTTATGGGTCCGTACCTCAAGAGGAAAAAACGGAGCCCTTATAGGATCACTTTGTTGTCCGTCTGTCTGTCAAGATCCTTTATCTCGGGAACGCGTGGAGGATTGAGTTGAAATTAAAACCATATACTCAAGTCTACAGTCCCTTGAAGTTGTGAAAAAATGAAACTTCCAAGTTAACGTAAAAAAGATACGGCCGTTTATGCCGAAAAAAACGTATATTTCGAGCACTTTCGAGACTCTCAAAGGAATCAATATTTATAGAGTACTAGCTTTTGCCCGCGGCTCCGCCCGGGTGTTATTCGGTTTAACGACATGCTTTTTCCGGGATAAAAAGTAGCCTATGTGTTAAGTTAGGGTATAAGCTATATCCATTCGAAATTTCATCCAAATCCGTCCAGCCGTTTCAGCGTGAAAGAGTAACAATCATACACACACACACAAACTTTCGCATTTATAATATTAGTGTGATTTTCCGTTGACCTAAAACTATGAAATTTGGCAAGTAATACCGTCTTATACAATATTTACAAGTATAGGGAAAAATCTGAAAACTATACATTTGTAATTAAATCTTAAAAAATATAGTCTTTAACGGAACCCTCGGTAGGCGAGTCCGAGTCGAACTTGTCCTCATTTGAATACGGTGTATTATTGGGTAGAAATATAGGAAGTCGACTTACGTTGCGGCTTGTACTTGGCGAGCAACCCGTACACCTGCTTGATCCTCTCTATGTTGACCTTGGACGCCTTCCTGTGGTCGACCATCGGCAGCGGATAGTCGCGCCCGACGACGCACTGCGACGACACTTGCACGTTCTCCGGCGCCATCCACGGCTCGTGGATGTACCGCGTCGGGAAGCTTTTCAACGCCGGGATGTACTTTCTGTGACAAAAAGATGGGAATTAGGATGGGTAGGAAAACAGTGTTTTGTGGATGTTTGGGACGCTTTAGCATAGTTCTACGCAGACTAAAGAATCTACTAGTATTAAGGCGACGCCACGAAATTTTGGCGATATGGATCTCCATTTTTCTCAGCAATAAAAAAACATATGTAATTACCAATTTATATACTAGATTAAGCATTTCATTGACATCATTTTGCCCGAAGATTTAGTTGATTGATTAATTTTCATAGCAGTGAAAAAAATATTTAGAAAACCTCTTTTAAAACAGAGATTCTATTTTACCGACAAACGGGAGCGAATGAAGCCTCTAAGCTTTTTATTTCAATTAGTCTACAAATACACTTCATTATGACCGATTGGATTTATTAAATTATTATTATAATATATAGTTGTCATTTTAAATGAATTATAATTTAATTCATTTTTAATTCTAAAAGACAAGAAGTCAATTATATTTGTATGTTAATTTTAAATGAAAAATACTGTTTTGCCGCATACGACCTTACGGCATAAGCTGGTTCGTGAGCGCATATTTGTATGGATTAAGTCCCCCTCACTCCACTACCCTAAGGCGCCGATTTAAAATGAAAAGTTCATCAATGCCTCGCCTTAATAGCGAATACGTTACTATCTTGCGTATGTGTTCGTCCCATCCGTCCAAGGTCCTTGAATCTGGTGCATCTCTGAGTGCGCCACTATATCTCCGACAGATCCTGAGGTGCAATTTATCTATTTCTGTTGTGGATTTTTAGTAGATTAAACTGAAAAGATTTTTTGTCTACACTCATATCGTAAAATCCTGATAATATCAACTCTTAAAATAGTGCACAATAACATATTTTATTCAAGAATAATGTGATGAAAATGTTTTTTTTTTTTAACAAAATAATGCTTTAAATTGTAATGTTTTCTGCTATTACTTGGTAAGTAAGTGACTACTTATTGCATGAGTTTAGACAAAGTAGTGTATGAAACTGCACATAACTATATAGATATTAAAACGTGTTTAAATAACCTCTTTATGTATAAAATCAGCAATGAAGTCATCTCGCTTTTGTTTAAAAAACATAACTTATTACTCAGATCAGAACACGTTCACTTTACATTTTCCGATATCAACCGACGACGCGACCGACGTCTCGTCATGCTAGTTGCTACAGGCTACACTAGAAAGGCTAATAATCTTATCGTATTCACAATAATTTTGAAATGCATGTAATTATCATATAGGAAGTTATTTATGAATTTTCGGTCAGATATTTTTGTGCTTTTATATTATTTCGAGCTCATATGGTGGCTGGCATACAAGCTATTTTTGGGGTTCCGTACCCGAAAGGTGCCAAACGGAACCCTATTACTAAGCCTCCGCTGTCAGTCTGTCACGGGGGTCTACAGCTTCAATCGTAATAGGTAGAAAATTGAAATTTTCACAGAGTACGTGTTATTATGGCCTCTGTCACAACAAATAATAAAAATAAAAAAGTTAAACCCAAGGTCCCCATACAATAAATAGAGCTACCAGTTCTCATCAAAAAAATCGAAACACTACCAAGAATTTCTTTCTGGCGACAAATAACCAAACAAGAGGATTAATTCTATAACAAAATAATAATTAGAATTTGGAACGTCAGTTTAAGGAAGGTTGAATAAATCGTTCTACCTACTGTTGTACGACATTTAATTTTTTTTTCCGTATAATAATAGTACATTACGATACGAGAGCGATGAAACGTTTTCTGACGAGTGTGAGTTTGCGGCACGAGCCGAAGGTGAGTGCTGCAATCACACGAGTCGAGAAAAAGTTTCTCGCACGAGTATCGTATAATATTTTATAGCACAAGTGGGGAAAATGCCGACTTTACGCAAGCGCAGCGTGCGTAAAGCGGTCATTTTACGCACGGTGTGCTATAAAATATTTTTCTATTAAACCATTAAAAACTTAAACTTGAGAAGTGTACCTACCTGAGACGACTTGTTTGACAGCTTTTACAAAGGCTCATTGATCAGATGATAGATAGCGCTAAAACCTCCTGTTAACCATGGCGCCATCTGAGATAACTTGTTTGACAGCATTTACAAAGGTTCATTGATCAGATGATAGATGGCGCTAAGAGTAGCTTGTCAACCTTTTTGCACCGAGATTCATTCGTAAGATTTGATTTTGGGGTTGCGTACCCGTAATACGTGGTGGTACGAAACCCTTTGTGCGCGAGTGCGACTTGTACTTGGCCAAATAATTTCCTTGACATTCACGTAACTCTAATAATGAAACCTAACGGTGTACCCGACTTATTAGAATGCATATTATTTACACACCTGATGAAGTCTCCGTTAGGATCAGTCTTGCGCCCGAAGCGCACGGGGCAGTAGCAGTGGAAGAATTGTTGAAAGAACGAGGAACACGATAGCCACATCCACATGCCAGCGTTCACCGACCAATCAGCGTCGAGCAAGAGCTCGTCGAACACCTGCGTATAAAAACACTGTGTGTGACCTATGTGTGTGTAGATTATATACCGGGTGTAAATAGACTGCTACCATTAAATTAAACCATATAGTTCCAAACAAAAATGCGTGAACCCTAACGCACCGACATACGGGCGAGTTTAGAGAGAGCGTCGTCCGTGAAACAGCTTCAGGTTTGGTTCAGTAGGGTCGGTAGAATATGTGGTTTAATTTAATGGTAGCAGTCTATTTACATCCGGTATAGCATAGCCTTCTAATGGCGGGATATCGCAGAAAAGTAGGTATTTAGGGGCCTTTATTTTTAGGATTCCGTACCCAAAGGGTAACCAACGGGACCCTATTACTAAGGCTCCGCTGTCCGTCTGTCACCAGACATGAACCGTTATAGTTAGACTGTTGAAATTTTCACAGATGATGTATTTCTGTTGCTGCTATAACGACAAATACTAAAACCGGCCAAGTGCGAGTCGAACCCGCGCACTCCCACACAACAGACATTTTTTTTGCCGTTATTATAGATATTGGTACGGAACCTTTTGTGCGCGGGTCCGACTCGCACTTGGCCGGTTTTATTTCTCTTTACTGTAACGATATGCTCTAGAGTCCACGCCACTAGTGAAGTCCTGTGACAAAGTCTTTATGGAATGGAATGTGAACCAAAGAATCATAAAACAGACATTCACACATATTTTAGGGGACAGCTAGCTATTATTACGTATAAAATAAAGACTGTTTTCCATAAAAACAACGGCTAGGTATTGCCGTTGTTACCAAAACAAAGAATTACCTTCATGCCGTCCTCCCATGAAAGCCAGAGATCTCCTCTAGTAAGGAAACAAGCAACGGCGTGTCGCGCCAAGTGGTGGATCCAGCCCTCCTCGCGCAGCTGGATCATGATGGCGTCGATCCAGGGGTAGCCCGTCTGGCCCTGGGGTACAGGGAAATATCACAGTTAAGGCTGTTAAATCATCTATGCTAAATGCAAACACATTTGTTTTTAGTGGTAACATATCGCTGCAAATCACATTACCTGTGTGAGTGCGTCACGAGATTGAAAAATACCTAACACTGGAGTGTGAGATTTTGCTTTAGCACCCGTAATTTTAAATTAGTTATTAGATTTAGTTACATCGCATTTGTCGCAACTCGCGGCCTCTGACGGAAGATCAACGTCACAGTTTTGCTGTGGCATTTGTTGAGTCTGATACCTTTTTGTTTGCTGCATCTTAAGTAGATGGATTGTTAAAACTATTTATATTTTTTTGTATGTGATTTTTGTATTGATGTAGCAGTTCAAATAAACGTCTTTTCTTTCTTTCTTAATGACTACGCTTTCTGCACGGCTGCCAGTAAATGTCTAGTATTTTTTGCTATCAAACCGTGATACCTATTATTTTTTTGCTGTCACTGATTTGATTACTAATAGGCTAAGATATTATATGTTCATTAGTAAGAAAATAGGGCATGGCATATTTAGGGTCGAAGTCCCTAAATAGGGCAAAAACAGGGTTTGGCATTCTTACTTTAGATGATAGTGAGTATTAGAATTTCGAAACGAAATATACACCACTTGCTACTCTATAAAATGAAGTACAAGATCGTTAAAAAAGTTTTAAAGTTTAATAGTGAAAAAATACAGGAATTTCAAGAAAAACTTTCGAAAAGCATCGCCGCATTCTTTGTATTTAATTAAACATAACAATGACAAAACATATTTCAGAAACATAGTAATGTATCAAAAAAACATGATGAACACAAAAGTTTTCCGATAATATTTACAGATTTTTTGCACTACATAAAAATGTTGCAAATCCATTCATCCGTACTGACACTTTAATTTTTTGTTTTCTAAATATCCTGATGCCTGCATCGTATTATAAACCTACCTGGAAAATTTCAAGTTCGTAGGCTCTTTAGTTCTGGAGCATGATGAATGATGAGCGATATAAATAATCAGTAAATACAACTTTTACCTTTCATTATAATTAGGGAAATATCTCATGAAAGTAGTAATTAAATAAATAAAATCTTAAATCATTTAAGTATTCATGTGGATTGAATTTCGGTTTTCTGAAACCTCATTAACTCAACTCAAATATTTAGTAAATTATGCTTACATTTGCCCATTTCGCTAAGGCTTCAGAGTTCTTGTCCCAAGGAATTTGTACACAAATAGGATTGCCCTCCATTCTGTCGAAATTAGGATTCCGTGTAGCGGCGCAATAGAAAAACTCCCGCCATAATATCTGTCCATGAAGGGATAAGGGCGGCCGAACTCGCTTTACCCTTTTGTATAGTTCTGTTAACTGGTAATAAAACAGTCTTGTGGATAAGCAGCCAAACCTGTAACAAAAAAAGAAAAAGAGATTTTGATTTGCGGTGTAAAAATGTTTCTCAGCATCGGAGTTGATGCTTGTGATTGTTGGCACTTGGTGGAACTTTTTATACATTTTTGATTGAAAAACACTTGTACTTGTCCACTTATTTATATTATTTCCCTTACCGGTTTCGCCGGTACTTGTCCACTTATTTATAATATTTCCCTTACCGGTTTCGCTGTTATAGCATTTTCAAAGGTTTTTTGGTTGTTTACGTACAATATATGAATAGCTTGGCATGCAGGTAGGATAAACCTAATATAAATAAGTGGACAAGTACAAGTGTTTTTCAATAAAAAAAATCTCAGCATCTGTTTCATTTCTTGTAGGGTTGTATAGTGCGACAAGGATCTAACTAAATGAACGTGGCCAAAAGCGCAACATGTAGAACGTTTATGCATATCGCCGCATATTCCTTTTCTAGCACCATCTTCGCTCAAGCCACATCTGTACTTGAGTCAGACCTTCTACTTAAATTTAAATAAGTCCAGAGGCCAGTCTTGCGACCAGACTGCGGCGTCATCTTGGGGCGGCCGACCGACGACGTGACCCACGCCTTGCGCTTGGCCTAGGGCCTCTCTCTCACCGCCTACCCACACTGGCGCTTTCAGACTTTCTACCTCAATATTACCTCAAATAAGGCGAGAGGCCAGTCTGGCTCGCTAGCAGTGACTGCGGCGTCATCTTGGGGCGGCCGAATGACGCGACCCACGCCTTGCGCTCCAGGTGACGCTCGAGCCGCGCCAGGGCCTCGCTCTCGCCGCCCACCCACACTGGCGCCTTCAGACCTTCTACTTCGAAACCTACAACAATATAAAATAGGTTAGTATTATAAAGTTACCAAAAGGGCATCTAGAAGTAGCAGATTACACAATACGAGAAACTGTGCTCAGGAAAGATATATTTTTACATCCACATCGACACTATAATAGAAGACTATAACGTTTGTATGCAAGGGGTAATCTCTGCAACAACTAAACCATTAAAAAAAATCTTTCACTAATAACTACACTATCGCTGAGTAACATAAGGTATTGCTAGTTCCCTGGGGATAGGAAGTTTTCTAGGCTAGGGCCTAGGGACATAGTCATTAATTAAATTCAAGCGGGCAATCTTTGTTAATTACTAATACGATTTTGGAATGGTTGGACTCTTCACTTGAACACAGGCTATAGTTATTTTCCTGGGGACGTATGGGCAATTTTCCAAGGACATAGTCATTAATAACGGTTAGTAATAAAAGCTCAGAAAACTAAATTAAAAATGAGGATGTTCAATTTATGAATGTTACTTTAAATACTAAGTTACCGAAAACTTCTGTGCTAATAAATAACTACCGAAAACTAGCGAATGAGATACTGAAAATTCCGAAAACTTAATACATCAAAAAGCTGACATAATACTAGCTGAAAATAAATTTCAGCGAAAACTATTGTCAGCTTTTTTTGTCGTAAGTCTCCGAATAAAAATTCAAAGTTGCCTGACCATCATGAATTTTGTTAAAACCTAAGGGGTCCCCTCGCTCCGCTCCGCTTCGCTCGGCTCCCAATATGTATTTACATGTCAACCTAACACGCTCCTCCTCGCTACGCTCGTCGTCGCACCTATTTTTTGACTCAGCAGAACATTTTTTTTCGTTAAATTAGTATTTCTTTCGGAAGTTCAGTAATTTATTCGGAGGTTCATTATTTAAACCAGGTGGTCTTAAGGAATTTTAGTTTGCTATGTTTTATTTATTTTGTCGGTAGATATTACACAGTTAAATAGTATATTTTTCGGTAACTAATTTTTCAATGCAAGTGCTCGTAAAGTTCCGTTTTATATGCGTCTAATCCGTTGTCAAAGTCAACTATACCGCACGAGTGTTTAATGTTTTCATTTTTTTTTTTTTAGTTTTGTTCCCCTTCATGGTGGGAAGGCAAATGGAACTTAGCTCATACAGCCATGTCCGAGGTATGTTTTATTTTTTTAATTTATCGAAAACAATTGCCAGTCTTATCTTGCGTAACATAGATATACTTGACAGAAATGAGCTGGGTACATAGCATAGTAGACCATATAGACACTGTCCATCCCTCTTTGGGTAGATCAAAAGAGTGAGAGAGAGCACTATATCAAGCGCCATCGAGCTCATATCGTTTGTTATGTTAAACTAGTGTTTCAGTTTGATGCGTTCGTAGGCTGATGAAATAAAAACTGTTTAGACGACATTTTGCGTAGGTAGTAACTTCACAAATTGAAAATTCTAATGAAACTTAATCAAGTATTTAGTGCCTGATTTTTACTTTTTAATTTCTTTTGTTAATATATAAAGGTGACTTTCATTTATACAGCCAAACTCTTATTAGAGGCTTGGTAAGTGATCAGTATCACGGATCGGAAACAGTTTTTGCTAATTTCGCAAAATAAAATCTTGACGTCTCATCGTAATTGACTCGGGGCTGGGCTTGCGTTTGTAAGGAACACGAAAAGAATAATTAACGAATTTCACAAAAAGGGTAATTGAATCTTGTTACTAAGCACTTACCCAGTCTTCAGTAACAATTTTGCTAAATAAATTAAAGTCACCTTATATAGGTAATAAGGAGGATCTGGTTAAAATAAACTTCTTGGTAGGTAACCTCATTTAATCGTAATATGAATAAGAACTTTTTATAATTATAATATTGCAAAAGACAAAAAGTTTGGAGTTCGCAAAATGATACTGGCCACTTGCATTTTTTGTACAATATTTAAGAAAAATACAATGTTATCGATCGGTCTTCCTTGTTAACCACATTCTCTGTATCTAAAGAATAGACAATATCGGGCAGCCATTGTTGTTTACATTAGGTATTATGTAGAATAAGCTGGTGGAGTCGAATTCATGTTACGTATGACTGAAAGTAGCTTTCGAACGCATCAAACTGAAAGCAGCTTAATTCCGTCAAGTCGGCAACTTGCGTGCAAAGAAAAAGAATGCCCGCCTAAACTTCAGTTGGAGTATGTATTTATTTTTTCTTTATTTAATTATATTTAATTTATTTACTCACACTATGCATTGAAAAACGTAGTATGATACTCGTGCGTAAGGGCAATAACTTACTCGTACTATTGGCCCTTTACGCTCTCGCAGCATAAACTACTATTGCTGCTGCTTAGATAGTATTACAGTGTGCAGCAGTTCGCTGGGATTTAATTTGTTTTTCAGACGCTTTATTATTATTGTTATGGAACAGATTTTGAAAATTATTTCACTCTTGTAATGGTTAGATCTTCACTTGGATAAAGACTAATTTGTTCCCTGGGTAAGGGCAGTTCCCTAGGGACACTTTCTTTCATATGGCTCATAATTAAATTCATGCGAGTAATCTCTGAAACCACTGAACTGATTTTGAATATTCTTTTTCTGTTGCAATAGTAAGACTTTTCAGTTGGGCATAGGCTAAAATTTGTTCCCTGGGGGCGGGCAGTGCCCTACGGACGTAATCATTAATAACTACGAAACCGATTTTGAAAATTATTTCATTGTTTTAATGGTGAGATCTTCACTTAGACAAAGGCTTCAGTTTGGTCCCTGGGTGCGGGCTGTTCCCTAGGGACATAGCTATTAATCAAATTAGCGCGGGTTATCTATGGATCTATTAAATCATTTTTGAAAATTGTTTCACTATTGTGTAATGGTTAGTATCTTCATTTAGACAAAGGATTATAAACGATATACTTTGTTCCCTGGGATGGGCAGATTCCTAGGGACAAAGTCATTAATAACTTAAAATTTAAAATTCTTTCACTGTTGTAATATTTAGAATTCACATGGAAACAGGCTCTAGTTTGTTCTTTGGGAACTGTTAGTTAGGAACATAGACATAGGGTCAGACATAAAATCATCACACTAATATTATAAATGCGAAAGTTTGTGTGTGTGTGTGTGTGTATGTTTGTTACTCTTTTACGCTGAAACGGCTGGACGGATTTGGATGAAATTTAGAATGGATATAGCTTATACGCTAACTTAACACATAGGCTACTTTTTATCCCGGAAAAAAGCATGTCGTTAAGCCGACCGCGGGCAAAAGCTAGTTTAAATATAAAGCGAAATATTTTTCAGTATTTACCTATACACATGTGATTACGTTTTCCTTCTATGCAACGTGAAATTGAAGTCATTTTGCTAACGAAAACTGGTGATAGTACTCGTCCATATGAACAACTTTTACTATGAAGCCAACCCTAAAATCGTAAAAAAAATATTAGCTAAGAATTTAATTTTTAGTAATTATGCATTTTGTGTGTAAAATAAAGAATGAGAGCGAATGATATCGTTTTCTTACATAATAGCCAATGATCATATATACTTACTCATACCTTCAATAATACGCTCTACTATATAAATTGTCATATTCACGTCAGCCCCAGCTAAGAATTTGTTTACAGATTACGTAACTAGAGGACCGCAATACAATGAGTGACTTTACGATGTATTTATGTGTGCAAACTACAACTGTTATGTACCTACATGTACACAATGTACAGCGTTCAACAAGTAGGTAATATCTTAGACGTTGTGTGGCCCCATATTTAGAATCGCCGGGCATTTACCGGTTAGCAGTTGACATTGAAATAAATGCACACATTCGTTCTTTTATATGGTTTCTACGTGTTGCTCAACAACACCCTAAGTTTTATTTGATTAAAGTTATGTAAATTTAATTTTTGGAGTGAGAGACTCCAAGCGAAAAACCGGTTAAGTGCGAGTCAGACTCGCATACCTAGGGTTCCGTAATTCAACAGTTTTAGGAACAGTCAGGAAGAAGGTATTTAAAATCTTGCCCATAACTGTTTATGATAACTAAAAATAGAATTGATTGTACCACAAAGAGAAACTCAAATATTTTTATACCGTACTCGAAATAAAAGTCGTAGACGAAAAATTTAATTTTGTCACTTTGTACTAATATTACACTATATTTTTCCTGTAATTTTTACGTAATCCCAAATCACCGTGATTTTTTTTTATATTTTTCGGTTCATTCGTTTCGGAAATAAGGGGAGGGACATGCATTTTTTGTGGTTTTTCAAAGATTTCTCGAAAGCGGTGGCAGTAAATAAAGTAAAAGTAGGTATATATATTTATAATCAGATTTTTAATATCTACAATTTCATAACGAAATTGTATTTTTATATATTAAAAAAAATACTTTTTTTCTTATGTTTCTCATTTGTTAACTTTTTTTAATCGCTACAGTTTTCCTGTAATTGGCCAGTTATGACCTATATATCGTAGTTTTTTTAATATTATTCGGTCCACCAGTTTCGGAAATAAGGGGGGGGGGGGGGACATTCAATTTTTTGGAGATTTTCAAAGATTTCTCGAAATCGGTGCCAGTAAATATAATTTTGTACCTTTTAGATACTACGGAACCCTAAAAACCCTCAGTGCGAAAGGGGCGGATTCAGCGCCAAAGCGAAAAAGTACGTTTTTTCAATGTATAAAAAAAACTAGAATACCTAGCATAATTTCCAAAATCAAATATAAACGAGGAGAAAAAGTGCGTTTGAAGACCTCATTTCAATTACACAGGGCAACATGGTTTTTATTGTTAGAATATTTTTTTGTTATTCCTATACAAAATTGGGTCTTGAATCCGAACCTGAACTCAGATTATTATTTTTCTCTCTTTTGTATTGGAAATATTTTGAACAATTTCAAATTTGTCAACATTTTTTTATTGGTATGGCTTAACGACAGCTTGTTTTAACACTGCACTCTGTAAAATTATGGATGCCAAATTGTTTTATAATCTATGTATTGGTGTTTGAATTATTAAGCCTACATTTTTATTCAGACAATTATAATCTTTAAACTATCTGCACAGACCTTTTTTTATTTGAAAGTGTAACTTAACTTTCGTTCTTGTTTATTGTAATTGTTCTCAAATGTTTAGATGTCAAAACACGAAGCCGGGAACTGAGATGGATCTACATTAATTAACCTAGCTCAGGTCAGGGTTATATTAAACACGGTGAAATTTATTTGTTTTGGGAACAAAAACTTATTATTACACTGAGAGAACAAAAAAAAATTCATACAACAACAAAAAAAATCGTTTTTCTTACCTTGTGTAATTATTTCTATCGAGGAAAATGTATCCAAACGTGTTTTCCAAAAACAAAACCTAGATTATATAGTCAAAATGCATTACCAAAAATGTATTAAAATTTTCCGTGTACTTCATGAAATATACAGAAACAAAGCATCCGTATATTTTTTACACAGCCTCTTAAATGCTGAAAGTAAGTAGTTGAGCACAAAAAATAGGGTCGGGGTACATTCGTCCTTCTGAAATTCGTACGGCGTAAATTTTTCCCTAAAACCATTTACATACTTTTGGTGTAAATTCGTCCCTTTTCAAAAAATATATTCATTATGTGAAAATTCGTCCTCTCTTTGCGTGTCGATTCGTCCCCTTCGTCTTGAGAATGGATTTTATACCTAGGTGTATATTTATTTTATATAAGAGTACTATCGGTCACAAAAGTTAAAAGGAATATATTCACTGTACAAAAAAATTATTTTACTACTCTTTGGTTTAAAAATACTTTGTTGATTATAAATTGTAATGTAATTTTTTAGTTTAGACTGTGTAATTGGAACATTTTTCTTTGTAAAATCAATATTGTACAATTTTTAATAATATATGTGTGAGTTCTTTTAAGAATATATTTATAGACTAATACTTTAGTTGAAGTTATAAAAATCGTTGATTTTTAATAACAGAATGTTGATTGAAATTTTACTTTTATTTTGTTCTGATTTCACTTTTCACTCTCATCGTACTATCGAAAAGAAATACCATTTTTAAGTACATAACGGTTATGTATGTTATGAATTGAAGGACGAATCCTTGAGGACGAATATTCCCCAACCCGAATTGTGTCCTTCGTCTTGACAATGGATTTTATACCTAGGTTTCTATTTATTTTATATAAGAGTACAAAGTTACAAATCAGTGACAAACGTTAAAAGGAATATATTCATTATTTTAATTTTAAAGTTATACGATTATGTAGATGTCGATGGTAGGAATATACTTGTTACATGAAATATTTAGGTACGTGTAATATCAGTTCGCTCCAATTGACTCGTCTTTGGCATCGGAGTCAGTCGGGTCCTTTGTTTGAGTCAGGTTTTTTGGAAAGCCTTTAGTGCGCGGCCCGCAGCTACACTATAAAAAAATTTAACAGAAAGTTGATTGCAAATTTACTTTTCTTTTGTTCTGATTTCACTTTTCACTCCCATTGTAATATCGAGAAGCAATAACATTTTTAAATACCTAACGGCTAAGTACGTTATCAGTTGAGGGACGAATTTACTCTGCTTTAGTCAAGAGGGATGAATTTTACCAAACATAGAAAAGAGGACGAATTCTTGGGGACGAATATTCCCTAACCCAAAAAATAACCGTGGCTCCATATCTTACGTCAACATATTTATTTTTAATTTGAACGCTTTATACTGAGAACAATGGATACGGAAATAGCTTGTTTGTATAAAGGTTTTCGGAAGTTTTACTTAACTTCGAGCCAAATTAGAGGCAACAAATTATTTGGGACACTTTTTGTGTTTCAGAAAAATTTAAAAACGTGTCGAAAAAACGGTTTTCTTATTCATCTTTTTTATGTGTTACCATGGTCCTGAAATGTGTTTTGTCATTGTTATGCCTCTAATTAAATCACAATACTGAGAATCTAGCAACGTAATTCGAGAGATTTTCTAGAATTGCCCGTTTTTTTGTTGTTAAAATTTCTAAACAATTATACCGCAGTTTTTATTAATGATCTTGTACTTCATTTTATAGTGTACCAAGTGGTATTTCTTTTGTTCAGCCATTTTAATATTTAGTATCATCTAAAGTGAGAATGCCGGATTATGTTTTCGCCTGATTTAAGGACTCTTAAGCAAATGTGATTTATGGCATGACGCGAAAATAGTTTAATGCCAATTAGGCTTCTCTGTGAATGTATTATCTTGGAAGTGTTTAAAATATATAACTAGTTTGACAAAAAGCGAAATACCGCGTTGGGGTCTAAATGGTAAATTGATCACCCTTGTTCTTAAAAAGTGCACTCACTGCAAGATACAGTGAAATTGTTAGGCACTTTCTTCTTATTCCCCATATTTTACTGCTTTTCCCCTTTACAGCTTTCTAGTACTAATAGTTTCTGTGCTAAGCCGCGGACAGACGGACATGGCGAAACTATGAGGGTTCCTTGTCGGACTACGGAACCCTAAAAAGTCCTGTTAAGTTAATGAAAATTGTACTGAGAACAAAACATTTTTAAGAGTTTTGCTATTAAAATGTTAAATTTCATGGTCTTCTTTTAATCTACGATACTATGTTACTCAAAAGAATTTGGTTCTTATGCTTGACACTTTCGATCTGTTACATAAAAATATAGGATGTTTTTTTACACATTTGTTCGGTTCGATACCCGGTTCAGGCAGGCGATATTTTAAATTCTTTGAATGCAGTTTTCTTTAACTTTAAAAATAAAATAAGGGTTCCTGTAAGTAAAATTTGCTATATTAAATATTGCTTTCCCTCCAGGGGCATTCGTTTGGTCCAACCTGTATACAACGTGAAATTAAATCAACCGACCAAATTCATACTGGAGACTCGGTTAGTCATCAGCAACAAGGTTTAATGACCCTCCAGACGAAATTCGAAAAAAAAATTTTCTTTGTCCCGTAGTGCCTGCACTAGGATTTGTACTTAAACTAAGTAAGGGAGCAAAAATATTTATTTTCCGAAATTGGCCAAAAGGATGACTGAACCTAGTTCTTGATCACTAACCGAGTCTCCATTATGAATTTGGTCGGTTGATTTAATTTCACCTTATATAATGAAGTTAAAAGGAAAACTATCACAGCTAAGTAGGCTTTACAGGTTTGCGAGTACAGGTCGCGCGAAACCATGGGCCGTTCTACGGGAGAGCAACTATCGAGCGGAATAGAAGTTCGGCGCGATCTGTATTAGTAGACCAACTTATAAAATGTACTGAGCAACTACGGAACCCTACACTGCGCGTGGCTCGACACGCACTTCTCCGGTTTTTTATTTACTACTTTATTATTATTATTATACAGATTTAACTTCTTTACGTCAGGAAAATGTACACGTGGTATTCATATTTCTACAAGTAGAGGTTTAATTGCAGAGGCTAAGTACGAGTTACACTTGCCCGTTACTTTTCATGATCATATCAATATCATGTCGTATTACTCTTGAAACACGCTGTTAAGGGGATATGTCACGTTTGCAAAGGTCACTTTTACTCCATGCGGAACGCCCCGCAGTGCGAGAGGGACGGATTCCGGAAAAATAGCAAAATGTCGGTTTTAAATTAATATAAAATTAACTAAAATAGCTATCAAAATTTCCAACTGAGAAAATTTAGATATTGTTAAAATCTATCTAATAAAATATCGTTCAGGTCTGTATGTCATTCCTGTTTGTCATACTATGAAAAAAAGTGTAGAAGAAGACCTCATTTCAATAATTATATCTATCGAGCGAAAGTTACGCAATCGCGTTTCTGTACTGAAAAAAACTAGAAAAAGGTTCCGAAATTTATATACTGATTTATCAAATTAGTGGCTTCATCTGAAAAGCAGGTATACAACTTCAAAGAGCGCCATTTTTATCGAAATAGCCCCTTAAGCCTCAAAGTCACGCCCAACTCGTCCGTTAATATTACAAAGCTATCGGTATTATTTTCTGTAGGACGAATAATGTTTCTGCGAGCACATCGTAGAATACAAGCTCTTCTAATCCGGGTACTTTTAACATTGCCCATCCTCAGTATATCTGCCAATCTGATCAGAATACGTTCTTCTAGGGTGATCCGGTCGAGCTTTATCTTCCACTTGCGCACCAAAAATTTCTTTCGTCCAAATAATACAATCAAGACGAAATTTAGGGAGTTGTTTTAGTCCATATGGAGGCGAAATGTCGCGACGCAATAAAAAAAATACGGAACAATCAACTAGCTTTTTAAACAGATTATTCTTAATTTCAAACCCCGCTCCAGACTGGTTTGGTTCTGAGGAAGTCGTTACTTCTAGTAAACCACCATATTCCATTCCCCCCGTCAGCTATTTAAATGGGTCTCGCTGAATGCGGTATACATGTTCATGTCCAGGTTGTAGAGGCGAAGATCAAGCGATCTTCCTTGCAGGTCGTAAGTTGGCATTGTCATTGAATATCTACCTAATGTACTTAATATTATTATTCCTATATTTTTTCATTTTATGCAGGTGTATAATTTTATTACATTTTAGTATACCAACCTAAATTTTTTTCATGTACTTCCCGTATTATTATTATTATTTTTTAATCATATTCTATTGTTTTATAAAGATAAATGTTTAACCTGTAAAAAGTATACTCTATTTTACAAATAAACTTTTAAAATTTTTGTCATCACGGAGTGTGCTTATATTCCATGCACTGTATATTTTAATTTTATAATTTTTGCTACCTATTGTTCTGGGATAAGCAATTTTTAGGACACCTTTTCTAGACTAACCTCATGCTACCCTAATTAGGGCTACTTGTTCATCCAAGGTGCCGTTAAAACCACGCGTTGTTACTCTTGGCAACGTAGAAGCGACCACTCTCCTTAAGGCGCCCAACAAAAGGCAAAGCCTGGCGTACATCACAACCCGTTCACTCCCGCAGGACTTTAGACAATCCTGGGTCCTAAATCCACAAGCATTCAGATCCTCCCCTCCTAAATTACGGGTTACACAAGCACAGAAAAGTTTTTCAGAATTTTTTCATGCGTGTAATAAATTAGTCCGTAGTAAATTATCGCACCATTATGTAATGGTATATTGTACAGTAATTATGCAAAGTTGCGTAATTTCACTGTATCGCATTCGATTTGCCGCACATTCATGTTCGGTTTTTAATATACTGTATTTATGGTTATAGGTACAAAATTAAATTACTCGTCCGATAGTTCACACATAAAAACGCAGTATAGTGACTTGCCTAGCTCCTCTAGCGTAGGCACTCCAAACCTATCATCATGGTCGTCGCTGACGGGGGTTGTGGCTCCCTTGAGCATTTTTGAGGTAATGGCGGCTTCGGCCGGGGGGGGCGGCGGCATGCTGGCTATCAACGCTTGAAACTGGTGGTACGTCAGCGGGGCCTTGCCTCCGTTACGCTCGATGATCCTGGAGCAACAACTTTGCACTATTAGCAAAATAAATACCGTCACAAAACTTTCCTAAAGAAATGGGATTCGAGGCTCCAAGATGCATTTCATATTTTATAACAAATCTAAAGAAGATGACGGGTAGTTATTTCGTCAAAAAGTTACAAGTACTCACTTATCCAGTTTGTAAAGTGTATGTGAAACGCGCGATATGACAGTGATGCCAACCTCGCGGCATTTTGACATTATATTGTGATCCCGCACGCGGCCGTAGGGCTCCGGGTCCTCCTCGAAGGTCAGTGCGGTGGTGCCCCATTCCTTGAACAACTTGGGGAGAGCGTCTGCTGGCTGACCACGCACCACGAATAAACGGGAGTTGAGCTTCTTTAAGCTTCTGTCCAAGTCTTCTAGACATTGTAGGAGGAATCTGAAAATCGCAAAACAGACAAAAACATAATGCTGAGGAAAATGACGGAGATATCGAAAGAGTAGTAGTGGTACCAACCTCCATTTGTTGATCCCGACATTGGAGGAGCTGGCGAACCAGGGATCTATAATGAAGACGCATCGAAAGGAGATGGCCCCCTGCAGGCCCTCCCTCAGCGCTGGGTTATCATGGAGACGCAGGCCCTTGCGGAACCAGTGCACGGTGTGCCGACCGGCGACGGGGTGCGGGGGCGGCGGCGGGGGTGGAGGCAGGAGCGAGTTGCCAGTAGGCAGCGTCTCGGCAGCTGCTGACATTGCTTATGGAACCCGCATGGCACAGACTGTAACAAATTACATGGGAATGTGACCACCTCGTCAAGAAAGTCATGTCATTTCCTACCCAACCAACTGAACCCAGCCTTAGCATGAAAACATTACGGTTACGTTTAGTTTGAACGTAACGCGGTTTTGTATGGAATTCTGATAAGCTCCGCTACTGACCGCTAGGGGCGGTTATCAGATTTCATACAAAACCGCGTTACGTTCAAACTAAACGTAACCGTAATGTTTTCATGCTAAGGCTACTGGTGTCTAGTAAGTTTGACCGAAACGCCGGGTTTTTTTCGTAAAAATCAAAATGAGTCTTAGCTAGCCTAGTAATTTGGTTGAAATGTAAAAGTCTTGCAATTTCCTTGGAGCCAAGACAAAGTTTTGTTTCATCAGGGATATTAATAATGTGTCAGAAAAGAAAGATAGCTTACAAGTGCTTTAACAATTACAAAACTTTCTCAACTTACAGGGCCTTTCCAAACAAAATTTATAGAAAACAGTATTTCTGGAGTATAAATAAAAACAGTATGGTGGGCCAGGGTGGCACGATCTACCCTGCAATGAACTTGTACATTAGGGCGGGCCGATAAATCACTTTTTAGGGTTCCACGCTATATATTTTAATTCTATAAAAATGCTATAGTTACTGGACAAACTGGTTACAAAGTTACTCAGTTCAAGGTTGTTGGCGTTGGAGTCGCTCTGATATCTGTGCTTCCGTATGTCACACACGGGTCTCTAGCTCGCAGACGGAATGAGTTACAGGTCTAAAATTTGAATAGGTATGTTGTGTAGAATGTTGACCCAAAACCGAATATAGAATTAAAAATTAAATAAGATTAATTTTCAGGGGGTCTCATACGTGAAACGGCCGAAAGAATGTCATTTTTTTCTTACTCCCTTTATGTGGGGTTTAATTGTCTAGACTAGACCTGTTGAGTAAAAAGAAATAGAGGGCCATCACAAGGACAGTTTTTTGTTACGGGTCTATCTCAAAAACTAGTTAGGAAATTGGAATTTTCTGAATATTATGTGCTATACTGTATTTAAACATCAAATATTGCAAACGCCGATTTTTAATACAGGCTAAGGGTTACATACCCGAATACTTGACCAATTTAATTAAAATTAAAATTGCAGATTTGTTTCATAAATTTTCTAGGTAGGTACCTAATGATAAGTTTTATTCAAATCATTGAAGTTTACTAACTTATTTGAATGGTACGGAACCCTCAGGACAGGCACGTATCCAGACTTTTGTTTCGGGGGGGGGTATTTATTTTGAAACAACAATATGAATTGTGAAATAAATCTCTGTAATCACTGTACTATAATATTATTAAGTATCAAATTATCGTAAACGTAACGTGATTTTTTTTTCTCGTCTATCCCATATTGTGGGGTATCGTTGGATAGGTCGTTCAAAAACATTGTGGATGTGTGAAAACTATTTTTCGATTTAGGGATCCGTTGGCGAAATATTAAGCTTTAAAGTGAAAATTTTAGTTAGAGTAGAGCGTCCCCCCTGCTGGCTAAACGGTTGTTTATAGAAATGTGAAACAATTCACAAAAGTAGTATAATATAATGAATTTTAAAGGAAAACTATCACAGCTAAATAGGCTTTACAGGTTTACGAGTACAGGTCACGCCAAATTTTTGGTCCCCTCTAATGTATGGGACTAGAAGTTTGGCGCGGTCTGTATTAGTAGACCAACTTATAAAATGTACCGGGCAACTACGGAACCCTGCATTGCGCGTGGCCCGACATGCACTTGGCCAGTTTTTTATAGATGATGCAAGAACCGTGATAGACAGATGAAATTTTCACGGATGATGTATTTCTGTTGCCGCTATAACAACAAATACTAAAACCGGCCGAGTGCGAGTCGGACCTGCGCACTCCCATACCACATACATGATTTATTTGCTGTTTTTATAGATAATGGTACGGAACCCTTCGTGCGCTAGTCCGACTCGCACTTAGCCGGTTTTTTAGTACTATATTCAAGCTCAAGATGATTTATTCAGGCAGGAACATAAAACTAATGGTTGCTTTTATTTGACTATTGGATCAATGTGCCAAAAGTGGATTGCTGCCCCACTAAGCCAAAAGGTGGCATCTCAAAAAAAATACTTACGTCTTTTTATTTTCATCTTTATTTTCATTTAGAAAAAGCTTAATATCTCGAAACATAGTCCAGTTGAGATAACGCCTTTCAGTTTAGTGGGGCAGTAGCAGGTATGTGTCAAGAAATAAAACGAGAAATGACAAATATAATATGTAAGTGGTCACAGGAAAAGGGTCCTGGCCTGGAGGGAAAATAATTGATTTCAAATAAAACAAGTTTGAAGTTGTGTATAAACACACATGTGAAATAAAATAAAGAAATAAAAAACAAACATGAAAAAAAGAACTGTTTGACCAAAATAAGGCTACAAGTACAAAGAATTCATATCACCCAAAATCCCCTGGAGGGAAAACTATTGATTTCAAATAAAACAATTCAATAGTTTGGAGTTCTGTTTAAACCACAGACATACAGACTAAACCTAAGGATTAATAGTGTTGGCAAGTTTCCATACAAAAACCAAGCGACATTTAAGTTACATGGTACGAAGAAACTTATAAAAATGGGTTGTTTTGGCTGACTTATGCTTGAAACATATTTGTTAATACCCAAACTAATCTCTCGTATATATTTTGTTTGGAAACAAGCAATTTTTATATCTAAAATAGCCCATAACTCACTGAGCTAAAATTGTTTCAAGTCGACTCTATGCATTTATTATTAAAGTTTGGTCTGTGGTTTAAACAGACATGGGACATAAAAATAATGAACAACAAAAACTATAAGTATTTCATATTTTTTTATTGATATAAGAATGTAGTAACTTTTAAAAGCTTCTTTATTTTATTTTTTAATATACATAATTATATATTATAATTAAATGAAATTTATATAAATGGTTTGGACAAATTACAGTAATCTAAAGATATATTTCAGGTCTGACCTGGACCCAGCATCAGTTGAGTCTATGAGTTTAGTATAATATATGAGTACATAAAAACCAAAAAAGGCTGGTCCAAAGAATCAAAACCAACCAAAATCCAAAAAACCATTCCCAGTCCCTTTGGGTCCCTTTTTGTTTGACCACTCACATACAGATGAAGAAATAAATAAAATCAGACTTAGTTGTTTGTGCCTTTGGATGTATAAAAAAATAGAAACATAGTAAAGTATGGTCTATGGTCACAGCACAGATACCTTTGCCCATGCCTATCACAGGAAGGTACAGTAATAAAAATAAATTGAATCCCCAAGGGGGTGTCAGAGGTGTTCTGAGTATGAACTGTGAAATGCAAGTCAAGGTCTATCTCGGTACACCCGTGTTTCACCGACGATTATTTTATTACGTCCCAACTTGATGGGTGGTGAGCCCTATCGCCGTACTTCGGGCACAAATACACGCTTTTTAGGGAATCCAGGTTTCCTCGCGATGTTTTTCTTCACCGTTCAGCAAGTGGCAAGAACAAAATACTATGCACATAAATTCTGAAAAACTCATTGGTGCATGCCCGACTGGAGATCGAACCTGGGTCTCAAGATTGAGAGGCCAGCATTCTGGCTTCGTCCAAACTCATCCCCAGTCTACCCCTGAGCTACTGCTGATTATATAAATTAATAAAAACTTCCTTTTTTTCACTCAGTAAGCAAAATAGTGTTTTATTCACTATTACCCGTGAACTAATAGCCCATTTTAAAAATAGTATTAAGATATCTATGAATAGCCCCTTAGCAGAGTAATTTCAATTTTGACAACCATAAACCTCAGACCAAATAAAAACTCAAGATGGAGCGCTGACGTGAAGCCAGTTTCGTAAAGATGTGTGCACTAAGTGAGTGTTGCCGCCAAGTAAAAACCGAGACAGATTGTGTGAGTTTCAAGTTGTGTACGAACAGGAAACTGTCTCACTTTTGACCTGCTTCACCTGTTACATGGAGTAAACTACATCTTGACTTTTTATTTGGTCTGAGCCATAAACGTAAGCATTCCAAAGCTACATTGAATATCATGCCAAGAAATAAGCAGAATCGGAATATATTTTTTAATATTACATACACTTGTAAAATGGCATTACTGTCTATCTCACTCTGATTCAAGCAATACATTGGTGTCGATTTGGTTTAACACTACTTATTTGACAGGACTAAACTTAATTTAAGCATTCTGTCTATTTATATCTGTATCAAACAGACAAGGACAGGACGCTCAAAATAAGGTTAGTTCTATCAAATAAGTTAAGTCGTGTTGCACCGTATCGACACCAATATCTGTCGCTCCTTGCGGCATTTTAAGCACCTGCTTCTAATTTCAGTTAATTTTTGTTTGTAAATACCTACCACTAAGTTTAACAAGTGTTTTCATTCGAATTTCTAAGTAGGTATTTAAATATTTTTAAGATGAGCTCCTTTTACAGTAGAATAGCAATATAAACAAATAAAATAGGTAATTTTTATTAAAGGTTATAGAAAAGTATGTTAATTGGTACAATTAATTGAACTTAGGCTACTTATATAGGTATCATTATTGAAATAAGCGTTGTAGATAATTATGCTTTCCTGCTTTGTATGGAAATAAACAAACAAAATCTTCAGAAAAAATTAAATTATTTATTTCAAGTTATGGATTTTCTGCCTGACTGTACAAATCACTGTAAAGGGAAGTGAAATATCTGGTATTATTATTTGTGTGGTTGATCACGAGACAGCAAATCCACACGCCAGGTACTTTCCCCATAGCAGCCACCCGAGCCGCACCTCATACCACCAATTTGGTTGGTAATTAGCTCACTGCGCGGTACATCGCTCGGCGCTCTGGTTACCTGCATTGAGTTATATATGTTTTTCACAGTATGAAGAGTCAAAGTTAGAAAATAAAAAATTTTAAACTTATAATTCAAACAAAATGTTTTTTTCATTAAAAAAGCATATCATATTAGTTTTATTTTGGATTAGCAGGGCTATTCAGGATGGCGAAACAAAAATTATAATCTTGGAATATGGAATTGTGTAGCTGTGGCACTGAAAAGACTCATCTAAGATGTTGAATTTTACGAAATTCATAGAAATATTGATAACTTGATAACTATTGACTTTTTCATGAGCTGGCCTATCAGCCCTCCAAGGGATAACGTTGACATTTGGGACACCTGTATACCTGCTAACCATTAGCCTATCTTATAGTAATAGGGGTGAAGGTTGGGGTGTAGTTAAAGGGGGAACTATGGCTTGACAAAGGGGCTTGAAATGAAAATTTTTCTTAAGTGAAAAAATAGGTTAGCGCATTTTTCCCTGATACGTAGCACTTTTTTGAAAACCCAGCTCACCTGTTACAAGAAATACAGGTAGTAGATATTGAAGTACGTTATTGGCAGCAGTTGTAGGATGAAACTGTTTTTAAATTTTGTCCATGGTCACTTTAATGAACTCTCATAGGAATCAAAATAACACTCGAAGAGAAAGTTCTTAACTCAGCGATAACACGGGTTTCTCACTTTCTTCAGGTGCAGTTAATAAGTGAGCATTGAACTAGGACTAGGATGCACTGTTTCTTCTAGAACCTTATAACAAACTCGCTGAGCCTCGCTCATTACGTCGATAATAGGCGTTCTACAACAGTATGTACATTCAACCACGCCGCTTGCAACGTGACCACGACGAGACACGCACGACGTAGAAACGTGACGTAGACCTGTTATGTGAACAGAACTAGTGCCGTCTCTTTTGAATTTAACAAATAATTCGACGAGCAAAAGAGAAAACTACATGTAACACATAAAACGGCAACAAATTCCTGCTGTAAACAAAAGAAAGAAATAACTTAGGGTTCCGCCGTTGAAATTTTCACTCGGATTTTGACTAGGAGGGATGTCGATTGCAAATAGATTTAATCGAAGATCGATTAATCGGCGCCGAAAAAATCGTTTTTTTTCGAAACGATTCCATCTTTGAATCTATCCATGCAACCGCAGATTGTGGACACGATTTTTTTGCAGTTTCACGGAAAATTTTGCTAACAAATCACATACAGTTAAAAAGAGTACCTACATTTAATAACGTTTCCAGCAAGTATTTGATTTCAAAATTATTACTTATAGGAAGAGGAAGAAGAAGGAAGAGCCTTACATATGAAGATTGGAAGTTCGAGTGGGTAATTGAGACTGACAAGTGTTGTAACATAATATTAACATAATAATAATCGAATAAAATTTGTAATCAAAATATTTATTTTGTAAAATTTATATTTTACAAGTCAAAGTTTTAATTTGTATTTGTTTTATGTATTTGCATTTTTGGTCACTTTGGCAATAAAACTTTAAAAACTTTTCATAAATGTTTTATTTATGAGAAAACAACTAACTTTACTTACAACAAACTCAGGAAAAATTATCGCTTATGAATTTTTACCTAGATTATCAACAAAATTAAAGTGAATTTCTGTTCCGATTATGAATCGATCTATTCCTTACCAATTTTTTTGGATCGATTTTTTCACCTTGATTTGAAATCGATCTTTGTTAGAAAGAATCGACATCCCTAAGTTTGACACGAATTTAACAGTGTTGCCAGGTGAGAAAATTTAAAATGCTTTAAAACGCGGATTTTTGACAAAAAAAACTAATTAAATTGTTAATTATGGCCCATTACACAATGAAAAAAATAAGGAACAACGAATAAGGAATAGCGATAAAAGATAAACATATCACAAAAAATCAAACATACTCCAAACCAGAGTCAGGTCAAGTAAAGGATCTGAAAATAGATTCGATAGGACCACCCAAAAATTAAATCAACTGGGGCGAAGAAGCAGGCAAAAGCTAGTTATTTATATAAGATCCAATAGAGTGCTATTTGTTTAATTTCACGTTAAATGCGTGTTTTGCCCACACACTACACAAAACATTGTTTTACAACACATTTTTGTTGAGAAAAATTGAAAATTAAATCAAAAAGTTTTAAAATGCGTAGTGTAACTTTGTTTTGTGTAGACACAAAATTTAATGTTTAAAATTATGTTTTTATACCTATGTGTGCATACGTTTATATGTATTTTGTAAGGCATAACACGTTGGAGACCCGGCTTTAGACATTCTGAAATTTGATTTATATCGTATTTTAGATTAGAAGTTTTAAAGAAAATTACCATTAAACTATTTTAGGTTTATTCAGGCGTCCCGATTTGAAATCCAAAATCCCGACTGTTCGCTCCGTCCCGAAGTCAGGCACATTGGACCTGGCAACACTAGATGCGACTCACGTCACGAAGCTTGGTTGGAAAAATAAAAATGCCCTGCGAATGGCTGGCTATAAGAAATAAGAAACAGGTTCCCACAGTGATGAAAATTCTATTAATTCTCATTCCTTATTTTACTGAAATCGAAAATTTTTCATATTTTTTAAATTATTGGAGTAGCCCTGGATACAAGATCTTTCAGCTAACGTGTTCAAAACGTCGACGGTGCGTTCAATAAAATCGGTGTAAGCAAAAAACCTAATACTCAAGTGGTATTGCTCTGGGAACAAACGGCCCAAACGCGCACGAGCATCAAAAGTTTTGGGATATTTTATTGGCCCTTTGCGGCCAAGCGGAAATTAATATTTTACTGAGATTTTACCCCTTAGTTCTTGACAAGATTGGATTGACATGACTACATAACAGACTTAGACTCTAGCTGCATGTGTCGGTTGTTGTGATAATTTGCAACGTTGAAGGCCTTGGCAACTACAATCCATAAAATTTCTTAACTGTATTTTATGTCTCTAAAAGAAATTAGAGACTTGCATAAAAAAGAAAAATAGGAAAAAATATTTACTCAGGGGTTTTTAAGGGGATTTAAAAAAATACTTGGGACTAAAATTTGACATGGGTTGGCAACACTGCAGTTAAAAAAAGTTCTTTCGAAACTGTCAGACCGTGAATTGTACGTACTATTTTCTTTGGCCCGTTTAAATCCTTTTTTATCACAGTTTGTGAGTTATATTATTGAGTGTTAATATCTTAAACAATTAAATTAAACATGAAAGAAGTTAAATGTGGATATATTTCAGTATTACAACCTTATTTGTGTTGCAGTAATCATGGGTCGTGTGATCCGTGCTCAACGTAAAGGTGCCGGTTCGGTCTTCGTTTCTCACACCAAAAAAAGGAAAGGTGCACCTAAACTCAGGTCCTTGGATTATGCCGAACGTCACGGATACATCAAGGGTGTAGTCAAGGTAATTTCAACCTCCAGTTGAGTAGGTATCTATTTTCTTGCAGCCGTGCTATTTTCTGATAATTTACTAAACAGACATGTTTGTAATGCATTTTAATTTAAGGTTATATTATAATGTAAGTCCATAGAATTATTAAACTCTTTCCATGATGACTTCTCTTACCTACTCTGAAAGTGTTATGATTACACAGAGGCTCTTTCTGATGCTGTCATATCTTTTAAACTAGTTTTAATTTCTACATACTTTAAGATATTCATACCTTGATAATTTGCTACCAGGATATCATCCATGACCCGGGTCGTGGTGCCCCCCTGGCAGTGGTCCACTTCAGGGACCCTTACAAGTTCAAGACACGGAAGGAACTATTCATTGCCCCCGAGGGTCTCTACACTGGACAGTTTGTCTACTGTGGAAAGAAAGCCACACTTGAAGTTGGTAAGTTTGTGATGTTGCTTGTACTATGGTAGTGCATCAGGTAAATTTTTTGATATCATCTACCTGGTTTAAGGGGGTTGGGGGAGGTGGATTAAAATGGTTTATGAAACTGGTTTCAAACATATCACCTCTTTAACAAACAAGATTAATTTTTATTTAAAAGCTGCTCACATATAGTATGCGTCACGGCGGGAGTGCGGGCGGTGTCAATATATGTAAAATGGCACTCCCGCCTGTCGCGAATTATAGGTCTGAAAGCAGACCCTTTCAAATGGTGGCCTGTAAGTCAATAAGTCATTTTTCAAAAGTTTGCTGAGGTTTATCTTTCGTCTCCTTGTAGTAGTGTTTACATTGACAGGTTTTTTTCTGAAACAGGTGTCATCTATGAACAAATGTACAATCAATTGCAAAAGTATACTAGTTTTAAGAAACTATTTTACATACACCATATGTTATTGAACATTTTCACAAAATAACAGAACAACAAGTAAATGAACTTTTCTGTGGTACAGGAGAAACCTGAAATAAAAAAATATGTATAAATAATTTGGGTAATGCAAGTAGGACTCACAAAGGGTTCTGTACTACTACACAATATGGGTACAGAACCCTAAAAACGTTGTTCAGAATAACATCAAGGCAATGCAAAACAAATCACTAAAATGTAGTGCCTGACAAACTATTTGGCTACCGCTGAGTATGGGACCCAGATTTTTTTATTTTGTGTTCTACTTATTTGTACAATATAATATAATTTTATTTTGATCTAATTTGAAACTTTTCTGTATTGCTGGTTTATGATAGAGCTGAAACAATTCATAATTATAAAATGCTATTTTTACATGGGACCCTCCCCTGAATTTAATTTTATTTGGCATGATACAGGCTATAGTAACACATATTCTGTGAGAATTTCAACTGGCTACCTGTTGCAGTTGAGGCTGTAGACCCCTGTGACAGAGGGACAGTCAGACAGACAGCGGAGGCTTATCAATAGGGTCCAGTTTGGCACCCTCCAGGTATAAACCCTAAAAACTTAAAAAAATAACTTTATCCCTAAAGTTGATGGACTTAAAGTATTGGTAGGTAGGTACTGATGTATCAGTTGGAAAATTCAGTGAAAAATTCAGCATCTCGTAATAGCATCTTTATGGAGTCTATATTATAAGGTCTTGGTCCTACAATTCAAAGTGAAAAAATTCAAGAGATAATAGAGTATCCCAACAAAAAAAAATGTTTTTTTTTGTCTGAATCGTTTTGTTACCTTTCCATAGAAATTTAGTCACCTGATTACCACTTTGTACTGGGTTGTGTAAAAATGATTTGAGCAAAACATTGACCTCTCATAAGCAACTAGACTCACAATCTCGCTCAAAAAGTGTCCGCGATGTATCTTGTCACTGCTATGGTGGGGTGACAAATTCGAATGACGATTGCGTACAACTGACATTACATCCTATGTTAACGAAATAAGATCTTCATTTGCTTGAAGATTTATGCTACTTTGCATGTCGCACATTCGGACACTTTTCTTAGAGACTGCGTGTCTTGTTGTTTATGAGAGATCAATGGAGCAAAACATTTTTTTTTTCTTCTGGTATGTGATGATCAGTTAATGATACATGATCTACCCTAGAATTATTTTCACTTGTTATTGTAGGACCTTATATATTTTTTCACACAGAATATGCAATAAATATATATACATTTTTGGGCTTCATACCTGAAGAGTGCCAAAAGCGACCCTATTACTAAACCTCTGCTGTCTGTCACAGGAGACTACAGCTTTTCAGCAGTTATAAAAATAAATAATAAAATAAAATAAAAATAAAAAAGCCTTTATTATTCCAAAATTTTTAAGTGTTAGGTACAATTTTTGCAACTTGTATTTGTTAATATTGTTAGTAATTTTCTTATTTTAGTAATTAGTAGTGTTAGTTTCTGCAGATTTGGACCCCTCTCTGGGTGTAGGCCTCCTCCAGCTTGTTCCATGTCTCCCTGTCTTCCGCCTTTTTCAACCAGTCCTTTCCAGCCGTCTCCACTATATCATCTGCCCATCTCTTATAGGGTCTGCCGACTTTTCTTTTCCCAATTGGGCCCTTCCATTTTGTTGCGAGTACTGTCCACCTTTTGTCCTTATAACGAGCTAAGTGTCCTGCCCATCGCCATTTTAGGTTAAGCAGTTATAGGTAGCCAATTGAAATTTTCACAGAATAATGTGTGGCTCTGTTATTTGTTTCAGCTCTATCTTAAAGACAGTCTTAGACGGTAAATACAGACAAGTTTCAAATTTGACCAGATTGTGATACATACTCTAAAGTAAAACAACAAAAATAAAAGGATTCTGTACTATTTTTTATTGTGTTAAATTGGAAACTTAAATTTTGTAAAGTATTATCACAGTTTAAAAATCCATACAGTTGTCCAATGAAAAGACTGAGCAATTGTGCAGGGCCTTCGGGGCGAGACGCGGGAGGTAAGCCACTGAGCTATCACAGTTTGCCCCACAAGCCCTGCACAACCTCTGAATGACTGACAACTGTATTAGTATGATGCTAGCAATATTAATTCCAACTTGATATATAACTTGATATCCTATTATTAACTACGCTGATACCTGTTATTTGGATGCCAAAGAAGAGCATCTCAATAAACTGGAACGCTTGCTTAACACCTGCATCCGTTTCATATTTGGCTTGAGGAAATATGACCACGTTTCAGAGTTTCGTGCAAAACTCAACTGGCTTCCTATTCGCGACCGTAGAAACCTAAGAATTGTTTGCCTTCTTTATAGTATAATTACCGATCCAAATACCCCCTCATACCTCAAGTCAATGATACATCTCTTGTCTGACAATCACGATAGAATGCTCAGATCCTCAAATAACCTTCTTCTCTCGATTCCTTTGCATCATTCTGGATTTGTATCCAATTCTTTTAGTGTGGTTGCTGTTCGTCTCTGGAACGAACTTCCCGACGATGTCAGAAAAGCCCCCTCCCGTAACTCCTTTAAGTATTCTGTGCACAGACACTACCTCTCCAAAAACACACAAATATGAACTTCTTTAATTCTTATTATTTTTTGCAGTCATGGTATGTATTTATTTATGTATTTATTTACAATATACTTATTAAAACTTGTATTTATTTATGTATTAACATATATTCTTTTTAGGTATTGTTACCTATAGTTATTAATTTAGAGTAGTATCTTCATTTAATTTGTAATTTTCAAGTTTTTACTCTTCTTGCACGCCCACCTACCTATTTATCTTGTACCATCTGTGGGTTGACTGGTAGAAAATGCTTTATGCATTAAGTCCGCCTTTTTGTACTTATTTTTTTGTGCAATAAAGTATTTATGATGATGATGATGATGATGATGATGATGATGATGATGATGATGATGATGATGATGATGATGATGATGATGATGATGATGATGATATCTCAAGGCAAACCATAACTAAGAAAAGGCACTTGACACGCGAACAGGCAGACAAACGGATGGACAACAAAGTAATTGTTGAAATAAGAATGACAAGGGAAGGTTATCATTAATAAAAACGGTATTTTTTCAGTTTCTAAAGCTCATCTCTGTGATTTACAGGAAACGTAATGCCTGTTGGAGCCATGCCTGAGGGTACCATCGTCTGCAACCTCGAAGAGAAGATGGGTGACCGAGGTCGGCTGGCCCGCGCCTCCGGTAACTTTGCCACAGTCATCGGACACAACCCTGACGCCAAGCGCACGCGAGTCAAGCTTCCATCTGGAGCTAAGAAAGTCCTGCCCTCGAGTAACAGAGGCATGGTCGGTTAGTATTATTTCTAGTCAAATGCTTCAATTTATTGAAACGAACCCGTTTATGATGATTTCTATCTTACCTACTCTGAATGTCTTATGATTACACAGAGGCTCTTTCTGATGCTACACAAACAAATCCCATTCAAATTAATTAATCAATACTTTAAAATATATATGAAATTGAAAATTTCCAGGTATTGTCGCTGGTGGCGGACGTATTGACAAGCCCATCCTGAAGGCTGGTCGTGCGTACCACAAATACAAGGTGAAGCGAAACTGCTGGCCGTACGTGCGTGGTGTTGCCATGAACCCCGTCGAGCATCCTCACGGAGGTGGTAACCACCAGCATATTGGTGAGTTACATTCAATTATATTGTTGCTTCTTACCGATTTTTATGTACGACTAGCCTTATGCGAAAACAGATTGCCTGCCTTGACCCTTTTTATGATTTCACTAAAATTGGCACACTTCTTTTAGTTATTGCAAGTATATCAAGTATGTGTAAATAATAATAATAATTTAGAATGTAACAATCTTATAATAACAGGGTATGCATAAACCCTTAGCGGATTTTAAGTAATAAGTTTAAGCGGAGTTTAAGTTTTAGCGGGCGATTGGGTGTTTATTCATTTTACCAGTCACTGAGACTAGGATACAGGCAAAACACATGAAAACTTCTTGTCGGTGATGCCAGCCAGTTGAAAAACCTCCATTGTGAGAAAAATCATCCTCCTTGTGTATGAGAGATGCCACACATGAGCAATGCTTCGTGATTCACATCAGACGGTCGTTGGCGGGACGACAAACAGCAAGCGGGTTGACGGGGCATAGTAGGGTGGGTTCTCGAGTCGAGTTTTTGGTCACTTGTGCATCTATAGATGTAGCGGGGTGGAACACGACTCAAATGTTTTAATTTTTTATAGATTTTTCTGTTAGTTATGAAAGATGGATATTGAATGTCTGAATCAGTTTGTAATAAGAATAAGGCGTGTATTTTGAAATCTCAATTATTGGACATTGCGCTTCAACCTATCGACGCAGGCGTTCTTCACAACAAGCATGTGCGATGTACTCATCGGTTGCCCAGCCCCGCTTTTATTGTGACCAGTGAGACCGCCACGCTACATGACTACCTCACTATCACCCCACCCCACAAATGCCCCACTTTCTGTCTGGTGAGGCGTTCAGGAACATAAAGACGATGTTATATTTTATTAAGGGTGCGCCGACCAAAATAAGCTAAATCGGCAGTCACAGTTAAGTTGATTTAATGAATAATTCTTTAATAAATTTTTAAAAATCATATTAATATCACAGAAAATGTATGTACACTTTATCCGAAGCAAAAATTAAAAATAATCTACAGTTCATAAAGCAAAACTATTTAAACTAAGCCCAAAATGTATGAAAGGCGTATTAGCGTTTAAGTCATTTTAACAACTTGACTGTAGAGTTTTATCTCAAATACTTTCAAACAATCACCAAAATATAAACTACAATTTGTTCAACTTACATTTTAGAAATATTGCATGGCAATTTAAATACGATTTATTTAAAATGCACCACAAATCCGCCATACATTTTTAGTATGGCCGCGCAGCAGTCAATAAAACTGACCACGATAAACACGACCACGAGAATACAGAGCGAGGTGTCTAAGCGTCGCACGCTCGGCGCAGCCTTAGTCAGGTAGCATCACCTCAATTCGGTAGAAGGTTTCCCCTTGAGGTAGCGCCAAAAAAAAGATGCTTCTTACCCATAATACATGACGTATTATTATGATACAAATAAGTATTAAGAAAAGAGAAAAGACAGTATGCAAGGGAAAAGGGCCATTAATAGAAATATGGCTATTAAAGAAGGGTAACCTCAGAAGGCATTGAGGAGCATGTCTCCATTGATGAATGACCCCAAGTTGCAGTATGAGCCTTTTCAGGTTTACATCATGATTTATGGTCCTTTACTTTGAGAGCATAGTCTTACCAGCCGTGTTTTCTTCTATAATCTTGACGAATTTATAATTTTCCAGGTAAGGCGTCTACCGTCAAGCGAGGAACGTCCGCTGGTCGCAAGGTCGGTCTCATCGCCGCCCGCAGGACCGGAAGAATCCGAGGTGGAAAGACAGACACGAAGAAGGAGGCGTAAATGTTACATTTTACTTAATAAACATCAGAAAACCGATCTAGACGACATTTTATTGTTTGTATACCCATCCTGAAGGGCAATTCCGGAACCATGGTCGAAACGAGATTTCTAAAACTCGACCGAAAAATGTATGGAGTTTGACAGATAAAACGGGATTTTACGGTCGAGAAGGCTATTTCGACAGACTAAGAATAGCCCTCCTGGTGTGTACGCTCTGTTACAGTATGTATTCTTGTATAAGACTAGCCTGCCCGCGGCGTCGCACGCGTTTTTTTTTTCAATCTATGCCCCGTTTTCGGCTTAGCGGTTATTTTATGAAGACTCCTAGTACCATAGAGAAATATTTTATCTATGCCTAGTAGCATTTATGTTGACTAGGGTCACTACGATGATAAAAATGAAAACGGCATCCAAATCCGCAATTGCCCCCCATCCCCCTCACCCGCAACCGACCGAAGCACTTTCACAATTTTGATATCGTCATACAGACAAAGATATTCTCAAATGTAAATTACTTTTTTAGGAAATAAACATTTTTACAAAATTTGTGTGCCTAGAGCCTAGAACGAATTTTTCCCCTTGCGCGAAATCCTAGATTCTCACGTTTCATGATTCTTCTTGAAAATAAAAGCTAATGTCAAGCGAAGACTACATGATGGTCATAGATAAAGTTGTGTTGTATCCTCGGACGAACCAACCTCAGAAGAAGGTTCTTATTCTATGGAACCAACCAACTGGACAGGCCACCAACAGACGAACCCCTCTGCCAAAGGTATAAGCTCCGCGGGCATACCGGTTATATAAAAACAATAGATGTCCCTGTGTGTGGTTGTGCGTATTGTTTAAGCTAGTGTGTGTGCATCGCGACGCTGCCTCATCCCCCACCGAAAATGACTAGCCTAAAAATTAGTGCGCAGTTCCACTCCAGTTGGTTTTCTCCTCCAAGATTGTACCCAATAGCTTATTATGGAATTCTGCTTGGCTTGTTTCATAAACAAGCACTCGTGTTCGTTCCAGTCCCAATCATTACGTCATAGTGCACACAAAACGATTGGCAACAGATTTGAAGCGATATTTTTAGATTCCGTCAATAAAATCTGTCTACATAGGTAACACTAAAAGTTTCCGGAACTGGCCACTTACATAAACAATATTTAAAAATTTATTGCAACATTTGAAAATAGAACTCTTTGGCTGTAGAATGCAGTTTGTTTCATCTGACTGTCTTTTGTTTTTACCTTGTGGCGCCATTTAAAAAATTGTGTGTCTGCATCAACATGGATTTAACTCGGGAAAATTTTCGTAGTATGATTTTCTACGATTTTAAGTGTAATTTGACAGCTCAACAGAGCATCGCTCGGCTTGAAACAGCTTTTGGCAATGAAGCACCATGCAAGACGACTGTTTATAGCTGGTTTGCAGAATTTAAGCGTGGTCGTATCAATCTCAGTGACGAATCTCGCGATGGTCGGCCGTCCACCGCTGTGACCAACAAAAACATCGATGCTGTGCGCCGTATGATTGAAACAGACAGGCATGTGACCTACCATGAAATTCGCGCATCCTTAGAAATAGGCATGAGTCAAATACAATCAATCCTACACAAACATTTGGGTGTGAGAAAGCTGTGCTCGCGGTGGATCCCACACAACTTGACCGAGGCTCAAAAAACGGACTGCGTCACTTGGTGCAGTGCCATGCTTACCAGATTCAACGAAGGTGCGTCAAATTTGGTGTGGGACATAGTAACAGGTGACGAAACATGGATTTATTGCTACGATCCCAAAACAAAGCAGCAATCGAGCGTATGGGTCTTTCAAGATGAGCCGAAACCAACCAAAGTGGCGCGCGTGAAAAGTGCATCTAAGCGGATGATTGCTTCTTTTTTTAATAAAACTGGACACGTGGCTACTGTTGCTTTAGAGAATCGTCGTACCGTGAATAGTGACTGGTACACGACCATTTGTTTGCCGGAAGTTATTGACGAACTACGTAAAAATAAACGTAAACGCCGTATCATCCTGCACCACGACAATGCTAGTTCTCACACGGCCAGACAGACAAACGACTTTTTGAAGACGAAAAATGTAGAACTCATGAGTCATCCTGCATACAGTCCCGACCTGGCACCTTGTGACTTTTTTCTGTTCCCAAAAATTAAGAACCAATTACGCGGTCAACGATTTTCATCACCAGAAGAGGCTGTCGAGGAGTATGAAAAACACGTTTCAGAGGTCACCACAGGGGAGTGGCACAAAAGTTTTCAAAACTGGTTTGATCGAATGAAAAAGTGCATAGACGCCAAGGGAGATTATTTTGAAAAACAATAAATTAATTTTGTACCTTTAATAGTATTTTTTCATATTCATTCCGGAAACTTATAGTGCGTCCCACGTATCCATAGCAAATGTATTGACCCGCAGAAATTATTGTTCTGTGTATTAATATTCATAATATCTAAGTAGCAAAATAACACGCAAAGGAGAAACAATTAAATCAAATAAATTTTAGGTCTTCATTTAGATGGCCAATATGGACTGGTGTATGTCCCTGATTTTTACAAAAACATCGCGGCAATGACAAGAAAAATAATTGTAATAATGCTTCGCATCAAACAGACGAAAAATACTGAGCGGGTTCTTAATATTCGCCAACGGATCCCTAAATCGAAAAATGGTTTTCACACAACCACAATGTTTTTGAACGACCTATCCTACGATACCCCACACTACGGGATAGAAGAGAAAAAAAATTATCCCCAATTTATGAGTATGGGAGATACCTTTAAACATTATTTTTTCCGAGATTTTATTTTACCATTTTGTCGGCGTGATTAATATGTATATCCATGCCAAATTACAGCTTTCTAGTACTAGTAGTCTCTGAGCTAAGCGGCGGACAGACGGACATGGCGAAACTATAAGGGTTCCTTATCGGACTACGGAACCCTAAAAATCAGGAATTACAAGAAAAACTAAGCAAAACTTGAAATTCTGTGAAATCGGGGGTATGCGGTATGTCTATTAGCGGATCCTGAATCTCACCTTTTATTTAAGTGAGTCGCGATCAAGTAAATTTGGGAACCACTGGATTAGACTAAGATAACCCCGATTTCACAGTTGTTATTTTCAACAGGCTGCTTATCTATAAAATGCAGCGGTGTGATTGGCTGATTCGTCGATAGATGTCCATAATTCAGAAACTGACCAATGGTTAAAAACAAAACCTTACCTTACCTTTGGTCTTTACTTTGACTAAATTATCTGATCTTGTAAAACTTGGACACCTGTTTTTTCAGACCTTTGTCTTTCCGTTGTCAGGTCGGTTACCTATGTAATTGGACACATTTCACTCGATAGATTTTACTTTTGAAAATGATGCCCTCTTAAGTTATTAATTCGTTTTATCTCTCAACGTCTTGAGTTTTATGTCTGAAATGAAAACACGGTTTATTTTCCGATACCAGGTGAAAAAACTCTTACATCAAATACTTTTTCGTAAAATCCAGAAAAACCTGGAAAATTCACTGATTAAGCGTGCTGGCAGAGCGCGAAGCGAGCGTTATAACAATTCGCTCTTGCAGAAATATGCACATGCTTAGCATCTTGTTTGATTATTTTACGTAACCCCTATGCCCCTCCGTATCTTCGCGAACGTTTCGGTTTTCTTCCCCCTCGTGACAGGCTTAAAAGATCGTGTGACCTCAGGACCTTGCAAGTGCCTCAATGTAATACAAAATTTTACTCTAAATCATTTACAGTACGAGCAGCTCGAATGTGGAACACACTGCCTAAGATTCTGAGTGATAGTCCGTCAATATCTTCATTTAAACGTAAATTAAAAGAGCACTTCCTCTCGTATGAGTAATATTTAAGTATATATTTTAAATTATTTAATTATATATTAATATTATATTTGTATTTATTCATTCTTCATTTATATCCATTATATTTGTATAGAATAAGTTGTTAAAATCCTTTTGTATGCTTGCTGCCAACCTATTTCGTGTATTCTTTCACCACAGTACTGGTTGGCTGGAAGAAACCTCTTGAAGAGGTAAGCTCGCCTTTGTGCATATTTTTTTACTTTTTTTGTTATCTTAGTTTTAGTTTCTGTGTGTGTACAATAATAATAGCGATGAAACGTTTTCTGACGAGTGTGAGTTTCAGAGCAATCACACGAGTCGAGAAAAAGTTTCTCGCACGAGTTTCGTATAATATTTTATAGCACAAGTGGGGAAAATGCCGACTTTTGGGGTCTTACTCGCGATAACTAACAACATACCTTAATAGATATGTGCTTCACGTTTCGACGCCTCTGTAGGCTGTCGTGGTCACAAGCTAACCCCAATACAAAATTAATAATGTGTGAAAATAGCGAGAGTTTAATAATGGATATAATAATATAATGTAGACTTTCTGACAACATACTGAGGTTCAAAATCACTCCGGAAGAGTATCGTGCACCAGGGGTTGACTGGCCCGCACCAGCTGCAACGGATTGTCTTCTCAAATGCCGGCGCTCGGTGCAGGCGGGAATCCGTTGCTAGCCGTGCGTGCGTTGCGGCTGGAGCGGGCCAGTCGACTCGTACCACAGAGCAAATAAAAGACTCGTACCTAAGCGTTTACTTTGGGTAAGTAAATTTTTAAGTTGCTTTGTTAATTGCCCTCTATTTGTTTCTGTATTGCTTTTTGTTTTTAGTACCATCTTAGATGTCACAAAGGAAATTGAGGTGAAACGTCTATCTATACCAGGATTCTTAAATGAAACTGAACAGATTTCCCAAAGAAACAACTGTGGAAATGTATTTTGGTAAGTACATTTTAGTTCATTTTTTCCTATTCATTAAAACGAATCTCGTTTCTTATTAGTAATCCCATCGATGCTGAACTCTGATATATCCAATTCGCTGTCATAATCTTCTGCCTTCTTTATTTTTGGTTTTACGGAAGTGTTGACGTTTGGTGCTGGGTTATTGTCAGTATCGTCGAACACGGAGCTGCCTAGGCTGGTGTTGCTGCCTCCGATACTGGCTGCTCTCGTCACTGGTCCTCTTAACACATCAACTCCGCCAACCAGCATGGTCGAAGGGGTGTCGTTGCGGCGAGCCAGTTGCGATTCGATTGTCCGCTTCAGTTCTGCTATTTTGGGAGATGTTGTTGAGACGATCTTTAATTGGTCACCGTTGTCGTTTTTCTTCAGAGGCTCATTGTCAATGCTGAAAAGTTATAAATTATTGAGAACAAGTTATGTATTTTTCTTTATTTTAATTACATAAATAGGTATCTAATATACCTAGATATATCCCATTCGTCATCATCAAGGTTGATGAGACCTAGCTCATATTTTTCATCGCTCTTCTCTGTGCTTTGAGATGGCGATGCACTAATGGACTTTGTTTGGATTGCATCTAAATCGAATAAGACTTTTTTTTTGTTCAAGGAAGATGTTGATGGAGCATTTTTCAGAACTCCTTTCGAATGTTTCGGACTTAAAATATTGTCTTCAGACAAAATTTTCCTCACGGGGGAATCGATAGATTTTCCAACAACCGTAAACTCCTTAATTGTATTTGGTGATCCATTTTCACTGTTTATTGTTTTTTCTTCTCTTACGTCTGAAATGTCTATAGTTGATCGTGTCCTGTTCAAGGCAAGAATATTATTTTCTTTGACAATTTTTTGCATTGCTTCATTATAGTTACCAGTTGCAGTTGAAGGTCTTCGAGCAGGAGATTTAATAAGATTGTCAATGGATTTTGATGATTTGGTTAGATATGCGGAATCATAATACTTGTGATCACTTTCAGTAATGTCCGTTTCTTCTTCTGAGTCTTGCGTGCCACTAATATCTTCTGTGGTTCGGACATTAAGAGGCTTATGAACTTCCTCACACTTTTTTATTTTTGATGAAGTTTTACGTTCTTTGGTGTCGATTTGCTTACGATTATGTTGAACCATTTTACTGTCAGATTCCAATGAGTTTCGTCTTTGGCTGGGTGGAGTAGAAGGTGCCGAGCCTGGAGGTGTCTTTAACAAAGCTATCGCCCTCTTTGCCACGTCAACATTCAGCGATTGACGATTGTTCCTGTTTCCTTCATTATGTTTCACAAAAGACATGGCTTTGTTTTTGACGTTGGAAATAACTGATGTCAGACTAAAAGCTTTCGTCATTTTTGTTGCCTTTACCAGGTTTGATGAATCAGTTATTTTCAACTGCCTTTCTGAACCAGCTTTCGAGTCCAGGAATGCTAAAATGGCGTGCCTTATATTTTCATATGCAGGGTTTTTCTGAAAACATTAATTTCGTCGTTTACTTGATTGATAAATTACTTTTACATTGCTAGTAGAGCTGAAATAGTTTTGTTTTTACTTTACCTTTGTCTTAAGTCTTTGTTCTTGCTGAAGATGCATACGTTGTTTATTATAATTGGAGTGGGGTATTCCATTTTTGAGTGGGTCTACACCAACTGCCACCAGTCTATTGTTTACTTCTTCAGTTAACTTCGCTCTAACAACTTTTACTGGACTAAAATAAACATCAAAAGTATGTGAACATTCAAGACGATGAAAAAAGTAGACAAATTATCATTTAAGTATTTTTTTTACCTTCGTGGAGTAATAGGTCCATTATCCTTACGAACATATTCCGCTACTAGTTTTTCTTTCCTTTTTTTATTTTGTTTTGGTTGCTTTTTCGACTTATTTCTTTTTCCCTCAACAAAGTTTTCTCCATTTAACTTAATATCAGCGTTGCGATTATTGATTATGATTTCATCGTTCTTTATTGTACGAGGTTTCTTTAGCGTACTCGTTTCTTTTAACGTCTTGTCTTCAACCAACTTTTGTGGTAAATCATTATAGTTCTCACTTGAATCAGAAGAGCTTGAGGAAGTGTTTATATTCAAAAGAGCTTGGGCCTTCTGATGAAGGTCTTCTAGACTTGTTCTTCCTATCATCCAGTTAGGTTTTCGATTAGCTTTCATTTCTTTATCCATGTTTTTAGTTTCTGTAACCTGTAAAGAAAATACTGTTTAAAATTAAATCAAACTGAGTAAAAGATATATTAATTTATTCTAATGCGCTTCACATTTGCCAATACTTGCTGCAGGGAAATGTTATCTACCGTGTATACATTAACATGTTTTGGAGGGCTGTCATTATTATGCTTCGGAAGTCCAGGTGATAGTGGTTTCTCGTAATTTAGAGATCGTTCCTCTAAAAGAACTTGTAGCCTGTCAGCTCGAATTTGCTCAGCGTCAGCCAGCGTCTTCGCTTCTTGGGCCTCCTTCGCAACTTGGTTTAGATGTTGTACCAATAATTCATATTGCTTAGATTGTGTCTCAACTTTCTGCATCCACAATAGCATTTGTGCTTCGATTTCATTTTTCTTGTCAACCTTTTCCTTCTCTGCCGTGACCATCTGAAAAATTATCGAGAAGTCATACATTTTCTGTTTATCAGTAAACTTTTGTTGAGATAACTAACGCACTTACTTTGTTCGATATCTCCTGTTTTAATGCAAGTATTTGTTGACCTTGCTCCTTTATAGTGGTGTGGAGTTGTACAATCAATTCGTGCTCATGTTCATTTGCTTTGGGCGTTTCCTGACCTTTAATCGAGTTGATTGTTTCCAGTATTTGGCTTCGCATCAACTCAATATCTTTGCTATATTTATCACGCTCTTCTTTTTTCCACTCCTCGAGTTTGTCTAACAAGTTAGTTTCTTTGTTTATTACATTTTCACCATCACTATTTTGATTCACAGGATTGTTATCTTCGTCTTTCTTTGTATGATTGTCTACATCTGGCGTTTTGGTTGTAGAATGATTGAAATTAACAATGGTTAATTCCATTTCACTTAACTTTGCTTTTAATTCCATAATTTCTTCATTAAGTTTGTGATTTTCGTTTCTAGTATCATTGTTTCCAGTTGTTGCCTCAGACGGAGAATCTTTTTGAGGGAGATCTACAACTGTTGCACTAGGATGTCTCCTTGTTATGTGGCTTTTGAGATACAATTGATTTAGAAAAGCTTTGTCGCAGTAGTTGCATTTATTGTACTGATGAGCAGAATCTAGTAACGAAGTAGCGGGATACATTTCTCCGTTGTTTGACAGAGTTTTCAAGATCATGTTTGCTATGTTTTCGTGACCGTACATGATGGGCGGTCTGTAGTTGTGTTTTGTCTTTCTTTTCAATCTTCTTATTTCCTCATCCCGTTCTCTGAGATCCCTTTTAGCTGTGTCAAGATCCTACGAAATATAAGCACGTGTAAGTAAAAGCGTAATCCTAATTGTCAGGATAATTTCTGGATAATAAATAAGGTGTACCTACCTTCAAAACAGTGGTGAGTTCATCGCGTAGGACATAGACACTCCTATCTAGGTACTGTCGGCAGAATTGTTGATACTCCACTGTAAGTTGTGCCAGACGAAACATTTTTACAACGCCTTCATCCAATATTCTAACGTCAAATTCAGACTCAAGTTGGCAGTCTAAAATCTAAAGACAGAATGAAGAATTAATTAACGCTACGTTAAAAGTAAAACGCTGTGTGTAATTAATATGAAATTGTTCCTTACATCGTTTATATGTTGTTCTATCAGAACGTATTTTCGGTCTCTCACTAAGTTCTCAACGTTTATACATCCTGAAATCAATTCTTAAATGTTTATCTTTGTTGAGATAAAGTCATCAACAAAAATAAACGCAACAAGTGATTTTTTGTTAAGTTTAAATACGATGAGAAGTGTACTTTCGATTAGTAGCATTAATCGACCAAATTAAATAGTTTGATTGCACAATACTAGGTTTGGTGTTTAAATCACTCACGAATTTTATTCCAGTCTACATGAATGCGAGGTCTGTGTGTATTAAAAGTAAAGCCAGACTCCTCTGCAAGTTTGGCAAAGTTGTGGTGAAGTTCATATGAGGTTTGACACGCCATTACAAAATCAATACTTTTAAATACTGTTGAACAAACAAAACTAATTGCACTTATTCATAAACACGAAAAAATAATCTCTTCAAAACCATATCGCTACGAATTACTTCGGTAAAACCACTTGGACAACAAATGGTTTGTGTATACGATTTGGTTGCTAAGCGACGCAAAGCGTTCCCATAATTTTTAAAGGTAGATTTAAAATTAGGACGGAAATAGGTTGCATATTATGCTTGGTGTAAATTATATACATAGTAATCGATTTCCCGTTGGCTGGGATAAAACACCCCAAAAGGCTTGCAACTGAAATCCCAATAGTAAAAGATGTTTGCATTTTTTTCATGTGTAGGTATAGGTACGTACAAGAAAAGTTTGTCAAAAATGGAATATCACTAAAACAAAGTATTTACTGTGGTCACAAACCACTTTGCTTCATATAAATTTTATTGGTCCAAGTTACATAATGCTTGTTTCGTCGTTGAACATCAATCGTATTTAAATCTAAAAGGAGCAGTCTCATGAGGTAAGGGGCGGCGGCCTAGCGACATGCAATTCACTAAACATTTTTTTGTATTTTTTTTATGCCGTTGGCCATTGCTAAGTAGGGAGAGTTAGGACTAAGAAAAGTGTGCAACGTTCAACTCGGTACACAAAGCATGTACCCAAAATATGCAGGCGTCTAAATAGTGACGTGGTAAAACTGAATATTTTGCACCTAGCACGCGCTCTGTGTCCAAGTTCATAACTTTGTACAAAAGTAAATTTTTGAGTATAAAAATAATAAAGAGCATCGCTTTGGCAGTCGGGTGTCCAGTGCACGTGCGGCAGTCGTCGGTGTCGTTCGATGGGTACGGTCTATGCCGCAGGCTTCTCCTCGGTAGCCGTGGTGGTGGTTGACGCGACGGAGCCAGACTCGTCGGGGGAGGCCTGGCACGACAGCGATGGGAACCTCTGGTACAGCGCGGCACGGTACTTAGGATGGCTGTTGACAAATTATTAACGTTACTCCTCTCAAACACTGTAGCAATAATATATCCATGTTAGCATTATTTTTATGCGTTAGCCACTTACCTGATACCGTATACAATCGGGTTGTAGACAGCATTAGCCTTGGCGAAAACCGAACCCCAGATGGTGGCCAATGGGGTGAGAGGAGCTCCGTCAAGCACACCGATGTAGTTGATCACCAAGTATGGGGTCCACGCCATGAACCAGAGCGAGATGGTCATCAGGGCGACCTTGAATATTAGGAATACATGAAAAAATATGTTTAAAATTGTATGTTGATGCATTGCGAATGTATATCGACCATTACCTTGGCCAGTTTGCATTCAGCACTGGTGTTGGCAGCCTCGGAGGATCGGAGAGACGCGACGTTCATCTTCTTGGCTTGTTCCCTCATTCCCTTCTCGTGAGCAGCTACAGCCTGGAAGAACCCGATATTTTATATTCATAGGGAGAGAGAGAGAGAGATAATTAAAAATATTGAGTTGTTGAGTTGAGAAGACGATGGTTACCTGGACAATAAAGAAGTAAGAGTAGATGATCAGAAGTAGAGGCATGAAGTAGACGAAGACTGAGTAGATCAGGATGTAGCTGCGGCTCAACCAGTCCTTGGTGAGGTAGTCAGTTCCGCAGGCGGTCATGTTGCCTTCTGGAACATACCTGATGACAGCAAAAAATAAATGTTTTTATTTTGTTACCAAATGTAAACTTTTATCAAGAAGTATCGAGAGATACGCACTTGTTCCATCCGAAGAAAGGTGCAACCGTCCATGCGAGAGAGAAGAGCCAGATTCCAAGGATGCGCAGCAGAGCGCCGTTGATCGTCATTGGCTTAGCAGCGATACCCTTCACGATGACATTGTATCGATCGAAGGCGATCATAGTCATAGTCCAGATAGAAGCACAGCCGAAGAGCGAGCCAGCACATGCGTATAGTTCACACGCCAGTGGCCCTGAGTCACAATAATTAACGTTTAATCTGTGATTTCATATGCTGAATTAGATCTAAACAAGTATATACTCGTAATAGAAGGAATACTTACCAAATACCCAAGTTTCGTTATAACAATTGACAACCATAGCAGGAGACATGCAGCACATCATAAGAAAGTCGGAGAATGCTAGATTAACTACTAATAAATTCGATGGTGTTTTTAGGCTCTGAAAACAAAAATACCAAATTGTCATCTAATTACAAGAAAGAAAAGGTATGGGATTTTAAAAAGGAAATTTAAATACCTTCGTCGATGTGAAAATGTAGATAACCATGCCGTTGCCAGTGATTGAGATAAAGCCGAGGACACCGATCGCGAAACCGAGAAGCCCGTGCCAAAGAGGATTCATAGGAGGAAATTGGTACCTGCATAAAGAGGGATTGTATCACTGTCTGTTCTGGACCATGGTAATTCGTAAATGGAATGGAAGTATAGTTACCAGTGAGGATCGATCATGTGGACCATATCGGGCATAACTTTGTCGACGACGGTCTGATTGGAGGCGCCGTACGCCGCCATCTGGCCTCCCCATGCTTGCAGAGCAGCCGCTCCGGGGCCGGGGTCCATGCTCAGTGACATTGTTGGTTGTTACTGGTCTTCAGATTACCTGCTCACCAGAAAATACTTAAATATATTTAAAAAATCTTATGGAGCTATAACAGAACAATTTAGAAGGATAGGTAAGTATTAGGTATCTACTTACTTCAATAAATTGTTATGGTGTTTTTGTATTATAATTCTGGTTCTCTTTTTGACTTACCCCAAAAGGTCCAGGATAAGGGAAATCGCCCCGAGATGGTTATTACCAAAATACTGAAGAAAATCGGTGAACGAACTACTCCAGTCTTTTCTAACCAATCTCGTTGTGGCGGAGACTACGAGGCTTCGGACAGTACTCGACTTCTGCTTTCCCAGCCTACCTTTTTATAACTATATGCATAGGATTAACTGTGACGCTGCTTGTTAAAATCAATATTCATAATTAGATATAGGTATCCAAGACGTTGAATACATTACTTGGATGCCATCTTGCACAGGGACGTAACTGGAGAATTTTTCAAAAGTAAAATCTTGAAATTTTGTAACTCGCAAATGCTGCAAAACATTATGACAGTAAAATATGCTTGGTTACCTACTGCCAGTACCTTACATTAGAATTCTGGTAGTTCTGGTGGCGTACAACTCTTAATTATTCTGTTATGTCTTAGCATAGTCTCCGACTCTATCTTCGATCTTCATAACCGGCGAATTTTAAATGTGCTTGGCTTGGCATCTATGTTTATATTGCCATTTATCTTCATGCAGACTGTAATGTAGGTAGTTGAACGCGATTCTGACGTACTTTCTTACTAATATTAATGATTGCTTTTCGAGAATGCCCCTATGTACTTCTGGTCCTCTAGTCTGGTTTTGCTTACGCCAGTCTAGTGTGGTCGTGTCTGTATATCCCCCGCTCACGTCCATCCATCCATCCATCTATCAGCCTGTTTCGTCCACTGCTGGACATAGGCCTTTCCGGGATTTCGCCACTCTTGGCGGTCCTCCTGGAAGAAATGCCCATACTCACACACGCTGGGCAGGCAAGTTGGTGAGCGCGGTGCCGAAACCCTTGCACCAGTGACGCCGCTGCCCGCCACCAGTCTGTTTTACATAAGGCCCGGCAATTGGGGATGGATATCATCGGTCCCAGGCAATGCGCCTGGTTTTTTTGCCTGAGAGCTGTTCTCTTACTCTCCCCTGAATAACTTCGGGAGAATTTGCGAGTAAGATGGTGGTACCTCCACAGTCGAGCCCGGCATTAGCTCTACCACCTATTAAGGTGACTTTCGTTTATATAGCACTCACGTCCACGTAGTACTATTATTTGTTCTGTGGTGGCCCCTACGCAATGGAACTTCTGAGTTCCTCCCTGCGTTACGTAGTTCTTGAATAATGGCGTTATGAGGCCACTAAGCTTAGTAAGGCTAAGGGAATATTCCCTTAACAAGATTAGACGTATACACTACAGTTGTACTTGAGCTTAGGGTTCTTCAGGCATTGTGCAGCTATTCTTCGTACTAAGTAGGTACTAAACATAAACATTATTATACATGTACATAATATAAAGTGACTTTTGTTTATATAGCCGTATTCATACTGGAGACTCGGTAAGTTGTCAGGACCAAGGTACAATGACTCTTTCTCTGTGAAATACGCAAAATTAAATTTAGACTTCCGATACAAGAGTCGAGGTTGTTCTTGAACAAAGAAGCACAAAAAATATTTTTCGTATTTCGCAAACAGGGTCATTGAACCTTGTTAACCGAATCGCCAGTATGAATTTGGCTATATAAACGAAAGTCACCTTATATTTGTTAAGGACTAAGTAGCCTTTGCCCACGGCACCGTCCGCATTTATTCAATCTTTGCTCTATTTTTGGCTTGGACGTTATTTTATTAACACTGTATCATACATAGATTTAGGATATACTGTCGGTATCATAGTATAAACCCACAGACGTATAATATAGTAGCAGACCTAACATTAATAATAAACGCATAGAGTCGACGCGTGGCAATTTTAGCTAGTGAACTTCGGGCTCTTTTAAATATAAATATTGCTTGTTTCCAAACCTAGAGATTAGTTTAGGAAATAACAAATCTCAAAAACCAAACAAACCAATTTATACGTTTTTTCGTACCATGAAGCCTAAATGTAACTTATTTTTTGTATGGAAAGTTGCCACGCTATTTAATCCTTATGTTTAGTCTGCTGCTACTTATTAATAATTAAATGTCTGTGTATAAACCATAGTCCCAAGTCTATGGTATAAACTGTGCCACTGTGCCCTCAGCACTCTGCCTGTGTGTAGACCATAGACTTATCTTAGAATAGTATATTCTAAGTCTATGATATAGACAGCCTAAAGGTATGTTGCCCAGGATCAGGATCAGTTACGAGGGTAATTTAAAAAAAACAGACTAGTGCGAGTCGGACTCGCCCACCGAGGGCTCCATTAAAGACTAAGTATATTTTTTATCATTTAATTACAAATGTATAGTTTTCAGAATTTTGATTCCCTTGAAAGTGTCGAAATGTACGTTTTTTCGGCATAAACGGCCGTATCTTTTTTTCACGTTAACTCAGAAGTTTGATATTTTCACAGCTAAAAGGGACTGTAGACTTGAGTAGGTATATTGTTTTAATTTCAACTCGATACCTTAGACGGACAACAAAGAGATCCTTTAAGGGCTCCGTTTTTTTCTATTGAGGTACGGAGCCCTAAAAACCGGTCAAGTGCGACTCGCATACCTAGGGTTCCGTAATTCGACAGTTTTGGCAACAGTCAGGAATAATGTATTTAAAATCTTGCCCATAACTGTTTATGGTAACTAAAAAAAATTAATTTTACCACAAAAGAGAGACTGAAATATTTTTATACTGTACTCGAAATAAAACTCTAGGATGAAAAATGTAATTTTGTCATCGTGAATTTCTCACCCGCTATATTTTTCCTGTAATCTTTATGTTATCCAAAATCACCATAATTTTTTTCATAATTTTCGGTTCATTATAGTTTCGGAAATAAGACATGCATTTTTCATGGTTTTTCAAAGATTTCTCGAAATCGGTGCCAGTAAATATAGTAAGAGTTTATATTTTTCTAATCAACTCTTTAATATCTACAATTTGATACCAATATTGGGATTTTATAAAATATTTTTTTATTTATTTTACATTTTTTTTAATAATTATAATATGATATTTTTCATTTGTTTATCAACTTTTTTTAATGGCTATAGTTTTCCTGTAATAGGCCAGTTATGACCTATAATCGTCATTTTTTTCGGTCCACCCGTTACGGAAATAAGGGGGGGGGGGCATGCATTTTATTGTGGTGTTTCAAAGATTTCTCGAAATCGGTGCTAGTAAATATAGTAAAAGTATATATTTTTATAATAAAATATTTAATATCTACAATTTGATATCCATATTGTATTTTTAGTTTTTTTTTTTTGTAAGTATTGTAAATATTTTTAACAATTTCAAATCTTTTATTTTTTATGCCGTATTATGTAGGCGAGTGAATGCTATTTGTGGCAAATTTCAACTCTTTATCTTTAACAGTGCTAAAGTTATGAGGCTGTGACATACGAACGGACGGACAACGGAGTCTCACCATAAAGGTTCCTTTTACCTTTCAGGTACTACGGAACCCTAAAAATTAAAAAGTTATACCACGATGACTTATTTGACAGTTTTAACCGAGGATAGATGATAACAAGCTTGTCAACCTATTTGCACCAAGGTTAATTTGTAAGATGGTAGATCTTATCAAATACTTATCAGTTGCTGATTAAATTAAACATCATGACGAAACCTGCATGCCGATAGGCCTCACCACCCATCATGTCGGGAGTGTTGGGATGTAATGATCGTCGGTGAAACGCAACTGTACTATACTACAGTGTACTGAAAACTGAAATGTAATAATAATCAAGACAGTATATAATATAGTAGAAACCGCTGTGTATGTACATTGAAGAAAAGTAATAGAAATAGAAAGGGGGTGACTAAAGAAGAGTAATACAAATCAACGATTTTTAGAATTCTTTTCTGTCTGTCTGTCTGTTTGTTCACGCACATCGCGAAAATACTGAATGGATTAACATGTAGTTCCCACAGCTGTACAGAGCTTCTGGATTAAAATCGGATCTCGAAAAAAAAAGTTATCGTCATTTCAAGATTTTTGGAATTTACTTTTCCACTGGTAGTAATTAGAAGTTATGTAGCAAATAATAATTCCCGAACGTTTGTAAAATTTGGTAAGAATACAGTTTGCAGGTGGGTACGGGATCTCCTCAACGGACAACAGCAGACCCTTTGAGTTCGGGCTTATTTGATTGGTATTTATTAGCACTTTGGTAAAATATGGTGACCAAGGTCTGCTGATGGGACTGGAAGGTGGGTACGGGATCTCCTCCACGGACAACAGCAGATCCTTCGAGTTTGGGCTTATTTGATTGGTATTTATTAGCACTTTGGTAAAACATGGTAACCAGGGTCTGTTGATGGGACTGGAAGGTGGGTAAGGGTACGGGATCTCATCAACGGACAACAGCAGACTCTTCGAGTTTGGGCTTATTTGATTGGTATTTATTAGCACTTTGGTAAAACATGGTAACCAGGGTCTGTTGATGGAATTGAAAGGTGGGTAAGGGTACGGGATCTCATCAACGGACATTAGCAGACTCTTTGAGTTCGGGCTTATTTGATTGGTATTTATTAGCACTTTGGTAAAATATGGTGACCAAGGTCTGCTGATGGGACTGGAAGGTGGATACGGGATCTCCTCCACGGACAACATCAGATCCTTCGAGTTTGGGCTTATTTGATTGGTATTTATTAGCACTTTGGTAAAATATGGTGACCAAGGTCTGCTGATGGGACTGAAAGGTGGGTACGGGATCTCCTCCACGGACAACAGCAGATCCTTCGAGTTTGGGCTTATTTGATTGGTATTTATTAGCACTTTGGTAAAACATAGTAACCAGGGTCTGTTGATGGGACTGGAAGGTGGGTAAGGGTACGGGATCTCATCAACGGACAACAGCAGACTCTTCGAGTTTGGGCTTATTTGATTGGTATTTATTAGCACTTTGGTAAAACATGGTAACCAGGGTCTGTTGATTGGACTGAAAGGTGGGTAGGGGTACGGGATCTCATCAACGGACAACAGCAGACTCTTCGAGTTTGGGCTTATTTGATTGGTATTTATTAGCACTTTGGTAAAACATGGTAACCAGGGTCTGTTGATGGGACTGGGAGGTGGGTACGGGATCTCATCAACGGACAACAGCAGACTCTTCGAGTTTGGGCTTATTTGATTGGTCTTTATTAGCACTTTGGTAAAATATGGTGACCAAGGTCTGCTGATGGGACTGGAAGGTGGGTACGGGATCTCCTCCACGGACAACAGCAGATCCTTCGAGTTTGGGCTTATTTGATTGGTATTTATTAGCACTTTGGTAAAATATGGTGACCAAGGTCTGCTGATGGGACTGGAAGGTGGGTACGGGATCTCCTCCACGGACAACAGCAGATCCTTCGAGTTTGGGTTTATTTGATTGGTATTTATTAGCACTTTGGTAAAACATGTTAAAAAGGATCTGTTGATGAGACTGGAAGGTGGGTACGGGTACGGGATCTCATCAACGGACAACAGCAGACCCTTCGAGTTTGGGCTCATTTGATTGCTCTTTATTAGCACTTTGGTAAAACATGGTAACCAGGGTCTGTTGATGGGACTGGGAGGTGGGTACGGGATCTCATCAACGGACAACAGCAGACTCTTCGAGTTTGGGCTTATTTGATTGGTCTTTATTAGAACGTAGGTAAAACATGGTAACCAAGGTCAGATGATGGGACAGGAAGATGGGTACGGGATCTCATCAACGGACAACAGCAGACCCTTCGAGTTTGGGCTTATTTGATTGGTCTTTATTAGCACTTTGGTAAAACATGGTAACAAGGGTCTGTTGATGGGACTGGAAGATGGGTACGGGATCTCATCAACGGACAACAGCAGACCCTTCGAGTTTGGGCTTATTTGATTGGTATTTATTAGCACTTTGGTAAGACATGGTGACCGTTGCATATAGTCGTTGAAAATATCATACTCTTTTGTTTTCCTTATTTCCACGAAAATCTATTCGACGCGGGTGGAGCCGCGGACAAAAGCTAGTAATCAATAAAGTGAATTTGTATTAGCAGTCAAGCCATATTTATGTCTGTATTGTATAATTATACTTTATTAATGTGTTATGACCTTAAATAACGTTACAAAACTTAATGTCTGTATTGTTGGTTGATTAAGTGAATAAAATTAAATATTTCATGTGTTTTGTTATTATAGTATTTACTTTTATCTCCTTAAAATCTCCTACTAACTACAGGTACTCTTTTATTTAAAAGGAGTCTCTAACCAGTTGTAAATTTCTATGGTTTTAATTGATATTGAAATAAATAATTTTGTATTTTTTTTTATATCTTCGCAGGAGTTTATATAATTCAGCACATGTAACGTTCTTAGGGTTCCGCGCCCGATTGGTAAGACGGAGTCCTGTCGATGTCGCTCTCCTGTCTGTCCATCCGTATGCAGACGGAATGAGTTACAGATCTGAAATGTAGATATTTTGTGTAAAATGTTGAAAAAAAAACTAAAATAAAATAAAATAAATTTTTAGGAGAGGTTCCATACATGAAAAAAAAACGGTCAAGTGCGAGTCAGACTCGGATACCTAGGGTTCCGTAATTCGACACTTTTGGGAATGTATATTTGGTGGTAGGTACCCACGAGTACCTAGTCAATTGTACTCTTGCATTTTGTAATGGATGATAAAATAGGTTATCTAATATAAATTTCTTTTCGCGTAATCATAATATTTGTAGCAACAAAAGAGAGACAGAAGTATTTTTATATCGTACTCGAATAAAACTCGTGGATGAAAATTTTAATTTTGTCATTTTGTTATCGTGAGTTTCTCAACCGCTATATTTTTCCTGTAATCTTTACGTGATCCCAAATAACCATGATGTTTTTCATATTTTTCGGTTAATTAGTTTTGGAGATAAGGGGACACACGTTTTTTTGTGGTTTTTCAAAGTTTTCTCGAAATAGATGCAAGTGAATATAGTCAAATTATATTGGCTCTTTGATACCTTGAATATGATAAGTAGGTACCCATATTGTATTTTTATAAAATATTATTATTATTTTTTTATATTTCTCGTTTATTTTCAACTTTTATTTAATCGCTGTAATTGGCCAGTTATGGCCTATAATCGTCATTTTTTCGGTCTACCAGTTTCGGAGGGGGAGACATGCATTTTTGTGGTTTTTCAAAGAAAATCGGTGCCAGTAAATATAGTAAATATATAAGGTCCTACAACTCAAAAAAATTCAACAGATGATAGAGTATCCCTAATAGACCACATTGCACCGAAAAAAATGTTTTTTGCGCGTACTTTTTTTACCTTTCCATAGAAAGGGCAATGCCCGTTTTAGTATGGAGATAATCGCTTCTTTCAAAATCACTGCCCACGTACAAAACTTGTATAGCCTGATAGAGGGTCTTAATACAAACAAAAGTCACTATGAAAACTCTGCTCCAAAACGTAACCATTCGGAGATATAAGCAATACCATTTTGTGATTTTTTTCTTTTTTCTTTATAATGCTTAGACTTTTTTAGTAAAATCTATTTTATTTTTAGTCTTACATGGAAGAGAACACTATACCTTGTGACGCGTGCCCGATCACCCTCCCGCCCGCATCCTCTCCAACGCCGTCCGCCAACCATTGTACCGCGTGCGCGCGGTTAGCACGAAGTTGACAACGTATATTGTTTAATAATTCTTAAGAGTTCGCGCGCCCCATTTTCACTTACTTTTTGTGACGACTCTTAAGGTTTTATTTTTTACAATGGGAAAAACAGGGTTATTGGAGCCTATTTTAAAAAGTACTTAGTTGATTTCAGCTTGTTCTATCTGATTTTAAGCTGTAACTATAAGTAAGGATTGTTGAATATTAAAACCACAATCGTAATTCTTTATCATATATTTTTCTGAACACAATGATTCTTAAATGAAGATTATAGTATTACATTTAATTCATCGTCACTTGCCTCGTCATAAACTTCATTTTCTACGTCATGTCGAATAATGGTATCTAAGAATGGAGCCAGTGGACATAGGTTTTCTTGATGCCTTTCCAAGATACCAAATAATAGACATAACGTGGGCACAACTTCCTAATGTCCGGGTTCAGATGACACAACTACAATAGTAGCCAATAATACCGTCCCTCTCACGAACATTTCCGTTAAGTAATATATATATGTAATATTGTTTCGCTTGTCTATGTCGTGATTGTATACGTCCTCTTAGCAACCACGGATTTATAGCGAGTATCCCATATTCGTTAAGATTATCAATATCTACTTCTCTGTAAACTTTAATAGTATATGAACCATTGGCTCTGATGTGCTCGCCGTAGTAACTGCGGGCTTGCTTTAGTTGGTATGTTCCGAGTACGAATATAATTAAATCATCTTCATTCAGAACAGGGAAGTTATTCAAAGTTGGGTTCTCTGCAGTTATTGATGAGAATGCTGCTCGGCGACCGTTCATATTATATGCTAACACGTAGTCTCCTAAAAAGTTTTCATTTATTTGGGATCGTTCTGCTATAGCTGCCAAAATGTCTGCCACAAGTCTATGATCAGTTAATGGCCTTCCAAAAGCATTTAGCAACGCGCCGGCGATTTTAATTTCATCAAATAGGTGTTTGAGAGCTCTGTTGTTTGCAACGTGTCGCAAAAGCTTAAATTGATTTTTAAGTCGACCATTTATAGTTTCGACTACCCATCGACACATTGTGACTTTCCTCGAGTTGTTAACTTCTTCGGTAGTAAGTTGAGGAACTCGCCTATTAGATTTTGCCACAGGAACGTACCCAAATGTTTGGAGTGGCATTACAGAGTCTCTGAATCCTCGGTCTAGTATAAACACATCATGTTCTTTGTACACCCAATGGAATGGATCAGTGCGACTTTCCAAGATTTTATTCAATATGACTGAGTCAGACGTAGTTGCGTCATACGGCTCATAAATGTCTATTATGTGTCCGTCAGGGCACACCATTAAAAAAGGTTTATATAGATTTCGCCACTTGTGCATGCTGTATGATTTTCTTTGGAAATAGTAATTACTACTTTTCTGTAGATATATATAAGTGCCATCGAAAATAACTGTGACCTTTCTTTGTTCAGGTGCGTCATCACCATTCCCAAATAAAGCGTTAGGAATGGCAAGACAACGATGAATCATTTCTTCCCTGCTGATGTGATTATATTATATATGTATTATATTATATTATATTATATTATATTACTGCCTCGGTACAAACTCACTCATTAAGCAAGCACGAGCTTGATCCATTTTTGCTTCATACCGTTGGCGGGATATACGGAACAGTTTTGCCAGTCGTTGGTTTGGTTCTCCTGTGCGAAGTTTAACCAGAAAATACGCTAAAACGGTGGCAGGTTGTCTCAGTTGTGATAGAGAAGGCGTCGTTATTAGAACCTCTTGGAATTTCGCTTTTGAGAATCCTATATAATAATGAAACATATTATCATCTATAGATGATAACTGTTCAAAGTTCAATGTCTTCGTTGGCATTCTCAATAAATTCAACATCTCTGTTACTTGTCGTGGCGTAAATGTATCGTACACTTGACGAGTGTTCATCTCTACATTAAGACAGGCGTCGTGGTGGCGATGCTCATGATATACTCGTGTCCGCCTGGGTATATAGAATCCCCTTTCTCTCAAAATGGCTACTCTCAAATGTTTATTTACTAGTAGTAGATTACCATTCATACATGTTGCGAATATGCATAGCCTCGTATTGAAGGGCGCCCGAGAATATCCTGTCAGAGGATATTGCTGAGGCCTGGCGGCTACAGCTGGCCTTTGAGCAGGCTCTACAGCTGGTTCTTGGTGAGGTTCCATGGCTGCTTCTGGAGGAGGCACCACGGCTGCTTCTGGAGGAGGCACCACGGCTACTTCTGGAGGAGGTGCCACGGCTGCTTCTGGAGGAGGTACCACGGCTGCTTCAGAAGGAGGCACTACAGGAGGCTTCTTGATTCAGTTGTCTAATTCTTTCGTTGTAATAGCGCTGAGAACGTCGAAAACAATTCCGACAAAAGCGATCCCCATCAGCAATCTGTAAAAAAATATACATATATAAAAAACGTGATTCGTGCATTTCATTACATTTGTTAAAAATACATAACCGCTACATAAAGAAATACTATAGAGGACACAGCGCATTATCGTATTTTTGTTATCATTAGCATTTGTTACATAATAAAAAAATGGTTTAAAATTATTTGGCAAGGCCAAATAAAAAAAAGTTATTTCATTTCAAACATAACTTTCATAAAAATGGCCAGCCTGTACAGTAAGTTAATCCCAATATATTGATGTGGCTCGATCCTTTACTTCATACAATTCCACAAAAGTTAATAATTTTGGTAATGAACTCATTTTTTTTAGTTCCCGTTTAAAATGAAATTATCATACCTGTCAAATGTTGCAGACTTCAGCGAAAAAATCCAAAACGAAAGGATTATTTTCGATGTAATTAAGTGTTAGAGGCATGGATCGAAGAAGATGACGACCACCCACTCGATTTAGACTTCTCTGACAAGAGATGCACGGTCTAAAAGTTTCCATCTTTAAAACGATAAAGAATAATGCAAGTCAAGCATGTATCACAGCACAGGTCAACAAATAATTCACTTCACAGGAGTCCAAAATACGAAAGCCAAGGTCGTTTTTTCCAAAGTCGAATCAGAAATTGAGTTGAGAATACGCAAGCGAACCACACAAAAGTAGAACGATGAGTGATTAGTAGATAACAATAGCTCTACAAATGAGCCTAACTCAAAAAAAAGCAGTTTGTTCCATTGTTTACAATTCTGGTAAAAATGAAATGACACGACGTGATTGGTTGACAAAATGAGATACCAGTTATAACAAAAGAAGCGTTTACCTGATGACGGCGCACCCACACTGGTTGCCATTATTATTTAAAACATGTTTTTTTATTGTCTTCTGTGTATCTTTGATAGTATAAAAAATAAAAAAGTCAACAAAATAGTAAAAAATCTTGAAATATTATTGCGTTTATCTCCGAATGGTTACGTTTTGGTGAAAAGTTTTCATAGTAAATTTTGTTCGTGTTAAAGCCCTCTATCAACTCTGACAAGTTTTGTTTGTGCGCAGAGATTTTGGAAAATTTAGCAAAAGGCGACCATTCCGCGGGCATTGGCCTTTAGTCAGCTGATTGAACCGCTTTGTAAGTGAAAAAAATATTTAAGCAAAAAATGTTTTTTTCTTCTGGAACTTAATCAGTGAACGATACATGATCTACCATAGAATTATTTTCACTTATTATTGTAGGACCTTATATATTATTATATAAATATATATTTTTATAATTAGCTCTTTAATACCTACAATTTGGTACCCATATTGTAGGTATTTTAAAGAGATTTTTTTATATTTTTCTCACTTTTGTATTGGAAATATCTTAAACAATTTCAAATTTTTCATTTTTTTTTTATCTTTATTGTGTATGTGTAGGCAAGTGAATGCTATTTTTATAGCAAATTGCAAGTCTTTATATTTAACGGTTCTAAAGTTATGAGGCTGTGACATACGGACGGACGGACAACGGAGTCTCACCATAAAGGTTCCTTTTAGGTACTACGGAACCCTAAAAAACACATCAAAATCCGATGAGTGGTTCTAGAGTTGAAATGAAACGAAACATACATACAGACAGACATCTAAAAGTGGTAGTTTTAGCTTAAGTACAATACAATAACCCTGACCGCGCTGTTAAGGGCGGCCATCCTAGTGCGGTGCGGGACGTGTGGGGGCGGGTGCGCCCGGATATACACGGTATTGCGTAGTCCTGAGATGTCTGAAGACCAATTTAAGAAATATGATTATATGCATGAGTGTTAGGTAATAAACTTATACATTGAAACACATGCTGTATTTTTGTTTAAGATGAGAAATAATAATACTAGCTTTTGCCCGCGTCGAAGAGATTTTCTTGGATATAAGGAAAACAAAATAATATGATTTTTTGAACGACTATATGCAACGGTCACCGTGTTTAAGCAAAGCGCTAATAAAGACCAATCAAATAAGCCTAAACTCGAAGGGTCTGCTGTTGTCCGTTGAGGAGATCCTGTACCCATCTTCCAGTCCCATCATCAGACCCTGGTCACCATGTTATACCAAAGTTCTAATAAAGACCAATCAAATAAGCCCAAACTCAAAGGGTCTGCTGTTGTCCGTTGAGGAGATCCTGTACCCATATTCCAGACCCATCATCAGACCCTGGTAACCATGTTTTACCAAAGTGCTAATAATGACCAATCAAATAAGCACAAACTCGAAGGGTCTGCTGTTGTCCGTTGAGGAGATCTTGTACCCATCTTCCAGTCCCATCATCTGACCCTGGTCACTATGTTCTACCCAAAGTGCCAAGAAGTGTGTCAGGATCGCTGTAGATCTAAATCTGTAGTCAGATTAAACTCATACAGTTTTCTCGTATGGGAAAAAATCAATACATAAACCTGGCTGTAATCACTTTTTCAAGCTAAATATTAGCAAGAGGTGCGTCCGGATCGTTGTAGATGTAAATCTGTAGTCAAATTAAACTGATATAGTTTTCCCGTATGGGAACAAATCATTTCTTAAACCATAGTATTTGATGTATCTATGCTTAAACCTGGCTGTAGTCAAATTTTCAAGCTTAATATTAGCAAGAGGTGTGTCAGGATCGTTGGAGATGGAAATCTTTAGTCAGATTAAACTGATACAATTTCCTCGTATGGAAAAACAACTGGTTTCATCACGTATAACTAACCATTCGGTCAAGGAACGCGGATAAAGCAGCTAAGCAGCGTTTTTGCTCCCGACATGGTTTGCAAATATTGAATTTTCAAACTGAAAACTTACTTTTATTAAAATAAAAAATATAGCCCATAGGCTAACATAACATATTACTCAGCAATAGTATAGCTTTTTATAAAAGAAAGAATTTTTAGAATTGGTTTAGTAGTTCCAAAGTTTACCTCAAACAAACAAATCTTTCCTCTTTATATAATAGTGTAGATGTAGTTAAGTATTTTTGCGAAATTGTTATTCAAATGTGTTATTTTTTATTTTCCAGGTACAATGGAACAGGGCCCAGAACAGCCCTGTTCTATTTTTACTCAAAAACCACTCAATGAATTTAAGGGTGTTTTTAAAATAACTGCCAAGCTGAAAACTGTCCATACAAATTTTTATTGAAAGACGCTTCCATATGAGCAAAGTCACTGGCAAAAGCCAGTAATAGTATAATACAGAACAGTTGGTACTTATTATGGAGAAGTTATAGGCGAGGTGAGTTCCGTTTAAGCGTAATTCTAATATCTTGACATGACTAGAAAAGTTCGCAGGAGTGATTATCTCTAGTACATTACGGAAGTACTTTAAACATTAGGTATAATTTTCAAAATAACGTAATGTTGGTATGTAAAAGAAATATTTGATACAGGCTTCAGTAGGATATAAACTGGTCTTAAATGCGTTATGGGTTTTAATATTGAGACCTGTAAAGTAAGAAGTAGAGATATATTCGTTTTTTTTTGTTTTGCCACTCCAGGGAAACTTCTACAATCTGTGCGAAGTAATATGTGAATACTATATACATTATAAACATTCTGATAATTTCGCACAGCACGGCAAAATACGGATCATAGTCAAAATATTATATTTGAGAATACTACTTCGGGGGAAACTTCCGTAATTGTGCAAATTTAATTATACCTTTGATTCTGAGTTTACTTCATTCGCCACATATAAAAAAAAACAATTTTGTTTATGGAAGTTCAAAATCTTCAGTTACCTACGGGCGCGGAATGCCCTTGGCGACGCAGGGGCGAGGTAAGGGCGCGCGGGGAGTACCGGGCGGCTGAGCGCATATTTTACGAGCGGTGCGTTAGGTGGGCATCTACAATGGATTTTGAGGTGTATTGCATCCAGATTGCATCATTTGCCAAGAAATTTTATTAAGTGGCAATGACACTGTTGACATAGTTCGTGAAAAAGTTAAATAATTTATTATACTTTTTTTTTTAAATCTTTTATTTTAAAGAGAACTTGGTACAAATTTTGACCATGTCGTCCTCATAGGACCATCTTAATATAATTTACAAACAACTTAAGATCTAACACTTAAACCGAACTTAACTAATCTGTAAAGCATTCTGGCCTCATCAGAACACGGATGGGACAGAGTACTGTTACATCCTCCGACATCACAAAAAATATTATTATTACTAATTTGCCTCCTCAAGTTCTCATTCCGAACACACTCCACCAAAATATGGTAAACATCCTCATTTATTATACTTATTATGTCAGTATACAAATAGGTAGATTATATTCATAAATCAGGTAGTTGAAGGAATAGAGAATAACAAGAGAGTAGGTATCGATCATGAATAAAAATGGTGTTCTACTAGTGGCTCTCAAAGGCAGGTGTTTTGTTTTAAGCAAATAGGTATGGTATGTCCTTTGGTCAACTCGGGCCAAAGTTGAGTAAATTAATTTATTACATTACATAGGTTGTATCTGTAAATGTGAGTTGAAGAACTTTTACAGAAATCGGTTTGACTTAAGCTTTGTCACCCTAGGTAATACAATATTCCTCCCTACAGTAGTGCAACGCCTTACGTTAGGTACTTACGCTGTCATACGCAACACAAATATGAGAAATAAAAGAATCGTGATTATTACTATTCTAATATAATAATTTATTATATTAGAATATTATACAGGCTGATTGGTAATTAGATGGAATCCTTTGAAGGGGTTGTAGAAGAAAACAATTGCAGTTGATTCGAAAAGTGAACCATTTCTGAGATAATTTGAAATTAAGCTTTTTTTCTAAAGTAAACATTAAAAATATATATTAAAAATCAGCCCATATTTTTGATTTTTTCGCTTTTATAACATCCCAGCCAATAAACAATAAGCCTAAGATGCACATTATTGACGTAAACCTTGACACTGTACTCGAAAACAATTGAAAACTCTTGAAAATCGCAAAAGATTTACACAAAAAAGCTAGGTTAAAACAAAAAGTCTCTATGCAATTTTATCATGATGTATCATTTACCGTTAAATATTAGAAACAAATCTTGTGCATACAAAATGTAATTTAATAGTCATTGTTTTCTAATGTAACCGTTTATGATTTTTTCTACCTGCTCCTACTCTTTTGGCCATATTTTTATCATTCCACTGTTAATTTAAGATTTTTGTATCTCATTCGAAAGCTAGTAAAATGCGGATGTTTTCAAGCTAATACGCACAGTAAATTGTGTAGACACTTTTTGTTTTAACCTAGCTTTTTTGTGTAAATCTTTTGCAATTTTCAAGACTTTTCAATAGTTTTGGAGCACAGTGTCTAGGTTTACGTCAATAATGTGCATTTTAGGGTTATTGTTTATTGGCTGGGATGTTATCAAAGCGAAACAAATGAAAAAAAACAAAAATATTGGCTGGTTTTTTAAATATATTTTATTAAAGTTTACTTTAGAAAAAAAGCTTAAATTCAAAATATCTCAGAATTGGTTCACTTTTGCAAAAGGCATTATATAGTAGAATCGACTGTAATTGTTCTCTTCTACAACCCCTTCAAAGGATTGCATCTAATTACCAATCAACCTGTATACATTCAAAATAATTGTGATTAGTACAATTCTAATGTAATTATTGTTGATTATACCGGGTGTAAATAGACTGCTACCATTAAATGAAACCACATATTCTACTGAACCACTTTTCCTAAGAATCAAATCCGCGGACACCCATAGTTTAGGAAATAATTGAGTTCCAAACAAAAATGCGTGAACCCTAACGCAGCGACATACGGGCGAGTTTAGAGAGAGCGTCGTCCGTGAAACTTGAAGCTTTTTGAGGTCTTCTCTCTCTCTAAACTCGCCCGTATGTTGGTGCGTCAGGGTTCATGCATTTTTGTTTGGAACTCAATTATTTCCCAAACTAAAGGTTGCGGTGGGGGGTATGATTCTTGGGAAAAGTGGTTCAGTAGGGTCGGTAGAATATGTCGTTTCATTGAATACAGTCTATTTACACCCGGTATACATTATAGCTACAATACGGTGACTGACTCACTGATTGACATGGTTGTTTGGGTGGAAGGGGGGGTTGTAGTTGACTATTATCTGAGTCCCAATAAAATCTGACATTTTACATTTTTTGACATTTGACATTTACATCGTTTGCATGGGATTTTTGGATTTTTTTCTCTCTTACCAGAGAGACCAGAGGTCAATCCTATGAAGTGTATCCATGGAAAAAAGTTTGACTTTGACATCTTTAGTAGTATCCAGGAAAACATTTTTGACATTTCCTCCAATTTCCGTTCCCGTTGAGATATTTGTATGAGAAAAAATTCCTACTGGATAGTTGGTCGAGTAAAAGTTCTTTGGACCCCAAAATTTTCGGAAACCACCCCCGGAAACCAAAAATATATTTTTTTTAATGAAAATGTATATATAATATTTTTGTTTTATGAAAAAAAAATTGTTTTGGCCATATCTCCGCGACGGTTGGTCTCGGACCCCCCAGACTTGGACCCCGGGGTTCCGAAAAAAATTGTTTTACATTTAAAAAAAAAAATATCCGAGGCCCGAAAAAAATTTGTTTTGGCCATATCTCTACGACGGTTGGTCTTGGAACCCCCCCAACTTGAATCACAGGGGTCCAAAAAAATTTTTCTTCTTTTACAAGTGTCAAATCTTTTTTGACTCATATCTCCTAAGCGGTTGAAGCTAGGCCCCTGTTCCTGTGGTTTTTTTTAAAGGTCTCGACGAGATCTACCCGAAAATGCAAAAAAAAATTGGGTACCTTTTGGGTCCCTTTGGGTACCATGGTTATAACTTGGGAACGGTTAGAGCTAGAGCTACCGGGTTTTCACAATAGTAAACGGCTCGGAAATGGCTACTTGATGACAAAAAAGATTAGACATTTTGACATTTTTTTGTAATTTTTTTTAAATTACTATAACTTTGGAACGGCTGGTGGTAGCGCTTCCAGGTTTGGACTCGAATGACGGGCATCATGGGCTCCTTCCGAACAATAGCAAATTTTGACATTTGAAAGCTGTCAAAAATATGTCAATCACGTTTATTCAACAGATTGCCTTGAAACTCAGTTTCTACACATTTTTAAGGTCGCTTTTTGTGTTCCTATAAGCGAGGCCGAAGGCCGAGCCGGTTTAACTCTAACTCGGCCGCAGGACGAGTCCGGAGGGAGCATGCGCGAGGTTGCCAGGATGAGCGCGCGCTTCCGGAGGCCTGACTTAGCCGACGCAACGCACGACAAGTCCATCAACTTTTACAATTCCTTTGCGGCTGAGTTAGAGTGAAACTGGCTCAGCTTTTGGCCTCACTTATTATAACACAAAAAGTGTCCTTAAAAACGTGTAGAAACTGAGTTTCAAGGCAATCTGTTGAATAAACGTGATTGACAAATTTTCGACAGTTGTCAAATGTCAAAATTTGTCATCGGTCGGAAAGGACCCGTGATACCCATTATTTGAGTTCAAACCCGGAAGCGCTACCACCATCCGTTCCGAAGTTATAGCAATTTAAAAAAAATGAATGTCAAAAAATGTCAAATGTCAACATTTTTTTTTGCCAAGTAGTGGCCGTTTTGATGCCATTTACTATGGTGAAAAGTAGCTGTAGCTCCAACCGTTCTCGAGATAATCTGATTGCGCGGATTGGGCCGATTCGGCCGATTTTGGCCGATTTTTTTTTGCATATTTGGGTAGATCTCGTCGAGCCCTTTTAAACGGACCCCCTGAACAGGGGTCTATCTTCATTGGTTTGGGAGATATGGGCCGAAAAAGAATGGAAACTTTGGAAAGAAAGAGATTTTTTTTGGACCCCAGGGGTCCAAGTTTGGGGGTTCCAAGCCCAACCGCCACGGAGATGTGGCCAAAAGAAAATTTTTTTCGCGCCTCGGATAAAATTTTTGTAAATGAAAGAAAACTTTTTCGGAACCCTGGGGTCCAAGTTTGGGGATTCCAAGAAGAACCATCGCGGAGTTATAGACGAAACAAAATTTTTTTTTAAAACATTTAAAAATTTTTTTTTTTTTTCGTACCCTGGTGTGGGTTCCGAAAATGTCATACTCGACCGAATATACAGTATGAATTTTGTCCCATACAAATACGTCAACTTATATTGAAACTACTAAAAATGCGGGGGCGGTTACGAAAAACGACCGAATATATAGTATGAATTTTGTCCCATACAAATATTTCAACTTTCATGGATAGTACCAAAAATGGAGGGGGGGGGTTCCGAAAAAAACAACCGAATATTCAGTATGAATTTTTAAAAACAACCGAATATACAGTATGAATTTATTCCCATAGAAATACGTCAACTTATATTGATAGTACTAAAAATACGGGGGGGGGGGGGGGTTACGAAAAACGACCGAATACACAGTATGAATTTTGTCCCATACAAATATGTCAACTTTCATGGATAGTACCAAGAATGGGGGGGGGGGGGTTCCGAAAAAAACCCCCAAAAATTGCGGGGGGTAACGAAAAACGACCGAATACACAGTATGAATTATTTCCCATACAAATACGTCAACTTATATTGAAACTACTAAAAATGCGGGGGGGGGGGGGGTTACGAAAAACGACCGAATATACGGTATGAATTTTTAAAAACGATCGAATGTACAGTATGAATTTATTCCCATGGAAATACGTCAACTTATATTGATAGTACTAAAAAAACTAGACAACCGAATACTCGGTATGAATTTTCCCCATACGAATAAAAAAAATAAACATAAATACTACCAAAAAGGCAAAAATTCATACCCAGTAGTAATGGGGGGGGGGGGTTATAAAAAACGACCGAATACCCAGTATGAATTTTCCCCATACGAATAAAAAAAAAATCCATGAATACTACCAAAAAGGCAAAATTCGCCAGCTCAATCCCATACAAGAATCCTATACAAAACAGGGTTTGGGAAAACGCCACCCCCCCCCCCTAAAATTAAAAAAAATGATAATGTAGCATTTTATCTCCAGTCTGAATTACTATCTAATAAAATACTTAATTACGCTGACCACTTCTATTGGTATTTAAGTCTATGTAATTTAGCCCGCTTGCCACTTCTATCTGTTTATTAGTCTGTGGTTGTACGATATACCTACGTATATACCTACTCGTACAACCATTTTGTAAAATTAAGTATGTTCCGTGTGAAAATGCCCATATTTTATAACCGGCGAATGGGGTACTAGCCAAAAGGCTAACTTTGAGATAAGTTCTAAAACTGCAGACATTTCCCCCGAAGTAGAATGTCAGATAAATATAAAAATACCTTTTCCGTATGACCCGGCCAAAGTTGCGAATTGGGCAATGAATGAAGACTATTTCTTAATCATATTGCCAATTCGCGCAAACTACAGTCGTTTCCCCCGAGTCACAATCACACATTTGCAAAAAAAGTAAAAATAGTAGTTCCGTAATTTGTATCCCAAACTGCACTTTTGGCAAACGTAGATCAGGGTACTCTAATTCGTATATCAAATTGCACCGACAACAGATAATTTTCCCTCGAAGTTATAAACAATAATAGCATTCACCCCTTTCCATCCCTTGCCTAAGGGATGGTTCTATTGGAAGTTACCATAGAGGTAAACTATTAGTCATCTATCACATTTAAAAACTTTTAAGTTCGAGCAGTGACTTAAAGCCACTCTTTTGTAAATTATGAGCTTACTTGCCCCGCCTATTAGTAATAGTTTCTACGGCCCGTGGGATTTTGAGAAAAAATTGACTGAGTTCAAATGATACATCATTTTATTTTAGTTTATATCAGCTGCACTTTTCCATTCTTAACTAGGTCTGCTACTGGCTTATACAGTAAGATGTGCTGTGATCCCTCTGCAACAAAAAACATAGTTACTTAGCAATAAAGTTAGATTATTCAAGCAGTTTCACTTGTAAACCATTTCTCAAGTATAACAATACCTTTCCTCTAAAGCAGGGTGGAGATAGGCAACCCATTGAAATGCCTTTTCACAAGCTCGCTTTGGTGAAGAGTTTAAGATAAATATTGATAGAACTGAGAGCAAACAACTTGATAAATACCTTCCAAATCAATTTCCTCATCTTGATCCCCGGGCAAATCCAATACAACACCATTGATAGTATCATTTGCTTTGAGGAAGATATGGCTTTGTAAGTTGGGATACACAGCCATCTTGTGAAATTCAAAAGTCTGCATGTTCCCTGGCACCTTATCTAACACCACAGTTTTGAAATGAGTTTCCATATTCAGTAAATACTCTTGAGCATACTTGTATTCTGAGGAAGTCAAGTAATTTGTTCCGGATTCTATTCTCTGCTTTTCTTCATTAATTATAGGAATGCAATATTTCTCTATTTTACTAAGCCTGGTTCTTAGATAGTTACAAATAATAAACTTAATTCTACTCAGTTCCATTTTGTGTATAGAGGTACGGAGATCTATTTTGGGTAGTTTGTTGATATTTCGCTCCATATGTTGTATCTGACCCAGCATGCACTCAACCATTTCGTTACAGTGTGGTAGTATTTCAGGCGAAAGGCGCTCATTTTGCCAGGCGTTCTGAAGAGTCGTTAGAACTGCGTCTGCAGTGATCTCTTCCTCTTCCTCTTCCCCACTCAGGTCTTGATCGTTTGCGTCCATTATGTTCTTTGTTTTGCAAAGAACGTACAAAATACTACTATGTTCACTAAAACAAAACAAGTAACCAAAGAAAATATAATGTATACTACATAATAAGAGTCGGGACTTCCCTTTAACTGATTAATGCGTATTTGCCACGGAATGCCCCGCAACTAGTACCAAACTACAATAAGAAATGACAAATCACAAACAAAGCTGCCAACATAAGTGTGCAGGGATGTATTACAGAGGCAATACATTTTATCGATATCGTTTTTTCTTTTACTGTAGGAATTTCATGTGTTATGAAAAAGGCCAATTACGAAGACTTAAGTTTTATTAGGGCTTTCAATAATTTGTATGTGACAGTGTTGCAATAATACGTTTCTAGTTTTAACAGCTCTAGATAAAACTGAAGCCTTCGGACTTTTTATGCAAGAAAAGGAAATAAAAAGCTTCCTGTTCAATTCATTTAATTCTTATTATATAAAAAAATATGAGCAATGATGTTGACTTGGACTTGGCCCTGAAGTAGATGGCTCTGAAAAAGAAAAAAACAATTACGTCTATATACTTTAAATAATAATATTAAAAAAGTAAATTTTTGTAACTTCAATCTGGCTGACACATAAATAAAAAAACGGACAAGTGCGAGTCGGACTCACCCACCGAGGGTTCCGTACAAATTTGTAGGTACAAATTATAAATATTTAATAAAATTTATTATTAATTATACTTGTAGTTTAAGACGGTACTATATGCCAAATTTCATAGTTCTTGGTCAACGGGAAATACCCCATAAATTTTGATTACCTTGAGAGTGTCGAAATATACGTTTTTTGCGGCATAAATAGACATATCTTTTTTACGTTACCTTAGAAATTTGATTTTTTCACAGCTTCAAGGGACTGTAAACTTGAGTATATGGTTTTAATTTCAACTCTATACCTTCTCACGTTCCCGAGATAAAGGGTCTTGACAGACAGACGGATGGACGGACAGACGGGTAGACGGACAACAAAGTGATTCTATAAGGGTTTCGCTTTTTCCTTTTGAGGTACGGAACCCTTATAATATTTTTAATAAAATGACATATGTATGTACGTACCCATATCTTAATACACGTGACAAGTAAACTCATGCAAAATCGTATCAGGAAGTGATGCTTCTTTGAGTTGATTTGAAAGTATGGTTGACTTTTTGAACCGAGTTTTCTTATTGAAATGTTTGTCATCAAAGTGCTTTCCACAGGAAAACTTTCTATTGGTAGAAAAAATGAGGTCTTCACTGCCAGTGACTTTTACTTACTGCTGTCACCTGTAATAATAGTATTATTTTAAAAAGCAGCTTCACAATATCGTAATTCCAAAAAAAATCATGACCGCATTTTTGGAAAGTGGTTTGACTATTTTGTCAGTTTAATTTTTCTCTATAAGTTATGTTGATTCACCAATCAACAGAAAATAAATAATACAAAACATTTTCCATATTTTACGCAAAAATTATTATATCCTATAATTTTATTAAGGACTGTCAGCGAAAAAGAGGCACATTTTTCACCTTAAAAATATATTGCACTATGATATTAGGATGAAATTATGAGACCCTAACCTTAGTGGAAATGTTATGATTTATCGACACAATCCCATCACTATTCAATTTACGAATAAATGTTATGAAAATTTTTTCACTTTTAAATTTCTTTACAACACAAAATAAGTCGCAAGATGAGTACAAAGGTACTTACCGACCCTATTTTAAAACAAATTTGGCCTGAATATAATGTTTTCACCATCATTTCGACTGTTTCGCACCTCACATATTTCACGCTTTTTATAGTTCATTGCGTGACGCAAATATACGTTCTATTTACTTCTCTATTAATAAAACACAATAGTATGAAACATATCAATGTAACACAGTTAAATCTCATTATAATCAGATAAATTATGTTTTACAAATAAACAAACAACCGCCATATTGACTTGACACAACGTTAGACAGAGACAAGCTAAGTGAGCGAAAGAGTAAGAACATATCGCCATTCGTCCAAGCACAATTTACATACATAACTCCATTTGTACTGAGTTTCGTTAGGCTGCAAGGAACCTAATTTTTTTTTGCCTTTTTATCTGACTTCTTATAATGTGATTCCACACATTATAAGGCAGGCAGTTCGTAATTTTCCGTTTCACCTATACTACTCACACCATACTAGATACACACAGGTACAAAAGAAAATAATAGGTTTTAGAAATAATTATTGCAAAAACACAATAAATAATGCCTCTATAATTCGGACCAAAAATCTCCGTGTATTCGTTAAATTTAACGAAGAAGAGATTCAGTAAATAATAATGTCTTTTTGCTATGTGATGCGTGGATCGGAACGCTAACCCAAAGGTACGACACTACTTAATCGAAAATATATCGATGAATCGGGGCGGCCATCATATAGGATCGCGTCAGTATGAATACATCTTGTATGCGGTTTGTGTTTTCGTTGCGTTTGCTTTAAGTGCTATTTGTTTTGACGTTTGTTACAGTTTTTGTTGATTTTTTGTTTTGTTATTGGTGAAATTCCGAGAAAAACAAAAAAAAAAAACTTTGAACTGTCAAGCTATGAGTTATTGGTTCGTTTAATTTAATAATTTACAAAAAATGGTTTGGATAATCAAAGAACAATCAAATAAAAAATCGATTTGATTCCCATTGTTAACTATCTCGATACTAAAAAAAATCGATCTGTGAGTGATTTATCAAAAGTGACAGCTGGTCAGCGGCAATTTCAAAAATTGGTTATTCTTAATATAAGACTTTAATGTTAAAGGATGAATCAACGTTTTTAGTTCGCTTCGTGAACCTAAGTTTATAATACCAAATAATTACGAGCCCAGAAAAAAGGACTTTTGACGAAAGAACAAACCAACACGTAATAATTGCTCTCGATGATGAGGGCCAAATAACTCTTGCTCAACACGTAGTTAAAGTATAACCTTTGTTGGTATTCACGTAACGTTATCAAATTTTTCAAAGTTTTGTTATAGATTAAGGTAGCGTTCCAAATCACTTTTTCAAGATTTAAATATTGCTCGCTGTCGGAGAAAAGTAGCTCGATGCCGGTTCCAAAACCTAAAAGTAGATGTTTTGGAACCAGCATCGAGCTACTTTTGTCTGACAGCGAGCAATATTTTAATCTAAAAAAGTGATTTGGAACGCAACCTAATTTTTCTGTCACTGACAAGTCTCATCATCCACGTCGTGTCCAATAGAGTTCCGAATGGATCATTAGTTTATGCGGTGATGTACGCCATTTCCCATTCGAAATTACTTGATGGGTGTGAGCACTGCTATTCCCATTCGGAACGCTGTACTGTACTATAGTATGGTAATTTCGAATGGGAAATGGCGTACATCACCGCATAAACTAATCATCCATTCGGAACTCTTTTGGACACGACGTGGATGATGAGACTTGTCAGTGACAGAAAAATTAATCTATAACAAAACTTTAAAAAATTTGATAACGTTACGTGAATACCAACAAAGGTTATACTTTAACTACGTGTTGTGCAAGAGGTATTTGGCCCTCATCATTGAGAGCAATTATTACGTGTTGGTTTGTTCTTTAGTCAAAAGTCCTTTTTTCTGGGCTCGTAATTATTTGGTATTATAAACTTAGGTTCACGAAGCGAACTAAAAACGTTGATTCATCCTTTAACATTAAAGTCTTATATTAAGAATAACCAATTTTTGAAATTGCCGCTGACCGGCTGTCACTTTTGATAAATCACTCACAGTGCTTACGCTCAGAAGCATAGGCGATGATAACACAACATGGCGGCCTTAATGTTGTCATTCATGAGGTCATAAACCATTTTAGGGATATCGTTATCGGGCTAACAGTGACTCGGAATGACGATAGACGCGATGTAATCGATTATGGTTTGACTCGGAACGCACTAGTAGGATGGCAGGCCATAGATATAGAACGAGAGGCAGGCACACACACATCTAAGCCTGGGATTCAGAGTGCATTTTGGCTGAGATTCAGAGTGCATTTTGAGTCCGAACTCAATCTTACAAACGTCAAAAAGTGACGTGATCTCATACTAGAGTGACGTTTGTAAGATTGACTTCCTCTTGAGTTCGGACTCAAACTGCACTCTGAATCTCAGCCTTAGGCTATAACCCCTAGGAACCCAATAAATAAGCAGGCAGGTATGACTTTTTTTTCCTTATATGTGCTTCGTGCTCCGAATGGCGCTAACAGTATTAAAAGTACCAACAAACTACTCACGCTGCACGGCCATCAGCTCAGTAAGTACGGTTATGGTCCCACATTATACTACAATATTCCGCAAAAAACCACCCACTAATGATTATTCAACAAAGATTTAATTGGTGTTCGTATAAATTACTGATTAAAAATAATTAATAATAAGCCATTTGAGTATTAATTAAGACTGACGAAGAGGTTGTGGAAGAAAATTGTGTAAATGTTGGTTTACTTTTTATGGTGCCTCACTTGGTCTTCAGTGTCATCACATCACTGTCCCATAAAATTACCTCAACAAAAACTAGTCTTATTCAATAAATATTTATTCATGTGTTATTGTTTAACTAGATATTATAAGTATTAAATAAGACTGTTATTTAATGCGATCACAAACTTCAATTTTAAGGAAATGTTAAAAAAGTTAGTTTTCTAAATACAAAAGTACCTACTGTGACGATCTAGAAATAGAAATGCTTGTGACGCGTTGATTATTATTGATTAATTGTGCTAAGGTATTGTTTTTGAAAGATTTATTATTTTTTCAATGATTAATAAAAACAAATTAATATAATTACCTACAGTTTTCTTTTTATTCTTTATTTTTTGTTGTGATACATACAACCCTTGAAGAAAAGTTACGATAACTAGGTTTTTTCCTTAGTTCTGTAGAATTTTGGTTTTTACAAAATTCCGATTGTATTTTTGATAAGCTGAGATCAAAAAAATACACTGATATCCAAAGAAAGTTCCCGTAATTTAACACCAAAGACATTGCACAGAAACAAGACTATGCACTGTAAAATTTTTGTTAAACTAAATTGGATTTTATTTCCTTAGAAATAAGGTTGTAATTATCATGATACCTTTTTCAAGCGAAAAACGTGCCGAACGAGATAGCTATCGCTACTCGTGTATCCTTGTCTAGCAAGTTTCCAGTGTATATAATTTAAACAAGATACTTATACATAGTGTTGTTGAGTTTCAAACGTGTTAGAAAGGGACCAACGAGTGCCAACACCCACCTCGTTCGGCTAGTTTTTCGTATAGTAGTGCACAGTCTTGTTCTATACAATGTCTTTGTATAACACCCAGGTACCCAATGACGTTTGTCAAAAACAGCTGATATCAAAACCTGGGCTGAGCTCAGTGACATCTCTTTTGCACACGTTGCGTGCGTTGGTCATATTTTTTAAGCAATACATACAGAGATCCAATATCGTACTAATCGTACATCATACTGCTATCAGAGAAAATCTGGGTCACGGCAGTCAAGATATCATATTCAGGGCCGCGTTCAATTTCATCGCCCACTCATCACTGACAGCAGGATAGCATATACAAAATCAACGCGTGCAAAAGAGATGTCATGATTGCCGGGCGTGAGCGGGCGATCAAACTGAACTCTGCCCTAAAGTTATACTTTCTTTGGAAGAGCGACGCAATAGAAACGATCAATCATTTTTCTGCAAAATTTTACACAATTTGGTGGATTCGGATTATCTTTCAAGTCAAATAGGGTTAAGGTGTCATCGTTTTAATTCTCGTCTTATTAAATCATTTCACGTACTCTTTTCACGCACGAATTATTCTAAGAACAGATTTTTAGTAACGGTAATTCGTAGTTATAATGTTAAGAAGGGGTTCTTGGAAAAACAACCAAGGTCACTTTTAGTAAATTTTACACCACAAGCAAAAACATGTTTTTTACTAGTAATACTTAAATAAATGTTTATGTATGGACATACACACATAAGTTTTAATAATAGGCATGTTATAAAACTATGTTAATTTAAATTATATTTCATATTTAAGAGAAAATGAGAAAAATAACTTTGACTTAGGCAGTTTTTCCAATAAATAGCTTGACATTGGTCGGTTTTCCAAACAAGTTTTATACAAAATTTATTGGAATAAAACAAACATTACAAATTTAAGGTTTATTATTTTTATTTAAGTAGGTAACAAATTAAATTAAGCTATTGTTCATTCGCACCCATCGCTGTTGTCATCTTCATCCACTTCTGCATCCATTTCATCAACATTGTTGTCAATAATTCCACAAATCTGATGGTAGTAGTCACGACTTTCTGGGTGTGTCAAATATTTACTGAGACTTAGCAAGTTGATGACTTTGCCTGCGGTCATTTTAATAGGCTCTAAGTACAAAGGGTTGAGAACTAGTTCACTAGGCAAATTTTGTTTTCTGCGGATTTCGCTATTAAAGGAAGGTCCTGTGAAAGTAACTTTTATTTTTATATGTTGACTCTTGAAACTTGTTTTTATAATTCGCGCTTGGCGCAGTCTAAGTGCCGGTTTTGGAGTCTTCAGAAAGTAGGGAGTAACGGCTTCTTTGATATCAAAAAAGAAATCTTGCGTTGCAGGAATGACCTTGAATGGAGTGGGATATTTTCTGGCTTGTCTAATAACTTCATCCCAATCAGCTGGCACTTCAGGAGAAAAATGTTTCTTTTTAATGCCAATCAGCCCAAAGTCTGGATCGTTTGGAAGATAGGAATGACCTCTCATAGGGAAAACGTGGGTTATTGTTTTAAAAAGCTTCAGAACATGTACCAAAAAGTATTGGAAGTAAACCATTACATGGTTCTTATTCTGTCCTCCACATCCATCACTCAGTAGTATGAGGTTTTCCGAGGTTATCTCCTTGTTATTAAGATAATGCAGTAGCAGAGATGTGACATCCGATGCTCCTTTCTTACCAGTAGTTTCTGTGTAACAGTAGATTGAAACATCATCATTTGCCAAATCATGGATGCCGAATATGTAGTACCACATTTGACGTGAATAAAACACGTCACCAGTTTTAATGTGGGGTAAGGGTAAGTTTTGCATGTAGTCGAATGAAAACACCATACATTCTCCACGTTGTGCCTTTGCTCTGTAAGTTTTTTTCAGTTCCCGGAATTTTTGAGCTTTTTGTAAATGCAATCTTTTTTGATTAGTGAGATCTCTTTTTATTGACTCATCAGTAGCACATTTAATTTTTAAAATTAACTCATCGCACACACTACATGTATCAGATCTTGGGAGCCCAAACTTGATATTAAAATGCTCTTTAAAAATAGTATTATATAGTTTGTAAGGCACATTAATTCTTACCTCATTTAGAAAAAAATCAAGCATTTTAGTGACGTTCAACTCTTCGGGCAAATATGTTACATTTGGGTTGTCACGTAAAGAATAGTGAGACTGTCTACCTTTGAAGCTTTTGATATGTAATTTGATCAACTCCAGTAACTCACGTGGAGCTTTATGAGGTCTAGTATCATGTCTTCCTCTTTGATCTTTAGGTATCAGCCCAGTTAACAGTTTAGACTGAATTGTACGCAAACGCCCTCTTGTAATACCATGCAAGTTCATGAAAGCTGTAGCACAAACTGGAATTTCATCTTGATTTATACGTATTTTGTAATAATAAGCCAACTCATGCTTGTGTACAGAGTCTTCTTCATCACGGTCCACTCGAGGTCTGTTTTGTTTAATAGTATGATATGACATTAGTCCTGCGAGGTGAACGTCTTGATCATCTTTGGTTTGATAGTTATAGAAATACTGCAAAATTTGTTGTCTTTGTTCATGTGATATTTTTGTGTAGCATTGTAGTCTTTTACACCTGTAAACAACAAAGTAACTATAACGCTTCGTTTTGAACAGCATGTTAACCAAAAAATTAGAACTGCGTTTTATAGGCTAAAGGTTTTGTATGGCATTCGAGATTTCTTGAAAGAAGAAGTCAGAATGCTTCTAACCGAATCACTCGTCCTTTCTGTTTTTAATTATTGTGATATTATCTATGGTCCAAGGTTATTTGAAAAAACAAGTCGTGCTATACAACGGGTCCAAAATGCCTGCGTAAGATTCTGCTACAAAATACCAAAACGAGCACATATAACACCTTACCTTAACGAAAAAAAAATTCTGAAAATTGAGGGTCGCAGAGTGTTACACTTCGCCGGCCTAGTACATAAAGTTGTGCATACTGGACGACCTACTTACTTGTTCGACAAATTTAAATGGCTTAGTGACACACACGATAAATATACCAGAAGTAAGGAGTTAAATAAGATGACTATTCCGAAACACAAGACTGGAAACTTTAGGGGAGGGTTTAAATTTGCAGCATCAAAGATATGGAATGACTTACCACCACCATTGCATAAATACATGACTACCTGTTCCTTTAAATTTAAATTCAAATCATTTCTACTGAAAAAACAAATCTCACTGACTGAATATAGGTATCATAGAAAAAAAAAGTGATTGTTGATCCTTTGATGCTGGCAAAGGTGGACCCACAAATTAACAAATAAACATAAAAAGATTTTTATGTAATTAAAATTATTTCTCATAGAAATACTTCATGTACATTATTATTATTCTTTTTTATATATGTATTCATATCAAATAGTGTGAAAAACGTCCATACTATACTTTACTGTTATGTATAAACCTTGCATATATGTATCTATATATAAATATAATATAATGAGATTGTTATAGATTAGTCCTGTTAATTTAATAGTTTAATAATGATGTAATTAAATAGTTTTACTAGAGCGCCCGCTGTAAATTTTTAAGTTCTAAATTTATTTTATTATGACAAAGTATTTAGGGGCTCGCTGGAAATCAGCGCTGTAGGGATCCTTCAAAAATCTCCGACAGCAAATGCTGAGCGTGCCACCTTTTGTCGAACAAAATGTGTATTTAAGTTAGTCTAATCCTTTTTATTGTTTTAATTTTGTTTCATGTGTTTTGTTTGGCAATAAATTCCATTTTCTTTCTTTCTTTCTTTATAAGTAGAGCTCGCTAATATTTAGAGCTTAAATAAAGATCTATTTCTGATCTTCAAACAACTGTTAATAAAATAGATACCTAATATGACTGGATATAGACATTTACCTGCAATCAGGTCCCGTCACAACACCACTTTTTGGGTGACCAACGTGATTGATGTGAGGTTCTCCAGAGACCTTCCGTTTCTTTATTTCTTCCCTTTTCGACACTTTTTTCTTCCTCTTGGCATTCCACTGTACGTTAGCTGTAGCATCTCTTTCAATCTTATCCATAATTCAAAGCATACAGCTCAAAAACTTCTGAAAGTTTTACTGGAAAAACGCAAGTATAAAAACGCGCTAAAACTGACATGACAGTTTCTTTTTTTTTGGAAAAAGTGCCATAGTCCGATTTGGCGTTTCTGACATTGGTTCTTCTTCCATTCACCAAACTGACCTTGGTCGTTTTTCGAGTATCTCATACAAGCTTTATAACGGAATATCTGTTGACTTATGTAGTTTTTCCAGAAACGTGATTTTGCATCATAAACGCCTTGTTCAATACTAACCATAGACAATAAAATCTCATTTTTGATTTTTATTGACCTTGGTGGTTTTTCCAAGAAGCCCTTCTTGTAAGGAACTGCCTCAGCTGCCGGCGCTGGTTTTCTGAATTAGCTGCCAGCGCCGGTTGCTGAACTGGCTGCTGGCACTGACTTTAGAAAAAAAGGCGGGAAATGGAGTTAGCATATTAAGTATAGGGCTAGGAAGGATAGGTTATGAAGTAACTTTGGGTCTTTATAGTCATACTAAAAAAAAAAAAAGAAAAAAAATAGGTGCGACGACGAGCGAAGCGAGGAGGAGCGTATTAGGTTGTCATGTAAGATAAAACAAGGAACCAAGCGAGGCAACGACGACGTCCCTAGTTTGGACAGTAACTCAAATTTGTATTTTCAAGTCAACGATTTCAACGATTTCCAAAAAAACTAATATAATACATGCACAATCTCACACTTTGAAATTTAACGTCTTTTGTGCGTCAGAAATTTCTACCGTCAGCGATCCATTATGAGAGCCGGCGGTGCTGGCAGGCAATGTTTTTGTTCTCAACTGACGGCAGTAATGTACTGCCGGTTCCCAACGGCGTTATTTTCGGGTACCGGCGCCGGCAGTGGAAGCACTCCCCAATTGTAATGATGCTGATATATTTTATTTATCATTTGATAAATTTAAATCAAAATTGTAAACCTCTATTAATGTATTTTTTTCTTATTTCATTTATGTACTTAAGAAAATGGTCTTAATCGAGTATAATAAACTACATATAATTAAAGATACGAGTATGTTACTATCGTTTTAATTGCCCCCAATTGATAGTTTGTTAGTTACACTAAGAAGAAAACTTGCGGCAGTGTAAACATATTTCAAATGACTACAAAACTTATTTTATCAGTTAATGATATGCGAGAAATAAACACTTTATAAATGACTTTAATATGATTCATGTAAAAAAAAAGTTGGTATGGATTATTAATTTGATAGGAATAAACCGCACGACCAACATCTTTGGATTGACTGACATTTGTCCTGTTCAGACCTTTTTTATTCTGATATACCATTTTAGTCCATATAGCCTTTATTTTAGAGATAAAAATAGGTCCTGGTTATTTTGTTGGTTAGTTATTTATCTATCTTAGAGCTACCCTCTATCTCAATAACATGTTTTTATTGTTTTTTCACGTTTACTAAGAATGGGTTAACTCGCTAGGTATTTTGTTGACTGTTTGTACTTTTAGTTTTATGTTGGTAAGATATATTTTGCATTTTTTGTACATCCATTCGTGGAAACTTCACTGGCCAATGTGATGTGTATTTGTATTTTTATTTTTATGTATTATTTAAGGCTGTTTGTTTTTCATAATAAAGAAAAGTGAAAAATAGTATTGTATTTTCATGGACTATCGATGGAGCAAAACAATCGATACTTTCAATAGTATCGAGACAATCGATAGTTTAATAGATTAACGGAAATAATACTATCGTAATTATTGCTAACATATAATCGATACTATCGATAGTACTACCGAATTTTCGGTATCCATAGTATTGATTTAATCAATAGCACAATCGGTCCTTTTTTCCAAGGTCACGATAGTATCGATAGCCTATCGATAGACTATCGGTTTCCATAGAACACTACTTCCAATCAATTGTGTTTGTTTGTTTTTAATGAAACGTGATACATTAAAGCTGATTCTTAAGGCCTTAATTTTAGTTTTGGTGCTATCAAAACTAAATTTTCTTCATTCCAAAATACTAAGGTGGAGTTTTTAATTCGGCGAACAAGTTTGACAGTTCGAAAAACATAATATTGCCACTTTCCAGCCAGTGCTGCTCTTATCGATATCATAAAATATTGACGGCTACCACAGTAGAGGTATGATATAGTAGCAGACCTAACATTAATAATTAACGCATAGAGTCGACGCGTGGCAATTTTAGCTCAGTGAACTTCGGGCTCTTTTAAATATAAATATTACTTGTTTCAAAACAAAATATATACTAGCGATTAGTTTAGGAATTAACAAATATGTTCCAAGCATAAGCCAGCCAAAACAACCCATTTTTATACGTTTCTTCGTACTATGAAACCTAAATGTAGCTTATTTTTCGTATAAAAACTTGCCACGCCTACATATTTTTCCGCCGGCTCATACTCGTGACGATCGTCACGCCTCGCCCACATACACTTGAAACCGTTTTTACCGGCTTTTAAGCAACTCTGATATTTAACATAAGTGTGTCGTCGCATTGCTTTGAAACCGACCTACATTTGAATGGCATATGGCAACTTTCGTGGAGAAAAAAAAATAAAATAAAAAGTAAACAAAACTGCTCATTTTTTCTTGCGCTTTCTGTGCTGTGGCGTGAAGAGGCTTCGAAAGAAATTTTTCAAAATATTGTGTTTTTGTGGTTATTTCTCCGAGAAAATGTAAGTATTTTATGAATTACTAATGTTTCATCGTTATTATACCATATCAAGTGAATTCTTAGCGAAATTTAAATTATGCAGACATTTTTACTAAATTTCAACTACTAACTGCTTTTTTATACATTCCTTGCAGTTTATTTGGATAAACCTTTAGCTTCCCCAAAAGATAATTTTATTAGCATGATAAATATCTTTACCAAACTGGATTTGGATGTTTACTTCAAGAGATATCGGAGTTTTAGTAAAACTCGGTACGCGCTTCCGCCATGCTGCTGATGTGCCGATAATTTTGCGGACGGGTGGGTAAAATGGTCTTTTATTGTACAGGTTAAATCCTTATGTTTGGTCCATTGCTGTAATTGGGTTCACCCGTAGTATTTATAATAAATAAATAATTAACACATAGAGTCGACGCGTTGCACTTTTAGCTCAGTGAACTTTGGGCTCTTTTAAATATAAATATTGCTTGTTTCCAAACAAAATATGTATACCTATACTAGAGATTAGTTTATGAATTAACAAATATGTTTCAAGCATAAGCCAGGCAAAAAAACCCATTTTTATACGTTTCTTCATACCATGAAACCTAAATGTAGCTTATTTTTTGTATGGAAACTTGACACGCTATTAAATCCTTATGTTTGGTCTGCTACTTAGTAATTAATAATTAATGTCTGTGACGGCTACATGATGCGTTTTTGGAGTTTCTTATACTCAAAATTCATATGGTCAAATGATGCAAAATTTATTATTGGTGTATAATATGGGCGTTATTATTAACAAAAATAAATATATTTTTGATGCACACGCAAACTGCAGATTTTTTATATTTTTTCTTCCTGAAAATTATTTGAAATGGGCATTCTCATGTGCCAGTGATATTTTGTAATTATTCATGACCTCAAAAGAGGTATAAGCTGTAGTTGAAAAAAGCAGTGATTGCTGTAAAATACTGACCATTAATAAAATATGCTTCACGATGAAACCATTTGCTTCTCTAAATCGCAATATAAAATTTTCTTAAAAGCTGCCGTATGTACCTGTTGTCGCGAATGCGAAATATATAGGCAGCTATAGTGAAACGTATAGCGACCGGCCCGGGGGCAGCGAGGCGCGGGGACTGTGGCCGGCGAGAACGTGCGGGCTTGCGACTAGTTGCGACCAGTAGCTGTCTGGACGTCGCGGGAGTGATACGACCTGTGACGCTCACTTTTCATACAAGTGTGTGTGTGTGTGACCTGTGTTAGATCAGAACTATTCAGAACCGATGTGAAGTGTCGGACTGTCGGTGGACAGTGGGATTTAGGTAAGTGACGCAGGCATGCATATTCAGACCCAGTGATCAGTCAGTTCCAGGGAGCAACCCTGAATTTAGTTGCCTTATCAGAACTATGTGTCAGACTGCGGGTAGGTTTAGATTAAGATAGTCCCAGAAAACAGCCTGGGTTTAGATGCCCGTTCCAAAGTGTCGGACTGTCGTGGACAGAGGGTTAGGGCAAAGCCGCAGGGAACAGCCCTGTATAACAGACTCAAGGAACAGCCTTGGATTCAGTCAAAGCCGCAGGGAACAGCCCTGTATAACAGACCCAAGGAACAGCCTTGGATTCAGTCAAAGCCGCAGGGAACAGCCCTGTATAACAGACCCAAGGAACAGCCTTGGATTCAGTCATAGCCGCAGGGAACAGCCCTGTATAACAGACCCAAGGAACAGCCTTGGATTCAGTCATAGCCGTAGGGAACAGCCTTGCATAACAGTCCCAAGGAACAGCCTTGGATACAGTGATAGTCCCAGAGAACAGCCCTGGGTTCAGACAGCCACAGAAGCAGGCCTGCTAGCGAGGATCGGGGTGGCTAAAGGGGAGGTTGGAGGCCACAGGGGTTGAGAGCCCTAAAACCATCAGATCAGTAATCAGATTCAGTTAACCAGCCTATCAGTCACTTATCAGTGTGATCGGATCGTACATGCTTGTGCGGTATTCAGTGTTCAGTTTATTATTTTTTTTATAATCAGTTACCCCAGCTTGTGACATAGAAATCATTACAGATATTCGCCAAGTACGGTGTTTACCTACTTTGCGACACCTGTTGATAGAATGTTTTATGATTTAACCTTTATCTGTGAATCATTTGTTAAATAAAAAAAAACCGGACAAATGCGAATCGGACTCGCCCACCGAGGATTCCGTTAAACACTATATTTTTTGGAAAAATTTAGTTTTCAGATTTTTCCCTATACTTGTAGTACGAGTATAAGGCAGTATTACTTGCCAAATTTCATAGTTCTAGGTCAACGGAAAATACCCTATAAATTTTGATTCACTTGAGAGTGTCGAAAAACACGTTTTTTGCGGCATAAACCGCCGTATCGTTTTTACGTAAACTTAGAAGTTTGATTATTCCACAACTTTATCTGTATCAGTTTAATCTGACTACAGATTTCCATCTACAATGATCCTGACACACTTCTTGGCACTTTGCTAGTCTACACTATTATATAAAGAGGAAAGATTAGTTTGTTTGTTTGTATGTTTGAGGTAAACTTTGGAACTACTGAACCGATTCCAAAAATTTTTTCTTTTGTACAAAGTTACACTATTGTTGAGTAACATAGGCTATATTTTATTTTAATAAAAGTAAGTTTTCAGTTAGAAAGTTCAATATTTGTGAACCATGTCGGGAGAAAAGACGCTGCTTAGCTGCTTTATCGTCGTGCCTTGACCAAATGGTTAGTTATACGTGATAAAACCGGTTGTTTTTCCATACGTGGAAACTGTATCAGTTTAATCTGACTAAAGATTTCCATTGACAACGATCCTGACACACTTCTTGCTAATATTAAGCTTGAAAAAGTGCTAGATACATTAAATACTATGGTATAAGTAATGATTTTTTCCCATACCGGAAAACTATATCAGTTTAATGTGACTTCTCTACTACTATTTCTAATATTTAGCTTGAAAAAGTGATTACAGCCAGGTTTATGTATTGATTTTTTCCCATACGAGAAAACTGTATCAGTTTAATCTGACTACAGATTTCGATCTACAACGATCCTGACACACCTCTTGGCACTTTGGTAAAACATGGTGATGGTCTGATGATGGGACTGGGAGATGGGTACGGGATCTCCTCAACGGACAACAGCAGACCCTTCGAAATCGGGCTTATTTGATTGGTATTTATTAGCACTTTGGTAAAACATGGTGTCCGTTGCATACAGTCGTTCAAAAATCATATTCTTCTTATTTCCATATTTCCACGAAAATCTCTTCGACGCGGGCAGAGCCGGCGGCAAAAGCTAGTAATTTAATCAGTTGATTTTAGAGGTTATTTTCTCTCGAAATTTTCACTTTTTATAGTATTTATAACTTTTCAGAGCAAGCCACAAAGCAAAACGGAACAACCAGCAAAATAATCGTGCTTTGTACTGATGATTTGTGCACCTATGCATCGCTTTTGCACGTTGTTTTGGGGCGGATTAGCCTCACTTATATCATGATTCTCACACGCACACAAATAGTAGAGAAAAATAGGATGTGTTCAATTATGCGCTGTAACTGCGTCAAGTCGATTTAATAAAAAAAATATTTCATCCTTTTTTTTATTGACATTACCCGGCACTCATGGTTACCTGCAACACAAACCCGCTTAGGGCCTGAATTACCTGAAATCGAGTAAAAATAACCCCACAAACCCCCTAAACAAAAATCTTCTTGTTTGCCTTATCTAATGAGAGTCTGTGTATGGGCATCTCTTTTGCACGTTTTGCCTAATTGGACTCAATACACACAGACACACACACCCTCACAATAAATAAGGATGAGATTCATTCCGTTTCGCGCATTCACGTATGATGTGCCTCAAAATTATTTCGTATTGAGCATCAACTGAGTCAATACGATTTAATAAAAGAAAAAATATTTTTGTGTGTGTTGCAAAATTACCCGAAATTACCCGGCAGTCATGATTACCCAAAAGATACCCGTTTAGTGCCTAAATTACCCGAAATCGGGTAAAAATACCCGTACCGGCAACGCTGCTGATAAGTGACATTATGAAAGAATTTGAAACGTCAACGGAAACGGACAACATAGATTACTATAAGGTTCCTTTTGGAAACGAGTGAATTTCACTCGGAGTGATGCGAATTTCACCCTAGAGCGTTCAAAAATTGACCCGAGTTAAACCGAGGGTAACCAAACTGTTACTTGACAATTGCACGAAAGTGTTTTGAAACGCCTCGGAGTAATGCAAAAATCACACTGGGACTTTTTGTTTCTCTTGCTTCTGTATAGATCTGTCTCTTTCTAAGAAACGAGTGAAATTTCGCACTATGATTGCACGTTCTGAAACGCTTCCTAACAAAGATTACCCCGCGCGCCGCACTGAAGACTTATTGGCAAATTCAAAATGTTTTTTGTATTTGTACAAATACATTTTAAAAACAGTGAAAGAACTATGAAAATGATCAAAATAGGTAGACGTGACAGTAAAAAATAAAATACGATAATATATAAAATAAGATTGGCTGAAAGAACTCGAACACAAGGCCGTAGAAAAAAATTCAAGTTTTGACAGGACTACCTAAAACTAAAATTAAAGCTTAGGGCAGAGAGTAATTGAGAGTATTAAATTCCTTGGCTTAGGGATTAAAGTTAAAGCCTTCTTTCTTCAGGCAGATGAGAATCGACTTTATTACTTTATTTACCATACTTTACTTACAGAAACCAGTTTAATTGATTTGTTCAATTTGTCGCCTTTCAATAAAACATCAAAATGATCATTTTCCTAAGCGAGTTACAAAAAGATCACTTAGAGCTGCTCACTCAACATTCAACACAAGGTACTTATTTAAAATATTTTAATTACGTATTTTTGTGAAAATAGTAACGACGATCAACAAGGAATATAAAAGACCATTATACAATGAGCTACAGATCTAAATCGGCTTAGATCATTGGATTAACAAGCACGTATCCAGGGGGTGGATACCCCCCCCCCCCCCGGAATTTGTACCCTAGTTTTTTTGAACACTGGGAGTGTTTATTCATAACCACTGTAAAGTATGGGAAGGAATTTACAAGTTACAGGGCTAGGAATTTTTGAGGGGGGGGTGTTCTAGACCCTCCCCCCTGAAGGGGGGGTTGCAGAACTCCCCATTTTGAGATATAATTTTTTTAATTTTTGGAGGTAATGATGGTCCTACTTTATAATTTATGCATTTTCAAAGGACTTTAATGTATATAGTAATGAGGAGGAAGAAGGGGGAGCTTAGCAAAAGCATAATTATTAATTAAAAACTGTATTTGGGCTGGTTTTCCAACATTTACATATAAGTTTAAACGGCTCTGAGCTGTGTCATACTGTTTAAACCTAACCAAGTTTTTAAAAATATATTTCGGCCTATACATTATACACCTATTTAGTTTCTAACTTGGAGACGCCTTGCTTCGCTCGGCTCGGAGTTGTTTCATAATATTCAAACCTGTCCTAACCTAGTTTTTAACAATATATTTTGACCTATCCATTATATCCTATTTAGTATCCAAATCAAGGACGCCTCGCTCCGCTCCACTTCGCTCGGCTCTGACTTGTTTCATAATGTTCAAACCTAATGTAACTTAATTTTTAAAGTATATTTAGACCTATCCATTATACACCTATTTAGTATCCAACTTGGGGACGCTTCGCTCCGCTTCGCTCCGCTCCGCTCTGAATTGTTTCATAATGTTCAAACCTAACCTACCCTAGATTTTTAAAATATATTTCGACCCATACACTATATACACTCTCAACTGCAAGTAACAAACATTGACTGCCATGATAAGAAAATGAACCAAAGAGTATTTTATTCCATTTTAAACAATTATTCTGTGAATTAGAATGACAACAACTTATAAACATGTTTTTTTTTGCGAAACGAAACGTAAAATATGTCAAAATCGCGTTTCGAGATTGTAAAAAATGTATTTTTCAAAAACTTCTTTCTTAACAACTAATGCTTTTCCACAACTTGTGACCTTGATAGAATACCTTCTATTAAGCATAACTATCCATAAAACAATCGAGAACCCTTAACTCGTTACTGTAACTTGTATAAATTAAAGCCAAAGTATGTTTTAATAAAAGAAGGTACGATGGTTAAAGTTAAGAAATAAGTACCTAGAATTTGGGTATACTGAGAATGTGGTCATAAGGTTTTTATTTTACAGTTGTTGTTGACTTTTGCAAGTTGGCTATTGACTATCTAAACAATGGGATGAATCAAACAAAGTACAAGACTGCAGCAGGTATGATAATTTTGAATGAAATTGTTACTACAAAAGCTCTATTAGTTCGGCCTTCTACACACATCATATTATTTGGTTGCCTGCCATTTTGTACATAGTATGTGCACATACTTAAATGGGACGTTCTCAAAATATTTGAAGTTAACAAAATTAATATTGATGATAATTAATTAGTCATTATTGACTTTCATTATTAACGTATTGTAACACGTACACGTACGCACAGTATGTATATCACGCGACACGGCGGAAGTGCGGGCGCGTACTTACATAGTACATGCATGTCAGTAAGTATGAAATGGCCCGCACTCCCGCCTGTCGCGAAATGTGTTAATGAGAACAACCCATGCAGATAATGAAATGACATATTTTGTACCAATTCTTGCTCCCTATTATTAGGTACTCTGTTTATGTGCCTATGCACTGTTATTTGATAAAGTTATTGTAAAACCATAATACTATACATACATACACATCAAAAAAGTCTAAGCAACATGTACTAATTTGAATTTTACAATGAATTTTGTAGGGCAAAATAAGGTTGGTACTAAGAAACTAAACTTTTATAAAACAAAATTATATTGTTAAACAAAATTAATTTATTGCTAATGAATTGGATAATTTAATACAAAGTGGGGCCTCCTTGCAGGCACCGATTATTCATAGAATCAATGAGTTTGTTAATGTTATCCTGCGGTGATCGCTCCCAATGAAATTTTAGCAAACTGTTGGGTTGTTGTCACTTCGTCCAAGTCCTGTAAAACATGTCTTTGGAGCATATCCCATGCATGCTCGATGGGGTTGAGGTCCGGCGATTGTGCAGGCCAGGACAACACTCGGATGTTTTCCATTGCCGAGTACTCCCTCGTCCGCAAAGCTGCATGCGAACGCGCATAATACTACTGTTCATTAATTTTCTAACTGATTTGTGTTTTTCAAATCGTTTGTTTTTATGTGGACTAATATTTTTATTTTGTTTTTTTATTATTATTTTGACATTTCTTTTTACATATTGACATGGACATTTTATAACTTAAACTTAGCATTTATTAGTTGATAATCTGACCATAAAAAAAGATAAACTATATGAGACAGGTAGATGATGTGTTGATTTGTATTTTAACTTACTACCTCATTAGACAGGTAGACTAAGATGTATTTTTTTTCCCCTCGTGACACAATTTCCTTGTGTCTTTTATATTTTTATCCTTTAGTTATTAAAGTTTAATACATTATTTTGTATAATTTTGTGTAAGTTAAAAAGACTGTAATAGTATTAAGCCATATTGAAAAAAAATACTGATAAAAAAGACATGATCTTGCTAAGTTTCTTGCCCTTCTTCTTAGCAAGATTAATCGAATGGGAGGATTTAGGCATTAAATCTATTTATAGTTTATTTATCTATTAACTTATTTATTCATTGCATTTTGTAGGTATACACAATATTTTAATTTTTTACTTAAGTTAGTATATATAGTTTATAGTATATTAGTATATATACTTAAGTTAGTATATATTATATTTATTTATGGTCTATTCAGTTTATTTATCAACTTATTTATTAATTGCATTATGTATAATAATATTATTATTCCAATAAGTCTTTATTTTATGCATGTGTATAACTTTAGTGGCCCAACTTAAATAAAGTTTTTTCTTTATATATATTTCCCGTAAGTATCATATTTGTTTCATTATAAAATATTATTTTTATACAGATTAGATTTGACATGTAAAACGTATACTTTATGTATCTATTTTACAAATAAACATTTTGAATCTTTGAATCTTTGCGCATAGTCATGCAATAACGTAAAATCGGAGCCAAGGGTTTGTGCAAACGGATGAACATAAGGCGTGAGCGTTCATGTTTCCATTTACAAAAACGAGCTCAGTTTGTCTGTTCTTCAAAATACCCACCCATACCATAACTGTGGATCCGCTGTATGGATGAGCTTCCTGAACACACCTCAGCCTTTCAGTATTGCTGGGACGATGGTACACTCTTACCCTTCTTGTATCAGGCCTAAACCCGAAACGAGACTCATCGCAAAATAAAATTTTATCCCACTGCTCATGGGTCCATGTTGTGTGTTCCCTGCCTGCACCATTCATTTCGACGAGCGCGATTCCCGTGACGTATAAGGCGCGCAATTGGGCACGCGAAGTACATACACTCGCGGCATCTATTTGGATCTATATCTGTGGGTGGGCACCTGATTGGGCGTTGTGCCCGCAGGCCGTACTCGGTCTTGCCGAGTGGTTGTACTCCTTCCACGGCCTGGGTGCTGCTTGGCGGAATTTCCTGTGGTAGTGTAACGCTGCCACATGCGGTAAATGATGCTCCTGTTCACATCGAGACAGCGAGATACGTCAGATTGGTTTCTTCCCGCTTGCAACATCCCCACAGCTCTTTGCATTTCATCTGCGGTCAAATGACGTCGCTCATCACGTAAACAATTTCTCACGATTAAATTTTGTCGAAAACTGTAATTAAAACTTTGTTAAAATTATAAAATTAATATAATACCAAATTTTAATTATCAAAGAAAACACATTTATATTCGAACAAATGCCTTCGTCGCTTTTAATTTTATGAAAAAAACAAAACAATCGATTTTATTTTTTCTAACCAAACAGTAGGTAATCTGGAACCAAAAAGGTTACATACCTACCCACTTTTTGTTAGAAAATATAGAATATTTGACCAATACAATTTGTAGAATTTATAATGTGATGCATGTTGCTTAGATTTTTTTGATATGTGTATTATACTCGTATGTATATCATTAAACACTAAGCTTTATGTAGATGGGCGCAATTCACCACTGTTTTCATTCAACTCAAGGTAGTAAACAGAAAATTTGTCGACTTAAGGGGGTAACTTTTTACCTTGGTGCAAAATGCATATCATAATATTGTTTTCCTTACTTTTGAATAAAAAGTATGCAATAAATGCGTTTATGATTCTCTGTTACCACCTTAACATTATGAACTTTGGAACTTTTTGGCTTTGGTGAAATTTTCATGTAAATTTCTTGGCAGCCTTGATTCTAATCTCAGTATGGTTGCATTTCTTAAAACTAACATCACATTTTTGTGCTTGTGCTAATTTCTATATAATTGAAAGTGTCTGTGTTTGTGTTTCATTTATTTCTGCTAACCTTGGTTGTCTATGTGAGTTCATAATATTATTATTTTTCATTTAATTTGCTTCTTTCTAACCTTCATGCTATAAGTATCGACAAAATAAAATGCTTCTGTTGCTCAAAACTGCTTTAATACAATTGTATAATAGTTGTTGATTATAATGATAATACGAGAGATGATAAACATCAAAATGGATTAATATTTAGGCAAGGCAAGCTTTCTCACAGTTACAATTCTTAATTATCTGAACAAGAATACTTTAGACAAGCTAAGAGGGAGTTGGTCCTATGGCTGCTGGGGGTCAGGTCTCTGTCGAAGTATTATCTTCGTAAATTATAAATATACATCTAAAAAAGTCACCCTAATTGATTCGAACTACCACTTATAAAAATAAGTGCAACTTTAGGCTTTCTTGGCAGCCAAAAGAGCTAACTTTCTGGCTGCTAGGAGGGTCCAAAAATGCATTTTTTTTTTCAGTAGGTACTTACTAAATTTTAGCTTTGAGCTGGACTGGCTGGCGTTTAGGCACTGCAAATCGGGATGGCTCTTCTAGAGGTATGTTCATAACGATAAAAACTATGACCTTTAATAAATTTAAGGTTGTTTATAAAGAAATTAACAATGAAGATAAAACCCAGTCTGACGTTTTCTTGCTCAGATAGGTCTTTAAAACCGGCCAAGTGCAAGTCGGACTCGCGCACGAAGGGTTCCGTACCATTATCTATAAAAACGGCAAAAAAATCATGTCTGTTGTATGGGGGCCCCCCTTAAATATAAATTTTATTTTAATTTAATTATTTATTTTTAAAGTAAATATATAAATAATTATTCTGTGAATATTTCAGCGTCTGCTTGTTGCCGTTATCAATATCGAGCAAAAAAATCACGTTTGTTGCATGGGAGCCCCCTTTAATATTTATCTTATTCTGTCTTTTAGTATTTGTTGTTATAGCGGCAACAGAAATACATCATCTGTGAAAATTTCAACTGTCTAACTATCGTGTTTCATGAAATACAGCCCGATGACAGACGGACAGCGGAGTCTTAGTAATAGGGTCCCGTTGGTTACCCTTTGGGTACGGAACCCTTAAAATTACAATTGTGCGGAAGCTACGTTTGCATAAAGTTTATTAATTTTGATGTGTCTATAAATGTTACGAAAAGCCAATCATTCATAATTTTCAGAAAAGCTGGATGTATCTACAACAGCAATTCAAAATTTAGTTCATGCTATAATTTTTCTTCTGGTTGAAGGAGCCAAGCATAATGTTAGTACCTATGATTTCTGTCAATTTAAAACCATATTTTGTAAATAAACTTTTATGATAATTTGATAATAAACTATTATACAATTAATTTCAGTTATCAGAGTTAGACTTCAAGTCATCTCTAGCGATAGCAGGATTTCCGCCAGAGCATCAAGAAATTTTAGTAAAACTTTTCAACAACAAGAAAGCAGAGCTCTTTGAATGTTTGCACATACTTCAACAAAATGATCCCACTTATCAAGATTTCACTTGGAGGTTGGAAGTTCAGGTAATAAGAAAACTACTTTTGAACAATTTGTTTGTTACAATTAATTTTTTTTATGTTATTTTTACGATTTCAGACAATACTAGGTTGCCTAGTTGAATTATTTTATTGATCGACAGGTTGCATCGAGGAACGGGAGTGAAGCAGTGAAACCAACAGTTGCAATGGACTTTGTTGTAAAGACTCCTAAAAACTTTGGTCAACTCAGTGATAATTCCATGAAAAAGCAACTATCTTCATTACAAATCAACAGTTCTATTCAAGATGCTAAAGCAGCAAGCCAGTGCCAAAATGTCATTAGTCACTTATTACTTCAATCTGATTTGCCTAATCTGCTGCACATGACTAATAAGTTGGACCAAGCTTTAAAAGAGTCTAAAAGTCAACATGTTCGCAAAGTCCAAAGAGCATTACAATAATTTTGTTGTATTTAAGGTTTATTTTTTGGGCAGTGTTCTCAACAAATGTGACCAAAACCAATTTTGTAAAGGGCCGTCTCAACATAACATAAGTATTAATAAAATGATTCAATATACTCAGCTTTTTCATTCGTTATCGTTGTATGTTGCTGTAAGGCTTGCATATACGCACACTGGTCGACCCCCTCCTTGACGCGTCGTATTGAATCATACTACTACTCAACGCGCTCCCGTGTTGAACAGCAGGATCTTTCACTATACGCGTCAACACTAAAATGGGGTATCGTTTTCATTCAATTTTCATCTGAAATGTTTCAATTCGCATGTCGGGAATTGCTACTCGAGTTGAACACTGGGATGGATTCATCAAGACTTATAAAATATTGCCAATGCGGAAATAATCCTCTGTCTGTTGTATTGTATAGTATGTAGCTCGTATTCTGTCCCTTTTGGTAGCGTGGCGAAAAGTGTAATGGCTGTCTCTAAGAACAACCGATCTCGTGTCATTGCATTGCGGCTTATTTGAAACTATTTGTCCCGCGATCGTTTATTGTGTCCTACCAAAAATACAAACTGCACATCAAAAGGACAGCGCGGGTCGATAATGGGAGCACAATCTTTTGCGCTGAGGGATTTCTAGGTGGTCATTAAAAAAATACCACTTCGGTTATGTATGGCGGTCGCTTCCTTAATATCAATAACCTACCTAACCTTTTCTAACCTAACCTACCGGCACATTTCTGCCTGCTTCTGCGCTGCATTTGATGTGCAGTGAATATTTTTATTGTAATTTTTAATTAAAGAATTCTGGCCGTACAGCAGTGAGGGAGAAAATACTCAATAAGTAAAGAAAACGATCTTTTTCAAAATGTGTCTGAATATACCTAACGCTAAGTAATCGTTTGTTTTTTATTATGTGTATTTGTGTGTATTTTTTCTATTCAGTCATTATACCAGTTTATCAATAACTGTAAATGCATTGTTTGCGGAGCTAAACTTCGCGAAAGCGTTTTTTAAAACATCCTGCTGTTCAACACGGGAGCGCGTTGAGCGGTAAGACGCCTTCTTGGCCTGTGGAACGGAGAATCGTGACTCTAGGAGGGTTTGGATGACGTGTCTGTCTGGCTGACCGACGGCGGTAATAGCTATGCTAACTACCGCCGCGCCGCCGCCCTTTTTTGCCGGGTCCGCCACGCCCTTTGTATAACCGCTGTGGGTTGCCTTCCCAGAGAGACGATGACGAAAATTGAAATAAAATAACAGATTATTTGATTTATAGCGATGACGTGATATTTGCGGAAATAAATGTGGTAGGAATTAAACACATTAATAGAAGCCCATAAACAAGAAAATAAGAAATCTACTCTAAACATTATTTAGAGTGCATTACAAACTGGAAAAGCTCAATTGAAACAAATTTCAAGAGAGAAAAGTATTTTGCACGGCAAGTGCGCTACCGAGGAATCTCTTCCAGTTTGTTGTGCACTCTAAATAATGTTCAGAGTAGATTTCGCTATAAATCAAATTGTCATTTTATTAATTTTGTTGCAATAAACAAGATAACCACAGTTTAAAAAAAATATAGGTACATAATAAAGCCGATTCTGCAGGCTTTAATTTTAGTTTTAGAGCTGTCAAAAGTAAATTTTCTTCATCCAAAAATAGCTCTTTAGTGTTAACAACAGAAGCTAAATTACTTTGGAAAAGCAGGCTTTAATTTTAGTTTTAGAGCTGTCAAAAGTAAATTTTCTTCATCCAAAAATAGCTCTTTAGTGTTAACAACAGAAGCTAAATTACTTTGGAAAAATTCAAGTTTTGACAGCACTAAAACTAGAATTAAAGCCTTCAGAATCGACTTTATTAAAGCCGATTTTGAAGGCTTTAGTTTTAGTTTGACTTACATAAAATTAAACTTAAATATAGTTAAAACGAAGAGCCATTTTCAAGTCACCATTTTATAAACGTCAAACTAAAATTTTTGTTTTTACAGCCATAATTTACTCAACTTAGTGATTTTAACTTGTTTTGGTAATTTCAAGGCACATTTTTAAAGCTGTCATTTGATTGGATTTGAAAAATTTAGTTTGATTTCAGAGCATTTAAAAGACTTGCTAATTTTAGTTGGTGTGCCCTTCAGAATAGCAAAATATAGTGCTGTCACTTAAAAGTAAATTTTTTTGTAAGTTTCTTAGCTTAAAATTAAAACCTTCAAAATCGGCTTTATCTAAGCACTAAAACTAGAATTAAAGCCTTCAGAATCGACTTTATTAAAGCCGATTTTGAAGGCTTTAGTTTTAGTTTGACATACATAAAATTAAACTTAAATATAGTTAAAACGAAGAGCCATTTTCAAGTCACCATTTTATAAACGTCAAATTAAATTTTTAGTTTTTACAGCCATAATTTACTCAACTTAGTGATTTTAACTTGTTTTGGTAATTTTAAGGCATGGTTTGGCAAACAGACAAGTTTTACCTCTCGCTCACATTCACACGAAATTACTTATATGTATTACCTCTCTCTTTCCTTTAATATCCCCACCTCGTACTTCAAAAGAAGACGGCCATGTTGGTGAAAAATCCTCACACCCCTCTGCGCTTGACAATCGAGCTAATTTTAAAAAATCAAAAAGAATCCGCGTCTCTAATAACTAAAATCCAAAAAACGTTAATTATATACAGTGTATGTGAAGTGTACGTGTGAATTTATTATAAATTTGCAAACTGTCGTGCCTCAAGGAACCAGCAATTACGAAGGAAGCTACGCTCGAGGTACGATCCTTTTCTTCCCCTTTTTCCTCACATCTTTTGGTCCTTCTACCCGTGATCCCCTCTCTGCTACATTCCTACACTCATATTCCATTATTTTACATAAAAATACACAAAAATACGCTGATAATTACGTTTGCCACGCCACGCTTCCGCCATCTTTATTTCAATTTGTGCTCGGATTAATCATCATGGCTTCCTTAGCTGTGCTACAAGCTAAACAAAAAAGCTTGTTCTCCCTTCTGCAAAATGTATATGATTTGAGTAAAACCTTATCTACAGTGGAAGCAAAACAAAGGTTTCTAGCAAGAACCTTCACTCTCGATAAATTACGCGATGAATATACTCAAGTAGTTCAGGACATTAATGTAGCTCAGCTAAGCTTGCAGCCTGAATTCATACCATCGTTCAAACCCATCGAGGCGTTTGATGAAATGTATTGTTTGGTAAAAATTGCCGAACAAAAACTGCAAAAATCCAATAAGGAAGAATCAATTCCGATTAGCAAACCTAAACATAAGCTACCTGTCTTGGAACTCGTCGCCTTCGACGGCACCCCAAGTCAGTGGCCGGTTTTTCACCAAAACTTCAAAGAAATGATTCATGAAAATTCTCATTTAACAGACTCTGAACGAGTGCAATATTTAGTATCAAAGTTGTCAGGATCTGCCTCATCTATATTCGCAGGAATACTTCCTGTAGCCTCAAATTATAACCTCTTATGGAATAACCTGGTAGAAAAATATCAGGACACCAGAACCCTCGCCTCTTATTATCTGGACAAACTGTTCAAATATAAACCTCTCACTTCCGCCACCGCTCAAAATCTCGACAATTTTATTGAACACTATTGTGCATCTGTAGCTGCTCTCAAACTCTTAAACATCGACGACTTAGGTGATTTTATATTTACCTATTTTGCAATAAACAAGCTAGATAAATATACTGTCAATTTATACGAACAAAAAGTTGGCTCGCAAAAAATACCCGCCTTCGCTTCTTTAGAACAATTTCTAAAAGATCAAAGACAGATTCACGCTAGGTCACAACTACATTCGAAAGAATCCTCAAAACCGCAAAATAATTCTAATCCCAAACCCTCTGCGCATTACAGAAAAAATAAACAGGTTTATTCTTTAGTCGCTAATACCACAAATTCATGTGTTGTTTGTAATGGCGATAAACATGCCTTATATTATTGCAAGAAGTTCCATGACCTAGATTCACAATCGAGATACAATGTAGTCTCTAAAAACTCGTTTTGTAAGAATTGTTTAGGCTATCATTCGACCAAAGACTGTAAGTCATTTAAAAACTGCAATAAGTGTGGAAAAAAGCATCATAGTATGTTACATTTAGATAACTTTTCCTATAAATCTAATATCGCACACAACATGACAAACAACAACAAACCCGTTTCTCGCCCTGACAATCAAAGTCATTGTTCAGTAATGCAGCAGAGGTCGTACGAATCGGAACCTGCGAAAGCATCAACTTCCGCACTGCCGCTGTCGTGTTTGGAAAACCAAAATAATGATCACGCGCAAAATACTTGTTTAATTACGACTAGTGAAAATCAATATTATTATACAAGTGCCGTTGTACCTACCGCGCGTGTGAAAGTGCTGAGCAAGGACTCTGAAACAAAATACATCAGGATTATTCTCGATACGGGAAGTACCGCAAATTTCATTAATTTGTCTTGTTGTGAACGCCTTAATTTGCCCATTACCTATGAAAAGTCTTCGGTTCAAGGCATAGGTATGTCAACTAAGCCAATTATTGGTTATACTGTGATCTCTTTTCAATCGCAATACGATTCACGCTATAACTACACGATTAAAGCCGCTATCGTTGAAAACATAACGGGAAGCTTACCGACCTCTAAAATAAATACGAACGTTGCAAGTTATTTCACAAACATACCTTTGGCTGATCACGAATTTCACACACCCTCTGAAATCGATTGCATAATTGGATCGGGTCTCTTTCCACACCTCCTATTATCGAATAAAATAATAAAACCTCAGTCCAAGGTCATCGCGATTGAATCCACCCTTGGATATTTAATTATGGGCGAAGCAGAGGGTGAAAACTTTAGCTCTTATAAAAATAGATACGCATTTCATGCTGTTATAGCTAACAGCAACTTAGATAAAGGGCTTTATAACCTGGTTCAAAAGTTCTGGACCTTAGAGTCCGTTCAACCGCGAAAAATACTTAGTCCACACGAGCAGGCGTGTGAGGAAAACTTTTCCAAAAATGTTTCTCGTGATGCAGACGGAAGATACGTCGTCGCATTACCCTTTTGTGAGAACCCTAATACTTTAGGTGATTCATATTATACCGCTAAAAGGAGATTATTATCCTTAGAAAGGAAATTAGACTCAAATTCTGACTTACGAGTTGGGTATAACGCAACCATTAAAGATTATATCGACAAAGGTTTTTTGTCTAAAGTAATAGAGAGCACCCCTCCTCAAAAATGTTACTACATTCCACACAGAGCAGTTTATCGTCCCGATAAAGATTCTAGCAAGGTTAGAATTGTTCTAGACGCAAGTACTGAGACAGAACATAAGAAGACAAGTTTAAATTCAATTTTATATTGTGGTCCAAATTTGCAAACAAATATTTTTGATTTGCTTTTAAATCTTCGCTTTTATGCTGTAGCAATCTCTGCTGACTTGGAAAAAATGTTTTTTCAATTAAGAATTATTCCTGAACATCGCCGTTTTCAAAGAATTTTATTTAGGTTTGATTCATCCGCTCCTATTGAAACTTACGAGTTTACTCGTGTCTCTTTCGGCCTAAAGTCATCACCGTACTTAGCTATGCGTGTGGTCCGTCAACTCACCTCTGATGAAGGCCACAATTACCCCATGGCAGCTTCGGTAACTACTAAATTCTCTTACATGGATGATTTTATTTACTCAGTTAGCTGCCATGATGAAGCTTACCTACTATATAAGCAGCTTGTTGAAATGTTTTCTAAAGCTGGCTTTAATTTAACAAAGTGGATCTCTAATTCCCAACAATTTCTAGAAAAGATCCCAGAAACCTCTCGTGCTTCAAAAAATATAAACTTTGACCCAGACTCTGAAACAAAGTTAATAGGTATTAGATGGAACCCTGCTAATGACTGCTTTATTTTTAAAATAAAACCTTCTCCGATTTGTAAAAATACGCTTACAAAACGCATAATACTTGCTGAAACTGCTAAATTGTATGATCCGCTTGGGCTACTTGCTCCAGTAACAGCTGGTATGAAGCTCTTAGTACAAGAGTGCTGGAAACACGAGCTTGCCTGGGATGACAAAGTTCCAGACTATATTTCTCAAGCCTTCATAGAAATCTATGAGGAACTTGAGAACCTCTCGCAGCTTAAAATACCCAGACATGTAGGTATGTACAACAACTCCTATATAAGTCTGCTCGGGTTTTCAGATGCTAGTGAAAAATTATTAGCCGCTATGATATATATTCGCGTTGTTTCGTTAAACTCTCAAGCTTCAGCCGTGTCTTTGCTATGTGCAAAGTCACGTGTTGCTCCTCTGAAGAAAGTTACACTCGCGCGACTTGAATTATGTGCTGCTCACCTCTTGGCCCTATTATTTCAATCTGTGTATTCAACCTTCAATCTTCGCTGCAAAGTGAATTCCACTTTTGCATTTTCAGACTCAACCATTGCGTTAGCATGGTTACATTCCTCCCCGCACAGGTGGCATACCTTTATCGCCAACCGAACCTCAACTATCCAAGATATAATCGATCCTAATCTCTGGTATTATGTACCTAGTGAGAACAACCCTAGCGATCTCATCACGCGTCCTGTCACGCCGAACAAGTTTATAAAAAATCCTGACTGGTTCAACGGACAGTCTTGGATTTCACTTCCGGAAGGTCAATGGCCTGTAAGGTCATTTCAAAAAGAAGATATTCCTGCTGATGTGCCTGAATATAAATCCATTTCACTCATACAAACCATTCCCTCACAAACAGCTCAGCCTGAACCGCATCTTATTCAACTCGTTGCTAACAAAGTTTCCAAATGGAATAAATTATTAAACGTCATTGTTTACATTTTCCGCTTTATTAAAAAACTAATTGCTCACAAACTTAAATTTCCACTGATAAGTGAATTACAGTTCGCTGAGGAAATTATTATTAAGCACGTGCAATCTAAGCACTTTGCTTCAGAAATCGATTTTTTAAAATCAAATAAAGTTCTCCGCTCTTCCGCTATAAGAAAATTAAGTCCTTTCATTGACGAAAACGGCATTCTCCGTGTAGGGGGCCGATTACAAAACTCTCCGCTATAATTTGAAGAAAGGCACCCTATTCTATTGCCCTCCAAAGACCGCATCGTCCAGTTACTGGTAGAACACTATCACGTGTTCCATTGTCACACTGGCCCAGGTTTACTCCTCACGCTGATACGTCATAAATATTGGATACTTTCAGCTCGCTATTTAGTCCGCCAAATTGTACATTCGTGCAATCATTGTTTTAAGAACAAACCCAAAGAGACTTACCCCTTAATGGGTAATTTACCCGAATTTAGGGTCACTCAAGCAAAATGTTTTGCTCATAGTGGTGTCGATTACATGGGACCTCTATACATCACACTAGGCAAAAGACGTGGTATTAAAAGCCAAAAGGCCTATGTGTGTATATTCGTCTGTCTAGTGACAAAAGCGTTACACATAGAACTCGTCTCGGATCTGTCTACAGACATGTTCCTTGCAGCATTCAAGCGCTTTATTTCGCGCAGAGGACCGATTTCCTTGATTGTATCAGACGGAGGTCGCAACTTTATAGGCGCACGAAACTATCTCAATGAACTCTATTCTCTGGTTTATTCTGAAGAATACAATAGAGAAATAATACGCGAACTTACTCCACAAAGGATAGAGTTCAAGATACAACCTCCTTTAAGTCCCCACATGTCGGGTATATGGGAATCAAATGTGAAATGCGTAAAAACTCATCTATATAAAACTATTGGTACCCAAATTTTAACCTACGAGGAATTAAATACTATTTTGATTCAAATCGAAGCTCTAATTAATTCCAGACCACTATGCGTGTTAAGTAATGATCCTGCGGATCCTACTGCGTTAACTCCCGCTCATTTTACAAATTTGACCCCGCTTAAACATTTACCTGCTGAAAATCTTAATGATACTCCGATAAATCGTGTGCAACGTTACGCTCTACTAGATAAATTAGTTCAGTCATACTGGAATAGATGGCATATTGAATACCCGACCTCTTTACAAAACAGAGAAAAATGGAACACTCCAAGTAATCCTATACAATTAGGTCAAATTTGTATAATCAGAGAGCCTAACCTACCTGTCCTCTCTTGGCCTCTTGGCATTGTGGAGGAGACATATCCTGGCAAGGATGGTGTAACTAGAGTCGTTCGGGTTCGAACCAAGACAGGGGTTTATGTTCGCCCTGTTGTTCGCGTCTGCCCGCTTCCAACGCAATAAACTTTTGTTTTAGCTCCCGCTATATTTAAGTTATAACTTTCCGAATTTAAATAAGATAGCTTTAGTTGGTAGATACTTTTACATTAGTTTACTCTTTCTCTATTCATTATATGATAAGCTTATCTGTTGGAGTATTACTCCAAGCCCGGGACTATGGTTTGGCAAACAGACAAGTTTTACCTCTCGCTCACACTCACACGAAATTACTTATATGTATTACCTCTCTCTTTCCTTTAATATCCCCACCTCGTACTTCAAAAGAAGACGGCCATGTTGGTGAAAAATCCTCACACCCCTCTGCGCTTGACAATCGAGCTAATTTTAAAAAATCAAAAAGAATCCGCGTCTCTAATAACTAAAATCCAAAAAACGTTAATTATATACAGTGTATGTGAAGTGTACGTGTGAATTTATTATAAATTTGCAAACTGTCGTGCCTCAAGGAACCAGCAATTACGAAGGAAGCTACGCTCGAGGTACGATCCTTTTCTTCCCCTTTTTCCTCACAAGGCACATTTTTAAAGCTGTCATTTGATTGGATTTGAAAAATTTAGTTTGATTTCAGAGCATTTAAAAGACTTGCTAATTTTAGTTTTTGTGCCCTTCAGAATAGCAAAATATAGTGCTGTCACTTAAAAGTAATTTTTTTTATAAGTTTCTTAGCTTAAAATTAAAACCTTCAAAATCGGCTTTATTATGTTCTTCTTGTTAACTGAACAAACCGTGTGAATAAAATCTTGTAGCCCTCTATTTTACTCTGTTTATCGATTTTCTTTCAAGTAGTGATTTCGGGGTGTAGTTGGTTCTTTGTTCTTTCTTTATAAAATTTGTCCGACTGATGTCGAACGATTATGAAAAAATCATGTTTTCATTCCAACTAAAAGCTGAGTCAGTTTTTCGGGAGCACGTGATATATCGGTTGTCGTAACAGCATTGGCTTGGAGCGCGCTATTCTAAACAATATTAATAGTCAATTCTGGTTTATGTAAAATGAGGTGCTGAATATCGGGTCATCCATGCCACAGCAGGGAATCTCCACGGTATTCTCTCGAGATAATTACCTACGCCCGATCGGCGCATTAGGGTGAGGCCCCATTAGTGCGTTGCGTCGGCGCAGCGTCAACGATTTAAGACGCTGCACTTTAGGTTTTGAAAGGTGGTGAAGCAGAGAAAGTGGTGGACGTAGTTTCCCCCTCAAGCGGGACGCCCTAGTGCGTTCACAGCAGCGCGCGGCCGTATTCTGGCGCGTATACTGTTCGTCCGTATTCTGATCACCGCTAAGATACAAAAGTGTGATGAGTAATTCTGTGCTTTGGATAAATAGATTAGGTCAGATTGATAAGTGAGGGAAAATAAATTAAAGTATTTGGTAAATAATAAATATATCATCACTATAAGGGTTCCTTGTTGACTACGGAACCTTAAAAACTATTGTCTACAGTTTTCAGCTTGGCGATTATTGTAGAGACAGTACGAGCGTGATCAACTGACTAAAACAAAAAGCAATAATAAATTACTGTGGAATACAATTAAAACCATAACCAACTTAAATAAAGTTAAAACAAATAATAATGAACTTCTGAACTTAAAAAGTTCTCCTATAAAATCAGCTGTTATGATAAATAAACACTTTAAAAATGCAGGAAAGTTGCTCGCTGAACAAATCATAACTCCTGAAAGTAACCATATTTGTAATAAGTATCTTGCTTCACTTCCCAGTAAAAAACACTCCATTGGCGTAATAGAACCGACAATGAGTGAAATAGAATCAATACTACTTAATCTCAAATCTGATTCAGCTAGTGGCTGGGATAATATTCCAATAAAATTTCTAAAACTAGCCAAAAATGAACTAGTCCCTATCATAAATCATCTAAGTATTATGTGTTTTAACCAAGGAATTTTTCCCCTAGCCCTTAAAAAGTCAATTATTCATCCTGTCTATAAGGGTGGAGACAGAGTCGATGTAGATAATTATAGGCCCATATCTGTTCTTCCAGCACTATCCAAAATACTTGAAAAAATCATTAATAAAAGATTAGTTAGCTATTTAAAAAACTACAATATAATATCTGACTCACAGTTTGGATTTCAACAAGAAAAAAGTACGGAAGTCGCAGTCCTTGAGTTAACTAAAAATGTAACAAATTTTCTAGACACAAAAAAAAACCACTTTGTATTTTTCTTGACCTCAGAAAAGCATTCGACACTGTCTCTGTCCCCATTCTTACACGTAAACTTGAGAAGCTTGGTATCCGTGGTAATTTCCTGGACCTTCTGTCGGATTATCTTCAACACAGAACACAACGTGTCAAACTAGATGAAAACACCTTTAGCTCAGATGAACCCACCACGCAGTATGGTGTCCCACAGGGTAATGTCTTAGGACCTACCCTGTTTCTTATTTATATAAATGATCTCACTAATATTAAACTGACAAATGGGAAAGTCTTTTCTTACGCTGACGACACGGCTTTGCTCTTTCATGGAAGCAGTTGGACAGAAGTATACACCTTGGCTGAAGATGGTTACAAACGAACCTTCTCACATTAAATATAAATAAAACGAATTACATTACCTTTTCTTTATTAAAATCAAAACAACCTGATAAAAAAATTGAACTTATTGCACACACGTGTAATGGAAATAATAAATGTAAATGTATATCCTTAGAAAAAGTAACTACTACCAAATACCTAGGTGTACACATTGATCAACTGCTTTCATGGCACAAGCAAATTGATATGGTCTCATCTCGTGCTAGAAAACTCATTTGGCTTTTTAAGTATCTTAGGCACATTGCTGACAAAGAACTACTTATTTATATCTATAAAACAATGGTTCAATCTATCTTACTGTACTGTTTGCCCATTTGGGGTGGATCACACAAAACTAAACTCATCACGCTAGAACGTAGTCAGAGGTATATTCTCAAAGTGTTAATGTTTAAAAAAAAAACATATAGTACTACTAGTATTTTTAAAGAAACGAATCTACTAACAGTGAGACAACTATATATTGTACAATGTGTCTTAAAAATACATAAACACTTAATACCTAATCCAAACATTAAATATAAACGTAACCTTTGTATAATTAAATCATCTTCTGTCAAAACTACTTTTGCGTCAAATCAATTTTCATCTAGATCAACCTATTTGTACAATAAGATAAACAGATTACTAAACATTTATTTACTAAAATACACAGATTGTAAAAAGACCATTACTACTTGGATAAAACAACTTAACTACGAAGATACTGAAAATTTACTAAAACCAATATCATAAATATTCACATGTCTCAAGTTATCGCAGTCTAACCCTACGGAGAACAACACCGATAGGCCTTTTTTTTTTTTTTTTTTTTTACATGCGGAAATCCATCATGGATACCTTCCGGCTCGGGGGAGCGCGAACGGTTATGCCGGACTCCTACCGGCTAAAACCCCATGGTGGCCATCCTCCACGCCAATGAGGGGACTCCGGGATCTCCAGTGGAACGCACCGGTGCCCCCCTGACGCAACGCCGCGCCTGCGGCCCACCTCGGGGAAGCTTAACATTGCTTCCCCCTTGCACCCTCACGGTGCCAAGGCAGCACGAGACCACAGCGTGCTGCCCTCCTCCCGGGGCTGTTGAATGGTTACGCAGGGCCCCCGCCCCGCGCATCCACAGCCCGGGATCCCCTTTTAGTCGCCTTTTACGACAGGCAGGGGATACCGTAGTCTTATTCTATGCCCGGACTACTGGGCCCTGTCGAGGCGGTTACCCCTTCCGCCTCGACGCCTCCGCCTTCGAGCGGGATCGGCTCTCTCCCTCTCCCTCTCCCGCTCCGCCTCCTCCTTCCGCACCATTACGCTTTCGCAGAACCTGGTAACGGCTTCCCAATAGCTCTCCCCTCGCAGCATAGAACGAACTAATACCGGAGGGGAGAGGTCCTGCCCAACCTGACTTACCAGGCTCTGCCGCTCGGAGTCCCAGACAGGGCACTCCGCGAGCGTGTGCTGCGCCGAGTCCAGGTCACCATCGCAATGGTGACACTGGGCCGTCTCTTCACGTCCAATTCGACACAGGTACTCACCGAAGCAGCCATGCCCAGTGAGAACCTGCGTCATCCGGTACGTGACCCGTCCAAAGCCTCGCTGTACCCACGTCCAGAAGTTGGGCAGTATAGCCCCCACCACGCGCTGGCGGGCACTTTGCGGCTCCTGTAGCCTTTCATGCCAACTCTCCAGCGCGGCACGGTGTTCCCGCTGCCTCACCCTCTCTGGTGCCTCCGGGGGCGCGTTTCCTCCACGGGTCAAGGCAAACACCCTCTCATCCATGTCTGCCAGGATGTCCAGCGGTGGGAAACGTGCAAGGAGCGTCGCCGCCTGAAACGATATCGTGCGATATCCGCGGGCGATCCGCATTGCCATCTTGCGCTGCACGCTATAGAACATAGTTCTGCAGCGCCGGATCCTCAGTCTTGCAGACCATACAGGAGCTCCGTAGAGGGCAATGGATCGCACCACCATCGCGTACAGACGACGGACTTCTTCCCTGGGCCCCCCGAGATTAGGCAGCAGTCGGTGAAGTGCACCGGCTACCTTCTGAATCCGGAGGACCTGGCGGTTGAAGTGCTCCTCAAACCCCCAACGGCTGTCGAGGATGAGGCCGAGGTACTTCATGTTCCTTCCAATCTGGACCTGGGTTGTGCCGACACGAACCGAAAGGCTTGGAGGTTCCTTGCTTCGGGGAAGCTTGTGGAACCATATAGCCTCGGTCTTCTGGGGTGCCACTCGTAGCCCAAGTTTGTGGATTTTGTCCACGATACAGGCCACCCCATGTTCGGCGCTTCGGACGGTATCCCCGAAGGTGTCCCCCTCGGTAAGAACGAGGGTGTCGTCCGCGTAGCAGACGACCGAGACACCCTCGGGGAGAACAACGCACAGCACCGCATTGTATGTGATGTTCCACAGCAGGGGACCCAACACTGACCCCTGGGGAACACCGCAGTTTACCTCCCTGCTGTGTACTGACCCGTACCGACCCGTATACCTAATTCGCCTATCGCTCAAGTAGGCCCCGACGACTTGCTGCAGATAAGGAGGGACATTGTGGCGAATCAGCGCCCCCCTAATGGCACTCCAGGGCAGGGAGTTGAAGGCGTTCACAATGTCCAAGCTGACCGCCAACACCACCCCGCCCCGAGACACCACCCGGTCCGCAAAATCGCGTCCATCGTAGATCGGCCCTGTCGAAAGCCGAACTGACTGTCAGACAGGTCGGGGCCTTCTCTCGCCAGGTGCGAATTTAGGCGGTAGGCAATTATTCTTTCGAATAGTTTGCCCACCTCATCCAAAAGGCATACGGGTCGATACCCGGATGGAGAGTCCGGAGCTCTGCCCTCTTTCGCCAGCAGCACTAGCCTCGCCTCTTTCCAGGCACACGGGAAATGGCCGCAGCGGAGACAGCTGGTAAACAACCGCCTTAGTCTGTCTCCTAGCTCCACCATGGCGAGCACCCATGCCGGACCCGGGATGCCATCCGGGCCAGGAGCGGTGTTGCGCGCTGCTAGGCGTCTGACGGCGCAGGTCAACTCCGGTCCCGACACGGCTAGGTCGTCGGACCAAATGGGCAAGTCTATTGAGGTCAAGGGCACAGGGTCATCCTGGGTTCTGGGGAAGAGGGTGTTGACCACTGTGTCCACCAGATTCGGTTCCAGGGTTTCCGTTAAAGGCGGAACCCAGGGTCGCAGCTTCCCCATGACCATCTTGTAAGGTCGACCCCATGGATCCCTGTCCAGATCTCGCAACAGCTCATTCCAAGCTTAGGCCTTAGCCTCAGTTATGGCGATCTGGAGATGCTTTGTGGCAGTCCGATACTCCTCGTAGGCATAAGCTTTTTCCTCTGCCGTGGAAAGCCGTCTTCTTCTGGTTCTGAGGCACTGGCGTCGGCACCGCAGGCAGATAACACGCAATTCTGCAATCTCGGCCGACCACCAGTGCATCGACCTCTTCTGCACCGGTCTGGCCCGGGGCATGGCAGCATCGCAAACCATCGTCATTGAGTCCCGAAACCAGACCGCCTCTTGCTCAGGGTTAAGGTCGGATGCGTCACCAGAAGTTTCCGGCCAGGCTGCTACAGCAGCGGCAGCTTTAAGTTTATCTCGGTCCATTTGCCTTAGGGACCACCTCCTCGGAGGAGTGCGGCTACCAAGACCTGGAGCGGGAATTCGGACTGCCACCTCGACAATTATGTGGCGATGGTCAGAGAGAGTGACTATCTCTTCCGCAACTCTCCATCTTGACACCATGTGCTCAGCTGTGGACGTCGCCCATGACAAGTCGACAATCGACTCCCCCTGCCAACGCACGCAGGTGGGCACCGTCCCCTGGTTAAGCAGACGGATGTCAAGTCCCGCGGCCCATTCCAGCAATGTCTCTCCCTTAGCATCGTCCCAGGGGTTCCCCCACGCTCTAGAGTGAGCGTTGAAGTCCCCCAAGATAAGCATCGGACGAGTGAGGTATCCGCGAATGCAGACCATCAACCCGTCAATAAATATCTCGTAGTCTGCGAGGGAGATATTGGGAGAGACGTAGCACCCAACCACCACCATCTGACCCCACTCAACCACAACGAAGCCTTGCCCCCTGACCAAGATTCTGCAGGGAGGGTCTCCATCCCTGCCTCTCCAGAACACGGCGACTGAGCCGGCTCCGTCACACATCCAGCGGGGGTCTTTTGGAACGCTGTAGGGTTCCGAAATTACCGCCAGTGCAATCGAGCAATCCGCGATGGTTTGCAGTAGCAGGTCCTGCGCACCGCGGCAGTGGTTCAAATTACCCTGAAGGACTTTTAGGACAAGGCCGATGATGTGTCCATTTTCTCCCTTGGTGGCGGCTGGGTGCCCGAAGCCACTTCTACTTCAGCCGCTGCTGAGCCAGGAGCGGGAGAAGAACCCTGCTTCGTCCTTCCGCTCTTTGGGGCACACAATTTTGATCCCAGCCTGTGATTATCTGGGCGTCCGAGATCCGAGCACAAGGGGCACTTAAGCACCTTCGCGGTGCACTGCCTCGCCTTGTGACCTGGCTCGCCGCAAGCGTAGCAGAGGCCACTTCTGTCCTCTTTATTGGGACATTTGAGCCGAACGTGTCCCAATTCAAGGCAGCGGAAGCACTGTAGGGGCCTAGCCTCTAGAACCTCCACAGATGCTGCTACCCAACCAATCCGAAGATGCTTTGTTGCCACCATCTTCTGGATCGCCGTGGCGGGGCATCTCACCCACACAGATCTGAGAGCGGAGGCCGAGCGGCGGATTTCTCCCACCTTCACGTCCGCTTCGGGACAGTTCCCGGCCTCAGCCACGGCAGCTGCCACCTCTGGTGGGGTGATCGCATCATCCAACCCCCTCACACGCACCTCACCCATCTTCACCGGCCGGGACACACGAACGTCCATCTCGGCCAGTACTTCCCGCATTCGGCAGGCCAAGATATCCGCCTTTGCGGAGCACTCTGTGCCAGATATCTCCAACACCAAGCCTCCCGTGATGGCCCGCTTTTGCTTGACCGTTTCGATGCCACATTCGGCCAGCTTAATGCGGCTCTTTGCAGCGGCCATCACTTCAGCATAAGTGTTGGAGGACCCCTCCGGTACCGTCACGGCGATGGCTGCGGATGCTGGGGCCCGAGGCGGTCTCACTACTCTCTTGGCCGGCTTTTGGGCTAGTGTGACCTGCTTCTTTGCAGTCGCAGGTTTTGCCCTTTTGCGAGTCACAGCTGCATATGACTCGCTCTCTACCCGTGGAGTCGGGGCCGGCTGCGTTGCGGATTGGCTGAGGGGAGCCACAGATAGCTCCGGCTTGACCGGCCGACTAGACTTCTGTTTTGGCTGCTTTGGAATTCCTACCTGAGCAGTAGTTTCCGTCGCAGCCAAAGCCGCACCTCTCAAAGGGGGCCTGAGGGCCCTGTCGGGGAACAGTTCCGACCTAAATAGGCTCAACTTAGCCTCAATAAGTGAGCCGATCTGCTCTAGGGTGACATGGTCTTCCCTGCGTCCTCCGTTTGCAACGGGGGAGGACTCCGTTCCCTCCGTCTGCAGGCGAGACTTCTCCTTAGACAGCTCGTCCACCCGCGTCGAGAGATTATTGAGTTGAAGACGCAGCTCTGCGTTCTCCCGCTCCAACCTCTCCACATTGACCGAGGCGACCGTCCTCTTCTCCAATTCTGATGTTGCCGCCCACAAGGTGCGAGCGGCGACCCGAAGGCTGCGTACGTAGTTTCCTTTAAGGTTGCCGGACGTACTTGCAACCTTTTCTACCTCAGCCAGCTGCTCGCTAACGCGATTGGCCAGCTCTGCTGTTGGCAAGTCCCCCATATCACTTGCCAGGTCCTCCGGTTTAGGGAGGGACCGCATGGAACGGGTTACAGCTGTCGTGGTTTTTGGGGGACCGAACACCCCCATCTTCAACAGATAAACCCGACTTTTTCTTCCCGCGTTTTTCCACTCCTGCAGGCTTTACTTTTCCCCCTTTCCTTTTTCGGGAAAGGTCCGAAGCTATCGACATTTGCGATGTGACAGAGAGAAAAGAATTAACGCTCTCCCCACTGTCACTGTCTCCTATATTTTGTTGGCGGTTGTTGCCCTCCCCAGAATACGAGGGGCTGCCCGAGCTATGCTCGGGGAGGGATTCTCCGGCTAGGCCGGTACCCTCCTGGGGTAGTGTATTTTTACAATGCGCCTTCATGGATGATTTTATCGAAAATTCTATCGCCTTTTCTGAAAGGGGGACGGTCCCCCTTCCCACTTGGGACTGAAATCCTTCCAGCCATTCATCCCATCGGCACGGGACATCTTGGGATTAGGGTAATTATTTTAAAGAGGTTTTCTTCCTCGTGGCCCGAAGGCCTCCATTCCCACATGTGTGGGCTTACGGATTGTCCGACGGTGGCCGAAGCCCGCACCTGCCAGTTGTGATACTGGGCAAGCCCGCCGCACTCAATCGCATCTCCCACTTCCTCTGCTGAGCAGAGGAACAGGGAGAGCGACTCCCCGCCCTGCTGGTTTTGGTCCGCGCCGGATAAACCGGTGTCCCCCATATCTGGGAGACTTTCCCCTATCCGCCACCTGGGGACGCGCCCGATAGAAGACCAGCAACTCCCACGGGAACACCGACAGGCCTACCCTAACCTGCTTAATCTAAACTTTTATAATGTTACTCATAAGAGTCATTCTCAAACGGTAATACTTTTATAAACTGGCTTCAATTGTCTTTTTTCTTTGCACCTTGGAACAGTTGATACTTTTTGCTACCTACCCTATTTGTGTAAATTGTGATAAAATTGGTGGTTATATCTCACTTACATCAATTACTACTATCCAAATTTAAAATATATAAAAGTATTAATATTATTATTATATAGGGTCCTGAAATTCAAAGTAATATTATTAAGAAAACAAAAGAGGTGATGGAGTATCGCAAATAGACCACTTTCCGCCGAAAGTTCAGTTAGCGATACACAATCTTCCCTAGAATTATTTACACTTATTATCGTAGGACCTTATACCTATATTTAAGAGAATTACTATTAGTTGTAAACTATATTTAATACTTTTTTAAACATATTATTATACATATATACCATGGATTCTTAACCACGCAAATGCAAATACGCTTACACACGCACACAGACACACACCCTCACACACACCTACACACCCTTTCACACACCACACACAAACATATTATGTATAACCTCTCATCTTTTTTTTTTTTCTTAAAAAAAAAGGTTTCTGTTAATTTATTAATTTATATAATCTGTAGTTGTACTACCTACAAACAGCACAAGAATAATGTAACAACTAGGGAAGAACGGTCCCTTCTAATACAGGTTTTGTTAGCTTAAAAGGAGGGTCCAAAGTACTTATAAATTACTTGTGTATAAATAAATAAATTTTGTATTTTGTATTTATATTTGTATTTGTATCAACATCCCATATAGCCTATACGTTGACTATGGTCACCAGCACCACAATTGATCTCGATATTGTATATTTGCAAATACATTAAAAACATTATATTTCACTCTCTGAACTTAATATTTCGGCCTTGCATTTTACTGCATCCAATAACCTCGCAAAGATAGGTCAATTTTTTTTTTGGAACATGGTATTTTATTGATACTCTATTATCTCTTGAATTTTTGTCACTTGGAATTATAGGACCTTATACTCGTATAATTAAAGATGCGTTTAGCTGTAGGGTGGTCCATAATAGCAAGCTCACAGAGCTATTTGATGGACTCTTAGAATAATTTTTGTAAGGGAGGACTGGAGTCAGACAGGGTTGCTTGCTGTCCCCGCTAACCTTCATCGTGGTTATGGATGGACGCAATAATACTGAAGTTAACCCACAATAAGAAGAGGGGGATAATGGACATTGGACAGCGTCATAATCTCTGGAGGATTTGGACTTAGCAGACGAGTTACGTCTACTAAGTGAATCCCTAGAGGACATGCAGAACAAACTTTCGGATCTACGAGGGCGACACTGAAATTTCTTAGAAAATCAAAAACTGAACAAACTAGCAAGTTATTAGTTTTATTATATCTTTTCAAAATAGTGTCCATTCATCGCTGCATCCGACGGAACCACTGAGAAAAGCACTTTGCCCACTCGTCCTTGGGAGAGAGCGGAGCCACTGCTTCCTCGGCGTCCATAAAACGTTCTCCTCGAAGTTTTTATTTTATTTTCATGAATAAATAAAAATCGCAAGGTGCGAGGTCGGGGCTATACGGCGGGTGACCCAGTAATTCCACGTCTGACGTCACCAAATAGTCGATCGTTTGCTTGGCGGTGTGCGACGAGGCGTTGTCGTGGTGAAGGAGGATCCTACTGCGACGTCGTTTCTTCCGAACTTTTTCTGAGACAAGCGGCAAACAATGGTTAGTGTACCACTCTGCAGTTAGGTACTGTTTTTAGATCCTCTAAATCTAAAACAATTATTGCGTAATGACCTGTCCTTCCAGTGAACGAGGGCACCATCTTTTTTCCCACGCTTCGACCTTTCCTCACTTTAGTTGGCAACTCCTCTGAAAGAAACACCCACACAGCAGACTGTCTTTTAGTTTAGAATCATAACAGTAAATCCGGGTTTCGTCACACGTAAGTATGTCGAACACAGCACTTGAGTTACCTTCGTTAAATCTTTGAACCATTTCACGGCACCAATCAACACGACGGAGTTTTTGGGCCCCTGTCAAATTATGAGGTATCCACCGGACACAAAGCTTCCTGACCGCTAAATGTTCATGAAGGATTTTGTGCACTCAAATCATACCGATGCCTAAGCTTGTCCGTATCTGATGATAGGTCACTCTTTTGTTAGTCTCTATCATACGCCACACAACACTGAGGTTACCTTCAGTCGTCGCCGTAAAAGGCCGTCCCTCACGCAAATCATCGGTGAGATTAGTGCGACCACCTTTAAACTCATTAAACCAGTTGTAAACAGTGGCACGAGATGGGGCTTCATCGCGAAAGGCCAATCGAAGTCTATCATATCTTTCTTGTTGACTTAAATGACATCGAAAGTCATAAAAAATAATTGCACAAAAATTTTCTCGCGTTAAGTTCATGCTGACGTGTCACAGACAATTTCCAATTTGCCGCCAAATCGTAAAAAAAATGAGAAATGAATGAAATATATGCAAAATAACATTAGCAAAGAGTTCCACTTTTCTTTCAGTGTGGCCCACGTACAAGGGACCGCGAGAATGCCCGGGCTAAGGATCAGCAGAAAGAAAACTGAGGAAATGCGTGTGTTTGGGAATAATAACACACAGCTGCTGCTAGAGAAACACCGCATAGGGCCGACTACCAACTTCTGCTATCTTGGTAGTGTAATCAATCACACCACAAGGAGGAACAGAACAGGATGTGGAAAACTGATAATCCTGAACTACCTTTGTACTGAACCGGCCCCTTTTCACATTTATGTTTTTGGTGGATATGTTTATCTCTTTCGTTGTGCGATGGACATATTGCGCTTAAAGTGACCATATTATTATGTCAAATGGTAAATTTTTAGGGTTCTACATAGCGAAAATTTCGCTGATTTCACAAGTAGGTGGATAATTAAGAGTATGGCATAGGCTAGGAAAAAATGTTATTACCCGTCCAACACAAAAAGGCCAATGTCAGATACTTTATTAGCTTTAGATAGAGGTGATTATTGTTTAGCTAATTGACCTATTTGTCTAGGACGCGTAATACTATCTAATAATTACGCGCGAAACAGCAGATCGGAGGGTTTTAGTTAATACCGAAATATTTTGTAGGGAACAAAATATTTGATTTACGTAGAAAACCTTTATATTTTTATTAAGTACCTATTTTATGAAAAAAAAAAATCAAGTCGATCTCTTAGCCACGTTCTTGAAATGAACGTTTGAAAACCAAAAAAAAGAGGGTGGAAAACATTTTTTTTTTTTGAAAAAAGTATAAATCTTACTTAGTACATTGTTTTTACGTGGATCACCTAGAAAAAAAACCAATAAATCAATTTCTTTTTCAATATTTAGATAGTCCTAATTTCCGAAAATCTGGCTTTGTTCATGTTCTAGGCTCAGGCAGAGAAAATGTGGAAAATCTTCGATGACATGTTTTGAAAAATATCTTATAATTATAATACTTAGTACACTTTTGTTAGCCGTATGAAATTATGTAATTCAATGCTTTGTTGTGTTAATATAGTGTTTCTTGGTAAATAAATAAATCTTAATCGCACACAAAACAACCTTTTCCAACAAAATTACAGGTTAAGTGGTTAGGGCTGTGAGAAAGTTAGTTCAGTATTGGCTGCGCCCAGTCGTCAGTCCCGTTGCCATTTATTTAAAGCACAGAGTGATTCGAATTCCATGGAAGAGTGCGGGGCGAACCACGAGCAGTGTGACCAGATTTAGCAGAATCCTGCGGTTTTAGCAAAATAAGTCCTCTAACTTAAGACTTAGCAGGTTTTGTCGTAGGTTTTATTCACAGACATACAGACCTAACCCAAGGATTAAATAGCGTTCGAAAGTTTCCATACAAAAACCAAGCGACATTTAAGCTGCATGGTACGAACAAACATAATATAAAAATAGGTTGTTTTGGCTGGCTTATGCTTGAAATATATTTGTTGATATCTAAACTAATCTCTCGTATATGTTTTGTTTGAAAAACAAGCAATATTTATATTTAAAAGAGCCCGTGACTCACAGAGCTAAAATTGTTTCACGTCGGCTCTATGCGTTTATTATTAATGTTAGGTCTGCTAGTATTTATAAGTCTGTGGTTTTATTAGATGTCTAAAAATGGACAATTTTTTCCAATCCGCGACAAAACCTGCTAAGCCCTAAATTAAGGGCCTTCCTTATCCTGTTAAAACTACAGTTACTATTACTTGAAGGGTGCAGGAAAGAACAGGGAATGTTTATCTAAAAACATTTCGAGAAAAACGCAATTTGAAAGTGCATTTGTCTTTATGATGAGACTAATACAGTTGAAAGATTACATACTTACATTAATTAAACTTGAAGGTGGTTTGCACTATACACTCTTTCTAGGAGTTGTCAAATCGTATTCAGGGCTCTTTTTGAAAAATGTTTTAACCTACTATATTAACTCAAATGAACTGCGACCGTTTTCACGGTAATGGTGCAGTATTTTAGGGTACAATAAAGTCGATTCTGAAGGCTTTAATTTTAGTTTTGGTGGTGTCAAAACTTAAATGTTACCAAAGTTATACAGCTTTTGTTGTTCACACTAAAGAACTATTTTGGAATTAAGAAAATTTTGTTTTGACGTCACTAAAATTTGACATCACCTTTAATGTGTTCGGTAATTGTGCGGTAATTTTAGGGTAAAGTTCACGTAATGCTGGCAACGCTAGTACTCTGCTCGCTCACTCACTTCACTACCTCGCTCAGTCTGTCGGTCGGCGGCTCTGTCGCGTCGGTGAACAAACAGCGCTCCGTAGCGCTGAAGCATACCGTTGTTTTATACCTAACCTTACTGTGATAATAATAATAATAAAGCACTTCAAATACTACGGTACTTAGTTTTACATGAATAACCCGCTCTGAACTACCTAATTAACTTAGCGAAGAAAAACAGTGTTTCGTGCGAGTCATTATATTTTAAACACCGACGTGAAGAATCATCTGACAAAATTGCTAGACCGGTATATTTGCCTACTTGGAGAATTTTTTTATATGTATTTGTTAGCAACTTAAAAAAGTGTCGTCCAAAATCTGTACCATAACTTTGTATAACGCAACAAGTTGTACTTAAGTTATATGAAAGCTAAAACATGGATTCTAAAGTGACATTGAAGGAGACAAATCCTCATGAAAAAGCAAATATTATATCAAAGATATTGTTGCTGTAAGTATTAGCTATAAATTTAATAATTATGTAAGAGGCAATAACATTAATTTATTTTATATTTAATATATGAACAAAAAACTTGCAATATTTTAATTCAGTTATTTATTTTAAAACATTGATGCTTGTGATTGTCGGCATTTGGTGTATCTGGGTATTATTATTCAAACCAAAATAGGCTAACATTTGTACAGTTACATTTGTGTACGAAATGTCAAGGTTTGTGAATGCTTGTGGTGTTTATATGACTATCTTTAGTTTGTGTAGTCTGTTAACTTTATTTATTTTATTTGAGTTTTCTTACAATGAATACTTGTAATAATCTGTATCTGTAACTGCAGTATTATTAACGAGCTTTGGCCCGCGGCTTCACTCTCGTAGAAGTTTAACTGATGTAGATCTAATAGAAGGTAAATTTTATTTAAAGAATATATAAAAAGTAACTAAGTACAATAAATGTTTTGGAATTACTTCCACTTTAGTTTTAATTTTAAACTCACGTTTCTCAACCCCGCCACACGCAGCTGACCACTCGTCATTTCGTCCTAAATACGAATGATAACTTAATGAAGCGGTCCAGATTTGAGATTTTATAGTAATTTTGCTTCAATAGCATACAAGACCACTCAAAAATAAATCAAAGAGATTCGATTACGGAGAGCTGAGTGAGCCATTCATTCTTGGACAAGAAATCAGAAAGTGATAAACATTATCTCGCATAAAATATGCACAAGCAAGCAATACGAGCACAAATACAAAGCAAACTAAGTAAAAAGCAAGAAACTTATCGACACGTGCATTTTTGGGAAAACACCTGTCGATAACTTTTCTTGCATGTTACTTACTTGTTATTTACTGTAAATTTAACTGAAAAAGTGCGCGGCCGAGTAATGCGGTGAATCAAGTAAAGGTTGGATATTGCTGTTTTTTAGTGAATAATATTTTAGTATAAATGCACACGAGGTTTTTAAAAAAAAACGTGTTTATGTTTTAGTCACGTTAAAGGCCTTATATTGTTTTTTTCAGAACCCTATGTTATGTACTATGGGAGTTGAGTTCTACTGTTCTAAAATCTCATTTCTTACTACCTATGTCGCCTTATGTTTGTTTCTAAGAGCTTTAAAGTCTCGAAAACTTTAACTCTGCACTCGCCGTTCGCCAATAACAAACTTTGTAATAATTACTTCATCATTCATGATTAATCATGATGGATTTAAAATGAACAAAAAAAGCGAGACATTTGAACGAGCATTTGAAACGATTAAATTTTGATCGTGTAAATGTGGTGACCAGATCATAAATTAAACATTTCATGAAATATTACATTGTTCGTTGACCATTTCATTATATGGATTGACCAAATCAATGAATAGAGATCGTTTGATGATGTAATCAACTAACACGAGACCATTTCATAAACTGGTCAAACATCGTATGATCATATCGTAAAATAGTTACATTTATTCACCACTAGCGGCGCTGATAGCGCATTGTTATTGTTTGTGCGATGCGAATGATAGTTTTTCCGTGGCCAAAATAGGTGCGACCAGAGTGCGACGACGAGCGAAACGAGGAGGAGCGTGTTAGGTTGCTTGTGAATATAAATTCAGGGGCCGAGCAAAGCGGAGCGGAGCGAGGCGACGTCAAACATTTTATGAAATAGTCGACCATTTCATGAAATTATCAAACGTCGCTGACCAAATCGTTAACCGTTGAACATTTAATGATCTGGTCAGTGACAGTTGACTATTTCATGAAATATTCAATTCTATGATCTGGTCACGACATAAACACATACTTGAAACTGTAAAAAAAATTCACTGTCAGAAAAAAAAATACCGAACTTATTCGACCCGGTGTAGGTATCATTATCATAACTCTAGTGTATCTACGAGTATATCCCGATACCTTTAACACGTGTGTGTTAAGTAATAGTACCAGAGCCCACGACCAAAATTTTTGCCCCATGGCAATACGGCCAAAACCGCATCAAATTGATAGATTCGGTTATCCTAAACTCTAAAATACCAATATCAGAAGTTTTCCGCGTAGCGTTTGACCTGGTCGAATTTTCAAAAATGTCAAAAAGATTTACCGAACTGTATCATCATAGCAATCTGTCTGATTTTTAGACTGTAGTTGGATGATAGCTGTAAGATACCGAAAACGAAGTCAGTAGTGTAGCACGAACCTGGAACATCACTTAAAAAAAATGAGACCAAAAAATATTATCCTAGCAATCCGTCTGAAGATCATTTGTACGAGTAAATTTGGGCTAGTTGATGGGAAAAAAATATTTTTCAGAAGAAAAATTGGACGCATTAAATTTGGAGATCGTTTGGAAAATGTAAAAAAAATTTGCTGATCGGTATCATAGCAATCTGTCTGAAAATTGTTGGATGTCATGTGTTAAATAAAGTTGTCTAGGTGCAGAAAAAAATTAAAAATTGGGTGTAGCACCTTCGTTAAAGTTCGTGAACGTTCAACCTTCGTATAAAAAGTCGATGAAAATTTAAACTAGCTACAAAGTTTTGAATACATTTTTAACTTAAATTAGATATTGTTTTAATTAAACCCACTTGCCCCTATCCCTATCTGAGGCGATTGCCATTTGCCACTAGGCGACTCCGGATTTCCGGAACCTTTTTTTCGTTTTCGGGAGTAGAGGCGACATCGAAAATTCCTGAAAACGGGTTTTTCATAATCCCCCCGGTAGCCATTCGAAAAGTTAAAAAAAAATGATCCTGGTTGCTATAGGTTGTTATATGGTTTTGACCATAGCTAGATATATGTATAACTGACCTCCTTTACGAAAGCCATAGACGTGCTTTCTTTGAACTGAACGTCATTGTCAATCTTTGCGCTCTATGCTCCTATCCTATGTCAGAAAATAATATTTCGTACTTTTGGAGGAAAGCCTCCTTTCTCTATAATCCTACTAAAAAGTCTGTCAAGCATACACGTCGTTCCTAGCCTAGCATAGTGGTTCATCTCACGGAAAAAACCTCTATGGGGTGGGTGATCGCATATCTTAGGTTAGGAGTTTCTTTTTTTATATTCTGGAACACGAGAACCGGAAAAATTATGGAATTGATATAAGTTGACATTTGTCAAATGCGTAAACGTGCTATGTTTTCCGTTGCACCGTAGCAACGTAGAAACGTGTGTAACGTAACGACGTGCTACGTTGCGACGTTGTTCCGTACTAAACGTTTTTGTGACGGTTACACGTAGGACGTCTCTACGCATGACACGAAAACGGATTGAACCGTGAGTCCTACTTTCGAGTAATAGTTTTGACAGAACTAAAATTAAACCCTTCGGAATCGACTTTATTATGTACTAAGTTATGTATCAGAAGAGGTCCTCGCGGATAAAGTCGCGGACAAATTCTAGTTAGCTATACAACTGTATATATTCTTCTTTAATGACATATCCCATTCAAAATTATTTTAACCTTTTGAGTGTATCGTCGACCTTAGGCAAGTATATAATATAACCGCGGAGAGAAATCATACGATTCTACGTTTGTGTTATCTAAAGATTTTATCTTGTATAATACTTCACATCCTAGTTACACTAGAACACTAGAATAGGGTATTATAGTATCGTATATTCTCATAAATATACTCTCTACATAATTATTTGACTGTAGGCAGTGGCGTAACTGTACCATTTGGGGCCCGTGGCAAATTCTTTTGATGGGGCCCTATCCTACCAGTAAAAATCGTCACGTTGTACTCAGTTTAATTTTAATAAACTTCGAGATTTTCAGCGTACCTACTCAATTAATGGCCATAGGCCCCCTCTCTTAGGCGAGAGGAAATGGTCTGTAGTCCCCACGCTAGCCCAGTGCGTATTGAAGACTTCACATTCATCCATAGAACATAATATCTCAATGCATTCATCATCTATTCGCTAGCTTTTCGGTAAAGGAACAACATCATGAGGAAACCTGCGTATATTTACAATGAAATAAAAATAACAATTTAATTTCAATAAGATATTTATCAAGAAAAATCTTTTTTTCGAGCTTTCTGTTCCGCAAAAGTGTCTATAACATCATCAAAGTTTAAAGATCGGGCCATAGAATTTTCAATAGACAGAATAGCCAAGTTACATAACCTGTCTTGTCTCGTAGAGTTTCTTAAATAGGATTTTATCAATTTTAGTTTTGAAAATGATCGTTCAGTACTAGCTGTAGTCACAGGAATTGTAAGAAATAACATTAATGCAGTGCATACTTCAGGAAAGCTGTAGGACATAAAATAATTTTTCATTATTAATAAATCAATAAGGTCTCTAATACACGAAGATTTTTCTATTTCGTCTCTGAAAGTGGATCGAAAACAGAATTTCTCTGGCAAATTATTCAGATATGTCTTTTTTATATATCTCGACAAATTCTAGAGCTTTTTTTAATAGATCAGTGTCATTTAAAACTTTTGGCCGTACGGTGTGAGTAGTTTGGTGGTACTTTTAGTGCTGTCAGCGCCATTCGGAACCCGTCCAAAATACGTAGAAACCGTGTAGAAACCAGTAGAAACCAATGGATGCGTTCTAAAATGAATAGAGATGTGCACTATGTGAATAGAGATAGGTACTCGTACATACGAATATATTTCATAATCGATAGAATCGAGACGGGCACATCAATTCTAGTATGACCTCATTCGGACATTGACGTTGTATTGTTTGCACACATTACAATTGCGCTGTATGTAAACTATGTAAGCGTACCCAGGCAGGACTAAATTTCGGGATGGGAGGGGGGGGGGACATCTATTATTAATCTCCATCCAGAATAATAGTAAATGTTGCCTTGTGTGTAGGTTCATCTTTAGGAGAGGATTTAGGACCATGTCAAGATAATAAAAGCATGATTATCAAATCACAAGGCATCGAAGACCATGTTTACTTGTTTATTTACTTTTTGTCTGTGTTATTTATTATACAGTTCTCATCAAAAAATCAAAACACTACCAAGAATTTCTTTCTGGCGACCAATAACCAAAAACGAGGATTAATTCTTAAAAAAAAACAGAATTTAGTTAACTTTAAACTTTCGCGATTTTCACACATTATTAACTTCGTATTGAATTAGGGTCAAGCTAACTGAGCTTGTGACCACGACAGCTTACAGAGGCGTCGAAACGTCAAGCTCATATAGAAGATAAAGATTGGGATTATTATATAATATATATATATATATATATTATATTGGGATCTCATAAAGACCCCAATACGAAGTTAATAATTTTAATGTAGAACGTTAGTAAGTATAGGGAATTCGAAACCTACTGCTGTATATGTAAAACATTATCGTTCCTGTGGTGTGGTAATTTTGTGAAAAATAACTTCTGGAATTTCGGGACAGTATAGCCTATAGGCGAATACAAAGTGAGCGTTCCGGGCAATCCCCCTGTACTCTGCATAGGGTTGCGACTTGCGAGATGTCCGGAAAATCCGAGAAAGTACCGGAGTTTTGAATTCTGGTCCATTGTCCAGTAATGGCACTATACTGTCCCGAAATTCCAGAACACTAAGTTCTTTTTCACAAAATTACCACAACACAATAATGATAATGTTTTAGCTAAAGAGAACTAGATGTTAAATTATGTTTTGAGTTTAGTTCTCGATACCGTTATACAGAAATGTTGATTTTCTATTTAATTAATAACCCTATAAAAGATGCCCATTTTCGTTCTAAGTTTGGTATGAGCCGTAGACTGGCCATACAATTGATTCGGTTAATTGAAGGATACAGATGTTTGTAAGCAAGTATGTTGTCTATTAAACAGTACCTATCGTAGAAGTGTTTTGTCCTATTATTTTAAACACGCTTTAACTCAAAGTCCGCTCGACGCCAATTGTCATTAATTAAAAAAACCGGCCAAGTGCGTGTTGGGCCACGCGCAATTTAGGGTTCCGTAGTTGCCCGGTACATATAAGTTGGTCTACTAATACAGACCGCGCCAAACTTCTGGTCCCATACATTATAGGGGATCAAAAGTTTGTCGCGACCTGTACTCGTAAACCTGTAAATCCTACTTAGCTGTGATAGTTTTCCTTTTAAATTCATTATATATACTACTTCTGTGAATTTTTTCACATTTCTATAAACAACCGTTTAGCCAGCTTGGGGGGGGGGGGGGGACGCTCCACTTTAACTAAAATTTTCACTTTAAAGCTTAATATTTCACCAACGGATCCCTAAATCGAAAAATGGTTTTGACACACACACAATGTTTTTGAACGGCCTATCCAACGATACCCCACACTATGGGATAGACGAGAAAAAAAAAATCATCCCCAGCTTGCTTGTACGAGAGGTACCATTAAAAATTTTTTTTTTCAAGATTTTATTTGACCATTTTGTCGGCGTGATTAATATTTATATCCATGCCAAACTACAGCTTTCTAGTACTAATAGTCTCTAAGCTAAGTCGCGCACAGACGGACATGGCGAAACTATAAGGGTTCCTTGTCGGACTATGTAACCCTAAAAAAGAAACTACCTAAACCCCAGAATGAGAGAGAATGCAGAATGAGTAGAATGCAGTTTGTTTCATCTGACTGTCTTTTGTTTTTACATTGTGGCGCCATTTAAAAAATTGTGTGTCTGCATCAACATGGTTTTAACTCGGGAAAATTTTCGTAGTATGATTTTCTACGATTTTAAGTGTAATTTGACAGCTCAACAGAGCATCGCTCGGCTTGAAACAGCTTTTGGCAATGAAGCACCATGCAAGACGACTGTTTATAGCTGGTTTGCAGAATTCAAGCGTGGTCGTATCAATCTCAGTGACGAATCTCACGATGGTCGGCCGTCCTCCGCTGTGACCAACAAAAACATCGATGCTGTGCGCCGTATGATTGAAACAGACAGGCATGTGACCTACCATGAAATTCGCGCATCCTTAGAAATAGGCATGAGTCAAATACAATCAATCCTACACAAACATTTGGGTGTGAGAAAGCTGTGCTCGCGGTGGATCCCACAAAACTTGACCGAGGCTCAAAAAACGGACCGCGTCACTTGGTGCAGTGCCATGCTTACCAGATTCAACGAAGGTGCGTCAAATTTGGTGTGGGACATAGTAACAGGTGACGAAACATGGATTTATTGCTACGATCCCAAAACAAAGCAGCAATCGAGCGTATGGGTCTTTCAAGATGAGCCGAAACCAACCAAAGTGGCGCGCGTGAAAAGTGCATCTAAGCGGATGATTGCTTCTTTTTTTAATAAAACTGGACACGTGGCTACTGTTGCTTTAGAGAATCGTCGTACCGTGAATAGTGACTGGTACACGACCATTTGTTTGCCGGAAGTTATTGACGAACTCCGTAAAAATAACCGTAAACGCCGTATCATCCTGCACCACGACAATGCTAGTTCTCACACGGCCAGACAGACAAACGACTTTTTGAAGACGAAAAATGTAGAACTCATGAGTCATCCTGCATACAGTCCCGACCTGGCACCTTGTGACTTTTTTCTGTTCCCAAAAATTAAGAACCAATTACGCGGTCAACGATTTTCATCACCAGAAGACGCTGTCGAGGAGTATGAAAAACACGTTTCAGAGGTCACCACAGGGGAGTGGCACAAAAGTTTTCAAAACTGGTTTGATCGAATGAAAAAGTGCATAGACGCCAAGGGAGATTATTTTGAAAAACAATAAATTAATTTTGTACCTTTAATAGTATTTTTTCATATTCATTCCGGAAACTTATAGTGCGTCCCACGTAGTTGTGTTTGTTGATATTGATATATCTCGAATATCATTAAATAAAAAGACACGCCATTTATTTTCTTGCTATCCGTATTATCCGGAATTAATAAGCTTTTTTTATATTTTGACTAAACAATTAATACGTTTTCGTTGAATTTGCGACACTAATAATACTATTATATTATATTATATTTTGGTGGTAGAGCTGATGCCGGGTTCGACTGTGGAGGTACCTCCATCTTACTCGCAAATCCTCTTGAAGTTATTCGGGGGAGAGTAAGAGAACAGCTCTAGGCAAAACCAGGCGGCCCACCCCACCATTGCCGGGCTTATATAAAACAGACTGGTGCGTCACTAGTTCAAGGGTTTCGGCACCGCGCTCACCAACCCGCCTGCCCTGCGTGTGTGGGTATGGGCTTTTCTTCCAGGAGGACCGCCAAGAGTGGTGAAATCCTGGATAGATGATATTATATTTTACTAGCGGACGTCCCGCGGCTAGGGTTGCTCGCGTTACGGTAATAATTTGCCGAATTGTGAGTCGGATTTGCGCACAAAGGGTTCCGTGCCACCATACAATACGGGTATGGAACCCTAAAACTATTATGGTACATAACAACAACATAATAGGTTGGGGAAAAACTCTCTTCGCAAATAGTATGTATGAACTTATAATAAAATCCATTTGTATCTGGCTGGTTTTGGTATTATTAAAAAGTTTAAACTTTAAAATGACAATTCCAAATTAAAATTAGTTAAAATGTGTGATTTTCATTTGTTTTTTTTTGCTGTTAAGATGAGTGAATCTAATGAAGAAATTCGATACATTTTAAAATTTTACAACAAAAAAGGTAAAAATGCAACGCAAGCCGCGAAAAAAATTTGCGATGTTTATGGACCTAGTGCAGTGTCTGTGAGAGTAGCACAAATTTGGTTTAAGCGTTTTCAATCCGGAAATTTTGATGTCAAAGATGCACCTCGCTCTGGGCGCCCTGTTACGGATAAAATGGATACCATTTTTGAAAAAGTGGAGCAAGGTCGGCATATCAGTAGTTACGATGTAGCTGAAGAACTGGGGATTGACCACAAAACAGTTTTGGCGCATTTGAACAAAGCTGGGTACACAAAAAAGCTCGATACTTGGGTGCCTCATGAGCTCACTGAAAGAAACTTAATAAACCGTGTACTCATTTGTGATTCTCTATTACAACATAATGAAACTGAACCATTTTTGAAAAACCTGATAACTGGTGATGAAAAGTGGATCACGTACGACAAGAACGTGCGAAAAAGGTTGTGGTCAAAGACTGGTCAGGCTTCACAGACTCTGGCGAAACCCGGGCTATCTCGGAACAAGGTAATGCTATGTGTATGGTGGGATTGGAAGGGCATTATTCATTATGAGCTGTTGCCATCGATTCTGAACTCTACTGCGAACAACTGATGAGATTAAAGCAAGAAGTTGAGAGAAAGCGGCCGGAATTAGTCAACAGAAGGGCTGTGGTTTTTCATCATGATAACGCTAGACCTCACACATCTTTAGCCACTCAGCAAAAATTAAGAGAGTTTGGCTGGGACGTATTTATGCATCCGCCGTATAGTCCTGACCTTGCACCTTCAGATTTCCACTTGTTTCGGTCTTTTCAGAATTCTTTAGGCAGTGTCAGGTTAACATCACGAGAGGACTGTCAAAACCACTTGTCGCCGTTTTTTGATTAGAAGCCCCAGAATTTCTATAGCAATGGGATCATGTCTCCAACTGGAAGATGGCAGAAAGTTATCGAACAAAATGGCTCCTAAATACTTTAGTTTATGTAAATAAACTTTATTAAAAATGTTTTGAATTTTCATATAAAATGCGAAGAAACTTTTTCCCCAACCTATAGATGCCAAGGATATCATTAAAGCGACAAAAAACAAGGCACTAAATGGTAGCACCTTCCCAATTATTCGGTACTCTTTAATACGGAACCCTAATTTTTATTTATTATTTTACTTTAGAGTATGTACAACAACTTGACGACATTTGAAAGTCTCTTAGAGTTAGTCCAGGCCATGGTATCACGCATTCTGTGAAGATTTCAACTGGCTACCTAGAGCGGTTGAAGTTGTCGACCCATTTGACAGACACGAATTCTGTGAAGATTTCAACTGGCTACCTAGAGCGGTTGAAGTTGTCGACCCATTTGACAGACACGAATTCTGTGAAGATTTCAACTGGCTACCTAGAGCGGTTGAAGTTGTCGACCCATTTGACAGACACGAATTCTGTGAAGATTTCAACTGGCTACCTAGAGCGGTTGAAGTTGTCGACCCATTTGACAGACACGAATTCTGTGAAGATTTCAACTGGCTACCTAGAGCGGTTGAATTTGACAGACACGAATTCTGTGAAGATTTCAACTGGCTACCTAGAGCGGTTGAAGTTGTCGACCCATTTGACAGACGGACAGACGACAGCGGAGGAGTTGTAATAGGGTTCTGTTGGGCACCCTCGGGTACGGAACCCTAAAAACTATACTATCCGCACTTTACCGGTTTTTCTGTCTTGCAATGCACTCCAATCCAGGGGGTTTCGCGCGGGCCACCTGTGTAGTTAGAGTAAAACAAGAAACAACGTTCGTAGGTAGGTATAGTGTAAAATCGATGGCTTAGTCTATGATGCAAGGTCATCCATCACATTCCAATAAAGTAATGTAAAATTCGTTTTCTATGATTTTTGTGCAACTTTAATAAGCAATAAGAATACTTATTTTGTTATTAAAAAGTATTTCTTATAAAATTATCTGGGAAGAGGGGGAGCGCGGAATTATATTTTTTGTAAAAAGGAGGCGCGTCCCAAATAAGTTAGGGAACCCCTGCTAATCGATACTAATATTATAAGAAGCTAAAATTTGTTTGTTTGTTTCCATAACTTGTATTCCGGGTGTAAATAGAGTGCGACCACTTAATGAAACCACATATACCGACCCTACTGAACCACTTTTCCCAAGAGTCATACCCGCGGACACCCTTAGTTTAGGAAATAATTGAGTTCCAAACAAAAACGCGTGAACCCTAACGCACCGACATACGGGCGAGTTTAGAGAGAGCGTCGTCAGTGAAACCTGCAGCTGTTTGAGGTACCCTTAAAAACATTTTTTTTCAAGATTTTATTTTACCATTTTGTCGACGTGATTAATATTTGTATCCATGCCAAATTACAGCTTTCTAGTACTAATAGTCTCTGCGCTAAGCCGCGGACAGACGGACATGGCGAAACTATATTATATAATTCCTTGTCGGACTACGGAACCCTAAAAAGCCGGCACATAAAACGATCTCTTATAAAGGAAAAAATTATAGTTTCAAAAATTATTAAATGCGCCAGTAGGTTGTTCCCTGGATTCCCAAAAAACGACCGTTAAGTGAACAAAATAGGAGTTTAAATGTACGAGTAGGCAACTGCAACAAAACTTATGTACGTACTACACACAATACTATATATAATACATAATATTGTATGTACATGATATGTGACAATTCCTAGGGATAAGCCCAACAGCTCAGTTCTTTATACGTCATTTCGTGAATTGTTTTTTTTTATTCTGTTATAATTTCGCTAATTTACACTCCGTAGTTTGTTTACTTAGCGATCCCTGGACGCGTTTAAGGGTTTTTTTAAATTATCGTTTAATGTGTTGGGCATTGAAGTATAATGTGCTACGTAGTGCTGAGGGTTTTTCAAATTTTTAATTGATTATTTGTTTGTAGCTTTTAAACTTGAAAATGAAAAATATAAAACGGTTTCGTTGGAAATCAACCTTTTTTTTGGTTTTTCATTTATGAGTAAAATACTTCGTGAAAGTTGGAATAGAGATGTACCTATAGTTTGGTGACCCAAATTCGGGGGTAAATTTAGAGGGGTAGGTAATTGGTTCTTGCAGCAACTATTTCCTGTTCAGGTATCTGAAAGTGTCTGAATGAATGTGTAGGTTTCTTCGCAATATTTTCCCTCACCGTGCGAGCAACGGTTACAGTGAAATTGTAACGTACTCAATTGTGTGTTTTTTAATAAAGCTGGATTCCTGTTACCATCTACCAGCTTTATTACCAGAATTATTGGAGTGAGTGTGTGATAAATTCTAACCCATTATTGAATAGTTCATTGCGTACTTGTCAATGTTATTATGTGGACAATACACTTGCCTCCGCCGCGCCGCGTCGCGCCGCCGGCACTAGCGTACAATGAATAATGTTATGTTACTTCAATGACGTAATGATGAGTGAAAAAAAATACAATGACTTATTGTCATTTTCTAATCTGTCGTATGGGTGAGTCAGAAACGGGTCAAGTGCGAGTCGACTAGGGTTCTGTATTTTGGCATTTTTAGGGGAAAGTTAGAAAATTTGTATACTGTTACTGTTGTGATCTTCGATCAAGTTTATTTGGTCGAAGATTGTGATGAAAAAAAATATTATTAAGGTTGGTAGCATAGAGAAAATAATGGTTGGTAGATATCGAGGTTAAGGATTTTTTCATGTGCCATTTGCCGTCAATTTCTTGACTGCTCTATGTTTCCTGTAATCTTAACATAATCTCATTCGTACCCAGGCATGTGGGGTGTCATTATCTAGAACTCATTGAGAAGAGTAAATTTTTTTTTTAAATCTCCAAGTGTCAAGAGATGTAGGACCTCAGACCAAAAAAAACCAAGACGGAGCGCTGTCAACATTGACTTGAAGCCAGTTTCGTAAACATGTGTGCACTTAGTGAGTGTTGCCGCCAAGTAAAAACTGAGACAGATTGCGCATGTGTGAGTTTCAAGCCGTGTACGAACACGAGACTGTCTCACTTTTGGCCTGCTTCACCCGTTACATAGAGTAAACTACGTCTTGACATTTTATTTGGTCTGAGCGTAGGACCATCAAAGTTGTCTAGACCATTTTTATTACGGGTTCTATCTCAAAGGCTAAAACTAGTTAGGAGTTTGGAATTTTCTGTATTTTTGTGTTCGAATTTTTTTCATTGCTATGGTTTTCCTATAATTTTTACATAATTCCCTTTCCGTAAAACAAAATTAAAAAACGGATCGCTTATTCAGGATCACTTTGTTGTCCGTCTGTCAATACCCCTTTTCTCTGGCCCCGTTAGAGGTATCAAGTTGAAACTAATACCTTCTCCAGAACAGTATACCCCATAGTAGTGATGTCAAAATACAGGCTTCTAAAAGAAGTTGTTGCCGTTTACGTAATCAATTTCATACAAGATGTCCCACCATGAAAACCTATATGGTATTCGTCCATGATGGTACTTCCACAGTTGACTTAGAAATTTAAAATTCCGTTCGGTCTTTTCATGAAGAAATGTTTACCAACTTAATTGGACCCTGTTGATGCAAAGAGTTTCATAGATCGTAAGTGTCAATTAAAGTTGGTTGTCTTAACTGCTCTGGGAAAGGGTACGGAAGCCTCATGGCATGAATCCTACTCGCACTTGACTAGTTTCACATTTTTGTGTCCACTGGTTTCGGAGATAAAGGACAATAGTATGAGTAATTTTGTTTTATTTTTAACGGTTGTAAAAGTTATGTGGCTGTGACGATGACATATAGACGGACAACGGAGTCTCACCATAATAACGGTTCCCTTTTTCCCATTAGGTATGGAACCCTAAAACTGATATAGCGTAAAGTTTATGCAATTTTTAGTAGTTTTGTTTCGTGTTGTGTTGATGTAGGTCACCAGTTTTCTTATAGAATTCCGTAATAGAATAGTTCCTAGGACGACTCTTTTACATAATTAATCGTACAATCAATATAGAGTAGACCCATAGGTGAACCGTAATAGTACATTACTGCTAAGACCAGGAATTAAGCAATCCTGGACAAGTAAGTTAAAAGTCCGAGCCCGTAGGGCGAGGACCCTTATACACGAGGCCAAGCAAGTATTAGTGCTTTTCTCAAAAATAAAATGAGACATTTTCATGTTTTTTTATGATAATGAGTTATATGAAATAAATAAACTTACTCAGGTAATATTAAAAGTTACTCATATTTGGGCAATTAGTCATGTTTATTGTTATTGATTTCTTCAGCAAAGCATTCGTGGAGTACAATCTATATCAGACAGAACCCTCTTCTGAACTCATTTTGTAATTTATTTGCACAAAACACTTTCAACTAAAATATAAAGCAACATGAATTCCCGCTTTTACGCAACTTTTTTTCATTATTGCCAGCTGGGCCATAGTAAAAACAGAATAGTAGAACAACTCCCGCGCTTTTGTATCGCGGCGGCGTACGTAAGCGCGAGTGCGGAGCGCAGCCGACCCTAGTCACACCGCCAGAAACCGTCTGAGATATTGTCGTTGTGTGCGTGCTGTGGTTCGTACGTGTAGGCTCGCAGTGGCTCGCACACATATAAGCCGCGCGGGCCACATCTCTGTGAAGATAGCTTCCTAGTCTGTTTTTACTATGGCTGGGCAAAGGTATTTACTGCCACGCAGCCTTCTTCGTGGACAACGCCAGAGTAACGCTAAGAACTAAGAAAAAAAAACAACGAGAAAAACGCTCATTGAGGTTAAATTTTAAGCATTCAATGGTTTTCAATATACCTATAAAATCAATACCTAACAATTATATATTTTTGTTTTTATTTTTGCAATTACAAAATATATCAAACGTTTCTACAATCTAAACATGATTGTAATTCATTCCATTTTTCTTTGTAAATGGGCCGCTTAAAACCTTATAGTCCGGGAGGTACCGTTGCAAATACAAAAGTCATAGTAAGCCGGCAGATATTGACATCGATCGTATATCTCACATGACTAATATGTGAATCGACCGTTAGCTGCTCCGTCGGAAAAATTAGTAATCTATTCGTGGTGGCTGAAATACGAACAAAACCTCATTTAAATAAAGTTCGGCGCCCCGGCTGACAAGTTAAAAAATAGTGTGTTTTTTATTTATTTTAAATGAAATAAAAATAATTTCCAAAAAGTCAGAAAACCATATTATTTAATATTGTTTTGTCTAGAAGTTTATAAATTTTTACACCGTTTTGATAAATACTGCGGCAGTTATATCATTACAAGTGGACAGAAAACTGAGAAATAAAGGTGACTTAAAACAAAATTCTTTACTTCTATGTATTAAAATAAAATTCAGGAAAAACCACATTACACTTCGTATCATGTAGACTACTAGGTATTTTTCTTGTATCAAAAAATGTTATATTTGCCGTACAAACTGGTTACAAAGTTACTCAGTTCAAGGTCATTGGCGTTGAGAGAAGCCTTATGTATCAGTGGGTTTGGGTGTGAGAGGTTGCGAAAGTGGTAAAAAAAAAGTAATAGTACGCCGGCTGAAACTTTTCTCAACAGGTACTTGACATCATACTGAGCTGAAAAAAAAAAATCAGCTGCACCGTGGAGGCGGGATGATGCGTCAGTTACTCGCATGAACTCGTAAAAAAACACGTAAAATAAAGTAATAGTACGCCGCATCAAATTTTACTAGGTGATTATTTAAATAATTAAAAGTACGAAAACAACAATCAGCTGCACGTGTAGCGGTGGAAAGACCATCAGCTGACGCAGTAAAGTTAAAAATTATTGGAGCATCGCATATTTGGAGATAGATTCCGGAACTGCTTGAGCCCATAACACGACCTTCGGGCTACCTGGGCCTCTCTCCCTAAAATTCCAAAGAATCATCTGCGTGTGCGTCTCTTATGTCGTCGTATTATGTATAAAACGGGATGAGTATTATTTAATCTGTTTCTTTACTGCATCAGCTGACGGTCTTTCAACCGCCACCCATGCAGCTGATTGTTGTTTTTGTACTTTTAATTATTCAAAGAATCATCTTGTCAAATTTCATGCGGCCGTACTATTACTTTATTTTACGTGTTTTTTTACAAGTTCATGCGAGTAGCTGACGCATAATCCCCCCTCCACGATGCAGCTGACTATTTTTTTTCAGCTCAGTATGATGTCAACTACCTGTGAGAAAAGTTTTAGCCAGCCAACTATTTTTTTAATATATTTTTTTACCACTTTCGCGACCACTTTCCCACACCCACACCCACCGCGGGTGCGTCAGCTGATGCTTGGTTCTGTTATTATATTAGTCATTCCAGATGTATTGAAAAAGATGGCAATCTATCGGCGTAAAATGACTACCTAAGATGCAACGCTACCGCCCGGGCTATTATGATCGCCAAACTCCTTACAATAGTCTCTTAAAAACATAGACACGGATAGTTTTAAAAAGAAAACATATGAAATGTACTCTGTGAACATAATTATGGTATGTAATAGATTTTCATACGAATTTCCTGGACAGTTATTCAGATTTCCTGGACACTTTTAAATAGCTCGCCAGGATGAAGTATTTTCTGATAGGTCTTTACAGTATGTAATGGTAATATTACTATGTATTTTTGAGAAAAATATACTTTCTTATCATTGACGTAATACCTTTAAATCAATGTTTCTTATGATATTTTCGTACAAACAAAAACATCTTTTGTTCGTTCAATCCAGTCATTTGAAAGAGTAGAAATTAAAATATTATATGTTGACATTGGCATAATATTCCTTATCCGAGATATTCTAGATATTAGCCAGTAATGTTAAAAAGCACTGTCGTAGTCGATTTCGTCTGTCTTCCTATGCGCCGTGACGTGACTCGTCGTGAAGTCGTATTACACCATAACATTATGTATCTGAATAACATTGGCACTTACTCAGTCTCGCTCTATTCGGCGCACTAATACAGAGTTAAAGTAATTTTACCACAGCACTATTATGGAAAGTAGTGCAAAATACATGAGTATACAGTGCAGAAGGCGAGACTGTACCTATAGAATTGCGATTGTGTGCGTGCACACCATTGACATTGTGGAAAACAACTCTAATAGCAGTGCAGGCATGGTCTATTTTTGAAAAATCATGGAAACATAAAGTATACATCGTAACAAAAGAAGACTAAGATAAAAGACAAGCCATAATTTTTTGAAAACAGACCTTGCCTTGTCTGCTATAAGAGTTGTTTTCCACAATGTCAATGGTCTGCACGCACACAATCGCAATTCTACAGTCTCACCTTCTGCACTGTACTCACGCCTGCATCCCAGATAGTCGTTCAAAAACCCACACCGGCTTGGGTTCGTACACAGGGTTCCAACACTAAACCATTCATAAATCAACACGGGTCGCGCGCGACACCGACACTAGTGCACTAGTGCGTTCAGGGTAGGGATGGTAGGTAGGAACACCGGGGTTGCAACCCTGAGTTTTTGAACGGGTTTGGCCGAGTGACTCCAAACGTCATTTCACATATTTCCAATAGATTTCGTATTGATATATAACTGTCATTTTGACGTCTCTGTACGAACCTTGCGAACCCTGCTCAGAGTTAGTTTTGAAAAATTCGACACCGGTGTAGCGACACTGCTATTTTTGAACAGTTTGTGTCGCGACCCGTGTCAATTTTTGAACGGTTTAGTGTTGGAACCCAAAAGGGGTTGACTGACACACCTCTTTCGATTCTTCTAAATAAAGCGCTCATAAATTTTCATTTATGAAAAAACTTATGTGTTTGCGGGGACCTCAATAGACATGTAAAATTACAATTTCGTAGGTTCAATAGAAAGTGAGTTGGGGGTTTGTGTACACACACGGCTAGTGCGCTGGTCTTTTTATTTTAGAAAGATCGTAACTCTTAAATACATTTTATGCATAACTTTTCCCTACATGTCTAACTCATATAATTCTAACCTTTTCCAGATGGAGTTTCAAACTTTTCCACAAAGGGTACAAACACGGGCTGACAGTGGAAGACCTAAGTCGTGGGCGCGACGAGGACAAATCCACAGCTCTCGGGGACAAACTCGAGCAAGCATGGACGAGGGAGGTGCTGGACGCGGAGAGGTGTGGGGGCAAACCCTCCTTGACCAAAGCCCTCGTACGAACATTCTGGGTAGAATACATGATGCTGGGCTTCTTTGTCGGCATACTCTTCATTGTGTTTTGGTACGTGTAAGCAATTATACAGTGCTTATGGTAGTAAAGCAGAATCTCGGTGCAAAGTGCACATTATAATATTGTTTTCCTTACTTTTTAATAAAAGTATGCAAAAAATGCGTTTTATAGCAATTAGCGGAAATTTAATACGAAGAATTAAATTTTACATTCAAATTATATCATTTTATGATTTACATTTTGATTTTATTCAATTAACAAACTTAAAAGCGTATTTATCGTTGTAATCGAATGTAATCAAAATATACGGCATAAAATAACATAATTTTAATGCGAGAACCCTATTATTAGTAATAAATTTTATTTAAAAGTATGGAAAACAATATTATGATGTGCATTTTGCACCGAGATTCGGTTTTACCACCTTAAGTTATATTATAATACCTCATCACGTCACGTCAGTTATCATCACTCATCACGTCCAAAAGAATATTAATGCTGTTGATTGTTAGCACTTGGTTGAACCGTTCAGGAAATTAATAATTATGTGGGATAGAGCAAGTGATTTTCTGTTCATTACGCATCACGTCCTAGCTCACTGGCCAGACCAATATGGGGCTAAGGAGTCATCTCGGCCACTTAAAACTCGGCTGCGTGCATTACATTTTCTAAGGACTTCTTGTGTTGACTGTAGATAACTAGCTCAAATTTTCACTATCAGCCGAGTTAACACCCCCAATAAAATTGATTTAATCGAAAGGTGTCAACTCGGCCACGCGGCCGAGTTTTATGTGGCCGAGATGACCCCTTAGTCCAATATGGGAGGGCCACCTAGGAATTGTCCAATTTAAATTATTTGTGTCAATACAAGTTGCCTTACAGTAATTCCCTTCCCTAATTGCACCATCTTTATTTTATGACTATAGCATTGCGAATAAAGACTTTAAGATGCATTCTCACTCACGGTGTAATAGTCAGATATCGCCTGAATAGTTTCATTGTAATCGTACTATCACATCGTGAGCAGCCGTTTCTTATCAATATTGAATCTGAACCACGAATCATCAGTAGTAAAAAAGACTTTAACCTGTGACCTGCTCTATGATTGAAAATGTTAATCGTTCTTTTTCAGGCCCCTTTTACCCTACACTCTGGGTCTATTCATAGGATACTTCTCTGGGGAGAAGAACCCGGAGACGTACAAGGCAGCCCATCTTCACAACCTGGCCATGAACTTACTGAGTATCGGAACGTCCCTATTGCTGAACCATTTGTATTTAAGACAAGGAGTAGTGGGCATGCGCGCGAGGATAGCGTGCTGCTCGTTGCTTTATAGAAAAGTAAGTTTTTGAACATAATCATATTAAAAGTTAAAAATAGAAATAGAACTAGAAATATGTTTATTTTTGACTTAAAAGGTGTACAATAAAAAACAGAAATACTTAAATAATCTAGGTTTACATAAAAGCTGGAATAAAATGTATATATATGTTCACTAGCGGCCCCTAAGGTAGGAACAGCCCTGAATCGTTGGGGCTTTTTTAAGATAAGCCACAATAATATTAAAGTTACAGAAGTTGACAAATTTGAGATCAAAAAGAACTTAAAAATCTATATAAACGTTTACCAAACTTAATTGTAAAATGAAAGAAAAGTATTTTGGAAACTTAAAAATCTTTGAAAAACTTTAAAATCAACTTAAAACTCAGTTTCAACATAGTTAAGTTTCCTTAAAAAGATAGTAATTTTTCTTTAGCTTTAAAATAGGTGTCAGACTTAAGAGGCCTGTAGTCGGCGGCATGAAGTCAGTCGCGCACGGGGTCGCTATGCTTGCTATTTCACTCTACATTCAACTTCGGATTATAGAGCACTGACCGACTTTTATTGGTTGGCCCGAACGTTCATTTCCCGAGCTCGTACGGAACTAACCGAACACCGTGTGAAAAGCAAGTTAACGCGAGACAACATTCTTGTTTTGAAAAAACTCGAGAATGGGTTTGGTGGTTCCTATGATTTCAGGAGAAATATCCCAAAAATCGAAATGAAACAAAAATATTTTTGAATTGTATAAAATATACTATGCTGTGAAACTAAAATTATTTGGTTAGTTGTATCGCTTCATCAAAATATGCGTAAAATCCAGGACTTTTATACGCTTGTAACTTTTGTGTGTATTTGATTTTGATAAATGTTTTAGTTTCACGGCATGGATATTGTATGGGATATGTTGAAAAAGAAAAAATAATAAACAAGTACCTATAAATAAGGATATGATCAGCGAACTGCGCTAGTATGGGAGTTCGGGCGAATAGAGTCGTCTTTATACTACATACTAAGTACATACTGCATTTATTTTGTTATAAATATATGGTTTTAAGAATGAATTAAATCGTTGAGCAAATGTCATTTTAGTAAGTGGAACGTTGACTGAGAAGATACGCTTCTTATACCCTGTAGATCTTAAAACAGTTTTGTGCATAGATAAGGTACTAGATAAAATGAAGAGCCGCCTGACGGAAAGATGGCGGTAGAGATGCATTTTGTTAAATAGTTATTGATGTATTACATGAATGTTTTGTAATCTGGTTAACAACTGTCAAAAATAAGTCGGCAATGAATGTGAAACTCCGAACCACGACACTTCTAATGGACAGACATGCTCGACTATACAGTTAGATTTGACGGAACTCCGAAAATGTCAATAAACGCAAATATTGCCTTATCTGTACGAGTAAAATGGTGATCTTAGATAACGATGCTGACGCGCTGATATTTTACGGAGAGTGACACTGCGCCTGACTTAAAGGTGACAGTAACGTGTTGCATCTATCTCTTTCGTCGGAAATTCCTTTGCACATCTCGAGAACGGCTGAAATTTCGTGTGCGAAATTTTTCGAAGATTTTAAGAAAGCTAACGGAAATCTTCGGAATATTTTTGAACATTCTAGTAATGTGTAAAATATTAAATTCAAGGAGAAAATGTATACCAGCCTAAGTATTATTAGTAAACTATAGTCAGGCGAAATCTGAGTATTAAATCGTGAGTAGCCGTTTCCTATCGATATGAATCTAAACCACGAATCTTTTAGTAGTAAAATTATTAGAGTGCTTTATTAGGTGGATAAATCAATTGAAAATAAACTGACAAATTATTATAATATAAATAATACATTCTAATTAATTTTTCTGTCTTGTAATGCTTTTACAGTATAAATAGAGTTTCCCAAGCGATGTACTTCGCTATAAATCATATAATCTTCATTTACGCGACAGGCGGATTTTCATTTGGCTTAAAGTATTTGCGTATCATTTATTGTGCGCTCTATTAAAGTATTAATTATCATTAAACCGAAATAAAATCCGTCTGTCGTAGAAATTATCTGCTGATATAAAATTATGAAGTTGTTACGTAACATACTTTTTAGTTCAACTGCACCTAAGATGGATTGTTTATTGTATTTTTTTATATTGTTTGTTTCGAAATGAGCAAGGTGACGTTTTGCGTGGGTTCGGACTTTTAAAAGATATAAAATACCGAAAATATTAAAAAGTGTTTCGTTGCAAAATATAGCAGATTGTTCTTTATTTTCCATACGACATCACTCAGTTTACAAACTCATGTTGCATGCACACTACAAGTAGGTCTTGAAAATAGAAAGAATTTGAAAATAATAAAGAAGATAAATCTAAGTAGAATACAAACATCTATTTATATTTGTACTAATCTTGATCTATTTAAATCTTTATTAATAATAAAGTAGTAAAAATTCGTGTCAGTACATCAAAAATGTACAATATTATTCTAATCTGTATATTTAATATTTTAACAAAATTGAAATTGAAATGAGTTATTATTATTATTAGTATTGTACAGAGGCCAAAACTATTTTTTTTTTACTAAGGCCTAAAGAGAGACAGACAGTGGTATATCGAGCTGTCAAAGCTCGATATGGTCTACCATGCTAGCTAAGGAAAGCCGTCCAGTCACTGTGATGATATTTAAAAAAAGAAAGTGACTACGTAACCGTTAGCGGCTTCCTTAGTTTTAATTTTATTCGACCGCTAGGGATAGGTCGCGACGACGAGCGAAGCGAGGAGCGGTTAGGTTGACATGTAAGTACGTATTAGGGAGCCGAGCGAAGCGGAGCGGAGCGAGGCGACCCCCGTAGTTTTAACAGAATTCACGATAAGCAAAAAAAAGATTTTCCGAGCACTTTACAATAACTCACTTCATATAAAATTTCACAAAAATATTCAATGTACAGACTGACAAGACTTTCTAACTTCTTCAGTATTAGTATAGATATAGACAGATAGATAAAGATATAGATAAAAACCTGATATTGCTACACATACACATCTCTATGAGATGCTCTAAAGATGATTGATGTTGATGAATCCGATGTCATATTATCTGTTCAGATATTGCAATTGATAAAGTTTCTCCTTTTTTTTCTCCTCTAGATTCGCAATTTAGCATTACGCTGCATAGTTTGAGAATTGGGCTTATCAAATTGTATTCAGATTCACGTATATTTGGAGATTAATTTGATAAGTTTTGGATTGTGTGCAGTCAATATTTTTAAGGTTCCGTACCGGAAGGGTGCCAAACGGGACCCTATTACTAAGCCTCCGCTGTCTGTCTGTCCGTCCGTCTGTCACAGGGATCTACAGCTTCAGCCGTAGTAGGTAGAAAGTTGAAACTTTCACAAAATACGTGTAATTATGCCATCTACCACGACAAATAAAAAAAAAAATTGAATCGAAAGAGGTCCCCATACAATAAACCATTTTTAACGTTATTTGTTGCAGTTCTATCTTAAAGACGGTAATACATACAAGCTTCAAATTTGCACACATTATTGTACATACTATAAACCAAAACAGCAAATAATAAAATTAGGGTTCCGTACTCAGAGGGTGCTAAATTGTTTGTCGGGTGGCACTATTTTAGCGCCTTGTTTGTTAGGTTGGGGAAAAAGTTTCTTCGCATTTTATATGAAAATTCAAATTATTTTTTAATAAAGTTTATTTACATTTAACTAAAGTATGTAGGTGCCATTCTGTTCGATAGCTTTCTGCCATCTTGTAGGTAAGGACATGATCCCATTGCTATAGAAATTCTGGGGTTTCTGATCAAAAAAACCTGTGAAGCCTGACCAGCCTTTGACCACGACCTTTTTCGCACGTTCTTGTCGTACGTGATCACTTATCATCACCAGTTATCAGGTTTTTTAAAAATGGTTCGGTTTCATTACGTCGTAATAAAGAATCACAAATGAGTACACGGTTTATTAAGTTTCTTTCAGTGAGCTCATGAGGCACCCAGATATCGAGCTTTTTTGTGTACCCAGCTTTTTTAAAATGAGCCAAAACTGTTTTGTGGTCAATCCCCAGTTCTTCAGCTACATCGTAACTACTGATATGAAGATCTTGCTTCACTTTTTCAAAAATGGCATCCATTTTATCCGTAACAGGGCGCCCAGAGCGAGGTGCATCTTTGACATCAAAATTTCCGGATCGAAAACGCTTAAACCAAATTTGTGCTACTCTCACAGACACTGCACTAGGTCCATAAACATCACAAATTTTTTTCGCGGTTTGCGTTGCATATTTACCTTTTTTGTATTAAAATTTTAAAATGTATCGAATTTCTTCATTAGATTCACTCATCTTAACAGTAAGAAAAACAAATGAAAATCACACATTTTACCTAATATGAATTTGGAATTATCTTTTTTAAAATTTAAACTTTTTAATAATATCAAAACCACCCCGATACAAATGGTATAGCCAAAGAGATTTTATTATAAGTTCAAACATACTATTTGCGAAAAGAGTTATTCCCCAACCTATAATATAGCATTTGTATTGTTGATATGTATGTTCTTAGGGTTCCGTACCCGTATTGTGTGGTCGTACGGAACCCTCTGTGCGCAAGTCCAATTTATTTATTTATTTATTCAAGAAGAAAAAACAGAAACAAATACAACTTAGACTATGATATTTAAACTAATTTAGATATATCAATTTCCTTGACATTCTCACAGATAGGATCAAATGAGTAAAATTAAGCAGATTGAGAAAGTAATAAGTAGAATTTTCAAACTTAATCATAACTTAAAGTAGGCATGCGCAAGTAATCTTAAAAAAAAAATGGAATCTATATTAAATTAAATTACTGTTTGTTTTTGTTGTTTAACGTTTTCCTTTATTTTTAAAAATAATTCGTGAACAATTAAAGAGATCTATGTTCAAAACATTAACATTCTTGCACATACGATATATTGGGGCCCTTTTGCCATTCTGTGTTCTAGTCCTCCTGAGATAAAATAAATACTTGGATATAGTGCTACGTTGACGGAGACTTGGAAGACGAAAATCAACTTGAGATAAACGATCGGGGCATTTGTATTCTCCAACGCATATACTACGAAGGACAACCGAGTTGGCCAGACTTCTTCTGTCTGTAAGGGACATTAGCCCAAACTTGACCAAAAGATCATTGTATCATTGAGACGATAGTTTAAGGCGCGCACAAATCTCTTTTGGATCATCTCAACTTTTTGGACATAATAGTCATAGACTGGATTCTATATCGCTGAGGCATATACCATTTGTGACCTAACTTAAGATTTATATAAAATGATGTAAGTAAAGGGATTTTTAAAACATTTTACTACTCTTAGAATAAAACCCAACATTCGATATTCTTTTTTAACTATGTTTTCGATATGGAAATTAAATGTTAATTTTGTGTCTAATAGTACGCCCAGGTCCCGTATTTGCGTGACATTTTCCAAGGTGTTATTCCCAAGTTTGTAGTTAAAAATGTGTTCTGTTCTCTTCTTAGAAAAAGACATTACCTTGCATTTATTCTCGGCAAGTAATAACTTATTATTGATACAGTAAGTGTATAATCTGTCTAAGTCCTCCTGTAATTGCTGAGAATCGTCATTGCTATCAATACGTTTATATATTTTCAAATCATCTGCATACATTAAAAACTGAAAGTGATGAAAACAAACTATAATGTCGTTAGTAAATAATAAATATAAGTAAGGGACCCAAAATTGAGCCTTGTGGGACACCAGACGTAACAGTAGTGTACGGTGAAATATGACCATTAAGTGCCACTGCTTGGTATCTCATGCATAAATAAGATGAGAACCATCGCAGCAGATTGCCCTGTATTCCGTTTAAGTAAAGCTTTCGCAACAAAAGTTTATGGTCGACTTTATCAAAGGCCTTGCGAAAGTCAGTATAAATGGAGTCAACAGCCAATCCATCATAAAAAAAAGTTTGTGTAAGTCAAAAGGTTTAAAACAGTTGATTTTGACTTCACGAAGCCATGCTGTCGTTCATCTAGAGTTGGATCGAAATAAGGATATACATTCAATATTTCATATAACATAACATAAAAACGATCAACTGCATTTTCAACAGTTAACATAAGTACTAAGTTCAGTCGTCCAGTCTATGTTGGAAATTTTAGAAATAATAGAACTGTAATTAGCTTTGTAAAAATTATACTTCGGGATTTCTACATTAGGTACGCAATTAGGAATGATAGGAAAAGGTAAAGTCAGTGTAAGAGGAGAATGGTATTATGTACATCCACTTTCGACAGCGGTGAATCCCAAAGTGAAACACTACCTACATGTAATGTTGGAGATGTAGATGTTTAATTTTTCATTTCATTTAATTTATAATTTTTTGTGTGCTCTTATCTCATGAGATCATGAGTAAGTATTCATGACGTCATTTGTATTAGACACTAGCTTTTGCCCGCGGCTCCGCCCCCGTGTTATTCGGTTTAACGAAATGCTTTTTCCGGGATAAAAAGTAGCCTATGTGTTAAGTTAGGGTATAAGCTATGTCCATTTCAAATTTCATCCAAATTCGTCCAGCCGTTCAGCGTGAAAGAGTAACAAACATATACATAGGTAACACTAAAAGTTTCCGGAACTGGCCACTTACATAAACAATATTTAAAAATTTATTGCAACATTTGAAAATAGAACTCTTTGGCTGTAGAATGCAGTTTGTTTCATCTGACTGTCTTTTGTTTTTACCTTGTGGCGCCATTTAAAAAATTGTGTGTCTGCATCAACATGGATTTAACTCGGGAAAATTTTCGTTGTATGATTTTCTACGATTTTAAGTGTAATTTGACAGCTCAACAGAGCATCGCTCGGCTTGAAACAGCTTTTGGCAATGAAGCACCATGCAAGACGACTGTTTATAGCTGGTTTGCAGAATTCAAGCGTGGTCGTATCAATCTCAGTGACGAATCTCGCGATGGTCGGCCGTCCACCGCTGTGACCAACAAAAACATCGATGCTGTGCGCCGTATGATTGAAACAGACAGGCATGTGACCTACCATGAAATTCGCGCATCCTTAGAAATAGGCATGAGTCAAATACAATCAATCCTACACAAACATTTGGGTGTGAGAAAGCTGTACTCGCGGTGGATCCCACACAACTTGACCGAGGCTCAAAAAACGGACCGCGTCACTTGGTGCAGTGCCATGCTTACCAGATTCAACGAAGGTGCGTCAAATTTGGTGTGGGACATAGTAACAGGTGACGAAACATGGATTTATTGCTACAATCCCAAAACAAAGCAGCAATCGAGCGTATGGGTCTTTCAAGATGAGCCGAAACCAACCAAAGTGGCGCGCGTGAAAAGTGCATCTAAGCGGATGATTGCTTCTTTTTTTAATAAAACTGGACACGTGGCTACTGTTGCTTTAGAGAATCGTCGTACCGTGAATAGTGACTGGTACACGACCATTTGTTTGCCGGAAGTTATTGTCGAACTCCGTAAAAATAACCGTAAACGCCGTATCATCCTGCACCACGACAATGCTAGTTCTCACACGGCCAGACAGACAAACGACTTTTTGAAGACGAAAAATGTAGAACTCATGAGTCATCCTGCATACAGTCCCGACCTGGCATCTTGTGACTTTTTTCTGTTCCCAAAAATTAAGAACCAATTACGCGGTCAACGATTTTCATCACCAGAAGAGGCTGTCGAAGAGTATGAAAAACACGTTTCAGAGGTCACCACAGGCGAGTGGCACAAAAGTTTTCAAAACTGGTTTGATCGAATGAAAAAGTGCATAGACGCCAAGGGAGATTATTTTGAAAAACAATAAATTAATTTTGTACCTTTAATAGTATTTTTTCATATTCATTCCGGAAACTTATAGTGCGTCCCACGTATACACTCACACACACACACAAACTTCCGCATTTATATTATTAGTGTGATGAGATAACATAGCCATGTCTTATTTCACCACAAACGATTATGTACCGCGCTGATTAGACACCTGATGTATGAAATAACAAAGCCTTGTCTTATTTCACCACAAACGATTTTATCCGCTCTAATTAGACACCTGATTTTTTACAATGATATTGATCTATCCTACAGGAACCATGCATTTTTCCGGGATAAAAAGTAGTATATGTGTTAAGTTAGGGTATAAGCTATATCCATTCTAAATTTCATTCAAATCCGTTCAGCCGCTTCAGCGTGAAAGAGTAACAAACATACACACACACACACACGCACAAACTTTCGCATTTATAATATTAGTAGGATAATTGCTTGCCTGAAAAACTTGTTATGTCATTGTACAAAACATTCTCTCAACGTTTGTACAATGATCCAAATAAAAGATTCGGTCGATCGTTTGTCCTTCGAGCATCTATTCATCTCTGACACACACATTATAATTTATATTATTTAACACACACATGAGATACATTACACACACAAATCCAATGCGTATAATATGGTAGACAAATTAATTACCCCAAAAAATAAAATAAAAATTTTAACTAAAAATTCACAGATACACTAAAAATATACAAATATACTAAAAAGCAGATGATCACCAAACGATAATCGATAAAAGAAACATTTCAGAGTAGCCCCTTAGGACCTACTATGATTATTCTTATTCTTCTTTATTATATCTTATAACCTTCATTTGTAGATTCTAAAATATAATACAACGTTAAATTTTAACCACTTGGTCCAGCAAAAAAAGTTTCGGAGTGGGAAAGGTGAGTTTCTGACAAACGGTAACTTTTCTGGTGGCAATTTAATAATCATTAATCAAATATTATTTTGACCTCAAAAAAAATATTTTTTTATGCCAGTCGTATTATTTTCATGCTGTAAAATTCAAGACCGACAAATATGTTTGTCGGTAAGTATATGTTTTACGAAAGTAAATTCATCTGTTTTTACTGGGGAAGCTCGAACTTGGCGTCTTTTGTAAATGTTTTTTTATTTTTAGAGTTCCGTACCCAAAGGGCAAAACAAAGCCCTATTAATGTCACTCTGCTGTCCGTCCGTCCGTACGTCACGGGTCTCAAACTCGAAGACGGAATGGTTATAGACCTGAAATTTTGTGTAGAATGTTGGCCAAATCCGAATAATAAATAAGAAATTCAATTAAATTATTTTTCAGGGGAGGTCTTACAAAGGAACCGAAAAAAAATGTTTTTTCTTACCCTGGCATGTGGGGTGTCATTGTCTATGTCTAGAGCTCATTTAGTAGGGAACAACACTAACATTTTTCTAAATGAGGTTTTCCGGTTTTACGTAACCTTAATAGAACGCGGCCCGCATTCGCACTTTTCCAGTTTTTTTTCTTGGATTACCAAGAGATTAAAATGTAACGATAATTAATAACACTTCATGCTTGTTATCGGAAATGTATCAATATGGCATTATTATTATACAGGGTGACTTTGATTCTAAGCCCAATAACTTAATAGATTTATCGGAGAATAATGTGTAAGGTGACTTTTATTTATGCAGCCAAACTTATACTGGTGGCTTGGTAAGTGTTGAATAACACGGATCGATAACACTTTTAGCTAATTTCGCAAAATAAAATCTTGACGTTCCATAGTAATTGACTCGGGGCTGGGCTTGCGTTTGTAAGAAACACAAAAAGAATAAAATTTATGAATTTCATAAAAAGGGTCATCAAACCTTCTTACTGAGCACTTACCGAGTCTTCAGTAAGAATTTGGCTCCATAGATGATTTTCTTTAAATATTGGTAAATTAAAAAAACAGATTTTTCAATATATTTCGCCTTCTTCTATGTCATCAACTGATGACGGCCTCATATAAGAGGCCGAAATATTATATATTGAAAAAACTGTTTTTATTTTATTTATATTTTATTACCAATATTTAAAGAAAATTAAAATCTGAATTTAACAATTATATCTTTATTTATATGCTGTATAAGTTAAAGTCACCTTAAATATTAAAATTAAAGGTTTCCATAAAATCCTTGAAAATCATGGTCACCCGAAGAAAGACGTCAGATAAATAGAATAGAATAAAACTTTTACGCAAAAAGGGATACAAGAGATTTAGAAAAACACAGAGCTTAAAATCTAAGATGTATATATAGCATAATTATCAAATGTTCGCTGTTATCCTAAATAGGGTTTTACGCCTGTAGAAAGGAATAACAGCCCCGTTTCTTTGGAAAACAGAATGGAGTAAAACATTATAAAAGGAAGGGTTATCGCCTTAACATTAAGATGACATAAAATATAAAACTGTATAAATTATGCGATATTTTATATAAGTATAACTGTGTGTGTGTGTGGGAGGGTGCGTGTGTAAATCAATTTTCATAGTTTGATGTGATGACTGACACTTAACGCAACTGCCTCTTGGTACGGCTGCAGATGACGTCATGCCGGAACACGACGAGTCTCTTGGCGGCATGGGCGCCGTTGAGGGGGTGCAAGGGGGAGCACTTGCATCCCCTGTCTTGGAAAAATACATATGATTTTTTTAAAGTTCTCGCTGGAATAGCCGGGCCAATTTTAACGTGACCTAAATTCCTAAACGTATTACCTTATATAAATAAGGATACAAAGAAATATTATATCACAATATTGTATAGGTAGATGCGCCCCCCCCCCCCCCCTACAATAATCCTGCCGTCGGCGCCGATGCTTGGCGGTATGGTTTCGTCATGAGTGTGGTGACAAGCAAAAAAAAAAAAAAGTCAAAGGTTCAAAGTCAAGCACCAGTCAAAGTAAAAAATTAATATCCTTGATTGTTTCTTGTTGGTTTAATTTGTTTATTCAATTTTATTGTCCAATTTTTTTTTTTACATGACATATAATTATTTTTTTATGTTGGGTCTTTGAATTTGCGATGAATTTAAATGTATTGCATACTAGCTTTTGCCCGCGGCTTTGCTCGCGTGGAAGTGTCGTTTAGTTTTGTATCATATTACTATCGACAGTTTTCACGCTACCACGCTTGATGGCGTTTTTTTACCGCCCAGGAAGTACATATAATCGTAGGGTAACCACTCTTCCAGTCCCAGGTACTGCTTCTCATGACTTCATGCCATAACACGACCAGTCGCTCTGCTGCCTGCTTCATTATATATTCTTAAAATTGGTTAATCATAGATAAATGTATGCCCACGCCTGTCGCCCTAAAGGGTAGGAAGAGACCACAGATTTCCATTCGCCACGATCCTTACACATCCTTTTCGCCTTTTCCACATCCATCAAATTAGTCATACTGGCTCTTTTATTTCGGAATCATCATACCTTTGTGTAAATTATACAGAATTTAAATCCGAAAAATGTAAAGTCGGTTAAAAATGTTATCTAAACAAAATAATGTCGATTAGCAAGATAACAATGTCAAGTTCAAGTATACTCGCAGCGATATCACGACAATGTGGCTGTTAGTCAGACCTACTCGACAAGTTATGTGAAACGGCTTACCTCACCCTGTATTATTAGCAACGTGTTTTTGCTATGTCACGGTGATAAGATAACGTCTTCGAGATCTGAAATAAGTATGTCATTATTTAGCTTATCATAATTTCTTGTTTAGAGACGAGTACAATCACGGTCACTCAACCAGACCAGTACATAGAATTTAATAGAAAATAGCATGCGGTACGTTTTTGGCAAGTGCGTAAAAAAGCGCAGGCTTTTGGCGTTATGGCCTGCAGACATAGGTACCTATAGATGTTTTGCTACCCACTCTTATTTCGATAAATTATCGATTTAATTGTTTTTGTTCCAACTTTGATTTCATGACATAAATCTAACAAATTTATCAAATCAAAAATACCGCATGGGTTAAATTGTGTAATGGCATGTTTTCTGTTATCTTTGCACTCAAACAATCTCATGAATGTACTATTATTACTTATTAAATATCAGAACACTCTACTTTTCAATATAAAGTGTACGTTTCCTATACGTTGTCGAGATACTCTAGCTAAAGTATAATTTTTTGCCCGAGGGGGAAATTGACAGTTCATGCTAGTGAAAACTGCGATTTTAAGAACCCGCTCCGTATCTTACGTCTGCTTGATGCGAAGCATTATATTAATAATTTTTCTTGTCAAGGCCGCGACGTTTTTGTAAAAATCAGAGACATACACCAGTCCCTATTGGGTATCTAAATGAAGACCTAAAATTTATTTGATTCAATTGTTTCCCCTTTGCGCGTTATTTTGATACTTAGATATTATGAATAACGATTCGGGGCGGGCTTGTAAGTAATAAAATAACTCGCAAAAGAGAAACAATTCAATCAAATAAATTCTAGGCCTTTATTTAGACGGCCAATATGAAGTGGTATATGTCCCTAGTTTTAACAAAAACATCGAGGTAAGGGCCAGAAAAATATTTAACATATTGTTTTCCATCAAAGTTGTCGTCGTCGCAGGCCGGGCTCTTAACTCCTATGCTATGATGCATTTCACACACATTGCAACATTCAAAATTTAGCGACAATGTGAAATGGCTCATGCACCATAGGAATTAAAAGCGCATTTCCCACTATCACGAACTGTCAGTTTCCTCCTTCGTGCTATAATATACTATGGTATACTATGTATAAGAGGGATAAGAGGCCGGTTTTCCAGCCTGCCTGTATGATTGAAGTTCCTTTGCTTTGGACGGCCGCATACTAAGTCCTCAGTTATAAATAAATAAATAAAATAAATAAAAATGCTTTATTTCTTTAACGTGCTTAAACAATTAATACATTAAGTTCGAGTTCTCCAATTGGGTATGAAAATACCTGTAGTAGGAGTCCCCGCTCTCCTATAGCTAAAAATACGAAATTAAGTAAAGAAACAAAACATATACTTTTACTTACAAAAGTGCCTAACAAATTAATATATTTTAATATTTATTACTACTAGGGTGTGTGAGGGTGTGTGTGAATTGTGTATGTAGGGAGTATGCATGAAGATTGTGTAAGGATGTTTTTATTTGTGTATCCTTCCTAGCCTTATGACTCAGTTAGATGTGCATTGCATAAATATGTGGGTAAATTTGAGTAAAATAACAAAATTTATTTGTCTGCACTTTTGTATGTATATGATTAAGAGGAGACGTTTGTTGTAATCTCCGGAACTACTAATTCGACTCTGAAAATTCTTTATCCCTGAGCGCTATCTATAGATATACGAGTATCTATGTCTATATGTGGGACAAAGCCATTAATCTCTAGAAATACTAAACCGATTATAAAAATTCTTCCACTGTTGTAATGGCTCGGTTTTCTTACTTGCACAAATAGGGGACAAGCAGTTCCCTAGGAACATAGCCATTAATGAAATTTAAGCCGATAATCTCTGGAACTAATGAACTGATTTTGAAAATTCTTTCACTGTTGTATTGGTTAAACTCTAATTGGACAAAAGCTATAGTTTTTTGGCTGGTGACGGGCTGTTCCCTAGGAACATAATAACTAATAACTATGGTATAAATATTGAAAATTATTTTACTATTGTAATGGCTAGATCTTCAGTTGGACAAAGGCATGGTTCTTTGCTTCATGGACAAAGGCTATAGTTTTTTCCCTAGGTACGGGCAGTTACCAAGGGACAAAGCTATTAATTAAATTTGTGCAAGTACATAATCTCTGGATCGACTTTGAAAATTCTTTCGCTGTTGTGATGGTTAGACGTTTCACTTGGACATAGGCTATAGTTTGTTGCCTGGGGACGGGCAGTTTCCTATGGACATAACCAATAATTAAATTCAAGCGGGTAATTTCTGGAACTAACCGGCTTTCGAAATTAATGCTCGTCTTTATGGTACCTAAATTATAATGGAGAATACATTTCTAGCTGCTGAAACTGGACCACACCGGCCTCAACAAGACGGAGCCTGGGCAAGTGATAAACCTGATGTCGAACGACGTGAACCGGTTCGACCTGGTGGTGCTGTTCCTGCACTACATCTGGGTGATGCCGATCGTGGTCCCGGTGGTTTGCTACCTGGTCTGGCAGCGCGTGCAGTGGGCCACTGTGTCCGCGCTTGTTGTTATATTTCTGCAGACTGTGCTGGTTCAAGGTACGCACGCAAGTCATTCTATACTATACCACTCTATGGACACGTCTTCGTTAATGCTCAAGGTGATTGCGTCTTTGGAATAGTCTACCACTTAGCATTCGAGAGTCTCCAACAATTACTGTTTTTAAAAATAGAGTTCATCGGCACTTCTTTCAAATGCAAAATATTTAAAATACACAATTGTACAGTACTTGCAATCTACAAGCGCACGGCGCCTTTAGTTGTGTGGGGGACCAATCTGTTTACGCGTCAATGTAGGCGTGACAGTGACCGTGCGTACGGTTAGCAAACAAAAATTAATTCATTGAAGTTGTGGATATTTCCAATTTTTTAATTTTAAGGTCTTCTTTATATTTATGAGGATTGGTCAAAATAAATAAAAGTCAACACCTTTAAAGTTATATATATATATACATAACTAATTACAGGTAGAAAATTAAATAAACACAAAAGAAATTAAACCTAAACATATCTTTACACAACATAAAAAGATCTGTCAATTAATATGATTAACATACATAATTTATATCAATCCTTCTCGTCTTGAAGAAAGTGATACACTCGAGCAATAATGGCGCGTCCCTGAAAATAATAAATAACTATTTTTAATTGATAGTTTTTTAACATTTGTTTTAAAAAAATTTTGATACGATATCTTTTCTCGAGAAAATTTTTTAAATATCAAACGCGATCCACAAACCGGACTTTATCGAACTAGAAAATTATCTTTAATAAGTTTTAAAATGAATAAAAAATCTTACCTCGCTATGAATTACTTTGCGTTTTCCTTCACCCGTGTGATTTGACATGCTGATGGTACTTCATGCACATTAGCAGCGTGAAAACACTATGCACAAGTGACTCGAACGATGGCTCGCTCGCTACTGACCGCTCCGTCGGGTACACACACTAACGCAATTATGTATTTACGTTTACAACTACAAATAATGATCACGTGCGCTCGTAGATTGTAGAAACTGTATCAGGCTTGCGTTTCTTCTTTTGTATGAGTTAAGTATTTTTCTTAAATGTGTATCACATAAATATTTATTATATATAATAGTATAGATGTTTAGTATGTATCATATAGACATAGACATAAAGACAGAAAAAGTTTATTCAAAGAAAAAAGACATACAAAATGTAATTATTTCTGCCAAACTTTGAAAAAGTTTATTGGCAGATGTTGCTCTCCTAATTAATTATTTTTTTAATTAAATGTACATATATATTTAGTAACTATATTGGTAAGTAATGGGATCTTTTATTTTTAATGTGTGTATATCTTTTATCTATAAGTAAATATTTCGGTTTAAATTTTAGATCAAAACTGGTACTCATTAAAATATTACCTTATCATATTCTTTCTGCACTACACAAATTTATCCACATCACCAAAGGTAAACTTCTTCTAAAAATTTAAAAATAACTTCAAAAAATCATTCTTTAAATATCTTCTGAATAAGCAAACCAACACAAACACATAAACCTTATTTATTTATCTGCACAGATAGTATTGCATTAGAACATTAATGTAATGATCTGCCTACTTTATATATTATTAACTTAACTGTATCTCTATATGTATGAGCACATATTAATTACTTATTTTCTACGTATAATTATATAGAATATTGTACCCCCAATGTTATATTAACAACAGTATGTATACTAGTTGTATTTATGTAAATATTTACTTTTAATGTCAGAAGTATGCGCGACAAAACGGTTCTGGCATAATAACAGTGTTGTAGTCTACTGGCTGCAACACATGCTGAGTCAGGGCCTTTTTACCCAGCACTGCAAGTCTTTTATGTAAAATGTTTTTGTATTATACCTACTGTTGATTGTGCTGAGTGAATAAAGACTATATCTACCCATATAACTGGAAGATAATGCTAATTAGCATTAAGTTCGCCTTGTGTACATTTCTTATGTGCAATAAAGAATTCTATTATCATTATTGCGATGGTTCTCGTTCCCAAACGCTACAGCATATGATTTTTTTTCTTAATTTTGTAAGTATTAAATACTGGTAGGGTTCTATCCAGCCCCCTCATGGTCTAACTTCAACATCTGTTGCTAACGCTTTCAAATGTATCGTGATTAATTCAAATGTCATCACACATTATTTTTAGTCAATCACGAGGATAGGTCGCGCTTACATCACTGGTACTCCATATGGAAAGACTCGCAGTGCGAATAAAAATTACGAATTTTATCACTAACTATTTAAAATTAGCCTTTGCTTATTCTGTGCCCTTGCTTGTGGCTCCGCCATGTTTATTAAATTTTTGCCCCGTTTTCTGCTTGAGCATTATTTTATGAAGACATAGCCAATGTGTTGACCAGGGTCGTTACGATGGTATTGAAAAAACTGCATCCGAATCCGTTGAGTGGTTCTCGAGTTAAAATAGAACATACAACATAAAGACAGATAAAAATTCTAAAATTGTGGTTTGGCCTCAGTACAATCCTACTAACCCATTTCATATAAAAGTTCCCAAAAAAATATTCACTTTTTTACTACCTTAATATGGTAATAGAGATGTCGTCGCAGATCGTAATGTAAGAAACCGAAAATCTTTCACCAAAAGTGAAAAATAGGTGCGACGACGAGCGGAGCGAGGAGGACCGTGTTAGGTTGCTTGTGATCATTAATTTGTGGAGCCGAGTGAAGTGGAGCGGAGCGAGGCGACCCCCATAGTTTCAACAGAAATACGGTATTCCTGGGCAGATCATGATATGCCCAACTCTACGATCTGCCGACGACATAAAGTTTATATTAAATAAATACCTAGTATTCGTTGCAGAGTTAAATAAATTTATACAGATTTTATTCCATAAATAATATATTTGGATTTTTGTTCAAAAAATCTCAACCTCGACATGAAAACTTTTTTAAGAGCCATCTTTTGTTTTTTATTTCTTATTATTGAAATGACTTGATTCTCGACATCTTGATTCTGACAAGATTCTGTTTCGATAAGAGTGTGTGTGCATTATATTCTAGGCAGAAGTACTATTTTTATATGTAGTATTGCTATATTCTTCAGATAAGGAAGAATAAATTATAGTTTAGCGGAGACTACCCACTGAACATACGGACGGACGTTGCATTTTATACGTACCATAGAGATTTGAATCAGATGTTAATTGTAATCATTTCAAAACTGGCAACAGTCCCCTTTGATAACCCGACATATACATTGCGATAATGTTGCTTGTTAGTGCTATATCAAACCAATTACACTGAAATTATGAATGCTTATTCTGTTTAAAGTAGTAGATAATGAAGATAAACGCACAATCCAGTAACCACGGATCTTCTTAATGCATTCTCGGGGTATCATTGTTAATATAATCTTGGCTCGACGTTTGTTTGAACTACTGCTCTGGTTACAATGATATTTGCACTACATCTACATATAAGTACTTAAATAAAATCTCTATTACGGCTAATAAAAAAATCAAGAAATTGAAACCTCAGAGAGTACCATACATGAAACCTGGAACAGTTTTTTGTTCCAGGTCTATCTCAAACTTCTACAACAATTCGAACCAACCATAAATTGTAACACGCCATTTTGCATTTTTTTTTTCTGAAAATATGGGCTAAATCATGAAGATACATACTGGACGGCGATTCTCGCAAAAATTTTCACGCGCTTAGCTTTTCATACGCCTCTGTTTATCGCGGCATAAATGCTGTGTGATGATAATTCTATTAACTATAACTGCTTAAAAGACACGTAAAGCATGTTATGAATACGTACAACAGGTTTATATTTTAAAAGTTTCATACGTTTCTTCATGAATAGCTTGTAAAAATCACCCGCTTTCGGCTTTCGCAAATTGTTGCATGTGCGAGAATCGCGGCCTGTTCCTTAACTTTCAGGAGGTATTTTTTACAACGAAATTATTTTTTGAAAATCAATTTGGAGAAATGGGAATGTGACGTAATAGTTATACCGTTTAGGCTCATTAAGGAGAGATTCTTGACGAAAAGAAAGAATGAAAAAAATATGGGAATAAAACCTAAAGATGGGATTACTGAAAATAAAAAAAACAGACGTCGGTTTTGACATCCCTTTTTTTTTCTTGTGGGCAATGGCCTATTTCCTGTAATGCCTGAATGACATGACTATTACGTCATCAAAGCTATTTATTCAGTTCCTGAATATTTTCAAGTATATATTTTGTATTTCAAGGAGAAAAAAAAAAACTTTTGTATGACCTTAAAAAAGTCTACTCCTTTAAAAAAAATCGACAATTAGGCGCTGTTATGGTATTCTGGACCCTTCGAATTACAACATTCTCTACAGAGAAACAAAAAAAAGTTTCGTACTCAGAAGGTACCGAATAGTTGGTCAGGCGCTACAATTTTAGCGCCTTTTATGTCGCCTTGTATTTACTTGTATTGTTGTATTACCGCAATGTTTTTAGGTTCCGTACCCGTATTCTGTCCCTTTGTGGGTTCCGTTAATTAAAATTAATTTAAAAAATGTGACGTTAGTTAACATTTTAGATTTTAGTAGGTACCATTTGAATCAGTTATTTGAGAAACCGCATATCAGTGATTAATTTGTATTTCGGGATCATATTATCATAACTGTCAAGTATTTATAGACAATGTTAGTAAGCTTGTTCGTCCCAGTAGTCGTTTTTGTTCTTTGAAGGAACTCTAAAAGACAAATGTATTGAAATAATACGCTATAATACGCTAGTTGATTGAAATAATGTGTAGTATTTGCAAACAACTGCAGAGGGGAATTTTTCAGGGGAATTCTCCGGCTATGATTAATATAGTAAACGTAATATGAAAGCAAAGAATACATATAGGCGTAGACACAGATAATATGCGTAGGTAAGTCACCATGACGAATCCTGATAAGGACAGGCGGAGCTGTACTTTACATGCACTACAAAAGTACAGATAAGTGTAAACAAACACCAAAAATATAAATGTGAAAAAGAGGTCGGTTCAGTACAACTCAGTGCAAGATTGTCGTCTTCGCCAAAAAAAGAATTGAGATCAAATTGGGTGCCGAGGCCTTTGGAGGTTCCTTCAGTCAAAACTGCAATAAATGTACAACGTTCTTCACTTATTTTAAAAGAAAGTTTGTTAGGGTCCTTGCTTCAGTAGAAGTTGGCAACTTACAAATCTGTTTCTTTTAATAAGATTTTATAAATACAAGTGGGTCTGGTAGCTTTAAAAAATAATTTTCTTTCCGTGCGAATAGCCGGAAGGTGCACAAACAGTAAACAACTCAACAAATTTGTTATCTTTTTTTTCAAACAATTCATTTATAGTATTATTAGAGTGCATTACAAACTAGAAAAGATAAATTAGAAACAAATGTAAAGACAAGAATTTGAAAAAATCCTCGGGCTAGGATTCTTCTAGAACCTCAAGACAAGCGCTCTACCAATTGCCCCACCGAGGTACTCACCTAGACCGTTGAAATTATCATTTATCTCACAATCATTTTTAATATCTACTTACATATTGTACGACCATTTAAATAGTCATCATCATTAATTATTTAAGAGCCTGGCTTTTGTCGGTATAGCGTCTTCCATCGTTCTCTGTCCAGACCCAAATCCTTTAGTTATGGGAACTCGCACAGTCCTGCCTTTGCCTTAAAATGGTTACTGAACTTGATCATCTCTTGCTTTATTCCCCTCTATTTTTATGTGATATACACGCTGTATAAAATAGAAATGGAAAATAGTATACAATTGGTTGGAACATCCTTTTAAGTATTAAACAATAATACCAGTGCTGTACTACTTAGTAAGTTATTATGTGAATGTGTATGTATGTGTTGAGTGTTGAAGGTGTGTGCGTGTTGGGTATATTATATGTGAGTATAATAATTATGAGTATGATTGTACCTATAATCTTAAATAATGTACCGGGAACGTTGCCAAATTCATTGCTGTGGAACTTTTAAATAACAAGTTATTAGATATGTTTTTTAGTTATACCGGGTGTAAAAGCAAAGGCAAGGGTGTGTTAGTATGATCGGTAAAGATGTTATTTTAAATACTGGGATCTCTAAATAAAGTACCAGTACCTCATAATAAGACGATTTTCTTTACTTAAAATACACTTATCACGTGGACACCCTCACTGGTCGCTGGCCACTCGGATGAGGGGTGCGGGTTGCGGGGTGCAATTAGGTGTGTGGGGAGGCCGGTCAGCTGCGTAGCCATAGCTTAGAAAAATGGTGGAATTTTTGGTGAAAATTCAAGGTATATTTTTTTTTTCTCGTAATGACATCGGAATCGTGTATAATTTCATACCCTAAAGGGATTCTTGACTTTGCATTTACACCCAGTAAATTTTTTTTTATTTTTTCACCTTTCCATAGAAGTTTAGTCAGCTAATTGAACCACTTTGTACTGGGAAGTGAAAAAAATATTTAAACTATTTTTTGTTATTTCTGGTTTGTTATCTGATCAGTTAACGATACATAATCTACCCTAGAATTATTTTCACTTATTATTGTAGGACCTTATGTATTAAAGAGGCTAAAACATGTGAAGTTTGTTCCAGCATACCTAAGTAACCGGCAGGGCGTACTCCGCGGTAAGATCGCGAAGCGCACCGACGAAAGGGTGAAGGTGATGAGCGAGCTGGTGAGCGGCGTCCAAGTCATCAAGATGTACGCCTGGGAGAAACCCTTCGAGAAACTCGTCCACATACTGCGCAAGTACGTCTACCCATTATATAAGATGGCTTTCGTGTATATAGGCAAATCAGTAATCATTTATTAACCATAAATTATAACAGGGATTGTTACATGGCAAGTCAAAAAATAATAATGTTTTACAAATTACTATTCTTAAACAATTATATCGCATTGATATTAATTTATCAACCAAATTCTTAATCTAAATTAACATTAAATACAATAAAATATAAATTCTTATAATGTCAAATTGATGTAAGTATACATAGTTAAGTCAAATTATATTGAAAATGAACATTTCGGAAGTTTCTTTGTCATAAATTCATTCATTGTAAAAAATGAATTACATTGGAAAAAATGTTAATGTTTTGTTTTAAATTCAAAAAATGTCAATCTATTTAATTCTCTGGGTAATTTATTGTACATTTTTATTTTATTTCTTATTCCTTGTTTTTCTGTTTTTGTGAGTCGTATTCTAGGTAATGGTATTTTTTCTTTATTCCGCGTATTAAAATTATGTCCATCCATTATTTTAGGTAAATTGTGTTTCTCGTTATGAATCTCAATTAATGAGCTATACAGATACATAGATAAGACAGTAATTCTATTTTAAATAAAATAAATAAATTATAAATTCATACTGGATGCTCGGTAAGAGGTCAGGACCAAGGTATATAATAAAAATGAAGGCGCTTTAGTTTATAGTGAGTTACATAATTGAACACATTTCACTCGATAGATTATATTTTTGAAAATGACGTCTTTTTAAGTGATAAATACTTTTTTTATCTAAGCGGCTTAAGTTTTATGTCTGAAACATCTCAAAGAACACATTGTACAAAATAAAATAAAATTTTAAAATGTAAAGCTAGAAAATACCTGCACCAAATACTTTTTCGTAAAATTCAGTAAAACCTCGAAAATTTTGTTTCTGGCCATATACTTAAGTTCAAAATCACTCAATTAAATCGTTGTACCCCTTGGGTAGCTTTTAATAAAACCAGAAATCTGCGGGCACGGCAGTGCCCCCCGCCAAGACGAGCCAAACGAAGCAGGGCACTACGTACCGAAGCGTTTCGTCATATTTTCGAACCCCCATAGCATAGCGTCGGCCTGGATAATACTAGAGATACCAAATTCTCAAGATAAGATGTAATAGGCAGTCTTATTAAACACGATAAGTTTCATTTGTCTAGCTTTTATACTTTGAATTTTATTAATGCCTAAAATACGTCGATTTCGTCACTCACTTATACTCACCATTCACTGATGATCATCAAAACCTCTAGCAATGAAATCTCATCAAAAATGTAAACTAGGTAGGTCGCCAAGACTCAGAAGCTTATAACGATTTCACGGTTAAAAAGTTATCAGATCTCATTTAGAGCCAAGCCCTTAACTCTACAAGGCGTAACTCTACAAGGCGTAACTCTACAAGGCCTAATTCTACAAGCCCTAACTCTACAAACCCTACATCTTGATCAAAAAGGAAACTATGACAGCTAAGTAGGCTTTACAGGTTTACGAGAACAGATCGCGCCAAACTTTTAGCCTGGTAAGCTATTTTTAGCTTACCGAAACACGATAATGTATGGGCCTAGAAGTTTGGCGCGATCTGTATTAGTAGACCAACTTAGAAAATGTACCGGGCAACTACGGAACCCTACACTGCGCATTTTTTTATTTTAGTACGGATCTCTAAAAACAAGTCAAAATTACTATTTTCTCAAAACTACGACTGACCCAGTCAGAGGCTTTTATTATTTACTAGCTTTTGCCCGCGGCTCCGCCCGCGTGTTATTCGGTTTAACGACATGCTTTTTTCCGAGATAAAAAGTAGCCTATGTGTTAATTTAGGGTATAAACTTTATCCATTCTAAATTTCATCCAAATCTGTCCAGCCGTTTCAGCGTGAAAGATTAACAAACATACACACACACAAACTTTCGCATTTACATAGGTAACACTAAAAGTTTCCGGAACTGGCCACTTACATAAACAATATTTAAAAATTTATTGCAACATTTGAAAATAGAACTCTTTGGCTGTAGAATGCAGTTTGTTTCATCTGACTGTCTTTTGTTTTTACCTTGTGGCGCCATTTAAAAAATTGTGTGTCTGCATCAACATGGATTTAACTCGGGAAAATTTTCGTAGTATGATTTTCTACGATTTTAAGTGTAATTTGACAGCTCAACAGAGCATCGCTCGGCTTGAAACAGCTTTTGGCAATGAAGCACCATGCAAGACGACTGTTTATAGCTGTTTTGCAGAATTCAAGCGTGGTCGTATCAATCTCAGTGACGAATCTCGCGATGGTCGGCCGTCCACCGCTGTGACCAACAAAAACATCGATGCTGTGCGCCGTATGATTGAAACAGACAGGCATGTGACCTACCATGAAATTCGCGCATCCTTAGAAATAGGCATGAGTCAAATACAATCAATCCTACACAAACATTTGGGTGTGAGAAAGCTGTGCTCGCGGTGGATCCCACACAACTTGACCGAGGCTCAAAAAACGGACCGCGTCACTTGGTGCAGTGCCATGCTTACCAGATTCAACGAAGGTGCGTCAAATTTGGTGTGGGACATAGTAACAGGTGACGAAACATGGATTTATTGCTACGATCCCAAAACAAAGCAGCAATCGAGCGTATGGGTCTTTCAAGATGAGCCGAAACCAACCAAAGTGGCGCGCGTGAAAAGTGCATCTAAGCGGATGATTGCTTCTTTTTTTAATAAAACTGGACACGTGGCTACTGTTGCTTTAGAGAATCGTCGTACCGTGAATAGTGACTGGTACACGACCATTTGTTTGCCGGAAGTTATTGACGAACTCCGTAAAAATAACCGTAAACGCCGTATCATCCTGCACCACGACAATGCTAGTTCTCACACGGCCAGACAGACAAACGACTTTTTGAAGACGAAAAATGTAGAACTCATGAGTCATCCTGCATACAGTCCCGACCTGGCACCTTGTGACTTTTTTCTGTTCCCAAAAATTAAGAACCAATTACGCGGTCAACGATTTTCATCACCAGAAGAGGCTGTCGAGGAGTATGAAAAACACGTTTCAGAGGTCACCACAGGGGAGTGGCACAAAAGTTTTCAAAACTGGTTTGATCGAATGAAAAAGTGCATAGACGCCAAGGGAGATTATTTTGAAAAACAATAAATTAATTTTGTACCTTTAATAGTATTTTTTCATATTCATTCCGGAAACTTATAGTGCGTCCCACGTATACCGTAGATCTTTCTTTCGTTTTCATGTTGTATGCATGCGGAAAGTTTACTTGCATTAATCATTAAATTACTATAGATATCACTCGACTAGACTATTAAAAATAATAATCCTGAATGAGTTAAGTACACTTCAGTGCACACATCATTTATAATTAAAACCACTGTTGACAGCCTTTCTAGTTGCAAGTTGCGATAAGTTAGTGCTTTTCAGGCGTAAACTAATTGTTGTTTATTGTTTTTTCATTACATTACAGCTCGCTTTCATAAGAGATTATGTTTGTTTTCATAATATTAGTCTTACGTTATCTTATCAAAACATGAATTACTTACTTTTATTACTTTTTGAATAATATCCTTACTACAGTAAATATGTTTGTGTATTCTATCTTTGTTGATGGTTGTGATTGTCGGCACTTGGTGGAACTTATTATACATCTTGTTAAATAAGACACTTGTACTTGTCCACAGGATTATAATTTCACTTAATACACCCGACCGGTTTCGCATATAAGCTTATAAGACACTTGTACTTGTCCACAGGATTATAATTTCACTTAATACACCCGACCGGTTTCGCATATAAGCTTATAAGCGAAACCGGTCGGGTGTATTGAGTGAAATTATAATCCTGTGGACAAGTACAAGTGTCTTATTTAACAAGATGTATTCTATCTTTCTTTATTTTGGTTATGTTCTGTAAAAATTGATTGTTTTTGTACTGATTTTAATATTGTTACGACAGTGTTACTTGTAAGCGAGCTTACGACCAAACTGTAATCTGATTAAACAACCAGTATGAAATTTGAACATGTGAAATCATTCCAGTCTTTCAGGGCATTCTTAGTGGTGGTAATTTTACACTCTAATTCACATGATAAACTATTTTTAGCTTACCGAAATCGATGGAATTGTGGATGTATCTGAACCGAGGCCTTGTTATCTACACCTATAATAAAATTGCAAGAGAAAAAGATGGTTTAGTGAAACTCACGCTGAGGGTGCCGTATTATACTTAAAAATATATATATGATTAAAATATATTGAATCATTTTACAGACCTCACCATCATATAAAATGTGATGGGTTTTTTTATTGTACAAAATTTAATACAAATCTCCCACGCATTATATTTCCTGCAACTTTTATTTGATTTCTTATCATAAATTATTACGTTTTTTAATGGTTAATTATATTTTTTATTATTTATTGGTGAGTAATGTTTGATCGGGATGATAAAAGAAAATTAAATGACTCAATTAAAACATTATTTATGGTTGTATCTCTAATATAACATACTGTCATGAATGAACAATGATACTGTGCAGATTTTTTATGTAACTAGGTTAACTGGTAAACCGACCTAAAGCTGATTCGGTCCAACGTAAATGTGCTATTTCGATCTTAAGTTTGTTCAAGGCGAGGTGCTCTTTGCCAACCTAAGATACAGCAGTCTGTGCGTGACCTACATTTTTGTTGAACGTTGAGAAGAGTGTAAATCTATTTAATAATGTTACTATCTCTCCAATACGTTTGTTTTGGTTACTCGTTACGAGTAGAGTAGATCATGTGTCTAGTTGCAATGAGCAGAGCGCTTCTTGAATTTTATATGAATACTGGTTTTTGCCCGCGGCTCCGCCCGCGTTTTATTCGGTTTAACGACATGGTTTTTTCCGGGATAAAAGTAGCCTATGTGTTAAGTTAGGGTATAAGCTATATCCAATCTAAATTTCATCCAAATCCGTCCAGCCGTTTCAGCGTGAAAGAGTACCTAACAAACATACACACACACACACATACACAAACTTTCGCATTTATAATATTAGTGTGATTATAAGGTAACATTAATTTATGCAGCCAAATTCTTACTGAAGACTCGGTAAGTGCTCAGTAACAAGGTTCAATGACCATTTTTGTGAAATTCGTAAATTATTATTTTCGTGTTCCTTACAAACTCAAGCCCAGCCCCGAGTCAATTACTATGGGACGTCAAGATTTTATTTTGCGAAATAAAAAAGTGTTATCGATCCGTGTTACTGATTACTTACCAAGCCTCCAGTATCAGGTTGGCTGTATAAATTAAAGTCGCCTTATATACCGAGTGTAAATAGAGTGCTACCATTAAATGAAACCACATATTCTACTGACCCTACTGAACCACTTTTCCCAAGAATCATACCTGCGGACACCCTTAGTTTAGCAAATAATTGAGTTCCAAACAAAAATGCATGAACCCTTACGCACTGACATACGGGCGAGTTTAGAGAGAGTGTCGTCCGTTAAACAGCTGTTCCGATGCAGCATTCTAAAATAGACCTTCTACCTACGAGATAAAGTCTTTGAGTTACAGTTGAATATCTTTTTCTCTGAAGATTTGCGCGGGTTTTTTTTTCGAATAGTTGTTCAGTATGATTAGTAGAGTATGTGGTTTTATTTAATGGTCCCACTTAATTTATACCCTGTATATTCTTACAGTCCGTATAAATTATATAAGTATATTAATTGAAATAGGCGTTACCTTGCGGAAGTCCATCACTAAGTAAAGGATATATGAATATAATTTGCAATATTCCGCTAAACAATTCTTGTCGTGCTATTAAAAATGCAGACTCGTGCACCGCCCGCCCGCCCGCATAAAAGCATGCAACAAGCAAGCAATACAAGCAAAGCAATCTTAAATAACAAGCAAGAAAACTTATCGACATGTGTTTCGCCTCTGAACGAGGCATCCTCGGGATGTGTTGCTAGCTCGGCTTCTCCACAGCAACTGACCGAGCTAGCAACATAATAAAATACAGGATTTGGGATGTGTTGCTAGCTCGGTCAGTTGCTGTGGAGAAGCCGAGCTAGCAACACATCCCGAGGATGCCTCGTTCAGAGGCGAAACACGTGTCGATAAGTTTTCTTGCTTGTTATTTAAGATATCTTTTACTTATATAAGTATAAATAATATTGCAATACAATTTGTATTTATAACTCTCTTTCTCATGATCTAATATGTATTGCGCTGACAGCTGCCACAGTAGAGCTATATTTTACGGACTGTTGTCAGCTACCAGTAGGTTTACCTTCACTTACCACAGGTCTCCAGATAGAGTTTTTGAAATTTCCCCAAATGAGACAAAGCGATTCTCAAAACGATACAATTTCAGCAACTTTTCCCCAAATATCTTAAAACTATCTATTTCTTTACATAGGTAACACTAAAAGTTTCCGGAACTGGCCACTTACATAAACAATATTTAAAAATTTATTGCAGCATTTGAAAATAGAACTCTTTGGCTGTAGAATGCAGTTTGTTTCATCTGACTGTCTTTTGTTTTTACCTTGTGGCACCATTTAAAAAATTGTGTGTCTGCATCAACATGGATTTAACTCAGGAAAATTTTCGTAGTATGATTTTCTACGATTTTAAGTGTAATTTGACAGCTCAACAGAGCATCGCTCGGCTTGAAACAGCTTTTGACAATGAAGCACCATGCAAGACGACTGTTTATAGCTGGTTTGCAGAATTCAAGCGTGGTCGTATCAATCTCAGTGACGAATCTCGCGATGGTCGGCCATCCACCGCTGTGACCAACAAAAACATCGATGCTGTGCGCCGTATGATTGAAACAGACAGGCATGTGACCTACCATGAAATTCGCGCATCCTTAAAAATAGGTATGAGTCAAATACAATCAATCCTACACAAACATTTGGGTGTGAGAAAGCTGTGCTCGCGGTGGATCCCACACAACTTGACCGAGGCTCAAAAAACGGACCGCGTCACTTGGTGCAGTGCCATGCTTACCAAATTCAACGAAGGTGCGTCAAATTTGGTGTGGGACATAGTAACAGGTGACAAAACATGGATTTATTGCTACGATCCCAAAACAAAGCAGCAATCGAGCGAATGGGTCTTTCAAGATGAGCCGAAACAAACCAAAGTGGCGCGCGTGAAAAGTGCATCTAAGCGGATGATTGCTTCTTTTTTTAATAAAACTGGACACGTGGCTACTGTTGCTTTAGAGAATCGTCGTACCGTGAATAGTGACTGGTACACGACCATTTGTTTGCCGGAAGTTATTGACGAACTCCGTAAAAATAACCGTAAACGCCGTATCATCCTGCACCACGACAATGCTAGTTCTCACACGGCCAGACAGACAAACGACTTTTTGAAGAGGAAAAATTTAGAACTCATGAGTCATCCTGCATACAGTCCCGACCTGGCACCTTGTGACTTTTTTCTGTTCCCAAAAATTAAGAACCAATTACGCGGTCAACGATTTTCATCACCAGAAGAGGCTGTCGAGGAGTATGAAAAACACGTTTCAGAGGTCACCACAGGGGAGTGGCACAAAAGTTTTCAAAACTGGTTTGATCGAATGAAAAAGTGCATAGACGCCAAGGGAGATTATTTTGAAAAACAATAAATTAATTTTGTACCTATAATAGTATTTTTTCATATTCATTCCGGAAACTTATAGTGCGTCCCACGTATTATATTAAAACCTTATCATATTACCTAATACATATTTATTTAAAAAAAAAATATATAGGTGGTAGAACTGATGCCGGGCTCGACTGTGGAGGTACCACCATCTTACTCGCAAATCCTCCCGAAGTTATTCGGGGGAGAGTAAGAGAACAGCTCTCAGGCAAAACCAGGCGGCCCACCATTGCCTGGGACCGATGGATGGCGGTATATCCATCCCCAATTGCCGGGCCTTGTATAACTGGTGACGGGCAGCAGCGTCACTGGTGCAAGGGTTTCTGCACCGCGTTCACCATCCCGCCTGCCCAGCGTGTGTGAGTATGGGCATTTCTTCCAGGGGGACCGCCAAGAGTGGCGAAATCTTGGAAAGGCCCATGTCCAGCAGTGGACGAAACAGGCTGATGGATGGATAAAAAAAATTTCAATTTTAAAAATTTAAGCTGTAAAATCTGATGAGGCCGTAAATCCTAGCAATGGATTTATACCACATTAATTTATTTATTTCGATATTTTCTTCCCCAAAAATTTCCCCTAGACAGTAGTGTTGGTATTTTCCCTATTTCCTAAATTCCCCTTTTTCCCCGGTACCAAAATTTTTCCCCAAAATTTTCCCAAGCTTTTCGTTTCCCCAAAAGTTCCCCAGCACTAAAATTTTCCCCAAAACTCCAATCTGGACCTTAATTACATTATACCTTAATTTTTGTTTCAGAATGGAAGTAAAGTTCATATTGCACACATCAATGATCAAAGGATTCTCCACCGCACTGTCAGTGTTTACCGAACGGTTCATGCTGTTTGCTGCCATCGTAACTTTCGTCCTTTTGGGAGGCTTCATAAGAGCGGAAATCACTTTCTCTCTCGTCCAGTACTTTAACTTGCTGCAGCTGGCCTGTAATATATTCTTCCCGTTGGCTTTGGCGTTCCTAGCTGAGACCAAAGTCACGATTCGACGACTTGAGGTGTGTGTGCATGTTTGTCCTAGAATGTCTCCTCAATTACCTATAGATACCGATTTTGAAAGTAAGGTTCACTACAGAGTCTATTAAATAGTTTGATAAAGTTACTAACAAAAAAAAAGTTTTGGCCTTAGTACAATCAATACTATACCAATAACCCATTTCATTTAAAATGTTCAATGTACAGGTACGGTTTTTTTACTGCTTTATTTTATTATAGACTATCTGTACCCGAGAATTCGTTTGCGTGGTTTAAGGATTATGTGTGGTTTGGTTTGTTGAATATACGAATTATATAACTAGTTTTAAACACTCATTAAATATTTGCCCTTCATTAACGACAATATTTGAACGAACATAGGCCTAAGGATTTGTTTATGTAAATATGAATGACTAAAATTTGTGCTTTGAGTCATGTGGCCTTCACAACTTTATTAGACATAAAATGAACTTTCAACGAAAACCGAGTTGAAATGTAACAGCAGAAGAAAATAGTTAAAAATAATAAATATACATATGTGCGGATTGCCAAAACCGAAACTGTGGGGAATGGACTATGGATGAAATTATTAAAAGTGCTCGAATATTTTTCTGTTGATAGGAATAACCATTCCCATAAACTGGAAAAAAACTTTGATTTTTCGGTGGCGTTAATTATATTAAAAAAATGAAATCTAAATTTCGGAATACGGTCCTTATCATAGACTTAGGATATACAGTATGTCCTAAGTCTATGGTCCTGTGTACGAATAAAACTTTTGCCCGCATATAAAAAGAAAAATATATTATCTCGGGCCCGATTTTGATAAAAACCAAAACTGAATCATTAGATTTTTGAAAAAAATATTTTCCTTGCAGATAATCGGAACCGCTGCCATCATAAAAAAATATATATATATTATTGCACAATCCAATATTGTCGCCGATAAGGATCAAATTCTGGAAAGTGATGATATACAGCAAACTAAAGAAAAGTGCTAATTTTTAATAAACTGATCCACATTTTTAAATTTTCGTACATTATACATTCCGTAGGTATTCTTGGTTCTTAGTAATCTTGGTTCTTACTTTTCAACACACATCTGTAATCGACAACATTACAAATTAATAATTGGTACAAAACTAAAATCTATTTCGATATATTGGCCTTTTCAGCATCATATATTTTTTTCAGAATGAAATCATTATCAAATGAAGAAATAAAAAAAAAAAAACAAAAGTTGGTAAACACAGGATTTTAAAACAATTACCTTTGCCTTCAAGTTCATTCCATATTTAAAAAAAAACAACTGTCATGTCATTGTGACTGTTGACATTGACAGCGAACATAAACATGCCAAGTTTTTTTTTTCAATAAACCCTTGGCTATGAAAATCGAGTTTGAAATCCTCAGTTGCGACTTACGTTCTTTTAGAATGAGTGAATAAGAAAAAAACGAAATAAGCATTAAAAACACACAAAAAACAAAATAAAAAATACGTAAGCTTTATTTTTACGCAGACTTTCAATATAAATATTGAAAACAAATGGTTACCTGAAATGAAATGATGTCGATTGTACCAATATGTATTTGGAATCAATAATATTGAATGTTCAATCCCCGAGACGTTGATTTCGGCTATGTTTTGGAATAATAGACATAACTTCTAAAAATTGATTAAGGTTTAATTGTTGTAAGAAAAATTAAGTAGCATTTTCTTCAAAATAAGCCCTTTCCTTTAGTTTGCAATTCGAAATTACTTCCCAGAATTTGATCCGTATAAATGGCACTATCGGATGGTACAATAATATAGGTACAGTGTGTTTTTTGCAATCAGTCAGCGTATTCGATTCTTGGATAGGATTTTTTTTTCAACAGGTATAATGGTGCAGTTTTAGTTTTATATTTAAATCGGCCCCGAGACTCCTTTGAGCATTCTTCACTGTTCCCTATAGTTTTGGATTTGGCCTTCCACGCCCACTTGAAAAACCAAACCTGTCATTTTTCTATTCCACTTTCAGAACCATAGACCGTTAGTGCCTTCTCTCCAAAGTGACCAAGCATCATGAAGGCAATTGTATCATAACAATTTTACTTGCCCAGTAAGAGTTTCGAGTAAACTGTAGTCCAACAAGCGATAACTTTTGTTCTTGATGAGATATTGTGATAATTTATAGACTATTAGTAATTCTGGGGCAGTGAAAATGCTCTTTTATACTTACATATGGACAAAAATTCCAAAAAGTTCTGTTTTGGGCTCTGTAGCGTTAGTAAAGTACACAGCAATTACTCTTTCAAAAAACATTACATGTACAGTTTCGACTTCTTTACAACTTTATGTATATGTATAGATTCGATATGTTTACCAATATAAGTGCCAAATTTATAACCAAGATGCCTAGGAAAAATGTATTAGAGAAAAAGAAATAACGTAAAAAATAACATCTATGCGTCAACTTTTATATAATAAGTTATTTATTATTATAAGCACGAGAGTTATTTTAAACCTCAATTTCTAATTTGAGAAAATTTCTAATACTAAATTCTTAATCTACTAATTTAATGATAATCCCACCGCGGCATTACGTTCCTTTGCAAACACATCGAAATTTCGGAGTCACATTCATAAATTAAATCAACAGGAATTCCTAACCCTCGGTGAGCTGCCATCAGCAAAAGCCCTGGAAGCTGAAGGAAAGAACGGATTGATCGCAAACGGTGACTCAGAGAAAGTGAAACTTGACTTGGTGAAGGCAAAGCCTACTGGGCTCGTGATAGCCGGCCTTTGTGCCAGTTGGAACCCGGATCCTATCGTGGATACATTGAGAGACATCAACATGACCGCCCAGCCGGGGGAGTTTGTGGGCATCGCTGGGCCTGTTGGTTCTGGGAAGGTAATTTTACAAATCATGTAATCGTTTTTTTGCATATTTGATAAGTCGTTACTATTTTCACAAAGTTTATAGTTTAGTTTATACTAACACATGGCCTCTTTCCAGTTAGTAATGATGTACAATGAAATTTATACCGTGTAGGTCAGTAAGTGCTTGCAAACGCCTCATCAAGGATGGCTTCTGTAATTCAAACTCTTTCAAGGGTATAGTGAGTCTTAGATATTTCTGAACCTGTAAAGGAGACAGAACACAATAGTATACAAGTATGTACGAGTAAAGGTTAGACCGCACTACGCACTAGGTGGAAATGAGATTTAAGGGAGCGACGAGACGTTCCATCTCAGTTCCGCCTAGCGCGGTCTAACCTTAAGGGTGTATAATACCTCACTTCGCTTCGCATGATCCTGCTTTATACCAACAAATACTGCAACAATCACTCTGAAATTGATATAATATATGATAAAGCTGAGGACTAATGCTATGTCCATGCTGTTGTGAAAACTTGATTCCATAAAATTTTCTCGATAGAAAAAAAATACAAAGTTACCTCCAAACCGTACAATAAACCGATAGCATTCAATGAATATTTGAAATTCGATCTGAAACTTTGCATAATATATCTGATGTTAGTATAAAGCAGCTGCAGACTGTTCCATAAAAATGAGAAAACCATCAGTATAGCCGCGATTTCAAAATAACTGATGTTTTTGCGTGCGCGGCATCTGATTAGAGTAGGATAGACAGTTAAAAAGCAGAAGCGTTAGAGCAGGACTGCGAATTGAGGTATTATGGGCCCTTAAAGGGTTATGGAAACTTTTGGAGGCAACCACAGACAATAAGCAATAAATAATGGTTGTAAAGATCTTCGACTCTGCTTTATACATAAATACGCGTCGTTCTCATTGACCTGTCTAAATAGTCAGTCTTTATTTCAGTCGTCGCTCCTGCAAGTGCTTCTGGGTGAGCTGTCGGTATCTAAAGGAACACTGTCTTTGGGTGGAGCCAAGATTTCTTACGCCAGTCAGGAACCTTGGCTCTTTGTGGCTTCAATCAAACAAAACATCCTGTTTGGACTGCCATATGATAAAATACGGTATAAGAAGGTACGATCCATTCGAAACCTTTCAATATTTTCACGGCATCAGTTAATTTTCCGTATTTAAATTGCATAGTCTGTTAAGTATACGTCATACACAAATGGTAAAATTGCTTTACATCGTTAAGGATGGTTAAATGATTGTCATGGTTTGCTATTGACATCAATAATGATTATAATCGATGCATAATTAGCATAATTAATCGAACACGACACGAGATATAATGCCATCTTTTTTACCAGGTTGAAGCCATTTTTCGACGTAATATTGTTATATTTTAATTGTCTGCTTTATTTGCCCGCAACTGAAATATGGACTTCTTTGGTAGTTGTAAAATAAACAAAATAAGATATCATTTATTCGCTGCAAACAAACATACACATAAAAATAAAAACAAACATAAAAATAAAGTAAACACACAAAGCTTAAATAAAACAACTTACAAAAAAAAGTTTTGCACATTTTTGACCAGTTTTTTTTTTCGTTTTTTGGGGTTCCGTAGTCCGACAAGGAACCCTTATAATTTCGCCACGTCCGTCTATCCGTCTGTCCGCGGCTTAGCTCAGAGACTATGAGTACTAGAAAGTTAGAATTTGGCATAGATATACGTATTAATCACGCCGACAAAATGGTAAAAAAAATAATAGATACCTTCCATACAAGTAAATTGGGGATAAATTTAATTTTCTCGTCTATCCCATAGTGTGGGGTATCGTTGGATAGATCGTTTAAAAACATGTGTGAATAGCATTTTTTGATTTAGGGTTCCGTTGGCGAAATATTAAGCTTTAAAGTGCTAATTTTTGGTAAGAGTCGAGCGTCCCCCCCTGCCGGCTAAACTATGAATATGTGAAAAAATTCACAGAAGTAGTATTTATAATGAAGCTAAAATGAAAACTATTACAACTAAGTAGGCTTTACAGGTCGCGCCAAACTTTTGGCCGCCTCTAAACACGACAATGTATGGGTCGTTCTTCTAAATGTATGGGACTAGAAATTTGGCGCGATCTGTATTAGTAGACCATTTGGTTACAAATTACATTTGTACTGGGCAACTACGGAACCCCACATTGCGCGTGGCCCGACACGCACTTGGCCGGTTTTTATAAGTTTAACTTCAAAATAGGCTTACAAAGAAACTTCTTTAACAGTGTTACACATATTCTATTTCACGAAGCCGGCTATATGTATGTAGTTTTTGTAGTGTGCGTAACCCCACGAGCGTTACAAAACGTGGCACACACACAAAACGCGCTTAATTGGACACGTCACTACAATAACCGTAGCCAAACTTCAGGACTTTGTAGATAGAAATAAGAACAGAAAAATTTGATCTTGATGCTTCTATCTTTCAATACTTCCTAATACGATAATACTATTCCATAGGTGGTCCGCGCTTGTGCTCTAGTACGAGATTTCGAGCAACTTCCGGCCGGAGACTCGACACTGGTCGGAGAGCGCGGCGTCAGTCTCAGCGGGGGCCAGAGAGCGCGAATCGGTCTTGCGAGAGCTTGTTATAGGGAGGTGAGTTTTATTGCACATTTCTTCATTAGTCCAGATGTCGACTACCCCCGAGATGTTGATTGTGACCATAGACTTATGATATACAGTATATCCTAAGTATATGATTGTGACAGCAATAATTTATTTTACTGGTATTTTTGGCACAAAAGATGCTACACATATTTTCACAGCCTACTATAACGAGTCAGCTTTAGAGCTTTTTGTAGTACCTAAGATGGATCTCTAGCTTAGTAGATAGGACCCTTTTATAGGCCTTATACTTGAGGGACATCAAGGGACATCATGTGCCTTATCATTATCATGTCGGTTAACCAAGGTTTGATTCACCGGTATTCGTTGTTTTATATAGGTTGATGCTTGATCTCTGTATGGAGTTTTACCTGTTATTTTTTTTAACAGACCTACTGTCCTTATAGGTATATTGTTGGCCTTACTTAGGCTTCCTTGTGAATAGCTCAGTCAGCACCAGGGCGTGGTCACTTAGTAGCGGGTTATGGCGAACGATAACGTTTTTAAACAGTTGTGGAGAATGCGTTCTTTTTAGTTCTAGTAAAGAAGCTTCGTGTTGTTTTATTATGGTGGGTTCCTAAAATAATTGTGTCTTTTGATTTGAAAAAAATTTACAGAATTTTAGGTGTATGTGACTTATATAGTTTCAGTAGGTCCACATTAATTCCGCTAACACACCAACATTACCACAATCCCTGTAGACCTACTGAGTGCATCTATAGCGTCTCCAGTGGGTATGGGGGTCGAATCGGGTCCGTAGGCAGTGCCGAAAGCAATACTACCCGCATTCTTCACCCGCACCTTCAGCGCGGAGTCTGGATGCTGCCGCACGCGCACGCAGCCCGCGTTGGATATAGAACCCAACACCAGCGCCCCTTATGACCGCTAGGCTGCGGAAACAGTTTGAGCATGCATCCAGGTTCTCTAGGTGCACGTATAATGCCTTGATCCTCCTTTATCGACGGCTCATTTAATGCAAAAATATCCGACTTGTACTTTTCTATTGATCCTTGAAGCTCATCCTATACAGTGTTCATTGACCTGATGTTTAAAACCTTACCTACTGTTTTCTTTTCACGTTGATCTTTCTCTTTTAACTTTATACCAACACTCGATCTATCACACAGAAAAATGTGTAAAAAAATATCCACGTACAAACTTAAATACCAAGATGAAAATTTATTAATTAAACTTGGTGTACTTAACCGGTGGATCAAGCCCCTTGTTAGAGTCCACATCTAAGCGCCGCGCCATAAATCATCACAGGAAGGCTACACTGGTTGAAAACCTTAGCCTTTAGTAAGCATTGCGGTATTTACGACGTCAATAGGTGACGCAACGTAAGAGAGTAGACCAAACAATAATACATTTCTATGAACAGTAATCTGAATTGCTGAAGATGTTAAAAACCCTACAAAAGTCTATCTGTGTTTTGATTCGATGGTCTGGTTTATTCTCATCCTCTTTTACTAGAATATTACCATTGTTTGTCCATGCGAACTTTCAGTTTAGCCTTCTTTTCACAGACGCTTTATAAAACGGGTTCTTATTATTATTATTCTTGGATAATCGTTCAATTAATGAAGTTCAACTGCATAAAGCATCCTTGATGGTCGGCCTTAGGATGAACATGTCCAAGCCAAAGATTATGACTATAGCAATTCCACCAACCTACCCAACATACTGTAGATAACTCTATCATAGAGGTGGTAGAAGAGTACATCTATCTTGGGCATTGTTTATCCTTTGGCGGCGATCTCAGGTAAAGGATATCGCAAGATGAATTTAGCTGGGATGGGCTGTCTTTAGAAAACTGGAAGATGTCTTTAGAACTAAAATCTTGCAATGTCTCAAGATAAAGAAATTTAACAGTGTGTCCTGTGTATAGTGCCGAAACATGGACACTGACCAGAGCTCATAATCCAGAAACTGAAAGTGTCAATGAATAGCGTACCATGCTAGGCATCTCTCATATGGATCGTGTACCGAACGTCGAAATTCGACGACGAACTCCAGTTGAAAATGTCGGTAAACGAATCGCGAGATTTAAGTGGAGATGGGCAGGAAATCTGGCTAGACGGGAAGATGGACGGTGGACTAGGGCAGTAACAAGAGTGGTGCCCGAGGCCAGGAAAGCGTTCAGTGGGTAAACCGATGGCCAAATGGCGAGACGATGTTGTCAAGGCTATTGGTGGGCAATGGATAAGACTGGCAAGAGATAGACGAAATTGGCGTGAAGAAGAAGGGGCCTATGCCCAACATTGGGTGGCTGAATATGTTTTGGGGCGATAGGAAGATACCTTCGGTTGTGATCTACTTATCTTCGCAGCAATGAAATTTCCAATTAAACTCCGATACACCCTTTATTTCTATGTCGTTTGCATAGGTGTCTTGTTCTTTATCATTGTGTTGTGAGTTTTTCCTTTGTTGTAAAAGTCTGGAATTTTATTTATTTCTATTGTTGTTTATGACGTAAGGCTTTCTTTTGCATTATCAAGTTGTCCACCGGTTTGCTGCACTTCATGACATCACATAAGATTGTTATTATGATTTACGTATATTTACTTATGAAGACAGTGCTTCTATTTACATTCGGATGTGAAGTAGCCTGGTTATGGTGGCCCACCACAACGGCTCGTTTTAATCCAAGTTAAAGGACGTGACGTCAGATGTCAATAGCCGGTCATGCTCCGGGCGCGCGCGTTTTGCTTCTTCGTTGGCTCTAATAACGAGGTATGATTGTGTTGTTTGTTAGAGCACTACCATGCCGACTATCATTTTATTACAGCAATGCAAACGTAAATTTTAAATGGGTAACTAAGCATTTTTTTTTGTAAAGTTGAAATATTATGCTGGTACCGGGGTTCCAGTTCTACTAATTTTATAATTCAGTAGTGTTTATTTTTGGCTGCCGGATTAAAACGTCAATGTGCATATCCTTAATGAATGATTAGTTTATAATCTAAGGAAAGATAAATTACGATACACGATAATACGTGTTAAACGGCATGTTTTTGTGCTCCCCGCGCGCTTGCGCTTATGTGCCTAAAGAGAAGGCCTCTCTTTTTCAAGAGTTTTTGAATGATCATACTGTGTCTACTATATTATATATCCAATCAATGTGAAATGTTTCTTTACAGCTTTGTCTGAAAACTTTCGACCGATAGATTTTATTTTAAAAAATATCATATTTACGATCAATACGAAAATCTTGTTTATTATCGCTTCTAAACAAGAAAAAATTATTTTATTTTAATTTCAAAATGGACATTCTAAATCATTCCACGCACATTTTGGCAAAAGCGATTTTCAAATTTATTAAAATGAGTCTCTCTCCGGGTCAAATGCAAAACCGCTGTGCACCGAAAGAAGAATTACTCTGAAAGGAAATAAAATGAAATATTACAAAATAAACTATTTGAATTTGAAATGCTCATAATATTCATACATAAAAAATCCCTAGAATCCATTTCCGACGCGAAATAATAATTTTAGATTTTTTTACGACTGTTTCTTTTTGAGACACTTGGGGGGGATTTGAACCCCTCTAACTTTCTCATTTTCGGAGGTAATGCGGATCAATGCTGACAAATGTTCCTGTGGGTCTAGGAAACACGTAAAAGAAAGAATTTTTCAAATAGTATTTTATTAATAACACTTACTTTTTGGGGGGTCAGAGCTCCCCGACTTTCTCATTTTCGGAGGTAATGCAAAGGTAAATGTATAGGTAGATGAATGTTCCTGGGGGTCTACAGAACACGGAAAATAAAGAATTTTTGAAATCGGTGCTGTTCCATCACTTTTCCACATTTTCCGGCTTATTTACTGGAATAAATTGTTCGGTTGATCTGGGGGCACGGCAGTGCCCCCGCCAAGTCGAGCTAAAAAGCGGCACGCCGTACCATTCTTTTCTCGAAGCATTTTCTCAAGGCCATTTTCGACCCCCCCATAACTTCGTTGTGGATAAAACTAGAAGGCTGAATGTTCAGTAACCAAGCAGGTATTGTATAAACACGGTATATTTCAAATTTCATTCAACTTGAACCAGTAGATTAAGAATTATAACCAGTCAAAGTTTCTCAATTTTGTCACTCACTCACTGACTGACTGACTGACTGACCGATCATCAAAACTCTAAGGCACTTCTAGCAGACATACTCAATACTCAATAATTTTATTTGCGTTCCACAAAATGTTTCTTAATGCAACACATTCACATCATACAAGTTGTGGACCCTGTTGGGCATAGCAAATTAGAAGCTTCAAATTTGGAATACACAATTGTTTAGTGTATAAATCAAGGAAAAACTAAAAAAATTTGCAATTTCGGTCCAGTGCTCTAGATAAACTAACTGCATAAATAACTTTGTAATCCCATATAAATATATAGGATTATAAAGTTAAATTTGTAGTTGTAAGTAGAAGGTACCGGAAAGGAAAGTAGGACTATCTACAAAAAGAAAGGAGAACCCATCAAAAACAAAACTTGTAAAAAAAAACAAGTCTCGCAACTTAGTGTATATGTGTTGAATCTCCTGATATGTAATTCGCCTATTGTCTTGGATTAAAGTTTTCACTGCCAGCACGTTTTCTTCGGTAATAGCCGTCAAAGGGCGACCGCTTCTTTCTTCATCCCCCAAAGTTGGTCGACCCCGTTTGAATTCGTTATACAAACGATACACGGGCCTATAAAATTTTGAAATTAGGCCATACCTATTTTTACTTATAAATAATCAATCTTCGAAAAACATTATAACTGGCCTGTCTCCCATATATAAAAACTTTTTTTCGCAATACTTTCTGAGGGGCCTGGTATAAGATGTTGTTAAGTTAGCTAATTATGAGATAACTTAAGACAGAAGGTCCCTTAAGTAGGGACTGAATAAATTAACCGACTTGGATTTACATGGATCTCACAACTCTTTACGGTTGCGAGACTTGTTTTTTTTTTTACAAGTTTTGCATTTGATGGGTTTTCTATTTACTAAATTAGTTAATTACTCGTTTGGAAACTGATCAGACAAACAATTAGGAAAATGAGATGTGATCCAAATTATCCATATAGATATTAAAAAGTAAAAATTTGTTTAGCTTTTTAAATTATAATGAGCAGACGGAAAATAAAATAGCCTCGTGTTGCATGACAACATCGATTTTAGATCACATTGTTGAATAATACAATTACCCTTTTACTAAAGAAAAAAATATATAACAGCAGGAATGCATTCTGACATTGGTCGAATTCCTCCTCTGCAAGCAAACAAGTTAAGGTCCTAAGTAAACGCTAATCTGAAAGATAAAATTCGATTAACAATTAGGATCATTTATCTACATTTACCTTTGCATTACCTCCGAAAATGAGAAAGTTAGAGGGGTTCAAATCCCCCCAAAGTGTTTCAAAAAGTTGACGTGAACGAACAAACCTCGCAAAATGAAAACAAATATCACAATATCGAGCACATGCATTTTGGACTTTTTGGAGAACAACTTTGGACTTAGCCAGCAGGCAAGGTCCATAAGCAACATCCGCATAGTTCATTTTCGAAAGGATAAGAGCGCCACAAAGTTTGATACGCACATTTTCTGTTAAGTATTTTCGAATTTTGTACAGAACTTTTAGACGGTAGAAACACAGACGAGCAAAATTTTAAATATGTTTTTCGAAATGCAAGGTACTGTCCATTAACAGCCCAGATTACGAGCTTCCGAAACACCCTCATGTTCTTGAAAGAATTCTTGGATTCTTCTCACAGTAGTTGCTTCTCTAATAAATAGAAACAAGCTCAGCGAGACATTGTTCCTGAGGTGTTCTGGTTGGTTACATACACCGTCAGATGCGAATGTCAACAGATACCATCTCTAATTATTATGTCTAGAACGGAGTCCAAGCATAGTGGTAAGGAAGTAAAGGGATCCAACCTAGCACTTTATTCTGCCGGGATGAAACTTGGCACGATTCAAGTGCATATTATCTAATAATAAGTGGTGGTAGAAAAAAATCCTGCAACATATCATACCATGCGAAAACATTATGCTCTTGCATTAGTGAGGCTGCGTAATCTCGCAGCGCCGGCGTATGACCTTGCACTCTACGTCACACCTTATGTAAACCACTACCGGCTAGTGACCATGAACTCCATATCGCACCCATTACCACGAAGCGCAGCGTGGCAGTCTTACATTTTGACGTACAGGTAAGACCACAGTTTCTATCTCACCTTGAACTGCGCAACTTGGTAGTCACTTTACTCCTCGTATATCGACCAGTGGCCAGGTAGTTTCATGTCGTACGTATGAAACCCCGCATGCAGCCGCTGCAGGGCTCTCACTTGCTGCTGGTGCGTTAACGATTGACCGTGCAAACAATGTTATGTCTTACCGTGTGACGCGCAGCGTCGGATGTCGAGTGCCTGAGATTGGTACGTTATCAGATCCTATGCAAATGTATCGTGACTTCAACTTTACGCGGTCAGTTACAGTCGTGTAGTGTTGACGCACGCTGTACGTCGCTAACCGCATACAGTACTAAGCTCCTGGGCTACATCGTGGCGTCAACTGCGCAAACGACTGCAGATAAACTGCATGCAGTTGAATATAACGACTGCGCGCGGTTGCTGCGATGCTGTCCGTCTTGATGGCAGTCTTACTGGTAGAAATCTGTCTTTTAGAGATAAGCTCGCCAATAGCACATTAAATTTAAGACTGCTTATACAACGGAAAATTGTAATCAATTTCTGGCATATGCATTTTAACCCTATAAACTAGGATTTTGTTTTTAGAAAACATGTTTGGGTAAATTTTCCTCGATGGAAATAAATGATTGAAATGAGGTCTTCACTTCTCCATATTTGATTATATGTATATGTACGTACATGTTTTCCAAAAACAAAACCCTAGTCTATAGAGTTAAAATGCATATGCCAGAAATTGATTACAATTTTCCGTTATCATATCTCATATTTTATTAGACAGATTTTAACAATATTTCGATTTTTGATTTTGGAATTTTAGCTAGCTATTGAAGCTTTCATTGAAAAGAAATACCTACTTTGTTCTCTTTTACTCTGAACCCGCGAGTGTCAGTTACAAAAATAAAATTCATTTAGCCTCTTAAAATTCTCATTATATTTACTAATACATTAATATAATTTACAGGCCGACATGTACCTCCTCGACGATCCATTGTCAGCTGTGGACACGCACGTCGGGAAACATTTGGTATCTGAATGTGTCAACGGATTGCTCCGCCACTCGACTAGGATCGTAGTAACTCATCAGCTGCATCATCTGAAGGGGGCAGATAACGTGGTCATTCTGCGCAACGTGAGTATTGATTATCTTCTTATCAATCGACAAAGCTGGAAATGTTTACCCAGCTGCGAGTGCATACATGCTTGAGCTAATCTACCGGCCGTATTAATACTCAAACTGCAGTAAAAGACCTGTCTTTGAAGGCCTACTCCTCCTGAACGAGTGGTCCAAACACTTGAAAAAATATACATAACAGGCATAACGTAATCAAAAATAAATTACATGCTTAATTTTTTAAAAGAGTCTTTACTTTTGACAAAAACAAACTGAATGTTTGAAGAGATTTTAATGATTCTTTCACCACACTAAATACCATTTATACCTATAGATCTACAAAACTATTGTCCAAATATTTTTGCTGCTATCGCGTCCATGTGGAAAGTAATATTTCCTCGTAAGTATTTTGCGCTATCTGGAGACGCAGCGATCATCGTAACAGCCACTTTGCAATCGCTGATGATATGACTGTTGTTTCAATGTCGTTTCCGTCAATTTTTGTACTCACACTGTCGAGTCGCTAATTTAGGGTAGGCATGCGCCTTAAAGGCGTACTCAGAAAATTTAAGCGTATGCTCTACTGATCATAGTGAACCACTTCCGTAGAAAAACTTTTGAAACATATGTATCGATAAAAAAAATTACTTCCGCATATACAATTATGCAATGCAATTATTTTATAAAAAAATTACCTACTCTACATTTTTTAAGGGAAGGTGAAAAAAAATTCATTGTATTTGCAAGTCATAAAAGTTTATCTGTATTATACGTAGAACAAGTGATTTAATTTTCTGAGCACGGTGCGGGTTAAAATATGTCGTTAGTTTTATGGAATTTTTGTGCAGAGAAATTATTTGATTGAATGTTTGTGCAGAGAAATTGCTTGGAGTTATATTTATGTGTGACTGGGTGTTTGTGATAGTCAGTTTACTTAAAAAGCTTATTCTACGGCCTGTTCAGTGTTTTTCACTTCATCTGTAGTCTAGATTCAAATTAAAAGTAAAGAATTTAAGACTTTTTCGTCTTTTATTTTATATCATATATTTTTTTTTAAATTATGTATGTATATACAAGTTAGAGAACACATTGAAATAATATATTGAGATATATTACGGCTATTATAATGGTCGGCATCAGTCAAAAATTAAATAAGGATTATGTGATAAATGATAAATATTTATAAATAAATAAATAATCACATAATCCTTATTTAATTTTTGGTTGATGCCGACCATAGTAATGGCCGAAATATATTATTTCAATGTGTTCTCTAACTTGTATATATATACATACATAATTAAAAAATCTATATATGATACGAGTATCTTGATTCAAATTAGGTATTCAAAGTAGGTCGTCTTGTCACGAGTCAAATCTTTAGGTTCGTTAATTTAAGCAAGTCTTTTTTTTTAGATCTCCTCATAAGAGTTATCCACGACGTCATGACTACAATCGAATACGTAGATATGATGCAATATTTAAAAATAGCTAATTATAATTTTTAAAACAACTAACGGATAGTTATCCTGGTAAAAAATGGATGACGGGTAATATTTTATACTATTACAGGCATTTAAATATTGCGTATTTAGTTGGTTCTTATCACTGCGTCTTATTTGAGTGTTTAATTAAAGTTACCTTGAACGTTGAATTATCGAAGTTCGTATTCAAAATGCAAATTCATATATCCATAAAAATGTATGCTATAATATTACTGTTTGCTTTTAAATCACACTAATATTATAAATGCGAAAGTTTGTGTGTGTGTGTGTGTGTATATATGTTTGTTACTCTTTCGCGCTGAAACGGCTGAACGGATTTAGATGAAATTTAGAATGGATATAGCTTATACCCTAACTTAACACATTGGCTACTTTTTATCCTTGAAAAAAGCATGTCGTGAAACCGAATAACACGCGGGCGGAGCCGCGAGCAAGTAATAAAATTTATTGAGCAGAATGTCGTGTACTAAACTCATAACTTGACACAGCAACTTTTAACTTAATCAAGCTTCATAGTATTTGAAAGGAAAGCGAATAGGTACTTAAGCTCGCCTGTCGCAATATATTATTTCCCTAGCGTTTCTATAGAAACCCTTGATTGAATAATTTACTATCTCTTTCAACAACTCTATTTATAGCATCTTTAACCTGAAATACTAAAGTGCGTGCGCAAAACGATAATTATTTATAAAAATCCACTACTATCTATACGAATGACCTTTTAACCTATAGTTGACCAAAGGAAAAAGTCGAAGAAGCATAAAAAATATAGGTTGTGGCCATTGACCTCTCATAAACAACAAGACACACAGTCTGTAAGAAAAGTTCGTCAGAAAGTGTCTGAACGTGCGACGAGCAACGTAGCAAAAATCTTCATCCAAATTAAGACGTTATGTCGTTAACATAAGATGCAATGTCAGTTGTACGAAATCGTCATTCGAATTTGTCACTCCATAGCGGTGACAAAATGCATCGCGGACACGTTTTGAGCGAGATTGTGTGTCTAGTTGTTTATGAGAAATCAATGGCCACAACCGTAAATTTAATGTAATGACGCCCGCTACACAGAACAAGTCTGTGCAGTGCCGTGTAACCTACTATAATAAGGCCTCTCACAGGTGGCATACTGCGCGGTCCTATCCGCGGCTTTCTATGATAAATCCAATAAATAAGTCGGAAAATTTCAAAAAAGTGGTGGAACAGCACCCATTTAAAAAATATTTCTTGTCCGTGTTCTGTAGACCCCCAGGAACATTCATCCACATTAACCTTTGCATTACCTCCGAAAATGAGAAAGTTAGAGGGGTCTGACCCCCCAGATCATCGACCAGCGACCGAAAAAGAACCCCAGAATCCATTTCCAAGGCGAAATAATAATTTTAGTTTTTACCTACGACAGCGGATTTTTTGAAGACTTTGTGGGGAGATTTAAATTCCCCAACTTTCTCATTTTCGAAGGTAATGCAGTGGTCAATGCTGACGAATGTTCCTCTGGGCTTAAAGAACACGTGAAATAAGGATTTTTGCAATTAGTTTAATTTTATGAAAGCTACTTTTTGGGGGGTCAGACAGGTCCCCATGGAACATTTAACATTTAACTAAATGTAACTTTCTTATTTTCTGAGGTAATGCAAAGGTTAATGTGGATGAATGTTCCTGGGGGTGTACAGACCACGGGAAAGAAATATTTTTTTTAAATCGGTGCTGTTCCACCACTTTTCCACATTTGACACTTTTTTCCAGCTTATTTCCAGAACTATAAATTTTATCACTCCACGCACAAAAATTGTACTAAGATTAGGCCGCGCGCAGGAACGCGCAAAAAGTCACAATTTGAGAGGCCTAAAATATCATTTTTAATAATTACGTGGTCACCTGTAGTAACCTTTAACCAAATAAATTGAATTAATATATATTTTTTGAAACCAATTTATTAAGTACCATTATTACTAAAGGATAATCCATAAAATTTACCTTAGTAGGTAGTGTACTTAATACTGCTGAAAATATTACCGCGAAATGTACAAAGGTATGTTCTAACATGTTTTATGTACTTATTATGATTTCTTTTTACCAGGGTGAGATCGAAATCCAAGGAAAGTTCGAGGAGGTGTCTAGCTCGCCTCTATTCTCTGAACTGTTGGAGGAGGACGAATCCCCGGAAGAGAACCGTAAGCTGCGACAACGGACGATCTCCGTCCAGGTGAGTTCCACTTCAGATTTGGTTACTCCAAGTTATGGATTCCTGGTACTATTGCTGTAACTTCTTTAGGGGTCCGTAATGTTCTCAAATGGTTCGCGAAGTATTAAAGTGGTCACCATGAACAACATTCAACAAAAACTACTGCAGTAGTAGTAGTGCAGTCGTTGTACGTAAATATGTCTTATTTCGTTCGGCTTCAGCGATTTTGCAAAATACTTTCAAAATTTACTTGAATCTGTATTAAATAATACTTAAACCAGCACCTACTTTATTTTTATCATTGACTAAACAAGGAGATCTTTACTTTTTATTTAATTATTGATTTATTATTTCATAGTAATAATTTAATATAATAGTAATTATAACTATGCTGTGCAATTGTGCACTGCATATGTTATCGGAAATGTATATAATTCAGGAATTACATGCAATTCGTCAGAGATAAACTTCCTAAGAATTTTACATCCAATCCGATTTAAGAATTCTATGAAAGATAAGATTGGAGACGATGAAGTAGAACAGTTTAACGAGTTCGCTCTATTTACGCGCGATGGAAAGTGTGACGGTGACATTTAAATAAGGGTGAATGTGGGAAATAAAGTGAAGGGAGTTGCACCCTTTATGGGCAGCCAAAATGTGACTGCGAAGGCACTATTGTCGGTTCATAATAGACGGTTGACCTCTACACCTTAGTATGAAAGTGAATGTTTGGTACGAAAGGATAAACATCATAGTAGGGTTAACAGAGTGGAAATCCGTTTCTTACGGAGTATGTAGGGTTTGACGTTGAATGATAGAGTGAAAAATATCGAGATACGGGATCTTTGCGACCCGGAAGAATGGAAAAAGAATGCTTTTGCAAAAAATGCAAACCACCGACGTTTGGACTTAATAAAGAGGACGAATGTAGTGACAAAATAAATTTATGATGCGCAAGTGGAAGATACAGCTAGACCAGGCTGCCCTAGAAGGACTTACTAACAAAATTGGCGACATACTGAAGAGGCAAGGGCAAAAGTAACCGGAAAAGAAGATTCGGTATGACTGATGGATGTAAAACGGTGAAAGGGGTGTGTCAGGATCGTAGCAGATGGAAATCTGTAGTATCTGCCTTTTCCTCTGGGAGACAGGCGTGAAGAAACAAGTTCGGTGTTGACACACAGTCCGAAATTGTTTGACCGATATAAGTAAAAAAAATACAATGACAATAACTACCTATTTTATAGATATAAATTCCGACACGTACATATCCACCATCAGTCTTATTTGAAATGTTTGTATTTTTATTTACAGTCCAAATCGACTGTAAGTACTGCATATTTACAAAGGTACCTACACAGTATATGGCAGCACTAAGTAGATTAGAAATCATCAAAGCACTATCAATTAGACACCTAATGAACCAAAGGCATGAAGGCATTCATTTTTGCATGATACATTGTAAATTAAGTCATTAAAAAACTTCATCTGATGTTTCTGATGCACCAGCGAGAGTTGTATATCATTTCAAAATCGTATGAGCTTAAAATATTTTAGATTTAGCACGACATCATTCATAACAAAGATGGGTTCCTGCTAATAGTGGAAAATGTTTCCAGTCACGCTCCAGTGTTAGCACAATACACATCGACGAAGAAGAACCTCAAGAAACGGATGAACTCATGGAACAAGGTATGAGGTTATAGCATTACACACACTTGGAGATATCCTCCACTTATTCACACACACGCACACTAACGACTGAATAAGCGTAAAAATGTTGCTGTGTACTTGTACCTATCAAATTAATAGCTTTTTTATGATTTGATAATTGTAATTATATTAATAGGCAGTAGTATTTAAGGGTAACTAATTTTCTTAGAATTTTTTTTGATCAGTAATAAATATATGATTAATACTTACGATTATCGGCACTTGGTGAAACTTGGATAACAACGTGATGAATGAACAGCAATAGGCATGATGACTATAAAAAATTTATTAGTCCGTCAGTTAGATTATCAGAAAACATTGGACACGTATTTTTCCTTTTTTCAATTTAACAAAAAATGATGAAGATATAGCCCGCTGATGTTCCGCGTGACGTCACATCTATGTACAATTTTACTGAGAAGTGACATCATTTTCCCCCACTCCCAAACTTTGACACGCTTTATCTCTGTCATTTTTTGTTTGATTGACAAAAGAAAAAATACGTGTCCAATATTTTTTGATAATCTAAATGACGGACTAAATAGAATAATATTTTACTTACCCTGTCTACAAGCCTATTGTACTTATTTCACAGTAAATATTATTTGATTATTGTTCATTAATATATCATGTAGTAATAAATATTGTATTAGATATGAAATATCTTTAGTTTGCCGGATGCCATTACTTGCCATAGTTGCAATTGTGTAAGCCAATGGTATTCAAATTGATTGTCATATGGCTATTCGGTTTAGCAAATTAGCCCGTTTGACAGTTGAAATCGTATATTTTTTACTGTAAAATAAATACGATTATCTTATTTTGTTGTTGACAACAAAAAACGATTTCATTTGTCAAACGGGCTTATTTGCTTAGCCGAATAGCCATATGACAATCAAATTTGAATACCGGCTTACACAATTGCAGAATTTGATCCTCATAAGCGACACTATTTAATGGGACAATAATATACAGTATGTTTTTTTTTATCAACGGCTTCGATTCTTGTAAAGGCAATTTTTTTTTCAATTCGGTTTTTACTATTTTTGTCATATGAAAATTTTAGTTTTGGATTTGGCCATCCAAGCCCACTTTAAATACTAAACTTTTATAACCTCTCCTTTTGCCCGCACTGAAATAAGCAAGAAATGTTCGGGCAATACAATCTTGCAGTGGCAAGCGCCCATGACAGGTGACAGGCTACTTTATTCTTATTTCTCATAGGTGCTAAAATCGTTTACAGTGCGACAATACTCTTTTGCCGCGTGGATGACATTAACAGAAGGAGGCAACTGTGAAACAAGGGTTAAGTTTTACTAAGTATTAAGATAGCTGCGTTAGTTACGAATTTGGCCACGACTAATCCACGCGCCAAAAGAACCTTGAACTGTACAAATAGGGAGGTTTAACAGTAGGGGATTACATACTCACGCCTGTCTCCTGGGGTAGGGTAGGCAGAGACTACAGATTTCCATCTGCTACGATCCTGAAACACCTCTTTTGCATCTTCTACATCCATCAATCTAGTCGAACAAGCTCTTCGATTCCGGGCATTTTTTACTTCAGTAGGGATTGTAGTGTGGTATCCCCGGCAGGTCGCGTCTCGGGGTCTGTCTACTCGTCCTACTTCAAGGCGGGCGGCGGCTGGGGCCTGCTGTCGTCGACGGTCATCTTCATCGTGCTCGCGCAAGTCGTCACTTCCGGGAGCGACCTCTGGCTCACGTACTGGTGAGACGATCATGATTATACACATTTTAGTAAGGTTTTAACCCACAAAATCTATATACTAACTAATAATAAAGCAGTAAAATAGTTGTGTCTCTACCTACATTGACTATTTTTGCGAAATTTTAAATGGGTTATTAGTATTGCACTGAGGCCAAAACAAAATTCTGTAGAATTTTTGTCTGTCTGTATGTATGTATGTTCCGTAAGGGGTTTTCATAAAATAACGCCCAAGTCAAAAACGGGGCTGAGATTGAATAACGCGGGCGGAGCCTAGTTAATAAATACGCAGACAGTATTCCGTTGACTTGTTTACCTAGTCGGTTCATATGTACAGTCACAAAATTTCAAATTAAAAAACGCTTTGATGTTCATGTCACACCATTGCGGCTCCTCGTCAACTACAATATTCAAGTACTTAGGCGCTAAAACGGTTTCACGTGTCAAATAATTCGGCACCGCTGTGTACGGAACCCCAATTTTTATTATGGTTTATTTAGTTCATTTTTCAACACATTTGTTCATTGCATCATCTATATATAGTGTTTATCTGTATTACATTTTAGTAGCCCAACCTAAATATTTTTTGTATGCTTTTCCCGTATTTCTTTATCAACTTATTTGTTCATAGCATTATGTATATATAATATTTTTTTTATTCTAAGTATATATATTGTTAAGATTAACTTTGACTTATAGAAAGTATACTTTATGCTATTTTACAAAATAAATATTTAGATTTGCTTTGATTTGATTATTATTTGTTGTTTTACTTTAAAGTATGTCCTTTAATAATCTCATATTTGAAACTGTATTATAGTTTTTAAGATAAATCTGAAACAAATAACGTAAAAAAATGCTACTTTTGTATGTCCCATCATATTTTAGACAGTACTTGCGAACCAACTAAGTACATAACTTATTTACGTATAAAATTTTGGAGGAACCAGAGGTGCAATTGTGTAAGACAATGGTATTCAAATTCGATTGTCATATGGCTTTTCGCTTTAGCAAATTAGTCCGTTTGACAATTGAAATCGTACGTTTTTGGCTGTCCACAACAAAACAAGACAATCGTGTTCATTTGACAGCCAAAAATGTACGATTTCAATCGTCAAACGGGCTAATTTGCTTACCCGAATAGCCATATGACAATCATTTTGAATACAATTGGCTTACACAATTACACCTCTAATATTGGTGTAAAAATATTTCCTAATTTCCAAATTTCGATTGTCCAATAAACAGAAGGTTTTGACTAACTATTGCACTGAATAATTCAGTAATGATTTCCTTACAGGATGAACAAAGTAGAAACAAGAGTTACGTTACAAAAATATATATTCGCTGACATCCAGAAAAACATAACAGCGTTGAACGCCAACATTTCAGACTTCTCGACCAGTGAAACTACTACCGCCATACCAGTGAATGAAACTTTAGACGTAAACGACACTGCCATCCAACCTAATGTATCAGTTATTGGAACCATGGTGAAGACAGTACTTACCTTCCAAAATATAACGTCGAACGTGGGACCAGAAGTTGATCATCCTTATTATATTTACGTTTGGGCGATCTTGATTGCTGCTTGCATCCTTTTGACTACTGGAAGGTAAGTTATCAGTATTCGAGTTAGCATGCCACCGTTTTAGTACAAAATTTGATAACCTGTTTCTCTGTTGTTTGTTTTTCGCCAAGACCGTTGAGAAGATCAAGACCTCTATAGTTTAATACAGGCATTTACAAAGTCACTATGGGACTAAAATTTTAGGTTTAGAAAACAACTTTGTGTATAAATCTGTCCACTTGATATCTCTAAAACAAAATCAATATTCACAATTTTGGCAAAATGGTGCCTTTTAAAATATCGGTACCAGATGATAGAGGTCTTACCTATATACTTTGGTGTATAAAGAAAAACAACAGAGAAACGGGTTATCAGATTTTGTACTAAAACGGTGGCATGCCTATGCACCTTGATAAGTAGGTGACAATCTGTTATCTGTATCCGTATCGGCTCTCTGCTAAAGTTGTTTTTATAAAAGTGCACTTACCCCCATTTCACATTAGAGAATTTCAAGTTAAGTAGTGCTTAAGTTTGAAATGTAGCGCTGTGATTGGCTGATATGTCGCCTAAGTACTGCCTAGTGAGATTTCTGCAATTTGTGCCGGTCTTTTCAGCCTCGGATAAGCGCTATGCTATCATTGAAATTAGAACACAAATGAAGTATCGACAGGATAGACTTTCTGCAGTTTATCCAATGATTGAAAGACCCTCACTTAGACGAGCGAAATTGATTCTAACTTTTAAATAATTTTCAGCAATTGGCAACATTGTGTTGTGGTTTTGACGGATGAGACCGAGACATACCTACCGTATTTTTCTTTAAATACCGACAATGTAATTTCACGAAAGCCACTCTATCAACATATTGAAAGATATTTTTGGGAAGTTTTTAGTTATCTGTGCACTATTGTATTTGTCGAAGGGTTGTGGTAAAACACGTGTATTGCTATAATTTAGTGCTTAAAATATTTGTTTTAAAATTGTAGCTAAATTCACGGAAACTAATAAACATCCAAACAATTTCAAACGCTCTCTGCGGGATGCTTCATTACAATAAAAACAATGCAAATTGCCCACTTAATTCAAAGGCTTGCAGTTATTTCGAACTTACATAATACAATAAAGGCCGCCTCTGTGGCCTGTGGTTCGAACGTCTGGACCACAAATTGCAAGAGGTCGTAAGTTTAAATCCTGCAGGGACACATTTGTGTCTGGCTCACGTTAAGCTGGGATGAATAAACACAACACTTGAACCTGTTTCACAGTAAGTATATTCATCCCAACCGGTTTCGATTTTACACCATTATCAAAGGCATCTAAATAAATAACACATTTTTCAGGGTATAACAATTAATTCGACGTGTAATCGTTCAATAATAGAGCTTACAAACCATCACACAAGGACATATAAAAATCGTCTGTGAACTGTGGGTGTATGAATGTGCACTGCTATCTGCATTTCATAGTCTATACTCGAAAACTGACACCCCTTCGGGGATTCATGTCATAACGAGGTCCAAATGAAATGTACTTCAAACTCAAAAGCATGCCCTTTTTAGAATTTAATTCGACACCGTCTCAAAGTGAAGCTCAAACTGAAGGATTTACATTAAAGCCATGATGTCCAGGTCGATAATGTTCCTGTGGACGTGCATGCGCAGCTCTATCAACCTTCACAACAAGATGTTCGGCGACATCCTGCACGCCACGATGCGGTTCTTCGACACCAATCCCTCGGGCCGTATCCTCAACAGATTCTCCAAGGACATGGGCGTCATCGACGAGATCCTGCCGCGGATGTACTTGGACAGTATACAGGTGTGTCTGCTCTCTTTTGTGAAGCATTGTGCGAACCCATTACCAGTTTATTGTTATTTGTGGAATGAGAGGTGGTATAGTCTTAATAGTTCTATCTAATAACCTTGTAATCATTTATTGTTACCTTGAATGCAAGTGCTGCGCTGCGCGGTATCGTGCCTTGGGTGGTGGTCGATCCCCCTCCCCCCCCTCGCTCAGCTACTACTAGCAGCTACCTAAGGCGCGGTATAGCGCTTGTTATACCATAATTATAACAGAATGCAACATGGCAAGTCGAGTCCAGTGCCAACCCGACACTGTTGGAAGATCTGTTCAAGATCATGATAATGATAGTAGCCCAAACTGTTGAAGTCAGTAGCACTATTGGATTGAATCCTAAGGAATTGGGAATTTCGATTACTATAATGAGAAGCAATATTTTGATTGACTATAAATAAATTCAAATAAATCAATATTTTTGCCTAACTTCCCCGTTCGATTAGTCTTTCTAAGTAGAAGGGCAAGAAAATACCACGTCTTTTTGTATTAATTTTCCTTTTTCTTCAGAATTTTTGTTACAAAATCATATTATGAACACAGTTTTGATTACATTACATTAACAAACTTTAAAACATGTTAACAGTTGTAATGTAATGCAATCAAAATATAATGCATGAAATTTCATCATTTTCTTATTAAAATTATTCGGCAATTTTCGCGAATACATGTAAAACGTATTTATTGCATACTTTTTGTCCAAAAGTAAGGAAAACAATGTTATGATGTGCATTTTGCATCGAGATCCTCTGTTACCTTAATAATCTTCTTAGTCGATCCCTAACAGCTTTAGATACCCACTGAAGATGATGAGATTCCTAAACTTTTATCACACTTTTGTTGACCCACGTCCTAAGCTTTCCCTATGGTTGGCTTATGTAATACGAAGACCTTAACATAAGTACTCGAAATTGAGACGTTTTGTATATCATTTATGTAGCGGCATCCTCCAGCTAATTTATGCGTACGGTACAATGATGCGAGTTGATAACGCCGTTCGTGAACAGATCACCATGGTAATGCTGGGCATCCTGGTGATGGTGGCCATCGTGTCCCCGTACATGCTCCTCACGACGGCCGTCTGCGGGCTGCTCATGTACCTGTGGACTCTCCTCTACCTTGGTACCGCGCAGAATATTAAGCGGTAAGGAATTTAGGTACATTATTATCATTGGCGTCGGAAGGGGGAGGCAAGGGGAGACAGCCCCCCCCCCCTCTGGAAAAAGGAATAGGACAGTAAAAAATAGGATTTCGTAGCACGACTAAAGTACACATACAGCGGACATATGAGAGACAAGACCCATCGGCAGTTTTTGTTTGCACAAAAGTACGTTTTTTTTATTTTTCAACTATAAATCCCGTTGATATTTGAAAGGTTGCCCCACCCTAGACTTTCGTCTTGCGACGCCCATGATTATTATTATAATCATGGGCGTCGGAAGTCATTTTACACGTATTTTCTTACATTTGAACCAAATAACACCGCAAAAAACAAAATACTCGTAAGTATGAGTAGGACCGTGTTAGGTTGCTTGTGATTATAAATTCGGGAGCCGAGCGAAATGGAGAGCAGCGAGGCCACTACTTTAGTTATTAACAGAAAGTTAAATATGTGGGGCAGGTAAATACTCTGTGGGTTTAAATGGGTAGATTGGGTATTTACACATTCATTTCCTGTATTTACCCGAAAGCGAAAATACGCGCTATTTACTTTTAGGAATAGACGAAGTCTTTTATTATACATTTATAATGCTCTTGAAATGTTGTGGCTAAAAGGTGTGAGATTAAGATAAGATACTTTAATATGAATCAAATAGGGCCGATTTTTTCTTGAGGATTATGGATGTGAGATATAAACTGCTTAACTAAGAAACTCAGTTATGGGTTTGATAAACCGAAAATATTTTAGGGGATGATTGTGTGTCGTTAATAGACTCCATTTTCATAGGAAATAATACATTTTGAGAAAATCATAATTTTGCTTGGGTTTAATTGGTAATTACAGGCCTACCGTTTCATTGGGTCTTTTAGAATTTAGAATAAAGAATATATTTTCTAATAGGTACACGCCAAAATTTACATGTATCAAGTAATTATCAGTGTAACAATAACATAAAAACGAAATATCTACAATTTGAATAAGATTATTGTTTGAAAAATAAATATCCAGAAAAATACTATTTGGCTAGGTAAATATGGGTATTTATTGGGCAAAGAGTAGAAACCCATATAAAGCTATGTTTGATAAATTGTTTCAATATTATTCCTTTTAAAAAGTATGAAAAAATCCAAGCATTGTTACTTGAATAGTTATTATTGCATATTGTAATATAGTATTTGTATTGCAGGGTGGAAGGAGTGACCCGCAGCCCAGTGTTCTCCCACGTGTCGGCAAGCATGGCGGGGCTGACAACCTTGCGCGCGTGCCAAGCTCAGGTTAACTATCTAATTATATTCAGATTCATTTATTATATTGTACTGTTTAAAAAAATAAAATGTTTAAATTTTTTTTTCATTAATAAATTTTATTGCATGCCTAATTTTAAATACTTTTTTTTATATTATTGTATAAATGAAAGGACCTAGCCTCTATAACACAGAGAATTCTGAGGTGGAAGTAAGTGTTCAGTTTTTTGTGTACCCAATTTTTTTATTTTGAGACCACATTAAGCATTTTTCATTTTTAGGTTTTCGTACATCAAGAGGAAAAAACGGAGCCCTTATAGGATCACTTTGTTGTCCGTCTGTCTGTCCATCCGTCTGTCGGTCAAGCAAGACCCTTTATCTCGGGAACGCGTGGAGGTATCGAGTTGACATCAAAACAATATACTCAGGTCTACAGCCCCTTGAAGCTGTGAAAAAATCAACTCAAAAAAATACGGCCGTTTATGCTGCAAAAAACGTATATTTCGACACTCCCTAGGGATCAAAATTTATAGGGTATTTCCCGTTGACCTAGAACCAACGTTCTATACTTATAGAACTATTAAATTTGACAAGTCTTATACTACAAGTATAGGGAAAAATCTGAAAACTAGACATTTGTAATTAAATCATAAAAAAAATAAACGGAACCCTCGGTGGGCGAGTCCGACTCGCACTTGCCCGGTTTTTTAGGACTCCGTACCTCAAGAGAAAAAAATGGAGCCCATAAAGGATCACTTTGTTGTCCGTCTGTCTGTCTGTCAAGGCCATTTATCTCGGGAACACATGGAATTTATCAAACTTCTAAATAACGTGAAAAAGTGAAAAAAAAAAGATACAGCTGTTTATGACACAAAAAACGTATATTTCGACACTCTCTAGCGAATCAAAATTTATACCTAGAACTATGAAATTTAGCAAGTAATACCGTGTTACATTACAAGTATAGGGGAAAGTCTGAAAACTATACATTTTTAGTTAAATCATAAAAAGTAACGGAGCCCGGTGGGTGAGTCCGACTCGCACTTGTCCGGTTTTTTTATCATACCAGATGTTGTCCCAGACTTCGAATCAGTTATTTTCTGAAGCACTATTTTACATAACTGCTAGGAAGTGTCAGATATATTGTTTTCAAATGAAAAGCGGGTATCGGACGCAGCGGAAATAACACTGCGTCTACTGAAATGTGACTGTTGTTGCACGTATGGTCGCGGAAACTGATTTATGAGAGAACCTTGACAGACTAAATCTTTGTAAACGAAAAGTAAGAAGGTTATCTTTTCTGTTTTAACAGGTACACCCGAAACTCATATAGTAGAGCCGATTCTGAAGGCTTTATTTTTAGTTTTAGTGCTGTCAAAACTTAATTTGCTTCATTGCAAAATAGTACTTAAATATTAGGAACAGAAGCTAAATTACTTTGGAAAAGTCTAAGATTTGACAGCACTAAAACTAAAATTAAAGACTTCAGAATCGGCTTTATTATCTAAATATAAAATTTTAAATATCGACGGAATATATTTGTCGGACACTAACACGGATATTGCTTACAGGAAATGTTGCGCAACCAATTTGATGACAAACAGGACTTACACACAGCTGCTTGGTTAGTATTTTCACTTACAATCGTTAAACTTACTACCTTTTTACTACCGCAACCCCTTGTTCCCAATCCGTGATATTTGCTTTAAAGTAAAATTATTGAAAGTCTTAAATATATATTTTCATGTTACAGGTACCTCACATTAACTACAAACACAGCGTTCTCAGTTTGGCTGTGTCTTATCTCGGCGTGTTACGTCGTTGTCGTCGCTTATACGTTTCTCTTGATGGACGATGGTAGGTGATATTTTACTTCGTACACTAGTTTTTTATATAAGTCTGAAAATAGAGTGCTTACCCGCACTTGCATTGCCAGAATTTATAACAATTATTTTACGTTCAAAGGCATGATATTATTATTCTCTAGTTCAAAGGGTTCCTGCTTGAATGGTATAGTTTCGAATCAATACTAAAACCCTGTTTGAATTTTAAATTGACTTAAAATTTAAATTGATATATTCTGAACTTTATGCCGTAGTCATAAGATCTATTTGCATTCACAATAACGATAGGGATCTTGCTTCGTGCGTGTCTTTGTGGGGCACGCACGAGTTAACATTGAAACCCAAAGCAACAATGCATACGACAATGATAACGAAAACCATTCTTAAAAGACACTAATTAGAGTCGTACTTCGTGTGGCACAAGCTTAGATCGCTTGTGATGAAAACTCCTTAGCAATGATATTATTTTGCAGGTAATTCATACTTTAATGGAAAACTAGGACGGTTTTGGTTCGCATAAACCCATGGGCAAAAATTTTAAACTGGTTTTTCCATTATATATTTCATTAAACTTCGTTTTTTTTTATTGGGCAAAGTTTAGGTTATCGTGTTTTTGGCAGCGCAGTTCACTGGCTGATTTGCTTAAACGTCATTACTATTTTTTTTTAAAGTATTATTCATAGATTGTAGTCTTTTTAGCATTTTAATTTTTCGTGCAGTCGAAACTCGATACGGGTACTTTGGGTATCACTTCACCTTAAATAATTATCTCAAACACCTTAACCAGGAAGCACTTGATTCACTGCAAAAGTACATTATCATAACAATTCATCATTCTACGATATCAGATTATTGTATAACACCTTGCACATTTATAAAATATTGATATTACCTACGCGACGATGATGAATGACCCAAATTTATATATGCACAAGTGAGGGTATGTGCAGTAAGTTACAGCTCCCTTAAAAAGTACACAGTACTGTAGTTTTACGATTTATATATAACTATATATGTTATATATAAATATAGACCGAGCTCATCCAATCTCTCCCCCGTTTTCAACACCCCTTATATAAGGTGACTTTTATTTATACAGCGAAACTCATACTGGAGGCTTGGTAAGTAATCAGTATCACGGATTTTTGCTAATTTCGCAAAATAAAATCTTGACGTCCCATAGTAATTGACTCCGGGCTGGGCTTGAGTTTGTAAGGAACACGAAAAGAATAATTTACGAATTTCACAGAAAGGGTCATCGAACCTTGTTACTGAGCACTTACCAAGTCTTCAGTAAGAATTTGGCTGCATAAATTAAAGTCACCTTATATGTACATATATGTTGACCAGGGTCACTATGATGATAAAAAAGAAACCGCATCCAAATCCTTTGAGTGATTCTCAAGTTAAAACTGAACATACATACAGTAAGACAAAATTCTAAAAAACCGGACAAGTGCGAGTCGGTCTCGCCCACCGAGGGTTCCGTACAAATTAGTAAAAGTTTAAAAAAAATTACAAAATGATTTGGTCACCCGTACCTACTATACCGTTGCTTAACCTCGATGTTTTTTTTTTGATTTAGTACAAATGTATAGTTTTAAGATTTTTTTCTATACTTGTCGTATTAGACCGTATTACTTGCCAAATTTCATAGTTCTAGGTCAACGGGAAATACCCTATAAATTTTGATTCCCCTGAGAGTGTCGAAATGTACTGTTTTTGCGGCATAAACAGCCGTATATTTTCTTACGTTAACTTGGAAGTTCGATTTTTCACAGCTTCAAGGGACTGTAGACTTGAGTAAATGGTTTTAATTTCCATTCGATACCTCCACGCGTTCCCGAGATAAAAGGTCTTGACAGACAGACGGACAGAAAACTGAACCTATAAGGGTTCCGTTTTTCCTTTTGACGTACGGAACCCTAAAAATTGTAGTTTTGGCTTCAGTACAATACCAATAATTAATAATAACCCATAACATTTAACATTTTGAAAACAGAAAGGAATTATTTACTACCTTATTATTATTATTGGTAATAGGGGCCCTCCATATAATACGTCATTTGAAATTATTGGGACGGGGCAGGGCTCTACGGCTGACGATAATATCATGAACATAGTAGAACAATAATGGGGGGTCTTGCCAAAGGAATTTTTGTTTATACAACATTGGTTTGTAAGAAATTGGAGTCATCACACTATCACACACATCACATCACACTATCACACTTCACACTAATATTATAAATGCGAAAGTTTGTGCGTGTGTGTGTATGTTTGTTACTCTTTCACGCTGAAACGGCTGAACGGATTTGGATTAAATTTGGAAGGTATATAGCTTATACCCTAACTTAACACATAGGCTACCTTTTATCCCGGAAAAAAGCATGTCGGTAAACCGAATAACACGCGGGCGGAGCCGCGGGCAAAAGCTAGTTGGATAATAATGATAGGATTATTAATGGTAAATCGGTAAATATCGATGACGTAAGAAGAAGAAAACACCACCCTGTTATCTGTAGGTATAGGATCATAACAATACATTATTCAAACAAAAATTACGCGTTGGTCATACATATCATAACTCTTTTCCACAAAGTTAAGTTTGTTATTTTATTCACAGGCACCACGGAATCCGGAAACGTGGGGCTCGCGCTCAGTCAAGGCCTGATCTTAGTAAACATGGTGCAATACGGCATTAAGCAAACAACTGAAGTGATATCACAGATGACAAGTGTTGAACGAATCATGCAGTTCACTAAACTACCTCAAGAGCAGACCGAGGGCCCTGCCCCGCCTGCCGGCTGGCCGCAGCGAGCGAAATTAGTCTTTAAGGACTTGTACTTAAGATACGACGCGGAAGCAGAACCAGTGTTGAAGAATCTGAATATTGTTATCGAGAGTGGATGGAAGGTATGGACACATACAACGCAAACAACAAATCTTCGCCACTGTTGGTATTCTCGAAAACGTCAATCATTAGAAAATTCATTTACGTAAGCCAGTTTTGGCCTTTTTTAACCCCGTGAGAAATAATATGATCTGTTTGAACCCCCTTTCCCAATTAATGTTACGTAAGATCAAATTTTAATTTAATTTGCAGCCTCTGCCTACCCCTCTGGGAGACAGGCTTGAGTATCTGTATGTGCAACCTGTTTTAGTGGATCCGACCCATGTTCTTGATGGATGTGTATTGCACAGACGTATAATATAGTAGCAGACCTAACATTAATAATAAACACATAGAGTCCACGCGTGGCAATTTTAGCTCAGTAAACTTCGGGCTCTTTTAAATATAAATATTGCTTGTTTCCAAACAAAATATATACTGGAGATTAGTTTAGGAATTAGCAAATATTTTCCAAGCATAAGCCAGCCAAAACAACCCATTTTTATACGTTTCTTCGTACCATGAAGCCTGAATGTAGCTTATTTTTTGTATGGGAACTTGCCGCGCTGTTTAATCCATATGTTTGGTCTGCTCCTTAGTAATTTATAACCATGTCTTCTGTGGTGTATTGTAAATCAATTGTTATCGATTATCAGTAATTCTACGTATAGTATATGCATGCATAATATGTATATTTTAATGACAGCTTCTTGTCTTTGATGTGATGGTGTTATTTTATTTAAATTTCTAACCGGCTATTCGATGACGCATTTTTGTACATTATCTGTGTAGGTCGGAGTGGTGGGTCGCACGGGCGCCGGCAAATCTTCACTTATCTCAGCTCTGTTCCGTTTGGCGCCTCTCGAAGGTCAAGTACTTATCGATGAAGTGGATACTACCAAAATTGCTCTCAAGGTCAGATGTTATTGCATTTTTTCACTGTCTTATTTTCAAAAAAGTGCTTATTTAGGCCCAATGTCCCAAGTCACATTGGTGGAGGGCGTAATATTGCCGAAATTTTTGTTGCATAAAATAGGTACTTCTTTATTTTTATTACTTCAATTTATTGTATAAAGTTGGCATTAATTGTTTTTTCAGGAACTGCGATCAAAGATCTCAATTATTCCTCAAGAACCAGTGCTATTCTCTGCCAGTTTACGTTACAATTTGGATCCGTTTGACAAATACACGGATGCTGATATCTGGAAGGCGCTTGAGCAGGTGGTTATTAACTAAATTACATATATGAGAGTTTCTCGTTTTGCGTCATAGCTTTAATCAAGTTTTGAAATAGAGCCTCATTACAATTTATACCTGCGAGCGTATTATGTAACTTTGTATCGGTTGCCAACTGGTTGCCAAACACTAAAAACATGCTTAAAACTGAACTTTCAGAATTGCCTTCAGTGTATATTTAACTGTTCACGAATTGTGTCGTCATTTTAATTACAAACGTATTCTTAGATAATAAATCGGAATTCGGAAGTATATCTATGTTTTACAACCCACTCAAAAATACATAATCTAGGAGCTGGACAGCTTTCCGGCATTTATTTTTTTACAGTATCACAAATGGCATGCGATGTAAAGTGGAGTTATTAAATCTCATCAAATTAAAACTATGGAGTATAAGGAACGCTTCCCTATAAGTTTTCAATCAGAAAAATCAATACATATCCGTAGAAAATCCCTTTTAAAATCACTTGAAATCTGCCTTGGCAATTTTTAGCACGTGCCAGAATAGCCGGCCTGGAATTGAAACCTGTAAAGCATCTTGGAAGAAAGCTGGTTTACTATGTAACTCCATTGCTATATACTTTCACGTTATCCAACCGGTTTCAATAATCAGTTAATTTTCGAGGGTTTAAACACAAGCAAAAAGTTTGCATTCATTTCCTTGTAACTATACTTTAATTTTTAATTACATGGAATTGTGACAGTTCAAGGAAAGGGATGGAGTTGTCCAAGAAAGCGAGATGAACTGTATCGTTTCTCCTTTACTTGTAGAGCTCCATCCCTTTCATTGAATTGTCACAATTCCGTGTAATTAAAAATTAAAGTTTAGAAACATACATTAGGTAACAGTTTGCAGTTGTGTTACATAAAACTATTCCTCATTTCAGGTGGAGTTGAAGCACAGCGTGACGTCACTGACCTCGGCCGTCCAATCGGGAGGCAGCAACTACAGCGCGGGACAGAGACAGCTGCTATGTCTCGCTCGAGCTGCGCTGGCAAGAAACAAGCTTCTTGTGCTGGATGAAGCTACTGCCAATGTTGATCCGAAGTAAGCGATCTTTCCCAACTGCTTAACGTCATAATATAAGTGCATTACTGACTGGTCTATCGCTGTTAAATTCAGTGTAAAGGTATGGTGGAAAAATTCAACGAACTATAGGTTGTGTACCTTGGTGGCGCAGTCAATAGCGAACTTGCCAAATGCACTCTAAATACTTTTTAGGTAGTCATGACATTCATCGTTGTGGCCTGAAGTTACAAGGCAACTACGTTTTTCCCTACGATTTTTGACGTTTGTTGAATATTAAATCGTGGGTGCTTTTTGTAGAAAATTGTAGTTTATTGTGGACTCATAACCGCACTCTTAGAGTATAGTATACATTAAGAAATTCGGTCTATTGTGTCGTCACTTCCTCTGTATATGACTCTGTATATACTGTATATTTTTCGGTGGAATGTGCTCTTTTAGGGATACTCTCTCATCTGTTAACTTTTTGACTTTGAATTGTAGGACCTTGTATATATGATATACCACCCGTGACATAACGAGAGCATAATAAATAACGCTACCTATACATCATTTCAAGCCTATTACGATACATTTAAAAGCGTAAGCGATAGAAGTTGAAGTTAGACAATTATTATTGTTCAAACTGTTCGACCGCGCTCGTGTCGCTCCTCCTAATGACTCATGAGACCTTCGTATCTCCAAGTGCCTGTTTGTTTGCAGTACGGACGCTCTGATCCAGAAGTCGATCCGCACTTGTTTCGCGGACTGCACGGTGCTGACCGTCGCGCATCGACTGCACACAGTCGCTGACTCCGACAGAGTTATCGTAAGTACCACATTACTGACACAGAGTTCGCGCCAAACTTAAAGTCGGCTCTGAAGTTCGTCTATGTTCATCTCTCTCTTTCATCTATCTCTGTCGTCTATTTCCGTCCCGCTGGAGCTAACTTCACTCAGCTGACTATAAGTTTGGCGCAAACATACTCAGGACTTTATACTTTCGAGTTCTAAAATGTACAATTAAAATTTTAAAAGGCCTATACATTGTATTAAGTTAATCTTATATTTAATAATTTAGATAATGTCTAGTGTTATGCTAACAAACTGTCATTCTAGTCTTAAGGTATTATACTTTGGTTTATAACTAAAATAAACAGAGAAACGGGTTATCAAATTTTGTACTAAAAGTGGCATGCCTATGCGCTTTAAACGGACTCTCATCTTACTTTCTTAAAAGTGACTCATATCCTATCGTAGCGCCATGAATCGTTTTACTCTTATTTTCTTTTGCGTCTCAGGTCATGGACGCAGGACAGATAATAGAGTGCGGACATCCGCACGAGCTACTCCAAATGCCCGGCGGCGCATTCAGCGGTATGGTGAAACAACTAACTCCGGCAGCTGAAGAGAGTTTGCGGGATCTAGCCGCTAAAGCGCACAAAGAACATATTAAATTCATCGACGCCACCGAACAAGCGCAAGCGTAAATGAGCTACTTGAAAATTTTATAGATCGAATTAAATATTTAACTATATTATAGTTAAAATATAGGTAGGTTAAATGATGTTATGAATACTTATAAACTTATAAAATTTATAAGTTACTTATGACATTCGATTATCACAGGTTTTTATTAAATAAAAACGCCTTAAAGTACGTACTTATGTATATTGTAATATACAAACATTCCTCATACTTAAAAAACAAAATTTGTGCCTAATGTGAGTTAAGAAATACCTAAATATTTTGAGAAGTATGTAGTAGGTATATAAGTATACTTTTGTTTCAGATTATTTGATTAAAATTATTGTTTAGTGTTTTTTTTTTTTTCATTTCTTCTTTTCCTGTAATTTAGTTCAATTTGTCTATTTTCTATAAATTACATGTCATTTATAGTCTGTCAAAAAAGTGTTGAAATGAAAATGAAACTTTAATGAACTTTATTGGACTTTAACCATTCAAGTAGTATAATTTAGGTTATATATTTATGAAGTAACAATGCAGTTAACTCGATTTAAAAGATTTTGTACGTATTCGTTTGGTGTAACGAAGCGAAAGAAAAATAGTTTCTTCAATTTTCATTTCAACACTTTTTTGACAGACTGTAAAGTCTTCAAAATATTTAAAGTATTTATACCATGCAGATTTTACCATGATACTGTAGCAATTTTTCATTTAAGTACTATGTCTATTTCAAAAACAGTATTTTTTACAGAAGTATTATTATTTACCAAACCTTTGGCTCCGCCCACGTATATTCAATCTCTGTCCCGTTTTCGGATTAGGCATTATTTTATCAACACCCCAATAGCCTATATATTATGTTGACCAGGGTCACAACGAAGATAATAAAAAAAACCGTATCCAAATCCGTTGAGTAGTTCTAAAGTTAAAATCGAAAACGGAACATAAGTACATACAGACAGACAAAAATTCTAAGAATGAATCTTGGCTTGTGAGTACGATATTTCATTTAAAATTTTGAAAGAATATTCAATGTACCTACAGACACAACAGTTTTACTACTTTATTATTAGTTTTATCCACAGATATTTGGATCTATATCTGTGGTTTTATCTGATAAAAAAACAGTTTTGTTCGAAGGACATTAAGCAGCGAGTCATCTTTAAACAATTAAAAAATTAATTCTTAGAAGGGCCCTTGCTTGATAGCAACAGTTATCTTGAGTACAAAAAAAGGCTGAAGGAGTTTCGCCAACCAAAAACCCATATTAAGCCTGCTCGCGTATATAAGCACGAGTCCGGCACCCGGCACGCACACATTCACATCATCGTAAGCCTAGCCTAATTCCATAATAAATCCACTAGCACACTTATAAACGCCACCATTGCTATGCTTCATCAGTTCATCCCCTTTTTTATTCGTCATAATTTTTTTTTTCGGCAAACTGTGTTTTCTTCCTGTTCACATTTTCGTCTGTGAAAATTACCAGGGTCTTTGCAAACTGAGCAGATTCTTTAGAAATACCTAATGTGACCAAGTGCTCGCAATATGGTTTCTTACCAAGTTAAAACAAGGACTTAAAAGCGCCTTCCTTACGAACAATGCGGTCCTCAAGTATGGAACCCTAATTTTTATTATTTTTTATTTTTCTTTAGAATATTTAAGCAGCAAATGAAAAAAGCACAGAAAACGTGTTTGTAACCAAGGATCATTTGAAAATGGCTTACGAGACTCAAAAGGGCAAAAGGCTCATGATTGGTTCATACTGTGTGTCATGCGGACATGGGACAGTCGCGATTGGCCGACTCATAGGCACATCAAACGCTATTGTAGCCGTATCGCCACACTAAACTGTGTTCAACACAGTTTATAGTGGGGTCATTTTTCAATGCTAAGTGTCATTTTTCGCCTTTTTTCGAATTTCATAATGTAATAGTGAACTTATGTTGAAAGGATCTATAAAATGCTCAAATAAACAAAAATAAAAAAATTGGACCACGTCTTCTGCCCGCTCATTTAAATCAAAGTTTTAAAAATGTACGGAAGAAAGAAAAAATTTCGATTAAATTTTTTTTTTGTTTTTCCTTATGCCTGTACTTAATTCATCAAAAATAGCTCATGAAAACTATGCTGCTTTCTGAGGTCCTACTAAAAAATGTTATAAATTCTGTGAATTTACGCAGTTTTTATTTTATCTGAGACATGTTGAGACGAATATTTTTATAATATTTTTTTATGGTATACAGGCTTTAACAAGAAAAAAATATAACGGATGAAAAATTGTTTTTCTTCTCCCATACATTTTGTATAACTTTGGATCAAATGAGCGAGCAGAAGATGTCACCCGATATTTTTTTAATATTTTATTTGGTCTTTTTAAAGATTCTTGCAAAATAATTTCACTATTACATTATGAAATTCGAAAAACGACACACCCTAAAATACAGGGCTGAGTTCAGTTTGATCGCCCGCTCACGCCCGGCGATCATGACATCTCTTTTGCACGCGTTGATTTTGTATCTGCTACCCTGCTGTCAGTGATGAGCGGGCGATCAAACTGAACGCGGCCCGCCCCGTGAAGAACACATCAAGCTAAGCACATTGGATTTTGAACAGATAGAGCTTAAACGCTAAAACAAATACCTACGCTAAAAGAAGTCTGAATGCTGAGCCAGGGCTGCGTTCAGTTTGAATACTAGGCGACCATCCTGCTGTCAGTGTAGGTTGAAGGTCGTTCGGCGATCAAACTGAACACAGCCCCGTCAAAGTTTAGCTACACCAAGAAGTCTAGGTCATGGAATTAGTATGTATGTGCAACGACCTAAGTATCTATAGCTCGTTGTGTATGTAATGGTCTAGGTCAAAGACAAAGTCATTGTATTTATAAAGAACTAGACTGTACACTGTCTAATGTTTGCTCAGCTAAACTAGATTTTATTTCCTTAGAAATAAGGTTATAATACTATTTTGAAAAATGAGCCCATCTAAGGAGCTGTCGGTACTCGTGTGTCCTTGTCTAGCAAGTTACCAGTTATTTTATATCACACTTTAATAGTGTTTTTGAGTTTCAAACGCGTTAGAAAGGGACCAACGAGTGCCTACGTCCATCTCGCTCGGCTCGTTTTTCTTATCGTCGTCGTAGTGCACAGTCCATGGAATTTGTATATACTACCGTTCGCTATACAATGTCTTTGGTCTAGGTCCTAAGAAACAAATAGACAACGTTAAAAAAGGTTGCATGCCAGTGCTAGGCTCTGAAAACTTCTGAGCTGAAAACTGAGCTCAGCCCAGTCCCTCAGATTGAGCTGAGCCCCGTTAAAGTTTAGCAGTTGAGTTAAGCTAACACCATAGACAGAGGCTAACTAACATTAGTTCTTATTCTATGCACCAAGAGGTCTAGGTTATAAGCTTCTTGGCTTACGCACAATCGTGTGAGGCCGGGCCCGTTCAGTTACATAGCAAAAATAGTTTTTATACAAAAATAAATCTTGTAAATCGCAAATTGTATTGTCTTGCTTGACGATATGCTACAATCTTCATATAAATAAACAAAACCTACATACAATTTCTGACGATTTTTACTCAAGTTGTTGTGTGGTGGTGGTGGTGGGAACATAAAGTATAATCTCGGATAATGTGTGTTGATAATTTGGAAGCATTTCAGAACGTGCGATCATAGTGCGAAATTTCACTCGTTTATTAAAAAGAGACAGATTTATATAGGAGCAAGAGAAAGAAAAATCTGCAGCAATCAGCCCCCTGATTCTGTAAAGTAAAGTAAAGTAAAGTAAAGTAAAAATTTATTTGCATAAACATGCGTTGTAAGTACAGGTCTTATTGTATCTTAATATTAGAAACAGCACATTTTACCATATTATATAGTATGCAAATATTTATTCTTAAAAAAAAAAAACTAACATGCAACAATATAAGCTAATTTACCTCATATGTATTGTATTTACGTTATTAATTATTATACTGTACGTATATACATATTATGAAATTTGCACAATATGAAAGTAAACATCCTAATATAAGTATATACATTTTAATTATTTAAATATTCTTTGATATCATAAAAACATTTATCTTGGAGCCATGTATGTAATTTCCTTTTTAGGATTTTTATTGGCAAGCTTTTGAATTCTTGTGGCAATGTATTGAAAATTTTGATCGCCATGCAAGAAACATTCTTTTGAAATATGTTTAATTTACATTTTGGCATATAAAGATTATCTTTATTCCTTGTCTGCTTTTCATAAGCATCTGTATTTTTTAAAAAACAATTTTGATGTTGTGCCACAAACAAACAAATTTCTTTAATATACATGCACGGCAGAGGTAAAATCTTTAATTTTTTAAAAAGAGGTTTACAGCTATCTCTGTACCAAGCGCCACAGATTGCTCGTATGCACTTTTTCTGGACCTTAAATGCCTTTTCAACCTCTACAGAGTTCCCCCACATAATTAAGCCATAGTTGAGGACTGAAGAGACGTACCCATGGTAAGCGGTAATCGCTGCTGTTTGAGATATTGTATTTCTTAGGCGCCTCAAAGCAAACACAAATTTATCGAGTTTATTGCAAACAGCTTTAATATGTTGTTTCCAATTTAGATTTTTGTCCAACGTTACACCTAAAAATACCGTATAATCAACTTCATTTACTTTTTCATTATTGTGTTCGATATTTAATTTGAAATGTTGCTCTTGGTATGTTCTAAATTGCATAAAATTGGTTTTACTTAAATTAATTTTGAGTTTATTGTTCTGTATAATAGTATAACTTGAGCCAGTGTATCATTAACATTTTTTTCAAACGAATCTTTTTGCTCGCACTTTATAATAACCGAGGTGTCATCCGCAAATAGTAAACACTCATGTATAGTAGCGTTCGGTAAATCATTAATGTATAGGAGAAACAGAAGTGGACCTAATATGCTACCTTGTGGAACGCCACTTCCATTTAACCTATAGTCGGATCTAAAGCTTTGTTTCAGAGCTTTTTTGTGAGTCTTGCAAATATTTGAGATCTCTGTGCATTGATATCTGTTACTGAGATAACATTTCAACCAATCATGGGCTAATCCTCTAATACCATATCTTTGCAACTTAGATAGCAGTATTTCATGGTTTACAAAGTCAAAAGCTTTGCTCATATCTAGAAAGACCGTTACTGTTGGTGTACCTTTATTCAGATTTTCAGTCACATTCTTCACTAGGTTAAAACATGAAAGTGAAGTTGAGCTGTTTTTTCTAAAGCCGTATTGTTTCTGGGTTAAGATGTTATGCTTATTTAAAAAACTAGTTAGTCGTTTGTGCATAGTTCGTTCAAATACTTTTGAAATGACAGGAATCAGAGTTACTGGGCGGTAATGGTTGAGATCTGATTTGTCACCTTTTTTGTGTATGGGCCTAACAATACAAAGCTTTAAGGCTTGTGGAAAGTTTCCTTCAGAAAACGACAGGTTTATAAGAAAACTGATGGGTACGCAGAGGAAATATGCACACAATTTGAGAACTTTGGTACTAATTTCATCATAACCCACAGAGTTGCTATTATTTAACGACATGATTATTCTGAATACCTCTTGTGGATCCGTTGGTTGTAGGAACATTGTACTTTCATTGTTTTTCATGTCTTTGAAATTATTTTTACAACTTCTATTAACTTTACTTGAGGAATTTTCATTTGTAAGATCAATGAAGAAATTATTAAATATTTTACATATGTCACTAGGATCTGTATATATGTTATCATTTAATTTTATGTTGTCAATATTGTTATTAGCTATATTTCGATTAAATTTATTTTGAATTGTGTTCCAAGTTGCTTTGCATTTATTTTTATTGTTTTTAATGTATTTATCATTTTGCTGTCTTTGGCTTACTAGGATACATTTTTTTTAGTAAATTAGAATATTTAGTGTACGCATTTTTATTCAAGCTTTTATTTATATTACAGTTTCGATATTTGAAATAAAGATTTCTTTTAATCTGAGAACACTTTTTTATCCCTTTTGTAACCCATCTTAGTTTAGTAGGTCTGTTACTCATTTTAACTTTTATGACAGGAAAGCATAATTTATAAAATAGAGTTACAAGATTTTGAAATTCATTGTATGCGTCTTCAAGGTTTTTATTTTTATATACTTCTGTAAAACTCAGAGCAGTCATGCATTCATAAAATTTGCGAATATTATCATAATTATAATCTCTCCTGTATTCAAACCAGTCAGAGTAGATTTTTTTACTATTGATTTTAAGAGATAAGGTTTGGGCCGTGTGATCTGAAAGTGCTAAATGGTGTACCTCGCTCTTAGCACTGCGGTCGTTGCTAGCAAATTGATTGAGACAAGATTTATTCCGGGTCGGTGCATGAACATGAATGTTTAGATTGTAGTTTCCAAGAATACTAAGGAGTGATGTCGAAAATTTATCTTGTATTAAAGTATTTATATTCCAGTCGCCGCAGATAACAATTTTTTTTCTTGTTTTGTCTTTGGTCAGGGAATGTAACATGTTGTCTAAACGATTGAAAAAAATTTCCATACGTTTTTTGTTTGTCCCAGGTACTCTATAAATACATACAACAATCACATTAAATTCTGTTATTTCAACACCACAACTTTCAAAGTCGTATAAACAACTTAATTTATCAACCATGTCTAAGTTTTTAAATTGTGTATCATTTTTTAATAACACACAGGATCCACCCCTTTTTTTGTTTCGGCAAAAAGACGCCACTAATTTATAATTTTCTAATTTCATGTTACTTTCTGAACCTTTTTTTATATTAGTCTCAGTAAGGCAGATTACGTCTACATCTGTTCCCTTGGGTACGGTTTCAGAAATATTTAATTGTAATTTATCTATTTTATTGAGTGCTCCCGCTATATTTTGATGAAATATATTTATCTGAGGACTATTCTTCAGTTGTAAATTTGTTTGTTGCTGTAAACTGTTCCTCACGAAAAAACTGATCGTTAGTTGGTGTCGATTTCGGGGTTGACAGGATCATGGACTGCTTTCGTTTGAAGTAGAACGGTATTGTACGTCTACGTGGTTGCTTTTCTTTTTGTTTTTGAAAGAAGTAAGGTAATGTCCCTTTTTTTGTATTTTCAGCGCCAGAAATTACTTTTGTTTGAGGAGTTTGATTTTTTCTACATTTTAAATTCACATACCTGTTATCATAGTCCGAGCTGTCGACAGCCAGGTTTGTAACGTGAGCAATCGTTTTTTGTAAATTATTTTCAATTGACGTGTTAGATGTGCCTAATGTTAAAAATGTGTCTTTCACATAACTGCTTAAAATATCCGTTTGTGTATCTTGATTTACATATTTTTTTCTTTGAACATTATTTGCTAATTTCATTTCCACAAATTTAATCATCTTGTACTTATATTCTAAACGTAATATCTCTCTATAAATAAACCTACAGAAATCAAGCACAAATAATTTATAACGTGGGATGTACGTAGGGTAGTCTATGTCTATGAAAGTTACATAATTGTACTTATTACAAATAAATCTCAATAAGTGATTCTGTTGGTTAACATTCAATAATTCATCGTAAGGAATTTTCATAATTAAAATATTTGTTTGAACTATTGTATGAATCCATGCTATAATATTTGCTTGGAAGTCATAGGGGTTTTTATCATTTGAACCTCCAATTATCAACACATAATCTTCCTTTGTAAGTGACAGAATATCTGGTTTTGACGTATCTAATATGGTTTTCATACTTGCACCAGATTTTATGAAACACGTCACATGATAATCGCTTCCTAGTAGTTCTTGTAAAGTCTTCTGCACGTATTTTCCTTGTTCATCTGCCAGTATAATTATTTTCTTTTTATTCTTCATTATGTCTTCTTTCTTTGTATAAAACGTATTCCGTATTGGGTTTTTAATTTTTATATTTTCCATTCCTTGAACTGCAGATTCCTTAGGTGTTTCGAAATTAGAGTTGCTGCTTATACCCTCATTTTGTTCGGTATTTACTTCGCCTCGTTCCATTTTTCCCATTGTCTTTACCGTTTCTCTATCATTTTCATTTAAATGTTGTAAAATGATGTTTATGTCATTCTTATCCTTCATTATCGTACTAACTTTGTGCTGATTATTCTCTAGCTTACGCGTTTTATTATTTTTAGGAATTTGTACGGTGTTTAGGCAATTGATGTCCTTTATATTTGCATTATTGTTTAGATGCTCAAAATTTTCAGTATCTTTAGAAAGGTTCAGATATTTTCCTTCATTATTGTCAATTTCACATTCAATGTCCATATTTTTATTAACGATTACAATAATGTTATCATGTTGCTCATCTTTTTCCCTATCCATGTCATTTATGACTTCTGCATTGTTTATTCTGTCTTTATCATGATTACTTTTGACGGGTGATGGTGAGAACGATTCAGTTCTAGTCTTTCTTCGTTTTCTTTTACGGCGAGTAATATTAGGCGATAAATAACTTTCAGATACTGATTCAGATCTGTATCGTAACCTCAGTTGCCAAACCAAGTTGCTATCGTCTAAAACATACATATCCGCTTATCTAAGGATAAGTTTGCACTTGAAATGACTTCACAATTCGTAAATAGTTCATTACCCATTAAAGGTTATTTTGGAAGTTCATTTTTTATCTGTGTTTGGTGAATAGCAACTATAGCTAGCAACCGAAACTGAGTTACATAATAGCCCCGCAGGTGGCCCAGTGTGATTTTCGCAGTTTCAAAAGGTACCGTTCTTTGGTGCCGTTTGGAAACGAGTGAATTTCACTCGGAGTGATGCGAATTTCACCCTAGAGCGTTTAAAAAATTGACCCGAGTTAAACCGAGGGTAACCGAACTGTTACCTGACAGTTGCACGAAAGTGTTTTGAAACGCTTCCGAGTAATGCGAAAATCACACTGGGCCACCTGATTGGTGCAATCAGAATTTTGTTTCTCTTGCTCTTATATAGATATGTACCTTTCTAATAAACGAGTGAAATTTCGCACTATGATCGCACGTTCTGAAACGCTTCTTCGTAAAGAAAAATCTGGCAACCCTTTTTTGCCAACAAGCAAATTGTCAATCTGACATAACTTGAAATTCTTGAATTTGTTCAAGTCAGATTAGTCAGAAAATAAAATACTGCATTTTTTTCTGAATATCGTCGTAATGGATAAATAATACAATAAAATAAGTATTTTACATCTTACTTTTACCAATAGCGTAGCGAAGATGGCGTTGAAAAAAGTTAAAGGCAATTTTGAGAGGATGTTCGACAAAAATCTAACTGATTTAGTTCGAGGTATCCGTAATAACAAAGATAATGAGGTGAACTTTTATTGCGGCTTATTTTGTTATTATTAGAAACTACGGGCTGTTGACGTTTCCTAAAACTTATCATTGCATGTTTTTTCCATTTCAGGCGAAATATATTGCTCAATGTATGGAAGAAATAAAAGTAGAATTACGGCAAGACAACATAGCAGTGAAAGCAAATGCCGTTGCTAAACTCACATACGTAAGTGCTATGTAATAGCAAACTTATAAATTAATAAGCCAACGCAAGTACTAATACCACAGATCTTGTTTTCTGTATAACAAGTGATCTTATCAGTTGGTTCAAGTAGACACATTGTTGCTACTAGCAAACGTGCTCCTGTGTTCAATGATAAGGCAATCCTCTAATAATGCCATAAGTCAAAAGACCTTAATGAAGTTTAGAGGGGAGAAACCACAAAAGAACAAGTGCTTATTATGTAGTATGTATGTTAGTCCCAACTAACGTTTAGGTGGTAGTTAAAGCTTATTTTCTTTTTACTTTCATTGGAAACACATCTAACAACCCCCTCGAGGATGTATTTTGTATGACGATAAAGTGTAAAAAAATTGCTATGAATTTTCTTTTAATAAATTGTGAATATTCCAATGGTGCTTAAATTACAAGCATTTATTCATCTTCACCTGTTAGTTGTTATAAGTTAATATGTCTGGGTTAAATATTGCAGCTGAATTTTAATTGATTGAGCTAAACTTTTGCACATATGTTAGTTTTGGCGAGGATACGCTAAGTTTTGTAATTCTAAATCAAATGACAAGATGGCTTTATGGATGGATTTATTATCAAACGAAAGGATTTGATTTGATCAATATGATGGATCCCCCAAGATGGTGGACTAAATTTCTTTTGCCACCCTGGTTATCAGTTGAAAGGTGCAAAATAATGTTATACAAATAAAATAATACAGAAGACTTTTTTAAAAACAATCTTTCATTTAAGCCATGGGACTAAACTGAATAAAGTAAGTTTAGATTACTGAAACTGGTTTATATTGTAAGTTGAACTATTTGTTCCCAAAAAGCTTTTCCTGTGAAATATAAATGAAAGTAGGTTCCAACACTTTCCATTGAACAGTTTATTATGTATTTGCCAAAGTATGTATTTTCTGTACAATTCCCATGATATCAGCTCTTAAAAACACAAATGATTACACATAAAGTATTAAATCAGTTTCAGCAATCTAAACTTTTTTGTTTTCGTCTATGGCTTAAATAAAAGCTTGTTTTTAAAATGGCTTTATATATATTAGTTATCTTGATAAAGATATCTACAGTAAAAATAGCTGGGCCTGTGCTGTCTTCCCATTGTCATCATCCTATGCATCCCTGTAACTCAAATCATGAACTAATTAACAAACTTTTTTTTTCAGCTACAAATGCTAGGATATGACATCTCATGGGCAATTTTTAATATAATAGAAGTTATGAGTTCGAACAAGTTTACCTATAAGAGAATTGGTTACTTAGCTGCTAGTCAATCATTCCATGCTGATTCGGAACTACTCATGCTCACTACCAACATGATACGGAAAGACCTAAATGCTCAGAACCAGTACGAAGCAGGATTAGCTCTAAGTGGACTCAGTTGTTTTATATCCCATGACTTAGCAAGAGATCTAGCCAATGATATCATGACACTGGTTTGTACATAACAATTTTTTATACAATTAATTATTAGCTTAATCAGTAGGATGTCATACTCTCAATCTTAAGACCTGGGTTTGAATCCTGCCTGGTTAAGCATGCATTTAATAGTTTTTTACATTTTATGATAGTATGATACTTGCTGAATAGTAGAGGAAAAGACTGAGGAAAACCTGCATGCCTTAAATACATGTTTTTACATGTATTTGTGCCCAAAGTATGGGGATGAGGCTCACGTTAGAATGTAAAAATCGTCAGTAAAAAGAGCTGAATGGTGAATAAAAATACTGTGAATTAAATTAATTTTTGGCTGAAGTAAGGAGGATAAGGCTCATCCCCTATCACGTTGGGATGTAAAAATCCTAGGTGAAAAGCAAGTGCACACACTCAGAAACACCTTTGACACCCTCTCGCCACATATGTCATGATGACCGACATATGGTTACGTATAATTTGATATGAAAAATATATATTAACAGTTGATTTACAACACAAATAAGCAAAACATTTGCTTAGTGTTTTGGTATCTTATTTGGATTGAATCATAATAAATATTAATTGATCAAACAAATATTTAAAAACTTCTTTGCTATGTTGTCTTTTCTATTAAACTATATTTGAATGATGTTCCTATCTATAACGTCTGATCTAAATTAGTCAGAAAAGTATGCTTTCCTGAAAACATTTTCCAACAATGTCATTGATTTTTGGTAATTTTTAGATGAGTTCAACAAAACCTTATCTGAGAATGAAGGCTGTTCTTATGATGTACAAGGTTTTCTTAAGGTATCCAGAGGCACTCCGGCCAGCATTCCCTAAATTAAAGGAAAAGCTTGAGGACCCTGATCCTGGTATGTTTACAGTTTCCAGCTAACCACATAAAAAGAAACTTCTGTCCAATATCAGCTTACCAATAATAGTAATTGTTACTTTTTACCAAATTTTTTATCACAGTTTATCTATTTAAACATTATGAATATTTTAAAGAGCTTTGCTCTGGTCAATCAATCTATCTCCAAAGTACTAGCAGCAGACTTAATTTGATATTAAAAAAAAATAGAGCAGTAGTGCTTGTTTTCTTGTTGTATTTTCTCTGCAGTACTTTAATAAAATTTTCACTGTCAATTGATAAATTATCCCATTACACCAGGAGGCTTAGCGCAACTCATTTTTGCTTCCCTAAATCGTTTTAATATAAAGCGTCGCCGAAATAATTGTTGCAGGTGTCCAATCAGCGGCAGTGAACGTGGTGTGTGAGCTAGCTAGGAAGAACCCCAAAAACTACCTCTCCCTGGCGCCCGTGTTCTTCAAACTGATGACTACCTCCACCAACAACTGGATGCTAATTAAGATTATCAAACTGGTATGGACTCACTTTGTTTACATATTAGACCTCTGATATCAATCTATTTACAGTTAAACAGAAATATTTGGAATTAAGTTAAAAGATGTTGTTTATTGCTTTACTTATTACATTTTATAGATTTTGTTATTTTATATAATGAAGGTCTTACTCTTAGGGGTTTCTATTGTGTTTATGAATACTTATTATGAGAAAGATATCAAATTCTATTCAAGTCTACTTTTACCTATACAGTTAAAATATACAAAAAAAAATAGGTCATTATTTAATAAATATGTAAATAATATTATATTCGTGCTACATTCTCCACAGTTCGGTTTAATGACACACTACGAACCTGACATTGGAAGAAAAATTACAAAAAGTCTCATAGATCTGATCTGCAGGTATCATTGAGTCAAATCCAAGATTTTATTCAAAGCTGCTAGTTGCATTCACCACACCACCATTTTACATTTATTTAGATTGAATACTAAACACAATTTTGGTCCTCACGAGGTGAACCAGTAATTTCTTCACAACTTATTAAAAAATGGCACATTTTGTACACATTTTTCTTTTAATTTTGCTGCTCTTTACAGACTTAACGGGGCAAGAGATGGGTAATAAAGGTGCTATCAAATTCTGCTAAATCACGTACACATTTAGCGTGTAAAATATGGGAGAAAACCATTCAAGCATAAATTGTATGAGCTAAGCTCTCGTTAGCTAGTGATCATTACGTAGTACCATTGTGTTTGTTACAGTTTGGTGCCTTAACCCCATTAGAGCCCCGTCTTGGCAAGAAACTGATAGAACCATTGACTAATTTAATACATAGGTGAGTCGAGTCGAAACTGTACTGTCCTGTATTTGTACTCGTATAATTCTTAAATTATTTATATAAGTATATTTGGTCTCTATGGGGATAAGGGATAATTCGTTCTTGGGCTGAAAATATTTCGGACGTATCTTTTTACAGATTTATCCAGCTTTCACTGCTTCTTCGAATAGTTTTTGTTTATAGAGCTTTATTTATATTGTAACACTTTAGAGTGGCTTCTGCATGATTGCTAGAGGGGCGTTTTGGTAATGTTTTAATCCGAGTTCAAGTTTTGGATGTAAACACAAACATAAAAATTCAAAAAGGAAAAAATAAATCGTATGGGATATATTCCCCAAATATTCCCAGAGGCGACAACGGATTGAATTAACTATCGTTTGGATAACTGATTTAGTATCAATAACGTGTAGATAACTTATGCGAATGCGATGGAGCTAATCTTGATGACTGACGTTGGTGCCTTTCGTATCTACTAAACGAACAAACGAATCACGTCAGTTTTTATACTGTGCGTATAGCTACTGTGCATAGTATTATACTGTGCTTGAATCAGCATCCGAAACTAAGCTGTACCTACGAAAGGCACCTACGTCAGTCACCTGGACCAGCTCCATCGGATTCACATAAGTTATCTACACGTTATTGATACTAAATCAGCTACCCAAACCATAGTTTAGTCAATTCGTTGTGGCCTCTTATACTAAAAGGGTTTTACAGATGTTTCCACTATTTTTACGTTGAAATATCATAGGGAGCGTGCCTTATCGCCGTATATAGGACACAAATGCACACTTACAGGCGTGCAGATTTGCTCACAGTATTTCCTTGACCGTTCAGTAATTATACGAATTCTATGCACATAAATAAATTTCTAAAAACTTATCAGTGCCGATGAAGCAGCAGGATTAGAACCTGGGTCTCGGGATTGAAAGTCCGGCATCCTGCTGACTGAGCTACCGCTACTTTAAAAAATGAAAATTCGGATCAAAACAGTGCAGGAGCGCATTCGTAGGTACTTAATGTGGTTGCGACGGTTCTCATTCCCAAACGACCAAATTATGATTACTTTTTCATATTTTGAATATAAATTATTAAAAAAATGTCATTAATGGCACTACGCGACAAAATTTATATTTTAATGTCAACTAGGCTTTTCTAGCAGTTTTATTTTATGCATTACTTTGTTTTCAGAATATTTGTTTCTTATAATATCATATTATAATATACCGGTTGTAAATAGAGTGCGACCTTTAAATAAAACTACATACTCTACTGATCATACTAAACAACTTTCTGAAGAAAAATTCCCGCGCAAATCTTCAGAGAAGAAGATATTCAACTGTAACTTAAAAACTTTATTTCGTAGGAAGAAGGTCTATTTTAGAACGCTGCGCCGTAACAGCTGTTTTATGGAAGACTCTGTTTCGAAAACCGCCCTTATATCCGTGCTATAGAGGTCACCCATTTTTGTTTGAAACTCAAATATTTCCTAAACTAATAATTAGCACGGGTATGGTTCTTGGGAAAAGTGGTTCAGTATGATCCGTAGAATATGTGGTTTAATTTAATGGTAGCATTCCATTTACACATTTACATATTTCGGCCACTACTGGGCCCGGCAACAGTTGATATAATATTTATTTATTATTATTAATTATTATTTATATATTATTATATCAACTAATGCCGGGACCAGTGGGGCCCGAAATATATCTTGATTTTTTTTTTCTTTTGTATATACAGAGTGTCCCTAAAGTCAACGTTATCCCTTGGAGGGCTGATAGGCCAGCTCATGACTGTCCAGAATATCAAAGTATGACTTCAGTAAAAAGTCGATAGTTTGCGAGTTATCGATACTTTAAGAATTTCGTAAAATTCGACATCTTAGATGAGTCTTTTCAGTGGCACAGCTACACAATTCCATATTCCAAGACTATAATTTTTGTTTCGCAATCTGGAATAGCCCTGCTATCGATCCTAATCCAAAATAAAACTAATATGATATGCCATTGTAATGAAAAAAAAAATTTTTTTCTTAGAATTATACGTTTTAAATTTTTAATGTTCTAACTTTGACACTTCATAATGTGAAAGAAATGTACTACGCTTAACTTTACATAACAGGTCATTTAGTGTAGTTTCTTAAATAGTAAAACAATTGCCATGTTTTACTTTAGAAAAAAGTATATTGCTATTCTACCGTAAAAGGAGCTCATCTTAAAAATATTTAAATACTTAGAAATTCGAATGAAAACACTTGTTAAACTTAAGTGGTAGGTATTTACTAACAAAAACTAATTGAAATTAAAAGCAGATGTTCAAACTACCTTTTAGAAAGGAGTGATAGATATTAAATTGCATGAATCAGATTGAGATAGACAAGTGGATGTAGCTTATCTCGACTTCAAAAAGGCGTTTGATCGCGTGGATAATGACGTGATTTTAGATAAGTTATGTTCATTTGGTTTCGCCCCTAGCCTGCTTTGTTTCCTGGCTGACTACCTACGTGATAGACAGCAAGTCGTTAAGTATGGCTGTTATACATCCCAACCGTACCATACTCGTTCAGGCGTGAGCCAGGGATCAATCCTGGGTCCTTTGTTATTTATTATTATGATAAATGACCTTGACCTTGTCCTGAACCATGCGAGTTGTTTACTGTATGCGGATGACGTAAAGCTGTTTCTCTGCGTAAAGGATATAACCGATCATCGCTTGTTGCAACAAGATCTTGACTCAATACTTCAATGGAGTACTAGAAACAGGCTCCACTTTAATGCCTCGAAGTGCAACGTTTTGTCTTTTACCCGTAGTCGACAACCTCTTCACGCAGTCTATACGCTCGGCTCTGAAGTCATTGCTCGTGTTGAGTCTATCAGAGACCTGGGTGTCGTTTTCGACTACCAACTCACGTTCCATGAGCATATAAAAAGTCTTGCGGTAGCATGTTATCGTCGGCTGGGTTTCATACTACGTAATGCAAAATACTTCCACGATGCTAAAATAAGCCAGATTTTATATACAGCGCTGGTTAGAAGCAAAATTGAGGCTAGTTCTATTGTGTGGAGTCCACACGAGAAAAAGTATGCCCTTATGCTTGAAAAGATTCAAAAAGCATTCTTGCGATTTCTCTACAAGAAAAAGTATGGTTTTTATCCATTTATGTATCCCACCAAGTTTCTCCTGGGCGTGCTAGGATTCAACTCTCTTGAGGTCCGACGAGCATGTGAGTTGATGGTGACTGCATGCTGCCTACTTCGCGGAAATTCTGACTGCCCTGAGCTGGTAGCTCAGGTCTGTCAATTTTTTGTGCCAAATAATTATCTTCGTGCCCGCTCACACAAGCTCTTGGCAACGTCCTCCTCATGCTTCGTGGCGCGGAGGGAGTCCCCACTGATGCGTGCACCCCTGAAACTCAACGCGCTCTTGGTATCAGAACCACTGTGTGATCTTTTCTCTGACAGAATGACGGATGTTGTGAAGGAATGTTTGAAGTTTTGTGAGAGTGAAGCCTCAATGACGATGTCCTTAGATTCTAAGCCTTAGACCATAATTTTACTTTGGTTAATTTTTGTTATTATTTTTCTCAACTATTTTATGTGGATGTCAATAATTTATGTAGATTAGTTAACTTTCTTTTAACTTTTTAATTGTACAGCGAATTGGATTATTCTGTAATGCTGTGCAAATTTTTGATAAATAAATAAATAGATAGTAACGCCATTTTACAAAAGTTAGAGTGAGATAGTAAGCCTGTAAGTAAGTTTTAAATGGTAGGTTATTTAGTGTAGTTTCTTAAATTCAAATCACCTGGCAACACACAAATCCAGAGAACAAAGCAAATGTTGTAAGTTTAAAATGAAAAAACCGAGACAAACGCAGCGTAATTATGCACAACAAACAAAGTAGCGTAGCACACTGATAACAAAAACAACAGTGATTACTCTATCTCATATGTCATATTTTGTCACTGTCTATCTTTGTCTTACTTACAGTGTTACTGTCTCAATCTGACACTTGTAAAATGGCGTTTCTATCTATCTCACTCTGATTTAAGCAATACAATATCAATCGCTCCTTTCTAAAAAGTTGCCGAGGCAGGCATTTAAAACACCTGCTTCTAATTTCAATTAGTTTTTGTTTGTAAATACCTACCACTTAAGTTTAACAAGTGTTTTCGTTCGAATTTCTAAGTATTTAAATATTTTTAAGATGAGCTCTTTTTACAGTAGAATAGCAATATACTTTTTTCTAACGTAAAACATGGCAATTGTTTTACCGTTTAAGAAACTACACTAAATGACCTATTATTTAAATTACTTGCCAGTTAAGCTTGGTGAATTTTTTTCACAGTATGAAGAGTCAAATTTATAAAATAAAAATTTAAAACTTATAATTCGAACAAAGATGTTTTTTTTTCATTACAAACGCGTATCATATTAGTTTTATTTTGAACTATGATCAATAGCAGGGCTATTCAAGATTGCGAAACAAAAATTAGAATCTTGGAATATGGCATTGTGTAGCTGTGGCACTGAAAAAACTCCTCTAAGAAGTCGAATTTTACAAAATTCATAAAAGTATCGATAACTCGAAAACTATCGACTTTTTACTGAGGTCATATTTTGATATTCTGGACAGTCATGAGCTGGCCTATCAGCCCTCTAAGGGATAACGTTGAATTTTGGGACACTCTGTATATTATAAAAAACAAAAATAAAAAACAAGCTATAAAAGTTTCTATACATTTTTTTTTTTTTTGTTTTCAGAACTTACACATAATTTATGGTTGTTGTGGAAGATAATTACAAAGTAATGCATAAAATAAAACAACTTTGCTAGAAAAGCCTAATTGGCACAAAATATTGTAGTGCCATAAACCACATTTATTTCATAATTTTTATTAAAAAATACAGACTAACAGTTACAACGTATTATGTTGTGCGTTTGGGAACAAAACCCCTCGTAACCACTTTAAAGAAAACTTACTACGTCCTTCTGTTTTTATTTCATGTTACTCCTAGACAAATGCTTAGTTATTGACACAAAAAAGTAAAAAAAAAGTATCAATACTCATTTTGTTGAGAGATGGTTCGTTATGTGCAGTACATCTGCGATGTCGCTGCTGTACGAGTGCATAAACACTGTGATCGCGGTGCTGATCAGCATCAGCTCCGGCATGCCGGGACACGCCGCCTCCGTGCAGCTCTGCGTGCAGAAACTGAGGATACTCATTGAGGACTCGGATCAGAACTGTGAGTATCACACATGTGCCATATGTCTAGTTAGATGTACATCCGCGATGTCGCTGCTGTACGAGTGCATAAACATTAAACACTGTAATCGCGGTGCTGATCAGCATCAGCCCCAGTATGCAGGGACACGCGCCGCCTCCGTGCAGCTCTGAGTTCAGAAACTGAGGACTCGGATCAGAACTGTGAGTATCACACATATTCCGTATGTCTACTTAGATGTACATCCGCGATGTCGCTGCTATACGAGAGCATAAACATTAAACACTGTAATCGCGGTGCTGATCAGCATCAGCCCCAGTATGCAGGGACACGCGCCGCCTCCGTGCAGCTCTGAGTTCAGAAACTGAGGACTCGGATCAGAACTGTGAGTATCACACATATTCCGTATGTCTACTTAGATGTACATCCGCGATGTCGCTGCTATACGAGAGCATAAACATTAAACACTGTAATCGCGGTGCTGATCAGCATCAGCTCCGGTATGCAGGGACACGCACCGCCTCCGTGCAGCTCTGAGTTCAGAAACTGAGGACTCGGATCAGAACTGTGAGTATCATACATGTTCCGTATGTCTACTTAGATGTACATCCGCGATGTCGCTGCTGTACGAGTGCATAAACATTAAACACTGTAATCGCGGTGCTGATCAGCATCAGCCCCGGTATGCAGGGACACGCGCCGCCTCCGTGCATCTCTGAGTTCAGAAACTGAGGACTCGAATCAGAACTGTGAGTATCACACATATTCCGTATGTCTACTTAGATGTACATCCGCGATGTCGCTGCTGTACGAGTGCATAAACATTAAACACTGTAATCGCGGTGCTGATCAGCATCAGCTCCGGTATGCAGGGACACGCACCGCCTCCGTGCAGCTCTGAGTTCAGAAACTGAGGACTCGGATCAGAACTGTGAGTATCACACATATTCCGTATGTCTACTTAGATGTACATCCGCGATGTCGCTGCTGTACGAGAGCATAAACATTAAACACTGTAATCGCGGTGCTGATCAGCATCAGCTCCGGTATGCAGGGACACGCACCGCCTCCGTGCAGCTCTGAGTTCAGAAACTGAGGACTTGGATCAGAACTGTGAGTATCACACATGTTCCGTATGTCTACTTAGATGTACATCCGCGATGTCGCTGCTGTACGAGTGCATAAACATTAAACACTGTAATCGCGGTGCTGATCAGCATCAGCTCCGGTATGCAGGGACACGCACCGCCTCCGTGCAGCTCTGAGTTCAGAAACTGAGGACTCGGATCAGAACTGTGAGTATCATACATATTCCGTATGTCTACTTAGATGTACATCCGCGATGTCGCTACTGTACGAGTGCATAAACATTAAACACTGTAATCGCGGTGCTGATCAGCATCAGCCCCGGTATGCAGGGACACGCGCCGCCTCCGTGCAGCTCTGAGTTCAGAAACTGAGGACTCGGATCAGAACTGTGAGTATCACACATGTGCCATATGTCTAGTTAGATGTACATCCGCGATGTCGCTGCTGTACGAGTGCATAAACATTAAACACTGTAATCGCGGTGCTGATCAGCATCAGCTCCGGTATGCAGGGACACGCGCCGCCTCCGTGCAGCTCTGAGTTCAGAAACTGAGGACTCTGATCAGAACTGTGAGTATCACACATGTTCCGTAAGTCTACTTAGATGTACATCCGCGATGTCGTTGCTGTACCTACGGGTGCTGATCACTGTGATCGCCGTCACAGTATAGGTAACAATAGTAGTTTAACTAGGCGGTGTCCTTGAAATCAATACCTACAGCAGCTCGGCGCCTAAACACGCCCTAGGGCTGCCAACTGACTGTTTACGTATTTGATAATGCTATATTATTATTATAAAAGTTGTATTTAAGCAACCATACAATGCACAACATACTCTGTAATTTCGTGCCATAATTTACGAAAATGCGCGGGAGCGTCACAGAGGCAACGTGCGTACGTAACTGCGGTGCGACCGCGACTGTCGTAAACCGATTTGTACCGAGTTTTTTTCGTTTCGGCCCGTTTGTATAGAGATAGAATACTATTACTTATTTATACTATGTCGCCGTGCTGATCATATATGTGCAATATGTCTAGTCAGATGTAAGGACGCCAGCATAACAGGATACCTAATGGCAGTACTTATTGCCGCATCATAGCCTTTAAAATCGTTTAAAAATAATAGCTTGAACTGCAGGTAACTTTACATAAGCGATGTCATGACTGGATTCATTCACGATGGAACAAAAGCTAACGCACAATAAACTACATTGTATACAACCCGGTCCCAATATCTGTGCACCTCGCTGGAATGTGGCGCCTCTCCCGCTTCCCCTGTCACCTCTCCGCGCACTCCCCGGTGCGACAGTACGGTTAGCATCTTCGTTGCCGCTAAACGTCCCGATAATTTTGATATTTTCGCTTTATTGTTGTTTTGTTTTTTAATGTTTATTGTTAAGTTTAGACTGTTTACTGTTAAGTTTGGACTGGTTTGGTTGTTATTAAAATTGTTGTAGCTGTTAAACTGAAGTCATGGGAAAAACAATACACAGCGAATCAAGAAATTTAATCTTGAAAGTGCTCAAGTTTTTTGAATCGGAGAAAGCAAACAAACAGTACACCATACCTGTAGACCAAGTGGTGAAACGAACCTGTGCTGCAACTGGGATATCAAAGAGGACTCTAATGAAAATTAAAAATGAAGCCAAAGTACAACCACCTACTTCGCCGGGCGCTAGTCCGACTCCAAGTACTAGTAATAATTTAGAAACCCACCCAGAACCAAAATTATCGACACCGGGTAAGAAGCGTAAACAGTACAAAAAACGCATCGAAGTAGATGATTTTGAAATTTGCGCAATACGAAATATCATCAACAGTTTTTATGCTGTAAAAAAAGAAATCCCAACTTTGAAGAAAATTCTGGCAGCAGTTAAGAGAGACCTAAATTTTCAAGGTGGGAGAACATATTTAAGAAATATTTTAATTAACAAATTGGGCTACAAGTTCAAAAAGTGTAAAAATATCCGTTGTGTATTGACACAAAAGCATTATAAAAACATTGACCAATCGGAAAAGAACATAGAACAACTTACAAAAGATGCGATTAAGTCAATTACGCCAGCTGACTGGAAAAAAGAAGTGAATCACGTGGAGAGACTACAGCGAGAATACTGGGAAAAGGATCATCTAGCAGATGACAACATCACACAACTTTTAATATCACTAGGGGAAGACAGTTCGGCGAGTTCAGAAAGTGAGAGTGAGGAAGATACAATGTCAGGCATAGAGTCAATAATTTATAGTGACTGAGTTTAATAATAAATGTTTTTGTAATCAAAATGATTGTTTTTTAATAACAAACCCTTCATCAATAATAAATTGATTTGAAAAGGTTAGTAAATTTTTTTTACCTCCACATTTCTCGAAAAAACTTTTTTTCACACCGTACCCAGACCGCCGATATGACGTCACGAGGTCAGGTGCACAGATATTGTGACCGGGTTGTACTAGCCTATGGCTCGCGGCTCCGCCCGCGTTTATTCAATCTCTGCCCTGTTTTGGGCTTAGGCATTATTTTATCAACATTCTTCATAGTCAGGGTCACTACAATGATAATAAAGAAAACCGCATCCAAATCCCTTGAGTGGTTCTCGAGTTAAAATTAAACATACATGCAGACCCATTTCAATCAAAATGTTGAAAAATATAATGTGCAGACACGACCTTCTTACTACTTTATTATTAGTATATAGGGTGACATTTATTTATGCAGCCATATTCATACTGCACACTCAGTAAGTAGTCGGTATCAAGGTTCAATTATCCTTTTTGAGAAATTAAAAATTATTATTTTCCCCTTACCTACAAATGCAAGCCCAGCCCCGAGTCAACTACTATGGGAGATTAATATTGTATTTTGCGAAATAAGCAAAAAGTGTTATCGATCCGTCATACTGATCACTTACCACGCCTACAGTGTGAATTATGCTGCATAAATGAATGTCACCTTATACACGCTGACTTTTTGACCGTTTCCGACCCGAAAGGTGGGACTTAAGGAGTACTCTCGATATCAAGGGTTAAATTAAAAAACAAACAAGTGCTCAAGTGTTAAAACCACGTTAACGTACGATTCTGTCAGTAGTCCTTCGTGATTATGAACAATACGCAGTTCAAAGACACGAAGTACACTCGTACACTGTGTAGAAGCTATAAATCATCATCACCCGTACTTTTTTCGTCGTGTAAAAGTGCTTCGATCTCGGCGTGATTAAGGGGTAACGTTTCGAGCTCAGTGCAAAGTGCATAACATAAGGTTTACCTTATTTTAAAATAAAATGTATGAAATAAAATAGTTTCATCTCATTTGGCGACTATTGTTAAATAATTATCAGGGGTTTTTAGTCGAATTGCGTCATTTTATGTATTACGTTGTAAATGAATTGGTATACAAACTTAAAAGCGTTTTTTAAGTTTGTATGCCTATTCATTTACAACGTAATACATAAAATTACAAAATGTTGGTAGAAAAGCCTAAGTGACACTAAACAATGGTCGCGAAATGCCATATATCACATTTATTTAGTACTTTTTATGCAATAGTAAGAAAAACAATCATAAGTTGTGCATTTTGCACCGAGCTCGAAACGTTCCCCCTTAAGGGGGTAACTTTTTACCTCGGTACAAAATGCACATCATAATATTGTTTTCCTTACTTTTGAATAAAAAGTATGCAATAAATGTGTTTTAAAGCAACTTGCGGAAATAGTTTATTAATAATAAAGTCTTCACAAAAAAATTACGTCCTTTAATGTACTACATTTTGTTTGCATTACATTAACAAACTTAAAAGCGTGTTTACAGTTGTAATGTAATACAACTAAAATGTGTAAAAATAAAGTGTTCTGATTTATATAAATGACTTGCCTAAAACAATAAAAGATCCTTGCGTCTTATTTGCCGACGGCATCTCCATACTTACATCATGCACTAATAACATAGAACTTAATACAAACTTCAAACTATATTCACCGACACCATAAAATCCTCAGGACCATTATCCATGTCTATAAAAATTTATAATAAATTACCAATGTATTTAATAAAAGAAGCAAATGATATTCAATTTTGTAAATTACTAATACAGCTATTGACCACAAAATGTTATTACACTATCAACGAATATTTAAATGATAAATTATAAAATACAAATATATGAAAAGAAAACTGACAAATAAAACTGGGAATTTTAATATTTTAATAACTTAATAATTAATCTTTAATAATAACAATGATAATGAAAATAATAATAATTAATTAATAATACATAATAATAATGATACAAATAAATGTATTTATTGCGCAAAACTTACATACTAAGATACCTTGCTCTTCCATATAACAGCCAGCTATTAATTTGCAACAATTTTTAATATTTTTATGTAGCATAATAAGTTGCTTATAGTAGGATCTTCACAAATAATAAATCTATAATAATAAAATGCCGTCCTCTCTTATATTGCTGTGCCTAGACAAGGTCCATAATGATCTAATAATATTAATGTTTTTCACCTGTGTATATACATTATGGAAAAAAAAATATGAATATGAATGTAACGCATAAAATTGAATAATTTTCATGTGATCACCTAATTATTAACAAGCAGTTTGCGGGAATTGCTACAAAACACATTTATTGCAAACTTTTTATTCAAAAGTAAGGAAAACAATATTATGATGTGCATTTTGCACCGAGATCCTCCGTTCCCACCTTAACGTATTCAAGTAACTCACTACTACTAACTACCAGCTATAGTACTATGGACCATAATGGTTTACGAATGGAACTGGGGTATTACAAAAGAAAAATAATTGTAAAAATTCTTTTTTTTTTATATTTGTATTTCAACTTCACGTATCGATAGTACTTCTTGTGTAGATTACATACCCTTCGGGTCGGAAACGGTCGAGAAGTCAGCGTGTATATAAATACCATTGTAACGAATGTTACAGTGAAGTACCTGGGCCTGCTGGCGATGTCGCGCATCCTCAAGTCTCACCCGAAGTCGGTGCAGGCGCACAAGGACCTCGTGCTCGCCTGTCTCGACGACAAGGACGAGTCCATCAGGCTCCGGGCTCTCGGACTATTGTATGGAATGGTGAGTCAGTTTCTATATTCAAATGAAACCAGAGCGGCAGTTCTGGCAACATTTTATTTTCCATACGTTTTAGTTTTCATACTACTTTGTTTATTGTGTTATGAATATAAATGCCGTGTGATGAAAATTCTACAAAATATAACTACTTAAGACATGTAAAACATTATATGAATCCGGGCAAAAGGTTTTTATTTTGATACGAGTAGCTGGTGATAGGTGGTAGAGCTAATGCCGAGCTCGACTGTGGAGGTACCACCATCTTACTCGGAAATCCTCCCGAAGTTATTCGGGGGAGAGTAAGAGAACAGCTCTCTGGCAAAACCAGGCAGCCCACCATTGCCTGGGACCGATGGATGGCGGTATATCCATCCCCAATTGCCGGGCCTTATATAAAACAGACTAGTGACGGGCAGCGGCGTCACTGGTGCAAGGGTTTCGGCACCGCGCTCACCAACCCGCCTGCCCAGCGTGTGTGAGTATGGGCATTTCTTCCAGGAGGACCGCCAATAGTGGCGAAATCCTGGAAAGGCCTATGTCCAGCAGTGGACGAAACAGGCTGATGGATGGATGGATGACGGGTAGCTTGATACGGTTCTGTATAAATACATAGTTTCTAAATTTTTGCATGTAAGTATTAGAATTGCCGTCCCGTCAAAACTGATTGGATAGCTTCATAAAATAGCGAAGCCATTTTAACGCCATTTTAGGCTAGTCCAGGGGCCCGTCATCAGCTGTTCTGTTCTTGCACCAGTCAACGTTTTAGACCATTTTATGTTTTATACAGTCAAATTCATACTGAAGACTCGGTACCTAAGTAATCAGTATCAAGGTTCAATTACTCTTTTTGAGAAATTCAAAAAATATTTTTTATCCTGTTCCCTACAAATGCAAGCCCGGTCCTAAATACGGAAAGTAAAATTTTCATTTTACTAATTTCCCTTGTATGTTATTGGTCCGTAATACTGATCACTTAACAAGCCTCCAGTATGGATTTGGCTGCATAAATTAATGTCACTTTGTAATAACACTTAACAATAAACTTAAATATCATAAACAACACTAAATTAAACATAAACTGCAACTTAAAAATGTTAACAACTAGATCTAAAACTACTATATAAGGAACGCAATTGTTTAAACAGTGGGACGCCGGGCTCACAATTTGGGGATCTAGGTTTAAAGCCCTTTGCGCATGCACTAATGACTGAATCGTTTTTGAATGGTGAAGAAAAACATTGCTTAAACCTCCATGCCCAAACAAGCAAAAAAAAACTCCTTATCACGTCGGAGTGCAATAATCGCCGGTTAAATGTGGGTGTAAAGTTGTTTGTTCACATTCGGAACCACTGGCTGTCATGAAGATAAATCCTATCTGAAATAATATAATAAGTGGGCTTATATGTATTCATCAGGTCTTGATTTTTGTGTCTGTAATATACGAACAACGTAACATATACTAAAATTGAGAAAAAAGTTATCTAATATTAATTACTACAGACTTTTTCACCTTTCTTCTCTGTGGATGAAATCTAACTGTCGTTCTACAAACAAACTAAATCGGACTCACAAATAGACAAATGAGCCGATCGTTTGGGGAGCGGTATCGGGCTGTTTAAGTCCCGGAATATATCGATTCAGTAGACAACTGTACCACAGAATCCCTTTGGGCAGGGGTTTTCAAAGTGGAAGGCGTGCCCCCTCACGGGAGACGGAGAGACCTTCAAAGGGGGGCGCGGGCTGCCTGTGTAGTTAAGGACCTTATTTAGAGATAAACAAGAAACAACGTTCGTAGGTAGGTAAATCGATGCAAGCTCATTCATCACATTCCAATAAAGTAATACCGAATGAGTTTCTATGATTTTTGTGTAACTTTAAGTGGTTTTTCCAACTTGATATTAACCTAAAATTATCTGGGCAGATTTATTTTTTTGGTAGAAAGGGGACGCGTCCCAAATACGAGTAAGTTAGGGAATCCTTGCTTTAGGGAATATGTCCGCGGCGGCTATGGGAAGGCTGTCTTTTGGCGATGGGTCGATGAGCAAGATATTATAAAATCTTATAGCTCGCTTAGAACCTACGTTCTTTTTATCGGGGGCGTGGCGGTTGGGGCCCAAATGACATTCCATCTGGGTCCGTATCTCTTATTTTGTCGCTTGTCCCCCATCCCCTGTGTGCATCTGGGTTTGTCCGATAATTTGTTGACACATACTTCTTTTGCTGTAAAATTCACTATATAAAACTTATTTATTTAAGAGTTTTTATAATAACATTGGGCTTTCAACAAATGTAAACATATAGGTGAAATGTCTAAATCAGTATCTTTGCCAGGTATCGAAGAAGAACCTAATGGAGATAGTGAAGAAGCTGCAGCTGCACATGGAGCGCGCGGAAGGCACGCTCTACAGGGACGAGCTGCTCTCGCGCATGATCGAGATCTGCGCGCAGAACAACTACCAGCACGTGGTCGACTTCGAGTGGTACGTCACCGTGCTCGCCGAGCTCACTGAGATGGAGACCAGCGCCAAGCATGGTCAGTACCAACTGTGGCTGTTGCCTTCTCTACAACATATCATATACTGAATAAATAACATTCGACGGTGTAAAGGCTAACTATTTTAATAGTTTTATTAGTTTATTCTAGTTTTATTATTATGAAAAAAATCACTACTTCTTTTTTCTAAAATGTTTTAGCTTACACTTGCGTTTAGAAAAACAAAAATTATTACTTTTTATGTATCCATCCATCCATCAGCCTGTTTCGTCCACTGCTGGACATAGGCCTTTCCAGGATTTCACCACTCTTGGCGGTCCTCCTGGAAGAAATGCCCATACTCACACACGCTGGACAGGCGGGTTGGTGAGCGCGGTGCCGAAACCCCTGCACCAGTGACGCCGCTGCCCGTCACCAGTCTGATTTATATAAGGCCCGGCAATTGGGGATGGATATACCGCCATCCATCGGTCCCAGGCAATGGTGGGCTGCCTGGTTTTTTGCCTGAGAGCTGTTCTCTTACTCTCCCCCGAATAACTTCGGGAGGATTTGCGAGTAAGATGGTGGTACCTTCACAGTCGAGCTCGGCATCAGCTCTACCACCTACAAATTTTTATGTATATAAAACTTTAAATGGCTCTACTGTAAAGTTGCGAAAACGCTGGTTAGTCAAATAGCTTCTACACCGTCGAATTATATATTTTGAATTATTGGCAGTTCTGTTTTAGCGTCGTTTACAAATAGGTAGCTCGTACTGTGGGTGACTGTACATACAATTATTATTAATTATATTGAATATGTTTTCTGAAACAGCAAAATCTTTTTTTTTATTTTGAAGTTGTTTTTTAGTCATGCACGCTTTGTTTTGTTTTCTGAGATTCTTACGCAAATAAATAAATTACTCTCTACTACTTGGTATACAATAGAGGCTAGAAAATAGATAAGATTGAATTCAGCCAAAGATCAAGCTCTTAACACTACAATAAAAGCTCAGTTTAATTTCGATAATTTAATTTTTGTGACTGATTTCGTCGTCACCCTTTTTATATTGACACTATTCATATTGTAAAATTCGTCTTTAATTGTGGTTGATGCCGGACCCAGAACAGGTTCCGAAATATATTTCACTGTATATTTCATAGTATGTCCACAGTTTAAAAATTCATACAGTTAGTTGTCCAACGAACGCGCTAAGACAGAGCAATTTGCGGGGCCTGCGGGGCGAGACGCGGGAGGTAAGCCATCGAGCTACATACAATTTTCGAACAAGCATTCGGAGTCTCGGCCCGCACTACCGCTCCGTCCGAACGCCCTTCGTTCTGCAACTGTATAGATTTTAAAACTGTGGTATGGCTCTACATTACTCCCATGTGTCTCTGTCTTGACGATATGTTTTATGTGTGTCACTTAAATCTGTAAGATGTAACCGAGCCACAATCTCGATACAATGCACGTATACTGGGGATCAAAAAGTAGTGAGAACGACATATATACTCCTTGAAAGAAAAAGAAAATACTGGCAGGCATAGCTCAGATATTTGTAATATTAATAAAGAAAAAAATCTTCGATTCTCTTTTGTTTTTTTCTGAATGTAGTCATTTGTTTGCTTCGTGTCGGAACGTGTTCTCGAAAATGGAGAAAAACGAAGTGCGAGCCGGTGTTAAATACCTCTGTTTAAAAAAGTTAACGACGCAAGAGATTCACTGCGATTTGGAAGCAACATTAGGAGAGTCTGCTCCGCCGTACTCCACTGTCGCAAGGTGGGCTTCTCAATTTCTAGTAGGGAGAACGAGCACGGAAGACGAACATCGTTGCGGTCGTCCATTGACATCAGTCACCCAAGTAACAGTTGTGAAAGTCGAGAAAATTGTATTAAGCGATCGAAGAGTTACCATCCGTTACTTCAAATGAAATCAATCAAATTTCTTTATTGAACATAATTCGTTTACAAAAAAGATATTTAAGACTCTGAACCACTAATATAATTATGGGAATATAATTTGGGGAACAGTGTTTCCAATTCGAGGATACTCAAATATTTTACACGGACATAGGTACACACAAAGAAAATTGATTTTAGCTACAGACAAAATACACTGGTGGACAAAAAAATCGACTCAAGCATTGTTGTCCTATGTTCAAGGGAATAACCCAATCATACAAACATAAACATATGAATTATCATTTATCATTTTAAAGGTATAGGCATCCATCTTTGAATAAATACATTTTGGTTTAAAAGTATTCGCTATACAGGACGTGAAATTCATTTACCGTATTTGGACAGTTTTTACCTCGTACAGATACGTACGCATTAAGCTCCCTTTATCCCGTTAAAAGGACGTGCAATATTTTTTTTCCTCACTTGCTTACACAATTTCAACCTGTTAACACCTACCCTAATTTCCCAGTGATTACGTCATCCGAAAATGGACACCACGCCATTAGAGGCCACTCAAGTGCTTGCCCTATTGCGATTGGGGCGGAACCAACGAAGCGTGGCTGCAGAATTACACCTAAGCCAATCAGCTGTCTCCAGAGTCTTCAGACCCTTCGTGGAGACCGGCGGCGTCATTCGGAGGCCAGGGTCTGGCAGAACAAGATGCACTTCTGAGCAAGATGACCGCTTCATCGTTTTAAATTCTTTAAGAAATCGTCACATGACCGCAGTTGAGATCCAACAAGAACTCAGACAAGTACGAGATCGGGCTGTAAGTCAGCGAACGATCGCTAGAAAACTAAAGAAAGCTAACCTGACACCAAAAAGACCAGCAACCGGGCAAAGCGCGACTTCAATTTGCCCGAGAACACGTAAACTGGACCTTGGACCAATGGCGCTCCATTTTGTTCTCTGACGAGTCCCGAATGTGCTTGCATGGCAATGACGGAAGAGCCTATACCTTTAAAATGATTTACGGATTATGTAAGTTTATGCTTGCATGATTGGGTTATTTCCTTAAATGTAGAACAACAATGCTTGAGTCGATTTTTTTGTCCACCAGTGCAGTTCTACACTTAGTTCAAGAAACGGGCATTTCATATGGAAGTATTTAATCCATATTGAAATAATCTTTGAATGTGAGAAAAGTTTCCGCAAGATGGGTGCCGAGAATGTTAACCGACAGTCAGAAACAAAATCGACTTGACATTTCGAATACGTTCTTCTACAAGTTTCAAGAAGATTCTGAAAACTTTTTGTCTCGTTTCGTAATAGTAGACGAAACATGGGTCCATCATTTTGATCCCGAGACAAAACAGCAATCTTCGCAATGGAAATGGCCATCATCACCGACCCCGAAGAAATTTCGTGCCGTGGCATCGGCTGGCAAGGTTATGGTTTCAATATTTTGGGACTCAGAAGGGATGTTGTTGATTGATTATCTGGAGCGTGGAACCACTATTACTGGCCAATATTATGCAGCTTTAATTCCCAAGTTGAGGAATGCCATCAAAGAGAAAAGGAGAGGGAAACTTCGAAGGGGCGTGCTGTTTCATCACGGCAACGCACCCGCGCACAGCTCGGCGGTTGCGATGGCTGCCATTCAGCAAGCTGGCTTCGAATTGGTTGACCACCAGATCTGGCGCCTAGCGATTTTCGTCTGTTCCCCAAATTGAAAGAATACTTGAGGGAAAACAGGTACGAAGACGATAACGAAGCAATGGATGCCGTGGAGAGCTTTTTGCAGGATTTTCATCTGTTCCCCGAATTGAAAGAATACTTGAGGGGAAACAGGTACGAAGACGATAACGAGGTGATGGATGCCGTGGAGAGCTTTTTGCAGGACCAAGACAAAACTTTTTTTTTGAAAGGGATTAAAGCCTTGAAAAAGCGCTGGACTCGGCGTCTAGAGAGAGTCGGAGACTATGTAGAAAAATAAATTATTAAGTTATCAATAGTAATTTTATTCTATCTCATTCTTACTACTTTTTGATCCCTCCTCGTATATCCCCAGGATCGCTGATAGCCGGGCAGCTGCTGGAGGTGGGCGCGCGCGTGTCAGGGGTGCGTGGGTTCGCGGCGCGGGAGTGCGCGGCGCTGGTACGGGGGGCGGCGGGAGGCGGCTCGCTGGGACCCGCCACGCGGGAGGTGCTCTACGCCGCCGCCTACGTGCTCTCCGAGTACTGCCAGTGAGTCACACCTAATTTTGTCTCACTTACGTTTGAACTCGCGCGTCCCGTTGCCTAGACCAAATCATAATTTAAGGCGCCACCATTTTAGTACAAATTTGATAATCCTTTTCTCAGTTGTTATTTTTTATAGACCAAAGTAAGACCTGTATCATCATAAAAGGCACCATTTTGCCAAAATGTTATATATTGATTTTGTTTTAAGGATATTAAGTTGGACAAGCTGGATTTATACTTGTACAAAAATTTTACATTTCAGCCATATAGTGACTTTATAAGTGCCTGTATTAAACTATAAAGGTCTCAGACTTAAGTCTATAACGAAAAACAACAGAGAAACGGGTTACCAAATTCTGTACTAAAACGGTGGCATTCCTACGCGCCTTAATGAACCGGCCCAAAATGGGTTATTTTTCCATATTTTTAATCCAACCAAATTTTCTTTTTTAGCTGTCGTCGCTACAATATGTGTTGTTTCAGACAGTTAAGAAATTCACAGTTCTCAGTAACTAAGATTGTAATAATAATATTTAGAGTATTCCAAAGTGGTGAATTTCGCAATAAAAACAATATTAGTTAATGAGAATTGTGAATTTCTTAACTGTCTGAAGCAACACATATTGTAGCGACGACAGCGCCATCTGTTTCTTAAGAGCAAGGCGTGAAATCACATAACGCCCTCGTGAGCGTTCAGTATGTGCATTACAAACTAGTTAGATCAAATAGTTACAAACATATTCGGTGGACAAGTATGGTGGAAAAATTCAACGGTCTAGGTAAGTACCTCGGTAACGCAATTGGTAGCGCGCTTGTCTGGGAAACAAGAGGTCGCAGGTTCGAATCCTGGCCCGAGGAATTTTTTCAAATTCTTGTCTTTACATTTGTTTCTAATTTATCTTCTCTGGTTTGTAATACACTCTAATAATAATATTTAGTGTATGTTTAATTATATCTAATTGTAAAAAAACTCTTTCATTTGATAGCAGATACCACCCATGGTAGTACTTAGAAAAATCCAATTCAAAAACTTGATGACATCATCGCGACAAAATTGATTCGATAATATCAATACGGATATGTATTGATTGTTTTGATTCAAAACCTACTAGGAAGTGTTCTATTCATAGTTTTTATTTGTTTCTTGTATTAAATACCTTTTTTTCAAGATTTTTGAATTTTTATTTTTGTTTTGTTGTTTTTTTTTCTAAAAAAAAAACAAAACAAAAATAATAGTTTTTATTTGATGAGATTTAATCGGTCCATTTTATATCGCGTTTCTGTAAATAAAAGTCGGACGACTGATATGACAAGTAAAAGGCATTGCCAGAATAGCCTTTCAGGTGTCGAATATCACCAAGATGAAAATTTCAACCAAGCGTTCCTGAAAAAAATATCTCCCCACGCAAACTTCTCTTTAGTTAGGAGCATCATAAGACCCTGCACTTTCTCTAAAATAATAAACGTAATAGAACATTCCATCGTAAATAAATCGACTTCCAAAAACATGCACCATACATTTTGTTCAACATCGGCTCTGTTATCCTGCTCTCCTTTTAAACAACAAGCAATTTTAGGTGTGGTCGTTACTATAGGTATATTTTCTAAATGTCACACCATTGTCACTCTTGAGTAACTTTTACCTGTATATTACAGTACGTATACAGTCTTGAATTGGTTGCCAACTATGGCACTACTAAAAACACAGATAAAAAATCAACTTCCAAAATAACTTTCAATGGGTATTGAACTATTTACGAATTATGTCGTCATTTCAAGTGCTAAGATAAGCGGAATTCGAATGGTCCAGAATACCATAACAGCACCTAATTGTCGATTTTTTTGAAAGGAATAGACTTTATTAAGGTAAGGTATAAAAGTATAATTTTTTTTCTCCTTGAAATACAAAATATATACATGAAAATATTCAGGAACTGAATAAATAGCTTTGATGACGTAATAATCATGTCATTCAGGCATCACAGGAAATAGGCCATTGCCCACAAGAAAAAAAAGTAATTTAAAAACCGACGTCTGTATTTTTTATTTTCAGTAATCCCATCTTCAGGTTTTATCCACAATTTTTATTTTACATTCTTACTTTACGTCAGGAACTCTCCCTATTGAGCCTAAACGGTATAATATTACGTCACATTCCCATTTCTCCAAACTGATTTTCAAAAAATAATTTCGTTATGAAAAATACCACCTGAAAGTTAAAGAACAGTATGTATCTTCATGATTTAGCTTATATTTTCAGAAAAGATCAAATTTATGGTTGGTTCGAATTCGATAGTATACGTATGTTTTGGACAATTGGCACTCGGTTACGATACAGAATCAGGGGGTTGAACGGACGACATATTTTCCCAGAGAGGAGCAAGTGCAGCGCGAGTCCGTGTCGCCTCTACTGTGGTGCGCGAACCGCTCATCGTCGGGCGGCGGTCACGTTAGAGCTAAAGCAGTCTGTGTGCACGGCGCCTTAAAGCTCACCGCGAGACTACTGCGCCAATACGAGCAGAGGATGGACAAGAATGCTGCTGCTGATGTAAGTTGCTTTTAGCATCTCAGCTCAATTCCGAATGCCTAGTCCGTGTGTCTCCGTAGCAAATTAGCCCGTTTGGCAATTGAAATCGTACATTTTTGGCTGTCAAAAATACAATGGTCTTGTTTTGTTGAAATCGCGAAATATAAATCAGCTGTTTCATACATTTAGTTCGAGTAGGTATTTAACTTTTCTAGGGAATAGCTGATTTTGTTTTCGCGAATTCAGAGTTGGCTCCATAGTAAAAGTTGTTCATATTGATATGTAGAAAACCCCGTTTAAAGGAAAAAGGTTATTATCTTAACACCCAGTATATAAAAAAATAAAATATATAATAAAACTTGTGCATCGCCAGTTGGTCGGCGAGGCGCTCGCCGGGCTCCGGCCCCTACTGTGGAGCGAGGACATGGAGGTGCAGGAGCGCGCCCACAACGCGCAGGCGCTGCTCGTGCACGTCCTGCGCAGGGTCAGTCCGCACGAGGTCGTGCTCACCACGTACGACGACGTGGAGGTCGACAAGCCGCCCGCTCTCGCCACTCTCGTTCTACATGAGCAAAGGTTCGCTGAACGTTTATCTCTGTGTACAGTGCAGGCTATTGCATTGACCGTTCGCGGGCGTATACTGCGCTTCGACGCTTCAAGCGCGCCTACTTTACTGCTATCTGTTCTGAGTAATAATAGAACTACGTAGAAATCCACTCTTCAAATACACATAAATAAAATTGACTATAAAAACTTGCCAAGTTTAGTTTATCAAGTGGGCGTAGATGGTCAAATCCGAAACTATAAGGAATAGAGAAAAATGCTCAAAGGAGTATCGGGGCTGATTTTGATGAAAACCAAAACTGTATCATTAGATTGTTGTAAAAATAATTTCCCTAACCGGGAAACGATACGGTTGATCTAAAAAACAACACTGTGTGTTATTGCACCATCCCATAGTGTCGCTTATTATAAGTGAGCGTAATGTGTTTACAGTTTACGTCAGCAACTGTCGCATGTAGTTTAACATTAATGTTGACCGCTGTTTCAGCAACGGACTGGAGGACCCAGAGGGTGACACGAACGGCGATGGAGCCGCAGAGACGTTCAGCGGCGGACTCATTGAGGAGTTGGCCGAACTGTTCGACGGGGAACTGAAACCGGTCGCGCCTAAAGCGCAGAAGAAAGTACCTATGCCGGCCGAGTGAGTTCTTACCATTTTATTATGAACACGCATTAAATTTGTAGCGCAGGATTATTTACAAAGTGATGCATAAAATAATACAACTTTGCTAGAAAACCTAACTGACATTAAATAATTGTCGCGTAGTGCCATAACCCACATTTAGGTTCCGTTCCGAAACGAGCGAAAATCACTCGGAGTGATGCGAATTTCACCCTAGAGCGTTCAAAAATGGACAAAAATCACACTGGGCCACCTGATTGGTGCAACCAGATTTTTGTTTCTCTTGCTCCTGTATAGATCTGCCTCTTTATAATAAACGAGTGAAATTTCGCACTATGATCGCACGTTCTGAAACGCTTCCTTATTGAATACTTAAAAATAAAATGAGAAACACAATCATACGTTGTGCGTTTAGGGATATGACCTGGAGCAACCGCCTTAAAGATACTTGTTCATTCACATCCATCCATTCATCAGCCTGTGTTCGTTTGCTGGGCCTTTCCCAAATTTCTCCACTCTTGGCGTTTTTCCATCCTCCTCATCCAGCCGCCACTCGCATCATTATTTTTAACATCGCAACATTTGCTTTACGTGGTCTCCATTCTAACGCCTTTCGGCCTCAACGGCCACCATGTCGGCGGCAAATATGGCCACTTCAACTTGCTGTTTCGACAGGCTGTGTCGGTCACCTTCGATCTCCGACGGATGTCCTCGTTTCGGATTCTATCCGGTATATGTTAAACAATATGTTAAATAATCCCCCAGCTTGGACCTAGAGCGGTGGCAACAGAACGGATGGTCGTCAGAGAGTTCAAGCTCCGAGGATGACGGCGAGGGAGACAACGCGCCGCTGTTCGCGCCTGCCGCCCCCGCGCCCAAACCTGTGCAGCAGTTCACACCCGGCGAACTGGAGATGGTGAACACTTTACATATCCGTTACTTATGTGCCGGAAGCTGTACAACATTGCTGCTGAAAAATGGCCTCTTTTTATTTTCACCTATATTTACGATTCTGATTTCGATGAATAGCTTTCTGACCTGTTTTTAGTATACAGATTTTAAAATAAACGTGCATATCCTTTATTAAATGAAAAAAAGCGATCTATTTCATTTCACCTTCAGTGACATTATCACAACACACGTAAGTGTATATATCTTGAACGCATCCTAAAGTCTGGCAAGGATCCGACCATTAAACATAATATGATGACGTCACTTCCTGTAAATACTTAAATGCTTATTAAATGTTTTGTGATGACGTCACTGAAGTTCCAATAAATGAAAGACATCGCTTTTTTTAATACAGGATATGCACGTTTATTTTAAAATCTGTGTACTAAAAACAGTTCAGGAAAGCTATTCCTCGAAACTGTTTTCTAATAATAAATATCTGCGAAAAAAAGTTTGACGGTTGGACGAGTACGAGTTCTTAAATAATACGAAAGCATTAATTAATTTTAAATGAGCGCTTTGATACGAAATACAAAGGTAGACCGCGGCGGCCCCTTTCTATTTAGGAATTCATATTAAGTATTTTTTATTGTTTTATTACGATCTGTAGTTACGTGAAGCGCGCAGACAGGAGCAAGCGAACAATCCTCACTACCTGAAGGACGACTCGCCTCGGTCTTACCAGCAGGACGACGTGCCCATCGCGGAGATTGCGCTAGAAGTGCCGCTGCAAGTACACAGTACGTATAAAAACACGTACTACATAAAGGACGACTGTCCTCCGTCCTAACAACGGACATCGCGCTGAAAGTGCCGCTGCGAGGCCTGTAAGTACACAGTACGTATAATAACCCGTACTACCTGACGACTTTCAGAGGAGGACAGAGGTCCTATAAAAGGAGATAGCGCTGGAACTGCCGCGACAAGTACACAGTTTGTATAACAACCCGTACTACCTGAAAGACGACTCTCCTCGGTTCTACTAATAGGTCGATGTTCCCGTCGCGCAGATCGATCGCGCTGGAAGTGCTATTTCGATCCATAGTTATGTGAAGTGCGCAGAGGAGCAAGCGAACAACCCGCACTAACTGAAGGATCCGATCCGTCCTATCACCAGGACGACGTGACGTAAAGTCAATGGTATTATATTCTATTGTATAATTAAGAATCCCATTGTCATATTGTCCTATAATTACTACTAGTTTGAAAACAATGTTTATTATTTTACAGCTAAGAGATCTGATAAGTACCTGATTTCGAGAGAGAGCTCCAAAAAGTCTAAGAAAGAGAAACGTTCCCCAAAGAAACGGAAGAGCAAAAAGGATAGACGTTCCTCGGAATCAGAGAGTGACGGTAAATATGTTTCATCTAACCTCATATCGTAAAATCCTCATTACGAAGTTAAAACTACTGGCATAATGAAAAATATTTTTCATGAACGTCTATAAAACACAAAAAAAAAAATTTAATATAGGTCTCCGAACAACATAATGCTATAAAATTACTTTTTCTGAGCAGTACATGTGATACTAACTAGGAAGGCAAAGGGAACTTAACCCATACAGCCATGTTTGAGGTTTAATATCAAATACCATTAAGTTTTTTATATAAACTCCAAAACAGTTACGAGGTCACGAAACTTTATTTTCGGCCAGGTATTGTCTGTCCATGGCTTACCGCGCGTTGGACTCGGTCTGTCAATGGGTGAACTGTTTGTAGCGCCATAGTTTTCGAGGAAATTTTTTTATTAGGTACTTACTGTGGTTTTATGGGTCAAAAGAATTATTTTGCCCTAAAATTACTGACAGCAGGGATGGTGATGATATTTGACTCCACCTGACATTCGGGAAAAACGACAGAAATTACGAACACTTAGAACAAGCTTTTACAATAATAATCAAAAATGGCTGACGACAAATTCACAAAAATTATGAAAACGGGTTAGTAGGCATGAGTTTAGATAAAGTAGTGTATGAAAATATACATAACTCGGTATTAAAACACTCGTGTACTATTAAAAAACTTGCCCCGGCCTCGTTTTTTAAACTGACACAAGTGTTTTAATAACTTTTTTATCTACCAGTTTCATAATCTACTACATAATATATATTTCTTTAAAGGACTATTTATGCTGTTGGTCTTGTGGTCTTGACAACTTTACCGGACAAAAGGAAGGAAAACTTTTTTTTTTCATCAACATGCACCTTGGTTGATACTTCTGCTACGGACGTTAATAATTCTATTAAGGGTGTATAACACCTCACTTCGATTCGCATGTTCCTGCTTTATACCAACAAATACTGCAACAATCACTCTGAAATTAATATAATGATAAAGTTGAGGACTAATGCTATGTCAATGCTGTGGTGAAAACTTGATTCCATTAAATTTTCTCTATAGAATACAAAGTTACCTCCAAACCATACAATAAATCGATAACATTCAATGAATACTTGAAATTAGATCTGAAACTTTCTATAATATAACTGATATTAGTTTAGAGCAGCTACAGACTGTAACATAAGAATGAAAAAACCATCAGTGTAGCCGCGATTTCAAAATAACAGATTTTTTCGTGCGTGGCATCTGATTAGAGTAGGATAGACGGTTAAAAAGCAGAAGCGTTAGAGCAGGACCAGAGGTATTATGGGCCCTTATAGAGAATTTAACAACTTTTACTATGGAACAAACAAAAAAAAAATCCAAACGCCGCAAAAAAAGAAAAGACAGCTCTTCCATAGGATATGCACATGTACATACCTACTTAACTGGAATGGCAGATTATTTTCGTGGTTTTCGAGTTGGCAGCATAGTAAAATTTGTTCTACTGTGCAAATTTATTTTTTTAAACAGTGATTGAAAATGAAAATTTTAAAGCAACAATAATTTATTTAGCCAAATTCATACTGAAAACTTCGTAAGAGCTCAGGTATCAAGGTTCGATGACCCTTTTTCTGAAATTCGTGAATTATTTTTTTCGTATTCCGTTTCGTTTTTTCCCTCCAACGTTAGGAGGTCAACACATTATTTTGCGAAATGAGCAAAAAAGTGTTATCTATTGATCACTTACCAAATCTCCAGTATGAATTTGGCTATATAAACTCAAGTCACGTTATACACTTGAACAGAGAACGCAGTAGTCGGTCCCCGGCCCGAGGTGTCGGTGGGCGGCGAGCTGCCCGAGGGCGCGGCGCTCTCCGACGACGAGCCGGCGCCGCGAGACGACCCGCACAGCGCTCTCGACCTCGACCTCGACATGTACGTACACGCAAGTCACGTTATACACGCCTGCGTAGCCGTAACTAGGTAGGGGTCGGGGGGGGGGGCGAGGCCCTCCCCACATTACCGTCTGCCTCCCCCCCAGAAATACGAGTGTCATTGATGTAAAAAGACACTTTACCCAATTGAAGGCGTTATTTGTTTTGGTTTTTGGATGATCTCTTTCGTATTTATCTCGTCTAGACACGCTAAAAGAAATGGCTGGCGCACCAGCCGTGTGTTATATTACACGAACCATTTCGAGTTACTTTCGCCCCCACTATAACTCGTTTCCTATTGAAACGAAGTTGCAATTTTACATATCTGTTGAGGTCCGCGCAAGTACACGAAATCCTAATACTCATAAATGTAACTTTCACAGTACTCGAGATATTCACTCAAAAATGTTTCGTATATTTATTAGATTATGTGGTTTCATATAAAGATACCTGTCTATTTGTACGCGGTATGTATATGAAATGAAATGAATCCATCCATCCATCCATCAGCCTGTTTCGTCCACTGCTGGACATAGGCCTTTCCAGGATTTCGCCACTCTTGGCGGTCCTCCTGGAAGAAATGAATGAATGAATAAAATTAATACTTTATTTTTACATAAAAACGCTTATCGCACGTTAGAATATATTAGATTACTATTGTCGTCGCCACATCGTAGAATTGGATATATCATGATCGGCCTAGGCATGTCCACTCGCTCCGCTCCGTAAATCTAACACGCTCGTTGTCGCAGCTGCTTTTGACTTTTGGTGAAATCGAATTCATACTTTACGATCTGCCCATTTCTCTGAAAATAAGTTTAAATTATGCAATAAACAGGGACTACTTAAAAAAGCTTATTATAAAATCAATGATTATCTGGACGATAATGAAGCATGGTGTAATAAATAATAATAATCTTTATCAAAATTGTGAGTCATAATTAGCAAATTTTAATACGAAATGTTTGATTCCTCTAAAGGCTAATCTCAAGCCCTTTATAGTTAACTAATATGTAAACTGACTTTGCTGTAAAAGGTAATAGACATTGTAAGACGGATTGACTAAGATCAATATTTTTTTTTCTCTTGGACATAATTCCTATGGTTTTATATTTGCCTTTACTTAAGTAGGTATAAGAAAATTGTATATTTATATTTGCTAAGTTTCTTGCCCTTCTTCTTAGCAATACTAATCGAATGGTGCGGATGGTTAGGCATTATGTATATATAATATTTTTATTCCTATATTTCTTTACTTTATGCAGGTTTATAACTTTATTACATTTTAGTAGCCCAACCTCAATATTTTTTGGATGTACATATTTCCCTTATTTATTTATCAACTAGTTTGTTCCTTGCATCATTTATATATAATATTTTTATTCCTAGATTACTCTACTTTATCTATGTGTATAAATAAATTTTTGTAGCCCAACCTAAATATTTTTTGTATGTATTTCCCTTATTAGTATATTCATATTATTTTTTTATTCTAAAGATATTTATTGTAAAGATTAACTTTGACTTGTAGAAAGTATACTTTATGTATCTATTTTACAAAATAAATATTTTGATTTGATTTGATTTGATCTGCACACATTTATAAGGTGACACTTATTTAAACAGCCAAATTCATACTGAAGACTCGGTAAGTGCTAAGTATCAAGGTTAGATGACCCCTTTTCACTGGCGTAACCAGGATTTGTACCCGGGGGGGAGCGGCCCCCCGCGCCAACTTATAAACCCATCAACTAGTACCTGTTCTCGATTATGTGATCGTAATAAGATAAATAGAGATAACCCTCCATGCAACGAGATCATGCACAAACCAATAAACAAGACAAATAACGCCTTTAACTGGACAAACCATATTTTTACATCCATATCACCTGTATTGGTGGGGGGGGGGGCATACGGTACTCCAGACGATGCCGTACCCCTGGCCTAGATACGCCTCTGCTCTTTTTGTTAAATTCGTAACCTATTCTTTTCGTGTGCCGAGCCCAGAGTCAATTGTTATGGGATGTAAACATTTAATTTTGCGAAATTATCAAAGTGTTACCGATCCGTGATACTGATTGATCACTTATGAATTTGGCTGTATAAATAAATTTCACCCTATACACGAGTACGAGCTAAATGTTGTTTTACTTAATTTTATGCATTTCCCGTTCCAGTCCCCTTCGAGAAGAAGAGATGCTCACTTCGAGGGTACAGCAGTACCCGATCCCTGAGAGCGGAGAGCTTAAGAAAAAACCCAAGGAAAAGAAGAAATCAGCCGATAAGACCTCCGAAGCGAAGACCGGGAAGGAAAAAAAGAAGAAGGACAAAAAATCAAAGCACACCAAGGTCGCAGACCTCATAGACCATGAGACCAATAGCACCGAGAATCTGCTGATAGTGAACAAAGTAAAAGTTAAGATTTCTGAAGATGGCGACGCAGCTGTGCCGAAGAGCTCAAAGACTGAGAAGCATCACAAAAAGTCAAGGAAAGAAACGAAGGACAAAGATTCAAAACATAAGAAGTCATCGAAAAAAGGTAACTAATAATATAGTATGTAGGCTCTCAACCCTATTCATTTTCTGTAGTGCATCAGCGCGACAACTTAGTTTTCTGTTTAAAAAAAAGGTTTATTTTACTGAGAGCTGAGTAAAAATCATTCAAAGACAGTCGCGTAGTCAATTGAACGCTAGTCAAAAGGTTTGATTTCGATCTGGGCATGCACCAACAGATTCAGAACCTTATACAGATAACGCGTGAGTTGAATGCAGACCTGATGAATGCGTTATATACACACACAGCCGTTCTCTCTATGCACACAGCACTATACTACAGACGTGCGAGGGAGGTTTGGGGACCCTTCCCACCCTTCGTCATAGTAAAAACAGAATAGTAGACTATCTTCACCTAAAGGTACGAGCACGAACCACAGCACGCACACAACGGCAGCATAACATTTATACCGGTTTTGCCGGTACAAGTACAAGTCGGGACTGCACTCCACAGCTCGCACCGCAGCAGTCGCGCTTTCGCTACAAAATCAATAGTAAGGGACAACCCTGCAACACTAGGTATTTAAGTCTCGCGAGGCGCAGGAGTTATCCTACTATTCTGTTTTTACTATCCTTCACCTCAGGTCCCAACTGCATTCAATTCGCGCGCTATCTGTACTATGAAAACAATGTCATAAAACCTCCATTCCCTACAACTACTATTTAACTCACCTTGTTGGAACGCAAACCAACGCAAAAAATTGTTCTTTTCGCTGTACCAGTATGTACTCGGGTGTAAATGTGAGATATTTTTACATTATTTACCTCTTTCAGATAAACACGAGACAAAAATCGGATATGAGGAAGCGCTAGGTATTTCAACACCCAGTAAGGAAGTTATTTAGTGTACGATGTAGTAACTATAATCGAATATTATATTTCTTGTCACCTATACTCATGCCGTTATCAGTGCAATCTTTTGAGTTGAACAATATTGAACACCAAACAGTCGTTTGCCCTTTTCATCTGCTTAGGTCAACTTTATATTTAAAATAATGTGTTAAAAATCATATTATATCGATTAATTCAACTTTTGTTTAGTCGTGTTTGTTGAATGGGCTGACGACTCGAAGGTACGAATTTAGTAGCTAAAACTATGTTACGTTACGTAAATGTACTTTTTTTATGATTTCACGACCATTTCTCAAAGTGAAACATGTCCATATAATAATGTAATTTACTTTAAGTCTATGTTTATAACAAAGGCAAATATATAATCATGTACAGTTTTATTAAAAAAGAATTTATGAAGATGAAGCTCTAGTTTTTCATTTCAATTCTTATTACAATACTAAAACATACAAAAGTATAAACAGTAATCGAGGTAAAAGTACATAAAAAATATCAAAAACCAAGTTCAATAAAAATAAAAAATAACTGTTGTTTAGTATGTATCCCGTTTGACTTCACTATACTCAACTGTCTTCGGCTTTGGATTTGTCGATACGCGGTCAACAATTCGGCACTGTAAATGTACATAAGGTAAAATAAAAATAACGGTCAAGTGCGAAACCGATTCACGCAATGAGCATTGGAACCAATTATGAGTTTCAAATAGTTAAAAGAATCCTTTTGATCCAGTACCCTTATGCATCAGACCCTACGCCAGATCTGGTTGTTCGGATTGGCCCAATGACTGATTAAAGACCTTGTTAATAATCCAAAAAACCGCAAAATTTTTGGTGATTTTAACCTTGATGAAGAACTAGTCTTTTGGTAAAAACTTTGTACACGTTTTCAAAGTAAACTAAATTTGCTACAATTAGAGATCAAAACCCTCTGCGTAGACCGAATAGCTGCTAAAATACGGTTTTTCAAAAATCATTACGCATCGTAACCATTACATAAGCGGAAAAACCCAATATTAAACATTAAACCAACGACGATCGATTACGTCTACATTTATTTACGTCTTGTTAAATAAGACACTTGTACTTGTCCACAGGATTATATTTTCACTTAATACGCCCGACCGGTTTCGCTTATAAGCATTGTCTAGGGCTTTATTACATGAAAAATAACTTAAATAATATTTACATGTTTAATACGTGCGATAAAATCAATTTAATCAATTTAATCGCACGTATTAAACATGTAAATATTATTTAAGTTATTTTTTATGTAATAAAGCCCTAGACAATGCTTATAAGCGAAACCGGTCGGGCGTATTAAGTGAAAATATAATCCTGTGGACAAGTACAAGTGTCTTATTTAACAAGATGTATAATAAGTTCCACCAAGTGCCGACAATCACAACCATCAACATTTATTTACGTATTTTAGTCCCATCCGTCCATCCATCGGCTCGTGTTCGTCCACTGCTGGACATAAGCATTTCCCAAATTTCGACATTCTTGGCGGTCCTCCGTCTTCATCCTGCCGCCACCCGCAACATCCTTCAGATCGTCGGTCCAGTGGGCACGTGCTCGGCCTACGCTACGCTTTGCTGTACGTGTTCTCCATTCTACCGCCTTTCGGCCCCAACGGCCATCATGTCGGCGAAAAATATGGTTTTGGGGAGATGAGATAGTGATTGTAAACTTAAAAAGGTATCGGAGATTTACAGAATAAATCATTTGTTTCAGAACACTCCCGACGTCCGAGCTGTTAACACGTAATTCTACAGATGCACGATTCATTAATTAATAGGATTTTGTCCCATATTGACAATAACTAATTGTACTATATTACATAATAATACTACACTCAGCGTCAAAAAAATCGCACCTTTTAAAAAATGTGCTCCAAACAAATTTTATTCTTATTTGAAACCAATTTCGCGGGATTTTTTAGGTATCAATTGAAAGGTAATAAAACAGACTATTTAAATATTGAAAAAAAAAAGTGTTTTTCATTTCACATTTTTCATCATTTTTCAAAAGTGTTTTTTTATTTTATTTTATTTCGATTTTTGTAATTTGATTTTATATTATATTAGTTATTAATTATTTGATTTATGTACCTATGTAACAAACAAATATGGATCACTGTTATCCGAAATAAATGAAATTTAATTTAATTTAATTACAAGGGCATAAAAAAAATACAGGTTGATTAGGAAAGAAAAATCATCTTTATTTACGCTCTACAACAAAAGAATTAATTATTCAGAAAAAATCACAAAATCATTCTTAAAAGTAATCTAAAACCTAGTGTTACCTCCTCTTGCCCTGATAACAGCTTCCATTCGATCTCTCATAGACCTAACCAATTTCAGGACTTGATCTTGTGGCATGCTGTCCCATTCCGAAATTACGGCCTCTTGCAGGTCCTGGAGGGTGGGATGAGCAGGATCTCGTGACCCAACTTGCCGTTTCAGTTCATCCCAAAGGTGCTCTATCGGGTTCAGGTCTGGACTTCTCGCCGGCCACTGCATGATAGGGATCCCAACCTCTTGAAGGTAGTCACGTACAATAAACGCGGTGTGGGAGCGAGCGTTGTCGTGCATCAAAGTAAACCCATGGCCGACGAAACCAGCATATGGGACCACATTCTCTTCCAGGACTTCTGTGATGTACCGGTGAGCAGTCAGCGACCCTTGCCCGCGAGCACCTCCAGTCCGGGAAACGCATACAAGGTCAGTTTTGCCGTCGCAAGATATGCCGCCCCAAAACATGCAGGAGCCACCCCCGTATTCCACAGTTTCTTGAATACAGGCTTGTGCGAATCGCTCCCCCTGCCTCCTGTACACTCTTTTTCGCCTGTCATTACAGAAAAGACACACCCTCGTCTCATCTGAGAAGAGAACTGTTCGCCATTGGTCTAGCGTCCAATCGACGTGATCGCGGGCAAACTGCAAGCGGGATCTACGATGCTCTACAGTCAATCTTGGGCCTGTAGCAGCTCTATGGGCGGCTATTTTCTTCTCTGTTAATCTTCTTCTAATCGTAGAGTCACTTGCAGTTGTCCCGCGAACTGCTTGGAGTTCCTGTCTTATCTCAACAGCATTGGAGAACCGATTTCTCAAGCTCGTCGACACTATGAAGCGGTCATCCCTTTCAGATGTGCAGCGTCGTCTCCCAGATCCATGTCTTCGGACAAAGCCACCAGTCTCCCGGAATCACTGGACTACTCTTCGAACAGCAAAACGGCTTAGGTTGAGTTGCCGGGCAATATCACACTGCCGCACCCTTCGGCGCAGCAGTGCAAGAACTTGTGCAGCTTCTTCAGGAGTAGTATCCATGTTGAGGGTAGTATTTTTTACTTGTGCGCTTAACGTGTGTCACCTTCAAAGTTTGGATAGTGAATGACCTACATTTGACGTGTAATTACCTTTTTATACCCCTTTTATGTAGCGCAACTAGCGACCGTTTGAACGCGTATTTGAGCAATACTTTTCTTAATACCACGATATTCGAGAGATTTTTATCGTTTATAAAATGAAACGATTGTTTATTTCAAGGTCGTTTAATGCCCTTTCAATTGATACCAAATAGTTCTCTCATATTTGGTTTCAAATAGGAATTAAAATGGTTTGAAGTAAATTTTTCAAAAGGTGCGATTTTTTTGACGCCGAGTGTATTTTGACATAATTTCAGTATGCCACAATCCTATATTGTTTCAATATCAAATGAACACTCATCCGCTCGGAAGTTGGTCTCCCTAAGAACGGCCCATACATTATCGTGTTTGGTGGGGACAAAGTTTGGCGCGACCTATAAAGAAGTAAGGAGGCACCCCTAAAAAAACATTCATGATTTTATTTTAGATAGATTTTATTACAGATTTCTTACTAGAAATGGCATAGTAAGAACAGAATAGTAGAACAACTCCCGCGCCGTTCGAGGCTTAAATGCCTACTGCTGCAGGGCTGTCAATTTATATTGCGGCGATGCGACGAACGGTATGCGGCCACAAAATACCTATTTGTTTTGTAGCGCGGCGTATGTATCATCTTTAAAGCAAACAGCGATTTACTACTTATTTTTGCCTATTCGTATGATCGCATTGGTGAAATGATCGATCTACTTGCAGGTATTGTAGACTTGCACGCGTCGCTAATCGTTTAAGATTCCCCCCAAGACCATCGCATGGCCCCTTTTCATGAAACGTTGCGTGAAAATTTATCTCCAATGTCGCTAAGAAATCAGAGCCACAAATAAAGCAATTACGAAAAGTTTCCGTTTATTCATAGTACTCTTTGATCGTACCACAGAGTAGAAAACCCCCTCACACCTAAGAGATGGCGTTACTAGTCGCGTTTTGTAATTAAAAACATATTTTTTCACTTCCTCCTTCTAATATTTCTAATCAAACGTATATTTATCAAGGTATTTATATTTTTTATTTAAATAAGTATATCTAATCTTTTTAAGAGCTAAGATACACTTGAACAGGATAATAAATGTTAATATCGTCTTGTTTTAATTTCATAATTCGCAAACTAACCGACGTAAGCTACATATTGAAATAAAATGAAAAAATTAAAAATTGATTGAACTTTTCAAAATTTCGTTTTGAAATTTTTACTTCCGGTTTTGTACATGAAAAAAAATTTTTTTTTCTTATTTGATTTTGTTCTCAAAAAGAACAAGAAACTTTCTATACAAATGGCTAAGTTTAACATATTATTGTATATTTTTAATATTCGAAAAACTACTTCAAAAATTCCGAATTTAAATTTAGACTATTCTTTAGAAGCCCATAACTTGACAAATAAACATCATATTTTTTAAATTCTGTGTTCACTTTCGTATCTACTAGGAGTACAATTGGCCTCAATATGAACAAATTTCAGAACCTCACTTTTTTTCCTGTCCGCTTGACGTGAAATGCCCCTAATTTGAAATGATCCTTTAAGGATTTCGGTTTATAATATTGTGTTTCGGAACCCTATATTTTTGATGGACTACAATAATATTATAAGGGGTTGATAAGGGAATCTCCCTGTGTAAAATTTTAGGAAGAATTCTAATCCCCGTCAAAAATTAATGAACAGTACAAACTGAATTTATTCATAGTGCTTCGAGACCCATTAATAATTGTTATAAGTCCATCCATAACCAACGATACCACGATGCTAGTGCCAGGCAGCGCCATCTATTGCATAATAATGATAAATGAAATCTAAAGTATTAGTACAGACGATTGTAACAAAGTGTATTAATTTATAACCATAGGTTTCCGAATGAATACTGGGCTGTTCTATTTACTCCTTCACTTACCCTATCTTTTGGCACATAAACTATACATGGTTGAACGGACCGTTGAAACGTCTGATCGCAGTACTTTTCCTAACACAGTGTAATATCCACAAAATCATTCCTTTTACCACAACAGTAAATGTCAGTCAACTTCATCTGATTAAAAATATGACTTTTTAATTCAATTTGCCAAATTCCCTTAAAAAAATATATTTCAAAAATTACGAAAACATCGAAACATTTTGAAAAGTTGTGTTTCAGAAGTTATGTGTCTACCAACGAGATGGTTTTGGTCTCAAATTGGATCAAATTTAGTTTACTTTGAAAACGTACAATGTAGTAGTTATCGAAAAACTAGTCCTTCAGAAACAATGGAGGATTATGGCAGTTGGCGTTAACGGCATGTTCAAGAAAACAAAGTGCGTGCATTATACAAAGCGCAAAAAGTTGTATCTTGAGAAAAATTGCATGATTTTTTAAAGTCCCGGGGGCAAAGTAAGTTTTTCGGAAAAATGGATCCAAATAAATGGTTTTGAACGTACGAATGACTGCCATCCTGAAAACTGTCGATGGCTAGAGTCCGCGCCACCAGGAAGTCCTACGACGAAGTCTTTATTGGCTTTGGTATATGAACCTAAACGCCTTAAATCATTGGACTTCAATGGTGGCGAGGACTCTATGATTGACCAATGAGCGGTCATCATGTTTTTTTTACTTTATCGTTCCGATTCATGTTTACGTACTTTACATGCAGTTCAGCTTTGTAACTTTATACAAGCCGAGTAACTTTAACAAACTCATGTACAGAGCATGTCACAAAATCGCAAATATCTAGTTTCTCCATACTTTTAGACATTTATGGTTTTGATGTAGCTTTTATTTCGGCAGAATCCTTACTAACTTGATTTAGTGAACTGAACATGCTAGACCTGCCATTCATTTTTGCTGTTTCTTGGATTTTTGACAAGGTTGCGTTCGGCCATCAAGGTCGTAAACTTGGATTATTCATTGGGGCTACAATTCGGCAAGGTTTTAACGCGACAAGATTACTCGATAATTAGTCAAAGAAGACCTTCAAAATAATCAGTAATATATCACAAATTTTAACTGATTTTATTGTACAATTTGTATAAACTTTTGATTTGATTTACAAATATTCGTATAAAAATCGACAATCTTAATGTGTGGGCTTGGCAACTTGTCTATATTATTGGCACGATTCCGTTTTACTTGGTTGCTTGGCGGTTGTGAAGGCGACCTATGGGCAGTATTAATTTAAATAAGCATAATAAATACAGAATAACTGATGAAATCAACTGTCTGCACGTCCATGTTTAGTTTTCAATTAGTGGCTGTGGTAGGATGGTGTTGTAAATAGGGTTGCCAGATGGCATGCAATTGGAGGATGTCCTCCGTTTGCACAAATTGTTCACCTGTTTCTCACCCACAGGATGTTGTCCTTTTTTAAAATTCGCGTACGACACCGACAACTCTTAGACCAGTGTTACGTGAACATGTCATTAAAATATCACCTTAAATCCCTTGCGTTTAGCTTTATTTTCAAATGTTCTAACAATGTGACATTAATGATGAGGGTAGTTCTAAAAAATATCTAAATAATATTTTTCCTAGTTCACGAATGTCCTTTTTTTCTAAAATAATCCTTTTTTGTTAACTGCTCTCCTTTTCCATCTGGCAACCCTAGTTGTAAATGAAACTAAAAAGCAGATCTAAATTAAATTTATTACAACATGACCCATTAAATAAGCCAATAATAAATACACTGCATAATAGGAGCAATACTAACTTGTACTTAAACTTTCCAAGAGAATCAACATGAACAGAGAACAAGTTACAAGAACTTAATCAAAGTTTTCTATTTACAAAGGAACATACAAAGTACACAATGTACAAAATACATGATTATTGCGCTGATACACGTATTCAGGCCTCTGCCTAGTAAATCAATTGAATTAACAATGGTGTACACGTCACGTTACTCGATGGTTAATACTTTACGGCTATAGTAGCATTGGACTCTTACATAAAGCGGTAAAAATCATAGTACATTACAACAGTTACATAGAACTGTTCGTTTTACATTCAAAATTATCGAAATTTGATGAATGCAACAAATTAGAATTACATAACTACTCAACAATTAACACGACAGCTTAACTATTAATTAACTACTTCAATAAATAAACAATATTTGAGTATGTTTATCCTATCTAGCTGTTATTTCACAACTCGGTACAATAATGGATAGCTTTAGGGATCACTTACGTATTACATTGATTCATATATAGAGGGTGAATAAATAGAAAATAAGAAGCGTATTTATATACCGGTGTATTAATTACGTTCTCCGAAAATGAAGGAAACTTAAAAAAAAACGTAAAAATATTCACTTCCCTATGTACATTTTCAACTCTTACTCGTAATTTTTTATGGGATTGTTAGTTTCCAAAATTTTTAAAACCCATTCGTCTTTTTTTCCATGGCAAAGCGAAACGAAATTTAATGTAATTGCAAAAGTCATATAACAAAGATACAAGTTCATCTGTTTGATTACTAGAGCATGTTGTTTAATTTTCTGATCACGTTCTTAATACACCTTGTATATATACAATAAACAAGTCAAAAATAAGTTAAAATGCCGAAACAAATGTAAATAGATAAAAAATAACTTTATGTTGATTTCTATCTACAAAAAACCTATCGTTTGTGTGAACTACTGCTGCATTATACATACTCGTACATCTGTCATCTTTACAATAGGTAATTTTGAAATATAATACAATATATGAACAAGAACACGTCGTCACAATAAGCTATTACAATAGATGCGTTAATAGTAAAATTATGATAATAGCCTGTTCAAACCAGAAGCGCAGTTCACATTTGAGGCCACTCTGGCTCTCATCGCCTCATTTTTAAATTGACATCACCAAATTGTCCAAGAGCAGAAAGGTATCGATAAGCTAAGAAAATTGACCCTTATTTGCCAAAAAAATTAATTGTTTTTTTAATTACTCATTGTTTTATTAAAATGCAGGACACTAACTAAACGCTACAATAAATTAAAAGCGAAAATGTCAACGTTTTCTTCACGAGAAAAATCGGCAAAATGTCTTTTTTAGAAAATTATATAATTTTTTTACTATATCGATTTTTTTAGACATGATCGCATTTTTTTGTGTCCTGTATTTTACTAAAATAATAAGAAATAAAAAAATATATAGTTAATTTTGTGATATTGGGGTCAATATTCTTAACTTATCGATACCCCTCCTTTGTTTGTCTTCCAGTTTGAATGGACCACATTAAATGATGACATAATACTTGGGTCCAGAGACGGTTTGGACACTCAGCGCAATCACCGGTTGCAAATTGACGCTATAACTTACTGAAAACACATTAACTAAACATACAGTACAACGTTTTAACGATACATATACAAATGAAAAATGAATTGTACTGTTTCTTGTGAATAATTTGTTCCCCATCGTCAGTAGAATGGATGAATGGTCTCAGTACATGAACATCCGTTACGGGGTACAGTGACATCTATGGATTCAAAAAAGCCAATTTTTGGTATCCAAAGCTGCTCTGAACTCAATTAATCAAACCCGTCGTTCCGAAATTACTAATAAGAGATAGAAGCGCGTTGTTTATCACCTCACTAAACGAAACCATCAGAAGCATAGCGCATCATACTGCTCACAATAGGGGCGGTCGACAAAGAAACGATTAGTGCGCTATCAGTAATTTCGGAACGCAGGACAACCGAGATGGGTTCTATAGGTAGAACATAGGCGTAACTAGGTAGGGGCTAGAGGGGCAAAGCCTTCCCCAGAGTACCGTCTGCCCCCCGCCCCCCTCAGAAATATGGACGTAATTGATCAATTTAAGGTGTTATTTGTATTGTATAGCCCCCCCCCCCCCCCTCCCCCAGCTACATATCCTAGTTACGCCAATGGTGTAATACAGTGTCGCAGCGTCTACTTCTCCATCATGTATCTAGGTATGTCGAACTTGACCTCGACGCCCGCCTTCTTGGCGAGAGAGACGATCTCGGAGAGTTGCACGGCGAGTTGAGCCGCTTCGTCGAGGTCGTCCCGCGGCACGATGCGCAGCCCCGAGTCCGCGATCAGCTTGCGGGCCTCGTTCACCTTTGTGCCCTGGGGGATTACACGTGTTTATTATACAGGCTGACTTTTAACCTAACCCCAATAATTTAATATATTGTAGAAGAATAAAGACTGGCTTTATAAAAACCATTCAAAATTATATGCACAATTTTTTATTTTATTTAGCGCAACTTGACTTGGCAACTTAAAATCCAAAGAAATCATGGTCACCTGGACAAATAAGACAATGGGATCGCGCGAAGTTATTTTTATTAGTGATACCACTATTTTGGACTATTTTACAGTTATTTCGAATAAGAATGGCTGGGATAACCAGACATTTTATTTCCAAGTAACATTTCTTATATTATTTTGACTTCAAATTTTAATTGATTTTACATTTAAAACGTGTTCTACTAACGTTTCTAAATAACTTCTAAATTTATTTGGGTTTATTTAAAAGTCAGCCTGTATAAGGTGAAATTTATTTATACAGCGAAATTCATACTGGAGGCTTGATAAGTGATCAGTATCACGCATTGGTAACACTTCGCTAATTTCGCAAAATAAATTATTGACGTCCCCTAGTGATTGACTCGGGGACGGGCTTGCGTTTGTAGGGTACATGAAAAGAATAATTTACGATTTTCACAAAAAGGGTCATCTGACCTTGATACTGAGCAATTACCGAGTCTTAAGCATCAGTTTGTTTACAATTTGATTCATTATTCAAAAACTGACGTCATAAATGTTTTTCCGCGCTTTCAGTATAATGATCACATAAATGTGGCTATTTAAAGATGAGACAGAAAAAAAAAACTAATTTAAACTTTGGTTGCAGTGCACACATAAAATTCTGTTGTAGTACACACAGAAAAGCCGAAAATCAGCGCTGGGGACCTCCTACGGGTACAGAACCTTAGGTGAACTCTCTCGATTGGCAAATACGCAGTTGTGCGTGTGTATTCGTGTTAATTAAATGTATTTTTGTCCCTGATAGGTATTGTTTAAGAATACCTGTACCTTTTTTTCTGTTTTGACAATAAACGTATCTTATTATTAGATGACAAATGGATCAGATAAATATTAACCATAGAAGGTATGCCATAGCAAACATGTTGCGTAACAATCTTTCTGTTGTGGAACAATGGCATTTCTCGACAATGATGTCCACAGAATGGATTAGAGCATTGATCGGCAACAGGCTGACCGCCGAATGTTGTTAAATTACTTACCCACCTATTAAATGTATGTGATTCATCTTTCTCAAATATGTTTTTTTTAAACAAATACCGTTGTAAACCAAACTTTAAAAATCGAGCTCAAGACCGCAGGTGTAATTTCTCGCATTGATTTAATTAATAAATTTTAAAGAATATCATTTATAAGAATTGCTTTGTTTTATATAATTACCTTACATTAGTCAAAATAAATGTTTTCAATTAGTAAGTATTATGAGCTTTTATTTTCTGGACATCGATAAAAATTTTCAACAGTATCCTGGACCCCATTTTAAATTACTTGCCGACCCCTGTATTAGAGGGCCGAAAGGGAAGTCATACTGTTGCGTACTTATTATAAATATGTTTATTCGCAGAAATGCTACGCGGAAAAGTTTCTCGCATAAAGTTGATTTTAGTTGCAACCAGCTAGTTTAAAAAAAATCTGTCGATGTAAAGATTCTCGTTTCATTTCGTTTTTAGGACGAAGTAGAGGCATACGTGTTCTATGATTATAAGGTGCAAGCCACACAGAAGCGTTATCGGTGGTATTCAAGTGTTTGATTTTGATCTGACAAGATGTCTTCCTCTGACGACGAAGGTGTGGGCGCGGCGCGCCCGCGGCGCAACCGTGGCGTGCCGTCTCGACGCCTGTCCAATGTTCTTTCATACAAAACGTAGGAGAGGGACGTGGTGTAAAACAGATAGAAGAGGTGCACTGGAGGGTGCGCCCGCACCCGCGCCGTTTCTATATGGCTTGCACCTAATACAACACATTGTTAAGATTTCCGTTTATCTCATCAATCTTTATTTGAATAACAGTTTGGATTCGGGAAATTTTCATATCACCGGAGGCATCGCCTGATAAGATTATTCTGTCGCAATACGACAGATCTCGAAGATTTATAAAGATGATATCAAAATGTTCTTCTAGTATATTAGAGAAGTCCCGACTCACTCTTTGACAACTCATCAGCGCCCAGTCAAAACCCTTGGACCTAGAACACTGAAATGTTTTGAAAATTTTCCTTTTATAAGGAATGAGGCTGGATTTTTCGAAATTCCACGGGATCAGGGATCCGCGCGAGCAATCCTGCAATGCCATCATATCTATACTATACTAAATTCGTGTCTGTACATTGAATATTTTCGCGAAATTTTAAATGAAATGGGTTAATAACTCGAGAACCACTCAACGAAATGCGGTTTTTACTATCATCGTAGTGACCCTGGTCAACATATAGGTTATAACTATAAGAGGTGTTCATAAAATAACCGTCAAGCCGAAAACAGGGCAGAGATTAAAATAACCGCGAGTGGAGCCGCGGGCAAAGGCTAGTTACATTATAAATATTTTGCCTGTCATAGTAAATAATAATAGTGTAACAAGTCCGTCAATAGTATACACAATGAGAACGTAGATGTATTTATATATGTGTAGCGTATAGACGGATGAACATACACTAAGGCTGCGCCGCTAAGGCCTTACCCCTGGTGCACGATAATCTTACTGAGCGGTTTTGAACTTCAGTATGTTGTCAGAAAGTCTACATTAGAACGCTCGCTTCGTGCGCTGCCAGCACGCAAAATCAGTGAATTTTCGGGGTTTTCTGTATTTTACGAAAAAGTTATTGATGTAGGAAATTTTTCACCTGACATCGGAAAATAAACCATGTTTTCTTGTTATAGCAGTAATTTCAGACATACAACTCAAGCTGTTTAGACATAAAACGAAATAATAACTTAAAAAGGCATCATTTTCAAAAATAAAATCTATCGAGCGAAATGTGTCCAATTAGGTAACCGACTTGACAACGGAAAGACAAAGGTCTGAAAAAACACGTGTCCAAGTTTTACATTGATCAGATAAGTAGTTGACTCAGCATATTAAAAAAAAAACAGTCGAAACACCCAATACAAGCTGGGTTTAAGTACAGAGGTATTTACCTGAAGTCGCACAATAACAGGTATCTGAATGTTGAGGGTCTTGGCGGCCTGCAGGATGCCCTCCGCGATGACGTCACAGCGCATGATGCCTCCGAAAATGTTCACCAAGATGGCGGTCACTTTCGGGTCAGAAAGGATGATTTTAAAGGCTTCCTGGAATAACAACAAGAGTATAAATGTTAGGGGTCCAAAAACGCTCGAACTGATCTTTTCTAGTTTGTAAAAAGGTGTTGCTTCGGTGTAACACGACTTAACTTGTTTGATAGGACTAAACTTAATTTAAGAGTTCTGTCTTTTTCTTTCTTTATCGAAAAGACAAGGAGAGGACGCTTAAAATAAGATTAGTTCTGTCAAATAAGTTAAGTCGTGTTACAGCGAATCGACACCAATATACGGACAATCTTGTCTCAAGTTCGCTTTACGCTATTTTAACCAGCCGACAGTCAAAAAACGATCCGGTAATTGTTCTTTCGTCTCAAATTTCAACTTTATCACGATGAGTAAAGATTTAAAGCAGAAAAGCGCATTCACGCGCATAGTTAATATTTATGAAATACTCCATTCATTAATATCCTAAAATAAGTTGTGTGCTGAGTTAATTGAACTAATAATAAATAGTCCAGTTTTGATTAAGTACAAAAAGGTGCAATAAGTGAATCCAGGTGTTATTTTATCGCCACTGTAACAATGTAAATAAGAAGTGGACGCGCTTGTATGGCAAACCATACAAAGGATACTAAAATCCATTTCATTCGTAGTTGGAGACAGTGACCTTTAACACCCCAGTAACATAGAGGTGGTCTACATGGGGGTAAGCAATGTTGCGTGCACAAAGCTATGTTGTAAGGTGAGATGTGCACTCACGGAGACAGCCTGCGCGGTGGCGCCGCCGCCCACATCGAGGAAGTTGGCTGGGTCGCCGCCGTACAGTTTGATGATGTCCATCGTGGCCATCGCTAGGCCCGCTCCGTTCACCATGCAGCCGATGTTGCCTGTGTTATTAATTACATTATTTATAATATATTAGACTAGCCTTCGGGGCTGCCCATTCGCGTTTATTCAATCTCTGCCCCGTTTTCGACTTGGGCGTCATTTACTCAACACCCTTTACAGCCTATATTTTAACTAGGGTCACTACGATGATAATAGAGAGAACTGCATCCAAATACGTTGAGTGGTTCTCGAGTTAAAACGGACAGACAGAAATTCTAAAAGCGGTAGTTTTGGCTTCAGTAGAATAAACAAATAAATCATTTGTTTAAATGTTTTACTACTTTATTATTAGTAGATTTATCAAACAAAAGCCCGTGATGAATAACATAAACATAACTTTCACTAAAATTATCACAGACAGACACCTAAGTTATTTATAGGTTGTTTCTTTTATTTGCCAATTAATTTCAAATATTCATTTGTTCTACTTTCTACTAAGTAATAACCTAGATGAGGGCCAAAGATAACCTGCCAAATTATTTCAGATGTTTTCTTTGTCTCCATTGTATTTTTATATGTTACTTATTTTTTCTGCAGCTATTGAGAATCAAAAAGACTCATATACCACACAAAACTAATAAAAAAACTATCAAATTAATGTTTGCTCAACTACAAGTACGACTACGTTAAAGCAACGAAGAATGAAGTCATATTAGAATATTTGTGAGTTGAAAAACTTGTACAAGCAAGAGGATTTGACATATTAAAGCGATACCTCTTTAGGTACAAATAAAATGAATGTTTCATCGCGATGTTTTGCGTCAGCGTATGTGCTGCACGCGTAGTTTATTATAATAGGTCGCATTTATTGGTTCCATGAAGTTATATTTGGTAGTTCTTAGCAACTAGAAATTAAGATGCGATGATCTCAAAGAGCTACCAGAATGTAGACGACCCAGTCCTAACCTTTAAAAGCCCGGTCCGCGACGACGACAACTTTGATGAAAAACAATATGTTAAATATTTTTCTGGCCTTTATTGCGATGTTTTTGGAAAAACTGGGGACATACACCACTTCATATTGGCCGTCTCAATAAAGGCTTAGAATTTATTTGGTTGTATTGTTTCTCTTTTGCGAGTTATTTTATTACTTACGAGCCCGCTTCGAATCGTTATTCATAATATCTACGTATCAAAATAATGCGCAAAGGAGAAACAATTGAATCAAATAACGTTTAGGTCTTCATATAGATGGCCATTATGGACTGCTGTATGCCCCTGATTTTTACAAAAATATCGCGGCAATGACAAGAAAAGTAATTAAAATAATGCTTCGCATCAAACAGACGAAAAATACGGAATGGTTTCTTAATGACAAGTGATAGAGTCGATTTTCGTAGAGTTCATGAAGTCATACAACCGACCAGTGTATTCGAGTGGGGATGAGGAAATTGAGAATCAAGCCGACTGGGCCCCCAGTCTGATAAGCTATTAACCCTTGTGTTAGCTCACCATCGAGTGCGATGTAGTTGAGGTTGAACTTTGCCGCCTCGATCTCCTTGGCATCCTCCTGGGAAGTGTCCCTGAGAGCGAACAGGTCCTTCTGTCTGAAGTCCGCGTTGTCATCGAATCTGAATTTCGCATCCAAGCAGAAGACTGGAATAAAAAATATATAACATGATTATTAATACATGTGTACTTGTTTCACAATCATTAAAATATGTATGTTATGTGTAAAGGGAATCCGTCCTACTTTAACATTTAGATATCAATAACTTCTGATTTCAAGCAATACCACGATATCCAGATTTAAATTGTTATCCAGATATTAGATATTGTTGAAACTGATTTATTGGGTTATTTATTTGCAATGACATGGACAGCAATACAAAACAAGTGTAAATTACTTTCCTTATTACATACGTTTTAATATGCTATCCCCCAATTTCAGTCGAGAATTTCAAGTTCAGTAGTACTTAACTTTGAAATGCAGCGCTGTTATTGGCTGAATCGTCACTTAAGTATCCGCTTAGCGAGATTTTTCAATTCAGAAACTGGCCCTATATCCCTTATGTAGGTTATCAAAAGAATGTAGAGAGTGCACTCACACTCGCCAGAGATGGCGTCTTCAGCGTAAGGATTGACTTCGATAAGCAGGGCATCCTTCTTCAAGAACAGGTCGTACATCTGCTTGATCATGCCCATTGCTTGGTCATGGTGCTCCTGGAGGCCTATCTATAAAGAGAATTTTATTGTGATGTTATAATTCAAGAAATATAATTCAATAGAATGTTAAAAATATGTTCAAGATTCTTACCTTTTCAATGACCCTTGATATTTGGTCCTCAGTGATACCAGTTTTGATGTCGATTGGCTCATAGGTGATGGCGTCAGGGTTCTCTGCTGCCACATCCTCAATGTTAACACCTCCTTGTGAGGATGCAATGATCACAGGACCCTGCAAATATTCTCCACTGTAATATGCACTACTTAAACTCTGATAAATAACGATACACCTAAAATTTCAATATAAATAAAGCGAGGTCACATTGAGGAGATATTAATATTTTTTAGGTCACTTGAGATAACTTGTCAAACCAATATAATATGCCTAATTTGTATTTCCTGGTCAAAGTTATCTACTAATTCAATGTTTTCTGGTTAAAAATATAAATCACTAGTTCTGTAAACTAAACTATTAAAGGCATAGTTACTCCAAATTTACCAAAGGAACTACTGATGAAACAATGGTCAAGGAGATTGTTACCCACATTGAAACTACGTTCCATCATAACAGCAATGTAGTATTCTCTCCTGGGAAACTTGCGCTCTGTGACCATCACCATATTACAGATGCGGCCGGCAGCACCTGTCTGCTTTGTAACCAAATATTCATTCAACATCTTGCCAGCTAGGTCTCCAGCCTTCTCAGGCCTATAAAAAGGATAAGTTTTATGTTAAATAAATATTTTATACAGAAAAGATTTCAATGTTAAGTTGGGGACTTACGTATCAACCATACGAACACCACCCTTGAGGCCATTTTTAAATGCACCCCTACCACGTCCTCCAGCGAGTACCTACACAAGGAAAAACTACATAATTGTAATATCAAATGATTTTTTTTTCAATGTTTATTTTTCCAGTCTCTTTAAACAAATCAGCAATCTATTTCTAGAAGTATTTCTATATTAAGAAGTGATTTACTTATATAAACATAGAACACACAATAGCAGCATATTAGCAAACAAATAATTAACATTTGAATGTTTTAAAAATATACACAATCAAAAACAAACAATTTTGTTTATTTTATTACTAAAAATTCATGATTTAGATTCATATTGACATTAAAACGGCTACATAGGATGTATTAGCCAGATTCCACCTGACTAATTTCACTGTATTCTTACAGTTTTTTCGGAGGCAAAAATGGTTACGCAGTGGTTACCCGTTTGACACTGACCATGTTTGCCTTTGTTTTGAAACGCTTTCTAACATTAAAACAAACCAACTAAAGATACAACTTTATATGCTGACTGTATTCCAATGCAAAGCAAATACAAGTTCTAGCCTGTATTTTTATTTTTTATTCCTTTCTCGATAGACTCTGGTTATAACAGTTTTTAGCGAAAATTGAATAATTTATATTATTCTCATTATCAACATGATTATCAAAACACAGATCAAGCTTTTGATTGTGTTAAAATGAAACATGATTTAAGTTTAATTACCTGTGCTTTCAGGACCATGTCTTTGGAATTTAGGTCTTTGGCGAACTTTATTGCCTCGTCCTTGGTCTTGGCCACATGGAATTTTGGAACTGGGATTCCATGGTCCCGTAAAAGGGTATAGCTGATGTATTCATGGACATTCAAATTCCGCACCTGCTGCTTTCCTGGTAACCTGTTGGCTGTTGTCGCCAACAACTAAAATACAAAATTGTTGGGATGAAAAAATACAATAGTTAGTTAAATAGAATGTTGATTGACCCATCAAAACATATTGATTGGTTTGTAGTCCAAAGGGCATGCTACTGTCTATAGCTAAGAGATACGATATCCTCGTTAGATGTAAATTTATATCACTAGTACCGACTAACGAAGAAATTGAAAAATTGTGATAGAAGCATTAATTTGGCTAACTATAATTATCAATATGTAGCAGCGCGATTCTGAAAACGATGACGTAAGGGCAATAAAAAAGACAAGGTCAAACTTATAAATAAGACAATTTTATCAAGGCGATTCTTTGATTTCGTAACGATAAAGTATTTAGATGTAGGAATTATTTTATGAGTATTCTTTCATTATTTTTGGAAAAATCTACAGATAAAATATCAATTATATATAAAAATAAAACATGAACTCGGAAGGGTTTCTAACGATAGCATACAAGAATAGGTATTGGATTTTTGAAAGCATATGTGTTGCTTATCTCACCTTAGTTCCATTTTTTAAAAAGACTGTTTCAGCAAGACCAAGAGAACGAGGAAGTAGATTCGCCATTTTGGTATTGTTTGACTGTCTCTGTCTGTCTGTTGTTTGACATTGACAACTTTGACAGCTGCTACAGTGTGACCAGATTTATAGTGCGTTCCGATTCAAGACATAATCGATTACATCGCGTCTATCATCATTCCGAATCACTGATGGCCGTATGGCGGTGTGAGTAGTTTGAAGGTACTTTTAGTGCTGTCAGCGCAATTCGGAACCCGGCCTTAGAAGGCGGATATGAAACCACAACAAAATACAATTTTCCACCAAAAACTAGTGTGGTTATGAATAAACTACGACTTTCCACAAAAAACACCAACGATTGTTCCAATGAGGATTTGATTGTTCAACAAATTAACATCAAAAATCGTAGGGAAAAACGTGGTTGCCGCATAGACCTCTTATTATATCTTTCTAATACACTAGACCGGCTTTCGGCTTGAAACACCGTCAAAAATTCCGTACCCATTCGAATTTAATCAAAGACAATATAGATGTCAAAAATATAAAATTAAAAAGTAGAAGATTGACAAGTTGACGTTAGTTTGTTCTATGTTCTGTTTAGGGATGTTCCGAAACCCACAAGGTATCGATACTTACCCATATGATCCAACGGCTGACAACACTTCTGTGTGCATACCGGCGTACAGAGATTTCCTCTTCTGAACTAGGATGTTGACGCAAAAAAAACTTGTGTGGATGATCCCTACCCCCCACGTTTTCCCAGAATGACGTCATTCAAGATGGCCGCCATTACTCCGCTACCGTTCTGTTAAAGTAAGCGTTTTTTGCTAAAAAGGTAATCTTTATCGAAAAAAAATTACACATTAATGTTTGGCATGAAATTGTCTACTTACAAGTTTTTTTATAAGCATTTTCTTAATACGAGTACTTCAAAGCATTAGTCTAGAAAAAACACTTTTCTATATTTTATGACATAAAATATTTGATTTCCTAATTTTAACACAACATTATTTATCTAATACCCAAGGGTAAGGGGTAACTCTGCAGAAGGGTATACAGAGACTACATATTATCTGATACGAACCTAACAGATCTTTTTCACTTCTTCCACCTCCACCAATTTAGTCTATACTGGGTTATTTATACAGTCTTTAGTTCTATACCGGGTTATTTATTCATCAGTATGTCGCCATACGTAGGCAGCCAGGTCGAGCTTTACTTTCCACTTGCGCACCAGTAATTTCTTTCGTCACACTACTTTTATTCATATTCTCTTCATGCCTAAACCAAAGAAGCATTCCTTTTCCAATTTTAGTCACTACATCTCTTTTCAGGCCGCAACAATATTTTTTTGAACTCTATCGTTCAATGTCTGACCACTTACTCCGTAAGGAACGCATTTTCACGGCAATAACTCTACTTCGATGGTCTACCCACAAAGTGCTCAAAGAAAATCCGATCTTACGTCCATGGATGCCACGGTAAACAATCCGATCAATCTAGTGAAAAGTCCATCTAGTGTCAGTTTTCAGTAATGATTGAATAATTGGTTGGTTTCTCGTTTTCTATGAGCTAGTTTATAATTGTTGGATGTCAGCAAACTAGGAATTGAATTATACGAAACTTACAGAGAGACATGAAAAAGTCTGCACGCATCTGGGACGCAATAAACCGTACTAAATTACCCACATTTGAAACCCAAAATCAATCAAATAAAAAATAAAAAGATAATATGAATTAAAAAAAACTTAAATCTGCTTCGAACAGAATTGTTCAGACTGCACAAATTCATGGTGGAGCGTCTGTTTCAGTTTGAACTATCTGATGTCTCAATGCTCTTTGATGAAAATGGACTTCTTATGAAAAGCAATAAAAGTACTCTTACACATGAACTAGAAAAGAATCTGAGTAACGACGAAAAAGCAATAAAATTTCAGACAGATCAAAGTACTTGTTTTGTCGTAGACGTTATGAACTGTTTGAGAAAAGTGGTAAAAAAAGAAAAAAAAACATTTGGTGATGTTGCCTCTTCTTATTGTAGGTTTACTCTATTACTTACAGCCGGTGCTTCCAGAGTAGACCATGTCTTTGATAGTTACCAAATATACTCTCCGAAAGACTCAGAACGTCTATCCAGGCAAAATAATAATGTAATATTGTTTTCTAAAATACCTATCATCAGAAATTAATCTGCCAGTTCAAATGGAAACTTTCTGGCCCTCCGCATCAAATAAACTTTTACTACAAAAACATATAACACAAAGTTTGATATGCTTGATTGCAAACCTCTACTAAAGTATTTTTACTAAAGTATTTATTAATAACTAGCTTTTGCCCGCAGCTTCGTCTGCGTTGAATTAGTTTTTGTGTACTCCTATACAATCTGCCAATATTTCTCGGACTGTTACCTACAGTAAACACAGCTGGTGAAATGTATGTGTTATGCGCCTCTGTGTTTCCCATTTTGTATGTCTCTTTTAAAGCGTTTCAGTGGAAACTGATTTAGTGGATAAAAAGTAGTTTTTGTCTTATTCTAGATAGCTTTTGCCTGCGGCTCCGCCTGCGTCGAAGAGAATTTCGTGGAAATAAGGAAAACAAAAGAATGCGATTTTTTGAACGACTATATGCAACGGACACCATGTTTAATCAAAGCACTAATAAATACCAATCAAATAAGCTCAAACTCGAAGGGTCTGCTATTGTCCGTTGATAAAATCCCGTACCCACTTTCCAGCCCCATCAACAGACTCTGGTCACCATATTTTACCAAAGTGCTAATAAATACCAATCAAATAAGCCCAAACTCTAAGGGTCTGCTGTTGTCCTTTGAGGAGATCCTGTACCCACCTTCCAGTTCCATCATCAGACCCTGGTTACCATGTTTTACCAAATTGCTAATAAAGACCAATCAAATAAGCCCAAACTCGAAGAGTCTGCTGTTGTCCGTTGAGGAGATCCCGTACCCATCTTCCAGTCCCGTCATCAGACCCTGGTCACCATGTTTTACCAAAGTGCTAATAAAGACCAATCAAATAAGCCCAAACTCGAAGGGTCTGCTGTTGTCCGTTGAAGAGATCCCGTACCCATCTTCCAGTCCCATCATCAGACCCTGGTCACTATGTTTTACCAAAGTGCTAATTAAGACCAATCAAATAAGCCCAAACCCGAAGGGTCTGCTATTGTCCGTTGAGGAGATCCCGTACTCATCTTCCAGTGCCATCATCAGACCCTGGTCACCATGTTTTACCAAAGTGCCAAGAATGTGTCAGAATCATTGTAAATGGAAATTTGTAGTCAGATTAAACCGATACATTTTTCTCGTATGGGACAAAATCAATACATAAACCTGGCTGTAATCACTTTTTCAAGCTAAATATTCGCAAGAGGTTTGTCCGGATCGTTGTAGATGTAAATCTGTAGTCAGATTAAACTGATATAGTTTTTCTGTTACTATATACCATAGTATTTAATGTATCTATGCTGAAACCTGGCTGTAGTCACTTTTTCAAGCTTAACATTAGCAAGAGGTGTGTCAGGATCGTTGTAGATGGAAATCTTTAATCAAAATAAACTGATACACTTTCCTTGTATGGAAAAACAACCGGCTTTATCACGTATAACTAACCGTTTGGTCAAGGCACGCCGATAAAGTAGCTAAGCAGCGTTTTTTCTCCCGACATGGTTCACAAATATTGAATTTTCAAACTGAAAACTGAATTTTATTAAAGTTAACTATAGCCTATGTTACTTAGCAATAGTGTAGCTTTATACGAAAGAAAGAATTTTTAGAATCGGTTCAGTAGTTCCAAAGTTTACCTCAAACATACAAACAAACAAACAAACAAATCTTTCCATTAAATAATTACAAAATATAACAAAAAAAGGAATGCTGCTAAATATAAAGCTTATCTAACCTAAATACGCTTGACTGGTGGTCCTCGCAACTAAGCCGGGAAGGCTTGTTTCGGGAGGGCCTTTGTTAGTGTGCACATTTGTTACTTTATACAGAATATCGTCGACAGATCTATGGTTTATTAGAATTAGTGAATAAAAGCGCTTTTAGGTTACTTATAATACAATGTGTGAATAAAAATAATTTACGGTATATAATGATATTTACACACACACACAGATTTTATAAAAGAAGAAAAAAAAAGATTACTTGAATAATGCATACTAAAATATACACTTTTGTAAATCATTAGGAATCAAAACATAAAATAAAAATAAAATAGATATAATAATAAAACTGATTTATTAAACTGGTATAAGGAGTAATTTTTCGGTATTTTCATAGTTTAAGGAGAAGATATTTGGTTACAATTTGTTTTACATAGAAGCGAGTTAACTGAGAAAATTTAAATAGATGATTAATTTTAATGTACAGGTAGGGAAAGATAAAATGGGGGAAGCGTTGAGCAAATTTAGTATTACAAGACCGGGATGGAATTTTTGGCTCACGTCTCGTTGGAGCCAAATTTTGTTAAAGGGGAAGTGATTTATGCGCTGTCAGAACAGCTTTGAGAACAAAAAGCTGCCTGACACGCAAAACGCCACTTTCCTCATTCAGCTTGTCGGTAGAATATTGGAACGGTCTTTTAAACATTACCTTCAGGACCGACCGCTGTGCCCTTTCAACCTCAATTAGATAAGTTTTGGCAGCGCTGCTCCAAGCTGCGATGCAATAGTTCAATAAAGATTGATATAAGGCCCGGTAGACATTAGTTAGAAGTGGTTTGGAAAATGAGTTTCTTAAGATTTTCATAATGTAGGCCGTTTTACGAACACGGCTAGTAAGTGCGGATGTGAAAGAGAGGTTTTCGTCTAAAAGTAGTCCCAGGTATTTAGTATTTGCTACTCTTTCAATTGCCGGAATGCTCAACTTCATGTGTTGTGTGCTTTTTCTGGTTCACCAGAAGAGTCAAATCTCGTCACACAAATGCCAGCTGCATGTGTATTGAAAATGGGGTTGCAAAACCAATACTTGCCATGGACAAATTTATGATAGATGAAGCAGATTTCCGAATTATGATTCATGCAGAGAATGCGGCACGGAAAGGGTTTAAAAAAATTGTATTAGTAAGTGCTGATACTGACGTATTAGTCCTGGCACTATTTCACTGGAAAAGTTTTCACTCCCTAGGAGTAAACGAAATGTGTATGAGAACTGGAGTTGGTGATACAACAAGACTTATACCTATTCACATGTTAGCTGGAAATGTCGGAAAAGATATTTGCCATGTACTACCAGCACTTCATGCTCTTTCTGGTGGTGACTATACGAGCAAGTTCAGAACAAAAAAAGCTGCAATCGGCTGTAACCCTGAGCATTATTTGAAAGAGTTTGGTTCATCACCGCTATCTCCAGCTTACGACAAAATCATGGCACTTGCTGAAGAGTATTTAGTGCAATTGTTAAAGAAAGGCTTGTCTTGCAAGACCCTTGATGAGTTCCGGCTTTGGAAGTACCTCTATGGGAAAAATGTATCTCTTAATAACTTACCGCCAACAAGTTCCAGTGTACAGGGCCACTGTTTGGTTCAAAATGTGCTAATCTATTGTTTGTAGACCGCTTGCGGTGGTGTATTCATTTTGTTTGTTTTTAATTTGCCTTCTTGTCTATGATTTTTGACAGAAATGACTTGTTGAATTTGGAGCTCCCGGTTTGATTGTGAAATAAAGGTCGCCTGAAAAGTTTTAATAGATTCTTGCTTCAGGGACATGTGTGTATAAAATAAGGTCTTCTAGTGAAACCGTGTTGGGGAATTGTGCTCGTAGAAGCCGGGCTAATTCCAGGAAAAGTGGGTTTATCGCGTTCACTGCGTTCAGATCGGGAACAGCGCCTGGAGAATCGGATTCGTTCCAGGGCTAGTTTATGTGTTTCGGGACAGTATTTAATTGGACGATACAAAAGTGCTGAACAGTGAAGTGAAGAAAGCGTCGATTAGACTTTACATGCACGGGGCAGTAAGCAAGATCGGCCTAACCTTTGACACGCCACGTGTACGCCTGTGGCCAAATTCCCGTCTCTATCCCATCTGCCCTTTCAATCCCTTCCTAGATTTGGTCGTCGGGATTAACGTGGAAGAAAGGCAGGACAGCTTGGCGCACTCGAGCATTAGTTGAGATCTGCGAGGGCAGCCGGCGTCTGGGAAGTCTCAGCAGAACTACTGTGAGTTCGTATTATTTATTAATCTGGGTGAGGACTCTGTCTGCATACTAATTTCGTGCCAGGTATATGGTTTTCTGATATTCTATGGGCCCAATGTAGAATCCCGTATATTTAGTATGGCCGGACAGGGTCTCTCATACATTTTGTTGGTAGCAGAATGCGTATGAGTTGATTATTAGCTTCTTCGTGCTTTCTTCCACACCCATTTGATGATACACTGCCTCGATGAAGCGCAAGAAACACTGGATCCACTTAAGTTCAGATTTGTAAGGACAGAATGATAATCCGTACAGTCGCGCACACATAAATGATTGTTTTCGCGAAAATGTTTTGTCCAATGAAAAAAGTTCTTTTAACAATGAAAAATGTTTTATCAATACTTTGTCAAATGATCGCATGTACAGTCGCGTAGAAACGCGGAATGATTGTACTGATTGTTTTTGTTATTATGAGAATATGCGCGCCGGGAATGGTTCTGATCGGAAAATGCGACAAGTCTTACGGCCGATTTTTGACATTGAGATATTGGGTTCTCCGGGAACTGCTTTAGTCGACACCGGTGCTAAGCACTGCATCGCGGGACATACTCTCCACGCACTTCTCCTCCGTAAAGAGCACCCCCGCACGCCGGCGCGAAGGCTCATAAAGCTTGCTGACGGTCACGTTCGCGATGTAGACGTACTCATGACTACTGTTGATGTGTACTTAGAGGATAGGGTGATTAAGACTCCCTTTCTTATACTTCCTGAGGCACAAAACAACGAGACGTTGCTCGGCATGGACTTTTTGCTCGACGCTGAAGTAGTTATGGATTGTTCACGAGAATGCTGGTATTTTTCTAATAATCACCACGTTCAATACAAAATGCGTTACGAGCCCGCTTCTTTACCAGAAGTTTCCTGCTCTTCTGCGGACGTACTCAGGGATGACGAAGGTACTGTTTTAAATCCGCCCGACCGAGACCTGCTGGCGCAGCTATTGGTTGTCAATACAGACATCTTCCAGCCAGGGGGAGAGCCAACCCTTTTCGCTGAGCACCGCATTGATACAGGTGAGCACCCTCCTATATCTGTACCTCCGTATCGATTGACCCCTGCTAAGAAAGAACTCATGCGACAGGAAATTGATAGAATGCTGAAGGACGACATCATCGAAGAGTGTAAGTCTGCTTGGTGCTCGCCAGCACTCCTGGTGCCCAAGCCCAACGGCAGCATCCACTTTTGCGTTGATTACCGACGCTTGAATGCCATTACCAAAACGGATCATTATCCTATGCCGTTGATTGAAGAGTTACTCCAGTCAACGAAGAGAAACTGTTATATGAGCACCTTGGACCTGCGATCCGGCTACTGCAAGGTTGCCGTAAATGAGCAGGATAGAGACAAGACGGCTTTTATCAGCCCATTAGGCACATTTCGCTTTAAGCGCATGCCGTTCGGCCTCAAAAATGCCCCGGCCACGTTCTCGCGCCTAATTGACCGCTTGCGCTCCTGCTCATCCTTGTCCAATGTGACTATTGTGGCCTACTTAGATGACTTGCTGATCATCTCTGAGGGATTCCAGCAGCATCTTCAAGATCTCGAGGCAGTTTTCAATCGCCTGCGTGAATTCAACCTGCGGGTAAATAGAGAGAAATGCGTGTTCGCCAGAGAAAGTGTCAAGTACCTGGGCCATCTTATTACCCAACAAGGCGTTTCTCCCGACCCTGAAAAGGTCCAGGCAGTACTGAACATGAAAGAGCCGAACAATCTGAAACATCTCCGAACATTCTTGCAAACCTGCTCCTGGTTCCGTAAGTTTATACCTAACTTCTCCTCTGTAGCAGAACCACTCACAAGGTTGACGAGAAAGAACCAGACCTGGAACTGGGGTTCAGCTCAAGTGACAGCGTTCAACGAGCTGAAAAGACTTCTCACCTCGGCGCCTATCTTAATCCAGGCTGACTTCAAGCGCCCCTTCATCCTTCGCACGGATAGTAGTAGCTACGGGATCGGCGCGGTCCTCCTTCAAGGGGAGTATAAAGAAGAGCGACCAATCGAATACGCTAGCCGTTTATTGACTTCTGCTGAGCGGAATTATTCCACTACGGAACGTGAAGCCTTGGCCGTAGTGTGGGCAGTAGAACGATTTAGAGGTTACTTGGATGGACATCCAGTAATAGTCCGCAGCGATCACCAACCTCTTCGGTGGCTGTTGACGCTTAAGTCCCCTACCGGACGCCTGGTGCGTTGGGCCCTAAAGCTCCAGTCATTTGACATACAGTACCAATATACTCCAGGTAAAGCAAACGTAGTGGCGGACACGTTGAGTAGACCATTTTGCTCCGAAGAGACTCGAGATGGCTGTGGTATCTGCTCCGTGATTGTAAACTTACCCACTAAGAGCCCTGCAGAATTGAGGCAGGAACAACTTGCTGACCCGGAAGTAGAGAAGATTATCAAGGAGGTAGAAGGTCCAGATGAAGTAGCGGCTCGCCGGTGGATTGAGCGTGGGTACCTAATGGAACAAGGTGTACTCTACCGACTGAATCCAGATTCGGAAAGTGAGTCTCCTCAGTTCGTGATACCCTTCAATCTCCGAGCTGAGATCCTGAAAGAGTGCCATGACTCGTCGCTCGCTGGTCACCCTGGAATAGATCGTACCTACCTTAAAATCTCCAAATCCTATTACTTTCCTGGAGTGAGAAGGGTCATCACTGATTATGTGAAAGGTTGTGTGGACTGTCAGCGCTACAAAGCTGCCAACGATAAGCCTCCTGGCCTTCTCCAGACTCCAGTGCTACAACAACGAAACGAAGTCTTAGCCATAGACTTATTCGGTCCCTTACCTGAAGGTGAGAACGGCGAGAGGTGGATTTTCTTAGTCGAGGATACCGCCACACATTGGGTAGAACTCTATGCCCTTCAGGAAGCGACTGCTGAAGCCTGCGCACGTACTCTCATCGAGGAATACTTCCTCAGGTACGGCTTACCTCGCAGAGTAACCTCCGATAATGGCGTACAATTCGTAGGAGCTGTCATGCTACAATGTGATGAATTTTTATATGCAGCGGGGTCAGGAAGCAAGAACAATATCCTTATTTATTTAGTAACATATTTACTTTATTAAACACTGTCTTCATCTTAATGGTGGACAGGAGCAAGAGAGAGAGAAGTACATACATTTATTTTATATCCGCTTGGCGGCAGCACCGCTCGCGTGTTCATCTCACATGTTGTACAAGGTCGTATTCATGTGTCTAGCTGTTTATAACTTAACACTCCCTCTCAATTACAAAGATCATGTTTGTTCTATTTAATCATATAAAATTAACAACTTAAATTCAAAACATTATCTTGTAATTGCTACTTAATATTTTACTTGAAATGTTTATAATAGTTTACACTTTAAAAAAATCTTTACTAAGACTACAACATATATTTTTTTAATAATTTTGAATTCAATAAGGTTGTCTCCCTTGTCTCCCCCTCAACATTAATTTACAAATCAAATAAATTCAATGTTGCACATTAAAGAAAAATAATTAAGTTTTTTTTTTAACATCATGCTTTGCTTATGTTTAAATTACAAAATTAATGAACTGAAGTATTATTTATATATTTATGTAGTTATGTAAAAATATCTTAAGTGTATGTAGTTATACAAATATTTAGTTATACAAATGCAGTTCTAGTGTAAGTGTACAGTTAACCAATATTAAGTTTCTTACAAAAATATGTATGCTTGTTCAGACATAGTGATTTAGTTAAGATATCAGCAATATTATTATTAGTTGGTACATATGACAATTTAATCAAGTTATTTTTCACAGAATCCTTAATATAATGGTATTTTATGTCTATATGTTTGGTTCGCTTACTATTTTCATTGTTTTGTATCATGTTTATTGCACTCTGGTTGTCTATGAGAAGGTATGATTCTATGTTAACATTACAAAATTCCCTTGTTAAACCTTTTATGTAAATTAATTCTGTTACAGATAGAGCTCCTGCAACGTATTCTGCTTCTGCAGTTGATAATGCTACGGTTGACTGTTTTTTAGTGAACCATGAAACCAAGTTATTACAGTAAAAAATTGCGCAACCGCTTGTGCTCTTCCTGTCAGTGGTATCACCTGCCCAATCTGCATCTGAATATGCTGTGATGTTCTTTGCTGTATTAGACTTTGTGTATACTAAACCTTTATTAATAGTGCTCTTGAGATAACGCAAGATCCTCTTACCTGCCTTCCATAATTGACTGGTTAGCTTGTCCAAATATCTGCTCAGGAATGTTACTGCAAATGTGATGTCCGGTCTGCTGATAAGAGAAATGTACAAGAGTGACCCTATAAGTTCTCTGAAAGGAACGTTAATTATTTCTTGTTCTGTATAGCTTGTATTAAAGTTTGCCTCCATAGGTGTAGAAATTGGTCTACAATCTTGCATGTTGAATTTTATTAAAACTTTTTTTATCATCTCAGTTTGTTTGATTTCAATAGAATGTGCTTTCCTTGTAATTTGCATTCCCAGATATTCCCTGACTTCTCCAAGATAGTTTGTATTAAATTCCTTCTTCAATAATGATATGATTCCTTGATCCTTTCCCGTTGTCAAAATATCATCCACAAATAATAGTAGCCATGTTTTATCTTTTGTGTATAGGCAACAATCATATTTAGACTGTGTGAATCCTTTCTTTATAATAAATTCGTGAAAACGCTGATTCCAACACTTTGGAGCTTCTCGTAGTCCATATAAAGCTTTTCTCAGTCTAAGTACTTTTCCTTTAGGTATTTCTACTCCTTGTGGACATTTTATGTAGACTTCTGTATCTAAGTTTCCATTCAAGAATGCTGTTGGCACATCTAATTGGCTAACATGTAAATCTTCTTGTACTGCATGGCTTAACAGTAACCTTACTGTTGATAGTCTAGCCACTGGTGAATAGCAATTGTATGTATTTTCTTCTTGAAAGCCTTTTGCTACTAGTCTTGCCTTTTTAACATCATTTTGTTTAGTCTTGAATATCCATTTTGTATCAATTGCCTTCTTATCTTTTGGTAAATCTGCCACTTCCCATGTTCCTAATTCTTCATGTGATTTTATTTCCTTTTTGATTGGTTCTTCCCATTCTTCTTTTCTTTTCATTGCATCATTGTAATCTTGTGGATCTCCTGTGTATAAACAGTATGCTGTATAAACTTCATAATCATCTAGCTTCTTTGGTGCATTTACTACCCTTCCTGTTCTTGTCGTATTAGGTTGATTAATGTTCTGATTTTCTCTTTCTGTTTCGTCTTCATTGGTTTTATTCTCTTGGATGTTTTCAGTTTCTTGTTCAATTTCCTTTTCATAAATTTGTTCTTCTTCTGCTTTCTTTGAGCTTACTTCATTTACTTTAGAATTTTTGATTTCTTCCTCTTCTTCTTCAATGTATTGATAATTATTGTTTCCCTTTGTTGTCCTTGTTTCTTGAAATACATAATCATTCTCATCAAATCTCACATCTCTAGAAGATATGACTTTGTCCTATTCTGGAACCCATAATCTATATCCTGCTGTAGAATATCCCAACATTCGCGTTTCAATTGCTCTCTTTTCCCATTTATTTCCTTTAGGTAAAACCATTTTCCATGTCTTACTTCCAAATACTCTTAGTTTTGATAGATTCAACTTTCCATGCATAAGTTCTTGCGGTGTTTGAAAATTTATGGATGATGAGGGGCATCTGTTCAGCTGGTATGTAGCGCATGCTACTGCTTCTCCCCATAGATGCTTTGGAAGTTTTGTCTCAATTAATAAAGTCCTTGCTCTGTTGTACAACGTTCGATTCATTCTTTCAGCAACTCCGTTTGACTGCGCTGAGTATGGCTGTGTATACTGGATTAGAATACCTCTGTTCCTACAAAAATTGTCTATTTTATGATTCTTAAACTCTCCACCATTGTCGCATCTGATCTTCTTTACTCTGATTTCCTTCTCTGTTTTCAATTGTCTTATGTAGTCCAAAAATTGTCTGTGGCCTCGCTTTTTTGTTTCAATAGATATACAACGCAGAAGTGTGAAAAATCATCAATTATTACCTGATAATACAACTCACCATTAATTCCGGGTATTGACATCGGTCCTGCCACATCCGTGTGCAAAAGTTCTCCAATCTGATAAGACCTCGGCTTTGGTACTGGGTTAAATGGTAAACGTGTTGACTTACCCATTCGACAGGGACTGCAGGTTCCCTCACTCGCTGGTAGATTCATCATTCTTAAGTAGTTCCCGTTCAGGTGACCTAGACGTCTGTGCCATAAGTCTGAATTACATGCACTATTGCATAAATTATCATTATTAGAGCAAATTTCCATCTCTAAAATAAAAAGTTTTCCTGTACTTTTACCTATTAACATTTTCATGGTTTTGTTATTAAAAATTTCCACATAATTGTTACTGAACCTAACGTTGCAGTTGCTCTCTATAACCTTTTTCACAGATAACAGATTGAATTGCAAATTTTCAAAAATTATTGCATCTATAGACACTTCATTACCATTACATCTCAATAATATAGTACCCTTTTTAGTAGCAGTTATATATTCCCCATTGGCCAAGTATATTTTCATTTCCCTATCTAGTTTATTAATATTACTCATGTATGGTTCAAAACTTTGTTGTATTAAGTGCTCTGTGCAGCCAGAATCAATAACCCATTCTATTATATTTATGTCTATACTATGACAACAATTCTCTTCAATACCTGTTACGAAGCAAAATTTTTCCTCATCATCTTCCTCGACTGCTACTGCTGCTGCTTGATGCCAATTTCCTTGTCCTTGTCCATGACCTCTTCCTCGATATTGTCCTCTGCCTCTATTTCCATACTGACCTCGTACATGTCTATTAAACTGCCCTCGTTCATGAAACTGTCCTCGTCCATGAAACTGTACTCTCCCTTGAAATTGTCTTTGGCCTTGACCACGAAATTGTCCTTGTCCTCGGGATTGAACTCGTTCTCCCCGTGCTCGTCTAAATATGCTGCGACATTCTCTCGCAAGATGACCTGGTTGTCCACAGTTGAAACAATCTTTATTTTGCAGCGCTGTATAACTGTATGATGTTGTGTGTGTGTAGTATTCTTGATTTTTAATTCTGCATCTAATAATTTGCTTTTTACATACTCCATTGTTAATATTTCTGTAGATGTCTCCATGGCTGTGATGATGGGTTGATAACATTGGGGCAATGACATAAGGAGATACGTGAATTTGTCAGTTTCTTCCATCTTTGAAATATCTTCAATTTTCCTTACAATTTTATCAAATTCGTAAAAATATTCTTTCAAGTTTTCGTTTTCTTTGCACTTCATCCCAATGAGAGTCTTTCGCCCTTGCAAACTTATCGTTCTTAGTTCAAGTCAATGACCTCCCCGACGCTGTAAATGGAGATATGTATATCTTTGCTGATGACGCATGCGATATTTTAACAGGTGACTGCACACCCAACCTAGAAATTGAAATCTATAGAGATATATCTAGCCTACAAAACTGGTTTAATGTGAACGGTTTGGTTCTAAACCTATCAAAAACTCAGTTACTTTATTTCAACCTAGGGGGCCCCCCTCCTAGACCTCTATCAATTAATATAAATGGTGACACTCTGAAGCAGATAAAACATACAAAATTCCTAGGCATAATAGTGGACTCTGCTCTCACTTGGGAACCTCACATCTCAGCGCTTTGTGGAAGACTGAGCGGAGCTTGTTTCGCTCTCCGTCGTCTGTCCGTAATACTCCCAACTAAAGAAGTACGCTCTTGCTACTTCTCACTTTTCCACTCGGTGCTGTGCTATGGGTTGGAGCTCTGGGGAGATGCTGCCGAGTGTAAACGTCCTTTCATACTGCAAAAAAGGGCTATTAGAATACTTTCTCATGTACCTCTAGACGAACACGCTAAACCTTTATTTATAAAGCTGAAAATTTTAACCATGACTTCACAATACATCTACAACGTTTCAAAGTTTGTAAGAGAAAACCCAGTTACTTTTCCTACAAAAGCATCTTTCCAATCCTACCTAACCCGCCACTCTAATAAACTCCATATACCTAAACATAAATTATCTAAATCCACAAAGTCCGTCTATATAGCAGGATCAAAAATATACAATGCGCTTCCTGATGCAATCAAATCTTGTAAAGAAACCACAACATTCCTAACTAAACTAAGAGCATGGCTAATTGAAAAATCGTTCTATAGTGTTAAGGAATATTACACTTCAACAAATACAAAATAAACTAAAAATTAATTAAATTTAAATTTCAGAAAATAATGTAAAATGTAAAATACTATAATCATAATGAATATAATTTGTTAAAGATTTAAATGTTAAGTATAATATTTTTAACGTTAAATATAATTTATTGTAATAAAATAACGAATGTCATATCATATAACCTGACCTAACAATTGACCTGTAAATAATTTTATTTATTAATAAATTGAGTTTGAGTTTGAGTTTGAGTTCGTAGATAAATGTTTGATAACGTGCTTTTTCTTTCATAAACTTCGCAGAGCTTTTTTATCATATTACTTGCCGTTTCCTCATCTTTTATGTATTCCAGTTGACTGTCCGATACAGATTGAACGATAATATTTCGTGCCTTGGCGTCCATTTTCTTAAATGATTCTTTTTCTTCACTAGTCTTTAAATCAGATTTCGTTGACAATGCTTCGAGGCATTCTTTAAATTCCATATAGCTTTTTATTCGAAACATCCAGCTTGAAAAATTTTCCCCGTTGAAAATGGGCAATGTTCCGTAATTTGCGATATTTGCCGACGACGCCATTTTTGCTTCCTTGTGATTTTAAGTTTCAATTTTTGGCACTATTTTACTTTCTAACTTTGATCTGTGCCATCTGGCTTAAACCTGGGCTCATAACCTGATGAATTTCTATATGAAGCGGGGTCAGGAAGCAAGAACAACATCCTTATTTATTTAGTAACATATTTACTTTATTAAACACTGTCTTCATCTTAATGGTGGACAGGAGCAAGAGAGAGAGAAGTACATACATTTATTTTATATCCGCTTGGCGGCAGCACTGCTCGCGTGTTCATCTCACATGTTGTACAAGGTCGTATTCATGTGTCTAGCTGTTTATAACTTAACACAATGTATGTACATCTTAGGGATCAAACAAAACTTAGTCCCGCTCTATCATCCTGAGGCCAACCCCGCCGAGCGCAAGAATCGGGATTTAAAGGCCCAACTCGCTCAGCTCGTGGAGAATGATCATGCCTCATGGCCCAAGAAGCTTGCGGTGATTCCTTTTGCCATGAATAGTTCCGTTTGCCGTACTACTGGCGTTACGCCTTCGTATCTGATGTTTGCTAGAGAAATGAGGTCTCCTATAGAAGCTCGCCATGACTTGCGAGCCAAACTGGACAAAGAGAACTTTGTTCATCAAGTCACCCCTTATCTAAGGTCTTTCATAAATTCTTTATCAGCGGTACGAGAACGAGTAGAAGCTCAGCAAGATCAGTCTAAAGGGGTTGCTGATCAGTCTCGCCGGCCAGGCCATGTGTTCGAGGTAGAAGACAAGGTGCTTGTCAAGTCTCATGTCCCCAGTCAAGGAAGTAAGGGTCTGACTGCCAAGTTTGTGCCTAAACGGGACGGACCGTATGTCATTACTAAGAAGGTAACCCCCACTACTTACCTTATCTCTACAGCCGGAAATCCTGAAGAATCCCTAGGAAAATATCATTCTCAGGATCTGACTCCATTCGTTATTCGTGATGAAGAAGCCACACCACCTCAACCTGTTATACCCAAACGCCACCGCGGTCGTCCGAAACAGCGAGATAATAATGAGCTAGTCCAGGAACGAGGTCGTCCTCCTAGACTAGAGGGGGAGTCTATCGTAAACCCGCGTATTTCAAACCACCGCGGTCGTCTTCCTACGCATCTAAAGGATTATGCGTTAGAGGGGTGTGGAGAGGTGCGCGGGGAGTAACGTCCCGCTCCCGCGCCGAATCGAGAAGATTCCGTTGGAGTCAGAACAAGCCCGCCGCGCGTATCAAACACTTTGTGATTTTTTTAGTTTAAGGCGAGGCATTGATAAACTTTTAATTTCAAGTCGGCGCCTTAGGGGAGTGGAGTGAGGTGGACTTACGCCATACAAATATGCGCTCACGAACTAGCTTATGCCGTAAGGTCGTATGCGGCAAAACAGTATTTTTCATTTAAAATGACAACTATAAGTAATTTAATAAATCCAATCGGCCATATTGAAGTGTTTGCAGACTAGTTTAAATAAAAAACTTAGAGGCTTCATTCGCTCCCGTTTGTCATTAAAATATAAATCTCTGTTTTAAAAGAGGCTTTCTAAATATTTTTTTCTCTGCTATGAAAATTAATCAAACAAAATCTTCGGGCAAAATGATGTCAATGAAATGCTTCATCTAGTATATAAATTGGTAATTACATATATTTTTTCATTGCTGAGAAAAATGGAGATCCATGTCGCCAAAATTTCGTGGCGTCGCCTTAAATCCGAGTTACATACAATAGTTTTACTTCAAATTGTGTTTCTTACCGTGTATCTGATCTGACATTATATGTTTTCAATCTACGTCTCTCTTTTACTCGACCAAGTCTACCTTTTCCACTTAAACTATACGAAAAGTTACCGTTACCTAAGGTTGAAATAGGACATCACCTAAACGTCATCATCATAAATTCATAAACTATAAGTACCAAAAAGGCGACATCCGTCGTAGGTGATATATGAGAGCCACCTATTAGTTGGCAAAATTACATGGTGTACCCCGCTACCCCCCCCGCAAGAACTTCGTACAGGAGGTGGGGGGCGAAAGGGAATCGTGGCAGCGGTAGCGGCGAGGTATTCTGGTAATGTTTGTGCGTAGGTATTGTAAACAAAACACTGCACGTCGTTCTAACCGGACGATTTATTGTCAAAATAGGTCGCTATAAGCAGTTGGTCGCTTAAACCTTGAGCTTGCGTTTTCGTCCCTAAAAACGGATAGATTTATAAAAACGAAGTCGTTATATTCGGATTCTACTGTATCTACATTAATTCGGGGTTGAAACTGCTTTCCACCTTGTTTACATGCATAGGAAATGGTGTAGTATTTTAACTATGGATTCATTGACCTCTCGTATGTATGGATTATAAGTTTTTAATTTTACGGGACACATATGTTTCATTTTTTCAATCAATCGGCTATCGCGTTTCCACAACTGAACACAATGTTTGATATCATAGTCTCTTATAAATTGGTTCAAAAGTTCCAACGAAGAGAATTCTGGATAATTCTCACTCATTTTAACTCGCAAATAAACACCAAACAAACAGAAGTTATGTTTTTGTTGTGGTATCGTATCATCAAGTTGCATATTGACTGACACTGCTAGTTCAACACATTGCAAATTCAAGTTTATTAGTTTATACCTCATCCATCCATCAGCCCGTGTTCGTCCACTGCTGGACATAGGCCTTTCCCAAATTTCGCCACTCATCCAGCCGCCCCCCGCAACGTCCTTCAGGTCGTCGGTCCAGCGGGCACGAGGTCGTCCTACACTACGCTTTGCTGTACGTGGTCTCCATTCTAAAGCCTTTCTGCCCCAACGGCCATCATGTCGGCGACAAATATGGCCTGCCCACTGCCACTTCAACTTACTGATTCTGCAGGCTATGTCGGTTACTTTAGATCTCCGACGGATCTCCTCATTTTGGATTCCATCCATCAAAGATACCCCAAGCATAGCCCGCTCCATAGCTCGCTGAGCGACCTTAAACCGGTGGATCAGACCCTTTGTAAGAGACCACGTCTCAGCGCCATACGTCATCACAGGAAGGACGCACTGGTTGAACATCTTAGCCTTTAAGCACTGCGGTATTGACGACGTAAATATGTGACGCAACTTTCCGAATGCTGCCAACCCAAGCATATTCTTCTGTCAGCCTCGGCATCGAAGTTGTTTTTATCCAGCTGTATGACTTGACCCAAATAAACATATTTTTGAACAACTTCGATGCTGACATTGTCGACGGTTATTGGCCCTTGGATGACGTGACAGTTGGACATGACCTTAGTCTTATCCAAATTCATCCGCAGGCCCACTCGTCTCGAAGAATCGCCAAGGCCGCGCATCATTTCCTCTAGTTCCTGCAGCGATTCCGCCATTATGACGATGTCATCGGCAAAGCGAAGATGTGAAAACGTTTACGTTTATGCTTCGTCCATTCCAGTCTAGTGTTTTAAAGACGTCCTCCAGCGCGGCGGTATACAGTTTTGGAGAAATAACATCTCCCTGTCTCACGCCGCGCTGAAGATGTATCGGTCTTGTTTGTACACCCTGTACTTGGACGGACATCGTAGCGGAGTCATACAGACATTTCAACAACTCCATGTAACGCCAGTCAACTTGGCAACGCTGCAAGGACTGCAGAACAGACCAAGTTTCGATGGAGTCGAAGGCTTTCTCGTAGTCCACAAACGCTAGACATAAGGGCTGATTATACTCTTGAGTTTTCTGTATAACCTGCCTTAGCGTGTGAATGGGGTCCACGGTGCTGTAGCCTTTTCGAAACCCAGCCTGCTCTGGAGGTTGGAAGTCGTCGTACCTACTAAGGAAAATATTCTAACAGCTAAATAATGACTTACGGTTCAATAATTTACAAAATAAAAGGACCGCTTCCCTTTCAGAGCTGTACATTGCAAATTGAACTTTATAACTTTATGCTAAGGAAGATATTCTAGCAACTGAGTAATGACATACGGTTCAATAATTTTAAAAATCAAAGGTAGAGAGTACCTACTATATTCTTTGCTCTTGTGCCCCTTTAGTCACTTCCTAAAATTAATGATACCGTACTAAGTAGGTAGGTACAAGGAAGGAAGGAAGGGAAGGCAGTGTTTACATTCTCTTTGGGGAAGGCCTATTTTATGGAACAAATGGACTAAAAACTACAAAAATTGCTCTTGGTAGACAAGGAGTGGTCTAAAGTGGTAGAAGTACCTACATATAACAGAAAGTTATTTACAGAAATAGGCTTCATAAAGTTTGTAATTTCATGTGTACGCTTTTCAAACAAATCTTCATTCTTTGTTCTACTTGTAGTGTATTGGTAGAATAAGTTATTGTTTTTTCGTGGCTGATAATTGTGATTAAATATTTCAAATACAATGACACCTATTCTCGTGTAGCAAATATTAGATTTAGAGCTGCCATAACCTAAAACTTTTCATTGCAAAATAGGCTTTAACGCAGATGGATAAAAGTTAAATGAGCTTGTATTATTTTAGGTTTTTCAACTCTAAATTTAAGGTTTGCTGCACGAGAATAGGTCACAATTTTTCATTTAGATAAAGCACACAGGCCTTTGATAATTGACGATTGACGACAACCGAAACTCCGATGTGGACACGTTGGCATTGTCGTAATGCGAGCAACTGATTTTGTCGTAGAACAACTTTCAATTAGGACATACCGTCACTCTGTTCATCTACCTAAAGAGGGACAGACAGTGGTATATCGACATATTAGAGGTTCAGGTTGTCGGTCCAGCGGGCACGATGTCGGCGGCCTACACTACTCTTTGCTGTACGTAGTCTCCATTCTAACGCCTTTTAGCCCCAACGGCCATCATGTCGGCGACAAATATGGCCTGCCCACTTCAACTTACTGATTCTACCGACAGTCACTTTCAATCTCTGACGGATCTCCTCATTTCGAATTCGCTAAGCATGGCCCACTCCATAGCTTATTGAGCAACCTTAAATCGGTGGATCAAGCCATTTGTAAGAGACCATGTCTCTGCGCCATACATGATCACAGGAAGGACTTATTGGTTGGTTATACATCTTAGTTATTACAACGCGAGCGAAGCCGCCGGCAAAAGCTAGATAAATAAAAAAGCAAATCTTATAAAAATAAATTTATTGACATTTTACAACAGAAGACTGTTTCATATCCTCAAAAGTTGTTAAATCAACAACATTCTTTATTTGGGCTTCCGTCCACACACCATTACCACTAAAATAATGGTTCTTTTCTAATAAATACAGCACTAAACTCAGCATCTGAGATTTACTTAATTTTAAGCAGTCTACTTGTTCTGCAATAAATGATGATTGATGGTTTGGTTTCTTTGGATCAATCTGTTTGAGAGTATCTCTAATTTTATTCCAAGGGTAAAGGAGAATGGTACAGTTTTCATAAATATCTTTGGCTGAGTAGTTGATAGAAAGCTTTTCATACACCAATTTTATTTGTACTACAGGAACATTGATCCAATAAGGATGCCTCTTTATTACTTTTCTTAGTTCTGCTGAACTATAGTTATTACAAAACAATTGTGAAAGACAGAAAAGTAAATCCTTTCCTTTACCAGAGCGATCACCAGGTGCCTTCTCAAATATTTTATAATGCCGTAAAGACCCAGATAGAATATTAAGACTTAGACATTTCTTATTAATTTTGTACAAAGTCCTGAGTCTTTTCATTGCAGTATTATTATAATAAATCATTCTTAGAAATCTAGGATGATTGAAAAGTGCTTGAAACTCTGGTATTTTTTGAGCATTTATCAGTCTCTCTTGCACGGTATCTGGACTCAGGGTATAAATCTCAAAACATCGAGCTTGTGCTTCATTGCTTATTCCAAAAATATTAAAAATTTTTCTAGTTTCAATCAAGGTGTCATAATTTTTCATTGCTATTTTAGGATACATTCTTATGATTTCTTTTATGTCAATATCAGCTATAGATCTCAATTTATATAGAATGCTCTTAATATTTTCCGGATCGGCATGAACTAAATATAAATTATTCTTAATTTTACTTTGGGGAATCATTGCACTTGTTTGCAACAATGTGAGAGCCTCGTTGATGACTGCTAGTGGTCTATGTTTAATAGTGGGGTATGTCTTCACTCCCCTTTCGAATTCTTCTTCTGTTAATTCCAGAACAAGTTCCAGATACCTTTGAATAATTTTAAGTCGAAGCTGGTATAATGTTTTGTCTTCAGCATCACCATAAATTAATGTTGTCAGAGATGTTGGCCATTGTGTCATGTAGTTGGCAAGTCTATTTTCCATATTTAGTGATGCAGGTATGAGGTTTGATTGTTTCAGCTCTTTCACAGATTTCTGTTTCACAAGAGGAAGGTATGAAACAAGATGAGCTGGCGTAATATTTTGTATCCCACACTCACACAAGACTTGATGGCGATATTTGAGTGTAACAGGTAACATACTGAACATCAAAGGCTGCTCCAATAACACTTCTTGATTATACCCTAACTCTGATACAGTTTTAAACAGACATTTCAATTCACGCTCACTTAATTTCGTGATTGTAGGATGTTTTATACACATATATTCGGCTTCGGTTAGGTTAATATCTAAGTGTTTACACAAATTTGTTAATGTACCTTTGGAATCCTTTGACACATTTGTTCCAATAAATCGACATCCTCGAAGAATGAAATTCATACTACACTTTTGAAGAAACATCAGTATTTTTACGAGGTATTTAAAAAACGTTCATGATTCAATCAAATTCCAAACAGCTAAGTTTCTTCTGTAAAAGAAATTCTATTCTTTTTTCATAGGTATGTAGGTATTTTGTTTATTTAGTTTAGTTAGGTTATTTATATTTTTTTAAAGTTCACACATAGATTAGTTCACATCACAGATCATAGGTTTTTTTTTTTTTTAATGTGTTTTACGGCCCTAGATTCTCACAGATCATAGGTTCACATCAGTGATGCCGGTAGTCAAACTAGAAAAAGTCCGAAACCGAATCAAAAATTACCCGAATTACCCGTTTTGAGAATGCAATTTTTTTTTCAAGAGAATAAATAAAATTTTAAATACCTTGTTTTTATTTTAACATTTCCCATACCCCTTTAAAAATTAACTGGAATGTGTTTGATTTAAAAGTGTTTTCAATTGATAAGGTAAAAAAAATTACAATTCAAGATATTTTAAGTAGAGTTTAATATTTTAAGTCGTTGTTACCAAATAAAATAATAATAAAAAAAATCTACTTCACATTCACACAATTTTGGTAAAAATAAACAAATAAAAAGAATAATTTATCAACAATGAACTTATAATTAAATAATTCGATTTAAAAGCTTCCTTTCTCTCAAAATTTTCACGTTTTATAGTATTTATAACTTTTCAGAGCAAGCCACAAAACAATACGGAACTAACAGCAAAATAATCGTGCTTTCTATTGATAATTTGTGTGGGCATCTCTTTCGCACGTCGTTTTAGTGCAGATTAAACGCACTTAGATCATGATTCTCACACATACACAAATAGTAGAGAAATATAGGATGTGTTCAATTAGCTGCGTCAAGACGATTTAATAAATAAAATATTTCTTTATTTTTTTTATTGACAGTACAGGTTTTTTACCTGGCAGTCATAGTTATTATTGTTCCACGATTGGATTGGGATTCAAAAGTACCGTTTGCATAAGAGTACAAATGAATTAATTTCTTCGGTACTCAAGACCACCAAGTAAAATAATTATAAATTTTTTGCGTTTTATGTACATAATAATGTTTATAAAGTTTATTGATCAATAATATTGCTTCTCCGAAAAATCAAATGATCGCTGATTTAGTTGTCTGAACTGTTTGCTGAATCTATTTTCAATTGTTTTATAAATTAAATCTTTAAATTTTATTTGACAAATCTGTCACTATTTGGCATTGATGATGAAGTTGGTGAACCCATGAGTGATTAATCATCATAACAAATGGCAAGCTGACATTTTTATTTTAATTCCACGAAATATTATTTTGGTAAAATGTAACATTTTCTTCACATTATAATTTTGCAGGACTGAAAAAGTTTTTACGTATTTTTGCACATCCTACTTTTGGTAACTGTCATTTCATACATTCGCGTAAAGTTGACCTCATTCCCAATCCAAACGTGGAACAATAATACCTGGGCCGCAAAGCAGATTTATTGACTTTGATTGTCACTAAGTTACTAGATCTTAAACAGTTTCATTTTGTGTAGTTTATTATCACTATTACGAACATATTTTATTATTTGGAGGTAGGTTGAAAAATCAGTGTTCGCCCGCTTTGCGTTTTTATGTATTATACCTACATAATACTTTTGTTATGTACTGTATTTACTTGTCAACCTCCAATGTAGTGTTCAGTCGATGTAGATAGCTATGCTATGTCCCTTAGTTGTACTAATTAATTATATAAGCCTAAAATGTATCTTCACTCAAAAGTACATGTTAGTTAATTCTCATTTATAATTTTAAGAGACACAAACTTATGTTGAAATCAAATTACCTTCCATGTTAAAAACTTCAAGAGGTACTTCTAGCCTGCGAAATGTATGTACTTTTGTGTTTATGCGTTCTTGACTGTGTCTTGAAACTGTTTTTTGTATATATTTTCCGTTAAATAAAGACTTTTAAAAATGAAATGAAAACCTGGGCCGTGTTCAGTTTGATCACCCGCTAATCACTGACAGCAGGATAGCATACACAAAACCAATGCATGCAAAAGAGATGGCATGATCGGCGGGCGATCAAACTTAACGCGGCCATGCAACAAACCCGCTTAGGGCCTAAATTACCTGAAATCTTAGACAATTTAACACGGGACTAGGCAAGCGCACTTATCCCCCTCTGCCGAAGTACATGCACAATTTGTTCATGTAAGTTTACTTGTGTGCGCGTTTTTTGTTTGTGTTGCAGCTTCTGATTTAGTGTGACACATCAATTTTCACAAGAGTGTGCAAAAGTGAGTAAATGTGTGATGTGCGTGTTTACCTCCCCTCCCGTGGAAAACTGCAGAATAATTTCAGTACCTTAGTACTGAACGACTCTTAAGTCGTTCTTTGCCAGGTCCCGTGTTAAATGGTCTAAGCCTGAAATCGAGTAAAAATAACCGCACCAGCAACGCTGCTTTGATGTGATGTTGAAAAAATCTTCTTGCTTGCCCTATCTAATGAGAGTCTGTATCTCTTTTGCACGTTTTGCCTCATCAGACTCAAAACACACACACACACATATATATATATATATATATATATATATATATATATATATATATATATATATATATATAGCCCCTAACACGAAAATATAATTCATTCAGTTTTGCGATTTCACGCATGATGTGCCTCAAAATTATTTCGTTTTGGGCATCAACTGAGTCAATACGATTTAATACGATTTAATAGAGGAAAAAATATTTTTGTGTTGGTCGCAAAATTACTCGAAATTACCCGGCAGTCATGAATACCCGCAAGATACCCGCTTGATGCCCTAAATTACCCGAAATCGGGTAAAAATACCCGTACCGACAACGCTGGTTCACATCAAAGATGATACTCTCTACCGCCACCGACTTTATGTCTATGCTACCGACCGAGTTGACATCACCAGTGTTTTTTTTTTATGGCAACTACGGTTTTTCTGAAAAAGGCCAGAGTGCTAGCGTCAAGTGATAAAAAAAAAAGTTTACGGAGAAGGCATAGAATAAGAACGAGGAGTCTACGAGGAATTATTACCTCTGGTATGGTAATATATAAAATAAAAATAATACTCAAGTTTTATTTAAAGTTAGATAATGCTATTTATGAATAGCGGTAAATATGAAGTGAAAAGATAAACATACGTAAGTATACAGGCTGTTGATTTGGTCAGTCGATTCCGTCACAGGGTAGGTTATATACACGATACTGATGACGAAAAAAGTATAAAAAATATTTTTTTTTTCCAAAATATGTCGACGATTTTCTGTTATTATTGTCACACTACTTCATTAACTGCTTACATCACGGGCGTTGATAACAATAAACTCTAAACTCAATACAAATAGCAACCCCCTAATTATTTTCATTGATAGATAATACTCTGTGTGTGCGGCAAAAGCAACGCCCGTCAATGAGAACTCGTTATTACGAGACGTTTTCGTGGGAAGGACGACCTTCAACGTAGGTGTATGGGGTAGGGGAAGGATGCGCAAGCGCAAGGGGGATGGGTGGTGACGCGCCCGCGTCGCCCCCGCAGTTATTAATAATTCTCGTAACGTATGCACGTGCTCGCTTTGAAATTTTCTGTCGACCGACGAGACGTTATTTACTACAGTAGGGTTATGTGCATAATGAACATTGATGGGATTTACGAAGTGATGACGCTAGTGAAAATCGGCATATGACTGTCAAGGACTCGGTCCAAATACGATTTTCGCTTATTAGGTAGGTATGTGCGCGGAAATACTTGGTACAAGACTTGAACGGTCCTAAGCCCGTAAAGTATTGAAGGAAAAGGTGAATTATACAAACTAGTGGTTATTAGTGTACTTCTATGCTTCGTGCTTGGCCAATGATGATGCGACCGCCAGCTAGTCGGTAAGTTACTAGCGGTTCGCGGCGCAGTGACCATTTTAAACAGACTTTTAGGACAAATGAAAAAGGGCACATCTTTTTCTTCAGTTGGTATTTTTAGTTTGTATGCTGTTTTTTGGGATAAGCATCACGTATATCAATATTCATGTGACGCCCTATAATGTCCAAATAAACACTCTGTATAAAACAATTATTAAGTACGTGATAGACATATAAATAAGATCGTTATAGCTTACAACGAAATATTATTTTTAATTAAATATGAAGTTAACGCTTTAATGGCATCTTTATCAGAGAGAGATAAAATAAAGGAGGGACTATTTGGGAGAGTGACTTTATTGAGGATCAAAAGTTAAGGAATATATACGGGACAATTAAACAAAATATGATCTATTGTCCCATCTTCAAGTCCACATTCGCAAAGGGAGTTTTCAAGAATCTTCTTGCAAGGTGTACTGGGACTTGGGGAACAACAGTGACCTAAACGTAACCTTGATGTTATGGAGGTGTTTTTTTTACTGAATTTAGTTTTAGAGAACCAAAGCTTTAATTTAATTGAAGATTGGATGCTGAATAGGTGTTTCCTTTAATGATGCTGCTGGATTTCCTGGAAGTGTTCCATGATTTTGAAAGAAATTGAACTGGGAGGAGAATTAGGTCATGAAAAAATATTTTGAAGTTATTTTTTTCCCCATGAGTGGTGGCTGTTTTAGCCAAGGAATCAGCGATTTCATTACCTTTAATCCCAGAATAGTCTGAAATCCATGCAAGAATAATATTGAGATTGGAAAGTGAAGCCAATCTAAGTAAATATTTGATTTCAAGAGCGATAGAGCATATGGAATTTTTGTCAAAGGGGTTGGATATTATAGAGCGCAGGGTGGAGTAACAGTCTGAAAGTATTCGAGATTTATATAAGTTGTATTCTACTATATATTTGATCGATTCTAGGATCTCTCCTGTAAAAACTGTACTGATGAATGGATATTTAAAGATTTTAGAAATATTACCTGATTCATGATAAAAAGCGGAACCAACTGATCCCTCTGGATGTAGTTTTGAAGAGTCCGTAAATATTATATCATAATCTGGCCCCCTTTGATTTATAATATTTCGAAGTTTAATATCCGCGATGGGGCAGTCTTTAATAATATCCAGAGTTATGAGAACATTTCGTTGAAAAATTAATGATTCGAAATCGTATACAAACTTTGGATGATGAGGAAATTTGTGGATGTCAAAGTTAATAGCTCGGAGTTTCCTAAAACTTTGAATTAAACATGGAATGGTTTTGTTTGCCCAGTAAGCATTTGAATGTGAGTAATCATCCAGCAGACGAAGTTTATAGATGAGAGGGTGGTTAGAGAATCGACAAATTTCAAAAAGGTATCGGTCCGACAAAAATTGTCTTCTGAGGTTTAATGGGGGAACAGCTGATTCGTCACTTGGGGTGCTTTGCCAGTAGTTGTCTCCAAATTAGTACGTCTGGATCCTATAAATAGTACTAAAATCGTTGTAATAGTGCGCATTTTTTTTTCATGTATTATAAAACTTGGTTGTCGATAGGTGCAGGTACATACCTATTAATATGGCTTGAAGTAAGATTTCAGCATAAAATATTTGAATAAAACAATAACTATGTTTATGAAACTAATAAGCATTTTTTTAGGTTAACTTTTAAATCATTGAAGGCTCACTTTTCAACATTTGTTTACGTCAAATGATCTCTCTCGCTCGCATCTAAGAATAGGATATTTCTACTTCTTTCGAAATAGTCGAGCTTGATACAGTGCTCTGTGTCACTCTGTTGATCTACTTAGAGAGGGACAGTTAGTATATATTGAGCTGTCAAAGCTCGACATGGTCTACTATGCTAGGTACCGAGAAAGAACCAAAGATAAAGCTAGATAAAGTATAATAACAAGACTGTGCACTGTCCAATTTTTGCTCAACTAAACTAGGCAGATTTTCTTTCCTTAGAAAGAAGGTTGTAATTATTATGACACCATTTTCAAGCGAAAAACGAGCCAAGCGAGATAGCTTTCGTTACTCGTGTATTCTTGTCTAGCAAGTTGCCAGTGTACATTGGGCAGATTAATAAGTGTCCTACTTTCTTAACTTGATTTTTTATCTTTAAATATTTGAACTTTTTTCTTGTCATTAAATGTATTCATTGAGTATGTATCTAACGTTCATAAACGTAAAACTTTAACATCATATCATTTGTTTTCAACAACAACGGAAGCGAGACGCGAACTCTACAATTGCACTAACAAAATTTCAGACGGTGTGAGATTTTGAGGAAGCTGAAACATTTGACCATTCATACCTGGTTCATATCGCGGACCATAAAACTATTCAAAGAAACTGGATCATTGAGAATCAGCCTAAACCTGGCTAGAAACCATCTTTTCGCGTCGAAAAGATCATTGAATGTGTTCGTGAGCGAATTAGACGAAACCAGGCTCAGAGTGCTAGCAAGCTCGCCAAATATATGAAAATATCAAGGCGAGTGATGAGCCGTATTCTTCGAAACGATCTTGGATTAAAAATATTAATGGACTGAATGATGCTCCAAAAAAAAACAAGGGTGAAAAAATGCAGAGAGCTACTTGCTTGGCACGGGGACGATGACATAATATTTTCCGACGAAAAGATGTTTCTATTATAAGATAGCCATAATCCGAAGAACGATCGCGTCTATCATGTGTCGTTGAGGAATGTCTCTGCTGAAAAATTTGCCGTACAACAATTTCAAAGTGCGTAGGCAGTCATGGATTTGAGTGCGATATCTCCAAGAGGAATGTTGCCGCTACTTTTTATCGAAAGAGGTGGAAAAAGAAAAAAAAAATACTACATCGAGACCGTTTTGCAGAATCATTTGCTGGGGAATGCAAGAATTTTGTACGAGAACGTTTATTTCTGTTTCCAGCAAGATAGTGCTCCCTCCCACAAAGTTCAACCCACTCAGGACTGGTGTTGAGCTAATTTTCCCGATTTTATACCATGGAAATAATGGCCTTTATCTTCAACAGACTTGAATGTTCTGGACTTTTCCATATGGGGATACATGCTTAGCAATATCGGGATTACACACGGCCTGAATTTGGATTTATTCAAGAAACGGTTGGTTAAGATATGGGATGACATATCAGAGGAGGTGGTGCGTGCCGCGTCCAATTAGTTTTATGGAAGAATGCGTAAAGTTATTCAGGCAAAAGGAGAGCGATTTAAGCTATGAATTGATATAGTGACCTTTAAATTGTACTTAACCAAAACGTATATAGAGTTTTAATTTTCATGTAAACTTAAGACTACAGCCCTTTCAAACTAGGACATTTAATCTGTCCAACCCTGTATCTACAATATACTTAAATAGTGTTGTTGAGTTTCTAACGTCTTAGTAAGGGACCAACGAGTGCCAACACCCATCTCGCTCGGTTCGATTTTCTTATCGTAGTGCACAGTCTTGTTCTCTATACAATGTCTTTGGGAAGAACGAGCGCAATAAGCTACCATAGAATTATTTTTAATTTATTGCGAGCACGTAGTTGATACATCTTTGGAGTCAAGTTGTAAAAAGTTACGAAATAGTACGATCTACAGCAAGCACAGACGTATAGTAATAATTATAATGTCTGTGACAGCAAGGTACGCCGAAGGTACGATGAACGGAAAAATAGTACGATTTTCGTACTAAAAAACGCTGCACCTGCACATCACAACACACAGAGTTGATAAAAAACAAACTACCATTTTTAACGTGATAGGGTTATGAAAACACCAAAAATCACATTTTTTCCACCAAGAACACCTTTCCAGTTGGTTTGTCGGTCCGAGAGAAACACCGACGATTAGGTCAGAATCATAGTTATAGTAATGGTCAAAATGGCCAACACATGTAAAAAATGGCTGTCAGAGTCATACGTGCGTGGTTGCACAGCTAACTCAATCAGGCAGGCCACAACGAATGATCATGGAATGGATTTAGGGCTTTGTTGTTGTTTTTCGTCTTCTGTGACAAAAAAGCGCACAAAAAGGGAAAGAAATTAAAACGTATGGAATAAATGGAGATGGCAGCTAATAATAATTTCTTTGTCATTGTACTTTCTGATGTTCCGAAAAACATGTTAAATTCGAGTTTTTTAGAACAAAATCAAAATTGGCAATTTGACACATCGTGGACACATCCATCAATGTTCGATCACGCACGCGCACATCACGTCACGTTACGTCACATGCGGCACGGCACGCCTACTTTACAACGATGAATGGGCAATTTATAGCTGAGCGTGGTGAAGTGAAGGTTTTGATTATTGTGACCATACCCAGAGTCACTCGTCGCTCCCCCGTAGCAATGACAGTTTTAGTTCCAAAATAAACGAAAGCGTTAAGCGTTACCTACCTACTTGACACATTATTGTTTTAACTTTTAATCAACAGGGCGTTGGGTGGACGGGCGTTTATTTTATAAAATTTATATCGGTACAAAGTAGTTTATTGGTCTTATTTTAGTGTTTAGATACCACCGTGTTATTTACTGTAGTGTATAAAATGATTTCCAAATCTAAAACAGGACTGTTCGCTTTAGGATTCTTTGCTTTCTCGTCAGTTTTTATAGTAATAGCATTTTGTAGCCCTTACTGGCTCGTCGCTGATGGGAAACTCAAGAACCCAAAGTTCTTGAAGATAGGTAAGTTGTGTCATGTATGAGCCTTTACTTTCTCTTGAATATGGCAGATCCTCGGTTGGAGTGGAGGCAAGAGGATGCAAGCGATCCAACATCAATTATTGAAATTTAATGAAACTTATGCTGTTTCAGGGCTATGGGAGGTATGTTTTAATGGATTTGAGGAAGTACATCACTGGTATGACACAGTGTTCACTGGTTGCTGGTGGATATTTGAAGAGGAATATTACATTATCCATGATATACTATTACCTGGGTTCTTCATTGCTACACAGTTCTTCTTCACTGTGAGCATGTGCTGTGTGCTGGGTTCCATGTTCCTGGCTTATTTATACCTTAGGAAAGATAAGGATGATGACAAATATCTGACACTCTTGGTCACAATGGGAACAGTGCTTGTTATAGGAGGTTTGTATAGTGTACCCTTGCTATGCTATCAGGCATCATGAACACTACTAGATGACCAAATACACCAAAGGCTGAGGCTTGGGACCCGAAAATAGAAATTGACTTTCTTGCTAAAATAAAGCTTTCACCAACTTTTCATGCATATGTTTATGCCACACCTGTCTCCCAGAGCGGTAAGCAGAGACTACAGATTTCCATCTGCTATCATACTGGCATGCCGCCTCCACATCCAACAATCTAGTCATATTAGCTATTATATTCTGGGTAATATATTTTAGAAAGTGACTAAATAGCCGTAAGCGGCTTCCTTAGTTTTAATTTTATTAGACCGCTGGGGATAGGTTGAAGCGAGGAGGAGCGGTTAGGTTGACATGTAAGTACATATTAGGGAGTCGAGCGAAATGTTGCAGAGCGAGGTGACCCCCAAAGTTTTAACAGAATTCACAATATGCAGAAAAAATAATTTTCCAAGCACTTTCTGATGACTAACGGTTCAATAATTTATAAAATTAAAAAACCGCTTCCCTTTCCAAACTGTACATTGCAAATTGAACTTTATTGGTTTGTGCTAAGGAAGATATTCCAACAGCTAAATAAAGACTTGTGGTTCAATAACTTTAAAACTGAAAGGACCTTTAGTAACTTCCTATATTTTATGGGGCCAAAACTTATAAATAGTAAAAAGTTAATAGTGAGAGTACTTCACTCCGAAGCCTCAACTCCAGAACTGTAATTAGTAGAATCCTTTTAAAAGCTATTTGAAGCTTGGTGTCTTTTGAATAAATTCAATTATTTTAACAGTTGAAACAAACAGATATAATATGCTAAAGAGGCCTTGTTACTAATGTAGGAAAGGTGCACTGTATCTTTTCATTGTTTTGGTATTAAATGTACAAAAACTGTTTAAGTCCAAGTCAAGTTTTAGATCTCACTACTTAAAAATCTGTTAAATATGTTGCAATACATTTTTCTAGAAATATTCCATATGCTAATTTTATTTTGTATATTATCTTACAGGTTTCTCTGGACTGATATCTGTGGTAACATTTGGAGCCCGTGGTGATGGTCGAGACTGGATGCCAAACTGGGAACATAATGACCTTGGGTGGGCATTTGCATTTGGAGCTATTGGAGTATGCTTCCTCTTTCCAGCTGGTATTCTGTTCTTGGTTGAAGCAAGAGTTCAAAAATACAAGAGATTACATGAAATGCAAAGCCGTGAGCCTTCATCTTACACCATGCAAGAGAGAAAGTTAGCTTATGCTAGTGGTCACACTGACATTTAAAGTTTATAAGCTTTTTGTCTCATACACAGTGTGCGTTGATTGATCTGAATGCTGTATTAAGATATGTTTTTAGAATAGTTTATTATCCAAGTGCCTTGATATGAATGAATCACATAATTAATTCATCTATACAATGAGCTAACAACAGGAGATACTGCCTTATTAAATTGTATATTAACTGATATTATGTAATTCCATCTGACTGTAGACTTAGATAATAAGGATTGAAATTAAAACCGTCCATATTTTGTATTAGTTTAATATTTTTTGTTTTATAATTAATTATGCAAAAATGTGTATTACGCAAAAAAATAATTATAACTGTAAAAATAAGTTTTATAAATTACTTGAATATTGCAGAATTTATTTTTAAAATGGATTGTTTCCTTGGTATTTACTTGTTTACTTAATTACAAATTGCACTCTATTTTAAATAGAAATGAAATTAAGCTATATTATATTTGTATTACTTGCTACATCAACGTCTCATACTGAGCCCCTGCTGATAAATCGGTTTTGATATCAAAAATATTTGGAACTGTATTTTTTGTTCGTAAAGCTTGAGCAGCTGCTTGAAATCCAATTGAAACACATTGCGTTTCAGGCAAACCTAAAAGCATTCCATGAATGTAACCACTTGAAAAACAATCGCCAGCCCCAGACACACTTACTATCTTGTCCAAAGGATTCCCTGGATAAAATCTTGCCTGGAATTTTGTCTTATTGAAAATGACTACGCCCTTAGCTCCTACAGTGACTATAATACAGTCAATAAATACCGATACAGTCTTTGCTAATTCTGTAATTTCGTCTAAGATATTGGAATGGTATATTGAACAATTGGGATCAATAAAACGCGCTAAGGCTCTCAATTCGTTGAGATTAGGAGACGCAAATTGAATAGGGTGTTTATTATGAATGGTTTTCAAGGCTTTTCTTCTGTCTGTTGGTTCGAAGAACACTGAAACAAAAAGGAAATATTTTATTTGGATAAGAGTGAAGCGAATTTCACCACAAGCGTTCAAAAATTTACACAATCGAAATCGAGGGTAGGTGTGGGCGTTATTTCACGTCACTATTTACAATAACTACCGAGGCATGTAGCGGAATAACTAGTTGCGAGATAAACGATAGGGTGATTTTTGTAACGTATCTACCAATAACGTTCGTAGACGAATGAAAAGACTGACACGAAACTTTTTAGTAAAACCGCCGCACTGCAGTCAGCTCTGCTCTGCACAACTGCACATGCATTGATTGCGTTATTATTGTAAGTGCACATGTTTTACAACCTTACGAGTAACATTAGGTACTCTAAGTTTACAACATTGTTCTTAATTATTGTTTTTTTCGGGATTAACCTACCAGCTTGTCTCGGTTAATAGCACTAACAGTTACTTTTATGTAATTCTAAGAATTCTAAAAGCGGCCGACCGAAGGTTTTATATTTCTCTATGCACCGGGGCCCTTGTCCACCTAGCTACGCCACTGAGCATAGCAAACCATATCGAGCTCGATAGCGCTTGATACAATGCTCTGTCTCACTCTGTTGATCTACTTAGAGAGGGACAGACAGTGTATATTGAGCTGTCAAAGCTCGATATGGTCTACTATGCTAGCTAGTCTAGCATAGCAAGCCATATCGATCTCGATAGCGCGTGATACAGTGCTCTCTCTCACTCTGTTGATCTATTTATAGAGGGACAGACAGTGTATATCGAGCTGTCAAAGCTCGATACGGTCTACTATGTTAGGTACCTAGGTACCATGAGTGAAATCTCGCGGGTTATTTAATTTTAGCTATTATTTCTTTGCAGTAAGTGCTTTTATTGTGGATTTATTTGCTGGGGCATATTAGCAAGACATTTTCTATTGCGTAAATGTACACATTATATCTTTACGGCATGAACCCGCAAGGGAGTGCCAGAAGTGTTTCCGAGCGTGGACTCCGAAATGCAAGTCCCAGTCTATTTTCCTCACGAAGTCTACTTCGTGATTTTCCTACACCCACGTTTCACTGACGATTCTTGCGTCCGAGCGTGATGGGTAGTTAGACCGTACCTATGACCGTACTTCGGGTACTAATTAGAATCACAGTCTGAAGCACGTAGACCGAAGACAAATGTGCCCTACGGGATTGTAATCCGCAAGCTCCGAACTAGTAGTCGAGTACCTACTCGAGTGGTTCCAAACAGTTTTTACCTTTTGTATGGAGATTATTGCGGGTTGAGGCCTCATAAGAGCAGATATCATGCCGCGATCAACTCAGTTGTGAGGGAGGCCGAATGTAATGCTGTTTGATTTCACCATTACGTGCACGTTCCATGAAACTAGTGAAGGCAATACCTACAATGTGCGCTTTCGGCGCGGAAACAAAATTGAAAACGTGAAACGAGAAATTCAGGAGAAACATACTTTTGGCGATATGGCGAAGGTTTTTAGGGTTCCGTAGTACCTAAAAGGTAAAAGGAACTATTATGGTTAGACTCCGTTGTCCGTCCGTCCGCCCGTATGTCACAGTCTCATAACTTTAGCACCCTTAAAGATAAAGACTTGAAATTTGTCACAAAAATAGCATTCACTTGCATACATAATACGGCGTAAAAAATAATTTGAAATTGCTTAAAATATTTCCAATACAAAAGAGAGAAAAATAAAAATGTTAAAAATACAATATGGGTATCAAATAGTAGATATTAAAGAGCTGATTATAAAAATATACATATTTTTATATTTACTCTCACCAATTTCGAGAAATCGTTGAAAAATCCCAAAAATATCCATGTCCCCCCTTATTTCCGAAAGAAATGGACCGAAAAAAATTAAGATTATAGGCCATAAACTGTAGCGATTAAAAAAAAGTTGATAACAAATGACAAATACTTAAATCATATAAAAATTAAAATTAGATAATTAAAAAAATATTTTATAAAAATACAATATGGGTATCAAATTATAGATATTGAAGAGTTGATTATAAAAATATATACTTTTGATATATTTACTAGCACCGATTTCGAGAAATCTTTGAAAAACCACAAAAAATGCATGTCCCTTCCCCCTTATTTCCGAAACAAATGAACCAAAAAATATGAAAAAAATCTTGGTAATTTGGGATTACGTAAAGATTACAGGAAAAATATAGCGGGTGAGAAGTTCACGATTGCAAAATGACAAAATAAAATTTTTCATCCACGAGTTTTACTTCGAGTAGGTACGTTATTAGCTAGGTTTGTCTTGTCACCCAATGTATGGAGAGGTCGCCAAATGGTATCGGAGGAATTCACTTGGCACATATGTACAATGGGTCAATCTACGCTGATTTAGCCCGGTACACCGTGTGGCAGGGGGGGGGTCCTGCTCTCGTAATTTCACGCCGCCGCCGCGCTTCAGCAAAAAATCCATATCGGCTTTAATTTACCTGACATCTCAAGTGTGGTATCATTTTCTTATAAATAAAGGATGAGAAATTCATTTTTAAAACAATTTATGCACAGTTTTCTACAAAAATTATAAAATATTGAAGAAAATATGTAAATTGGACAAATATTCTTTAAATTCTACATTTAGTAACCTTAAAAATACTAAGTTTTGTGAGTAAATAAAAATACTATTGTAAAGAATATTTATCGAGCTTAAAAATATATATACTTTATATGTACTTTCAATAGAAAATCTACCTAAAAAAATCTAACATTTTACGCGACGGTGGCGAAGTTTTTTCTAACTCCGTCACGCAAGCTAAGTTGAACGTATATTTTTTATCAATTGTAATAGATAATTAATGAAATTATATCGATACAGCATGATTAAATTAAAATAAAACATTAATATTAAAAACAAAAATCCATTCCAATTACTATATATTTTATTGCTCGTCACCTGACCTACGATTTCCACCACAGTGGCATATTCAGTTAGTTTGTATTTCATATTTATCCATACATCCATTAGCCTGTGTCCGACATAGGTCTTTTCTAGATTTCGCCACCCTTGGTAGTCCTCCGCCCTCCCTATCCAGCCGCCACCCACAACATCCTTATTTTAAACCACAACATTATTATTTTATAATATTCTCCTATTCTATATAAGGTGACCTTAATTCATCCAGCCAAATTCTTACTGAAGACTCGGTAAGAGCTCGGTAACAAGGTTCAATTACCCTTTTTGTGAAATTCGTAAATTTATTATTTTCGTGTTATCGATCCGTGTTACTGATCACTTACCAAGCCTCCAGTATGAGTTTGGCTGCATAAATAAAAGTCACTTTATCTATTGTGTTTACAAACCAACTTATCTTTGAAACTTTTTTTTTTTTTAATATTTACTGTATGTATAATGTTTTTGTTTTTAATGTTAATGTTTTATTTTAATTTAATAATGCTGTATTGATATAATTTCATGAATTATTTATTACCATTGATAAAAAATATACGTTCAACTTAGCTTGCGTGACGGATTTAGAAAATACTTCGCCACCGTCGCGTAAATGTTAGATTTTTTTTGGGTAGATTTTCGGTAGTTAGCACATATAAAGTATATATATTATTTAAGCTAGATAAATATTCTTTACAAAAGTATTTTTATTTACTCACGAAACTTAATATCTTTAAGGATAGTGAATGTTGAATGTAAAAAATATTTGTCCAATTTACTTATTTTCTTCAATATTTTATAATTTTTGTATTGAACTGTGCATAAATTGTTTTAATAATGAATTTCTCATCCCTTATTTATAAGAAAATGACACCCCACTTGAGATGTTAGGTAAATTAAAGCCGAATGAATTTTTTTGTGAAACTTCGAGAGCAGGACTCCCCCCCCTGCCACAAGGTGGCGGGGGCTACCGGGCTAAATCAGCGTATATTGACCCAGTGTACATGTGTGCCAAGTGAATTCTTCCGATACCTTTTGGCGACCTCGAGGTCAAGACAAACTCAGCTACCTATATAAAAATATTTTAGCCTCTCTTTTGTGGTTTAATCAATTATTTTTTTAATTATCAAAAGGTTTAAAATACCTTCTGCCTGACTATCCCAAAACTGTTGAATTACGGAACCGTAGGTATGCGAGTCCGACTCGAACTTGAACGGTTTTTCAATATGTTATTGATTAGATAAAAGATTATTATCTAGATAACATTTTCGATGTTAGACTAGTATTAATTTTTTGATTTTGTCGAAAACAATGAAATCACATTTGGCTACTTTCGGTAAAAAACCGTTAAATTTACGTTTTTTAAAATTAAATTTACGTTTCCCAATTTATGCCTCAGCCAGACTATGCTCCTCGCGTAAGTAAAGGTACTCTGTGGGACGGACTGACAACAGCGCGCAGCGACGATTCAAAGATTTGGTTAAATCGATTTGATCCGCTCGCCGCTGCTGAGTTGATCTTGAGAGAACGCAAGAAACTAGACCAAATTCTTTTTCTAAACAGCACGAGACAAAGAAACTTATAAAGCGTAGGGCCTAGGTAGCTGGTACTAAGAAGTACTTAATTAGTGATTAGTTAATTAACCGTTTTATTAATTTTCAACAAATTGTTTTTTGGTTCAATTCCTTATTTCTATGATTTATTCTATTTATTTCAGAAATGAAAAAATATTAATTAATTTAATTATCTTTAATATGAATAAATAAACCGTGCCATTCTATCAAAATTACATCGGTAAATTCGATTTTGGTATAATTTGTATGCTGTTTTTCTATATTGATGCAAATCGATTTGAATCGATTTCCAAATCGATTTGCTTTTTTTTAATCGATTTGAATCGATTTGTCATTTTAAAACGATTTTCCCATCACTAAGCGCGAGTATGTGTCTGGCTACTCGTCTTCACATTGGCGCTCCTTTGAACCTTTGAACAAAAAACCGACAAAGAAGGGAGCGATGGGCACGACGAGGAGCAGCGCGAGCGGCAGGACGATTAATGCAGCCACACGACGTCCCTGCCCACTTCCCTCACTATTTCCCTCGCTCATCGTCGAGTGTGTGGCTGAAGTGTTAAGTTCGACGAAAACACAGATCTACGGACAGGATTATTTGCCATTCGCCTCATTCATTTGTAATCGATTTTAGCGAATTAATTCTATTTCGGACCAACCGTAGATAGATTCTCTGTCTACGGCTCAAACTGTGAGTGAGTCAGAAATAGCACACTATTTTTTTAGTAAGTGCGATAAGGACGGCATGAATTTGGTTGAACTGTAAGATAGCTTACAATTAATTCGGACCGCGGGGGATGTAATTCTCCGTACGGTCCGAAATAGAAAAACATCGCTTAAAATCGATTACAAATGAATGAGGTGAATGGCAAATAATCCATGAATGAAGCAAATGTCTTGACATTTTATTCCGTTCAACGCTCTCATCGCCTCACCTCCGACGCGTGAGCCACAAAAGTCATACGAATGAAGCAAATGTCTTCATTCATTCGTATGACTTTTATGGCTCACGCGTCGGAGGTGAAGCAAATGTCTTCATTCATTCGTATGACTTTTGTGGCTCACGCGTCGGAGGTGAGGCGATGAGAGCGTTGAACGGAATAAAATGTCAAAAATGATTTTCACTCCATAATTTCAGACAAATTTTTAAAAGTGTCGTGGAACATCTCGAAATGGAAGAATTTATATTCGTGAATGTGTTTGTGGGTTTGTGGAGTAGATAAAAAAAATATATAACGTATTGTATTCTGTGTTAAATTAAGAGGTTATGAGCTATCTTTCACATCGTTTGCTAGCTCACAAATTACGGACCAGGTCCTCGCTCACACTTGAAATCATTCATAGCTTTCAGCGATGTAATTCTATTTCGGACGCTCTACGGTCTACTTCGGACCGTACGGTGATGTGATGAAGGAATGAATGAATGAATGAAGTGAAGCATCCAGTGTTGCCAGAACGTTACTTTTGTAACGTTTTACGTTACTTTTTGACCCCTTTACGTTACATTTACGTTACATGGCTGAAAACGTTACTTTTACGTTATTTTACGGAGTAATTTTCAAATTTTTAACAAATTCTTAAAAGTTGATATAAAAATCAAGATGAAACGGAACGCAAGCAAATATCGTGCTCAGAGGAACTGTCATAAGTCAAAATCTCTATGGTGTCGTGCATTTCTTAACGTTGGCAATTGAGCATTGCAAGTAAACCAAAGCTAGAATTTAATATCTTTCTCTATCGCACGGCTAGAATGAGCAAACAGAAAGAGCGAGATGAACGTGTACATATTTTTGCCACAATTAATGATGGAAATGACTGACTGACTGACAGATCGTCGACGCGCGGCGCGGCGTGGCGGCAGAGTCAATTTTCTCTTTTCGGCCGCCTATATAACTATATTTGGAACCGGTTACAAAAGAAGAAAATTTTCTCTTTTCTCGTAACCAGTTACAAACTAGATAATATTTCAGTGGACTTATATTTTTAAATTTTACCATGAAAGAATATCTGTCATATTTTATAGTACAGTTACCAAAAACGATCTTCTGTTCTTATTTTGTAATAAAACTCGATTTCCTCCGTTTCTCATAAGTAGGTTGTACTTACGGGAGAAAAATAATGGGAAAAAATAACAGTCACATATTCTATGGATCATACTGAACCACTTTTCCAAGAAACAAATTCGCGCTAACTATTAATTTAGGAAATATTTGAGTTTCAAATATAAAAGCGTGAACTCTAACGACACATAAGGGCATTTTTTGAAACAGCGTCTTCCGTAAAACAGCTGTTACGGTGCAGCGTTCTAAAATAGACCTTCTTCCTACGAAATAAAGTCTTTAAGTTACAGTTGAACATCTTCTTCTCTGAAGATTTGCGGGGGTATTTTTCTTCAGAAAGTTGTTCAGTATGACCACTAGAGTATGTGGTTTCATTTAATGGTTGCACTTTATTTACACCCGGTATAGGTGTATACTCTATTCTCTTCTCTATTATCTTATAAATAATTTTTGCTGTAGGTTAAATATTAAATAAATGTGTAAGGACTAATAATTATGTATAATTTAGTGCGACTAGAGAATCACTGTAACCCTACCGTACAGGTACTTTTAGTACTTAGTGTGGGGAACAGGGCTCCCCGAGGTACTTTTATACAATACAATATATAATAAGACTAAACTTAGTATGTAATCTGGTTTTTACCTTTACATACTACAATGTACCATATATTTAAGTTACACTGAAGATAAATAAATAATAAATAAATAATAATAAATAATAAATAAATAATCTAAGCAGTGGCCAGTTGTTATTAAATTTTCATTCAGTTTATTTAAAGCCTCATTAACTTCGTAAAAATAATTTTATTGTTTTTATTGTACCATTTTTTTGCAGGATTACACCCAACGAATAAAATTAACCACTAAGAAAAGGCTGATATAGTTAGAGGTATGTGTATGTGAAAGTACTAAATAAAATTTAAATTGTGCATATTGTGTTAAAATACGAAAATAATAAAAAAGCGTTACTTTTCTTGTGAAAATGTTACTTTTTGAACAGTCTTGGGTTACTTTTGTGGACGAGGCACTGGCAACACTGGAAGCATCAACAAACAACTGATTGACGTTCGTCGTGCCTGCCTGCGTGACGTTAATTCAATTTAGTTGTTTGTAGGGCGTTTTCATTGAATTATTTCGATAATTTTGTTTTAGGCTGTTATATAGTGAGTTTTCCTACAAACCATGTAAGTAGTTAATTTTAAGCTTGCTATTTTCTGAGAATATTTTGCTTGGTGATGTTATAAATTGTACAGATTGTACTTATTTTGGCGTCACTTGTTTCGTTTAAGTTGTCCATAGGCGTTAACTTTTTTCATTTAATTTCATTATTATATTTTGACCACTATATTAGTAGGTAACATTTTATCTAATATTTGAGTTGTATATGCTTAAAGAATGCGTCTTTTTATGGATAGCATAAATACACGCATGCCTGTCTCCTTTAAGGGTAGGTAGGCAGATCCTGACTACGATCCTGACACACCTCTTTCGCCTCTTGCGTATCTGTCACCCAAGCCATACAAGCTCTTGAAGTTATCACTTTTTTGTCTGTCTGTCTGTAATTACCCTTTATTTTGGAAACGCTTGGAGGTATTGAGTTGAAATTAAAACCATATGTATATATATTTTTGGTAGGTGGTAGAGCTGATGCCGGGCTCGACTGTGGAGGTACCACCATCTTACTCGCAAATCCTCCCGAAGTTATTCGGGGGAGAGTAAGAGGACAGCTCTCGGGCAAAAAAACCAGGCGGCCCACCATTGCCTGGGACCGATGGATGGCGGTATATCCATCCCCAATTGCCGGGACTTATATTAAACAGACTAGTGACGGGCAGCTGCGTCCCTGGTGCAAGGGTTTCGGCACCGCGCTCACCAACCCGCCTGCCCAGCGTGTGTGAGTATGGGCATTTCTTCCAGGAGGACCGCCAAGAGTGGTGAAATCCTGGAAAGGCCTATGTCCAGCAGTGGACGAAACAGGCTGATGGATGGATGGATATATATATAGTATAACATATAATATAGTAAACCATATACAGTCCCTAGAAGCTGTAAAAAAAACCCAAACTTCTAAGTTAAGGTTAAAAAAAGATATGGCCCATTTATGCCGCAAAAAATGTATATTTTGACACACTCAAGGGAATCGAAATTTTTAGGGTATTTTCTGTTGACCTATAACTATGAAATTTGGCAAGTAATACCCTCTTATACTACAAGTATAGGAAAAATCGGAAACCCATACATTTGTAATGAAATCATAAAAAATATAGTCTTCAATGGAACCCTCGGTGGGTGAGTCTGACTCGCACTTGTCTGGTTTTTCTTATTGTTTATCGAAGAGATCTCAAATCGATAGCATGTTCATACTTGGTACCCTGGATAAAGATTCCTAACTAGACTATTGTGTAAAGTCACGATTACACCATCCAATTTATTGGCATTCTAACTAGGGAAAAATCTGAAAACTATACATTTGTAAATCATAAAAAATATAGTCTTTAATGGAACCCTTGGTGGGTGAGTCTGACTCGCACTTGTCCAGTTTTTTTTATCACCAAACTATCAGATTTCTGAGTAGAGATAATGTTGGAACTTAGTACGAACTTGTGTTATAAAATCAATCATTTCAGTTAGGTTTAAAATTATATGTTCCAGAATATCTAAGAGGTTCTATTTTGATAAGATTGATTTAACTTCTAAAATCTCTGCCTATGTAGCCCATATGTCGACCAGAGTCATTACGATGATAATATAGGACACTGCAGTAAATCAGTTGCATGGTTTTTGAGTTAAAACAGAACACACAGACAGAGAGAGACAAAAATTCTAAAAATTGTTTTGGGTAGAGTACAATAATAAGTAATAAAATAACACAATTCATTTAAAAATTCCAGCAGACACAAATTTTTTATTGCTTTATTTTGTGTTAAATGATTCTTAATTGTAGTGAGTAAATAACTGATAAAAAGATAAAACAAATTTACCATTAGGTAAAGAGTAAAAAAAGCAAGTATTTGTGTCTAGATCTAGACCAAAGAATATAGAGTATTAGAGAATTACGTAGAAGAGTCTAACAAGAGATCTAGACCTTTGCCCAAATCACTGTTGTGAAAGTACCGGTCTGCTTTTCTTAATTTTCTAACCCATGCTTATTTGTATCTTTTGCAATACAAATATTAAGTGAGCCTATAAACATCAAGAGTATTATTATATAGTGAACCTACAGTACTCATGTCATGACATGACAGAATGTTATGGGTGGCTGGGTGGGGTTACCAGATTTGATGGTATAAATTCCAGGACGAGTAGCTTCACCAAAAAAAGGAGAAAAGTTATATTTGTTACTAGCCTTTGCCTGCAGCTCTGCCTGTGTTTTTTCTTTTCGATCTTTGCCCCTTTTTTGCCTAAGGCGTTATTTTATGAACACTCCTTTTAGCCTCTGTGTTGACCAGGGTCATTACAATGATGATAATAAAAAATCGAACAAGTGCGAGTCAGACTCGCCCACCGGGGGTTCTGTACAAATAAGTAATAGTTTAAAAAAATCTACAAAAAGATTTGGTCACCCGTACAATTATGACCTGTTATTACTCCTGGCCCCCAGTTGCTTAACCTGGATGATTTTCTTATGATTTAATTACAAATGTATAGTTTTAAACTTTTTCCTATACTTGTAGTTTTAGACGGTATTACTTGCCAAATTTCATAGTTCTAGGTCAACGGGAAATACCCTATAAATTTTGATTCCCTTGAGAGTGTCGAAATATACGTTTTTTGCGGCCTAAACGGCCGTATCTTTTTTTCAAGTTAACTTGGAAGTTTGATTTTTTCACAGCTTAAAGGGACTGTAGACTTGAGTATATGGTTTTAATTTCAACTTGATACCTCCACGCGTTCCCGAGATAAAGGGTCTTAACAGACAGACAGACAGACAGACCCGAACAAAGTGATTCTATAAGAGTTCCGTTTTTTCCTTTCGAGGTACGGAACCCTAAAAAACGCATCCAAATCCAATTAGTGGTTCTCATGTTAAACCGGAATATTCAGACTGAAAACAAAAATTCGAAAAATCGTGGTTTTTGCCTTTATTTTCAATGTACAACATCACTTTTTGTTTTGACTACTTTATTATTAGTACCATAGATTACTATTACTTTACATTAAAAAAAGTAAAGGTTTTATTTTCCTTCATTTCATACATGTCAAGGTCACGAAAAATATTTTAGTTGAACATAAGGCACACAGGTGTTAAAAGGTTTGCAATACTACTTTACTGGTGTACTTTATTTATCTTAGAACTCCAAACGCCAAAGCTCCAAATTATAATGCCATATTTTTGTTGGTAAGTGTATTTTTCCTTGGGTTTCAATAAATGGACAAATTCCCACAGTAAGCTATGCGTGTGAACATTTAGTATTGTATTTGTAGGTGAATGTTATGCCATACATAAACATAACACATACAGTGTACTTACTGTGTGGATTGCGAAACACTTTACTCACTTGTTATTCATCTCAAGCACATAACCTTGTGTTGGTTGAAGTGAAAAATGGCACTACCATAAGTGACCTTTATTTAATTAGGACAGTTGCCCAAGACAATTCGGGCTAATTATTATCATCTACCTGACTTAAACTTCTGTTTTTTTATTTAAATTTTTGCCTTTTTCTACTTCTATTGACTTCTACAAGACAACTTATTTTTTTAATTCATTTATTAACCAGAATTTCCCTTCCAGATGACATTAGCTATTTATATAATTATGGTGGAACATGTGCCAGAAGAATTTTATTAGTGTTAAGATTAAAACAATTTTTTTCTTAGAAATTTTAGTGTGGGGACTAGAACAAAAAAATAATATTATACAATTTTTGAGAAAAATATTGCAATAAGTAATTAATGGTTAAATAAATTATCGTCACGACATGAATCTCCGAGGGGGTGTCAGACGTGTTCCCAACTGTGAACTGTGAAATGCCAAGTCATAGTCCATACTCTGTAAATCCGCAGAATAAAAACCAGTCAAGTGCGAGTTGGACTCTCGCCTGAGGGTTCCGTACCATAATTACAAACTTATGAAATGTATGTAAATGTATGAAACAAAATGGCAAAATTAAGTTTGTCGACTATTTCTCATTTATTTATAAAGCCTACTTAGCCCTGATAGTTCTTTTAACTTCATTATATGTACTTCTGCCTTGAGTTTTTTTACATGGGAGACCTGAGTTACAAAAATTTAAAGCTTAATATTACCCAAATGGCCCCTGAATAAAAAAAAATTTTTTTTTCGACATTTTATTTTACCACTTTGTCGGCGTGATTAATATATTATAGTGTATAATCATGCCTAATCTAGGGGCACGGCACGACAGTGCCCCCGCCAAGTCGAGCTAAAAAGCGGCACGCCGTACCATCCTTTTCTCGAAGCAGTTCAGGCCATTTTCGACGCCCTATAACTTCGTTGTGGGTAAAACTAGAAGCCTGAATTTTCGGTAACCAAGCTGGCATTGTATAAACACGGTATGTTTCAAATTTCATTCAATTTGAACCAGTAGTTTAAGAATTATAACTAGTCAAAGTTTCTCAATTTTGTCACTCACTCACTGACTGACTGACCGATCATCAAAACTCTAAGGCACTTCTAGCAGACATAGAAGCTTCAAATTTGGAATACAATTAGTGTTTAGTGTATAAATCAAGGAAAAACTAAAATATTTTGAAATTTCGGTCATGTGCATCATATAAATATATAGGATTACAAAGTTACATTTTCAGTTGTAAGTAGTAGGTACCGGAAAGGAAAAAAGTAGCACTATCTACAAAAAGAAAAGAGATGCCATCAAAAACAAAACTTGTAAAAAAAAACAAGTCTCGCAACTTAGTTCTTCTACCGTAAAAAGTTGTGAGATCCATGTAAATCCAAGTCGATTAATTTATTTAGTCCCTAGGTACTTAAGGGACCATCTGTCTTAAGTTATTACATAATTAGCTAACCTAACAACATCTTATAGTGACCATATCAATATTAAAAATCTTTTATGTTTTAAATAAAAAGATTGACTTGGCAATCGCACTAAATAATCTAATTTAATATAATGTGTATTTCTTGTGAGATACATTGTGTTTTCATGCGATGGCTTCTATCACGACAAATAATAGAATATTCACAAAATTTAAATTCAAGGGGGATCCCCCCATACGACAAACCTCGAATAAGATGTATTATTTGAACATTACTTGTTTTGGCTCTTACTTCAAGACGGTAGTACATACAGATTTTAAACTAGTCAGATTATAATTATAGTACATACTATAAAGTAAAATAAAAATAATAAAAAGTAGGGTTCCGTACGTAGACGTTGCCAAATTTTTGTCAGGCGCTACATGTAATCGCCTTGTTTTTTGTAGCCTTGATGCCTGTCGCTTTGGCATGTATATTGTTTTAATTTACCACTAGCCTTTGCCCGCGGCTCCGCCCGCGTTTATTCAATCTTTGCCCCGTTTTCGGCTCGGGCGTTATTTTATGGACACCCCTACAGACTGTGTTGACCAGGCTCACTTCTTGAGTTAAAAAGCGTTTATTCAATCTTTGCCCCGTTTTCTGCTTCGGTGTTATTTTATGAGCACCCCTTATAGTCTACTACCAGGGTTACTACTTACTACTATGATAATAAAAAAAAAAACACACCCAAATCTGTTGAATGGTTCTAGAGTTAAAACGGAATATACATAGAGACAGAGAGACAAAAATTCTAAAAATTGTGGTTGGGTCGTTCGCAGGTCGTCCCATTCGCAACTCGTCACGCATGCGCAACTTGTCCCAATCTCAACTCGTCCCGTTCGCAAGTCGTCCCATCGACACGAAGGTGGGTGGGTATATAGGGTGAAATTTAATCAACCGACCAAATTCATACTAGAGACTCGGTTGGTGATCAAGAACTAGGTTCAGTAATCCTTTTGGCCAATTTCGAAAAATATTTTTTTTTGCTCCCGTACTGGTTGGACTAGTTTAAGTACAATTCCTAGTGCAGGTTCTACGGGAAAAAATTTTTTTTTTTTCGAATTTCACCTGGAGGGTCATTAAACCTTGTTCCTGATGACTAACCGAGTCTCCAGTATGAATTTGGTCGGTTGATTTAATTTCACCTAGTATTCTAGGTGGTTTTTGTTTATATAGCCAAATTTATACTGAAGACTTGGTAAGTGGTCAGGACTAAGGTTCAACGACCCTTTCTGTGTAATACGCAAAATATAATTTTGACTTCCTATATAAATGGGTGAGATTAGGATAGCTCTTGAACAGTTGAAAAACAACAAGGCGCGCGCCGGGCGAGGATGGCATCACAACTGAACTCCTGAAAGCTGGAGGTTACCCTATACTCTGACAGCTACAGGACCTCTTTAATGCCGTCATTCGCACAGGTACTACGCCAAAGGAGTGGAGCAGGAGTCTGGTCATTTTGTTCTTCAAAAAAGGGGACGAAATCCTACTTAAGAACTATAGACCAATTGCGCTCCTGAGCCACACCTACAAGCTGTTCTCAAGAGTTATCACGAATCGTCTCGCCCAACGATTCGACGACTTCCAACCTCCAGAGCAGGCTGGGTTTCGAAAAGGCTACAGCACCGTGGACCACATTCACGCGCTAAGGCAGCTTATACAGAAAACTCAAGAGTATAATCAGCCCTTATGTCTAGCGTTTGTAGACTATGAGAAAGCCTTCGACTCCATCGAAACTTGGTCTGTTCTGCAGTCCTTGCAGCGTTGCCAAGTTGACTGGCGTTACGTGGAGTTGTTGAAGTGTCTGTATGACTCCGCTACGATGTCCGTCCAAGTACAGGGTGTACAAACAAGACCGATACATCTTCAGCGCGGCGTGAGACAGGGAGATGTTATTTCTCCAAAACTGTTTACCGCCGCGCTGGAGGACGTCTTTAAAACACTAGACTAGAATGGACGAGGCATAAACGTAAACGGAGAGTACATTTCACATCTTCGCTTTGCCGATGACATCGTGATAATGGCGGAATCGCTGCAGGAACTAGAGGAAATGATGCGCGGCCTTGGCGATTCTTCGAGACGAGTGGGCCTGCGGATGAATTTGGATAAGACTAAGGTCATGTCCAACTGTCACGTCATCCAAGGGCCAATAACCGTCGACAATGTCAGCATCGAAGTTGTTCAAAAATATGTTTATCTGGGTCAAGTCATACAGCTGGATAAAAACAACTTCGACGCCGAGGCTGACAGAAGAATATGCTTGGGTTGGGCAGCATTCGGAAAGTTGCGTCACATATTTACGTCGTCAATACCGCAGTGCTTAAAGGCTAAGGTGTTCAACCAGTGCGTCCTTCCTGTGATGACGTATGGCGCTGAGACGTGGTCTCTTACAAAGGGTCTGATCCACCGGTTTAAGGTCGCTCAGCGAGCTATGGAGCGGGCTATGCTTGGGGTATCTCTGATGGAGATTTGGGGTATCGCCTGCAGAATCAGTAAGTTGAAGTGGCAGTGGGCAGGCCATATTTGTCGCCGACATGATGGCCGTTGAGGCCGAAAGGCTTTAGAATGGAGACCACGTACAGCAAAGCGTAGTGTAGGACGACCTCGTGCCCGCTGGACCGACGACCTGAAGGACGTTGCGGGGGGCGGCTGGATGAGGAGGACGGAGGACCGACATGAGTGGCGAAATTTGGGAAAGCAGTTTTGGTCCAGCAGTGGACGAACACGGGCTGATGGATGGATGGATGGATATAAATATTGAGTCGCGGTTGTTCTTGAACAAGTATAGAGGCACAAAGAAATATTTTTCGTATTTCGCAATCAGGGTCATTAAACCTTGGTCCAAAAAGCACAAAATAATCAAGTGAAAAAATATTCCATGTTATGCGAACTTTCAGAACGCCTTGGCAAAACACGAGGACAGACTTAATAATCAATAATGTATGTCTAGCACTTTCTGTGGTATATATAGCCACCTTTATGCCGATGGGACGAGTTGCGAACGGGTCGAATTGTGAACAGGACGAGTTGCGAATGGAACAAGACCTGCGAACGATCCTCCTTGTAATAAGTAATAACCCATTTTATTTAAAATTTCACGAAGATTATTCAATGTAGAGACACGACTTTTTTCTACTTTATTATTAGTATAGATAGATAATGTTTTTTTTAGTGTTCCATCCCGTATTTCCGTAATGAACTCTGTGCGCGAATCCGACTGGCACTTGGCCAAATTATTTTTGTTTAGTTCAACAAAGACAGTAATAAATAAAATGTAAACATTTAATATATAGTAAAATTCATATTGTAGACTCGGTAAGGTTCAATGTTTATTTCCGTGGAACTAGAAAATTTAATTTAAGGATTCTCATACTAATACTTGGGCTGTAAGCAGCGACACAAAATTTTCATATTCGAATTTTACTTAAAGTTATCGCTCGCATCATGAACTGTTAGTCAAGTAACTCCTTCGTTGGCATGGAACCATCAGCACTATTTGTTCCGCGAAATAAGTGTGTGTTTTTAAGGTGGTCGCTCCGGGTCTCGTTCCCAAACGCACAACTTGATGATTGTTTTTTTTATCTATACTAATAATAAAGTCGTGTCTGTACACTGAATATTTTCGCAAAATATTAAGTAAAATGGGTAAAAATGGGTAAATGGTAAAGGCCGAAACAGCAAGTTTTAGAATTTATGTCTGTCTCTCTGTCTGTATGTATGCATGTTCCCTGTTAACTCGAGAACCATTCAACGGATTTGGAAGCGGTTTTTTTTATTATCATCGTAGTAACCTTGGTCAATCCATTGGCTATAAGGGGTGTACATAAAATAACGCCCAAGCCGAAAACGGGGCAAAGATTGAATATCCGCGGAGCCGCGGGCAAAGGCTAGTTTTTGTATAAAAAGTATTAAATAAATGTGGTTTATTGCACTACGCTTTAGGGGTTTCTAGCTAACTTATCATTTCATGCATAACTTTGTAAATGATCCTACACAACAATTTAATGGCGTCTTCATCGCTTCTCACTTTTTCGCTAGCTCTGGAGCGAGATCCTAATTACAATACAAAATTGTTGATAGTACTTAATTGTTTTGCTCATAGAACTTGTTTCGTTTCGGTAGGTTTAATTTGGCGGAAGATCTGTCTGGGGCGGTCCAAATGTATATACCTATATAAGTGATAATTTTCATGATTATCGTGCAAAGACTAATTGCTATACTTATGCAGTAAGTTCACCGATTAATTACAGATTGCACTCGGAAACCATATCTTCTTTTAAGTTGTGACATCCTCAGTCACTTTTAAATCTTTCTCTTGTGTATGCAATCCCTATTTTTTTAAATATAAAATTAGTACAATTTCCCTATCTGTAAACGATTTTAAATAATTACTGCCAATAGGTAGTCTGTCATGCTAGCGTTTGTGCACATGCGTCATTATGTAGATCTGTCAACTGTACTGTTCGTTAAATATATAATATACAGGGTGTAAATAGACTGCTATCTAGATTTATCTGTGGTAAAGCGTTCTGTACGATCAGATATCTGGCTTCTATTTACACCCGGTATATTCCATATAACGAACAGTACAGTTGACAGATTTACATAATGTCGCATGTGTACAGACAGACCCTGGCATGACAGGCTGCCTATTGGCAGTTATTACTGCGGGGCGTCACATTATAGCCGTTAAAATAGTTTACAGATAGGGAACTTGTACTCAATACAATTATACAGTGTGACCTATTCTCGTGCAGCAAACCTTAAATTTAGAGTTGAAAAACCTAAAATAATACAAGCTAATTTAACTTTTATACATATGCGTTAAAGCCTATTTTGCATTAAAATTTTTTAGGTTATGGCAGCTCTAAATCTGATATTTGCTACACGAGAATAGGTGTCATTATATTCTTAAAGTTAGAATGAAGAGTAGACATTTTGAGTTGGCGTTTTGATGCGATTTCATTTGAACATAGCAGTAACACACACCCACTGAAGTATATACTTAACCCTTAAATGCATGATTTTTTCTTTTTGCATGAAACTGAAATATATGCTAGCAAAATACTGAAATGTAAAGGAAAAAATAATTTTCATATATTTAGGGTATATTTTCCAATCAAATGCATTGAACATTATTATTGCTCCACCTCTCTTATACATACTAATACCAATTATTTTGAGTTATCATTTAAAATATTTATTTATTTAATTAAATACTGGTATGTTGCCAATTGGCAACACAATGCTTTTAAGGGTTAAGAACTTTATCTCAAGAACGTAATAAAATTGTTACAGAGACAATGAAAAACAGAAGCTTGACCGGTAACTGCGGCATTGGAGTGTTTGTGATTGCCCTTGTAACGGTGGCATTGGCATTCGGCACGCCTAGCTGGCTAGTTAGTGACCAGAGAATAAGAGGGGCTCGATTAGACAGGTGAATCATTCCCGTGAGAAGCGGTCATTACCGTATCTCTAGATTAGTCATAGATTTTCCTCGTTCGGCGTTGATATGTCAACTGTATGATTATGTTCCAGATTGGGATTATGGAGTCACTGTTTCCGATCGCTTCCTGATCCATTAGATCAGTATAAAAGACGATTCTTTGTTGGTTGTAGATGGGTTTATGATCCATTCACTACGGGCTACGATAGAATACGAGGATACTTACTACCTGGTAACATATACATATACCAGCGCATAGTGATGATATTCAATATGTCTGAGACTTTAATGAATTAAACTAAATCGTTTTTTTTTCAGGTTTCATGATAGCTACACAATTTTTCTTTACATTGTGTTTACTTGGTGTGCTGATTTGTACAATATTAGTTTTAATATTTTTCCTATGTTTTGGGCCCGATCAGAACAGATTTGTTCAATTGATTAAGATTATTGGATATATTATGCTGGCGTCAGGTAAGGAACCCTTAATTTATATTTAAATAATGTACGAATACAATACAGTGAAACTAGTCACACGAAATATGACTATAAAACCATTAAAACGCCGTTTCAATATCACTATGAATATACGTGGGACGCACTATAAGTTTCCGGAATGAATATGAAAAAATACTATTAAAGGTACAAAATTAATTTATTGTTTTTCAAAATAATCTCCCTTGGCGTCTATGCACTTTTTCATTCGATCAAACCAGTTTTGAAAACTTTTGTGCCACTCCCCTGTGGTGACCTCTGAAACGTGTTTTTCATACTCCTCGACAGCCTCTTCTGGTGATGAAAATCGTTGACCGCGTAATTGGTTCTTAATTTTTGGGAACAGAAAAAAGTCACAAGGTGCCAGGTCGGGACTGTATGCAGGATGACTCATGAGTTCTACATTTTTCGTCTTCAAAAAGTCGTTTGTCTGTCTGGCCGTGTGAGAACTAGCATTGTCGTGGTGCAGGATGATACGGCGTTTACGGTTATTTTTACGGAGTTCGTCAATAACTTCCGGCAAACAAATGGTCGTGTACCAGTCACTATTCACGGTACGACGATTCTCTAAAGCAACAGTAGCAACGTGTCCAGTTTTATTAAAAAAAGAAGCAATCATCCGCTTAGATGCACTTTTCACGCGCGCCACTTTGGTTGGTTTCGGCTCATCTTGAAAGACCCATACGCTCGATGATCCCACACCAAATTTGACGCACCTTCGTTGAATCTGGTAAGCATGGCACTGCACCAAGTGACGCGGTCCGTTTTTTGAGCCTCGGTCAAGTTGTGTGGGATCCACCGCGAGCACAGCTTTCTCACACCCAAATGTTTGTGTAGGATTGATTGTATTTGACTCATGCCTATTTCTAAGGATGCGCGAATTTCAAGGTAGATCACATGCCTGTCTGTTTCAATCATACGGCGCACAGCATCGATGTTTTTGTTGGTCACAGCGGTGGACGGCCGACCATCGCGAGATTCGTCACTGAGATTGATACGACCACGCTTGAATTCTGCAAACCAGCTATAAACAGTCGTCTTGCATGGTGCTTCATTGCCAAAAGCTGTTTCAAGCCGAGCGATGCTCTGTTGAGCTGTCAAATTACACTTAAAATCGTAGAAAATCATACTACGAAAATTTTCCCGAGTTAAATCCATGTTGATGCAGACACACAATTTTTTAAATGGCGCCACAAGGTAAAAACAAAAGACAGTCAGATGAAACAAACTGCATTCTACAGCCAAAGAGTTCTATTTTCAAATGTTGCAATAAATTTTTAAATATTGTTTATGTAAGTGGCCAGTTCCGGAAACTTTTAGTGTTACCTATGTAAAACCATAAAACCTTTAAGAAGTAAAAAAGATGTAGTACTTATCTAATTGAAGGTAAGAACACCCTTATTCGTATTGGTGAATTGCAAGATCTGTGAGATGGATTCAAGCTACGATCTGGACTGCCATCTGTTGTTACTATTGTTTTATAGATAAAGGTGATAAAGAGGGTTAAGGCGAGGTGCTACTCCGATTAGCCTAAAACTAGAATATTGTGACGTCAAGTGTAAGGTTGCTAAACAGGCTCAAGGCCTCAAAAACGCTATTAAAATGATTAATGGTAAATGTTTTTATTAGTATAATAAGTAACAATAAATTGCAGTACCCCTTGAAAATAATCTTAGTTGTAGAGATCTCAGAATACAGTTTATTTTTCGGAAATCAAATAGATATACCATCGTATTAAATAAAAAATCGAGCACTTTTTTATGTAAGCCTTAGTTTGACATAGAATTCTCACTTCAAAAACCTGTATTACCTGCTAAATTATGGATTTTTAGGGTTCCGTAACCGAACGATGTCAAACGGGACCCTATTACTAAGCCTCCACTGTCAGTAGTAATATGAAGATAGTCGAAATTTTGACAGAATACCACTATGCCTCTATCACGACAATACATTTTGTAAAAAAATGAGAAATTTAGAAATCGGGGTCCCCATTCTAAGAAACCTTAAAAAATATTTTGTTTTAGCTGCAAAATTGGTCAAATTTTTGTACATACTCTAAAGTTAAACAATAAATAATTAAAAATTGGGTTCCGTATTCAAAGGGTACCAAATTATTTGTCAGGCGTTATAATTTTAGCCGTTTGATATTGCTGTGACATCTATAATGTTAGTGTTACAATACAGATTGTGTGCTGGTACGGAGCCTTTTGTGTGCGAGTCCAACTCGCACTTGGCCAAATTATTATCACAAGCGCCTTTACTGCAAGGTATTCGACTCTAATCCAAAGTGTCTGTTAAAATGGATTTTGTTCTCATGTCGATATGCATGCTTGCACCTCGCCTTAAGCGATACCGTGGTATGTAGGGCCGTAATATGCTCATCCGTCGCTTATAAAGACTTTCTGAAATTAAAAATTGGGCATTAGTCATGTAAATAGTAGGCACCCAATTTTTGTTTATCTTCTTTCAGGAATATGTGGAGTGATAGCGGTGATTGTTTTTGCAAGTTTAGGAAATACAGATGGATGGATGCCAGATCATCCAAATAATTATCTTGGTGAGTAAAAATTATCAATTTTGCATTTTTACCAAGATAAATTTAATTATTACTGCTTCTCTATTAAAAAGAAGTAAATAGCAGGACTTAAATCTACAATAATAGGAAAATTCAATGGGATAACCTATTGGACAACTCATGAAGGCTACCCGACACAGCATACCTAACAAACTACTAAATATTCTTAGCAAAGCTGTTTATGGCAATATCGTGAAGATAAAAATCATGTACAAGAGTCATCTTCCAGTTTCCATATAACTTTGGGCAATATGCTCAATTTTAGTACCTACGATTCTATTTCACACATTAAACAAAAAGATTACAGCTGGGTTTTTCTTCAAAGCAAAATTTCAATCATTACCGTCAAATTAGGGTTTTTAGCAGTTTTTAGAGACCCAAGTAATTTAATTACATTAAGGCGGAATGTTTCGAGCTCGGTGCAAAATGCACAACTTATGATTGTTTTTCTTATTATTGAATAAAAAGTACTAAATAAATGTGATTTATGGCATTTCGCGACCATAGTTAAATGTCCATTATACTCTTCTACCAAAGTTTTGTAATTTTATACATTGCGTTGTAAATGAATGTCCACACCAACTTAAAACAGGCTTTTAAGTTTGTATGGACATTCACGGTAACTATAATCCATAAAATGATGCAATTCTGCTAAAACCCCCTGATAATGATTAAACAATAGTCGCGAAATAAGATGAAACTGTTTTATTTCATACATTTTATTTAAAAATGAGATAAACAATCATAAGCTATGCATTTTGCACTAAGCTCGAGACGTTTCCTCTTAAAACAAAAATAAAAAAGATAAGTGAGTTGACATCATAAATGTTGCCATTACAAAAGTAATTAAACATATTAGCAGGTTTGAATTCCACGATTAGATGCGGTAGCATTTAAGCAGATTCTGAAGGCTTTAATTTAAGTTTTAGTGCTGTCAAAACTAAATTTTCTTCATTCCAAAATAGTTCTTTAGAGTGAACAATAGAAGCCATATTACTTTGTTTTTTTTTTAGTTTTGACAGCACTAAAACTAAAATTAAAGCCTTCAGAATCGACTTTTAATTGGTTAGATATTAATTTAATATTTTTTTGACAGGTTGGTCTTTCGGATTGGGAGTCGTGGGTTCAATTGCGTGCATCGTAACCGCAGCTTTGTTTCTAACAGAAGCCAACATACAGGCGAAGAAAAGGAACAGATTTAGAGAATCCCAAGCACGTTTTGAAATGGAACAAGAATCTAAGGCGTAGTTTATGATTAGACGGATCAACTTTAAAGATCATTTTGTATACGGATGACTCACGGAAGCGCTTAATCATTCGCCAGAAGATAATAGGGTACTAGATCAAGACTGTCGCAAGGTTTTCGCGTAAATCTAAAGACACCAGTACACGTTGGACAATGCGTTGGTGCGCTGGCCAGAGTGAAAGGGATAGTGCTATGCCAGTAAGCGAGAAGAACGCCTTACATTCCACTTATCGGCATCCTGACTAGGATAGGATTGTACTTAGGATAATTGCGTTTAGGACGGTCAGTTTCTTCGCGCGTCCTAATTAGGATCCTAGTTAGGATGCCGATAAATCAGATGGTGTAATTGCGGCTTTACTCGTGCTCGTTTTGTCTCTTTCACACTGGCCAGCGCGCCAACAGATTAGCCAATGTGTACTGGGGCCTTAAATAAGCTGAGTATTCCGTACCTAAAATTATTTTTATTAAGGCCTCAGTACACGTTAGCTAATGCTTTGGTGCACTGGCCAGAGTGAAAGTGATAATGCTATACGAGTAAGCGAGAAGAACGCATTACATTTACATTCCACTTATTCGCATAGGTTTGTCTCTTTCCCACTGGCCAGTGCGCCAACGCGTTGGCCAACGTGAGTATTCATTACGAATCCTCACAAAACTTCAACTTTAATTAACGTAAGCAATAAAGTGACCACGACATCGTATTATTGATCAAATTATTACACGAGGGTGTTATGATAATAAAGACGACTCTGAAGGCTTTAATTTTAGTTTAGTGCTGTTAAATCTTAAAATTTTCCAAAGTAATATAGCTTCAGTTGTTAACACTAAAGAACTATTTTGGAATGAAGAAAATTTAGTTTTGACAGCACTAAAACTAAAATGAAAGCCTTCAGAATCGGCTCTAACGTGAATTTAATTTGTATAAACTTTAATTTAACATTCCATCCAATTAAATTAATTTGCTTGTTCTTTTTTAAATATATTAGGATCTGATAGACATTAAGGTTATGACATTGTTTTTTAATTAATTTTTATTTCTTTCCTTGTATGTACTACCACATTTATTTTAATGGTAAGATTTTTTTATATATGTGTAATAAAATAAAAATGTGCCTTGTGTCTAGAAAGTATGTTAGTATAACAAATTATTTTTAAAGCTAATTATTTTATTTACCATTACCTATGTGGTATACATTAATGAAAACGGTTAAGCACAAGTACCTTAATTTTTATACTTATTTTTTTCTTTATAAGTAAGTCATATTAACGTTGCAAGCACTGAAATATTTTGTAATCTCAAAAACCGTCCAGTTTAGAAATAAGATAGGTAATTATATGAAACATTGTATAAATTAATCAATTTTTACTTACTGATAGAAAATAACTGCCGTCCTTGTTTTGATAAGTTTTTAATAAACTGAATAAAAAATTATAATTAGAACTGTTTCTACTTTTTTTACCTTTTTCGTAACAAAGGTAAATCATTTCGTAACTAAACGATTAATCTTTATAATTAAAACCCAGGTACGAATCCTTCGATCTACCTACCGATATGTTTGTGTCTACTTACTTGCTAAACAGTGAACGAGAACAGATGAAACCTACTTACATGTAGGTCGTTGCCTACATATTGTGTTAAAAAGGATGTTGAACGGTACTGGCAGGCAGGACGGCGATAGGGCCCAATCCGCCTATCACGACGTTGGAAGTTAAAACCCTTGGCGAAACAGGAGAACGAGTGTTGGCTGTTGAATGATACCTACCTTCTTCACACTCTGAAAAATATCTCTATAAGAACATCTCTCATTGTACCAAGATCGAAGGATGAAAATTTATTAAGTACATACGATACCTCGTGTACATATAAATGAAACTACATAATATACGGAACATACTGAACAAATTTCCAAAAAAACATGCATCCGAAAATAATTGTAATTTTCTCCATACTAAACTTTATAATCAAATTGTGTTGGTATATTTCTTTAGGAAATTTTTTCATTGTGTACCTACGATCAGTGCTACTAAAAACAAATGTGAAAAAGCAAAGACAGTGCAGGATTGTCGGCTTCGCCAAAAAAGGAATTGAGATCATATTGGGTGCCGACTGCCGAGGTTTATGGAGGTTCGTTAAGTCATAACTGCAATAATGTAAAACGTTTTTCACTTGTTCTAAAAGAAAGTTTGTTAGGGTCCTTGCTACTGAATATTTAGAACTTGGCAAGTTTTCACAACTAATTAAATATATGTATATATCGATATTTTAATGTAGATATTATCGGGCTTACGATATATTGTACATCCCTAAATCAATCTGTCTTGTCATCAATTCAATTGGGTTTCATTTCGAAACGAGCGAAAAATACTCGGAGTGATGCGAATTTCACCCAATAGCGTTAAAAAATTGACACGAGTTAAACCGAGGGTAAACCACAAACGAACTGTTCGGTTGAGATTCGGAGTGCATTTTGAGTCCGAACTCAATCTTACAAACGTCACTCTAGTATGAGATCACGTCGCTTTTTGTCGTTTGTAAGATTGAGTTCGGACTCAAAATGCACTCTGAATCTCAGCCTAAGGTTCGGTTCCACGAAAGTGTTTTGAAACGCTTCGAAGTAAGGCAAAAATCAAACTGGCCAGTGCAACCAGAGGTGCAATTTTGTAAGACAATGGTATTGAAATTGATTGTTATATGGCTATTCGGCTAAGCAAATTAGCCCGTTTGACAATTGAAATCGTAAATTTTTGGCTGTCAAATGAAAACAATTGTCTTATTCTGTTGTTGACAACCAAAATAGTACGATTTAAATTGTTAAACGGCAGGCACGTGTCCAGACTTTTGTTTCGGGGTGGGGGGCGGGGACATTCATTGAAACAAAAATGTGAATTGTGAAAGAAACATTATAATGTGTAATCAAATCACTGTACTATAAGGTTGCGTTTGGAAACGAGTGAATTTCACTTGGAGTGATGCGAATTTCACCCCAGAGCGTTCAAAAAGTGACCCGAGTTAAAGCGAGGGTAATCGAACTGTTACCTGACAGTTGCACGAAAGTGTTTTGAAACGCTTCGGAGTAATGCGAAAATCACATTGGGCCACCTAATTGGTGCAACTAGATTTTTGTTTCTCTTGCTCCTATATAGTTCTGTCTCTTTCTAATAAACGAGTGAAATTTCGCACTATGATCGCACGTTCTGAAACGCTTCCTAACATTATTAAGTATCAAATTTATCGTTTTTTTTAAATTAAAACGTACTTTACGTGGTTATGAATACCTAAACATTCCCGATAAATCCCACCTATCCACCCCCCGGGATACGTGCTTGCAAACGGGCTTATTTGTTTAGCCGAATAGTCATATGACAATCGAATTTGAAAACGATTGGTTTACACAATTGCACCTCTGATTTTTCTTACTCTTACTCCTGCAAAGTGTGTCTCTTTCTAATAAACGAGTGCAATTTCGCACTACGATCGCACGTTTCGAAACGCTTCCCTAATTCCCTTATAGTGCATTCCGTTCCGTCCGAGTCGGCCCGTGCGGCGTGAGTAGTTTGATGGTACTTTTAGTGCTGTCAGCGCCATTCGGAACCCGGCCTTACTGTCAATCTGTCATTCATTCCACTGAGCATAGATTCATTCATCATTCAATTCGTTTCATTGGCAAAGAACGTATGGTACGGGTTATTTGTTTGTTTGTATTTTATACTTTTCGAAACTATACTAGACCGTAACAAAATTGTGTGAAAACCGGCCTACTTGCAGGGAGTCTAATACCTGTGGCTAAAACTATATTACATACGAAGATGACTGCAGCCGACAATGAATATCCGAAGGCATCCAGTAAGTGCAACCTGGGCACGCCCTAATCGGTTTCTATTGATCTGATAAAGTGAGGCTGCAATGACCACTGAAATGTTTTACAGATGCTACACTGATTGGAGCAACCATCACGTACGTGGCGGGATTGTTTCTGTTGCTGTCTTTCGCTGGTCCTTACTGGATAGAGTCTTATCCAGAAATGTTTTCTTCCTTTAAACACATGGGTTTATGGGAGTATTGTTTCGACCGATTCCGATTCCCGTCCTATCAGTTTGATAAACTGTTCCATGGATGTCATTATATTTTTAGTCAGGTAAGTGTTTCTTCACATAAAGTTAGGTTTACACTTTCACTTGTACGGAGTATAGTAAATGGTTTGGGTGTGGATAAGGGGACACTATGGAAGAAAAGTGTACAAAATTTTGCAAACCAAAACCTATACAGCGCAGAAGCGAGCTAGTAGGTAAGTGAACTTACAAACTTAAAACTGTAGTTGAGCAACCAGCATACATATACATAAGCTTCATGGTATTTTTTTTTATGACAACCCAGAATTGCCTTGGTGGTGCCCCCTTATTGGGACTCGGACAAAATGGTCTTCTATTTTTTATGTTGGTCTGTGTGTATTATCTTAATTAATTCATGTGACTCGGTTGGCTCTAGTTTGATTTGTTTCATCAAAAAAACCACTCAATCTAGAGATACCATTAAATTTCAAAATTTTGTGTTTGCTGATGGAATCTTCAAAATGATTCATTATCTAAATTCTTAAAAATAAATCATAACAAGAAGAAAAAGAAGTGACATGCTGCTCTTTTATGCAAATACATGCAAGCAGAAGGAAGTGGTGCTTAAACAAATTTGTATATATATTCATAAAACACTTGTTGCATTTACAGGAGTATTATGTCATTCGTGAATGGTTGCTGCCGGGCTGGTTAATGGTTGTGCAGGCATTTGTGACTATGGCTCTTATACTGTCTCTGGCAGCTCAGGTCATCCTGGCCTGTGTCATTGTACGTTGGCCGCTACGTACTGTGCTGCGCTATGAGTGGATCTGTGTATCCACTTCATTTGTTATGGTGGCTATATCAAGTTAGTAGTGCTGTTAATTTAATATAATTATTTGTTAACTTTTACCTTTTTATCAAATATTCAATTAATGTTTTATGACCCCGTTTTAGAGATCCTTGTAGGGTGCCGTAGTCTGACAAGGAACCCTATAGTTTCGCCATGTCCGTCTGTCCGTGGCTTAGCTCAGAGACTATTAGTAACTAGCAAGCTGTAATGTGGTATGGGTATTCATATTAATCACGCTGACAAAAGAGAAAAAATAATTTTGAAAAAAATTTTTTTTTGTAGTTTCCCATACACCTATATTAGGGAATAATTTTTTTTTCTCGTCTGTCCAATATTTTGGGGTATCGTTGGATAGGTTGTTGAAAAACATTATGGGTGTGTCTAAATGTATGAGACTAGAAGTTTGGCACGATCTGTATTAGTAGACCAACTTATATAATGTATTGGGCAACTACGGGACCCTACACTGCAAGTGGCTCGACACGCACTTGGCTGGCTTTTTAACAGAAATGTTATAGGTTATGAAACATTGATTAAATATTTGCTTGGGGAGTATTATTCATTTCATAAATACCAATTTTCTGTGTCATGTTTCAGGTGTTTTTCTGTTTCTTGCGGTCGCCATATTCGGAGGCAACTGCTACCGACGTGACTGGCTGCTCTACCCATCATTTAATGTCCTCTCCTGGTCTTACGCCTTTGCCGTTATTGCCTTTATGTTGTTTGGTAAGTTTGTAGCATGTAACTTTTACTAAATGTTACTTCATAAACTAATAATAATATTAGATTAATTTCAAGGAATGATTGTACTTCTCTTAATTTTTAGTACACGGGAGCATAAAAACAAACAAAATCACAAAGAATGTACCTGGAAAAAGAGATTTCTTACAGCAAAACCTTAATAAGTAAAAGTTACATAAGCAAAGTATTCAAATCACACATGTGTACACAAAGAAGAACGCTAGCATAAGCCTAATTGAAAAATATTAATATCAATATTTACTATAAATAATAACTATAAAATATTATAAATGTACATAAAGTACATAAATTTAAATATTTGTTGGATCTAGAACTGAGACCTAAATAGGACACCTACTCGTAAACCAAACAAGTCTAGATTTTCAGGTGGGCTATAGGTAAACGCTGTGAGTAAGTATATTGACAAAACAATTAGGGGCCGACCAAACTGTAATCTATGCGAAGGCTTGGGTCTTTACACACAGGGTTATTAAACGAATCTGCGCGCCCAGCTAATTGTCCAAAGTAATCTGTCTGCTGACTACTCGGGGCGCGTCCACGTTCGTGAGATAAAAATGCTACCCGAATCTCCAAGACAAATATTACTTTTATAAATTAAGGCCGTAAACTATCATACTTTATGGCTGCTTCAAGAGCCCCAGCAGTCACCGTGAGATTGAAATTTCTGTCTTCTTGGCAAGCTCAGTCATTTGTCTTTTTGTTGTTTCACATGAAAGATTTTATTTTTAAGCACGGGAATTACCGCTCGACTGATGCCTTGAAAAAAGTAGGGCTGCCAAAATAATAAGCATATCATGTATTAGCTCGCTGACGGTCAAAAATGTGGTCACACACACTTGCGTAATTATAGATGGTTTCTTTTCTGTATTCCGCAACCCGCAAAATCGAAGTGAGCGCACGGCACCGCCACATTTGAATTTATCCCGTCGGGCTAAATTTCGTGGGGGGATAAATTTCAAATATCCCCCTCTTTATACCAACCCTGTTTTATACCAACAAATACTGCAACAATCACTCTGAAATTAATATATAATAAAGTTGAGGACTAATGATAAGTCAATACTGTTGTGAAAATTTGATTCCATTAAATTTTCTCGATAAAAATTAATTAGAAAGTTACATCCGAACCATACAATAAACCGATAGTATTCAATGAATACTTGAAATTCGGTCTGAAACTTTGCATAATATATCTGATGTTAGTATAAAGCAGCTGCAGACTGTTCCATAAAAATGAAAAACCATCAGTGTAGCCGCGATTTCAAAATAACTGCTGTTTTTGCGTGCGCGGCATCTGATTAGAGTAGGATAGACAGTTAAAAAGCAGAAGCGTTAGAGCAGGACTGCGAATTGAGGTATTATGGGCCCTTAAGGGCTTGCCTTGATTACCAAATGGGATACATTTCACTCGATAGATTTAATTTTTGAAAATGATGCCTTTTTAAGTTATTCATTCGTTTTATGTCTAAACGGTTTGAGTTTATGTGTGAAATTACTGCTATAACAAGAAAACATGGTTTATTTTGCGATGTCAGGTGAAAAAACTTCTACATCAAATACTTTTTCGTAAAATCCAGAAAAACCTCGAAACTTCACCGATTTCGCGTGCCGGCCGCGCGCGAAGCGAGCGTTTTAATGTGGACTTTCTGACAACATACGGAAGTTCAAAATCACTCAGTAGGATTATCGAGCACCATGGGCCAAGCCTTCCTGTTAGGGGCCACAAGTTTATGTAAATAAACAAATTATTGGATGTGAACGTGCTCGAAGTTCCTTCATTTTCTCCGGTAAAGTTGTTAAGGCCACAATGCCAACAACATACAGTTATTTCAAAAGAAAATATGGTTGTAGAAAATGGTTGGTGTGACAGTTGTGAAACAGCGGCAAGAGAAGTTGACAGAATGTACATTTGTCAGGTATCGCGGGTGTGCTGCTGTACCTGGAGTCTCGCAAGCTGTACGAGCTGCGTCGTGAGGCCAAGAACCTGGTGGCGCAGATGCAGCACAGCCAGCCCGAGCATGCGCTGCAGCAGCTGCAGCAACAGTTGCACCAGCAGCGCGCTATGGGCGGCTGGCATTCGTAAATTTTCTCAATTCAAAATGTTTGACTGCGCCTTTGCTTACACTTCGGTACGACCGTTTATTTTAAACCTTTGAGGTCATTTTAGTAGAAATGGGAATTATAGATTGCTTTGTAAAAGCCGAAGTGTAAATACGGCTTTAGAGACTTATTTCGAACGAACACTGTTCGATACTCAATGGATATGACGTGAGGAAGAAGTTAGTTTAGAAAAGGAATTGCACATTTTTATAAGACAGCTTATATTTCGTGCAATTGCAATACAAAGTCTATATTTTTTCGTCGTCTATTCCTCATGTTATCTTTGAAAAGACTGCAATGGTAGAAATCATTACTCACCAGTTTTTAAATCTGACTCAAAATGTTTATAACATTCCTTTAGAATACATAAATTATTCATTACTTCATTGTGTAGTTGCATTATCGTTGTATGCTTATGTCTCCCTTATGAATGTTTTACATTAGTTTTGTGTTTCTGTTTACTTTCATATTTTCATTTTAATGTTATTAATTACTTAGTTCATACAAATAATGTAATATGAAGTCCAAGTATTGGAAATAATTACTATTAAAATGATGAGTCATGTGTACAAGTAAGTGCCTTGTGTCAGAAGGAATATATTTGTATAGTGTACTAGTATAGGAGTACTATATTGGAGTTAGGTATCCTTTCCATAGTCCATAAGGTACGCGGAGTGTGGGGGGGGGGGGAGGTGTCCTTCTACCAATTAGTGAAGGTGGAACAAAATCCGTGCGCGTGTTAAACTTTTCCGTATGTATGTATTCAGTATCATCATAATACTTGCAGTGTCGAGCAGCTCATTACGTAAAATCTGTTGTAAATTCTTTATAAAAGTGTACTTTGGAAAATAAGATGTAAATTTGTTACCTTTTAAAACTCTAATGTAGATGCAGCTATCTCTAAAACACATTATTATATTTTGATTAGTTATCGTATGGAAACCTTGACATGTTAGTTCGACTTATACTTAACCGCTTTTTATGATCCGAATATTTACTCCAACCCACTTAAGTTCAAGTTTGCTAAATGCAATCTAGAGAAATACCGTTATATGGCGGAGACTATCTCTACCTCACACGTGACTCGCCGTAACGTTGCTGCAGGGTGAAGAAAATGCTAACTTCGTTCATATGAACTGGGTACTTCGCATTTTCTGAATAATCTACTTTTCCTCCAACCCAAATAAAATGTAGGTTTGTGTTGCCGTCCCTCGCGCAACGGGTCCGCCATACGAAACAAGTATCAAAGGGTTGTATGCTCCCGCCCCGCTGACCTACGGAGACTATGAAAGTTGATACTTGAAGTATCTCCCACATGTTTTATTTGTAAATTTTATAATAAGAACTGAATGCCGTCCATTTGAATCTCGGGTATGTATTTAAATAGTAACATTGTTAGTTTTAAAAACAAAACATTTTTGTTATAAGTTTTACTTTAATTAGGCTTTACATTTCTTACATTAATTAATAAATTAGGTAGTTTTATAAGATTTATACAAAATTCACAATTGCTGGAGTTGATAAGCTTTTTTTTACGTTATAAATTAATTATTTCTCGTCAATGTATTATTTTTATATTTATCGGTTTGATATGTCCGCCCGTCCAAAATGATGAGATGTTTTGTTATTAAATGCCATGCAATGGTTTTTTTTACAAGACATCGCACATAGCGAAATACGTACTAATAAATGTATTTTGAAAATAACTATTTTTTTTTCTTGATCACGACTATTATTTTAATAAAATGTCTCGGCTAACTGTCAGGTGTAAATATCCTAATACAATACTCCAAGTATCATAAAATGTACCGGCAGTCACTTCACAATTCTCCATCAGCTTATTTTCGTTCGTTCCCATCAAACGTTTCCGTTTGTCCCATTGATAGAACAGAATAATGGACAGACGGGGACGAACGCTTATTTTGTACTTCAAGGAAGCGTTTCAGAACGTGCGGTCATAGTGCGAAATTGCACTCGTTTATTAGAAAGAGACATATCTATATTGGAGCAAGACTAACAAAAATCTGGTTGCACCAATCAGGTGGCCCAGTGTGATCTTCACTCCGAAGCGTTTCAAAACACTTTCGTGCAGCTGTCAGGTAACAGTTCGGTCACCCTCGGTTTAACTCGGGTTAATTTTTGAACGCTCTAGGGTGAAATTCGTATCACTCCGAGTGAAATTCACTCGTTTTAAAACGGTACCTAAAATTCAGTAAATTCCACAAGAGCGTCTCTGAAGATCTAGTGCCATTTTCTACACACGATATTTGCGAAAGTTTTCTGCAATTTCTGCATGATTCTAAATTTTTTATTTAAATTAAAAATCGATAGCGACCGCTTAATTTCGTCAAAAGATACTGTACTTGTTTTTAGCTACATACTCAGAATGAAGAACACATTGAGGGGGTGGCCCGTGATAAAACGAAAAAAAAGTGAAAGTTAGAACCACCCTACCTTATAGCCTATATCTTGACACAAAGAAAACCGCATCCAAATTCATTGAGTGGTTCTAGAGTTAAAATGGAACATACATACAGATAGAAAGACAGATGATAAACGGGATCGTTGCGGGAACAACTTGAAAGACATGTTCATTGTTGTGCAGGTTGATTTACAGAGTAATGTATAAAATGACACAATTTAGCTGCATTATAATTGGCATTAAAATATTGTCGTGTAGTGACACATTTTATGTAAAAGTAAGAAAAACAATAAGTTATGCGTTTAGGAATATGACTCCGAGCAACCACCTTAAACTCGATTCACGTTGCAGTAAATTTATTTGATTTTGATGTTTTATACGTCGACTCTGTGTCACTGAATTGTATAGACAAAAAAACTTTTGCCGTCACGGCTATCCGTTTGTGGAACGATCTACCCGTTAAAATTAGAAATGCCTCGTGTCGTCATGCGTTTAAACAGTCCTTGCGCAGACGTTTATCTTAGCAAAATACAGTAAATCTGGTGTCAACATAGCAATCTGAAATTATCACGACTACATAGTAGTTTATTCTTGTATATTCTTGTATTTATTATTGTATTATGTATATTTATATATAGGTAATATTATGTAATCGTATTTATGTAGTAATTATTGTTATTTGTTTAAAATATATTTATGTATTTTTTATTAATTTATGTATTTAGTATTTACCTACAAATCTACTTATCTATTTTATTTATTAGTACATTCATGTTTTTTTTCTCACTTATTTTTTTTATGTCTTAAAGCCTTTCTGCACGCCTGCCTCTGTTCATTTCTTGTACTTTCTGTCGGGTTGATTGGGAGAAAATGCTTTTAGCATTAAGTCCGCCTGTTGTACATGTAACTTTTGTTTTGTGCAATAAAGTATTTAGAAAGAAAGAAAGAAAAACTACACTATAAAGTTGTCGGGACTGTAAGGGGCTCAAGCTCAACATGCTACTCGTCCTCGCTGACACGTCTTGCACCCACTATTTCATTGAGAATCTGTTCGTGCGACAGCTAACTAGCTAACCTGGTTTATTCAGTTGGTGGCAGAGTCGCAGCACGTGGTCTATGGTCGACTGCGGCGGGTTGCCGTCCACGACCACGAGCGGAGACCTCGCCAGGAGTTGTAGATGCTGGTCTACCTGCGGGGTCGTAGAGACGTCTGTTAAGGAAACCATGGTGGAAAGAGGTGGCTTAGTACCGTGATGGTAAAGATCAATATACGGTATTGGCAGTATGCCAAAATCGTAATCAGGTTGAAATTACGAATCAAACGTATTTTCAAAGGATTTACCTTTTTACGTTCGAGTGTGGGTATACATGTAACCTTCTTGGTGGAAACGCAGTTTTTATTATTCATTTCACAAAAAAATACTAAGATTGTATGATTTAATATTCATCACTAGTCCAAACGCCAATTTAATATTTTCGGGAAAAACAACTTTTTGCGTTTAGAGTTAAAAGTTGTTTTTCCGAAAAATTAAATTGGCGTTTGGACTAGTGATGCAGAACGCTATCCTTCATCGCCTTTAGATACTCTAGAAGTATCTTTCCTGGTATGTAATGCACTATAAATCATGTTCAGAGTAAATAAATAAAAAAATGCGTTACAATCTAGGAAAGATCAATTAGAAACGCTAACGACTGGCGCCATCATACTCATCCTAGACCGCTGAGTCAAGTACAAGTTACAAAAATTAATAGTACAGGTATATATGACGAAAAAATTTAACGAGCTGGGGGATAAGTATCTCGGTGGCGCAGTTGGTAGCACACTTGCCGTATTAGCAAGAAGTAGCAGTTTCGAATCTTGGCAAGAGGAAATAAAAAAAAAGTGTCTTGCTTTAAATTCGTTTCTTATTCAATTCGATTCAAATTCAAAACCCAAATAAATCGATTTCGCTAAAATGTTAGTTAATGAGAACTGTAAACACTATAGTAGATATTACTAAATCGATGTTAATGTGATTGTGTAGTGACATTTCCTTTAGTCTGAGCAGACACTCCCTCCTCGCATGTAGCACCACCGCGTAGCTCGCTGTGCGACCTCACACTACGAGTACTAGATACTTACTAGATCGATGTTTATGTGGTCGCGTAGTGACATATCCCCCAGTCCGAGCTGACCCCCCCCCCCCCCCCCCCCGCGAGTCCAGCACCACCGCGTAGCTCGCTGTGCGACCTCACACTACGGGTACTAGATACTTACTAGATCGATGTTTATGTGGTCGTGTAGTGACATATCCCCCAGTCCTAGCTGACACTCCCCCCGCGAGTCCAGCACCACCGCGTAGCTCGCTGTGCGACCTAACACTACGAGTACTAGATACTTACTAGATCGATGTTTATGTGGTCGCGTAGTGACATATCCCCCAGTCCTAGCTGACACTCCCCCCGCGAGTCCAGCACCACCGCGTAGCTCGCTGTGCGACCTCACACTACGGGTACTAGATACTTACTAGATCGATGTTTATGTGGTCGCGTAGTGACATATCCCCCAGTCCTAGCTGACACTCCCCCCGTGAGTCCAGCACCACCGCGTAGCTCGCTGTGCGACCTCACACTACGAGTACTAGATACTTACTAGATCGATGTTTATGTGGTCGTGTAGTGACATATCCCCCAGTCCGAGTTGACCCCCCCGCGAGTCCAGCACCACCGCGTAGCTCGCTGTGCGACCTCACACTACGGGTACTAGATACTTACTAGATCGATGTTTATGTGGTCGTGTAGTGACATATCCCCCAGTCCTAGCTGACACTCCCCCCGCGAGTCCAGCACCACCGCGTAGCTCGCTGTGCGACCTCACACTACGGGTACTAGATACTTACTAGATCGATGTTTATGTGGTCGTGTAGTGACATATCCCCCAGTCCGAGTTGACACTCCCCCCGCGAGTCCAGCACCACCGCGTAGCTCGCTGTGCGACCTCACACTACGGGTACTAGATACTTACTAGATCGATGTTTATGTGGTCGTGTAGTGACATATCCCCCAGTCCTAGCTGACACTCCCCCCGCGAGTCCAGCACCACCGCGTAGCTCGCTGTGCGACCTCACACTACGGGTACTAGATACTTACTAGATCGATGTTTATGTGGTCGTGTAGTGACATATCCCCCAGTCCTAGCTGACACTCCCCCCGCGAGTCCAGCACCACCGCGTAGCTCGCTGTGCGACCTCACACTACGGGTACTAGATACTTACTAGATCGATGTTTATGTGGTCGTGTAGTGACATATCCCCCAGTCCGAGTTGACACTCCCCCCGCGAGTCCAGCACCACCGCGTAGCTCGCTGTGCGACCTCACACTACGGGTACTAGATACTTACTAGATCGATGTTTATGTGGTCGTGTAGTGACATATCCCCCAGTCCGAGCTGACACTCCCCCCGCGAGTCCAGCACCACCGCGTAGCTCGCTGTGCGACCTCCTCGCACTACGCAACCTGTGAAAGTTTAAAATAAAAATTCTGCCAACTATATTTCGTATAGTACCGAGGACTTCACGGTACACTCTTGGATAAAGTTCCGGAATGATGACATGGCTGGCTGTATAATTTGCCTATTGGGTACTACGGGGGTCTGATGCTTGCTGACGATTGCGGAAGGTGTCTGACATGGGTTTGGTCTCGTAGTGGTATGTTATTAGTTTCGGCTAATAACTTAGTGGTTTGAACTGCAGGAGTTCGAGCTCGTTGTCTGTTCGGTATAGCTTGTGACTTGACCTCGCCTCCGTGAGCAGTTAGCATTCCCTAGTAGCGGTGCTTGGGCGACCACTAATACGAACGGGTTATCCGGGGCACGTGAGTTGTCCGATGAACATTGCTGGCGTATGGACGCGTGCATTCATGTGCACGATCGCGCGGTTTCAGTGGGAGGACTTTATCTCCGGCACTCCATCTGGAGATTGGAGTAGACACCCTACGCTAGAGGTGTTGTCCTCTGTACGTCCGCGTAGGAGTTATCGAAAGCCGCAAGGTCTGGATAGCGTGTGGAACAAGGGTTTGGCGTAATTATGTTTCGTGCATTTTTATTCAACGAGGTGAGCGTCCGTGCAGCCCCGAGTACCTCCTTGGATAATGAGGGAGCCAGCTTCTCTGGCAGATCGAACAACACATAGTTGAGTCAATCGTGTCGTATATTGTTTGGCGGCGGAGGAGCAGCGCTCAGTACTGCTCGGGACGGTTGTAAGTACTGGTGTTAGTTGACAATGGTCGATAACCCTACTGAACCACTTTTCCCAAGAGTCATACCCGCGGACACCCTTAGCTTAGGAAATAATTGAGTTCCAAACAAAACTGCGTGAACCCTAACGCACCGCCATACGGGCGAGTTTAGAGAGAGCGTCGTCCGGTTCATGGACGTCGCTTCACGGACGACGCTCTCTCTAAACTCGCCCGTATGTCGGTGCGTCAAGGTTCACGCGTTTTTGTTTGGAACGCAATTATTTCCTAAACTAAGGGTGTCCGCGGGTATGATTCTTGGGAAAAGTGGTTCTGTAGGGTCGGTAGAATATGTGGTTTCATTTAATGGTCGCACTCTATTTACACCCGGTATATTTATATTGGGTCATAGCCTCAGAACAATAACTAAAGGTTAAAGCTAAAGGCTGGGTTCCGCCCAGCGGAAATAACTAATGAAAACAATTAAATTTCCGAGTCAAGTATTTTTTGTTAAATGTTTTCTCTTGTGTGAATATTTACTTATTGTACACTTTTTTAACTGATCTTGGTCGATGACATGAATAATTTGAAGGGAAAAAAAGACGAATCACTTTTGCCTCAGACGTATAATATAATAATTATATGTCTGTGACTTTTGCAAATGTTTATGGGTTCAAATACGGTTATAAAGCATGCTTTATAATTTAATAACAATTTCAACGACATAAATAATTTTAAAACACTTTTTGCAAAAATAAAAATAGAATTTTCGTATTTTAATAAAATTTAGATACATACATTGTTGAAATATTGTTTTAAATGATAAAGCATGCCCTTTTACCATATTTGAACAAATCAGCGTTTGTAAAAGTGACCCGACATTTTTTCCCCTTTCGGTTAACTCTATCTATTAAAACCAAAAAAGCGACTCGTGAATTAAAGGTTGTTGCAAACCCATTTCTATCGGACTATTGATTACATGGCAATGACTATTTATAGGATGCCATTTCAAATCAAAGTAGGTAAGCTCGATAGCAGACAAAGCTTTATGCGCATCCCTAAATTTAAGCGTACGAGTGCAGGCAAAAGTAATATAGGCCTACATAGAGGGTATTGTAATCTACACTCAGACAAACTGGCCTGCAATAATAATGGCCACCACCTTGAAGTACGTGCTGTAAAGCGAAACCGGTCTAGAGAAGTAGGTACCTACTATCTATTTCATTTGCACTTAAGTACGACGATGCACACGAACTGGGAAGCTTAAATCAACAAGGATCTCCTTTCCTCTCGAGAACAAAGTAGACAAATAGGATAGAACTCGTTCTAGGGCATTTCGTTTCTCATAGAATTAGAAAAACCCCTTATATGAAAGTAATTACTTATGCTAGCTTTCTGCACGACTTGCACTGTGATTTTGAATAATGTATTTCTTTTCATTATAATCAATTTGTCTTTGAACGAGACATGAACTCCTAGTTTCAACATCTGCTACGCGTTCACTGCCCTTTTTGCTACGGCGTAACAGGCGCTACGGATCCACAATTCGAATGGTCCAGAATACCATAACAGCACCTAATTGTCGATTTTTTCAAAAGGAATATACTTTTTTAAGGTCATATAAAAGTATAATTTTTTTTCTCCTTGAAATACAAAAGATATACATGAAAATAGTCAGGAACTGAATAAATAGCTTTGATGACGTAATAGTCATGTCATTCAGGCATTACAGAAAATAGGCCACTGCCCACAAGAAAAAAAAGTAATGTCAAATTACCGACGTCTGTTTTTTTATTTTCAGTAATCCCATATTCAGGTTTTATCCCCTAATTTTTTTTTTCATTTTTCCTTTACTTCAAGGAACTCTCCGTATTGAGTCTAAATAGTATGACTATTACGTCACATTCCCATTTCTCCAAACTGATTTTCAAAAAATAATTTCGTTATAAATAATACCACCTGAAAGTTAAAGAACAGTATGTATCTTCATGATTTAGCCTATATTTTCAGAAAAAATATACAAAAGGGCCTGCTAAAATTTATGGTTGGTTCGAATTTTCCCGATAAGTCGTAGTCTGCATTCATTAGGCGATGCAAACGTTATATAATCAACATTTCTATCATCAATATCAGCTATATGTGATTTGATGACAAAAAGGAAAAGGCAGTTAAAGAAAATTTTGGGTAATTTGAGGAAGAGGGTTGCAAAAAGAAAATTAACATGTGCACGTGGCCAAAGAATAGACAATTTAAACAAAATATCACTGTAAGTAAGTAGCCCTTATACGCACCATCTAAGAGGAGCCCTTCCGTAACCCCAGTGAGATAGTTTCCGTCCGCGTCATCGCCGACAGCTGTGAGCAGGCGCACACTGCCGGGCCCGCGCATGCGCCACAAAGCCTCCGCCATGTTGCGTCCGACGCCGCCGGCGCAGACGTCAAGCTTGCACGCGTGTGTGCTGCCGTCCAGCTGGCACAAAGAAAGAAAGTTGATCAATACCTTTACAACCTTCCTATAGTGTAGAGACGCAACATATGTGTGTTAGCTGCTTTAACTTGCCATGCCATAGTTTATGCTACGACTCTATATTTTTCCGCCTTTACGACCTATTACGTCCAAGTATGGATTAACTTATTCAAAATTATGCATCAATGAACTATTATGACGTGGCGTAGCAAGAACCGCAACCGCTAATGGTTTAATCTCACGTAGTAAAGGCTACGACGTAGCCTGACGTAGTGTTGTATCACATTATATGCAGCTTGCGTCAAAGTCAATAAATGCGTTTATTAGATTTTACAAAATGTCTACTGAAAGACAATTACATTACAAAAAACATGAGTTCCTGATAATTTACGAGTATATATGTACAGGTACCTATTTTCCCAATTTAACAACGAACATTTTCTAAAAGTTTAAACTAAACTTTTAAAAAGATTGGTAAGTCCCCAAGCTATAAAATTTTACCTACATGCTCAACAGACCAGTTTTACGGAAATTGAAATTATGAAAAAGTTTCCGTCTATGTGAACGTAAACTTTGTTTTCGCGTAATGTAAAAAGTCGTAGAATAACAGTCGTTTAAGAAGACTTTTAATTTTATAATATCACATACTTAAATTTTGCATAAATAGTAACCATTACAATGTATAAAGTGTAAATATTAAGTTTAGTTATTATTTAAATAAATTGCAATATTTTACCCAGGTTAATCGAATTTATAACAAAAAAATATTTAAGAACATTGACACCTATTCTCATGTAGCAAATATTAGATTTAGAGCTACCATAACCTAGAAGTTTTCGTTGCAAAATAGACTTACGATTAAAATCAGTTCGGCTTTTATCGGATATCATCGCCTAAATCCCGAGACGGAAATGACACGAAATACATTACCGCGATTTCTTTTAGGTAGCATTCAATTTGAACTATCATAAACGCAATGTATAGCACAGTGCCAAGATGAGATTACTAACCGGTAGACCTAAGAAATTTATTAAGCAGAAGCGACATGAATTTGAACATTCATTATTTACTGAAGCTATACTTGTATACAATATATAAAAAAAAACATGATATTTACTTTCTTCTTTTTTAAATAAATTAGCTTTCTTTCTAAAATAGTTATATACATTATTTACAATTTCACGAGATTGAGCAACAATTTTTTTACCACGCTTTAAATTTGTTGAAGCCATGATACATAACTATTGTAAGTTAATTTTGATAAAATTTGATAGAATCGAATATTTTCACGAATGAAATTAGCGTTCATAAACATAAATGTATCATATACGTCAAACTGTTTTTATTGACACTAAGAAGTCATACTGTCAAAATAGTCAATTATTTTTCTTATTTCTATAGAAAGGTTGTGTTAGTTTTGAGCTACAAAGGAGGTTTTGTTGCTCATATCGTTCTTGTATTGTATTCAATAAGACAACGAGTAATATAATTAAAGGTCATATCTGTAAATTGATAACTCTATGTGAGAGATGAGGGATTCACGACAATTACCGAGGTTGGCCGAATCGTTAACTGATATTAATCGTACTGTAACGCAGATGGATAAAAGTTAAATTAGCTTGTATTATTTTAGGTTTTTCAACTCTAAATTTAAGGTTTGCTGCACGAGAATAGGTCACATTATATATCTAAATAATTGATGAATTGTTATTATTTAAATGATTAAGTTTGAAGCACATTCCTGAGACACAAAGTATGTTTAGAATATAATGGGGCTACAACTATAGTAGCTCAGTCGACGGGAAGCCGGAGGTCGAGACCCGGTTGCAGATCCTGACGGTCGTAGATGGACCAATCAGTTCTTCATTTTATGTGAATTATATTTGTTTGTAAAAAGTTGTATTATGCTGGTGATTCACTTGTTTAACTGTGTAAAGAGGCACAGGTCGATTATTCGATTCAGCGCACGCGGCGCTCTTTTGTCTACTGTCTGGCACCCCCACTCAGATAAATTTTATCTGAGCTCCCCCACTGCCTCTGCCGCCTGACAAAGAGCTTCTCTTGTACCTCCTTGCGCAGTTGAACAAGTCAGTCTGCAATTATAACATTAATGATGTCACTTTAATTTTAATTAATGCGTTTACTTGCTTCATTGAAGGAAAATACTTTTATTTGTTTCCGAAGTACGGCGTTAAGGCTCACCCACTATCACGTTGAAATCGTCTGTGAAAAGGGTGTGTACGAGAGTTGATTGTTCTAGGGACAGTTACCAATCGGAAACAACACTGACAGCCCGGTGATATATGACGATAAGTTTTACTTATAAATGTCTAAAGGTATTCGTGTCATAGACTATAGTTATGCGAAATACCCGTACTTCTTATTTATACAACACGTGTAGGCTATTCATGGTTACTATATTGGGCCAATTATAAACATACTACTACAAACATACTACTTATAGACAAGAATTACAAAATGCTTCCGCTATTAACTTGAAGAAAACGTGGCAGGCTATTAATAACATCTCTAACTATAAGCCAAAAAAACATTTGTCCGATGACTTGCTTAAGGGACCATTGTCACCTATTGAGCAAGTTAATCTTGTCAATGACTACTTTGCTAGCGTAGGTAAAAACTTAGCTGACAAAATAACCCGTGACTCTAGACAAGAACATCTCAACCTTCCCCCTGGTACTAATGTTAATGCTGATTCCTTGGTTTTAGTTGACGTGGACGAAGACGAAATCCGATTGATTGTGAATTCGCTTAAAATCAATTGTGCTATTGGTTGGGATGGGATTTCCATGGGAGTAATTAAACAAAATATTAATATTCTTATAAAACCATTATGTCATATATGTAACTTAAGTTTAAGAAATGGAGTATTTTCAAACAGTCGATCATTCTACCGATCTACAAGGGTGGCGATAGAGAGTCTTTGATTAACTACCGTCCTATTTCTATTTTGCCAGCGTTGTCGAAGGTATTAGAGAAAGCTGTTAATAATAGATTAATCAACTACTTTGAATCCAGAAACTTATTATCTAGAAACCAGTTCGGTTTTCGTAGAGGACAGTCGACGGCTGATGCCGTGAACAATCTCACTGATAATTTCACGAGGACTAGATTCTAGGAAGAAATGCCTTGCAATTTTCCTGGATCTAGCGAAGGCTTTTGACACGGTGTCAGTTCCGGCTCTCCTTACAAAATTAGAGGCGATGGGTATTCGAGGTCTCCAACTTGATCTTTTAAGGGATTACTTGACAAATAGGTATCAGATGGTCAAAATTGGAAACCACATAAGTAATCCTTTGCCTGTGACTTTCGGAGTGCCTCAAGGCAGTATCCTCGGCCCAACTCTTTTCCTGGTATACATAAATGATTTGTGTGACATGAAAATTAGTCATGGTCAAGTTTTCTCTTATGCTGATGACACAGCATTGGTGTTCCGGGGAAGGAGTTGGGCGGAAGTCTTTGGTATTGCGCAAACAGGCTTTAACCTAGTTGTTAATTGGCTAAGAAATAACATATTGTCCCTAAACACTGGTAAAACAAAATATATGTGTTTCTCAATTCGCAACAATACGCAACCGTCTTTCCACACCCCTATAGCAGTTCATTCTTTGCAATGCTTGACTGAAGATAGTACTGATTGTTCTTGTCATCAACTTGAGCTAGTTAAAACTATTAAGTATCTAGGAGTAGTATTCGACAACTGCCTCACCTTTAGTGAACACATCAAGTTACTATCACAGCGTACCAGAAAATTAATGTCTGTTTTTAAAAACGTAAGGCACGTTGCAGGACAAAATATAATTAAAATGATATATTTTGCACTTTGCCAATCTATTTTGCAATACTGCATAGTAGCATGGGGTGGCGCAGCTAAGACTCACGTCCTAGTTCTCGAAAGAGCTCAACGAGCTGTGCTTAAAGTAGGTAGCTTTTCGAAATTATCGATTTCCAACTGAAGACCTGTATAAAAATTGTAAAGTACTTACAGTTAGGCAGTTGTTCATCAAGCAATTAGTTTTGAATAAGCACACTAAATTACATTTTAATAAAATCGCCTATGAAAGCGAACGAAGAAAAGATAGAATATGTCATACGGAATCATTCACCACAGCTTTTTCACATCGACTTTCTTGTTATCTATATGACAAATTATATAACTCTATAAGTAAAAAAATTGAACTGTATCCTCTAAATTACAATAATTGCAAACGTAAATTGACTGAATGGATTCAGAAATTGAATTACCATGAAACCGAGGCTTTGCTTGCCTCGCAAATCTAAGTATCTGCCTTAATTTTGTTATTCTTTTCTAAAGCACACTGCTCATACACAACACCCACATATTACATACAAGCACTACACTAAACATCCACACATCATTCAATAATACTCCCTCAACACCTACTAACATACTTATAACAAATTATACTGTTATATTAAATAGTGTTTCTATAGATTAGTACTTATATCTACTTGTATAATTATAACAACAACCAGGTACAGCCTTGTTCATTATTTATAGCTTAGCGTAAGGGGATATTGATGTCTATCGTACAAGTTTTTAACTAAACTTAGCTTAGGCATCAATTGTCAATTTTTTTTGTTGATTATATAAGTGTCTATTCATTTGAGAAAATGGTTTGTACCTAACTCTTCTTTAGCTCAATAAACGATTTTTATTATTATTATTATTATTATTATTATTATTATTACCTACCAACTTATCTGTAAAATGAAATTGGCGGAACTAGCATATCTGATTGTAAATATTGAATATGACCGTCATCTGTACTTTATTTCACAGATAAGTTGGTAGCTATTAAGTATATCTTAGCACTAACAAAAACAACATGACAACTAGCATTGTGAACATGACGTAGGCAATTAAATGGGGTTTCCAACCGTGCTGGTTTAATTATTATATTCGTACACGGATATGCCACAAGGTTTCTAACCACAAACTGAATTCGCGGCTGCTGGTGGCGCAATTTAGCCAACTCGGAGACCTTACATGCTGTAACTACCAAGCATCTAACAAAAACGAATATAGAAATATGTTTTACGATAAAGACGTGTTTTCTTTATATTATATATACCTATGTATGTGGTGGCCATATCGTAGAATTAATCATTCGATCATCCATCGGATCGACGATAGCGTGAAGTATGAAATAAGAAATGATAGACTTCGAACAAAATGTCAGAAATAGGAGCGCGTTAACATGCATGCTTGTGATAATAAATTCGAGAGCCCAGCGAAGCGAAGCGGAGCGAGACGAACCCATTTGTTTTTATTGTTTTTATGAAAGGATCATTAAATGATAAATTCTACGATATCATGGCCACAAGATATACATTTAAAGACGGTACCCGTGCAACAAGTCATCGCGAAAAATTTAAATAAGATAAATACAAATTTTGATCCACAAATTAATATGTATGCGTTTTTGCTCAAATAATCTTAAGCCTTGACAATAAAACTTTTTTTAGACTGAAAACTTTGACCAGTCCTTGATGATTTTTTATTGGAATGAATTCTGAAGATTCTCTTTCGATAAGGGTGTTCCATTTCATTATAAAATATAAGTTATTATTATTATTATTAAAGTTTGTCTTACCCGCATGCCAAGCGATTCATATATTATACGTAAACAACCAAAAAACCTTTGATAATGCTTTAACAGCGAAACCGGTAAGGGAAATAATATAAATCAGTGGACAAGTGTTTTTCAATCAAAAATGTATCAAAAGTTTCACCAAGTGCCAACAATCACGAGCATCAACTCCATATAAATTATAATTTTCATTTAAGGCATATTGCCAATCTCTATATACCTGATGTCTGTGGGTCAACTGTACGCAGCGGGCTATCAATATAATAATGGTTTTAGGATGTTGTTGGGGCTTCCGCGTTACTGTAGCGCGTCCGGAATGTTTGCGCTGGCGCACACCGATGGCTTCCATGCGATAGTGGGCAAGCGCACCGCATCACTTCTACGCGGAATGCGCGGGAGCTCCAACACCATTCTCAAACTCATTAGCGAGAAGCCTGACTGCCCGATCCTGCGACACATGATACAAAATCATGTACAGGTGGCAGAGTCGAGCTTTACGGGCAAATATTTAAATGAATTTGATTTAATATGATAAGTTTTGCTAACATAGTTATAAGGCCTACTAACATCTCTATGGACTGTAATATTTTCTGCAATAAAAACATTTTATTACATTTTATTTTATAATCTTAGCAGAAGTATTTAAAAAATATATCTTGTATTGCTAGATTTTTCAAACAAGAAATAAATTATGGGTTTGCGGGGACTATCCCTATAAGTCATAATAGTTTGTTTTTTAAGTGAACCCTAAAAATATTTTAAAGTGCTAATGCTGAGTCATTGTCATGAGCAGAAACTGCACTTCTATTAACTGCTTTTTACTCGAAATTAACGCCGACCAATGATTTATTCAAGGTTCATGAATATTTTATTACGTTCACTTTAGGTGTCGAATTTATGGTGAAATTGAAGTGAATAAATAAATCGCTGTCATTGTGTATAATTGCTGATTCATCAAATTTCAGGCGCTTCAGGGCTATTCTACAAATATTCTAGTGTTTGCGATGGGCCTGTATAACTTTATCTTTTGGTGACTATACATATTTTACAGGATAATTTATTTGAATTTTAATATATAAGATGTGTGGTCATAACACTGAAACGGCTGGACGGATTTGGATGAAATTTAGAATGGATATAGCTTATACCCTAACTTAACACATTGGCTACTTTTTATCCCGGAAAAAAGCATGTCGTTAAACCGAATAACACGCGGGTGGAGCTAGTACCTTATAAAGCGTAATAGTAACGTAACTTGGAAGTTATTCCTTACCAACTACATCCAAAAGCACGTGTAGCTTTAGATCCATGTTCTGGCTAAGCTTTTGGCAGCTGGAGCCCATTCAGTCCGGATGACACTGGACTTGGCAAAGTGGATGCAACTCTGCGAGGAGTTATTCTCAGACTTACAGATATTACTACAGTTAATAATTATTTTCTCTTTGTTCTCAAATCACACGGGTAAAATACTACTTAATATTAAGTAGAAAATATTTTTGGCTAGAAAATACATAAAAATCTAAAATTGTGGGAATGTGCTAGCTTACAGTTTACAATTTTTTAGGAGTCGGATATTTATTGTATTTCGTAAATGTATTTTTTAAAAAAGGTACATGAATGTTCTAAAAATAAATTAAAAATTCAAATTTTCGATGTAACAAAAAACCCTATTACCACTGTTCTCGCATGAAAATAGTTAACTTGAATGCTGGCGATGAGGAAAAACGAGAAGTAGCGAACACTTATAGCAGGAAACTATAACTTCTTACATTTAAAAAGATATCATGAAACCTTTGAGATGCTGTCAAAGATACTCCAAGTGTTGACAGAACAGCTAAAAACCTGAACAATTACGTTGAATAGACGTTTATTACTAGGTAACTAAGATCACTTTTGATGTTTGATATCGATATTGTTTCCAACGAAACGCTAACAGACTTTATTGGGTATTTAAATAAAGCATCTCCGTAGTAACATTTGAACGATAATTAAATACAGAATTGGATCTCGTTATTGTCACCAAGAATTGTCTATCATGTACTGGCGTATAATGTGCTACGAGGTCGAATTATGAACGAGCTAAGTCCGAAGTAAGTGTGCACCAAAGCCAATAATATTACGCTGCGAGTTCGGAATTATTACATTTAGTATTTAGGGTATTCAAATTCAAATTTATTTATTCAAAAAGTGACACAACAGATTCACATCTAAATCATTACAATAATATGGTATATTTCAGCCTGCTCCCATTGCCAGCACACGACATTCAATATGTCTGTGTGTCACCGTGATGTCTTAGATAGGTCTTTTCACTTTGTATCTTTATTATTTACTAGCTTTTGCCCGCGGCTCCACTCGCGTGTTATTCGGTTTAACGACATGATTTTTTCCGGGATAAGAAGTAACCTATGTTTTAGGTTAGGGTATAAGCTATATCCATTCTAAATTTCATCCAAATCCGTCCAGCCGTTTCAGCTTGAAAGAGTTACATAAAAACACACACACACACACACACACACACACACACACACACACACACACACACACACACACAAACGTTCTTATTTATAATATTAGTGTGATTACTTGTATTTTATTAAGGATGTTCAAACGACATATACATATAGGTGACTTTCGTTTATATAGCCAAATTTACAATGGAGACTTGGTAGGTAAGTGGTCAGAACCAAGGTTTGATGACCCTATTTGTGAAATACGAGGTGAAGCTACGAGAATTTTAGCGCTGAGCGTAGCAGTCTCGTAGTCGCCGTAGCATAATCGTAGAAGGCATGGGGAAACAAATTGTTGAAGATATTGCATTTTTAGACAATCCGCCTTTATTGTACTGTGATTTATGACTTTTCATGCATATTGTATGTTACTGGAATTATATTTATGATTTATTTAATTACCAAATTATTCACTTATGCATATATTTGCCCTGAAAATTAACAAAAGTGAATGAAATACTGAATTTCTTATATTTAATCTTAAAATTTAGTTTCTTTTGTAGAATAAATAAAGATTTATTGCAAACATAATGCTAATTACTAGGTGCAATTCATGATACAATCGCGGAAATTATATAGGAAGCAATGTTCAGTGTGAAGGTGTGATTCTGTTATAGTAAAACAGTTTATTCCTGAATAATATAGACATTTGGTTGAATATCTAAAACAGACTATTAAAATGAAACGCATAAACACCGTAATAAAACCATGAATTAAAATATTGATACATTGGCAATTAGTGGAAATGTTATCTATGCGTACACAATACATAGTCTCCGTATCTCTGCACAGAAGATTTTTTTTTTCATTGAAAATGAACTATAAAGTCCATCCAATTCACTTTTGTGCCTCAATAAAGAATATAAAAAGGGAAGGAAAGAAGCTAGTTTTAAATAAGACCTACGTTTTATCAGGACAAAGATAAAACTTAGTTTAACTACGAAAATACAGTCTTATGTTATCCTGTAGTTAGTGCAGACTGCCAAAAATAAAAGTAATTAATTGAATTACATAAGAAACTACAGCTAGATAAGTAATTTTGAAGTGAAATCTTACAAGTGCTCTAAAATTAGATAAAATCTTTGAATTCAGCCCGTGTTCGTCCTCTGCTGGACATGGGCCTTTTCCAAATATTTCCCAATTACCCAAATCTTTCCCACTATAAACTTATGTTATGATTGCACATGCTTGCATAGATAATACATACCATAAATACAAGTACATATAATCACACTTATCTCCCAAAAAAACCAAACGGAAACTATAGATTTCCACAAATTCTTCTATATGTAATAAAAATGTAATAATATCTTTACCAGTCTTTAAATACAAAAAAATATTTCTTTATAAACTAAGAATGATACAGAGGCAATTTTTCGTACTTTTGTGTAAAGATACTCTTTATCTAAAACAATTACATACATTTTTGTTGTTCCGTAAAAACCTTAGGCAGTGAAAGTACAAATAAATAATCACGTTATGATATTAAAAAGTTACGTTGGTGCCTGAAATCGAATCCACTATGTATACCATACTGGGATATGGCATGGCATAATATAATTTAAGCATAATATAATAATATGAAATAAGGCAGTATAACTCGTAAATAACTTTGTACTTTGATCCACGTCTGGAAAATTATATTCACTCGAACTATCATTACATTTCATTTCAATAAAATTATTGTGCAACTTTATACTTATTACAAAGTGATTTACTCTTATGAATGAATGATTCACCTTGTCAGATGTCCCCGAAAAGGCGAAAGAGCAGATCCAGATTTTCATTTGGGCGCATTCTGACAAGGTTCGGGCTGAGGTGTAAATATCCAAACGTACAATAAATAAAATCAATTTCGGTTCGGAATTCCATTACTTTTGTGGTGGAAATAATGGCAGAAAAGCCCATTGTTTGATATAAAGCATAACATTTTTCATCGTTATTAGAAATCAAGAGAGTATGCATGTAACTTTGTATTTCTAAGGATTTAGACCTGAATCAAAACGAAAAATCAAGTCGAATATATTGTAGTCTTAGGTGTTTTTTTGGGGGGAGGGAGGGGGGGGCATAGCTATTTCCCCTCTTGTATCCGCCAATGTCGCTAGCGCTGCAGTAGTATGGGATGGCGCGCTATCCTTTATTATATTGCGCTTACGCTACATTGCTTCCACCGTGGATTGCTCCACAACATTATACGCTCGTGCAAAATGTCATAAAGAGTTGACGCATGACCCGGCCGCTACAGCGCTAGAAACGTCTCGCGAGCACGTTGGCACCCACCGTTATGGCTTGCCGTTAATGTTCTACAGCTGCGTCGCCTATTAAAATAAGAGTATAGCCTAGATACTTTTCGTCTTTCACTCGCTTTAAGATGCTACTGTTTGAACGAAATGGAAGAGTCATTGTAGGAGAGCTTCCCAAATGAAAAATCATGTAGGTATTCAGAATTCTCGGCGCTGTATATTCTTCTCACAAATAGAAAAAAGTCGTCATCACTGCAGTAGACGGTGTTAAAAGAATCATGCAGTACACTGTAGTTCCGTAAATCAAGCAGCCAACGTTGAAGCTCTTTAACTTCGTCCATGTACCTAACTGATAAAGAGAACAGGTGACATGCATCCACCTTGTCTTGCACCTTAGTCGAGTGAGTTGATCGTTATGTAATTTCAGTGAAGGTTTGGTTATTACACCTTGTTATGTACTAGTCTACGTATAGTCAGAATAGGTAAGCTGAAGTAGCTGAGGCTCAAAGTGCATGCCGTTGACCGCCGCGATGGTATCAGAGCTGAGCACGCGACGGGAGGCAAAATACCACCGCTGCAATAAATAAACCACTTTTTGCACTTACAATAAATAAGGACAATTTACATTGTGACATTTAAATGTAATAGTATTTCAACATAGGGAGGGTTATTTTATTCTTCGGAAAGCGGAGTGTAAAGTAGAGCGAGTTATAAAATACCTCAGCTTTATGCAATTGCATAAAATGAATTCTCGTAATAAACACGACATAGCATGCTAACTGTATTCGTACATGAAAAACTGTGATAAAAATAAAGAAATGTTTTTTGACTATTTCATGAAGAATACTCGAAAATAGGGTTACAATTTTGAAACTTGAAAAATCCTGTCAAGAACCCGACAATTTAGTAAAAATTATAAAATAACTTCCAGCACACGTTTTACTAGGTGGTAGAGCTGATGCCGGGCTCGACTGTGGAGGTACCACCATCTTACTCGCAAATCCTCCCGAAGTTATTCGGGGGAGAGTAAGAGAACAGCTCTCAGGCAAAACCAGGCGGCGGACCATTGCCTGGGACCGATGGATGGCGGTTTATCCATCCCCAATTGCCGGAGGGTTTCGGCACCGCGCTCACCAACCCGCCTGCCCAGCGTGTGTGAATATGGGCATTTCTTCCAGGAGGACCGCCAAGAGTGGCGAAATCCTGGAAAGGCCTATGTCCAGCAGTGGACGAAACAGGCTGATGGATGGATGCATGGACACGTTTTACAGGGATATAAGAAGATTTGCATTTTATGTTTGAGCTAGAATTTGATCGTTTTAATGTTGATATGAGACTGATTAACTTGTTGAATTAATATGTGTAGTTTGATTAAGATTGAAGGCTGATTTAGTAGTTATATTTGTTTTTGAGTAATTTCTTAAAAGTATATAAAGTCTTTATTTAATTTAACTTTTATGTTTATATTATTTAGTTAAGTTTCTTAGAATGTATTATAATTCTAGTATAAATTTAATAAGAGTTTTTATGATAAATAATAATAGTAATTTAATGCCAAAATTTAACATAATTAACTAATGATCCGGACAAAGTCCAAATGGAAATTCGAAAGCACGAACATGTCGGATGGGTGGTAGCCCTAGTCTCAAGTATTAAACTCTCAATTTTTTAACTACTATTAACATAAATGAGTATAATTTAAAATGACTCTAATTAAGTTGAAATATTTTGGAATAATTGTAACTAAGTAGGACTTCAAAATCGCGACGTCAAGGAGATTTTAATCCAAAGTGCATAACTTCGTAAGCTAGAGCATTTCGTCCATGGCTAGAGTCACTCTGATTCCAGAGAAACTCCTACAAATAGGTACAAACTTTATTTTAAGTTTATTATAAACTTTAATGATTTTCAGGTTACCGTGAAAGCCAGTATAAAAAAATTATCATGGTATCGTGTTGAGATAATTAAACGGCCGGGTATACTCGCATTCCGGAAAAAAGAGATTACAAAAGGCGCACGTCAATTAAAAAAAGAGGTAGATTTTCAAAATTTACATTCTGTTGATTTAAAAAAAATGTTGCTCCATGATTTAGTAAAAAGAACAATGTTATCGGCGCCACCAACAAACTCATAAAACTTATTAAATGGCCATCATTGAACAGTCGAGTGGATATCAATTATGGGGCATTATTGAGCATTCGAGGGGACACCATAAATGACAATGTTTACATCATCAGATTACAAATGACTGAGTGTCATCGACGGTGAACACGATCAAGTGATTTACGAGTATATCTGAGCACAACGTAAACAGGTCCAGCTCAAAACTGCATATTGATGAATATTACCATTTACGTCAAATTAATAACAAACAATCTGTTTCTGCTTAATTGTTAGCCAACAAAACCAAAATCGGTTTAGATTATATTTCCATTTCAAAATAACACACGAGCGACTAAAATACGAGCGAACTTGCAAATTAGCGTATGTAGGTACCTAGATCTAGAAACGGAGGATCTTTGTGCAAAATGCACATCATAATATTGTTTTGTATACTATTGAATAAAAAGTTTGCAATAAACGCGTTTTATAGCAATTCGCACAAACTGCTTGTTATTAGTTAGGTGATTGATCACATGAAAATTATTCAATTTTATGCGTTACATTTTAGCTGCATTACATTACAACTGTAAACACCCTTTAAGTTTGTTAATGTAATGCGAATAAAATGTAATACATTAAAGTACGTAATTTTATTGTGAAGAGTTTATTATTAATTACTTTTTCCGCAAGTTGCTTTAAAACACGTTTATTGCATACTTTTTATTCAAAAGTAAGGAAAACAATGTTATGATGTGCATTTTGTACCGAGGTACAAAAATACCCCCTCAAGCTACAAATAATATACATGATCATGAGAGGGAGAGAGCGCTATAAGAATGAAAAAGAAGTTATTCCTCAAAGCATGATACTAACTATGAGCATGTGTAAGTCGTGGGCAGATCGTAAAGTATGAAATCGAAATTCTTTCTCCAAAAGTTAAAAGTAGGTGCGAAGACGAGCGGATTGAGCAGAGTGTGTTAGGTTTACATGTTAATAAAAAGAAGCCGAGCGGAGCGGAGCGAGGTGACTCCCCCCTAGTTTTAATAGAAATATGATATGCCTAAGGCAGATCATGATAACAATCTGTGGGTTTACAGTGTTTGCAATCTAGACTATATTTGAGGCACTGAGAGCAAGAAAAGCCTAACATTTCCAGACACAGTATTTTGCTGAAACTTTTACGGGCGTAGCCAGGTTTTAGTATCGGGGAGGCGGGGGAGGGGGTTCAGGAAAAAAAATAACAAAAAAGTGCACGAAATTAAAGTATTTTAACTATACATGTTTCTTTGTTTTCCTGTTTTTATACCAGGCTGTATCTCATGAACCGTGATAGTTAGACAGTTTAAATTTTCACAGATGATGTATTTCTGCTGCCAATATAACAAAAATACTAAAAAAGAGGATAAAATAAATATTAAAGGGGGCTCCCATACAACACACGTGATTTTTTGCTCGATATTAATAACGGCAACAGGTAGTAGACCTTAGTAATAATTATATGCCTATGCAGTAGACGCTTGAAATAATCACAGAATATTTAGTTATTGATTGAATTAAAATAAAACAAATATATAAGTGGGGCTATCACACAACACACGTGATTTTTTGCTCGTTTTTGCTCGATATTAATAACGGCAACAGGTAGTAGACCTTAGTAATAATTATATGCCTGTGTAGTAGACGCTTGAAATAATCACAGAATATTTAGTTATTGATTGAATTAAAATAAAACAAATATATAAGTGGGGCTCTCACACAACACACGTGATTTTTTGCTCGTTTTTGCTCGATATTAATAACGGCAACAGGTAGTAGACCTTAGTAATAATTATATGCCTGTGTAGTAGATGCTTGAAATAATCACAGAATATTTAGTTATTGATTGAATTAAAATAAAACAAATATATAAGTGTGGCTCTCACACAACACACGTGATTTTTTGCTCGTTTTTGCTCGATATTAATAACGGCAGCAGGTAGTAGACCTTAGTAATAATTATATGCCTGTGTAGTAGACGCTTGAAATAATCACAGAATATTTAGTTATTGATTGAATTAAAATAAAACAAATATATAAGTGGGGCTCTCACACAACAGACATGATTTTTTTGCCGTTTTTAGGGTTCCGTAGTCCGACAAGGAACCCTTATAGTTTCGCCATGTCCGTCTGTCCGCGGCTTAGCGCAGAGACTATTAGTACTAGAAAGCTGTAATTTGTCATGGATATAAATATTAATCACGCGTACAAAATGGTAAAATAAAACCTTGAAAAAAAAATTTTTTATGGGTACCTCTCGTACACGTAAACAGGAGATGAATTTTTTTTTCTCGTCTATCCCATATTGTGGGGTACCGTTGGATAGGCCGTTCCAAAAAATTGTGGGTGTGTCAAAACCATTTTTCGATTTAGGGATCCGTGGGTGAAATATTAAGCTTTAAAGTGAAAATTTTAGTTAGAGTGGAGCGTCCCCCCCCCCTGCCGGCTAAATGGTTGTTTATAGAAATGTGAAAAAATTCACAGAAGTAGTATATATAATGAATTTCAAAGAAAAACTATCACGGCTAATTAGGCTGTACAGTTTTACGAGTACAGGTCGCGCCAAACTTTTGGCCCCCTATAATGTGTGGGACCAGAAGTTTGGCGCGGTCCGTATTAGTAGACTCACTTAATATGTACCGGGCAACTACGGAACCCTACATTGCGCGTGGCCCGACACGCACTTGGCCGGTTTTTTATAGATAATGGTACGGAACCCTTAGTGCGCGAGTCCGACTCGCACTTGGCCGGTTTTTTATTTTTATAAATCCGAAATAACATCGGTGAAACAGTTGGAATTACATCAACAAAACAATTCCGTGTGTGTCAAAATGATTTTTACCATAGATTTAGTATACAGGCTGGAAAAAATTTAAGGGCCCTGGAGGGGAACTACCTTAAATCCTTTAGTTAGCTCATTCCACTGAAAGGAAACATTCCTTTATTTTCTTAAAGAAACAAAACTGCATTCCAAGATATTCTGAAATTCGCTTGTGTCACCCAGGAATCGAACCATCTAAAAATTAAAAAAATAAAACCTCGCTATTTTATCATACGAATCGGTAGGATTATTGTTCAGGATACAATTTTTCTAATAAAAATTTGGTCTTACACTCATTTGTTGTACGAGATATCCATGAAATTGAATATTTATTACTAGTTCTTTATTAACATTACCTATTGCTGTTCACTTGTGACAAGTAAATGACACGTTATAATTTTCTTATCTCTCTAACATCCAAATATCGTTATAATCGTTAAATGGTAATAATAAATCTATGCACAGCACAATTCCTTCTTACACTAGGCGTACTCGAAAAGTTTAAAAATGGAACGTATTTTTTTTTGCAACGCGGGGCAACATATTTGAAATTCGAACGATAACTTTCATCATTTTTAAAATCGATAAAAGTATTCGTTCGAATTTCAAATTTTGTTTTGTTTTGCTTTCATTCCGTGCTGTCATTGTGCAATAATGGCGTATCAATAATTGTTAATAAAGAACTTGTAATAAATATTCAATTTCATGGGTATCTCGTATAACAGATGAGTGTCAGACCAAATGTTAATTAGACAAACTTATCCTGAACAATGATCCTACCGATTCGTATACATAATAAAACAGCGAGGGTTTATTTTTTAATTCTTAGTTGGTTCTTAGAGGTAAGCGAATTTTAGAAGATCTTTGAAAGCAGTTTTGTCTCTTAAAAAAAAAAGAATGTTTCCTTTCAGTAAAATTAGCCAACTAAAGGATTTAAGGTAGTTCCCCTCCGGGCCCTTAAATTTTTTCCACCCTATACTACCGTCAGATTGGCAATGTAAAAGAGAAAGAGCATATATACGCATATGTTAGAGCGAGACAGACAGGCGAGACCATTTGCGTACACGCTATGGACCTGGATGGACCTACAGTCAATTATGAACGAAACAAATTCTGCTTACTTTTGCAAAATTTCAGGTTTTAAAGTGTAATTTTGTGTTTATGAGACGTAATTAATAAATATATGGCAGTGGGCAGGCCATATTTATCGCCGACATGATGGCCGTTGGGGCCGAAAGGCTTTAGAATGGAGACCACGTACAGCAAATCATAGTGTAGGCTGACCTCATGCCCGCTGGACCGACGACCTGAAGAACGTTGCGGGAGGCGGCTGGATGAGGAGGACGGGGGACCGACCTGAGTGGCGAAATTTGGGAAAGGCCTATGTCCAGCAGTGGACGAATACGGGCTGATGGATGGATGGATGGAATTTTTAGAACTAACACTGAAGTTTTGTTCTCTAATCGGTGGCTAAAGTTATCGAATTAAACCACATCTTGCTTTGAATACCTACGGATTCAATTTGGAATGATAAAAAATGAGTGAATTTCAGCTGGTCATTACGTTCACTTCGCATCGCATTATGTATTACATATTATCATCATACCATATGGTCCTTTACTACACAATTCCCCAAAGGACAACATCTACATACATTCTAATCCATGTTCGGCAGAAGTCCACAAAAAGCGATCTCCCCAGATCAAGCTTTTTGGTCTCGCCTTCGTTACTGCATAACCGATCTATTTACTAATACTATATCTATGATTTTTACAAAAATTTTACATTGAACATTATTATTAATTATTACAAGAACAAGGACCCATATTTTAAATCACCACAGCGCGTACTGGTCAAACATTGACGTATAGGTCAATGTGGTCAAATATCATGAAAGCCAAGACGTCAATTTAGCTTTATGGCCTTTTTGAGTTAGTCACAACGCGTTGTGGCCGTTTTTAAACATCTTAATACTATTTTAATTTATATATTAATATCCTTTACACATACATACATATACTGACACCTGTCTCCCAGAGGGGTAGACAGAGACTACAGATTTCCATCTGCTACTTCTTTTACATTCATTTACTATCCTTTACACGTGACTTATTTTATTTCAACCGGGTTTTAGAGGTCATAATGGGAAAAATGGGCCATCGAAACATATTTCAAAGATAAAATAATTATAAATAGACACAATAAAATACCAGACCTATAAATTCTTTAAAAAATTACTGGTGCGTGCTATGGACTAAAATTCGTGTTTTACGCTCAACCAGGAAAATTAAAACCCGGATCTCAAGATTGAGTTGAGTGAGCCAACCCTGAAATTACCCTGTGAAAAAAATCTTGCCTTTCTTTAGGCGTTACGGGCATAACGACTGCATTCTTTTGGATTTGAGTGCTATTGAGAAACTCTTCAAGCTAACAAGATCTAGCAAAACGTAATAATCTCTACCAGCTACGGTTGATTAATTCGATTCCTAATACCTGAGCTTAGATCCTCTCTAACACTCGGCCCTTGATCACACTAACAGAGAATTACGATATTCTGCATATTATTTGCACAATCTTACGCCATGATATTGTACTAAATACATCATATTTAGTATACCTACGGTACTAAATTTTTTTTTTGTTCCCATATCCAGAAGTGGGACAAAGTAGCTTATAGAAGTATTATGAAGTAGAATTTTGTGAAATCTTTTCTTCAAAACGAGTAAATGTGTTGACAAGAATACTACAACCCTCAGATTGCTGTTTAGTGGAAATCAAAAGCATTGCAACAATAGACACTTGCGACTCTATAAAAGTTTGACTGAAATCAAATATAAAGTTGAAATTGAGTAACTATTGGATTTTTGCAAATAGTTGTGTTCCAGGGAAGGCGCCGCGAAGGAGGCGATATCGAGCGTGGGCAGGCGCGCCGCCCGCCCTCGCGCTCCGCCGAAGCCCTACAGGCCAGTCAGCCGCCCGCCGCGCCGCGCACGCCCGCCCTACGTCGCGCTCTGGGGTCTCACATAGACACCGGCATAAAACCTCCTTGGTATACCCACCCGTGTGCGACATAACCGACTCCTTACACAAATCCACCGCGCGTTACCTTAAACTTTACACGTGATTGAAAACTACCGACTATTTGTCGCACATTACTGAATTGAATCGTTCAGTACCAATCGGAAATGATTTTGTAAATTATAGTGATTTTAAAAACATGGTTTGTGACGTCATGGAGTGACTATCTAGTAAATCCAGCAAGTTTCTTCATCGGCACTCGCCACGTCTACGCAATGATCACTGGTAAGGTATTTTTTTCATTTTTTTATTATACCTATATACCCTAATTGGTTATGATTTGAGGTGACCGGTAAAACATTTGATTAATGTCCCTACTTAAGTGTCTGTTTGGTTTATTCATCATAATTACCAATAGATATCTGACAAGCTGACCAAGGATTTGGCAATTTACCAAACATTTTAGAAAAATAAAAGATTTTTTATTTATAAAGTTAATTATAGAAATTACCGTTACAGTATCGTATCTAGCTTTTCAATTTACTAGCTTAACTTATAGCGTTTCCTGACTAAAAGGTAAAAAAATAAAAATGTAAGACTTCATTGTTCGGCCGGCCGTCCGTCTGTAATGTGTATGAAAAAATCAACGAAAAAATCGAATAAACTGCATATTACCTACATTTTAATACATTCCGTCTTTTTAGGATTCCACGCCCAAAGGCCAAGACGGAGCCCTATGAATATCGCTCTGCTGTCTGTCCATCTTTATGTTACGGGTCTCTAGCTTGCAGACGAAATGAGTTGCAAATCTGAAATTTGGATATGTTGAGTAAAATGTTGACCACAAACTGAATATTGAATTAACAATTAAATTAAATTAATTTTTAGACGGAGTCGCATACATGAAAAAGTAGGCGAAATAAGTCCTTTTTTCCTACCGTTATCGTAGTCTAAAACTCATCAAGTAGAGTAAAAATATATTCTTTGATTTTGTATCCCCAAAAATAAAGAAATGGGACGGCCATCAAACTTGTCGGTTTTAGACAATTTTTGTTACTGGGTCTATCTCAAAACCTAAAGTAGTTAGGGATTTGAAATTTTCTGTACATTCTGCAATTTTCTTCAAACAACGAATACTTAAAACGCCGATTTTTTATGTATGTTTAGGGTTACGTCTCGATCAATTTAATAGCAGGTTGTTTTATATATTTTGTAGATACTGATAAGTTCGTAATTTTTATTCAAATCATTTAAGTCCATTAACTTATTTGAATGGTACGGAACCCTTAGGGCGCGAATCCCCCTCGCACTTAACCAGTTTTTTCATTTCAAGTTTTTTTCGGAACCCTTCCTTGGCACGTTCCGTTTGCCTTTTACTTGACTGTTCTTAGGGTTCCGTACCTCAAAAGGAAAAAACGGAACCATTAAAGGATCACTTTTTTGTCCGTCTGTCTGTCAGGACCCTTTATCTCAGGAACGCGCAAAGGTATTGAGATGAAATTAAAATCATATACTCGAATTTATAGTCCCTTGAAGCTGTGAAAAAATTAAAGGTACAGCCGTTTATGCCATAAAAAACCTATATATAAATTTATAGGGTATTTCCCGTTGACCTAGAATTATGAAATTTGGCAAGTAATACCGTCTAATACTACAAGTATAGGAAAAAATCTTAAAACCATACATTTGTAATTAAATCATAAAAAATCATCGAGGTTAAGCAACGGTACGGTCATAATTTTACGGGTGACCAAATCTTTTTGTAGTTTTTTTCAACTTTTACTAATATGTACGGAACCCTCGTTGGGCGAGTCCGGCTCGCACTTGTCCGGTTTTTTATTATTAAAACACGCGCCGTGTTTTCCATCGAATCTATCAAAATTGTTTTATTAGTTCGTGTAGATAATATGCTGTCTTGCGGTCGTCAATCATTCAGGGCAGACATGACGTATGTATTAAAACAAGGCACGAACTATTTGACAAATAGAATAGTAATTTACAAACAGTATTTTTAAATTACGATATTACAAGCAACACTTTTGTGATACGAGTAACTCCTACGTCATAATTTACAGGGAAATATTTCACAAAACAATAGCCTGGAGTAATTAAAAGGGACGTTTTCACGGCGTAATATATTAAACTAAATTCGGTTCCCATTTACCTATTGTAAGGGTAAAGGCTCGGCCTCGGCAGACACTCAATAAAACGAATTCATTAAATATGTATGATCGGGTAACAATGGAAAACAAATGGCTCTAAAGAGAGCCGTCGTTTTGTACCTGAACTTAACTTGTCTCAGGGGACTTTCTCCGAACTTCTGAAGTAGGAGCCTCAGACCTCGAGTTGTGGGCAACATTTACATATCTATGCATTTCTGTGTGAGGTGGGTTTGGGTTTATATTGAAAAATTATGGTGATTGCGGGAAAATGATGTCAGAATATCGAGTCGACTATTCAATAATAAGTGATTGTTAGTAGGGATTTTTATTACAATCATTAAAATTTAAACTGTATTTTTTAAGACTTAAAAATTTGAGTTTTTTATGATTAGCTTTTGCCCGCGGCTCCGCCCGCGTGTTATTCAGTTTAACGACATGCTTTTTTTCGGGATAAAAAGTAGCCTATGTGTTAAGTTAGGGTATAAGCTATATCCATTCTAAATTTCATCCAAATCTGTCTAGCCGTTTCAGCGTAAAATAGTAACAAACATACACACACACACACAAAAACTTTTGCATTTATAATATTAGTGTGATATGAACCTAATCAGTAGCAATTAAACACTATATATCAATATAGATAAATAAATTCAAGTGTCTGTTTGTGATCTTAAAATATTTCAGTTTTAGTAGGTTTTTTGCACGATACACCTATGCAATTTAAAAGGTGACTTTAATTTATGCGGCCAAATTCTTACTAAAGATTCAGTAACTGCTCAGTAACAAGGTTCGATGACCCTTTTTGTGAAATTCCTAAATTATACTTTTCGTGTTCCTTACAAACGCAAGCCCAGCCCCGAGTCAATTACTATGGGACGTCAAGATTTTATTTTGAGAAAGCAAAAAGTGTTATCGGTCCGTGTTACTGATCACTTACCAAGCCTCCGGTATGAGTTTTGCCTGTATAAATAAAAGTCACCTTATATATACAATAAATAAATTAACTGCTAGTCGGTTTAAATAGACACTATAAAAGTTATTGTTTAAGGGGGAAATCTCCGCCCACTTAGACATTGTTTTGTTGTGAAATCTCAAATGGGTTTGGAGATATTATGGATAAGTTTGTAATCCATACAATTAATGTAGTCGACAACTTGACAAGTTTTGCAGAGAGGGAGCGCTGAAACCACAAGGTTGATAGACGATTTCCGTGAAATGGAAGAAGAGAAAAAGAAATAAGAACGGAGAAAGGGAGGAAGCGAGAAAGTTGGCGAACTTTGCGGAAGTATAGAGTAGAGTTAGTCACGCCAACTTAAGAGACTTCAGTAAGACGATGTGTGTCGGTACAAATATCGACAGAAACGTCATTGATATAACGTTCATATCAGCGTGCATTGCCAAGTGGCTGTTACGACGATCGCTGCGTCGCCGGATAGCGAAAAATAGAGAAAATAATAGTTTTCATATATAATAATTTAGATATTTATAAGTCTTAACTTTTTAAAAATGTTGTACTGTTCGTGTGGGTGTGTATAAGTTTTAATACTAGTCTCTTTTGAATTTAAAAAGTTAAAGCAGTTTATCACTTTTTTTAAAGGTTAAATCGCATAAGGTTTTAAAACATTACAATATTAATATATGATATTAGCAATATTAAAATTAAGAATGTTCATAAGTTAATAAATGTCATATATTTTTTCGAAATTTGGTAATAATCATATAGAGAGATATATTTCCAAGATTTACAGGAAATAAAATATTAGGCATGCTAGGGATAGATAAGGAGGTGTTATATTTTCGTAATTAGGGCTAGGAGAAAACTAGTCAGAGGTTTCTATAGGGAAGCAAAAAAGAATGATAGAGGAGAGAGAGAAGGTAATCTTTCTAAAGAAAATATCGCTACATACCTATTTGTACTAGGCTAGAATCGAGTTGATTTATTTCAACAACTATGTAATAACTAATAAGTATATACGCAGACGAGGTCGCAGTCAAAATTTTGTCAAATATCAAAACTTAATCTAAAGTTATGGTCCATAATTTTGGTACACTCTTAGTAATTAAATTAAGTACTTATTTACAAGGTTTACTATTTATTTCGGACCGACCGCCGACTTGTCGTAAACCACAGAAATCAATTGTTATAAAACATATTATTAATATTTTTATCTAACCTCATATCATAAAATCCTCATTATGAACTCAAAACTATTGGCATAGTGAAAAATATTTTTCATGAAAGTCTCTAAAAACATAAAAAAAATTAATTATAGTATAGGTCTCCGAACAACATAATGCTATAAAAAAACTTTTTCTGAGACTTTTTCATATGATACTAATGTAGCCATGTCTGAGGTTTAATATCAAATACCAATGAAGTTTTTATATATAATGTTCTCCAATATGCAGAAAACAATAAGGAGGTTACAGTCAACATTATTTTCGGCCAGGTATTGTCTATGGTTTACAGCGCGTTGTACTCGGTCTGTCAGTCAATGGACGAACCCATTTTTCGAAGAAATTTATTTATTACTTCTGTATGTACTGTTGTTTTAAGGGTCAAAATAATTATTTTGCAATAAAATTATCGAGAGCAGGGATGGTGATGATATTTGACTCCACCTGACATTCTGGAAATAACGACGACGGAAATTACGTACACTTTTAGAACAAGCTTTTAAAAGAAAATTCAAAAACGGCTAACGAAAAACTTACCAAAATTATGGAAACAAGTTTAGATAAAGTAGTGTATGAAACTATACATAACTAGGTATAAAAACAATCGTGTTCTATTAAAAAACTCGCCTTTGGCTCGTTTTTTAAACTGACACTCGTGTTTTTAATAACCCTTTTATGTACCAGTTTCATAAAGTACTATTATAATTTATTTTGTTAGAAGCCTGTTATTGTGGTAAAGTCTGAAATGATTCTGAATGCTGTCTGTTAAAAAACCTTCATTTTATTAAGACCTCGTTTACAAGCTTCTTTAATAAACGCTATGAAATGCACGCGCCTTTACCCGCACTGAATTGAATATTGCCCTCAGCTGCTATTTCTCCGGCTAGTTTTCCAGGAACGGTGCCTGGGTACCTAGCATGGTAGACCATTCGAGCTTTGACAGCTAGATATACGACTGTCTGTACCTCTTAAAGGAGACCAACGAGCGAGACAGAGCACTGTATCAAGATGATTAATTGAAATAGGCGTTACCTTGCGGAAGTCCATCACTAAGTAAAGGATATATGAATATAATTTGCAATATTCCGCTAAACAATTCTTGTCGTGCTATTCAAAATGCAGACTCGTGCACCGCCCGCCCGCCCGCATAAAAACATGCAACAAGCAAGCGATACAAGCAAAGCAATCTTAAATAACAAGCAAGAAAACTTATCGACACGTGTTTCGCCTCTGAACGAGGCATCCTCGGGATGTGTTGCTAGCCCGGCTTCTCCGCAGCAACTGATGTGTTGCTCGCCCAGCCGCTCCGCAGCAACTGATGTTGTTCGCCCGACAGCTCAGCCGCTCCGCAGCAACTGATGTTGTTCGCCCGACAGCTCAGCAACGTTGCCGGGCTAGCAACACATCCCGAGGATGCCTCGTTCAGAGGCGAAACACGTGTCGATAAGTTTTCTTGCTTGTTATTTAAGATTGCTTTGCTTGTATCGCTTGCTTGTTGCATGTTTTTATGCGGGCGGGCGGGCGGTGCACGAGTCTGCATTTTGAATAGCACGACAAGAATTGTTTAGCGGAATATTGCAAATTATATTCATTTATCCTTTACTCACTGTATCAAGCGCTATCAAGCTCGATAGGGTCCTTCATTTTCGAGGTGCTGCTCTGCTTTCTATTTCAACCTTCTAATAGAACTAATAGGGTGTATAATACCTCACTTCGCTTCGCATGATCCTGCTTTATATCAACAAATACTGCAACAATCACTCTGAAATTGATACCTGTATGGTAAAGTTGAGGACTAATGCTATGTCAACGCAATGGTTTCTCGATAGAAACAAACTACAAAGTTACCTCCAAACCGTACAATAAACCGATAGCATTCAATGAATACTTGAAATTAGATCTGAAACTTTGCATACAATAACTGATATTAGTATAAAGCCACTGCAGACTGTTCCATAAAAATGAGAAAACCATCAGTGTAGCCGCGATTTCAAAATAACTGATGTTTTTGCGTGCGCGGCATCTGATTAGAGTAGGATAGACAGTTAAAAAGCACAAGCGTTAGAGCAGGACTGCGAATTGAGGTTTTATGGGCCCTTAAGAAGATAACGAAAACCGAATTGAAATCTCTAATGTGATTCTCACGTTACAACCGAATAGAACTATAGTAACTATACAGACTAACACTGAGAGCATACACCTTAACTGGAACTAATTTCCAGTTAAGGTGATTGCGACGGGTCACGTTCCCAAACGTACAACTTATGAATATTTGTAGGGTCCTGTACAACAAAATAAAAAAATAAACGGAACCCTTATCCTTAGACGATCACTTTGTTGTCCGTCTTTTTTTCGGGCCTCATTAATGGTATTAAACTGAAATCTCCCACAGAAGTCTACGGCTCTATAGTGCTGTTAAAAAACCGGCCAAGTGCGAGTCGGACTCGCGCACGAAGGTTTCCGTACAATTATAAATTAAATATATATTTATTAAATTATAGTACATTACGATACGAGAGCGATGAAACGTTTTCTGACGAGTGTGAGTTTGCGGCACGAGCCGAAGGTGAGTGCTGCAATCACATGAGTCGAGAAAAAGTTTCTCGCACGAGTATCGTATAATATTTTATAGCAAAAGTGCGGAAAATGTCGACTTTACGCAAGCGCAGCGTGCGTAAAGCGGTCATTTTACGCACGGTGTGCTATAAATTATATTAGGTAGGTGGTAGAGCTGATGCCAGGCTCGACTGTGGAGGTACCACCATCTTACTCGCAAATCCTCCCGAAGTTATTCGGGGGAGAGTAACAGAACAGCTCTCAGGCAAAACCAGGCGGCCCACCATTGCCTGGGACCGATGGAAGGCGGTATATCCATCCCCAATTGCCGGGCCTTATTAAAACAGACTAGTGACGGGCAGCGGCGTCACTGGTGCAAAGGTTTTGGCACCGCGCTCACGAACCCGCCTGCCCAGCGTGTGTGAGTATGGGCATTTCTTCCAGGAGGACCGCCAAAAGTGGCGAAATCCTGGAAAGGCCTATGTCCAGCAGTGGACGAAACAGGCTGATGAATGGAAAAAAAAAAAATTATTAAATATATATTTCGGTGTCTGTTCATCAACTGAAGGCCCTAGCAGAATAACAGCGTTGCGGGATGTTACTGGTAATACCCGTAGCATATGCTGAGTTAGGGTCCTTTTTATTGCCACGACATATGACCTTACTTGTTTATGCCTTTAAGCATCGATGTTTGTTTGCATTTATTTTAATATTTGTTATGTTCAAATTTGTATACTTTCGTGTGTGTTGTGGCACTTAAATAAACGTATCTTTATCTTTATTATCTGTAAAAACGGCAAAAAATCACGTTTGTTGTATGGAAGCCCCCCTTTAATGTTTATTTTATTCTGTTTTTTAGTATTTGTTGTTATAGCAGCAACAGAAATACATCATCTGTGAAAATTGCAACTGTCTAATTATCACGGTTCATGAGATATAGCCTGGTGATAGACGGACAGACAGATGGACAGACAGACGGACATACAGACGGACAGACAGACGGACAGCGGAGTCTTAGTAATAGGGTCCCGTTGGTTACCCTTTGGGTACGGAACCCTAAAAATCAGGCTTCTAACTTAACGCGGAAAAAAGTTATTGCTCTTTACGTAATCAATTTCGTACAAATTGGCTCAACGCGTAAACCCTATAGGACACTTCCAGTTGAACTAAAAACTTGAAATTCTGTTCACAATGGTCTTATAGCACACGTCTAGGAAAAGTCTGGAAATTACCAATATTTAATTATTCAACAAGAAAATTAGCAACTTAATGATATAAATTTTGATAAATTGACTTTATAATATATCGTACAGTTAGTTTGGTTATCAAGGTTCCGTTTCGAATCGAGTGAATTTCACTCGGATTAATGCGAATTTCACCCTAGAGCGTTCAAAAATTGATACGAGTTAAACCGAGGGTAAACGAACTGACAGTTGCTCGGAAGTGTTTTGAAATGCTTCCGAGTAATGCGAAAATCACACTGGGCCACCTGGTTTCTTTCTATATAAGAGAAAGAGAAAGAAAAATCTGGTTGCACCAATCTACCTCTTTCTAAGAAACGAGTGAAATTTCGCAGTATGATCGCACGTTTTGAAACGCTTCCTTAGTTAGTGCAACGATCATGTCGTGATGAGCCAAACCTTTAGATAAAGACTGATGATGATAATACCTGGAATATAGATTTTAATGAAACTATGAAGCTAAAAGCGGTAAATTTGAACTGGTTCCATATTTAAAAGTTAGCACGAACTACAACGAAAACGCAGCAGTAATCTATTGTAGACGTTTCAGACGGTAACAAACCGTCGTATATTTCCAGTTTAAGCACCTTGGAGAGGCGCTACCCAGAGTTTAGTGCTTACAAAGTCATTTTTCCTAGTTAGTTGCGTTTGCCCTCCTACTTGGCCCCCGAGGAGGCTGCCTCTATCTCTTAACTAATTGCAAAGCTTTGAGAAAACAGTTTCTTACTCTGTGCAAATGAAGATACGCTTTTTAATTAAAACACAACTGTCCTGTTTTGTCATTGTTTTTATGTTAATTGAGTTGTTCTTCAAACTAAAGATGTTTAAATACTAATTATATTTAGTATCTGTTTCAGATGCTATTGGGATAGGACCTTGTCGTACCTGACGTCTGTGTGCGCTAGCAACGTTGACGGAAGTGCGTAAGTGATTAAGATGCACATAGTGTGCTAACGCACACAGGCATCAGGTATAACAAGGTCCTATCCTAATAGCATTTGAAACTGATAGTAATGCTGAATTAATTTTGATTTGCTTGTTGATGTTGGCTAACAGATCGGTAATCAAAATTAGGTAATTCAATATTCCTAGTTCTGTTTGCAAAATATTTTAGTTTTTTTAAGATTTAGCGAGAAGATGATGATCTTGTAGATCGAGCATCTGCGGCAAAAACGATTTTACAATTTTGGTAGTTTTTATACTTCTATTTCTTACATAAAGATACCTATTCATGAATAAAAAGAGTGCCGTGTACCCGAAAGGAAAAACTGCGAGTTAGTCAAGTGCGAGTCGGGCCTTGCTCTATTTTGGTTCTGTAATATCGCAACAATCCGTGAAAAAGAAAATATTTGTTTGTTTTGATCACAGCTTACAAACTATGTACATTATGAATCAGTATTTTCAGTGTTTATTGTTTTAGTACAATTAGTTTAAGTACTTTTTGGTGAAAGACCCCGAAACAAAAATGGTCTAAGACTTTGACGGTCCCGCTTTTCTTAATTTTTTAAGAAAACTGAGAATAAAAAATATATTCTTACTCTACGAGTACTCAAAAAGTTCTGAAAAAAGCATCCAGGGTAGTTGATTCTATTTCATGGGAAAAAGTTATTTTCTAAGTATAATTGAATTTTTAGTTCAATATTCGGTTTTGAGTCAACAATCGACACAAAATATTCAAATAGGTCTGTAACTCATTTCATCTAAAAGCTACAGCCCTGTGACATACGAACGGACAAAGAGACAGACAGAAGAATGACACTAATAGGGCTCCGTTTCGCCTAATGGGTAAAAAGCTACCACAGTCAAAAAAAAATGGGAGGTGATTACTAAAAATTTATATATTGATATGACAAGAAATCTTAGAAAAACTACAACAAAAAATGTCTTCCTTTCCAAAACTAGGAAATTATAAAAAACAGAAGATTTTGTATAAAAAACTAGAATTGTGTAAATAAATATATTTTTTATTAGTACGAGTTAATGTTTTTTTTTTATTTTGAGAAGATGTAGAAGATTTACATTAATATTTTCGAAAACAAATCATTAAATTTTAGTCCATCACCAAACCCGGTGGCTAAGGACCCATTAGAAAGATAACTTTTATTACTTTTAATTTGTGTTATTTGTATTTAAAAGAAGAAAAAAAAACGTTTAAACATAAATGACATAAAATACAAAGTAACTTAGATATTTAATCAGGTAAAATGTATTCTGCCCATAACGGGGTCTAAGGGCTTAACTTTGACTTCCATTTAAAAGGTTACCTAATTAATGAGGTTGTGGTCAACTTAAAAATATATTTTCTCAGCAAACAAAGTGGATTGAGCTGCTTCTAGTAGTCGGCAAAAAAATTTAATTGATTAGCGAATGATGTGATATAGGGCAGCCTTAATATTGATTTAATTGGAAATAAAATATATTTGCAGCAACATTAGTAACTAGCTTTTGCCCGCGGCTCCACCCGCGTGTTATTCGATTTAACGACATGCTTTTTTCCGGGATAAAAAGTAACCTATGTGCTAAGTTAGGGTATAAGCTATATCCATTCTAAATTTCATTCAAATCCGTCCAGCCGTTTCACACACCCTCACACGCACACACACTCACACACACTCTTTCGCATTTATAATATTAGTGTGAAGTGTGATGAGATAACATAGCCTTGTCTTATTTCACCACAAACGATCCCCGACCGCGCTTATTAGACACCTGATTTTTCAATGATATTGATCTATCCTACAGGAACCATTCATTTTTACGGGATAAAAAGTAGCTATATCCATTCTAAATTTCATCCAAATCCGTTCAGCCGTTTCAGCGTGAAAGAGTAACAAACATACACACACACACGCACAAACTTTCGCATTTATAATATTAGTAGCAATGACATTTTACACAAATGTCATTGATTAGTAGGAAGTAGGATAGTAGGATTTAGCAACAGAGAAGCACAACGTGATACGGATTTTTTTAAATTTTGGAAAGCTGTAAAATTTATTTTGATTTGCGAATTAATTTTATTTCTTCAGCAAACAAAAGTGTGCAATTTCTTGCTGCACTGAGTAATTGTTAAATCATTTATTACATTCATTTATGGACCTACTACTCTAACTACGACATGAAAAAAATAAATAGAAAAATAGTTAAAATGCTTTAATAACTAATTTTTATAAAGATATTAGTCAAAGAGGTTACAAAATAATAATAAAATTATTATAGGTAAATACCTACAGAAGTATTTAAATTAAAACCACAAAATGCTTTAAGAGGGCGCAGTGCTGAATATGCCCAGTTAATAGCTAAAACTTAAAGATGTAAGTCAAAAAGGTCACATTTATAATGATAGGTAAGTAACTACCGAAGTACTTCAATTAAAACCACAGAATGCTTTAATAGCTAATTTAAAGATATCATTAAAATAATAAGATTCAATAAAATCGCGCTAATTTGAAATTGTTAGCTGACCCTTAGAGATTATAGCTTACAAATATACTCTAATGAGTCTCCAGTATGAATTTGGCTATATAAACGAAAGTTACCTTAAATACATATAAAAAACAGTTTGTTACTCTATTTCATGAAAGGAATTTTTAAAATATGAATATTAAATATATTAAAAAAGGAATCTTGTTTTCGTGAAATTAGAGATGAGGATATTACAAGTAATATGAGGTATGTTTAAGAAAATTCCTGTAGCCTGTTCTTACCCAAACTTGGTGTGTTTCGAAAATGTTTTTTCATGGCATCTCGTATAGGAGGGAGGGGGGGGGGGGGCATGTTCGGAATTCGTACGTCTCTTCCGTAACGACTTTTAACGAAGGATTTTCTTTAATTATAGAATATTACATATTTTCATGGTTTATTATTTGTTATTAGTTATTATTTTAATAATTTATAATATTATTAAGCGAAAGCGCTGCCATCGTAATTGAGTGAATCGGCGACATAAGAAGTATTCACTTAAATAATTCACGGTTGTATCTCAGACCCAATCAACTGCTTTTTTTGGAAACGGCGTATCTGAATTGTAATGATTTTGTATGTTTTTAAAAACAGCTCATAAAGCTCTTTCGTTTCATACCCCACAAGATAGGTTTCAGTATTTTTGAAATTCTTACAAAAAGTTATGACGTCATAAAAACCAAACCACGCAATTGCCATTTCCAAAAAAATCCCGAGGAACATAAATATGTGCGATTGGCTCCTCGACTAAAAGACGAATTAATTACTATAATTCAAAGATGTTGACATATTCGATCCAGTACAAGAATATACTGCTAAGATCAATCTAAATGCAATGAATGATATGAATTCTGTCTTATGCCTCGTTATATACACCCTCACACACACACCCTCATACGCCCTGCCACATACCCTCATACACCCTAACTATTATATTCTGTAATTATGCCTTATTTCTTTATCTCGTCTTAGAAGCTTAGTTTAGTATAATATATTACTTAGTATAGCTTATTAAAGTAAATCTGTTGTTGGCCTAAGTTTATTGTATGTTTATGTATCTTGCAATTTTTAATTTGTGATGTTGTTTTTGCAAAAATAAATAAACTAGGTAATTTTGTTGCTGAGATTTTTGTCAGTTGGTGAGTTTGCGTTTGTAATAAATTAAATGATAAATCCGTTAACCGTGCTACGCCGTAGCGCGTATCATATTTCGTAGATTTACTTTCATTCAAATTATCAGCAGCCGTATAAGTTGCGTATTTTAATTTCTTACCGTTATTTTTAGCAACCTCACTCCTTACCTTTTTATCAAGAAACTATTTTTAAATCTTAATGCGGTTAGTTCACGAAAGAACTGAGCCTATTTAGATTGAAGCAATACCAGTATGCTCCACACCATTTTACGTAAGCGCTACGAACGATAGTGAGACCCAACAAAACACTTATGGCGCCCTATTGCTACACACAACAAAGGAAATATTCAGCATAGTTCGTCAAAATATGTCGAGAACATAGATGGAGTTAGGTAGAATGTAGAAAGGTAGATGCGGAGCAGCCTTCAGCCAGTTTACTTATTCATGCTTCCACGATTTCTCCCTCTTGCTCGAACGCGGTAATTCCCGCGGGACGTCTCAACAGCGCATCTTCTGTTATAAATTATATCCATCCATATATCCCGCACACAGAACCGTAATCACTTATGTATTGTAAATGGAGCAAAGCGCGCGGTGATTTATTTCGTTTCCCCATTTCATTTCCGCGGGATGTGTGAGAGAGAGAGTAATTTTTCATTCGTAATCAAGGTCTAAATTGATGGTTTTATATCAAAGTTCCGGTACGCATATTTTCGAAAGCCGTAGTATCAATCAATGGGGCTTTTAATAAACCGCCGTACCTCATTAAAATCTACAAAGTGTCATAATGTAAAATATTTAAACATAGTATCATAATTTAAAATATTTTGTGTGTATGTATTACGGGCGAAATACGATTTTACGAAAAATTAGGCTAAGCTGATTTCTGGGTTGTCGTAAAAATAACTATGACGGTTATGTATGATGCTCTCTTCAAACTTAAACTACAACTTGCTCCTAAGCTGAAGGATTTCTGAAATTTCCAAATAACTAGTTTGGCCTAGTCAAAACTAGTTTTTCCTAAAACCAGGTTTACACAGTTAAGTAATCGTGAACATACACATATACTATTTTCAGGACTTAGCACTGAAAAGCAGCGGTAGTTCAGGAGAACTCTGGCCTCTTAATCCTGAGACCCAAGGTTCGATCCCCGGTCAGACATGCACCAATGAGTTTTTCAGAATTTATGTGCATAGTATTGGTTCTTACTTACCACTTGCTGAACGGTGAAGGAAAACATCGTGAGGAAACCTAGCTGCAAGCCCTAAAAAGCGTGTATTTGTGCCCGAAGAACGGCGATAGAGCTCACCACCCATCACGTTGGGACGTAATAATCATCGGTAAAACGCGGGTGTAAGGAGTATGGACTGTGACTTACATTTCACGATATATTTATTTTGTTTTCTTTTATATTTAAGTAGGTATTAAGATTATTTAGTTTTTATTTCTTATAGTTAAATTGTATAGCCTATTTAAATGTAAAAATAAATTTACACCATATATATATTTATTTATATTGATGAAAAGACAAGTTCTAAAATAATATCTCTGTCACTTATATACAATACAAGATGAGCCCCGAAATGTTAAAAAAATTTGAAAGACCTTGCCCTGACCTCTAATGAAATGTCAAACGATAGAGACTGTTTTGATAGAATTCAGTTTTGATTCAATTCATGCTCTTCACACACCGCATCACTTCTACGCGGAATGCGCGGGAGTTCCAACACCATTCTCAAACTCATTAGCGAGAAGCCTGACTGCCCGATCCTGCGACACATGATACAAAATCATGTACAGGTGGCAGGGTCTAGCTGTACGGGCAAATATTTAAATTAATTTGATTTAATATTATAACTTTTGCTAACATAGTTATAAGGCCTACTAACATCTCTATGGACTGTAATATTGTCTGCAATAAAATCATTTTATTTTATTTTGATTTTATTTTTTTATAAATTTTTGTATGTCGTCGTAAAATAAAAAGGTAAAAAACCGGCCAAGTGCGTGTCGAGCCCCGCGCAGTGTAGGGTTCCGTAATTGCCAGTTACATTTTATAAGTTGCTCTACTAATACAGATCGCGCCAAACTTCTAGTCCCATAAATTTAGAAGAGAATCCTTTACGCAAGCGCAGTAAAGTCGGAATTTTCCGCACTTGTGCTATAAAATATTATACGAAACTCGTGCGAGAAACTTTTTCTCGACTCGTGTGATTGCAGCACTCACCTTCGGCTCGTGCCGCAAACTCACACTCGTCAGAAAACGTTTCATCGCTCTCGTATCGTAATGTACTATTTTTTCATAGTTTTATTTTACAAATTTGTCGACGTGATTAGTATGTATACTCATACCAAATTACAGCTTTCTAGTACTAAGAGCTAAGCCGTGGACAGACGGACGGACATGGCGAAACTATAAGGGTTCCTTGTCGGACCACGGAAACCCCTAAAAACGGATTTAAATTGATACAGACTCGTATAGTAGTCAAAATTGTAATTTTTTCTTACGTCGCATTTAAAGATATACTTATATTATTATAATTTTATTATACCCTTGAATTCTCAGATGAAGATAGGTTCTTCATTTGAGCTTGAATTAGATGTTCCGCAGAAAAGTGAAGTAACAAACAGATCACAGAGCACGAAAAAATTTCTACAAAGGAGTTTCAATATTCTGTGAAACAGACGAATGATGTATGAACTCGGCGAATGCAACAATATAAGAGTTTAGTTTTAAAATCTAAGACGAATCCAAAAAAAAAAATCAAACTTTTAGATTTTATAGAGATGGAAAAAGTTGGCTAGTTACAGGCCATGATTGAAATGAATTCCAATGGTAACGTCTATACCAGAGTTCATTTGGCAACGTAAAAAGTTCGCACAACATAATCCCAGCTCAGTTTTGGCCCCAGGCCATCTCTCTGGCTACGGAAAGAGATTCAAATGACGTTTTTCTGTGCTTCAAACGAAAGTGCACTGCACATTTGCATACTACCCTCACTTGGCCGGCATAAGATGCAAATACTTACTGAATTTAAAATAACAATCGTTTGTTAACGTCAGTCTACTCGCCTAATTAAGTTCCATATTGTCTAAAAACTCCGTATCCTTTAAATTCCGAATTCAACATCGAAATACAGACATTTACTGATAAACTTGTCATATTTTTCAACAAACAGTCATTTATAAAGCGCCTTAACATTTACACAAATGTCTATTTGTTATCCAATACCGAACAACACTTTTATGGATTGTTAAATAGAAAATAGTTAACACTTAAATGAGGAAACATTGTAGCGACAAACGATTTTATGTTCATTGCTTATTTTTTAAAGCGAGTATTTGAAAGTAACAAAGTAGTTTTAGGTTTAAAAAGCAGTGTCCAAAAAGGCATCTAGACTTGTTCTCTTGTCGGGTTGCATGGCACGTTGCCAGGTTCTACACGCGCGTGAGTGTCGCAGTCTGAATCGAACTCAATTTAGATATTCTAGCTAGGGAAAAGTCCGTGTTGACGTCGTATCACGTAATATACGACAGTAGTTGCTTCTAATGTTTATCTAAATAAATGTCTTCTGACCGCCTCTATGGTCTACTCACTCGAATACTCTACTACTTATCTGAAGGTTGTAGGTTCGAAACCCGTAGGGGCATTTTTGTGGTCGGTCTGCCTGCTTGGGAGGGCACGTTAAAGCTGTGTGTCCATATTTATTCCGAAGTAGAGAGATTGAATTTATCATTTCATGAAATTATCGACAATAATTTACGATAGAATTCCAACAAAAAGTAAAAACTAGGTGCGACGACAAGCGAAGCGAGGAGGAGCGTGTTAGGTTGCTTGTGATCGTAAATTAGGGAGCCGAGCGAAGCGGAGAGGAGCGAGGCGACACCTTTAGTCTATACAGGCTTCACGATATTTGCGCTGATGATGAAATGACCATTTGTACGATATGGCCACGACAGATACATTATAATATATAACTGTAAAAGTCTGATTAGTGGTAAATCGTAATATTTTCCGGTAAATCCAAAGATTTACCAACAGATGAATGTAAAACTCCGAACTGTATTAAGTATTTTTGTATTAAGTATCTGTGAAAATAATAAAAATATTTAAAGAAATACAATGATCAATTGCAAAAACTAAATTAGTACAAAATTGTACAAAAAGATTTATGGGTAATGATTACAACTCAGACCAAAGACGTAGTTTACTCTACGTAACGGGTGAAGCAGGCCAAAAGTGAGACAGTCTCGTGTTCGTACACGGCTTGAAACTCACACATGCACAATCTGTCTCAGTTTTTACTTGGCGGCAACACTCACTAAGTGCACACATGTTTACGAAACTGGCTTCACGTCAATGTTGACAGCGCTCCGTCTTGAGTTTTTATTTGGTCTGAGGATTACAACGAGGGAGTTATATAGAGTCCTGAGTGAAGCGAGGGGTTCAAGTTGCCCAAGACGAAGACAGGCTTTATTCCAGAGGATCACACTCTACTTTTCACACCTTCTGCGAGACAATAAAAAGCCAGGGCTCCATAAATTAAGTATTTTCGTCATATGCTTTTTCGTATAGTTATTTTTTCGGTAGTAGATTATTTTATTAATAATCTCTAAAGTGTCTGTTTTGATAAACTCTGGAGTAGAATCACTATCGCTCGACATTTTTTTATCAATATGAATATTGCAATAAAATTCACTGACAATCATAGCACCAAACACCGTCTTTTGTTTCGCATTCTTTGTAAACGCAGCTTTTTCTTTTTTTTTATTCTGCTTATGGTGGCCAGTTCGATTTTCGAACAAACCTCTTTACAATGCCATATAAGCATTTTTTTACTTAGAGTTTTCCACGAGTTTCCACACGAATTTGACGTTCCAAATTGAAATCACTTTATTCCCTAGGGAGTTTCATACAGCTTTATATCCCTTAAGATATAATGCTTTACTTTACGTTGAGGTTGCATGATATGTAATTGGACATTGTCGAACAGGTGGTGTGAAAAGGTATTTTTAGCATCTTCCGTCTCAAAGGTAAAAATGTGCACAAAGCTTATAGCAAAAAATATTTAAAAAAATTCAACAATTAATTTGGTGATAAACTGATAACATTAAAGTTAAAAAATAACCCTTATCAAGCAAGTAAGTATGTTTATTAAATTAAAACAAGAATGTTTTAAGCCTAAAATGGCAAATTATACATTTGAAGAACCATAGTCACTCAAAATGAAACGAGGCCATGAGGAAATTTAAATACACCGAATTAATGGGTCTATGCAACATTCTACGTAATTTCGGAAAATCAACAACTGGAACTGCTTTCGACTCGGTTGAATCGAAACGATTGTGAGTTAAGCTATCGAGTTCAATCTGAATTTAACCCTAGCAACATGTCGCTATTGTCTTATATCATAGTTGCGCGGTACCTAGGACTTTTATTCGATGGTTCGATTGCTTTCATTTTTTCATATTTTGACTTACTTGGCCTAAGCCTAACGGACCAAAATCATTACATGTGATTAGATGTGACAAAACATTAGGCAGTGTCAGTTATATTCTATCCAAGAACCAGCGAATTATGTTGCATACGACGATGTGAGCATGAAAAGAATCTCATAACTTAGTGAAGACAAGATCAATAAATTATTTTATTGATATAACTAATAACTATAACTAAGCAACACATTACGAACTATAGTACATTCACAGCTTCGGCAATCTTTTGGCCGAAACTGAAACCAGCTCGTGTTTTTTGCTAAAAGCTCAAAATTACCGCCTTTCTGCTGTTGCATACTTTTCATAACGAAGCCTGAATTCCGTGTTCTACAGAACTTCCTGTACGGTAAACTCACTCGTGAATGCAGACGTTCGATACCGATATAACTATCCATAATCGTAATTGACACGCGATCAGACGGTAGTTGAACACCGCTGATACCTGGAATAATGTAGACACGTGTGGACAGATCTTAACAGTGAGAGCCATTGTTGCCAGTGCTGAAATACATACAAATTTAATTTGTTTACCTCTACCAACGTGTTTTGTTAAGTGCTACATACTATGATCACTCAGCACAGAAGGTTGATAAAAAATACATAATTAAAACTGTAATATCACAAACAAAAGGCTTTATAACTTAAAATTGGTGATCGTAAGCCAAAAATGTATATTGAGCAACCCAAACTTAATCACTTATATTTTTCTTGCGTAGAGAAAGTAAGTAACATCTTTCATGTATTGATGATTAGCTCTTAATTTAAAACATTACTTTGATTCATTCTTAAAAATGGTTTGGCTATAAAATGGCAGTAACTTTTACGTTAATTTATTTTTATCTTTGCTGATTGATCGTTTATTAACTTTAGGATTCTTATTCGTAAAGCTAAAACAAATAATTGACGTTAAAAAGGGCATTTTTTTCGAGGTTTATTATATGGGGACACGGTTTAAGCTGTAGACAACTGTGACAGACAGACAGCGGATGCTTTGGTAATAGGGTCTCGTTTGGCACCCTTTGGGTACGGAACTTTAAAAACAATGTAACTTGTATTTAGTAGAAGTCTTTACAGGTGTTGACCACTTCAACGTAGAGCTTATAAAATGTCGTTTTACAGCCTTGAAGGCGTTAAAACAAAGGTTTAAGGGGGGTTATCCCGATTCTGTGAAATTGAGATAATTTAATTTTGAAATAATTATGCCTATGTCATATTTGACTCTTTGTTTTTATTTCGACCGTTCGATACGCAATTACTTGTTTTATCCTGCATCCAATAAAATCGCAAAGATAGGCCTCAACTATGATTTAAATATCATTTCACATTTTCGAAAGTTTTCACCATTTCGGTAGTGAATTTTCCCAAATTCTATGTGTTGCTCGACTGGAAAACGTTGCATTACTTAACTTCAAACTGTACAATATCCGCTTTCCACGTTTGAAACAATGAGTATTTTAAAAAATTCAGAATTCAAGTAGGTTTTATTAGGTTTTATATAATAAAACTTATAACAATATAAACGTAAAGAATGTAAAACGACCATCATATTAAAAATCTAACCCAAATTCCAAAATAATAAATAAAAACACCTCGAAATCGCAAGTTTTCTGAGGGGCCCGCTTTCATTGAACAGGATAGATAAACATAAAATGAAAGCGTTGAAGCAGGACAGATTTCTCTGAATACCCTGAATACTATAACATAAAAGCGTTAACATGTTTGATTTCTGACAGTCGATTCATCACAATATCCTTCGTCAATAAACCGATGGCGGGAAAATCGGCATTGACCTGTTCATAATTAGGTCAAAAAAAAGGAAGGCTTTCAGTCATCTTACTGTTATTGTCGCTCGAGGAGGTCTACGAGCTGCGATACGTGCCAGAGCCGAGCCAACACAGCTCTTGTAACGATAGGCTCAAGTACGTGTGGCGATAAACTAGAATAATTTTGAAGATATCTTTTTGGCTATTTGAAACAGTTTAGGAATATAATCGAGTAGGTACTCGGGTCTTTGGAAAGTTCTTCAATGCGATGTTAGGTTACACTAGACAACAAAACAACAAAAGATAAGTAAAGAGCTAAAAGCAATGTTTTTTAAACAAAATTCATCGTTTGTCACCACTAAATGTTAATAAAAGTGCATTCATTTATTCAGAAAAAGAAAGAAAATGATATGGTCTAGTGGGATATGATACGTTTTATACACCACCATATCTTTGCGAAAAACTTTTTCTTTGGATTTTATAATTTATAATGAGCTCTGATAATATTTGAAACCAATATTTCTTGCCACAATGGAAACCTTGTAAAGTTAGTTCGAGGTTGCTTGCTATCACAGTTCGTGTATTTTCCTGATCTTTTTCAATTATTCAGCAAAGAATTTGAACACAAAGACAAGTGTTTGTCTGAACAACCATTCATGCCGTTTATAAAAGATTCCATTTCGTTTTGTTTGTTTTGTCAATGTGACTTTCCGGAGAACAATTTTTGTAAAGGACAAATTTTGGGATTCTTTTTTCCTTCCAAGGACCAATTTAGTTAATGTCTGTACATTATCGAAATCAAAGTATGGAATAAAAATGTACCTATAAGTGGAGATGGAACATGAATATTAAGTAATGATCTTTAAGTATCTTCTAATATATTGTTATGGAACACAGCGAGCGACGCATCGGACGCTCGACAACTAAACCTGTTTAAAACAATGTACTCTGTGAACTAAACGCAGCCAGCGCCAAAAAACGACTGTTTATGCCCGAAAAACGGCGATAGGTCTCAACACGTGAAACATGATTGTATGAGTATATAATGTATCTTGTACTTCATAGTGCATGCTTGGAAACACTTCTGAAAACAAAAAAAACCTTTTTTATACAGCTGCTCAAAATATGATAGATTACGTGCCTGTTTAGTGTGCGTAAAATGACATATTTCGCACTCGTTCTTTTTGTTTTTACTACTGACGCCATCTAGGGGAAACCAGCCACATCATTTAGTAAGCATGTAAGGCTTTGTTTTACCGGATACTCTAAAAACTGTTTAAGATGAGTATTTTCAAACTTTTATATTTTATAATTAATTATGTATGTTAAACTGTAAAAGATGTTTTAAAAATTCAAAACGATTTTGGACGTCATAATTTATATTATATTTATTTATCTTAGAAATTATTATTAAAAAGATTTTAGAAAGAGACATTGGTCTTTGTAGTACAGATTGGCGCCAACCAGACTGCGTGTTCTTCTGTCGACTTGTATGTATCTGTTTTGATTTGCAACAAAATTGCTTTTATTTTATTATTTCATGTAATTTTTCGCAGGTGTATTAAAAAACGTCGTTTGATACACATGCGAAAGTGTTGATATTTCTCGTCCCAACTGTTTTTTGCCTCAACTGCGTCTCAACATTTTCGTACTTGCATCAAAATGTACTATTTTTAAAGTGTATTTTTATAAGAAACCTGTTTCAGACCAAGGGAACAAAGAAACAATCGAATCGAGATCTCTAAAACTCAGTATAAAATGTATGTAGTTCGACAGATAAAATGGGTTTTTACAATCGAGAAGGTTAATTCGACAGACTGAGAATAGGCCTACAGAAGCCTACCGACGATCCTCAAAGCGAAATTTAAACTACAGAAGATTATTTTCAAGCTTCAAAAGCAAGGGTTTTAACTAAAATGGCCATGTAAAAATGGAAATTGCACTTTTATTGACTATGAATCAATCAATCAATTGATAAAAGTAATAAAAGGGCGAGGTAATAAATCAATGAAAGTACAATATAAATCAAAGTGAGACATAAAAATAGAGACTGCCCGTAATGGTCTGCATTTACAATGAAAACGGCAATTTAATCGATAAGTAGATAAGGTACGAGTACATTATTATGTACTATATCTACCTGCACTGAGAGGTGAAGGACGAGCGTGTTTATTTCGGTTCCGAGCAAAAGTCACAAACATTTATTAGGTAAAGCTTGTCGCCCGTGGTTCCACCCGCGTTTATTTAATCGATAAGTAGATAAGGTACGAGTACATATATTATGTACTATATCTACCTGCACTGAGAGGTGAAGGACGAGCGTGTTTATTTCGGTTCCGAGCAAAAGTCACAAACATTTATTAGGCAAAGCTTGTCGCCCGTGGTTCCACCCGCGTTTATTTAATCGATAAGTAGATAAGGTACGAGTACATATATTATGTACTATATCTACCTGCACTGAGAGGTGAAGGACGAGCGTGTTTATTTCGGTTCCGAGCAAAAGTCACAAACATTTATTAGGTAAAGCTTGTCGCCCGTGGTTCCACCCGCTTTATTTTAACAAAACTCCTTCACTGAAAAAAAACCCAAAGTTTAAAAATAAACAAAATATTGGTCATAAGAAAAAAAAAATTTAAATCATAAGAAATAATTACCTAGTATGTTTGTCAATATAGCACCTGCAAAGTTTGCAGTTAAAAACAAATAAGTCACTTTGCTAACATTGCTTTTCAAATATTAACCGTTAATTTTAATAAAGTAACCCCTACAGATGTAATATGTAACGGAAGGTACACAAATGAAAGATTTAACTTAGTATCAAGTTGGAGTCATAATCCATCCATCCATCAGCCGGTTTTGTCCACTGCTGGACATATAGGCCTTTCCAAGATTTCGCCACTCTTGGCGGTCCTCCTGGAAGAAATGCACATACTCACACAGGCTGGGCAGGCGGGTTGGGGAGTTATAATAATCAAATAATATATTGTATCACAATATGTATGTATACAGTAAGTCACATGGACGTATGTTTGTGTACTGATACGCTTATTTATAATTAAATAAGTACTTTGACATTTAGCAATACTTGCATGTTTTATATTAACAAATCTATATTGCACGTTTTAAATAAGTCTTGGTTGCATGTGTAGCCGAGTAATTTTTAACCAAGCCAATATGGTACTTTTCTAGTGCTTAGTTTTTTCGGTGTTATAGCCTACATGTTGACCAGGAAAACACAGGATAATTTAAAATTTAAAAAATATTTATTTTACAGACACGACTTCTTTTAGTGGCAGATGATGAGATTCCTTTTGTGGGATTGTGTTTGTGGGCTCGCATAGACAAAAAGAAAAAAACATCTCAAAAAAATTACTTGTGCATTTACATTTGACCCCGACCGAGTATCAAAGGTATTAACAGTGTAAATTTTTTATAAATTGTTTTTACCGACGCGACGCTGATAGTTTTTACAGACATGCGAGGAAGTATAAAATATTTTTCAACACACTTGCTTATAAAGTGGCCCTTATTGCATCGTTCTTAGGGTCATAATGCAGCATATTAAGCACGCGTGCTTTTTACTTTACATTATCGCACTAGTGCTTTTTACATTACAGTTTTTTTAAAATCTTAGCCAAGAGTTTTTATGTCTTGAGAAATTGTAAAGTTTTTGCGAATAAATAAACTGTCTCACTACATTAAACTATTAAAATATAATACATAATAATTTAAGTTTATCAAATTATTTATTTTTATCAACAAATTAACTGAAATTTTAGTTATAAATACAAAAATATTCAGTTTGTTAATATTTGGCTGTTTGGCGGATGCGCCAGTGCCTCTATTTCCATCTGCGCAAAAAACAAAATCTCCGCCGCCATTTTTCAAAGAAAATTGTCAGTTCATAGCTGTGGTTTCGATTATGTGAAAAAAAGACGGTGAAATTTTAGTATTTTTCCTCGCAAGTGTGTTGAAAAACGTCATATGAAACGCGTGTGCATTAGACATTAAACTCTCGGATCCATTACGGCCTCGCCTTCGGCTCGGCCTGCAATCCGGCCTCGACTGTAACGTCCAACGCAGCTCACTTGTATCATAATATACTAAAGTAATTAGGTAAAATTACAAAGATACAAATTAACCCTGCCCCTAGATTATGTATCGTTGAGTCAGTTACCACCTGGTTGCTAAACGTCAAAAACATAGGTAAACTACCAAATTCTGATTTTAAAAGAATACATTCACGTAAAGTGACGTCACAGTTCGTGAACAGTTGAATAAACACTGACTGAAGACAATTTTGAAAGTTCAGTTTTGATCTATGTTTAAAATGTTTAACAATCAGTTGGAAACCGATACAATGTTACATGATAGGCCCGCGGGTCACCTTATTCTCGGTCTGATATATGAAGGCATGTTTATTCCCACAAAATAACTAGATTTAGTCTCACAGACATACTTTGTACGCATACCTTCAAATAAAATTGGATCAAATATTTCTCCGTAAACAAATCACCTATATTCAAATCAATCAATTTACTATAATTATAGCATTTTGGTTAAACAAGAAATTTTTATTTGCAAAATGAACAAAGACATTTCTTCATACATAAATAAAATAACTGACATACAGCCATATTTTATAGAAATATGTCACGCAGTGCCGCGTAGTCGCAGTTGGCCGCACTCAAATCCAATCTTATTATAACTTGTATAACTTTTCCATCTGAGTCGGCCAACAACGTAAGTGCCTCGGGCAGATTTGCCCTAAATAACGCAATGTGATTTAATCGGATTGGATGGGCAGTATTGATAGGGGAATTTTTTGTCACTCTAGCCCTGATTAATTTAAAACAGTCCATAAAAATATGATAGAAACAATATAGCTAAAGTAATGAAAGTGAAATCAATAAAGTGATATTACTAAAAGTTGGTCAAGTCAGAGTAGGTCTTGCGTCCTGAAGGTTCCGTGCATTAAAATACTTTCTAATAACAAAAGTTTCATTCATTTTTAGGGTCCGTAGTTGACAACTTAAATTTCACCATGTCCGCCCGTCTGTCTGTCTGGCTGTCCGCAGCTTTTCTTAAAGACTCTTAGAACTAAATAACTGTAATTTGGCATGGGTATACAAATTAATAACGCGAAAAAAGAGATAAAACAAAAAAACAATTTTTTACCTCTCCTACACTTAGGGTGGGGATGATATTTTTTTTCTCGTCTATCCCATGGTGTGGGATGTCTTGAATAGGTCGTTCAAAAATATTCGGGTGCTGAAAACAATTGACTTCGTTTAACGTTAATTATATTTTAACAAACTTTTGCAATATTTCGATTCTGTCTTCCTTATTCAAGGCCCTTTTTAAACTACCCGTGAAAACTCGATACAAGGGTGTCATTCACTTATCTCAGAGTTCGCGTAAAACGGAGCGACGCACGCTAGTGCGATCTGAATATCAATGAAATGCGTTATCACACGCAACGTTCCGTTCCGCACATTTTTTTATTTTCCGGGCCCTGAAAAGCGAGTTCTATATGTCACTATGTCAGGGTGACAGAAGGGAAGGGCCATGGAAATGACATTTAGCAAAATTAGTATCGTTAACGTTTTTATGAAGCAATTAACTGCCCGAAAAACGCAAAGCTCGTTATTCCACGTTTTAGTAAAATCCAGTTAAATGTTGTTGATAAACAAATTACGATAATTTTATTTACGGTTCCACATTTGTTCCGGACAAGTCTGCGTGCTCCTTGCAATATACCGGAACGTTTTACGGTCTACCTTGCATCTTAACTCCATTTATCATACTGTAACATACTGAATTAGCCACATGTGTTGTCGCATGTTACGACGTTTACGGTTTCTTCCTACCAATATCCTCGCTACGGGCTGTGTCTCTACCATAAAATAACACATTCATTGCGCTGAGACTACGGAGAAAAGAACGTACACTGTATTATGTTTGCGTTTGTTTCTTCTTTTTCAATGACGACAAGGGGTAATCATGTTACGGGTGATGCTAGAAGATAGGTTACACCTAGTTTTACCCGGGTAATCTTATACAAAACTTCGGGGGTCGCCTCGCTCCACTCCGCTTCGCTCGGTGCCCAATGTTTATTAACATCGCTCGTCGTCACACCTATTTTAGTCTTTTTTCGGGCTTTACCCGTAACATTTATATTAGCTACGACGTTTGCAAGACTTCGGGGGTCGCCTCGTTCCGCTCCGCTTCGCTCGGTGCCCAATATTTATTAACATGTCAACCTAACACGCTCCTCATCGCTTCGCTCGTCGTCACCGCACCTATTTTGGACTTTTATCAGCCTTTACCCGACTTCGGGCTTTATCCGTAACATTTATATTCCCTACGACGTTTGCAACGTAGTTTGGCTACGGCGTAGCATACCGTGGCAGTAACGTAATTTCATTAAGAGTCTGTTGACATCATAAATGTTGTGATTACGGATAGGACTCACTTGTTTAAGTGTGCAAGGAGCAAGTTGCTAATGCTCTGGGACTTTGTCTTAATAATTCACAATAAAATTTCTTTAAGCACTGTCAGAAAAAAGAAAAATATTAATTTTATTAAATTGTTCATGTGAATTCTTCCACTCCACTCATATAGGTACACTGTGTCTTCTACCGATGTGACTTCAGTCAGAAACACAGTTGTAACTTAAATATATTATAATATTTAATATTGAAATAATGTGACATTATTGAAAGATAAATGACAATGACTTGGGATCATAGATATTAACGTGACAAACCATAAATACATATTACAGGTGATAAAAACACAAATAGATATTCGACAGCAATGCTATCGGTACTACAATAAACGGCCGAAAACAAATGACGTCCGAGCGCATTGGCAACTTGCAATATGTACAGGTGGATCTTTCAATGAAAATAATCTCATAAGTCATAGATTCTTAAGACTTACACTTGGGTCCTGCCCATAATAACAACAGTTAACATAATAACTAAGCCACTTTTAAATAATATATTTGAATGAGATCTCTAGAGTTCTCAAAATCGGGTGAACGACAGTCGAGTCAGCATTATATGCGAGTATCTCCAGAAGACAAGTGTCGCTTTCTATTCTTCTTGGCACGACACGGTGTCGTTATCTCAACTATACTTGAATATAGAAATCTGTAAGCAGCTGACATTTCATTTTCATAATTAACCCTTTCTGTTACCGATTGTTGAAAACAATGGAAGAATGTATGGAAAGCGATCACGCCTTGTGAGATTACACTTTACATAATTGTTGAGATCATTTAGACGTACTTATGTTCCTTAATAAAATATGTAGTTAATTTTGAGTAACCATTGATTGGACGAAAAAATTCAATAAACTTACTGTACGTTTCAGAAACTTCCTTTAATTATTTAGTTTGATGTTTTTATGATCGTGTTACATGCACGAGTTGAACGAAATAAGGAACATGTACATGAATATACAAAATGTACGTACAGTTCAGTTGACGCTTCGATTCTCAGCAAATATAAGAATGTATTAGCTGTATACTTTTTATACGATTTTAGTGGAAGACTTATTTTAAAATAAAAATGTGTAATCAGTTTGGGGCATCACGCACAAATATAGGTATATACAGGTATAAAAGGGTCTTGTTACTTTCAGTCAAGTTTACCATTAACAAACGAGATCCATCAGTAAACCATTAGTTGCTCATCATCACATTCTCTTCTTCGTCTCCACCACAATATTACTGAGCAGAAAGCCTGTCTTGGCCGTACATTTAGACGTTCGAGCCGCCTTTGCCTCAGGACACATTATTAGAGTCACGACTGATGTGCGAATTATTTGGAGACAAATGTGTGTGATGCCAGTTATTATTATATCGTTAAGGTAAGTAAAGACAGAAGACGACATGAAGTTAGTCACAGCAGATTGCGTAGCAATAGCACATTTTCGAGGAGCGGACGAGGAAGATGAAAATGCAGGAGGAGATATTTTGCAGATGCAAGCTAACTTAAAACATGCCTTAGATACCGACTAAACCTCCTTCCCGCCCATCTGGCTTTGTAACAGAGAGGAACACACTACATGTGCACTAAAATATACAACAATTTACCAAAGCCATTACGTGATTTAAATTAAGGCAAAAATATTATACCTGCACCTCTAACATAGTTAGCTCTGACAGACCGATATATTATTGTTACAAATGCTGAGCTAAAAACTTCTGACTAAAAACTTATCGTATACAGGGATACCTCAACGCCAAATTATCTTATTATATTATTAAAGAATCTTATATTCTACATTACCAAACAAATAAATAAATTATGGACTTAATATAATACTATTTTTTATTATTAGGATTGTACATAGTATAAATAGATACGAGTATAAGCCAAATTGCTAAACCTATAGATTAACCTAGGTTAATATTGTTTAGCATTACACATTACTTTAAGATGTTATGACATTATTATATGCAAATAAATGATATGAATATGTAGTGGCCTAGACTTGTATCATATAAGCGAGACAAGATTGAATGGGAAAATTGACTGTGCAGATGCCAGCAATTTAAGCCTTCTATTTGTAATCTATTTTAACGGCTGTGACGCCTCAATAAGCACTGCTAATACATAAGTGGCTTGTCAAGCTGCCGTTGTTACACGCACACGAATGATGGTTTTACGGAACCAAGAAGCTCAACAGATATAAGTATACAATCAAATGTATTTTCCAGTTACCAGTTCCGCCATTTTGTGATAATTCACTGTGGGGTCTGACCCCGGAAGCGGTGGCCGGATTTGTTTGTTATTAGAAATAAGGAACCGGCGGCCGTAAGGGACTTCTATTACGTTCGGGGTCCTTTATTTCTACATCAATTCCTATTTATGTAATCCTTGAAAAAAAAAAGGTTTTGGTAATTTTTTTTCATTTGGTAGGTACTACAATATATGTACAATTCCATAAATTAGTATAGTCATTTAAGACTTTGTGAATATCAGCACAAATTACAATTTAATGATGAATAAGTAGAACGATAGGTACCCTACAATATTAGTAATACTGTGTTACCCTCTCAATAGGAGATATAAATGACCAAAATCAATTTCCGTTGATAAATCTACCACCGAGAGTATCAACTAAATATCTCTTTTAAAAGAAGTTCTGTTCTTTACAATAATATTTATTAACAGCTCCATTAAAGCTAGTCATCGTTCATTGGATTTCAGTAACAGACATATAAATAGTTAACAAATTGTTAGAGTCGAGTTTAATAATAATGGTTGAAGGAAGAATAAAATGTACAGTTCCTTCCAGCCTCATACACATAATTCACAATTAAATAATATAGTAATCTAAAGAAAAGAGATCAAGCGAACGAGCCTGTACGCACACTACGTCATTAACTATTTACATGACTTTTTTTAAAAGAAGTATTACATATTTGAGTTGACAAAATGAGTGGCGAAATTTGGGAAAGGCCTATGTCCAGCAGTGGACGAACGCGGGCTGATGGATGGATGGATGGATGGATTACATATTTTGACGAGTATGGGAAAGCAAATAATCATTTGCAAGTAGGGTCTATTGATCTATCACTTACCGAAACTCCACTATTGGCTTTAGTATGGCTTTATCACTTAAATAAAATTAATGTATATACCTACAGGTAATACAAAAATGCATGTATAACTAAATCTATGCTACTGACTATTCACAGAAAAAAATAAAAAATTAAATAATGATATTTACAGAATTAATGTGTGATGATGATGATGATGATGATGATGATGATGATGATGATGATGATGATGATGATGATGATGATGATGATGATGATGATGATGATGATGATGATGATGATGATGAGTCAGTCGGTCGAGTTATGTCTGTCAGTGTTGTCTGTTGAGTCCGGGTCCATAGTGTGCGCCAAGTGATCAAAGTGATCAGATGTATGATGTCTCTCAGGTCCTCAGTTCTATGTCGGTCAATGGTGGAGTAAATGACTTAATGATACGCACAGTGAAGCAGTCGTTAAAAAGTTGATTGTGGAGGTGAGTGTGAGTGGGGATGGGCAGGATGTTGTTCTGTGTAGTGTCTGAAGTGTGTCTGTGTTGGTTCATGCGGATGTGTAGTGCGTTTTTAGTTTCACCTATGTAGAATCCCGGGCAATGTCGGCATTCTAATAGCAAATGCAGTTATCAGTTTTGCAATTTTATTGGATTGTGTTCTGTATGTGTTTGTTGTGTGGTGTGTGTTGATGTGTGTATTGATTAAAATGCATGTTTTACAGCGTGGCCGTCGGCATGGGGAGGTGCCACTGGTGTATGAGTTTGAGTTTGGGATGATGTGAGAACGTTGTTTTGTTTTGTTGAGTGTGCATCTGAGGTTTCTATTTTGTCTAAGGCAGATTTGAGGAGTGTTGTGTAGTAGGTGTCGACTTTCATTGTTTTGTCTGAGAGTGGGTAAATTGTCATTGATCAGTGTTTTAAGTCTGTGGCTACCATGAAAGTATGTTGTGACAAGTCGTGTTTGGTTTTTGGAGACATTTGTATGTCTGATTCTGTGGAATCTTGGTCTGGGGTGTATGTGTTTTTGTAGAAAATTATTTGGGTAGTCCCTGTTTAGTAAAGCTTTGTGGATGGTGTTGTGGTAGTCTTTGAGTGCATTTGGGTTATTGCAAATTTGACGGCCACGAAGTGAAAGTGAATAAGGAATGGATTTTTTGATGTGAGCGGGATGACAGCTGTTAAAGTGTAGGTATTGTTGTTTGTTGGTCGGTTTGAAATGAAAGAAGGTGTTAATATGGTTGCTGTTGTCAATGGTTAGGTCTACGTCTAGAAACGTGATTTTCCTGGATGAGATGTTATGGGTGAATTTTAATGAGTTGTGGTTGTTAAGTCGGCCTAAGAAGTTGGTCAGCATTTGTCGGTTGTGCGGCCAGATCATGAAAATGTCGTCAATGAATCTCTTCCACACAAGAGGTTTCAGAGGTTCCGAGAAGGTGGTTTCCATGGTTGTCATAAATAAGTTAGCATAGCTCGGAGCCATCCGAGTCCCCATAGCTGTAGCTTTCGTCTGTTGATAATATTGATTTTCAAAACGGAAGAAGTTATTTTTTTGTATTATTTCTGATAATTTGATAATGAAATCGGTTGACTGTTGATGAGGTGAAGGACGGGTATTTAAATGAGTTCGACGAGATGATAGGCCTCCGTCATGTGGGATGTTGGTGTAAAGAGAGACGACATCTATGGTTACGCGTAGAACATTTATATTATCAGGTAGTTGTAGAGAATTTATAATTTCGAGAAAGTGATTAGTATCTTTGATGTTTGATGGTGAATTTTTCACAAGTGGTTTGAGATGATAGTCGATAAAGGCAGAAATGCGTTCGGTTGGGGCATCGTAGGATGCTACAATTGGTCGGCCTGGATTATTGGTTTTGTGTATCTTTGGTAGCATATAAAAATGGGGGGTCCTTGGATGGTTTGGGAGCATTAGCTGCATGTCAGCCTCAGATTATAGACCCTCTGTTTCCCCGTCTGTGTGCAAGAGGCCCCGAATGGCTTCCACTATCTGGTCGCACGGGTCACTTGGTGTGACAGAGTAAGATGTCGTGTCGGTTAGTTGTCTTAGTCCTTCGGTCACATAGTCTGATTTTTCCATTATATCTGTGGCAGAGCCTTTATCAAGGGGTAGGATAATAATGTTGTCATTGTTTTTTAATTTTTTTAATGACTCTTTTTCTCCGGGTGTTAGTTTTTGTCTGGGCTCTTGTAGGCTGTTTATGTATCGATCATCTGACAACTTAGCAAGGACATTGCTTATGAAAATTTCTATAGGATGATTTGAAGGATTATTCAACAGATGACGGCCTTATAGAAGAGGCCAAAATATATTGAAAATTGTATTTTTATTTTATTTATCACTTAAAGTAACTCTACGTATATAACGTATGAATTGACGCAACAATTCGACGTACTTTAAGTACAACACGTGCTTAGGTAAGCCAGAAAGTATTTTTCTTGACCCTTTAAAAGGTGGTAAGTGAAGAAGTAAAAAAAAACTCGTTGGTACAAACCCTAGTGGCGGAAATCGAATTCAGATCACTTTGATACTAAGATTCTGGCGTACTAACCGCTGAAAAATAAATTATTAATTTTATCTAGGAGAATTTAGGACTTTTTTGCAATTCACTCGTAAGTTTTAATGTAAAAGCACGAAGTTTTTAGAGCTTTAGTAGTCCACCCAGAGCTTTCAGACTTCAGTCATTGGTGTCTAGTTTCGGGAATTTACTGCAATTTAAACTTTAAGGCAGCAAGATTTTCTTTTAAAATTTTTAAAGTATTGAGATTTGATAGAATAAAGAGTTTAAAAATATCGTCTTCCATGGTTTACTGGCATCGTCAGCGCAGTAATAAATAACAAGACAGATATTTCAAAAATATTGATATTGATATTTGTTCTCTGTGCTTTTTTGAACTTTTAAACTAAAATTAGACACAGGATACATTTGCACAGGCTAAATTCAATTTCAAAATTAGATATATGAGATTCTATGAAGACGAACATGATATATGTATAAACTTATGCTGAATCATACAAAATACTGCTAGGTAGACGTTTCCCATCGAAATGATAAGAAATTGTACACAACATGAAAGTAACAACATCGGCGCGTCAGATTCAGTGCCTGACATTTCTGAAATTAGTTTTGCCGCAATTCCAGCATGATAAATTACTTTCCACGAAAGACGAAAAATATCACCTAGCTTTTCCGCTTTACCTAGTTATAAGTTAAAAAGTTTTTGTTATATCTTTTCGCGTTACAAAGTTTTGCAATCTGTTTCAAATCAGAATAGAATGGAGTGAAATAAGAGAGTTTTAGTTATGACAACTGTTATATTTGAGACGAAAGTTGTTTTCTTTAAATTAAAAACAATTTAATAAATTTAATTTTTAGTCTTGGATGATCCATATTACGAAATCTGAATTGATATGTAAATTGTAATTTTGCAAAAGCTTTTATGAAATGAGAATGCACAGCTACGAGGCACAAGCTTTTGTGTGTACGTACTTAGAGTGTACACAACACACAAAATATGAGTTTAATCCGTATGTTCACTAAAGGGTTTTGTTGCCGTGAGACTCCTTTGTTTAGGTGTTGTATACAATGTATGTTTTATATAGAGTAAACACACGGCTCTACTCATACGAAATACTAATATCGTTTGGTGCGAAGGTAGATGGATCCAACCTTGTATTTTAATCTGCTGAGACAAAACTTGGCGCGATTCTAGTACATATCTATAAGTAACATTTAGGAAGTGGTGCTCCCTAGCAGGGCACGCAGGATTGGGTAAGAGAAAATGCAGAGTCCAGGGCTGGGGTAAAAAAAATCTAGTCTAAAAATGTTGGAGTCCAAAGGAACCCTTATTTTTGTTCTCAGACGATTTCTGCTAGAGATATAGACTGGTATTTGAATAAACTTCCAGTTGACTTGGAAACTTAAAATTCCGTTCAGAACCTTAAAGCACACGTCTAGGAAAAAAAATATTATTTATTCGAGAAGAAAAATTGGCCAACTTCATTAGTCCTTTTGGAAATACAGAGTTTAATACATCGTAAGTGTCAAATTGATTTGGTCAATTGTAACTGCTCGAGGAGTAAGTTTGTGTTTTGAGCGGTAGGGTTCCGTACAACCCTCTATTTTAATGTCACTTGTCTATTTACACCCAGTATGTACCTACGTATCTACCTATATTACTCGTACGAACCTACACAGTTAGCATTTTTTTTTATTCGTACCAAAGATTTGTATGTATTGTAGCCATCACTGTATAAGTCTAATGAAACTTCTTTCTATGTAGAAGAGTTCAGAGAAGATGAGAAAAATAAAATAGTATTTTCTTAAAAAAAGCTTTTTTCTTTAGTTTTCCATATGATCACATCCGAGAATTTTATCCTTATAAGCGAGACTATTGCATGATGCAATAATAAAAATCTTTTTTTTAATCAACCGGTTTAATTCGCGGCTAGGGAAATAATAAAAAAAAATCTAATTATGCAATTTTGGTTTTCATAAAAATCGACCTCGAGACTCTTTTGACCATTTTTCGCAATTTCCTATAGTTTCGGATGGGGCCATCCGCGCCCGCTTGAAAAATCAATCCTTTTAAATTTTGTTTAAAATAATTAAGCCTTTTATCTGATCAACGCGTTTGCATTCTCTTTTTGCTACGACGTAGCAAGCAAGCGCTACGAGCCCATCGTTTTCTCGCTTCGTAGATCTGTTGTGTCGTGGAAATTCATGTTTTACCATAAAATGCTTGCTTTTTAAAACATTCTGGGTCATTGAAATATGGATAAAAAATTTCAAAAGAACATTTACAATATTTTTTCAAGTAATTATGGGAATTTTAAGCAATTTATTTAACTTAACTGCATTTAAATTATTCTGAAACGTGTAGGTAATTTTCAGGCAAAAATAGTATCATTTGCTGTTTAAATACTGTTTCGCTATGAAAAATAAATCATGTTAAAGGATTCAGTATTGTCTAGTTTTTTTATGGAAACAACAGTTGTAAAATAGTAAAAACAAACATTGAAAATCATAAAAACACCTCGAAATCGCGAGTTTTCTGAGCGGTCCACTTCCGCAGACATATTTTTCTGAATACTTGCCCTAACGCCTTCAATGCTTTGTCCGCCTTTTACTTGTATAGTACAGTCTTAAAACATCTATAGAAAAAATTAAACTAATTTAGTTACAAATGTAAATTTGAATGAAGATTTTCTTCTGTTACAGTGGGCTACTTTATATTAAATTAGGTAAGATAAACTAATTTTATTTTAAATGTTTTTTTTGCGGGCGATTGCTCTTCTGACGTAGCTATCCAGTTCTCAATACAACATGCGAATTTACCTAATATATGTTTAAGTATTGTTTGTTTAAGAGTATTTGATTAAATTATATACCATAGCACGTTGTTCGCGTATCGTCTACGATTGTACAAAACTTCAAACATTCATTTTAATAGAGCCATCGGTAGCTACCGTCAAATATTCAGAGCTTTATGCAAATATGATTGCATGTTTCGAATTTTCAATTTTTATCATTTCCAGCTGACCCATCTGGGGAAGAGACAGGGGAGAGGTAGGGGGAAGAAACCACAAAGTGATGACAGGTTTGTGTCAGTGACTGGTGGAGAAGTCGAAATATATCCGAGCGCGACACTCCAATCATAGTAAAGTAAAAAACGGGCTCCCGTTGGAAAGTTGTGTTTCGTTTATGTTTGGCTCTTTAGAAATAGATCCTCTGGGATGCATTCTGTTTGTGTTTGATATATCAAATTAAAATTTTATCACAATATGAAAGTCTTAGCCATCAAAAACAAAACTTGTAAAAAAAACAAGTCTCACAACTTAGTTCTTCTACCGTAAAAAGTTGTGAGATCTTACATCCAAGTCGATTAACTTATTCAGTCCCTACTTAAGGGACCATCTGTCTAAAGTTATTACATTAATTAGCTAACCTAAAAACATCTTATAGTGACCATATCAATATTAAAAATCTTTTATGTTTTAAATAAAAAGATTGACTCGGCCATCGCATGAAAACACAATGTATCTCACAAGTTATACATATTATATTAAATTAGATTATTTAGTGCGATTGCCAAGTCAATCTATTTATTTAAAACATAAAAGATTTTTAATATTGATATGGTCAGTATAGGATAGTGCCAAGAATATATAATTAGGAGAAAGCATTCCAAACATTAGAATAAAATGGGGGATTTATACAAAATAAACATAAAATATAAATAAAATATCCTAATACTTATTAGCTGGACCAGTTAACACGAGCTGGTAAAATTTTTAAACACTTGTATTTTTAGAACGTGAAGGAAGACTTTCCTTCTAAAAACATGATTATTGTTAATAAATTAAACAAAAATCACTGTTTCTCGTGGGATGACAAAAATTATAATGGTTTTTCAAAAAATACATATATCAATCAAATCCAAAGTAATTAAAAAAAGAATATAAAAACGAAGGAGTTTGTAATTATAATGATCGTGGTTGATGAAGATTTTGTTAGTTTTTTATCCAATTATAAAGTAGCTTTTCAAAGTAAGGCCTTGAACGATTTAATAATGAAAAAATAAAACATATTTTATGTACTCGATATATTTCGGCCCATTCGACTGATACGAGTATATCGAGTATATAAAATTCATTTTCATTATTAATAGTATAATTTAATAATTTTATAATTTAATAACGAATGTGGTGTTTTTGATTAATCTATGAAATGGAAGCACAATTTTGGCCACAGTTTCCTTGCTCATTTGAATAGTTTAATATTGCGTGAACCCAGCTGCCCGGTGGAAGCGTTGAAGCTTGGCTTCCGGCTAAACCCAGGCTTGCTACACGTGTAAACTTAATCGACATTATTCTGCACGCATGGCTACGACATAACGCTTTTACATTTAATTTTACTGGTTTAAAATTTTTCTTTAAATATTACGTGGCAATTTTTCATTTACCTAGTTTATTCATAATTGGAGTTGTCTTCGTGGCAATACAAATAACTACGTGCAGCTACGAATTTATACGTGAAGCTGCGATTTACTAAGTGAAGCTAAGAATGACTACGTAGTGCCACGAATTGCTACGTGGAGCTACAAATTTATACGATTTACTATGTGAAGATACTACGTACAGCTACGAATTATTACGTAGAGCTACGAACTACAGCATGGTGCTGAAAATTACAGCACGGTCCTACAAATTACAACGTAGAGTGAAAAATTGCTACGTGGAGCTAAAAATCACTTCGCAGAGCTACACATTACTACAAACCACTACGTAGAGCTACGAATTACTACATTGGGTTACGAATTAATACGTGGAGCCACGAATCACTACGCGCAGCTACGTATTACTACGTTAAGCTACAAATTACTACGTGGAGCTACGAAATGGATCTACAAATTATTACATTGATCTAGAATTAGTAGCTATACGAATTATAGCGCGATGGTCCAAGATCTCTTGACGGTGACATTCAATAAATAGCTGAACCCGATAGAAGCAAAAAAAAACACGTACGAGAATAGATGAGTAAAAAGGCATTCACTTGAAACAAAACTATCTACAATAGCAAAATTAATATAATTATCGGCAAAAAACTAACTAATTGTCAATTTGCAGTATGTTTTAAAATGGGTGTGAAAACTGTAACATAACAACAGAGGATAGACAGACACTGAAGCGTTGGAAATGTTGTGTAGGCGCAGAATGCTAAAGATCAGCTGCAAAAAATGACAAAATATGGAAGTTTTAAAAAGAGTGAAAAATTTCGAAATATTATAAATACAATCGCAAATAGAAGAGCAAACTACTTAGGCCATATACTTAGATATACTAAGATATAAAGGAATAGTTAAAAGAGGAAGGATAAAAGGGAAAATGGAAAGAGGAACACTTGGAAAGGAGTATATTAAACTGCTAATAGAACGGAAAGTTTTGCCAAAAAATACACGTCTTTTATTTTTTTACCGTGAGAAAAACAGTACCATTCATTAGAGCCCAAATAGTCAAAATGGCCTAACAAAGCTTTCCCAAAAATAATAAAGGCAGTTTTAATTATTTGTTTTCATCATGTAGATCTGATCAAGCCCTTTCCTTAGAGTACCATGAAGCTAGGTCTAGCTGAAGGCACTTAAGAGATATAGGCAAAAGAGGTTTCAACATTAAAAAAATTATGCTTAGGACCTCGCGACGCCAAAAAAAGATTTCGTTAAATACGATGGGTTAGGGTGCCGTTAAACAGATATGGGTACACGAATATTTCGGCCTTGCCAGTGTGAAGCTAGTCTTATATTGAGGTACTCATTCGTTTTAAAGTAAATAAAGAATTCGTTTGTATGTACATGCATATTTCGCAAAATCGTAAAACTTGGCATATTATCTGCCTAGGTATATCATAATTCTGTAAAAACTACAGAGGGCTTCTCAAATTTATTCACATGTAACCTACGCTCCGCTCGTTGTCGCACCTATTTTTGACTTTTTGGTGAAAGACATATTATTTCATACTTTACAATCTGCCAAATTCCATTAAACCTTTGCGATACATAGATACGAGATAAAAACTCATTAAATTATTTATTAGCACAACATCATAAAAATATTTATGACCATAGAGCAATCGCCGGACATTTACAGCATTGAGCTATTCAACGGTAGAGTGTAAATTGTTTATGGTTCGGGATTTACAGCCTTGTTTTCCTTCTGAAGTTACTAAAATTCATGGTGAATACTGCTTTGACCGAAAAACACAAGTAGGTTTGTATATAAAGGGAACAGTACTTTTGTTGCGTGAAACTCGTAAAGAGAAAAAAATTTAGGTGAGCTAATTTATAGCACGTTACTTCATTGTGCCAAATAATGAAGGTGATATAAGAGGCTAGGGATTTCTAAATGTTTTTATTTGTCTCTATTCGGAAAATCGTTGATTTTGAGAATATGCTTATAAAAGCAGAGCTTAAATTTTGTCTCTACTGCACCTATCTGCTTACAGCCTCGAAAAGTTTCTTAAGGTGGTAACGGAGGATCTCGGTGCAAAATGTACATCATAATATTTTATTACGAAATTAAATATTTTGAATAAAAAGTTCGCAATGAATGCGTTTTATAGAAATTCGCGCAATCTGCTTGTTAATAATTAGGTGATCACATGAAAATTAATCAATTTTACGCGTTACATTTTAGCTGCGTTACATTACAACTGTAAACACGCTTTTAAGTTTGTTAATGTAATGCAAACAAAATGTTATACATTAAAGTACGTAATTTTTTGTGAAGACTTTATTATTAATAAACTATTTCCGCAAGTTGCTTTAAAACCCGTTAAATGCAACTTTTTATTCAAAAATAAGGAAAACAATATTATGATGAGCATTTTGTACCAAGGTAAAAAGTTACCTCAAAAGTTACTCTCAAAATCGTGTTGAAAATTTATACAGTTATGTTTTGCATATCCTTAAACTTTACGGAGATATTCAAAGACAAAGATTTCTTGTACCGCAACGTGACCATGAACGACAAAATTCAGCCATGGATCTCATAAAATGTACTAAACATTTAAAAAATCTGAATTAGCACAGACTCTCGAGGTAACAACGATCGCCAAACATACAGCCCTTAACCTTAAATTCATAGCATGCTCTCTTCTGTTGTGGATAAGCAAATAGTCAGTTAAACTATACTTTCCGCTACTTACAAGAACCGGAAGGGTGACCGACCATGTTGCGTGTGGAACAGAGAGGGAGGTTTCAGCGGAAGTGACTTGCCTTTGCGACTTCCTGTCGCCACCCTTCAAGTAAGTACAAATACGTCTGCCTATTGTACTATTTTATGCATTAAAATTACAGTACAACCGACAACAGGTGTTTACATTGGTACGATTTTTTAAAATGCGTATCTCAAACCTACTTAAATTTTGAGTTCCAAGTAATTTTTATTGTGCTACACACGGAATGCAGATATTTTGCAGTTGTCATCAGTAAAGTTTGAGGTTGAATCATGAAGCGTTTTTCATTTAAACAACGCATCAAAAAATATTTTTTTTGTATATTTTCAAGAGCCCTTTGAGGAAGATTTTTTTTGTTGATAAACCGAGATGAACTCGCCTCTGTATCTAAATTAGACCTAATTAGTGAATGCAACAAAGCATTGTCGAGATAAACTGACATTCAGTAAATAAGCGGTCCCATGGGACGATACGACATTTTAACTTTCTTATTAAATTCAGTCAAATATCTTACATTACATTACAAAAACCAAACGATGACGAAGCCATATGGTATAGGTAAAACAGGTTAAATTTCCCCCGTTTTCTATAGATAACATAAGGTTTTTTTTCTTTGTAAATATTGTTTTGTTTTTGTAATGTCTGATTTTAATGAAAGTTGATAGTTGAGATTGTCGGCACTTGGTGGAATTTTTTTTTTTTTTTATCACAACAATGTCTGATTTTAATATTTATTTATTTTTAGTTTACATATGATTTAGACTATTCTATTTATTACATATGATTTACATTTTATTTGTAAGGTAGATTGATAGGTAAACACGCAACAAACAAAATAAATTATAATAAAACAAAATAGTTAGACAAGGATTTACTTTGTCTCCCGGGGGCCCCTATCCTGGAGGAAGTGGTGCCCAGGTTTGTAAACGAACAAGCTGCCAAATTCACTCAATAATTTGAGCGCCTGAAGCAAATAAATCCACAAATGACTTTGTGCATCATTTGGTATTGCTTGTTTGTTCCCAAACCCATCTACACACTGCGTTTTTCACCTATATGGAGGTTCCAGAATTCACTAGACATGCTTGACATGGTTTTACGTCAATCACTGACCACATTTTTAAACTGTTCATTAGACGATCGGAGTTGGAGCCAGGCTACTTTCCCAGTCCGTTTTGGCGGACGAAGGATGCGGAAGATTTCGGGCAGCGCTCTCCCGGCATTTATGTCCTCCGTTTACCTTCCGTCTCATTGGACCCGTTACTTGTTGATGTAGAAGCGTCGTGCTCGGTGGAGGCCAAGGGTGATTGGCTTGTCCTGCCCCTAGATTATGTATCTTTGAGTCGGTTGCCAATTGACACTCTATACACTATAGAATTCAGATTATCTAAGGATACGTTCATACTTAAAGTGACGCTACAGTTCGTGAAAAGTTCAATACACATTGAAGACAATTTTGAGAGTTCAGTTTTTATCTATGTTTTTAGTGTTCGGCAACTAGTTGTCATCCGAGACAACGTTATACCTATATAATAGGCCCACAGGTTGAGATCTGCCCATCGTCTTGGAATATCAAAAATTATGGGACAAGCTTCTGAGCGATCAGGGCTAGAAGCATCTCTTGGACACTACCTAGGTTTTTTTAATTTAATTTTGTGAAACTTAAATTACTTTGTTTACAATAAAATAAGTGTACATAAACTTTCATAGCTTGTTTTTTATAATATACACACAAAAGAAAAACAAACAAGATATAACAAGATACCATCAGTTAATATAATAATGACACGGTGAGTATTAAAAACCGGCCAAATGCGAGTCGGACTCGCGCACGAAGGGTTCCTTATCATTATTTTAATTTAATTATTTATTTTAAAGTGAATAATATATTATACCTCAATATTCTCAATACTCAATTGCTTACAATAATCTATGGAGACAAAAAAATTAAACACCGTGCTTTTCCTCATACACAAAAATAAGAAAACACAAATAAAATTGCAAAAGCATGCATGTACACATCTACACTACAAGCAAAAATCAAAGAAAATTGACAAAAAACGAACGTGTATCTCCCAAACTGCTCAATTTAGTTGGCCGTTCCTGGCTAATTCCGCGGATGAACAACTGAACATTTGGACAGACTCGCTCTAAGACTCGTTCATGTCTAAGGCATTCCGTTTTCTTGACGAAACCCTAAAGCAGGTTAGTTCCTACCCAGCTACGTAACAAGACTACTCAATAAGCCAGCTATAGATTGATACATCTCGTGACGCAGACTGAGCTCCAGTAAGTTTTGTTAATTAAAATTTAATCGCATTTCTGATGTCAAATGGCTGCGCAAATAGCAGTGGAGTTGCTGGAACACCGAGTTTAATTTACTGGGTGGCGAGGCTCCCTCGGCGCTCAGCCCAAGGAATTGTTTATTTAAACTGGAGAGAATTACACTTTACTTTCTTTGTGCGTGTTCGTACTCATACCTGTACGTATAAGCGTATAAGGAAGGTTTTCTCTCTATACAGGGTATTGTAATTTAAAGCTTGTTGCACTGAACAGATACTGTTTGTAGTATCATGTATTTGTATATATTTAGAAGACCGTGTGTTTCTGTAATGATGATGATGTGGGTGTGTAATTCTAGTTACGGAAGAAAGCTTTGATTGCCTGAAATTTTAAATTTGGAACCTGAATAAGTACTCGTATATCATTCTTTTCAATGCAAGTGCTCGTAATAGTACATTACTGCTAAGATCAAGAAATAAGCAATCCTGGACGAGTAAGTTAAGAGTCTGAGCCCGTAGGTCGAGGACTTTTATATACGAGGCCAGGATAGCTGATTAATAGTCAAAGCAAGTATAGTGCTTTTATCAAAAATAAAATGAGACATTTTCATGTTTGTCAGGATAATGAGTTATATGAAATAAAATAAACTGACTAGGAAATATTAAATGTAAATTACTTGCTCATATTTGGGCGATTAGTAATGTTTATTGTTATTCGTTTCTTCAGTAAAGCATTAGTGGATCTATATCAGAGCCCGCTTCTGAACTCATTTTGTAATTTATTTGCACAAAATACTTTCAACTAAAATATAAAGCAACATAAATTCTCGCTTTTACGCAACTTTTTTTTATTATTGCCAGCTGGGCAAAGGTATTTACTGCCATGTAGCATTCTTCATGGACAACGCCATATAGAGGAACGCTAAGATGTAAGAAAAAAAAACAATGAGGAAAACGCTCATTTAGGGTTGCATTTCAAGTATTATATTTTTGATATTGTTATTGCAGTTATAAAATATAGCAAACATTTCTACATTCTAAACATGAAATTGTGATTCATTTTATTTTTCTTTGTAAGTTGGCCACTCAAAACCTTATGATGGCCAAATTCTTTATAATCTCATAAAAAAAACATAGGCACGGATAGTTTTAAAAAGAAAACATATGAAATGTACTCCGTGAACATATGTATGTAATGGATTTTCTTACGAATTTCCTGGACAGTTATTCAGATTTCCTGGACACTTTTAAATAGCTCGCCAGGACGAAGTATAGGTATTTTCTGGTAGGTCTTACAGTATGTAATGGTAATATTACAATGTATTTTTGAGAAAAGTTTCTAAGCGTCCAAACTGTTGTCAAAGTGAAGTTACCACACCAGTGTTTTTACATTTTATTTTTTTTAAATTTTATATTGGTTTTATTCACGCACATAGTGGCATGGCAAATGGAGCTTAGCCTATACAGCCATGTCTGAGGTATATATATATTTTTTTTATTATAGAAAAAAGTTGCCAGTTTTATCTTGTGTAATCAGAATAATAACTAAAGCATAGAAGTAGCAGTAAAATCGGTTAAAACTGTGTATGTTTTTCTCGCTCCTTTCAGTAAAAAATATGTATTGCTAAAAAAGACATCCATAGACATACTTTTTTCGTTTTGAAACATGTGTACAAACCCTAATGTCAAATTGGTTCACTTTGGTCTTGATAACCGACCGAGTTAAATAGGTCTCTTCATCACATTGCTCATACTAAATTTGTAGCAATTTAAGCAATTCGGATATTCTACGCTATTTTGTTGTGAAGTTAGGTTTATGTAGGTATGTTTGTAGTGTTTTTTATGAAATAAAAGGTGTTTCGAGAAAAAAAAAACATCAATCAATGTATGTCTGACTGAAATCTGCCTTCAAACGCATCAAACTGAAAGCAGCTCATATCCGTCAAGTTGACAATTTGCGTGCAAAGAAAAAGAATGCCCGCCTAAAGTTCATTTGGAGTAAGTATTTACTGTTTGTTTGTTTCTTTATTTATTTACTCACACTATGCATTGAAAAACGTAGTATGATACACGTGCGTAGGCAATAACTTACTCGTAACATTTAAAACACTCGTTTATCGCTCGTGTTTCAAATCATTCCTCGTAAGCTATTGCCTCCTTTACGCAGTTGTAGCATAAACTACTACCTATTAATTTTATTATTTGTTAAAATGGCGAAAATTTCGCCTTTTTTAAGCATATATCTCGGGGTTAGCCGTAATTTAGTTTGACGTCATATTTAATGACTCGGCGCGGACAAAATCAAGTTGGTCCTGGGTACCTAGCATAGTAGACCATATATCGAGCTTTGACAGCTTGATATACACTGTCTGTCCCTCTTTAGATAGATCAACAGAGTGAGACAGAGCACTGCATTAAGCGCGATGGAGCTCGATATGGTTTGCTATGCTAGACTAGCTGAAGTGACTTCGGAGAAAGTTATTTTTGAAACGAACCTACTTTAGACTCTGAAGAAGAAAGCACTGCAGATCATATCGGTGAACATAATCTCAGGGGTAGGCGGGCGTAGAGACGAAAGAAAATTAATTTTATTCAATTTGAATTTGATTCTACGTACTGAAAAAAAAATACCGTAGAAAAAATTGTTCAGTCGGCAACAACACTGCCTTTTTTTCAAAACCTCAAAATATTTCGAACCTTCCTTGCGAAATATGCATCACCCATATCATCTGGCAAGCGTCATAGTATAAATGTACGGTGGATCGAGCATCCTTTTGGTAAATAAAAGCAACACTCTGTGCCATAAGGCCAAGTCCAACCAAAATTGTTACTCAATTAAACCTCGCATAATAGAAACGAGACCTGTGCAAAAATTCGAAACATATTCCGCTAGAAAAGTTTCGTGCCGCTATGGACGAATAAAAAGGCCATTTTCGACTATTTTAAAGAGCCAATTTTTTTTCTCTATTTAAAATGTAATAAAATATAAAACTTAAATAAATTAAAAAATAGTTGTCTCAAAACTTATGATCACACAAAATAGATAGCAAATGGCAACCTGTATAGCTTCTTCCTACACCTCTGGGTGACCAGCGTGATAATATGTTTGATGTAGGTATATTATATCACACTAATCACACTAATATTATAAATGCGAAAGTTTGTGTGGGGGGTGTGTGTATGTTTGTTCCTCTTTCACGCTGAAACGGCTGACGGATTTGGATGAAATTTAGAATGGATATAGCTTATACCCTGACTTAATATATAGGCTACTTTTTATCTCAGAAAAAAGCATGTGGGCGGAGCCGCGGGCAAAAGCTAGTAGTACATAAAATACAAAAGAAAATCAACTGAAGAAATGTTGTAATTTTTACACTGTACGCGAAAAATGTGGGACATTAACAAAGCCAAGCTAATCTAAGAGATTTTTCTTTTAACCAAATACGTGTAGGTCGCGTACTAATGTAATTAGTGCAAGCAACTATAGCATAATTCCTCAATTACCTCCGGCGAAATGGTCGATTACCGTTTACACTGAACAAAACTAACCCACGACTGGAATAATTACTACTTGTTTGGAGAGTTAAGAAAGCAAAATATATTCTCCAAATTTATTCTCACTACTTACATTATTATAATTGTTATTAATCTACCAGATATGAATGATTTCGCTCTTGGGTAATTTGAGATTATTTAAATCAAGACTATGCAATCAAATTATCTATATTTCATAAACTAAGTAAGAAAAAGGTTTATAAATCTTCATTAAATTGATAATAATCCTACGCTTATGTATGTGTATGTTGAGTTTGGCAAGATGAGCATCGAAGAGTGAATGCAGTGGAAATGCGTCCCTTACGGAGTATGTATGGTTTGACATTCAATGACAGAGTGAAAAATATCGACATAAGGAATCGTTGCGGCCTGAAAGAAGATGTAGTGACTAGAATAGAAAAAGGAATGCTTCAGTGGTTCGGGTATATAGAGAGGATGAATGAAAGTAGTAAGACGAAAGAAAAAGAAGGGCAAAGTAAAAAGTACCGAAATAGAAGAGCTTGTATAACTAGATTGATGGATGTAGAAGCAAAAGAGGTGTGTCAGGACCGTAGCAGATATAAATCTGTAGTTTCTGCCTACCCCTCTGGGAGACAGACGTGAGGATATGTATGTATGTAAATTGATAATTCGAAAACAACAAGTCTATCATATATTCAGAATATCACTTTATAGAAAAATTTAAAAGGAAGTAGTAATATAACCGTGGTTGTTTTTTGCGAAAAAAAAATAACGCTGGTTTGTATTGTAATAACTTGATTATATGAATGTAAGGCTTGACTAGAAACGAATCTTTTCTTGTGCTGAACATTTTGATGTGTTTCAACAGGGATTACTCGACACCATCTACGAAATTATTAATTACTAGCTTTTGCCCACGGTTTCGCCCGCGTTGAATTAGTTTTTGTGTACTCCTATAAAATCAGTCAATATTATTCGGACTGTTACCTACAGTTAACATGGCTGGTGAAATGTGTGTGTTATGGGCCTCTGTTTCCCATTTTGTGTGTCTTTTTCATAGTTTTTCCATGGAAACAAAGGGTAAAAGTAGTTTTTGTCCTATTCAAAGTCTAGAACTACATTTATGCAAAATTTCAACCTAATCAGTTTGGTAAGCAAGGCGTGAAAGGGTGACACTTCACTTTTCTATAGAAAATTGAAAGCCCATTTTCATCCCATGGGAACTTATTTATGGGATAAAAAGTAGCCTATGTCCTATTCCAGATCTAGAACTACATTCATGTAAAATTTCAGCCCAATCGGTTCAGTAGTTACGGCGTGAAAGAGTAACAAACATCCATCCATCCAAACTTTCGCATTTATAATATTAGTGGATATTAGCTTGTACAGTGGAGCCCGCATCAAGCTATACACATTAAGTATAAGCTGACCTCTCATTGTACGGGAAGCCTATACAATGAGAGGTCAGCTTATACTGAAAGTGTATAGCTTGATGTGGGCTCCACTGTACTACTTATATACCACGGTGAAAGTATAGAATACGTCACTTAAGGCGCAATATGTCCATCGCACAACGAAAGAGATAAACATATCTGAAAAAGTGTGCGTCCGAGTAGTGCGATGAATGAATCAAGAAAAGGTTGGATCCTGCTGGTTTTTAGTGACTAAAATATTATATAAATTCATAAGACACACTTTAAAAAAATGCATTTTTCTTAGATAACAGGTTTGTATGTTTACATCTGTAATTATTTTTATTTTAATTGTGTTACTTTGGACAGACTACTGTTTTAAACTGAAAAAACAGTCTTCACTTTGCAAATTTTTTCGGTGCAGCGAATATTTGTCTATCACGTTTTGAGCTACGCTATCGTCTTGGAAAAAGCCTTCTTTATAACATGTTTTTTTTAGAACCCTATCTATTGTAGTATCTAGTATGGGAGTTCTACAGTTTTAAAATCTCAGTTTTTACTACCTAAGTCGTCTTAATTTTCCACGGTATATAAAGTTGGATGAAAATCCTGCTTCGATTTACCTTTGTAAATTTGCAGCAGTTGATAAAAGGATTGCAAAAAGAGTCAGACATTTTACAAACACGTGCACAGTAAATCTACAGTACAATTATGTATCTTAAGAGAAGAAACTTTACCTTTATTTATTCATGATGTGGTTGAAAGGAAAACTGACTTAGGTATTAAACTCGCGTGACGTGATTTCGTATTCTTAAAGCCTTCGCTAGAATTTCTACACCTTAAAAGGCTTTAACTAATGATATTAAAGAAATCGGTCTTAAGTCATCAACCAATCAGGCATCTTTTAGTACTAGATTTCTTAGGGGTTTCATTTTAGATGTGGTTTTCGTATACATATAGCACAATTTGATAAAGTTGATATTTTAAATTTATTTAACATAAGTATACACGAAAGTATTAATAATAAAGGAACTAAAATTATGTTTTTATTGCGAAATCCATCGCTTTGGAATACTCTAAATATTATTATTAGAGTGCATTACAAACTAGAAAAGATAACTTAGAAACAAATGATAAATCAAGAATTTTAAAAAATTCCTCGGGCCAGGATTCAAACCTGCGACCTCTTGTTATCAAGATAAGCGCGCTACCAACTGCGCCACCCACCTAGACCGTTGAATTTTTCCACCATACTTGTACACCGTTTTTTAAAAATTAGATATTAATATTTAGAGTATTCCAAATTTTGCAATGAAAACAAAATCTTAGTTAATGAGGACTGTGAATTTCTTAACTGTCTGAAGCAACACATATATTGTAGTGGCGACAGCGCCAACTGTCTCTAAGAACAAGGCGTGAAATAATATAACGCCCTCGTGAGCGTTCAGTATGTGCATTACAAGCTGGTTAGATCAAATAGTAACAAAAAAAATTCGGTGGACAAGTATGGTGAGAAAATTCAACGGTCTAGGTGAGTATCTCGGTGGCGCAATTGGTAGCGCGCTTGTCTTGATAACAAGAGGTCACAGGTTCAAATCCTGGCCCGAGGAATTTTTTCAAGTTCTTGTCTTGACATTTTTTTCTAATTTATCCTTTCTAGTTTATAATGCACTCTAATAACAATATTTATAATAAAGGAACTGTTTGGATTATACGAGTAGTTCTGGCTCATCTGTCGGTAGCGCGACGAGGATTACGCCAGTTGACATTATTATAATAATTCTAATAAGAGATTTCTTACAGCAAACCATTAAGAAAAGTGTAAAAATATGAATAAGAGTAATCATTTACGTGTAGAAAAAAATAAACCTAAGTATAAAACAATAATATACCATTACTTACTATTATATCCATATATCCATTAATATATGTGTATCTATACTATATAATTAGATAAGTACACAGTGTTTATCATAAGTAGGTGGTAGAGCTAATGCATGCCGGGCTCGACTGTGGAGGTACGACTATCTTACTCGAAAATCCTCCCGAAGTTATTCGGGGGAGAGTAAGAGAACAGCTCGCAGGCAAAACCAGGCGGCCCACCATTGCCTGGGACCGATGGATGGCGGTATATCCATCCCCAATTGCCGAGCCTAATATAAAACAGACTGGTGACGGGCAGCGGCGTCACTGGTGCGAGGGTTTCGGCACCGCGCTCACCAACCCGCCATTTCTTCCAGGAGAACCGTCAAGAGTGGCGAAATCCTGGAAAGGCCTTTGTCCAGCAGTGGACGAAACAGGCTGATGGATGGATGGATGGACAGTGTTTGTTTCCTGTTTTTTACATTTTTTGTTCAGTTCCTTTTTTAACAAATCGAGTTAAGGAGCAATATTGTATCTAACTGTCAACTGGCGTAATCCTCGTCGCGCTACCGACAGATGAGCCAGAACTACTAGTATAATCCAAACAGTTCCTTTATTATAAATATTGTTATTAGAGTATCTCTAGATAAGCTCATCCGTATGTACATAAATTTTACTGTAACTGGTTGTGTTCGTGTTTCTGTGTACAATAAAGAATAAAATGTATAAGTTGCAAATTAAAATGATATTTACGAACGGTAATGAAATCGGTTAAACGGAGGCAATACACAAAATATGACCGTAGTCGGTTTCAGAAAAAAGGTCAACCCGATTACCGAATAAAATTCAGTCAATATACGATGTAAAATTTTTACATTTGTAAATGCAAAATGTATGGGTTCCGTGAATTTAATTTGAATCGACCTGTCTGAAAAGAAGTATGATTTTATGAAATCAATGTTTTAAAACTTACAGTCAAACATTACTTTTACAAACTATACTTTTCCTTAGATGAAGGCAATTGAGTATTTTTTAAGTTAAGTTTTGTTTGCAAAGACAGACAGACATGCAGGTAAATAAGAAACGAATGAGATTTCTTTTAAGGAAACTGGATCGACGAAAAGAATAAAAGCGATTGAGCTCAATACTTGAAAAGTGATTGAACCTGTTTTGCATTTGAATAGTTCTAGTTCTTTTGTCGTTCGTACAAGTTTGAGCCTTTATTTTGAAAAGAGGGTTGGGGAGGAGTCAGAGGAGGCAATTGGCTAGGTATTTTGTCTCTTCTTGTTGTTAGTATACAAAAAATACTTTGGTTGCTTTCACTCTGAGTAAATCCAAATTTGAATAAAGAACAAAGTGAATAAAGTGTAGCTCTGTAGCCTTTAGCATAAAAACATCACAGTTTCGTTACAGTTGCGTTAACGTTAGATTTTGTATGGAATCTGAAAAGTACCGCTACTGTCCGCCAGTGGTGGTTAATATATTCCATACTAAATCTAACGTAAACGCAACTATAACGTAACCGTGATGTTTTAATGCTAAGACTAGAACGCAAGACTCAAAAAGAGGGTCTGAGTTTGATTTCTGCCTGCTGCTGGGTACACTAATAAGCTTTTTCATAATTATGTGCATATTATTTTATATACTCATCACGTGCTGTAATGTAGGGAAACACTGTGATGTAAATCTGTCGAAAACCTTTTGGCTATTGACGCCCGGCCGAAAGTACAGCGGTAAACCCACCCTTATCACGTTATGACGTAATGATCTTTACTGAAATGTATGTACGAATATGTTCATGTTTACTCTTGACACTGCCACAGGGATACTTGTGATCATATACTATGTTCCTATAATAATAAAAATACTTTTGCAATAATAATACAATTTCGCGTAATATTTGTTGCAGATAGTTGGTGCCAACACCGAATAAGCCGCCCGCTAACATGGACCTTTCTGCATTGCTCTTCAGACGTATCGCATTGAAAGGTAAATTCTTCTCACCATCCTTGTGAATATTGTTCCTTTACGTAAAAAATGTGCATGTTTCTCTTTTTGTTAAGTATAGACCGTCAACAGAGGCTGATTTGAGAAGACTCGCTACTCACTATCAAACGCCTTTTTCGTTTAGAAAGATTTTGGAATATCTTTATATTTTCCCCGTTTCTTCTTTTCAATGTCTTACTACAAGTACCTTCATATGATAGTCTAGTAGAGCTAGGTACACAATCGTTATACTACACTACACCTACATAGAGCAGTCCTTTTTAAAAGGGCCCTTACTTCCTCGTTACACTACCGTAAAAATTCAGGCAAAATATATTAAGTATCGTCTTCTTACAACGTAGGTATAACATTACCTACTTTCAACTTTGAAAGAGCCATTGTCATCTCGTTAGCAAGTAAACCGCACCAAACAACTGGCTATAAACAGGCTCTAATAGAATTAGCGCTCGTTCGTCGTCCTGTCACGTCGAGCGTCGGCAGCTTGGCGGAGACGCGGCGCTGCCACTCGCTGATGGGGTCGATAGTTTGTGAAACAGGCACATCAGGAGCTGGTAACGGTTTCCTTGACGGGGGAGAGAGGATCAAGAATATACAAGTCTTAACTGGACAACGCATACAAAGTTCAAAAATATATGACTAATGTGACTTCATCGAATATTTTTCTTATGCTTGCCGGTATCAAGGGGCAGACACAAAGAAACAAGAAGGCTTTGCTTAAAAAGTATCCTTCGCTTATTCACGAATCCTTAAAAATTAATATTATAGATAATATTCGCCCGATGACGACCCCACTGAGGGGTCGAAATATAGCGCAATCTACTGTATTTTCTTTGCTTTTATTTAAAAAAACACAATTTACTCTAAATTAAAAGCCAATATCTGGTTTTTATAAAATATATTTATTAACTTATTAAAAATATTATGGGGATCAGAATTAACAAATACTTTGAATACTTGAAGCCTTTTTCTACATATTTATATCTCTTTTAGTACTGTCGCCCGTGGACATTGAAATTACAAAAAAGGTTAATGTTTGCCTTTGTGAAATTGTTATAAATTAAACCCAAGTCTTAAAAGAACATAACCCAGTGCATTTGCTTAGGCGTTTTTAAATAACTTTGTGGACATGATGTCAACGAGAAAAGATATCTCAAGCGACTATCAAACACTGCCAATAAAGACCATAGCCAAATTCTAAACTTGATGATGTCATACTGTACCAGAACAAACCTCGGATCGAGGCGTTCTGTTAGCACTCGCTAACATTTTGTGATAAGGTGGTGCCACTACCTTCGGATTACTATTGATGTCTAGATATTAGCTGAGGGTGGAAGCGACATCTGCTTAATATGTGGGAAACGCTTGAGTTTGGAGGTAGGTTAGGTTGATTGAAAAGGATGTCAAACCAAACGTAAAAGTATCAGTTGTTTAGGTCAGATGGCATTACTTCCGGGATTAGAAAATAAGACAGACCTTATTTCCTTATTTTACTCAGGAAATGAAGAAGTAATGTTCAAATAAATTCCGTATGTTTTATTCTTAATGTTTGGTAGCAGGGAAAGAGTGAAAATTATGTAAATCAAGTAAAGATGTTGTTTCTATAATAAATTACGTGAACATTAAATTCGCGCCGAAAACGGGTATTTCATGGATATGTAATAGTATAGAATTAGAGATTGCCGGGTGTCTAAGGTTCCTAAGCGAAATGGGTCCACTAAGTGAAAAGAAGTAGGAAATGTCTTTTGAGGAGAGAGATTTGGGGGGCTTTACACAAGTAAGGAATGCAGAAGGCGGGCTATGGGGGCGCAGTAGCGGGAAATTGGGTAAACTTTGATTCAAGAAGTTCCGTCATAATTCGCTGTCTTTCCGTCATAATGGCGCTGTTATTGTTAAATTGCCAGAGCCCGCTAGAATTTAGTATTGGGGGAAAAGAGGGCGACACTGCGCATCTTGCAATAAACTCATGAACTTTGGTATAGTACAGATTAGGTGAATTGGTTTTAAGGCTATGTCAAAAGTACCACTTGTTTCAGCTAGGTGGCGTATTTAGCAAAGCAGTAAAGGAAACAGATTCCATTTTCGTATTTTAATTCAAAATAAAGTAAAACCTGCTCAAATGAATTTTAGATATTTTCATTATCTTAATAATTGGTGGTAAGGAAAATTAGAATCACGAAAAATACTATTTCAAGCTAAAAAGGAAAACATTATGATTGCTGTAGTCCGGATGTCGGCGTTGAGATTTCATGACCATATAAGGTAATACGGAAATGAGAGAATGCGTGGGCCGTGGATACGGGGAGTGACAAGAAGTGAGCGGGGTATGGAAGAAGCGGCGTGGCGAGGCGCCGGGAGTGAGTCGATAAAAGTGGTTGTAGGGCGGGAACGGTCCCCAGTCTTTGGAGGTCAGTCTTCGGAGTTCAGTCTTCGAGGTCCGTCAAGCGAGGTACAAGTGCAGTAATTAGTCGCGAATTTATTTTCATGGGTTTTAATTTTATCAGGGCGTTTGTTTTATAGTCATATCTATTTGCTCGGGGTTATTTTCTTCAAAGTTCTGTCGGAATTATTTAGAGTGTGGAATACTTTTCGAGAAAGTGCAGTTTAAATTTAGAGATCCGCGAGTGTTTGTTCGAGGCGTTTTCCGTAAAATGTAGATCTGTTATAGGGTATTCCTTTTGAGGCTTGTTTCAAATGATTTCCTAAGAATTCTGGGGTCTGCTTTATATTTTAAATAATATAAGGTAAAGCTGGATGTTGCGGCTGTGAAAGGCTTTGAGCTCTAGGGCTCGGCTGGCCGGGGGAAGGATGGAAAAAGCCTCATTAAGAATCGCGGTTAATTGTGTTATATCGTTCAGACCAGTTCTAGGGACGCGGATATCAGGCCTGGGCGTGGGGTTTTGTAGTGTACTGCGGTTTGGTAATAGTGAGGGGATATTAGCGCGGGAGCTACTCGGTGTTTCGAGCGTGACAAAGGTGGGAGTCTCTGGGTTTAGTTTAGGGGTATTTTTAGTAGGCTTGACGGCTAATAGGTAGGGAAAATATGTGATGCTAAACAAAGAGAAGTCTCTTTGGGGATCTGATACGAGGGTAACCTAACGGAGTCGACAACTCGTATCTTATCCTTCAACCTCTCCGGAGGGGCAGTCGTTTTGAGATGACGCTGCAGCGGTTTAGTTATACCGTATAATATCTCCCATTTCTGACGTTACCATGTGATGTTGCCTGGGCGATCACGAGAGAAGTGTGAACCGGACATTGCCCCTCCAGGTTATCATCCGTGGCGCAGTTTTGGTCTTTATGTATATATTAATATATTTATCACACAACCATATAGGGAACTTCCGGTCAGTTGGGTGAGGCCCTTACCTTGAATCACCCGCTGACTGGCACGGAGAGTTTATAGGCAGTAGGTACACGTAGAGGAGAAAACTCGCCTCGCTTCTTTATTTTAGATTAGTTGAGGGATGTGATTTCCGCTGTGACTCTTTGGGAATCACCGCACAAACACAATTAAATGTAAATGTGAGATTTTATCTCTAGTTTTGGGTTTTACACATTTGGCAGACTAGGAATTCTCATTCTAGGTACAAATGATAGGCAGGTAAAGTTTGGATAGTCAATTTAGTCAAGATATTTGTTAGGATGCATTACACAATCATACAATTAAAAGTAAGTACCTAAATGTGAGATTTTATCTCTAGTTTTGTTTTACACCAAAATAGGCTGAGAATTCTCTTGGCTATTCCCGGGTAGCCAGATCAGTCAAGGAACTTGCGGGAATGCTAGGACGTTACAAAGAATCTTAGGACGTTAGAATTTCACGTGGGGTCGCAAGAAGGGACAATAAATTGATTAGAACACAGTCAGGTATTATAGAAAAATGTAGGATGTTAGAATTGTGCTCAGAGAAAATAGGGTTCTGAAGGTTGTAGGCTCCTGGTAGTGTATGTTTTAGTCAATTATGTCTTGGTGTTACACGTAGGCACGTTCAGGTTAGGATCCGTAGGCTTTGAAGGTTTTCAAGGGGGTAAATCTTGTAGAACCACGGATTGGTGAAATTTAGGTCAAATAGGTAGGCGGATATCGGTTTAGGCTCCAGATTTTAGTTTGAAAAGAATAGGCGAATTTCAGAAGTTAATAATGGCAGAATTTGTTTAGATCAATCTTGTAACGACGTGTTGAAAGCATTCAGTGGAAAGCCTCCCTGATTGTCTGGTCGAGAAAGCCCTTTAAATGACTGAAAGTTGTTTTGTTGTGAAGTAAAGATAAGTAATGTTTTGCTCTCAATTCTGCTATCACATGGATTAAACTTATGATCATCGTTCTCTGATTAGATAGAGAAAGTTCGACCTCAAGCTCAGAAACACTCCTACTTACATGAGTGTCTAGTTTTTCAAGATACCCTTTTATTGAGATAAACTGTTTTGGTGTGAGAACCATCAGTTCAGAGTTTGGAGCAAAGTCCAGTTCTAAGTCTTAATTACAGTAAATAATTCTGGAATCATAATTTCCTTATAAAAAAGGAAGGTTTCAATATAAATGAATTTACCTAAGTAAATAGCTTGGTTTCCATAGAAAAGGAATGATTTCTATTTGTGAATAATATTGCCTGAAAAATAAAGGTAATGAGTAGATGCATTTGTTCATACTAAGGGAAAATCCCACCCTTTTAGCCAAGCAATGCCGTGCTAATAAGAATCTTCTGTATACCAAACGGAACAGGAATCTTACTTCGTCAAGTGTGAATAGATATATCTCTCCTTGAATTAATATCCTCAAGTACAATGTGGCCGAGAGATAGCCTTAAATATTGCTGAAATTGTTCTGGATCTAACAAAGAAACCAGCTAGCTGAAATTATATCTTTCTGAGTGAGACATATTTCATATTAATTATAGCTTTGATTCTGAGACTTCAAAACAGCTACTTACTAACTGATATTCAGAAGAGTTGAAATTAGTCAAACTAGTAGAACCGAATTAGTTATCCGTATGACTGAATTAATCCAGTTTTGACTGTTAATGGATTTCTGTTAGAATAAACTACCTTAAAGCTGTTCTCATGTAGAATTCAGTAGGTTCAGAGATTAGACTTGTGATAAGGAGAAGTATGCAGCTTTTACTGAAGTAATTAATATTTCACAGTAAGGTCACGATATTTAATTACGAGTAGGTACTCCTTGAGGTTTCTTAGTGATTCTTCCTCCAAGGTGTGTAGACAGGGAATCACTGTTCTTAGGTTTTCTTAAAATAAATAATGTACTTACTATTTAAAGATTACTGAAAGATTTTATAATGAGACTATAGTAGTGTTTGGTAGAAATTAAAGACTTGCCAACATGAACGATTTACTATTACAAAGTAACAAATCTTACAAATATTCAGTATAATAATACTGCCTTATCAAATTAAAATATCTAAGTACTTGTGCCCTGTAGCACGGTACAAATAATGTATCATCAAACTAAATGCAAAATTAAAGTCTATAATAATATAAAGTATTAAACCACAATTTCAAATAAAACTATATAAAACCTTTGTTAAATAATTAAATCACAGTTTCCAATAAAACTAAATAAAACCTTTGTTAAAAAAATTCACGGGTTATTCCCCATCCGAAAGGTAAGGGCTTTTATGTTCGACTTATACTCTTATTATCTAGGAGTATAATCTTATCATCTATTACTTTACTTAAGCAGAACCATAGAAGCTTTTGCTTTTACCGAACCCAAATTGACCGGTAGGGGCTATTAAACAAAAAACATAAAATTGCGGTATCTTGTAGATGAATTATATTTAGTTTCAGTTACTCCTCTCACTCTCTTACATAAGCCTAGTCAATAGGTGATATTCTCTTGGATAGTTTCAATTCAGTATTGACATCATATAATAACTTAGCTAGGCGCAGATGTTATTCTATTTACTAGGGTCAGAGGAACTATTTACTTCTCGGATACTTTAGGTAATTTAACTAGACTTATTAGGAAATGTTGAGTTCGGATTCATTCTTATTATCACTACAAGAACTAGGGTTACTTAAATACGGTTCACAACGAGGGGTCCTATCACAGCTGCTAGACGATCATTTGGCCTAATACTAGACTAACACCTTCCAAACCTTGTTTGTATTTATAACTAGTTCAAGCTACATGTGAGAAGGTAGAGAGGTAGGCAGTGAGACGGAAAGTGTAGTTAGCAGAAAGGTTGGTAGGTAGGTGAGGTTAGTGTGTTAGGGTCTTAGAGGTGGGGAGGTATGTTTCAATTGGTGCCGTGACCAGGATATTGCAGTTTTTGCGATTATAATATTAAAATTAACTACTAGGACATATGTCGGAATAAAGTTTTAACAATATCATGGTTGTAACGTTGTATTTTGAATTCATTTTAGCATTTTTGTTTCATTAAAGCACTGTGATCATGTTTTAATAGCTGGGATATTGTATTGCGATTTCTAGTATTTATTTGGTTGGAGTGTGTTAGTCTAGTTCAATTGTTGCACGTGAGACGGAGGTGTTTTAAGAGTGATATTTAGTTTCTATGTAGTAAATTCATTCAGCGGTAACACAGATGCACATTATTATCTTTTCCTTAGTGCGATTGGGCGAAGCGAAGTTCTTGGTTAGGAAGTAGACTGGATTATCCACATTGCATACACCTGCGTAGCTTCTCAGGCGAGATGGGTCATACATAATATGCATATAGGGCTTTTAGAACTCAACCATCGTAGGCTGTATCTGAAAAGTAGAAAAAGATAATTAATTTCGGGCGAATGTATGGAGAATGTCTGTAATGTTGTGAATAGTTATACCTATTTTATCATTAAGAAGCTATAGCATAAATTTACTTTAATATAAGGGGTTGTGTTTGACGTTGTTGGACCAATGAGCATTGTTTATTAAAGTAGCCTAGGTAATTTAGGCCACCTTTGGATTGCAATACTATAGATGTTTGCTCAAGATGGCAGTACTAATAACCAATATGAATGACCGGTAAAGGAAAACGTAGTTTTAATGCGTTCTTGATGATTAGGCAATTGTAAAACAGGTTAGAATGAATATACGTACCATTGTATGAGATGAGTTCGGCTCGGTTAATTGGGTTATCCTGTATATAGCTGTAGGTTTCATTGATATCATCAACGCCATGTCCAATTTTGCACCTTTGAGAATCATCCTGAGTTGCGCTAAGTTCCTAATAATGTTGTCCCGAGCTGAAGGTGCATTCCATCTTCATCTCAACGCACGCCCAAGTTAGTTTATTTATTATTTATAGAGATATCAGAGATATCTCATTTGTGATGGTTTTGAACTATTCATATTCAAAAGTGGTTTGTTTGTTTTGACTGTCATAATCGCATTGGTTTGTTTTTAGTATTTTTTAACGGCTCTGGACTCAAAGTCCATTTGTCCATATTTGGGGGTTTTTGCGTTGTCCGGTCCGATGTCGGGGTCGGGCGCCGCCGGCCGGTGCGATATCGGGGCAAGTAAAATGTATGGAATGAGTAGTCTTTCGCATTGTCCGATCCGGTATCGGATATCGGAACCGACACCGATGTGTTGGCGGCACTATCGGACGCCCGTGAGCCGTCGGACGATAATGTTTTTATGTTGATATACGTATATCTAAATTGTCTCTGTGTGCGCTTGCATTTCCTAAGGCCCCAAAGCCATTCGAATATGTGTGTCTTGTTTCTTGATATTGTTTGTCAGATGAATTAGCAAATAATCATATCGTGGATTCACTTGTAGGAAAGTAATTAAAGAACTTTCTCGGTGCGTCTTGTAGCTCGCTAAAAAGAGTATAAAATGCTCTCTCTGAATATTTATCTTCCGCAATGGGATGTATCCAAAATTGTCTTAGTCTTCCGTAATGACCTGTCCGCACTAAAGCTATCGAGCAAATAGCCATATCGGAGCAATTTTGTCGGGTAATGCGAAAACAGCACATGGTGTCGGTTATCGGATGTTGGCTGTCGTCGTCCGGCACCGGTGTCGGGTTGGATAGTGTGGAAACGTTCTTAGTCTCATGGAACGAAAGCGACGCGTGCGTTCAAAAACAAAGCAGTGTTAGTGGACAAGTCTAATTGCTTTAGAAAATGTTTTTCATCTTCGTGTAGTAAATACTTTGTAGGGGACTGCTTGGCAGCACTGTGGTATTATTTTAGTGCTTTTCGAAATTATTAAATTGTTTTACTAGAATAAAGTAAAGACGTGGTTGGTTATGTACGTCGGGCTAAAAAGATGTACAATCGTATGTACGGACTAGGGTTTACATATTTTAAGTAGGATGAGAGGAATCGATTGTGTTTTGCTCTCACTTATTTAGTAGTGAGTTAGGTGCACAAATACTTAGGTATAAACCTGCAAACCTGAAGTCAGCTAGGGATGACGTCATCACTTCAGAAACAATCGCATGAGTTTACATTGCGGGTCGGTTAGTAAACGTGGTATACATTGCGACTCGAGTAGAAATGAGATATTATGTGTTTTATTTTATAATCTTATTACGAACACATAATAATATGTAGTAGGAAGAGGATGAATAAATGTTTAGAAATATCGGGAATATTTACTGATGTTAGACTGAGCCGTAGAGTTAATATTAAGATTCGTTGTTCCCTTCTAGATCGAAATATTTTTGAAAAATTTCACTATGATGTCTATGTAAATCATAATTTCGGTAACTAACAACATGAAATTCTATATAAGGATTATTTATGATCATATTAGTTTGCTCAATAATATTTAATCAGGCAGGAATATGGGAATATTATAGGAAGTTTTACGGTTCAGATATGGTACTCGTCCATCCATCCATTCATCCATCAGCCCGTGTTCGTCCAGTGCTCAGCTGGGCATGGGCCTTTCCCAAATTTCGCCACTCATGTCGCCGCCGCGCCGTCCTCGACGTCCTTCAGGTTGTCGGTCCGGCAGGCATGTTGTCGACCTGCGCTGCGCTTTGCTGTACGTTGTCTCCACTCCATTGCCTTTCGGCCCCAACGGCCATCATGTCTGTGACACCTAGATACCTAGTTTGTGAATGTACGTACACTGTTAGGCTGTGGCAATGTTAGTGATGAGTTTGACCAATTTGTGTTATCCAACAAAACGGAAATTGACTTATTATTTCATTTGTGTTTAATGTTACAAGATAGGTTGTTCGGTCGAGAATTGAGTTTTTCTGGAAACGGATAAACTTTATCCAAATCCAAGCATTAGGGTCGCTCTTATGGTTTTACGATCAAAGGAATCTATCATCTACATGATATTTTCCGTGGATAGTCATCTGTATGAAGAATATGTGAGTAGATGTGTAGGGTGACAACAAAGCTTTTCTGTTCAATTTGTCCTTCTTTTACCTTTTTTTTGATTATTCACTATTTAATGTTTTGATCACATTTTAATCTCAAACATAAACGACCGGTCTAGAACGGTTAGAACTGACTTTCATCCCAATGGGTGGTAAACCAAAATAATCAAACTAATTTGAGGTTTTTATAAGTAGTGGTTCCTTCGGACTACTCTTAGTAGTTACTGGCATTGTCACAAACCGTTAAAGGAATAACACTAGTTAGACAACGGCATGGACGGAAGAATGCCGTCACATGATTTACTTGTATAATTTGTTATTGATATGACGAATGTACTTCGATGACTGTCGTCGCCTATATTAAAATTATACTAGCTTCAGTTTGTCCCGTGGAAATCATCTGCTCACTTTTAGTCAAGGAATATTAACAATATTGCAAAGTAACCGGACTGTTACGGGTTTTATTTATCAGGTAGACCGGTTTTGTATTGCCCACAATCGTTTAGCAATAATAATATCCTAGTAATGAATGAGTGGATGAATGCGAGTCTTGTTCCGCACTCCTATCGTTGAGAAGTTTGAAAGAAGGGGGGTCGCTCGGTAAGATTGCGTAAGAGTTCCTTGCGGTTGGAAGGTAGATGAACTAATAGAAAAAGGAGGTTTATGAAGGTGATTGGTGTTAAATGTTTTTTATGTTAGATGACGTTCATTTATTTGTTCAGTGATGACGTGGTAGTCCGAATCGGTAATATTAGCGAGACTGAGGGAAAACTATTTTAATTTTACGGTGACGCTTTGCGATGTCGTTATAACTTTTGGTTATATTTTGCGGAGGTTTTTACAAAATAAAATGAAAAATCTTGCATCGATAAGAGAAGTGAAAAGGGGTTCGAGTGTTCGATCCTTGTAGTGTGATTGATAAAGAATGGGTAATGATAAATTTACGAGAAAACAATTTCTTTGGTAGCGTTATAGCGTAGGTGCGGTAAGTGAAATGTGATGATGGGCTATGACGATAAGTTACAAGAGACTAACTTCTTTGGTAATGTTATAGCGTAGGTGCGGTGAGTCAATTGAGGGAATTTGCAAGAGCTTGTTGCTTACTAAGGGATGAAGGGCATCACACTAATATTATAAATGCGAAAATATTTGTGTGTGTGTGTGAGGGTGTGTGTGTGTGGTTGTTACTCTTTCACGCTGGGGCGACTTCACGGATTTGGATGGAATTTGGAATGAATATGGCTTATGCACCAACTTAACACATAGCCTACTTTTATCCCAGGAAAAAAATCATGTCGTTAAACCGAATAACACACGGGCGGGGCCGCGGGAGGAAGCTAGTAGTTCATAAAGGAAATAATAGTTTTGTAGCAAGTTTAGGAGTGTGGAAAATAAGTATGTTTCAAAGTTATTGAGAAAAAGGGAGTTAAGTGAGATATGATTTGAATGAAGTTATAAGTAAATGAAAGGGGAAATAAAATTCTTGAGATAGTGGTTAGGCAAATAATAACTTTGTTTATCTACTTCTATGCTGAGGTTTAAACTGGTGTTGAAAGGATTTGCAGTTCAGTAAAATCGCTATTACTGTCGGGTACTAAGCAATTATAAGGGAGAAATTATTAGGAATTGATAAAATGGGAAACCTGGGTAGGTTATCAACGAATCGTATGTACTCGTATGTATGTATTCAGTTAAATGAGATCCCCTTAGAAAACTTTTGCATTAGTAATAAAAGATAAACAATATTAGATTCGGGTTTTGAAAATAGGTAGGCCCTTGTGACTCATAGTATTCACTTTGGATGTGTTCTTAAGAATGAGAGAGATAGTATTTTTGGGTAGCGACGGAAGGGCACTTTTTAGTATAAATACCTACATTTAATAGGGTGGAACTCAGAGTGAAATTTAGGTCAAATAAGCATGGGTTAGTCCGGAAGGATTAGTACGTGGACTTAGATAAGTTAGTAAAATTTCAAGTCATTGAAGAATAATACCCACATGGTATTAAAATAGATGTAACAGGATAAACCGTATAACTTGATGGTCGTAAGAAGGTAAACTTAAGCGAGAAAAGTATACGTTAGAGTTTCAGTGTTAGATATTCGGTATTTTGTTAAATCTGAGAGTCGTGTGTTTAGAGTTGTGCAACCACATTTTACATACCTTTATTATTTTGAAACTAACTACAAATGATGAACGTGTAACCTTGCACAATTTAGAAAAGTTTCACGGAGTTGGTGGCTTACTATATTTAACTGTGAGAATTTATCCGATAGAATGAATGGAAATATCACACAGGGTGAAGTCAGGTTTACAAGCTGGAGGGTCGGAGGTTTAAAAGGATGTTAGTCTGGGAGATTTATGAATAAAACGAGAAAACTCGAATGTACTTCAGAATGTGTCAAATAGGGGTCAAGTTAGGGTGAGTGAATTTAAAACGCAGGGTTCTGTGTTGGCGCTGTGATATACGAAATCGAAGAACTAGTATGACCTAGTAGATAGGAGTGGAAGAGGCGAAAGAGGTGTGTCGGAATCATAGTGGATGAAAGTTGACAGTATTTGTCTATCCCTTCAGGAGATAGGCGTGAATAAGTATGTTCGTCTGATGTTTGAACGGTGTCTATTTTCTAATCCTCGAATACGATAGTTGCTTAAATATAGTAGGGTACTTGCGGAATATCACTTAATTATATAGAATTTGTGAAAATCAAGAATAAACTTTTGTTTATAAAATAAGAAATTGCGTGATTAGAATAATGGATGTGGAGGAGACGAAAAATGTGTGTGTTAGGGTCGTGGCAATCGGAAGTATATGGTCTCTACCTACCTCTTTGGGAGACGGATATGAGTATATATGTATGTACTTGTATGTACTATGTTTGTTACGAAATTAGTCAACAATGTACTACCTTATTGGCGCGAAGGCTACAAACAGTAGAGATAGAGCCATAACAGTTTTGTGACGGGAGAGCGGACAAATATTCATTAGTTAGTGTGATCTTATTGTTACTCTGAGGTACGGAACTCTAGTACAAATATTATATACATATGAATTTCGGGTAATATTTGATGACAGAGATAGCGTTTGACGGTTTAATGGAATGTTAGAAACAAGTGGGTATTATGGTAGAGAGGAGAAACGTTTCGAGCGAAGAAACGGGTTCCATATATTGGCGTGAAAAAATTAACATAATATACATGTCGAGACATTCGTAGTGGCTAATGACCATGAAGACGTCTTCAGTCGAAAACCAGGGGGGTCGGGTTTAGTTAAGAGGTTTAGATGGCTTAGGTGAATTTTATTCTTTTCACGTTTATCTTGCTACAACTAAATATTTTTGATAACGGTATTCATTATACGGTATATGTTATAGTCAAATCGTAGTCTAAGGGTAAACAAGCTTCACATACCCTGTAGTATGAACGTGCGGCGTCTTATTAAAATCACATGTTCGCCTAGGTAACATTTAAATTAAAAATATGGTTTTGAACCATTTTGGATTATAGGGATTGATTGCCCCATGCAGTATAGGTGAATTAAGCTGTTTTACAGAGTGTTAAATCTAGTGGTTTAGAGGATGAGTTGTGACTATACTGTGATTTACAGATAGACAGAGGAATTCTACCGTGAAGGTTTCATTCTGCACTTCGGTTGCAGGACCTTAATTACACCGAACAGCTTTATATGCAGTGACGCAATATTTCATAGACGTTAATTCAAAAGGGAAAACATCGTTATTTGTAGCGGAAATTACGAGTAAAGGACGGATCTAAAGACATGTGCGCATTTACAATTGTAATATTAACATTTATAATTAGGGAAGCTTAAACTTATTCCGGAGGAGAATGCTCGGTACGTTCTCCCTTTTCTTGACAAATTCTTTTTTTTTGTTTCTTTCTTCATTTTCTACCACCGTACTTACCTCTATGATGTTGTAGACATTACACCACTTTAATTCTCTCAGTTTCGGGTTTAGTTGATGGGACGTGCAATATGCAAGTAGGCGGTTCTAGAGTCAGGAGAAATTATGTGAGGGGCGGAATAACTTGAGTATGAGACAATTTATTTACTTGTACGTTATTGGTTACAGAGGCTAGGATCGTCGTCATTAACCTTTTAAAGATTAGATGAAGTATTTGACCAAATAGTAGACTGTAAGTCTTTAAATTTTGACGAGGGCCTAGATACTTTTGTAAGCTAGTGCCTGAATTTAGTTTATTGCTTGAAAATTTTATAACAACATGTAAATGAGCGGGAATAGGATAATTTAGGGATCGAAATATTTTTATCGAGTATCTTCGCAATGAGTCTGGTGCAACGTGTCACTTATGAGTTTTGGTTCTGTTTCATCGTTAATTCTATGTACAGGATAATCTGATAGGTACGTCATTTTTATGGTTGTATCTATCTATTTAAATCCTGACACATTAGACACAAAAGTATACCGTTAGCTCAAGTAAATGGTTCCTCGTCATGGAGTCTGGTTTTATGATTAGGCCCCAGGGTTTCCAAAGTCACAGTTAGTGCCAGAATGCTCTTATACGTCTTACCCCTTAAGGTTTAAACCCATGTAATAGAATGATCAAATATTTAGGAATATTACAAAAGAGAGTGAGGGCCAGGAATATAGAGAAATTAAGTCGTTGGGTTATTTCTAACGGCTCGTGAATTAGGCAAGTTGTTCAGGTTGATAGCGGGGGAAATCTCTCAATATAAAGGTTAAAATCAAGATTAAATTTAGCTAAATTAATTGCGATCATGTCAACGTAAGCAGCGAAGCTACGGAACGTGAACAATTAGGTATATAAAAAACTGTAGGGACCTCTTTGGTTATTTAGATTAGGAGACCTAGGGAAAGATTTAATTGTAGGAAATGTTGGTTTGAGCCAAATTGTTTGATGTGATTTAGGGTTAAGGGTTGAAACGGCTTACACGCTACATGCTACAGAGCCATTGGGACGATTAACCTGGTCAAACAGGAAAGTCTGTATTGAATGAGCTGGTGGATCCTTAGAGTGGCGAGAAAGAGAAATCCACGCGTGGTACATTTGGGAAGTATGAAGAAAAAGGGGAAAGAGGATTTTAATGGTATTGTAGTATAATAATATAAAATTATACTATAATATTTATTAAAGAGAATGCAGGTTGTACAAGAGGGCTCTAGGGAGGCAACAGTTTTGACAGTATAGATGAAGTTATTGTAGCTTGAACCAGAGGCACTATACCTAGCAAACGGTTTATTATGGAAAATTGGAGTTAGGTTAAATTACGAAAAGAAGTACATGATAAACCCGCACTATACAGAAGCTCTTACTCCCTTTTCGGCAACTGCACACTCACCAGGAACCTTATGGGGCTTGCAAGGGGAAGGGCTCTAGCTGAGATAGTTAAATTAAAGGATAACCTTTATGAGGCGGTTCATCGCTTGGTATCTGGTGGAATTAGAGATAGTCCATGGCAAATCTAGTGTTAATCGAAAAATTGGATTGGGTTAGAAGGCCATCTTATTGCCACTAGGGCATACTGGATTCACAACCCAGTACTCTCGTTTCGTCAGATTTCTTGCAATCGAAGTAATAGTTATCCATAATTAAGTTATTGCGAGGTTGGAGTCCGGATACTTGCGGGATTCTGTTAGTGGATTGGTTTAAAAACGCACACACCCAACTACATTCTGGAAAAAGCCATAATAATTTGTTTTGTAATCAGTGGTCTCTGCATGTTAGCGAGTCTGAAGAGAAAATTTCCTTCGGCTGAACTAATGTATGCTACGTAAATTTTGAGGGTCGAGCTGTACCAGAACAAACCTCGGATCGAGGCGTTCTGTTAGCACTCGCTAACATTTTGTGATAAGGTGGTGCCACTACCTTCGGATTACTATTGATGTCTAGATATTAGCTGAGGGTGGAAGCGACATCTGCTTAATATGTGGGAAACGCTTGAGTTTGGAGGTAGGTTAGGTTGATTGAAAAGGATGTCAAACCAAACGTAAAAGTATCAGTTGTTTAGGTCAGATGGCATTACTTCCGGGATTAGAAAATAAGACAGACCTTATTTCCTTATTTTACTCAGGAAATGAAGAAGTAATGTTCAAATAAATTCCGTATGTTTTATTCTTAATGTTTGGTAGCAGGGAAAGAGTGAAAATTATGTAAATCAAGTAAAGATGTTGTTTCTATAATAAATTACGTGAACATTAAATTCGCGCCGAAAACGGGTATTTCATGGATATGTAATAGTATAGAATTAGAGATTGCCGGGTGTCTAAGGTTCCTAAGCGAAATGGGTCCACTAAGTGAAAAGAAGTAGGAAATGTCTTTTGAGGAGAGAGATTTGGGGGGCTTTACACAAGTAAGGAATGCAGAAGGCGGGCTATGGGGGCGCAGTAGCGGGAAATTGGGTAAACTTTGATTCAAGAAGTTCCGTCATAATTCGCTGTCTTTCCGTCATAATGGCGCTGTTATTGTTAAATTGCCAGAGCCCGCTAGAATTTAGTATTGGGGGAAAAGAGGGCGACACTGCGCATCTTGCAATAAACTCATGAACTTTGGTATAGTACAGATTAGGTGAATTGGTTTTAAGGCTATGTCAAAAGTACCACTTGTTTCAGCTAGGTGGCGTATTTAGCAAAGCAGTAAAGGAAACAGATTCCATTTTCGTATTTTAATTCAAAATAAAGTAAAACCTGCTCAAATGAATTTTAGATATTTTCATTATCTTAATAATTGGTGGTAAGGAAAATTAGAATCACGAAAAATACTATTTCAAGCTAAAAAGGAAAACATTATGATTGCTGTAGTCCGGATGTCGGCGTTGAGATTTCATGACCATATAAGGTAATACGGAAATGAGAGAATGCGTGGGCCGTGGATACGGGGAGTGACAAGAAGTGAGCGGGGTATGGAAGAAGCGGCGTGGCGAGGCGCCGGGAGTGAGTCGATAAAAGTGGTTGTAGGGCGGGAACGGTCCCCAGTCTTTGGAGGTCAGTCTTCGGAGTTCAGTCTTCGAGGTCCGTCAAGCGAGGTACAAGTGCAGTAATTAGTCGCGAATTTATTTTCATGGGTTTTAATTTTATCAGGGCGTTTGTTTTATAGTCATATCTATTTGCTCGGGGTTATTTTCTTCAAAGTTCTGTCGGAATTATTTAGAGTGTGGAATACTTTTCGAGAAAGTGCAGTTTAAATTTAGAGATCCGCGAGTGTTTGTTCGAGGCGTTTTCCGTAAAATGTAGATCTGTTATAGGGTATTCCTTTTGAGGCTTGTTTCAAATGATTTCCTAAGAATTCTGGGGTCTGCTTTATATTTTAAATAATATAAGGTAAAGCTGGATGTTGCGGCTGTGAAAGGCTTTGAGCTCTAGGGCTCGGCTGGCCGGGGGAAGGATGGAAAAAGCCTCATTAAGAATCGCGGTTAATTGTGTTATATCGTTCAGACCAGTTCTAGGGACGCGGATATCAGGCCTGGGCGTGGGGTTTTGTAGTGTACTGCGGTTTGGTAATAGTGAGGGGATATTAGCGCGGGAGCTACTCGGTGTTTCGAGCGTGACAAAGGTGGGAGTCTCTGGGTTTAGTTTAGGGGTATTTTTAGTAGGCTTGACGGCTAATAGGTAGGGAAAATATGTGATGCTAAACAAAGAGAAGTCTCTTTGGGGATCTGATACGAGGGTAACCTAACGGAGTCGACAACTCGTATCTTATCCTTCAACCTCTCCGGAGGGGCAGTCGTTTTGAGATGACGCTGCAGCGGTTTAGTTATACCGTATAATATCTCCCATTTCTGACGTTACCATGTGATGTTGCCTGGGCGATCACGAGAGAAGTGTGAACCGGACATTGCCCCTCCAGGTTATCATCCGTGGCGCAGTTTTGGTCTTTATGTATATATTAATATATTTATCACACAACCATATAGGGAACTTCCGGTCAGTTGGGTGAGGCCCTTACCTTGAATCACCCGCTGACTGGCACGGAGAGTTTATAGGCAGTAGGTACACGTAGAGGAGAAAACTCGCCTCGCTTCTTTATTTTAGATTAGTTGAGGGATGTGATTTCCGCTGTGACTCTTTGGGAATCACCGCACAAACACAATTAAATGTAAATGTGAGATTTTATCTCTAGTTTTGGGTTTTACACATTTGGCAGACTAGGAATTCTCATTCTAGGTACAAATGATAGGCAGGTAAAGTTTGGATAGTCAATTTAGTCAAGATATTTGTTAGGATGCATTACACAATCATACAATTAAAAGTAAGTACCTAAATGTGAGATTTTATCTCTAGTTTTGTTTTACACCAAAATAGGCTGAGAATTCTCTTGGCTATTCCCGGGTAGCCAGATCAGTCAAGGAACTTGCGGGAATGCTAGGACGTTACAAAGAATCTTAGGACGTTAGAATTTCACGTGGGGTCGCAAGAAGGGACAATAAATTGATTAGAACACAGTCAGGTATTATAGAAAAATGTAGGATGTTAGAATTGTGCTCAGAGAAAATAGGGTTCTGAAGGTTGTAGGCTCCTGGTAGTGTATGTTTTAGTCAATTATGTCTTGGTGTTACACGTAGGCACGTTCAGGTTAGGATCCGTAGGCTTTGAAGGTTTTCAAGGGGGTAAATCTTGTAGAACCACGGATTGGTGAAATTTAGGTCAAATAGGTAGGCGGATATCGGTTTAGGCTCCAGATTTTAGTTTGAAAAGAATAGGCGAATTTCAGAAGTTAATAATGGCAGAATTTGTTTAGATCAATCTTGTAACGACGTGTTGAAAGCATTCAGTGGAAAGCCTCCCTGATTGTCTGGTCGAGAAAGCCCTTTAAATGACTGAAAGTTGTTTTGTTGTGAAGTAAAGATAAGTAATGTTTTGCTCTCAATTCTGCTATCACATGGATTAAACTTATGATCATCGTTCTCTGATTAGATAGAGAAAGTTCGACCTCAAGCTCAGAAACACTCCTACTTACATGAGTGTCTAGTTTTTCAAGATACCCTTTTATTGAGATAAACTGTTTTGGTGTGAGAACCATCAGTTCAGAGTTTGGAGCAAAGTCCAGTTCTAAGTCTTAATTACAGTAAATAATTCTGGAATCATAATTTCCTTATAAAAAAGGAAGGTTTCAATATAAATGAATTTACCTAAGTAAATAGCTTGGTTTCCATAGAAAAGGAATGATTTCTATTTGTGAATAATATTGCCTGAAAAATAAAGGTAATGAGTAGATGCATTTGTTCATACTAAGGGAAAATCCCACCCTTTTAGCCAAGCAATGCCGTGCTAATAAGAATCTTCTGTATACCAAACGGAACAGGAATCTTACTTCGTCAAGTGTGAATAGATATATCTCTCCTTGAATTAATATCCTCAAGTACAATGTGGCCGAGAGATAGCCTTAAATATTGCTGAAATTGTTCTGGATCTAACAAAGAAACCAGCTAGCTGAAATTATATCTTTCTGAGTGAGACATATTTCATATTAATTATAGCTTTGATTCTGAGACTTCAAAACAGCTACTTACTAACTGATATTCAGAAGAGTTGAAATTAGTCAAACTAGTAGAACCGAATTAGTTATCCGTATGACTGAATTAATCCAGTTTTGACTGTTAATGGATTTCTGTTAGAATAAACTACCTTAAAGCTGTTCTCATGTAGAATTCAGTAGGTTCAGAGATTAGACTTGTGATAAGGAGAAGTATGCAGCTTTTACTGAAGTAATTAATATTTCACAGTAAGGTCACGATATTTAATTACGAGTAGGTACTCCTTGAGGTTTCTTAGTGATTCTTCCTCCAAGGTGTGTAGACAGGGAATCACTGTTCTTAGGTTTTCTTAAAATAAATAATGTACTTACTATTTAAAGATTACTGAAAGATTTTATAATGAGACTATAGTAGTGTTTGGTAGAAATTAAAGACTTGCCAACATGAACGATTTACTATTACAAAGTAACAAATCTTACAAATATTCAGTATAATAATACTGCCTTATCAAATTAAAATATCTAAGTACTTGTGCCCTGTAGCACGGTACAAATAATGTATCATCAAACTAAATGCAAAATTAAAGTCTATAATAATATAAAGTATTAAACCACAATTTCAAATAAAACTATATAAAACCTTTGTTAAATAATTAAATCACAGTTTCCAATAAAACTAAATAAAACCTTTGTTAAAAAAATTCACGGGTTATTCCCCATCCGAAAGGTAAGGGCTTTTATGTTCGACTTATACTCTTATTATCTAGGAGTATAATCTTATCATCTATTACTTTACTTAAGCAGAACCATAGAAGCTTTTGCTTTTACCGAACCCAAATTGACCGGTAGGGGCTATTAAACAAAAAACATAAAATTGCGGTATCTTGTAGATGAATTATATTTAGTTTCAGTTACTCCTCTCACTCTCTTACATAAGCCTAGTCAATAGGTGATATTCTCTTGGATAGTTTCAATTCAGTATTGACATCATATAATAACTTAGCTAGGCGCAGATGTTATTCTATTTACTAGGGTCAGAGGAACTATTTACTTCTCGGATACTTTAGGTAATTTAACTAGACTTATTAGGAAATGTTGAGTTCGGATTCATTCTTATTATCACTACAAGAACTAGGGTTACTTAAATACGGTTCACAACGAGGGGTCCTATCACAGCTGCTAGACGATCATTTGGCCTAATACTAGACTAACACCTTCCAAACCTTGTTTGTATTTATAACTAGTTCAAGCTACATGTGAGAAGGTAGAGAGGTAGGCAGTGAGACGGAAAGTGTAGTTAGCAGAAAGGTTGGTAGGTAGGTGAGGTTAGTGTGTTAGGGTCTTAGAGGTGGGGAGGTATGTTTCAATACTATTCCTCCATCATTATTCCTCGAACCTATTTTAAGCACAATGTAGTCATTTATTTTTATGTCCTCCGAAACTAGGTCAAAAGGGATCCCCCTAGCCATAAAACGCACCTTGAACTACGAAGCCAAACGTTTCTGGCTCCTCGTAACAGACATAATGCCGGAGACAGTTGTGAAACGTTACAGACATAATGCTAGAGGATTAGGCCTCTAGTGAGGTGCTACTAGCATTTCATGCCACTGACTGTCATTATTGACGGGACGGTGCTATTTGCTACTAGAGCGCGACTGAGTATTACATTATGCCGAGACTCTTGATTGATCAAAGGGTTAACAGAAAGTTAATGAAAACGTTTGTTGAAAGTACGTGAAATTTATAATTAAAATAAACCTGGGTATTTTGTTGGACTTTACCCAAAAAGCTTGAGTAAAATTTCATGTTCACCTGAATAAACCTAGTATTACTAATTCTTTTAGCATTACTGGTAACATAAACAAATTAAAGCTATTAATATACGTAAATTTTGCTTGTAAACTTTTTATTTGTGTATTGTAATTATTAATAATAAATAAGACATAAAGTACAAATTGAAGGTAAAGCGATGACGTGAAAAACGTGCTGAAGTCGTGATATTCAATTTTGTTGAAAAGCGGGAAACTCGCTCCACGACAAATTTTATGTTTGATTTCAGTTTATTCATGTACAGTCGACCGCATGTCAACATAGCGAATGGTAATTCTTATTACGCTGTGATAAGAGCAAAATTGTATGAACGTATGTATTGCTGGAACTGCACGTGACTTTAGTTGAACATGAGTTCGTCAAACAGTTCGTAACTTTTACCTTTTACCCTGTGACATGGTGACAGCCTACGAATAAACAAAACCCTTAGTTACCTAAAGACAATCTTTACCAATAATAAAGTAGTAAAAAAGACGTATCTGTACATAGTTATTTTTTGTTAAAATGGTTTATTAGTATTGTACTGAAGCAAAAAAACGACTATTTTTAGAATTTTGTCTGTCTGTCTGTATGTATATACCGTTTTAACTCGAGAACTACGAAACGGATTTTAATGCGGTTTTTTATTATTGTCATCGTAGTGACTGGTAAATATATAGGCTATAAGAGGTGTTGATAAAATAACGCCCAAGCCTAAAACGGAGCAGAAAAGATATTATATAATTCACATGAATAGTATTGCTGCGTTATGTGCAAAAGTAAAACGGAGATGTAGCATGTTTTATTCTGTAAAAGCTAACGAGGATAATGCACAGAATAAGCTTTTACAGATTTGACCTGTCCTGTATGTAGATTTGAATTTTGCATACTAACGTTAGAATTTGCGGGGCCTTAATACAATACATATTTATTTTTAATATGCTATCTCAGTACTTCAGCAAAATTTCAGCCACCACCTACACGGGTAGACTAATTATGGTGTTAACAAACAGTGTGAATAAAAAAATCATAAAATTTCTCTTTTAATTCTCTTTTTAATTTTTTAATTTTATCGTTTATTTGGAAAACCAACAGCGATTACACAATGAGATATTACAATAGTTAGATATATAAACAAGGCCAATAACATTTTTTGTTTGATAAACACTTGTACTTGTCCACTTATTTATATTATTTCCCTTACCGGTTTCGCTGTTAAAGCATTATCAAAGGTTTGTTTAAAAAAAAAAAAAAAAAAAAAAAAAACAACCAAACAAACCTTTGATAATGCTTTAACAGCGAAACCGGTAAGGGAAATAATATAAATAAGTGGACAAGTACAAGTGTTTATCAAACAAAAAATGTTTCAAAAGTTCCACCAAGTGCCAACAATCACGAGCATCAACTCCAAGGCCAATAACAGGTTTTCACTAAAAATCAAAACTTAGACAATGAGTTCAAAAGGTAGTAAAATTAATTTTGTGAATATCGTAAATCATGAAATGTCTAACAGGCAGGTATGCAATTTTATTAGTAATTCGTGTTTTTAAATAAATAGTTATAATGGATTTAATATATAGGTAGGTATGCATAATATTATGGTAAAATATATATTATCTATATAAGTAAATATATGTATAAATAGTGTAAAGTGTACAAATATAAATTTTAAAGTAGGTAGTTTTAGCAACTATACACAACACGATGCGTATCAAGAATTATCATCAGAAATACTTTTTAGAGCCACTCTAATTTTACATTTGAATCTAACTTTTGAAGGAATTGTTGAAAGGTTTTATCACTTTGAGAAAATAAACCGTTCCGTTAAGAGTAAACCACCGCAAATGCCTACTTAACCAACATATGATTGTAAACTGTAATCATGTATATATTTTTTTAATGTATCCTCTAATGTGTCCCACTGATAGGCAAAGGCCTCCCCTTGCTGAAACCACACATCGCGGTCCTGTGCTACTTCCAACCACCCCGGCGAAAATGAGTTAAGATCGTCTTACCATCGTCTTTTTGGTCTGCCTGGCCATCGGTAGCCGTCATCCGGCACCCACTCGTTAGCGATTGGGTTATGTTGTAATTGTAATCATATAATATAAAAATAAAATAATGATCTTTATTTCAAGCTATATGTATTGTCCATAGACGCAGACGGGCTCATAGAGAATAACCTAAAATACATTATATAATCGGTTTATATCTACTATCGCTGCACCCAAGAATTGTTCCTTTATAAACTTAGTCTTGTACAGACTGGAGAATTTATAAAAACTCCAATGTTTACAAAAGCTCCGCAGAAAAACCTTTACTGACGCTACTTTTCACTACAGCATTCCAATGTCGAGATTTTAGCTTACAAACGAGGAAGATTATTTTTTTGCTGTTAGAGGGAGGTGATATTGATAAGACACGGACCTCTGAGATAGGTAGGGATCTGAAAAGCCGACCTCGGTCGTCGAAACCAATGAAATGTCGTGTCGAGATTCAGGTGAGATGGCTTGTCGACCTTTGGAAGCTCGGGCATAAATTTAATAATAATGTCGGTGGTCCGGTCGAAGATTAAATCCAATAAATTAAGCCTGGCTCAGGGCATTTAGGGATGCAACAAGAAACAAGGTAGCGATGGAAAATAAGTGTACGTATAAATAACTTTATGGAATTTGTGTTTTATGCACACATGGATTAACCACATACTTTGGATTTAATATAATTTGCTTTCCCCCGGGTTACGAATTTGTTTCAATTTTGTTTGGTTTGTTCTGTTTTAATATATGTAATAATTAAGTATAGTTTAATAATATTTAGCCTTTTCAAGTTTTTAAGTAGTACTTTTAGTTTGTTTTCATATTTAGATTTTAAGGTTTTATGTGATTCTAAATTAATGTTGGAAAAATGTGCAACTCTTATTCCTTTATGTAATTATTTTAGTGACAGATTATGTTTTAACATACAAGGAGAAATCGTTCTGGTATGGAATTTTGGACGAATGGAATGTTTTTAACCAGAGGTATGATTTTTTTGTGAGTAAACCAATCTTGTCTTCTTTAATCAACGAATTAAACGTAACATCTTGTTTGCCTGGTGATCAAGTTTAGGTACCTATTATGTCTTCTATTCTCGATGTTTTCGTGAGCCACGAACTGCGGTTTGGGAAACCCGTAATCTCCCTGTCATTTGTGATTCTCTGACCTCTTTTCCTTGCCAAAAGTTGACTATATCTATCCTCTACGTACAACTATACCAGGTCAACATACAACAACGTAGTTTTGTATGATGCTGAGACATTTTAAGATATCATGTTACAGTAAAACCATTAGTCAAACTTACGTGCCGAGAACTGCGATATAAAAATATGTATCGATGTATTTTACAGCTAGCGCCTTCTTTATTAAAATTTTGAATACTTCCAAATTTTAATGTTTTTTTACTATCAGAATATATTAAAATAAAATGCTAACCGCATTTTTTTTCAATGTTTGTCAGATCGGCCAGATTTGATGTTGTATTACGTTAATTGAATTATTTTTATAAAAGGATGCCCACTTCACATTTTAGGACCTAATGAATATTTTTTTAATATTTTTGAAATATATTTAATTCGTACATCATTCAATTGGCCTATGTTCAGGAATATTGGCTCATGGATTGAATTGGATTGGACATACGGTCGTTCAATATATATGATCTTTTGCCGATGTTCTTATAATGTAAAGTACCAGAGAAGCTTTATAAAGCTCTCAGTAGTTGCGAACATGTTTTTCCTTTGCCACAAAGGTTTGCTCCAAATTTAATATTCTGTTTCATTGTGGAAAATAAAAATAAAACAAGGAGTGTATCCGCTACGTTTTTGTTATAAAAACACATGCTGCGGATATAAGTTTGAAACGGTAAGCTGCGGTAGTGGCAAAACGTACTTAAATGCTTATCAACAAGCAAAGTTAATATTTTTTTTAAATAACAAATTCTTCTTTGATTTATTAATGTTAATTTAATAAATAAAATAAAAAAACTAGAAACACCAAATGACAGCATGTAAAAAATTATATATGCGCTTTGCAATTTTTTTGGTGGCAAATTATGTATGTTTGTATATGGCCAGAGTGTTCTAAAGAATAGAGGTTTACCATTCAAAAGCAACGAGTAGTGGTAAAGTAAGTCGGGACAGCGAAGTGCTTGACGAAATAGGCTTCGGTTCTGGTACCGGCTTCAAATACTTCCCTACCCTGAATATTTTTCTGCTCTGCCACATCCTTTTGGATCCTCTTGTGAAGGATAAGTGGTCAAGTATTAACTGGACTATTAATATCCAGTTTTTGAAATTTATATATAAACCAAATTTAAAACAGTTATTAAATGGTTTTGGAACATCCGTTTTTAGGGTTCTGTAGTCCGAAAAGGAACCCTTATAGTTTCGCCATGTCCGTCTGTCCGTGGCTTAACTTAGAGACTATTAGTACCAGAAAGCTGTAATTTGACATGAGTATACGTATTAATCACGCCGACAAAACGGTAAAATAAAATCATGTTCTTTTTTTAAATGTCAATTACAATAAAAAATACACGTAAATTGGTGATGATTTTTTTTCTCATCTCTCCCATAGTGTGGGGTATCGTTACATAGGTCGTTCAAAAACATTGTGGGTATGTAAAAGCCATTTTTCGATTTAGGGATCCGTTGGCGAAATATTAAGCTTTAAAGTGCTATTTTTTGTTAGAGTCAAGTGGCCCCCCCCTGCTGCCGCCTAAACGGTTGTTAATGGATAATTAAAAAAAAATACACAGAAGTCGTATATATAATGAATTTAAAAGGAAAACTATCACAGATTTACGAGTACAGGTCGCGCCAAACTTTTAGTCTCTCCTAAGCACGACAATGTATCGGCCGTTCTTCTAAATGTATGGGACTAGATGTTTGGCGCGATCTGTATTAGTAGACCAACTTAGTGCGTGCGGCCTGAAACGCACTTGGCAGGTTTTTTTTTAAATTACACTTAGATAAGGACCTAAAGTAAATATCTAGCTGAACTGATATCATATAATAACGTAACAGACGACCGACACACAACACAATTGTTAGTGTTGGTAACAATTACTACCAGAAGACAAAGTGCGGGTAGATATTTATGGATATTTTGCTGCTACCCCAACAGTTAGCTTGTGACCACGACAGTTTACAGAGGTGTTGAAACGTCAAGCACATATCTGTTAATGTATATTTTTATGTGTGAAAATCGCAGTCAAAAGTTACACAGTTATACATTTTTGTCTGAAAGTCAAATCAAGTACAAACACTGTACGAGTATGTAGGTAACAAAGCGCTCCTCTACCCCCTGCCTCCGCCCGCGCCCCACAGGCCACAGTCGCATGCCACATTTCCAACTGCATTCATTAGTATCCATCGGGCAACTGTCGGCTCGAATCCGATTTAAATATGCCGTGACGATGAAAGAAACATTCTTGTAAATAGAAAGGTTTCCTGTCATTACCACCTATTTTTCAGGTTTTTACTCTTGCCTTTACGCTACTCGAACCGCTACGCTAGTTGAATTTTTTAATACGCTTTATGGCGCTTATGATTTTATTGTACGCATTGGAAGGGAATATAACACTTTTTATCAAGTTTACCTTTGTTTCGTTCATTTATGTGAATGAAAATATGTATAATGTTGTTTCGTATAGAACAGAGTTTTTGATATTTATCGTAGGAGTTGCTAAGAAATCTCAGACCATGTTAATTGACTCTTTTGTTTTTAAATTCTGACTGTTGTCGAGTGTTTGTTTTTTAGGGTTTCTTAGCCAACGGTAGCCAAGGTAAGAAACTCTTATTGATATCTTCATGTCTGCATGTCACACTTATAAATCTCAGAATCCAATTTGAGTCACACTATGTATAGTATCGCAATCTTACTTGGCCGTCCGAAATGCTCTCTCTCTCTCTCGTACAGCATAAAGGATCTTATGAAGAGAGAGAAAGAAACTTAATATTGTCTTATTTTCCCGTAGCTTTTCTAACAGCGTTTTTAAAAATAATGGTGATGTTCCTTTAAAATATTTCTTAAATTTCACGTGTGATGAAATGACGAAAGAGAACATCTTAAATTAATACATAATAAAACCCCAGTTCATTTCCAGATGGAGAGATTTGAAAATCTGAAAACAATTCAAGGAAACATTGTTAGGAAAACGAAGCAAACTTGTTTTGGAAAAATTCAAATGAAAAATTTTCTGTGCCCGCCATACATTCAAATATTAAAATATTTTGATTAATAAATAATAAATCCCCTAATGTAAATATCATAAGAAAGGTATTTCAAAAACACTTTGAAGTCCCTTCCATTTCTAGATGGAGTGTCTTAAAAATCTGATTATTGAAAATCCGTTTATTTAAAAAAGTAGAAGCAATTTTTTTTGACATATTAGGCATTTAGGCAGTCACATGAGTAAAGAGTATCTAATTTCTTGTGGCATGCCCCTCGTATTTATTACCCGATTACGTTCCTTTAATAAAATTAAATGAGCGCTCAAAATTTTTCAATATATTTTTACACGTAAACCAAACAATACGTTCCATTTTATCTGTTGTTCATAAAATGAGTGACGACATCTTGAAGCAATTTTATGATACGTTTTATGAGACGGTTCATATTGAGCGCAGAGCGAGGTGGTACAAGTCGCGTGTTGAGTTACTGGGAGTGTTTATTACTAGCTCTTTGTAGTGATAAATAGCTTGAGATAGAAATGGCTAGGGAAATATCAACTCTACGAATCACCGATGTTCAGAACGATTAGCACTACTTGTGTGTACTATAAAAACGTAGAACCCTTATAAATTACAAACCAACGCAAACCATAAATTGGATAAACATTTGGTTCACTAAAAACTGATAAACAGTAAAAAAGACTCAAGAAACTTTTCTTGTAAATTTCAACTTTAAAACAAAATTGCTCATTTTTGTAAGCTTTTCTTAAACAAATAGCTAAGAAAAGTTTCTTTTGAGGCCTTAATGTCTAAATATGAAGAGGATATAGTACCTATATGAAAATAGCAAAAACAAAAAAGAGCATAATTTCCCCAAGACCTTTGGTATTAGATTCCAACAAAATAGGCTTTATTCGGTAGCAAGTCGCACCCGCTGCGTGTCGTAGCTTCTACTACGAGAAGTCTACGACGGGGCTACTACGGCGTAGCTAACAGAGGCAGCCGTAATACTGCAGGTATTTTTGACTTTCTACTCGAGTACAGTTTGCATAAATTTATTGAATTTATGGAGTGGCAAATGGCGATATTCCACGTCTTATGTCGATGTAACACGAGACAGGCAAGGTCGTGTCTGTGGGGTGACACCCTACCGTGGGTCAGGTCAAGAGAAAGATTTATATTGGACAAGTGTTGTTACCTATGTGTAAATAAATAACGATAAGGGCATGGTTATTTATTTTAGCTTACGTTACTGTTAACCACCTACTGTTCTTTTTTGTTTAAAAGAAACGTAAGCACTCAAATCGAGCTGTTTGCGTGCAGCAATCTAAATATATTCATCTCCTGCGGAGTTCTTCAACTTCAGTCCAATATATCTCAACATATACGAAAAAAAGAGTTTAAACTTTAAGATGTCAACAATATATAAGGTGTCTTTCGTTTATGTAGCCAAATTCACACTGGAGATTCGGCAAGTGGTTAGGACCAAGTTCAATGACCCTTCATGTGAAGTACGCAGAATAAATGTTGACTTCCTATACTAATCAAGTCGGGGTTGTTCTTGAACAAGTATACGGGCACAAAAAATACTTTTCATATTTCGCAAACAGGGTCATCGAACCTTGGTCCTGATCACTTACTGAGTCTCCAGTATGAATTTGGCTACATAAACGAAAGTCACCATATACAAAATATTTCAAGTATTTCTACTCTAATTTTAAACGCAGGTATAAAATCTATAACTCATGAACTTACAACGATATTATGATAGCATGACATATTTATATGTTAACCTTTCACGTCACGTTTACGAGGTGTCTGTGTAAACTGCTAGGTTTAGTTAAATGTATATGTAGTGTCGATATATTGAAACCGTCTGCTATAAATCGAGTCACGCAGGCGTGTCGTGTGCATTCGATTCAGTATCGATTCAACAGAACATAAACACGAAGTTATCACACCTTTCGTAATATCGCTTTACAAAAAGAAATAACGTGATATAAAATAACACGGCTTTTAATTTACTATGAGACTTCAGATAAACAGCGACGTTATTTAATGAAAACTGTGGGTTTTGTAAGATTAAAAGTGCTATTAATTCATTTATCAAATTTCTTTTATGGGACTGGTAGATGTATATCTACTTATAACATACCTAATATAATTTAAGTACATAAGTTTAACGAAATCATTACAAAACTAATTGCTGGTTGAAATATCAAAAACATTAAAGTTTGGACGCGGTAGGGATAAATATATAGATCAAAACTGCAGAATATATTATTTTGATGGGGTTTTCACTACTTAAAAAGGTTTAAATTATCGTGGTTGAAACGCGAGTGTACTGGGTGTGGACTGTGACATTTATTTCACAGTTCACATTCGGGAACACCTCTTACACCCCCTCGGGGATTCATGTCGCGACGATATGTGTTTAAATTATCATGCTACTATCAGTGACTTAAGTGAATTGATTGATAGCTATCAATGGTTTGCTGTCCGGGACTAACAGTGGGTTTAAATTATCATGCTGCTAGGCGACCAGCAAGCCGAAGCTTCCTGCAGTGCCGGAGCTGATGCAGAAGTGAACTAAGGGCGCACGATTAAAAAAAAAACACCAACATAACCTCAAAAAAAAAGAGGGGTGTTCCGGCTGGGGGGAAGATCCAAGGGGCGGACCCACACCCCCCCCCCCCCTCCCCAACATACACCCCCCCCCAAACCTTTACGAAGGTGTTTAACGTCTATATTTTTACCGCTTACTGCCCGGGAGTAACATGGATTTAAATTATGCTGCTGCTATCAGTGACTAAACTAAATTGATTGATAGGTATCAATAGCTTACTGTCCGGGAGTAACATGGGTTAAAATTATCATGCTGCTATCAGTGACTAAACTAAATTGATTGATAGGTATCAATAGCTTACTGTCCGGGGGTAACATGGGTTAAAATTATAATGCTGCTATCAGTTGATAGCTATCAATAGGTTTCTGTCCGAGAGTGACATGTATTTAAATTATCATGCTGCTATCAGTGACTAAAGTAAATTGATTGATAGCTTTCAATAGCTTACTGCCCGGGAGAAAGTGAAAGTGAATTAATTGAGCTAAATTTTCATATATTTCCGATAAGAGTCATGTTATGGTGGTATAAAAACTTTATTAGTTTTTCTGTTTTGGGTATATATATATTTTATGCGTTCCCTAGGGAACTAGCTGATTTTCCGGGGTAAAAGTAGCTTATATTCAGCTCAAGTTTCAATTTTTTCCACTGCAACTTTCATCTTGTTAATTAGCTGCAATGTTATGAGTTAACAAACGAATAAACCAACATTCATATTTATTTGTAGGGAAACAAAAGTAACCAGTCGCATCGCAGGCAGAAGCTGGTCCAATAAATATAAGCATGCGTACACACCTAAGTGCAAATACGAGTAATTCTCAGGCAATTAAAGCAAAGTACACATGAGGAGACAGCTCCCGACTGAATATTAGATGTGCCAGCGCACACCGTCCGTCGGGATCCTTCTCACTGAGCAGACACTGTAATTGGATGACGCTATTTTTAGAGCCGTGTGCCGTCGTCGATGTCACACACGAACTTTTATCGGATATTTTACAATTCGATAGTAAGCTTACCTTGTTTGCAGATAGAACTGAAGCTGAATTGGCTGAAAATCTAATGGAAAAAATTAAACCGTTCAAACTGCTCGCTCAGTTAGATAAGGTGTAACAGTGTCGTTCTACGAAACTTTTAACACATGTTTGTCTATTTTAACACGACGTTTGTCGTTTGAAAAGAAAAACATTTAATGAAAAAAATTACCATCGCAATAGAAGCTATCACATGTATCCACAGTTATTAATTAATTAATTATTATACCTTGATGATGCCGTAAGGTGAAACCGGTTGGTGCTTAAATAAAATTAATAAGTATCAGTAAAACAGTACAAGTGTATTTATTAGGATGTGGAAAATGTTTCACCAAGTGCCGACAATCGCAAATATTAATCAAAAAAAGTACTTTGAAAACATACTAAAGCAAAAAAAACAAAAACTTCAAAACCTACTCATGATTTTACCACTCCTATAACGTTATATTTTACCACAAACTTTGGGACATGAACGCTATCAAAATGTCTATAGCGTTTCATTAAAAGTCTCTGCTTAGGTTCATAAGCGTTGCCTGTGATACAAGTTAATAAAAATTACTCAATGAAACACCATAGGACCGGTGAGATGTAGTAATTTTCTACATTAATTACATAATTATTTGTGTAATTTTCAGTATCATACATAAAATTATAATGCTGTTCAGTATGATCCCCAGTAACAAATCATCACTGACAAACTTTGTCTATGACTGAGGTTACAAAATCACTCCTAACTTTTAGTGAAAATAGCTTGTTTACGAGTATCTCCGAAAACCTATGTTTGATCCATAGAGTTAGGTTTGATCGCTTGACGAGCTCTTGAGTTATATGACCTCCCGCTGTGGTCGTTACACCTCACGGTTATGTATTATCTAACGCCACGATCCTCACACAGATACTCGTAAATCATAGCTTTGGGGTGGGGAGAGGGGAGGGAGACATTCTCCTCCTCTTTAACTTGATCCCCCCACCACGGGAGCCACGTTGCTGCGAGGCCTTCAGCCTGACCGATCTATTTTTAGAACAAATGTCAAATCGGTTGGCCTCCATACTACAATAATTTATTAATTGTTTGTATAGGTTTAATATGTATCGGAAAGTAAAGATTGATACTTGATAAAGAAGTCTGTAAAGTGTGAACCGTACATAATGTACGAGTTCCGTCGTTTGAGATGTTTTTGAAAATATGATTTGTTTGACATCCATCATACATTTTTAAAAGTACATTTTTTTTGGGATTTCACCTCTTTTTTAAACGTCAAGTCAAAACGGCCAGGCGTTCTTATTGTAACACAAAATGTGTGACAGCAAAAATAAAAAATCAAGTGAGCCTAGAATTATCAAATTTGGCAAGTAATACCGTCTCGTACTACAAGTATTGGGAAAAATCTAAGAATCGGCCAAGTGTGAGTCGGACTCGCGCACGAAGTGTTCCGTAGATCTATGAAAACGGCACAAAAATCATGTCTGTTGTATGGGAGTGCTTGGCCGGTTTTAGTATTGGTTGTTATAGCGGCAACAGTAATACATCGTCTGTCAAAATAACTATCACGGTTCATGAGATACAGCCTGGTGACAGACGGACAGCGGAGCCTTAGTCCCGTTGGTTACCCTTTGGGTAAAGAACCCTGAAAACTATACACTTTTAATTAAATCATAAAAATATAGTCTTTAACGGAACCCTCGGTGGGCGAGTCCGACTCGCACTTGTCCGGTTTTTTAATTCTAATTTGGCATATCTCTAGATAATGTAAATGCACTCAGCCTAAAATATTATAAAAACATTCCATAGATACCTCACAATTATGTGTTCGCGTTTGTGTGGAGGTTTGAGCGAGGCAGCTGCCCTTCTGAAAAAAGTGACTTAACGGACAAACCTCTCCCTAATCTTGCCTTTAAGTTGAGGTCCCTTTATTGCTGTCCTGTCACCTGAACCAGCGCCGCGGGAACAAAAAGATTTCGCGATATGCATCTCCTTCCCAACCTCGCCGCAGAGAAAAACCCGAGAGGTCTCTTATCGTGGGCAATAAATTGTCATGGAGGCCCAAAGCTATGATAACGCGACATTCACGTGCACCCATACCCTTAACGTTGAACACATTTTGTCAACGAAAGTAGACCTTACTGTCTCCTCTTAAGAGTCATAACATAAATCATAAAAGTGTAAGTCCCACTAGAGGAGCAGTTTCGGCGAGGAGCTTATATTTTCTGAACGACCAGAACATAACCTCAATTACGAGCCCACCGATTTTATCGTCCGATAAAATATACTAAATCAATTAATGAGATTTTTATACAGTTTAAGTTATGATCAAGCAAGAAGCTTCAGAGAGTTGTTAGACAAAGCAAACTAATATATTAAATATATAATAGACATGAGTGACCGACGCTGTAGGAACATCACGTGTGCTGTGCCTAATCGGTAGTTAAGATGTAATCAGGCTCAAGGTTCAATTAAAAGGGCTCTAATACTAAAATAACAAGTACGAGTAATTTATACTCGTAATCATCACACCATACACCAATAGGTGGTAGAGCTAATGCCGGGCTCGACTGTGGAGGTACCACCATCTTACTCGGAAAACCTCCCGAAGTTATTCGGGGGAGAGTAAGAGGACAGCTCTGAAGCAAAAAAACCAGGCGGCCCACCATTGCCTGGGACCGATGGATGGCGGTATATCCATCCCCAATTGCCGGGCCTTATATAAATCAGACTGGTGACGGGCAGCGGTGTCACTGGTGCAAGGGTTTCGGCACCGCGCTCACCAAACCGCCTGCCCAGCGTGTGTGAGTATGGGCATTTCTTCCAGAAGGACCGCCAAGATTGGTGAAATCCTGGAAAGGCCTATGTCCAGCAGTGGACGAAACAGGCTGATGGATGGATGGAATCATCACGCTAATCACACTAATATCATAAATGCGAAAGTTTGTGTGTGTGTGTGTGTGTGTATGTTTGTTACTATTTCACGCTAAAACGGCTGGACGGATTTGGATGAAATTTAGAATGGATATAACTTATACCCTATCTTAACACATAGACTACTTTTTGTTCCGGAAAAAAGCATGTCGTCAAATCGAACAGCGCGCGGGCGGAGCCGCGGGCAAAAGCTAGTACGACATAATTTTCATAATCGGTTGTTTCTGTTCGAGTGATTTCTACTATTCCTTATAATAATTTAGCCTTTCACCCGGGGCTCCACCCGAGTTTATTCAATCTCTGCCCCATTTTCGGCTTGGGCGTTATTTTATGAACACCCATTATAGCCTTTATGTTGACCAGGGTCACTACAATGATAATTAAAAAAACCACATCCAAGTCCGTTAAGTGGTTCTCGAGATAAAACGGAACATACATACATATGTCAGATAGACAGATCGGCAAAAAATAAAATAGGTTTGGTCTCAGTACAATACAAATAACCCATCTCAATAAAATTTCCCAAAAATATTCTTTGTACAGACACAACTTTTTCACTACTTTATTATTAGTTTAACAGAGGTCTCCTTAATTTTCTACAGTTTGTCTACAACGTCGTTTGTTTACAGGGCGCCTTATTATGGACGAAAATACCTGTAACAAGGAAATATTTATATCAGAAAAAAGCCGATTCTGAAGGCTTTAATTTTAGTTTTCGTACTGTCAAAACTAAATTTTTTTCATTCCAAAATGAGAAGAACAGAAGCTATATTACTTTAGACAAAATTAAATTTGACAGCACTAAAACTAAAATTAAAACCTACAGAATCGGCTTTTATATCTTTTTAATTTTATATCTTTTTATTTAATTTTTTTTTATAAGGCTTATTTGACAAATTAAAAAAAACGAAATATGACATGGGATTGTGATGTCATCACTGCGCTTAAAAACAGTTTTCTGTTCTGCTTTTTAACCTCCTGAGACCTTGAGACCTCACAAGATGACATAGACTTAAATCATACGAGAACTGACGCCTAGAGTCCTCATATGAGCACATTACATAAATGAAGAGGAGGGGGAGGGATTTTTTAAATTATTTTTCCATGGACAACAGTTTTATAACCTTTCAGAAAATAGTTATTAGTTTTGACATTTTTGAAATTTTTTGAAATCAATTGGTCTGGGACTCTGAAGACGCAAATAGATAAACCAAAGAACTTAATGAACTAAAAATACATGTTTAAGAGTTCATCTAGAACTTTGTATTGATGTTCCACTTCTCAAAGTTAGAATATTTACCACCAATTAGACTGCGACTCTCCAAGCAGTAGAGTGGTACTTATGTCTAATATGTTTGCCATTCAAAAGCAACTCCCAAAATCGATTACTCGGCTCGCTTGAAGCTCATAGTTAGCAAGTCCGACAGAGAGACTCACGTGCCCTCCGAGGCATGGAAGGGCTAAGCCCTGTGGGGAGCTGGTGACCAATCACAGAAGGCTATCACGAGACTTGTAAAGCCGCGAGATGGTGGTTAAGGTTCTATTAAATAGGACCTTTATATGCTAAAATGGAGTAGCGTTGGGTCTAATTAAAATAATTAATGTCGAAACCAAAAAGGGTGGAATAATTTGAGTAGTTTATGCAAATTAAATTAAACTAGGTTGTTTTTTTATGATTTTTCGTAGAAAATGAGTTTACGCTTGGCTACTACCACGCCTAGACCTAGGATGAAGTGCACTCACCTAAAAAGGGGAGAGTGAAGGCAGGCGACGGCCCTAATCAGTCTGTCCGGGTACTTCCGCAAAATGTACGGAAGCACGGCATTGGCGTGCTTGTCTCTAAAATACATTTCTTCCAGCAAAACCAAAAGAAAACATTAACAAAAAAAGAAACAGAGTGTATCAGTGTATAAAAAATACAAAAAAGATTAAAGTGTACAGACTCCAAAATATTCATAATTACGTATGAAGAATACACACTATATAATATTAATTACGATAAATAATTCATTATTAATTACGAATAATATTTTTATTATTTTAAGGTTTGTAATAGACCTCCAGCTGGTGGAAACCACTAGAAACATAAAAATGTTAAACATTTAACAGATCTGTTTCCAGCGATCTCCATACAAATATCGTGAACATTTGAAACTCGTCTGTTTTCCCAAATGCTTTCTGACCAACGGCGGTCCTTATTGTAGGGGCTTGCTAACGAAACAACTTAACAGGAAAATAAAACAAATAATTTCGTTGCTCACTGTTTTATCTGGACTCCTCATCTTCCAAATTACTTAACTCTCATGTATGGTGTACAACTGTATACCATACATGAGAGATGCACATACATAGTGCACCACTAGTGTACATCGACAGCAACCCCAATTTGAGGAAAACGTCATTTAGTGAAGATATCTGCTTATTTTCCATTTAGTTTTCCAAAAAAGGGTCTTTTAAATAAAAAAAAATCAACAAAATGAGCACCTAATTATCGGTTTTTATCTGTTACCTTAAAAGTTTACTTATTTGCTGCATTGTAAGTTTCTTTTTTCTTTAAATATCAACAAGCACCTTTTTAGGGTTCCGTAGTCTAACAAGGAACCCTTATAGTTTTGTCATGTCTGTCTGTCTATCCGTCCGTCCGTTTGTTTAGCTTAGCTCAGAGAGCGAGTATTATCTGTATTAGTAGACCAGTCCGCAGTCCACATATTGTGTAGGGAAACTACGGAACTCTAAACTGCGCGTGGGCCGACACGCACTTGGTCGGTTTTTTTCTCTGTATAGGTATACGTTTTTATGTGATTCACATAGTACAGTTAGTGTCACTTGAGGCCATTTATAGACGTCCGTTCTCCCTAAGATCTTCCTACTTTCCGCGCAAGAAATTTATATTTGCCATTTCCTGTCAAATGCGGATCAAACACTATTTATGTCTCACATGATACATATTTTCCCTAATACCAAAGGTCAATTTTTATAATTTTCTCCCGGAGAAAACCCTTAATAATTAAAAGTATAATTTCTGGGACGCAAAGCAATGAAAACTCTATTATAATCCGTTCAGTACGTTTGATGTAGATTCATTTATAATCATTAATAATGTTACGCTTGAATCGGTTATCAGCACGGAAAAGCTGGTTAACAATTAATCAGTTTTCTCTATATAACACGCGCGTCACGTTACACGGCTAATATGTTTGTTTATACAGAGTGTTTAGTAATCAGCCAGTCAAGTGCCGTGTCGCTGGCAAATTAATTATCCACTAGTTAGGTACGAGATAAGATCCACGCGGAGTTTTAATAACGGAGATAACTTGTTAATTAAAATACTTATCTTCGTTGTTAGGCTCCCGTGAGGCGGCTCGGAGAACTTATGTACTTTGAAGACATTGAAATTGAAAAACTGTTACCTACTTACTGGCTACACTGCTCCCAACTTATCTGTAGAATAAAAATTGCGGAACTAGCATAATATCTGATTGGATATTATTGAATATTAACCAATGACAGACCCGGAATAAGTTAGTCCGCCATTTTTAATTCTACAGATAAGTTGGGAGCACTGTACAACTCATTTTGATAGGTAGATTTATGTTTTATTATGAAACTTTCTTTGGTTTAACCCACAAAATTCAATTCGTTCGGGCTTTTTTTCACAAATAATAGCGATTTGAGTTTTATTTTGTTGATGCTAGCATCCAAGAAATACCAAATGCCATTTATTTTTGTTTTGGACATTATATAGACTTCGAACTATTTCAGTCTACCGTAAGTAATTACAGGATAACTATTGTTAGTTTTTGATTTTTGATTTTTTTTTGCACTATGTTACTTCTTCAAACTTCAACAAAACTTCTGGAAAACGCATAATAGTAGATTGTAATACAAGGGAGGTAAGTTCTCGCTTCGCTCGCTCGTGCGCCTAAATATCTCGGGTGCAATTGATCACTTACACCTGTGTGTAACACTCTACTTTTCATCACTAATGCGAGGAAATAAAAAAACGTAGTAATTTATACATGATGATTAACTGCACCTGCACTTAGAGTGATTTACTACATAGTTAGTGACTGAAAGGGATACTCGTTTGATTTTCAGAATTTACTTACCTCCCTAGGTTGGTAAATCGAATTTACCTCCCGCATTTTGAGAACAACTTACTTTCAGAGCACTAGTGATGAAAAATTAATTGTTGCTTTTAACTACAGCATAACAATATATATACTTCTGGACACATCTATTGGCCCACCTTGCATTTTCGGTTTCGTTTGGTCCTAGCTAAAAATTAATATTAGGTCGAGCAAAAAGTTTTAAACAATACGATCGAAAAAGATGATAAAATGTATCAGGTTTAAAACTGGATCAATAGTTTTTGTTCAATCTAGCAATCATATTTAGGTAGGGGCCATCGAAACCTAAACTCTAAGGTGGGCCAATAGATGTGTCCAGAAGTATATATTCTTGGTATGTTAGATGCAGTATTTACCCATAACATTGATTTAAACAAATTTATCATAGGACACATTACACTTACTAATTTTGGTTCCTTATTTAAGAATACCTTTTTAATATCATGAATGTAAAGAACAAACTGGGGAAATATATTAGGTCCGAGTAAGCGAATAAAATACGAAATTCAGTTGGTATAGAAACTACAGATCGAATGTTCAATCAATCTCAGTAGGAGAACTCTGGAATTAAACTTTCATGTGTACGAATTCCCTAAACACAAGAATACAAAGCGAAGAAAAATGTTCAACTGTTCTTGAACAAATCGAAGAACTCGATGAAAGCTTCCTCTGCAGCAACCTGAATGTTGAAGTTTCTCCATGTACTGACAATAAAAAAAGATTCCTTGCATTACCCATTTCATAAAAAAAAACATATTTTTTTACGTTCCGTAATACCCGACACGTTTAGATTTCTTTCTTTAAATTATTTTAACAACGGATGGAAAATATGCATTTTCAAGTCGGTTGAAAAATTGAAGAAAAAAACATATCATACATAATAGAGCTTAGCGGTGAAATTAACGGTCTGCTATTGTCCGTTGAGGAGATCCCGTACCCACCTTCCAGTCCCATCATCAGACCCTGGTCACCATGTTTTACCAAAGTGCTAATAAAGACCAATAAAATAAGCCCAAACTCGAAGGGTCTGCTGTTATCCGTTGAGGAGATCCCGTACCCACCTTCCAGTCCCGTCATTAGATCCTGGTCACCATGTTCTACATCAAATAAATTTAAACTTGACAGATCTCTTAAAAAAAAACATTTACCAGTGGATGATTGAAACCCCGACGATGAGACTACATACGTACGACTACGCAAGGTGTACATACCACATGATTAACTAAAAATCGTATTGAGTGCTTAAATAATTTTTATAGTTAGTTCAGTAGTTTTAGATATTACCCATTATGTGCAAACAAACAAACAAACAAATCTTTCTTCTTTATATAATAGTGTAGACAAACTTTAACGTGAGTTGATTTGAACCAGACTGCGTCAAATTCGATATTTTGAAACATGCAGCGCCATCTAGTGTATTAAAATAAAAACAATTTCAACGCCAGCTTACTGAGCCGTTATCCAGGATAGCTTCCACGAGATGGCGTTTTCTAAGCACTTGAAAATAAAAATATTTTAGCTATTGGTCTTTGCTCAGTCAAGAAATCTATTTTCAGCTTAAATTTTTTTTTACAAAGGGAAATATTTTTTCTGGAAATAAAATAAAAGAATAAAAAATAAAAAGTGAAAACAAATTTTACCAGTCGGGGTTTGAACCCGCGACGATCGACTATGCTACGACGGGGAACCTTCCATATGTCTCACTAAAATTCTCATTGCGCTGCTCCGTTTTGCCATAGCGTTATAATACATAGCTTTAAGCCTTCCCGAAGAAATGCTTTATCTTTCAGTGAAAAATGCATCAAAATCCATTGATTGGTTCTCAAGTTATAAACGAACGAACAGACAGACAGACAGTCAGATGTTGTATTTTATATGTATAGAGAAGAACAAGAAGATGTGATATTGAATGGAATATCTGTATCAAAAATATTAACATAGAAACCTGTCGGGTGCTCCAATGTGCGTCGTTATCGTACATTTTTATGAATCGTCTTCTGTATTTTATGGTCAGTACTCCTAAGCACGTGTTAGATGGTACAGAACGGAATAATATAAAACCTTAGACTTTCTGAAACTTTTACTGTACGGGGATGAGGTTTCTGTTATATTATTAGAGTGCATTTCAGACTTCAAAAGTTCAATTGGAAATGAATTTCAAGACAAGAATTCTGAAAAAATTCCTCGTTCCTGGATTCGAATCTGTGACCTCTTGATATCACGACAAGCACGCTACCGACTGCATTGTTGCTAATGCACTCTGATAATACGCGTATTAAGAGTATTCAAAAACCGGCCAAGTGCGTGTCGGGCCACGCACAATGAAGGGTTCCGTAGTTGCCCGGTACATATAAGTTGGTCTACTAATACATACCGCGTCAAACTTCTGGTCCCATACATTATAGGGGACCAAAAGTTTGGCGCGACCTGTACTCGTAAACCTGTAAAGCCTACTTAGCTGTGATAGTTTTCCTTTTAAATTCATTATATATTTTTGCTGCATCTGTGAATTTTTTCACATTTCTATAAACAACCGTTTAGCCGGCAGGGGGGCGGGGACGGTCCACTCTAACTAAAATTTTCACTTTAAAGCTTAATATTTCGCCAACGGATCTCTAAATCGAAAAATGGTTTTCACACACCCACAATGTTTTAAACGGCATATCCAACAATACCCCACACTATGGGGTAGACGAAAAAAGAAATCATCCCCAGTTTACGTGTATGGGATTTTTTTTCTCGAGATTTTATTTTACCATTTTGTCGGCGTGATAAATATTTATATTCATGCCAAATTACAGCTTTCTAGTATTAATAGTCTCTGCGCTAAGCCGCGGACAGACGGACATGGCGAAACTATAAGGGTTCCTTGTCGGACTACCGAACCCTATAAAACGATAGATATCGCTACAAAAATATATTTTTTGTAATAATTTTGCTGACAAATGGTCGTTACTTTGTTTTAGACGCGTAAGTTTTTCTTGTGAAGGAATTTCTAACGAGGATTTCACTTTTAGTTTTAAACAATTTTTTATTAACTAAAGTACACTATAAGATACTCGTGAGTCGTACAATCTTCAATAAAAACAAAAAATGTAATATAAAACCATCTAAAACAGACTTGAAGCGCAAGCTTACAAAGGCTCAAAGGCACTGCACCGGTAGAGACTTTGCTAGTCATGCCTCTGTGCAGAGCATCCAAGGTAGAAATTCCTTTGTTATGTCCATTTCAGTTTATTTACTTACCACGTTCATACTAATGGTTATGTTAATTAAATCAAAGCGTGGAGTTCCTGTAAAAGTAAATTTCAGTAATATTATTTCCTGGAACGGCATCAGGTATACTTCCAAATATAAAACTGGTCAAGTGCGAGTAGGACTTATACCCTGAGGGTTCCGCACAGACCTTTTAAGAGGGCAATACATACTGGTGACCTTGAAAGTCGAAAAAATGGAAAAACTAAATGATAAACTACAGAATATCTGGAATGATGTGACTTGATTAGAAATTTAAATTTTCATCAATATCTTTAACTAAACAAACCTAGGTCTTCCCCAACCTATTATATTATATACTATTTAAAAACATTTTTGTTTCATTTAAATTTTTGGGAAATTTTAAATTTTCCTGAAATCATAGGAACCATCAAAACCATCCTCGAGTTTTTTCAAAACATGAATGTTGTCTCGCGTTAGCTTGCCTCTCATACTGTGTTCGGTTCATTACTTCGTACATAAGTGGTTAAAAACATACATTGACGGAACATAATGAGATGATTGAGAATCTTTTTTTTGTTAAAAAGAAAGTAGAAAATCCTTTTCCAGAAAAAATCTACCGAAATTGTCCTCAAGAGGGAAATTACAACATTGCTTTTGACGAGATCTTTGTTTTGGGCTTTGCATTCTCAATTTAGGGCTGAACATAACTAAGGCTAAAGCCTTTTTAAATTGTCAGTGTTCAAAGAAAACGTTTCTCTAGAAAATATTTAGAAAAAACTAAAAACATAAATCGTTTAACTTTGTAGAAGCAGTAAAATTAAATGCAAAACCACGGTAAATAAATTCTGTGAACACTGAACTGTAAACTGATAGCAGTGAAAAGATTCCACGATAGCAATGCAGCGAAGCTTTGTTGCTGAAAAATAATTACTATTTAGAGCAAGTCTAGTGTTACGAATTGGAAAGTTTTCTGATTAACCGTCTAGTCAGTTGGTTACTTTACCTGAACCAGGTCAACCACACGGGGCGGCCCATTTATACGATAAGGTGGTTCGTTTACCTCGTTTTGCATAGGTTCCTTACGTATAGTGCATAAGCTGCCGGAAACTAGATAAGGCAGGCAGTGACGTATGAACGGAGCGGCACCATGGCTGGCTTGGAGTCATGCAATGGTCTGCCATACTTTACTTTACCGGCTTCGCCTGAATGCAAAGGCCGTTTAGTTTTAGAATTACCGGGTTGGATGAATTCCTGGCAAAATCCCTGATGATTCAATAAATTGTCCGTGATTTTTTGTGAATGGTTTATGTTAATACGGAGGCGACGCGATTTTGAACAGTTTTTGTTGCAAAAACAAGTAATTTAATGAATCAATAATTTTGAGCATTTATTAAAATGCCGCAATTTTTTGTTGCTTTAATGACAGAATGCCAAAACTCCCGATATATCGGGTAAATTCCTGGCGTCTGGTCTAAAGCTTCTATTTTAGTTTAATACTTTGGAATTTGTAAAACGCACAACAGACCTCGTAGTCAACTTTTTTTGCGCTTTTTGGAATAAAAATACATAGAATAACACTGAATTTAAAATAGACCGAAATATGAGTAAATTACTATTTTCGGCTTCTTCAAAAAATTTAGAAACAAAAATCACACTATCACACTAATATTATAAATGCGAAAGATTGTGAGTGTGTGTGTGTGTGTGTGTATGTTCTTTACTCTTTCAGGCTGAAACGGCTGGATGGATTAGGATGAAATTTAGAATGGATATAGATGATATCCTAACTTAAAACATGGGCTACTTTTTATCCCGAAAAAAAGCATGTCGTTAAACCGAATAGCTAGTTAAGTATAAACAGACATAAAGTCGATTCTGAAGGCTTTAACTTTAGTTTTATTGCTGTCCAAACCTTTTTTTCCAAAGTAATATAGCTTCTGTTGTTAACACAAAAGAACTATTTTGGAATGAAGGAACTTTAGTTTTGACAGCACTAAAACTAAAATTAAAGCCTTCAGAATCGGATTTAATGTCGACGTAATTTTTTGCTAACTTTTTAAGATTCCGCAGATAGAAGGCGAGTTTAAACTTTCCGCGTTCCATAGAAAATATTCTGCATCCTGCTCTTTATCCCTATGTTTCCTATAAAACGCGGAACGCTTTAATGCGTGACCGCTTTCTGTCTGCAAATTTTAACGAAGTGATGACGTAATAGTTCGTTATCGAATATGGCTTTTTGTTAACTCCGAAAATAAATTATATTTTTCATAATTATTTTTATCAACCATGTACCAAGGAAAACCAAGTCCTATGCCTATGAGACTTAAAAGCTATACAGAATGACTTCTAAAGAAACCCCGATATTTTAGTGTTTATCAAGAAACATTAGTAGAACACATTTTAAATGTCAAAACAATTAAAATTAGAAGACAACGCTTTATAAAAAAATGTAACTTGGAAATAAAATATATGGTTATCCTAGCCATTCCCATACGGAACAACTTCAAAAATACTCCAAAATAGTGGGATCAATAATTAAAATCACTTCGCGCGATCTAATTATCTTATCTCTTCAGGTGATCATGATTTCTTTGGATTTTACGAAAACCTACAAAAGGCTCTAACTTAAAAAAAAACATATTTAATACGGTTTTCATAAACCCAGTTTTTATTCTTCTAGAAAATATTAAGTTATCGGGATTAGGTTAATAGTCACACTGTATATATCAAAAAGGCTTCTCAAAAATTTTGTATTTCCCTAGAACACTTTTTTCCAGGAAAATTTTGCCACTTTAAGTTTTCGGGAAACAAGTAACTTGGCTGAAGTAAATTTAAAACACACACACCCCTAGCAGTTATTAAACACTGATCCCAAGACTTGTCGTAGGGCTAGGGAACACCCACCGATAAACACAAATACAAACACATATCCACATCACTACACACATCCACTTACGTACATTTTTGTCACACCTTTCACACAGAAAGCTAGTGGTTTCATCCAAAACTACTGTTTTTATATTGGTTTGTTCTTATTCTTGTATAAGACTTAGAAATAACATTTACAAAGTGTAAAGATAAATCCATTGAGAGAGCGGGTCTCTCCTAATACAGGTCAATAAAACTAAATAGGAGAGTCCCAACCCCCATAATGTTATCCTTGTAATTTAAATAAAGAATTTGTTTGTTTGTTTGTCGCTTTACGGCCCTCCACCATCCCTGTGTAAAAATTTACATTGACCCGTAGCTCCCGACGAGAAAGAACGACAAATAAATCGCAGCATGTATAATGTTTAAGGATTAGGGATTTGCTTTTATTTAGGGAAATATATAAATTTTAAAGAAACTAGCGAGCGAGCCATAGCCATAGTAGTCATATTGTTATGCGTTGGGTGCTGATTGGAAAATTATGACTCAATAAATGCTCCGCTACAGTTTATACAGAGTGACCGGTAATTGCTCTTATTCCTCTCGGGGAAGAAACTATGATTAATTTGGAGTGATTTGACCCCTATCAGTTGGGGTTCGCAAATCCAGCATTTTCGAGAAAATCGACATTCTTTGTTTTATTTATAAAATTGCGAAATTTGGCAAATACAAAACGCCGAAAAAAATCTTTTGGCGTGAACTGATTGATCGATCTCCTTAAAACTAAAAATCACTCAAACAATTGCAAAATCCTATGTTGCATGTCTAAAATCACGATAACAAAGAATTAAAAATTGAAACAAGGATATAAATTTTCTCGAAAATGGCGGATTTTGCGACCCCCAAGTGATAGGGTAAAATCACTCCAAATTTAGTCATAGTTTCTTCCCCCGAGAGGAATAAGAGCAATTACCGGTCACTCTGTATAACCACAGACATTCAATTGAATAATTTGATGCACGCCGGTTTCTAGTTCAAAATCAAATTCAATAATAAATTAAGTAATGAGCTATTTCTCAATGGAGGAGTTCAAAAGGGGACATTTTCTCAATTTTTCAGTTAGCGACGGAAATCAGTTTTTTGCCCTAATATCTTAGCGTGGAATTCATGATAACCCGTCAAAAGGGGGTATTTTCTATACAAAATCGGCTTCGAATTCACCAGTTTCCATCAAAACCGGGCATTTTCTAAATATCTGATCAAATTGAGACATATTTGAAATTGTTTTCTTGACAGCGCATTTAAAATGCATTTAAACATATATTTGTATATACTGCTTTATATTATGTATTTTAACCATTTATTACATACGATACAAATTCACTCATGCATGTATATAATTAGGTATCAGTTTCTCTTAATTCCTGAAAATTTGTGTTATAGGTAAATGTCTCATTTTGAACAGACACTCCTCAATTATAGCCACAAATTCTTGGCGGGCTAGGCATTAGGAGCCAAGTAAAAGGTGACGATAAGTAATATTGAGAACAATTTCTGAACGAATCGAGGTCTAATGTAAGTTCGGAAACTAATCGCCTCCGACACGAGGCAATCATAAGAGTTTGCTGAGAGGATGACCAGTTAGATCGGGTCGTGCCACATATGTCCCATATTCCTTGTTATGTATAACAAAAACCGGCCAAGTGCGAGTCGGACTCGCGCACGAAGGGTTCCGTACCATTATCTATAAAAACGGCAAAAAATCATGACTGTTGCATGGGAGTGGGCAGGTCTGACTCACACTTGGCCAGTTTTAGTATTTGTTGTTATAGCGGCAACAGAAATGATAGTTAGACAGTTGAAATTTACACAGATGATGTATTTCTGTTGCCGCTATAACAACAAGTACTAAAAAACAGAATGAAATAAATATTAAAGGGGGCTCCCATACAACAAACGTGATTTTTTTGCTCGTTTTTGTTCGATATTGATAACGGCAACAGGTAGACGCTTGAAATATTCACAGAATATTTAGTTATATATTCACTTTAAAAAAATTATATTTGAATGAAACAAAACGAATATTTAAGGGGGGCTTCCATGCAACAGACATAATTTATTTGCCGTTTTTGTAGATAATGGTACGGAACCCTTCATGCGCGAGTCCGACTCGCACTTGGCCGGTTTGTTTAAACAGCACGGTGGAGCCATAGAATTCTGTAGGAGTTATTAGTTTTAACTTGAATAGGTATGCCACCGTCTTGGTACAAAAGTCGATAACCTTATTCTCTGTTGTCTTTCGATATACTAAAGTTTGTGACCACGATATTCATTTACAAAGTCACTATCCGACTGAAATGTAAAATGTGGTATAGCACAATTTAGGCAAGAAATCAACTTTGTATGTAAATCTGTCCAGGTCTATAAAACTAAATCAATATTCAAAATTTTGGCAAAATCGTGCCTTTTTCAAATATCAGTACCAGATGATAGGGTGTTGTACTTTGGCATTTGAAAAATGACTGGGTTATCAAATTTTGTACTAAAACGTTGACGTGCCTGTGCGCCCGCAAAAATGGGTCTTACCAGACGGACGGACAGACAGACAAACAGACAGACGGACAACAAAGTAATCCTATAAGAGTTCCGTTTTTCATTTTGAGGTACGGAATCCTAAAAACATTAAAAACAATATGTATGTATATCTTCTTTTATGTGGCGTCTTTTATTATTGACCATCAAAAAAGGAAGAGATTTGTGTGGTATTTTACCTTTTTGGCCAGACTTCAGCCTACCTTACAACTTAGTTTTATTTAAGGAAAAGGTCTAGAATAAAGCAAAGGCGTGGGTCGCAGATGTCAGACTTGCTGTATCTAGTTTAGGTTAGGTTTACTAAAAGCTCTCCACGCAAGAAGTGGTTACATTTTATGCACAAAATATACGGAAATAAGTTTTCTAATAAAGTCTTGATTACTTTAGTTTGAATATGTGTGCAATACAGGCGCGGTCGCAGCTCAAGATTTGGGGGGGGGGGGGGTCATTTTAGCTCAAGTACAGTAAAAGAGGCCAATTTTAACAGTAAAACAGGTCAAGCAAATAAATTACATTTTTAATAAAATGAAAAATCCAAATCACGAAACAAATAGAAGCCTACTAATAATTTTATGAGGCATGCGGCCGCGGTCTGGCACGAATATTTCACGGGCTTTTCAAATTTGGTTTGCACCTTAGAGTTACCTATTTTGAATTACTTTATAAAACGTTATTTTGAATATTTTTGACTTAGACGTTAATAGGTAGGTAATAATCTGTTTGAAATGTTCGTAAACCGTCAAGTTTTAGGGGATTTTTCGAGTTGACATTAATCATTGGGGGGGGGGGTCATGACCCCAGTGGCCTTCCACCCCCCCCCCCGCCCCTCGGGCTGCTACTGGTGCAATATAATGAAGGTTTGCACCATCAGAGAGCAAATAAACTTATTCCATATCCGTTTAGTTGTGTTTGTAGTAGTTTCTCGTTTACTAAACGTTTGTTATGACTTCATTAATTATATGAGTACTATGAAATGGACATCTGTATTATAATGGAAAAATATAATAAATAAATATATAATAAATATAGTATAGTTCCGATTTATGTTATTTATACTGAGAAGAAGAACGAGTGAATTAATTTTTGAGGAAACATTTGTTGAACGAAATTAATTTAATTTATTATGTTGGCGAAAATACCTTTTTGTTATTTTTTTTTGGTAATTTACGGAATATTTATATCGATTTTGTTTTTAGGGAACCATTTTGTATATTTATGTGAATTTATGGTATTAAAAAAACCTACTTAATGGTCATAATTATAAATAATCTGCACTAATCAACGAGCTATAGAATTTAGTCGTAGCCACTAATATTAAAAAGAGGTGTTGATTTAAGCGGTAATTTCCGGAACTACTGATCCGATTCTAAAAATCATTTTACTAATAAGAAGCTACATTATCCATGAGTGTTAAAAGTTATAGTTCGTTCCCTGGGGACGGGCAGTTTCCTAGGGACATAGCTATATACTATGACATAGCCATTAATTACATTCACGCGGTTAATCTTTGGAACTAAATCGAATTTTAAAATTCTATACAAATATTGGCATCCACTTACTTCTCCAGCAATCGCTCAATTCCTGCTCTTATCAATCACTTACTTACTTTCTGTTATTTCTAGAAGAAAGGAATTGGAATTCAATTAGTCTATTATTCACATTCAACTAAACGTTAAATTAATGATCACTCCACGTAGCGTAACGTGTTAGTGATTCAATAACTTCACGAATCGCAAGGAATCCCTTTTCACCAAGATCATGACTTGCAAATTTATACTACAACCCAGCAAAAGTATCTCTGCAGTTCCAATAAACCGTATTGGCCCTTAACCCTTCAGAATAGGGGCGAAGTGGACCGAATAGATTTTCAGGTGATGGTAAACATTCTCTTGACTAGAGTCAAAGTGTCGGTGCATGCAGCGGACTTTGACTTCGAATCGAAATTGAATGTCTCATGTTATATGCTACTTACTAAGTCACATTTCTGGCAGAAGTTAGGGCTTTATTTCTTTCCATACAAAAATAGTTTTACTGCTGAAATCGAAACTAACACATATTCTCGAACCTGGAAACCAACAACTTTTCTCTCTCTCTATCTATAAATATAAAAACAAAATAGTACATCTCACTCACCGACTCTTCACGAATTCTCCTTAACTATAAATCCTACAAACTTGAAATTTGGCAGGTTTCTCCGTCAATATGATACATTTTTCAAAATTTAAGATAGGTATAACGTGTATTATGCGTTCAAAATAATAATAGGACGGACTCTCGGATAATTTCACTCGTTAGCCATATGGCTTTCTCGCTCTGTCCAACGATGGCGAAAAAGAAAGCAACAGCAAAATGGCACAGGGTTGAACATGTTCTATAGCGATGTGCCAACTCACATTTTTCTTAACTCGAGTAACTCTAGCTGAAACTAATGTCAACTTGAGTTGTAACTAAAGTTGACTCTACTTGGCTAGAATAAAGACAACCTAGTAGTCTTGCTTTATGCAACGAGCCAACTAGAGTTTCGAACCGAGTTACTGAGTTAATGCCGTATGTAAATGTGTAAACTCGCGTGTTATCGCCTTGGTTGCAAGTACATATTACAAAAACAACAATTTATTTTATTTTGACTTTCATACTATGTACCTACTTATAACAATGTAACGGCTTTGCTTTGATCATTCAAGTAATTACTTTTTAAAAAAAAAACAACATTCAAAATATAATTCTAACTACACTTAACTAATTTAGAACATTAAATTATAAAAAAAATCATAGCGGACCGAGTTACGTATACGATTTGTCATGAGAGTCAAGCGAGTTGCAACGTAAGTACGTACGAACTCGCCGACGGCAGCGAGCTGGCTGACTGACTCGGTGACTCGGTAACTCACTCGACTTGACTGCACAAGCGAGTAAGCGAGTCGCCATCGGCCGTTGAGCGACTGCATTGACGACTTGAGTTAAATTCGGGTCAAGTTGTCAGAAAGACAACTCGGGTTGACTCGGTTCCAAGGTAACTCGAGTTAAATGACTCGACTCACCCATCGATAATGTTCTTATTCTAAAAGCATTGAATTCGAGTATGTTATCCCTCCAACGCAGGTGGACCCGTAGGGAAAAGGCTAGAAACGTATAAAATGCAACATCTACAATTTTTCTGTATATTCTGTATTTCTATATACCTATATAACTTGCGAATCGCGGAGTAGAGTCACGGCACGCAGATTTCATCACAGTATTTTCCTTCACCGTTGTACGATACACATGCTGATGCTGCAGTATTCCAACCCGCCTCTCAAGAAGAGTCCGACCAACCGACCGCTCAAATAAATGAAATTTACTCGAAATCGCTTTATTAGTGTTCTCGGACGAATAAACAAAACAGTAGACTTAGTCCGTTTGTTTCGTCAAACGCCGATAAAACCTGAGAACTATTTAACGAAGCTTAGGAAGGGGTTCCGTCGAAAGGACCCTGTTAAGCCGAAACAGAACTCTCGTTTGAGAGGTGAAGAGGAAAACAAAAAGTTTCGGGGCTCAAGGTTCGCAATAAAAGCAGAATAAATTACATTATGGGCTTCAGGGCGGATCACAAGGAAGGCTGGTCTGATTCTGAGGAGTATGTGAAGAATATAAACTTACTAGTGCATTATTATCGGTATATCAAAGGTACCTAACTTATTTTACAATGCACGTGCTCGTAACGACCTATTTTAAATGATTCAACACTGTTTTCAAAGTCAACTTTATTTACCACACTAGTGTTTTATTTTATTATTTTTAATTTTGTTTTAATAGTCATTTCTCGTGTACCATAGATAGACTTGACAGAAATGAGCTAAAGACGCATCAAAGTGAAAGCAACTTATTTCCGTCAAGTTGGCAATTATATTAGTATATCGAAGATATCATTATTTCAATGCATTCAATATATACCGCGGACATATGAGAGACAAGACCGATCAGCAGTTTTTGTTTGCACAAAAGTACGTTTTTTATTTTTCAACTATAAATCCCGTTGATATTTGAAAGGTTGCCCCACCATGGCCTTTCATCTTCTGAGTACCCTCAGGGTGCGAGTCTTACTTTTAGATATTTAGATTTTTCACATGCATAATACCATTCCTCGTGTCTGTGTGTGACACACAAACATATGCTCAACCATGGTTTTTTGAAGGGTATGAAATAAATACTTTATAGTGGTATATCCGTTCCATAAGTATCCATCCTTTTGCCATCGTCGTCGGCTAAACTTACTTACCACCCTCTAGCGGCTAATTAATTAGATGTTACCCTGTACTAGTTAAACTTGCAAGTTCATCGAAAAGGCAAGTTCTCTCTAAACTGCAGTTTAACAAGCTGCTGAAGAGAAAATTAAACCTGTTAGTGAATTGCATGGAAGCTTCATTAAGTTAATTCATTTTCTCCGGAGGGGGAGGGGGCTTGCGGGGCGAGGGGGGGGGGGGGGTAATTGTTGTTGTCGTAACCTCCATGTAACAATAGAGTCTTTGCTAATTGTTTATTAGCTAGCTTAACGGGAGACACAGATTGTTTAAGCGACTGTTTTGTTTATAGCTTGATCAGTGGGACGAGGACTTATTCATTTACTTACAGAACTTCTCTCAAGTTTAATATAAACATCTTCACTAAAATGCGATGTAGAAAAGTGGAAGAGAAGCACCACTGTATGTGACATGATCGAACATGTAAATTTTCTATTAAAATGTGTCCGATACCGCCATATATTCTAGGTAAGTAAATCAGCGTTATGTTGCGACTCATATAATACGAACTGGAATAGGGCTTTCAGTTATTTGGCAGACTCGTAATACATAGTAAGGGTTGAGGCACTCTACAGCTATTTATAGATTGTTTGTTTGTATCCATCCACCGTGTAGTAAAGTTCGTGATGCGCCGCGCCGACGCGTGCGTGCGAGGTCGTTTCTAGTTGACGCTAACAAATATTTGACTAGATAAAACCTCCCAACCCCAACTCCACCCCGCTGGGCGATATTTCTCTGTGATAAGCCTGACAGACATTAACAGTAATTAAATTAATTGGATTTAAAGAAAACCAAGGCCCATACAGATTTAAAACGATCATCTCTACCTACTCGTACCTGTCTAGAACTATGAAGTACTGTAATATAACTAGGCAACAAATTAAATTTATACTACACCTGCTTGGAAAGTTCCTTCTTACTTTTTCGAAAACGATGGAGATTATACGTCATTGCTGTCATACCAATCGGGCGGAAAAAATGTATGAAAATCCATTGTTAACGTGCTGAGCGGGCAGAAAAAGTATATGAAAATCCATTGTTTACGTGCTGTTTTTTTATTTGTTAACAACATCCGTACGATAAGCATAAATGTTACATTAAAAAGGGTATAAACTTCTTGGTACATAACCTAGCTTGAACAATAATGCCAAAAGACAAAAAGTTTTTAAGTCTTAGTTTGCAAAATAATACTGGCCACTTGCTATTTATGATCATAAAAAAATGAAAAAAGTGAAAGTCAAAAAGTTTTTTTAATTAAAGATTTTGTCTTTTATTTTCCTCGCAGGTATAGTATAAAGCACTATGTATCACTTGGGAGAAAGTGCGATTCCCAACTCGTGTGTATTGAGGCCCTCGGCTGCGCCTCGGACCTCAAACTACACCCTCGTTGGTATTCGGCCTCTTTCTCCACTCGGTGAACAATGTACTATTATATCATTGCGGTATAGGAAATCAGAAAAGTAAATCTGGACGCGAGGAGCTCTGAACCAGGATACGAACCCGGGACCTCTCGTTTACCGGGCGGTTGCTCTACCAACTGAGCTATCCAGTTCTCAACACGACCTTTGAATTTACGCTTGTGCTTTCCCATACCGCAACGATACGTATCGGTACTCACTTAATAGTAAGCCTTTTGGCTCATAACTAGACAATTCAGCTATTTGTGTTCACTATTAGTTGGCAATCGAAAATCTTTACAAAATGATTCCGTCGTATGGATTAATTTGTAACGCGGTAGTCCAAAAATGAACAGAAAGTCTATAAAAGACCAAATAAAACAAAATAGGAACAGATTCATATACTCGACGTCCCTTTGAGCGTAGTTCTAAATCTATTATAAAAGTACTAGGAAAAGAAGATAGATATTACGTTCTTTAAAACGTAATATCGAGATCGAGAGGATATCTATAGGAACATTATTTGCCAGTGAAGATCCCGGGAAAACAGTTAAAAGGCAGTACAGTATACAAAAAGCTTTGCTAGCCCACGGTAAGAAAAGTGGGCAGTTATAACTCTCATTGTACTTGGACCATTTCAGGCGTTTTCTTCCACATAACTTTTATCCCTGACCAGAAATTAATATGAAATATTGTAATTTGATCTGAACTCTTTTAATTTCCAAGCATTTCGGCAAAGCAGATAATTTATCTTCTTTTGCATTTATATTTTTCATGGGATTAAATATCCAGACTTTCTCGCAATATACCGTGGCCGTTACGCGGTCACTGAACTGTTTTCCTATTGTAAGATATTCTGGAAGAGATCAAGGCCGGTCTTAGAATGTTAATTTTTATAGCCTTTTCGGGATAATAGTCTAGCGACTAGTTATGTAGATGTCAAGAGTTCATTGACGGCAACGGAGCTTAATTAAAGAAAATGCCTACTGTAACCAGGAAAATACCTGCACTTATAATAACAATTGTAAGTAAATTGTTGATGTCCCCGGAGACCCCCGGGCTGGCACTTACCTCGGCTAGAGAATCAGTCTGGCCATACAACGAGGTAACGCTGCCAGCCTGCTGGGCACTCTCTCTCACACGACGGCAGCAATTTCAATTTATTTTTTCATTTAGTTTATTTTTTGATATTTATTTTTAATTCTTTAGTTTGTTTAAGTTTTTATTATTTCATAGGAATATTTAGTTTTAATTTGAATTCGTTTTTGTTATGTTTTGTTACATTTTAGTAAATTGTTCACCTGAAGATTACTAGACAAATGATAAATTCCATTCAAAGGAATACCTACGCATTTGGTTTCGGATAACGAGTCTAAACGAACTTACTCGAAAATTCTTGAAGCGTACACACTTATCCGATAATGATTACCAACGGCTTCGGGTCAGATGTCGATTACTGAAATACCTTTCGAGGAAAACCTTTTAACAACCTATTCAAATGTTTGAAACGTCCTATGCGGTCTAATAGCTGATAAAGGTCTCCCTATGTATGATCCTCTCAAGATCACTGACCTCTATACTTATATTCTTATGATATCTATGTTCAAGATGCTATTACGTTACGATAGAATCTTCTGGTATGGAGCGCGGTTTTTGGTGCTTGGGAAGTGTGGCAAAACGTCATCTAAACATAATATTGTCATTCTATGTCTTCTCGTTGATGTCGTAAAATGCGACTAAAGGATTATAAAAGGTGTGCCAACAACAATCTACGTCTCTGTAGTATTGAGGGTCATAAGTCATCGCATCTTGGCCCCGTCTGCAGAGACGTAGGCACCTATTTACTGCTGGCAGGCTTCGGCCGTGGCTTGTCACCACCCTCATGACGAAGCTATGCCGCCAGGCGACTCGTTGTGTTCCGGCATGACGTCACGTGTAGCCGGCAGTTGCATGTAATGGGTCTTCCAATAGGGACTTCCAAACTTTGATAGTTGATAGCGGCCATCTTGGTGAAGCTAAAATCTGTCAAATTGGCTGTCATTTATTCACTCTGTTTTGCCAAATCACCATGGACGGATATAGCGTTCAACAACACGTGCAAATGATAGAATTGTTTTCACACCACCTGCTCGACAATGTCCAATTCCATATCATGCGACCTAAACGTAAAGTAAAGCATTATATCTTAAGGGATATAATGTTGTTTGAAACTCCCTAGGGAATAAAGTGATTTGAATTTGGAACGTCAAAGTCGTGTGAAAATTCGTGGAAATTCTAAGTAAAAAATGCTTATATGGCATTGTAAAGAGGTTTGTTCGAAAATCGAATTGGCCACCATAAGCAGAATAAAAAAAAGGAAAAGGTGCGTTTGCAAAGAATGTGAAACAAAAGACGGTGTTTGGTGCTGTGATTATCAGTTGATAAAAATGTTGATAAAAAAAAATGTCGAGCGATAGTGATTCTACTCCAGAGTTTACCAAACAGACGCTTTAGAGCTTATTAATAATCTACTACTGGAAAAATCAAAACACATATACGAAAAAGCATACGGCGAAAATACCTAATTTATAAAAAACAGACGGGTGACGGGCAGCGACGTCACTGGTGCAAGGGTTTCGGCACCACGGTCACCAACCCGCCTGCCCAGTGTAAGCGAGTATGCACATTTCTTCCAGGAGGACCGTCAAGAGTGGCAAAATCCTGGAAAGGCCTATGTCCAGCAGTGGACGAAACAGGCTGAAGGAGACTGTAAAGACCTATCAGAAAATAGTTCATCCTGACCAGCTGCTTAAAAGTGTCCAGGAAATCTAAATAACTGTCCAGGAAATTCGTATGAATCAAATAAAAAAAAAAATCAAATTCAAAAAAATTTAAAATTCGTTACATACCATAATAATACCCTATTATGTTCACAGAGTACATTTCATATGTTATCTTTTTAAAACTATCCGTGCCTATGTTTTTAAGAGATTAAGGAGTTTGGCGATGATAAGGTTTTAAGCGGCCAATTTAGCAAAAAAAAAGTTTCTGTTTAGAATTAACAAAAATGATTGCTATATTTTATAATTGCAATAATAATAACAAAAATATATAATTTAGTTTGATTTTATAGGTATATTTAAAACCATTGAATACTTAAAATTTCACCTCAATGAGCGTTTTTCTCGTTGTTTTTAGGGTTCCGTACCCAAAGGGTAACCAACGGGGCCCTATTCCTAAGATTCCGCTGTCCGTCTGTCTGTCTGTCCGTCTGTCCGTCTGTCACCAGGCTGTATCTCATGAACCGTGTTTGTTAGACAGTTGAAATTTTCACATGATATGATGTATTTCTGTTGCCGCTATAACAACAAATACTAAAGCCGGCCAAGTACGAATCGGACCTGCGTACTCCCATACAACAGACATGATTTTTTGCCGTTTTTATAGATAATGGTATGGAACCCTTCGTGCGCGAGTCCCACTTGCACTTGGCCAGTTTTTTTCTTAGTTTTTAGCGTCCATGAAGAAGGCTGAATGACGGTAAATATCTTTGCCCAGCTGACAATAATAAAAAGTTGCGTTAAAGCGGGAATTTATGTTTTTTTATATATTAGTTGAAAGTGTTTTGTGCAAATAAATTACAAAATGAGTTCAGAAGAGGGCTCTGATGTAGATTTTACTCCACTAATGCTTTGCTGAAGAAATCAATAACAATAAGCATTACTAACTGCCAAATATGAGCAAGGAACTTTTAATATCTATTCCCCAGTTTATTTTATTTGATATAGATAACTCATTATCATGAAAAACATGAAAATGTCTCATTTTATTTTTGAGAAAAGCACTATTCTTGCTTTGACTATAAATTAGCAATCCTGGCCTCTGAGAAAGTTAAATTTTTTATTTGATTGATCTTTGATTATCCAAACTACTTTTTGTTAATTACTAAATTAATTAAATTAAACGAACCAATAACTCCAGAGCTTGAGATTTCAAAGATTTTTTTTTGTTTTTCTCGGAATTTCACCAATAACAAAACAAAAAATCAACAAAAACTGTAACAAACGTCAAAATAAATAGCACGTAAGGCAGCCGCAACGAAAACACAAACCGCATACAAGATGAACTCATACTGACGCGATCCTATAAGATGGCCGCACCGATTCATCGATATATTTTAGATTATGTAGTGTCAGTACCTATAGGTTAGCGTTCCGATCCACGCATCTCGTAGCAAAAAGACAATTATTTACTTAATTTTTCTTCGTTAAATTTAACAAATACACTGGAATTTTTGTTCCGATTTATAGAGGCATTATTTATTGTATTTTTGCAATAATTATTTACATTATTTCTCAAACCTATTATTTTCTTTTGTTCCTGGATGTATGTAGTATGGTGTGAGTAGTATAGGTGAAACGGAAAATTACGAACTGTCACCCAAATACAGGTTTTAATTAATGTGATTTATGCCAATTTGGCTTAAATTGACATTCCCGGTTTTCTAAATAAGTAAATACCGACGAGCAAAAAGAAAGGGTCAGTTACAAAATTCACACGACTACTCTAAAACTAAACAAAATAGCTTCTTTACTAGATAGGGACTTCGGATCTAAAAATAAAATTGAATGAAAAAGGAACGTCTTTGAATTGTTACTTCATTTGGCCCTTGTCACCTAAAAGCTAACGTATAATGCAGCAAACTTATCTGACCCGGTGACGAGGACTGTCACTTCTTGAATATAGAGGTCATTTTAGTTTGGCTTATAGGGTCAGACAAGCTCGTGGCGCTGTAACGTCCGTTAATTTCCTGTGCCCGAGTATTTATTTTGGTCCCACAATGCTAATCTATACGTAAATAGGAAATGAAGGTATAGGTAGGTGCATCCTCCTTCTTTGGTATTTAAACTTATTTTCGTACTAGCTTTTGCCCGCGGCTCCGCCCGCGTGTTATTCGGTTTAATGACATGCTTTTTTCCGGGATAAAAAGTAGCCTTTGTGTTAAGTTAGGGTATAAGCTATATCTATTGTAAATTTTATCCAAATCCGTTCAGCCGTTTTAGTGTGAAAGAGTAACAAACATACACACACACACATACACACAAACATTCGCAATTATCATCTTAGTGTGATTATCTACTCCAGATTCAGTAGGATACCGATGAGATTCGTGCGTTAGCAACGCTGTCACTCACGCATTTCCATCTCCGTTGCCTGTTGTTTTCTTATCTTTTTAAGGTTCTGTAGTAAACAAGGACCCCTTATAGTTTCGCCATGTCCGTCCGTCTGTCAGTCTGTCTGTCTGTCCCCAGCTTACCTCAGAGGCTCTTAGTACTAGAAAACTGTAATTTGGCATATGTATACCCACATATTAATCACGCCAAAAAGTGGCAAAATAAAATCATGAAAAACATGATTTTAGGGTATCTCCCCTACAGCTAAAGCGGATGAACTTTTTTCTCGTCTATCCCTTGGTGTGGGGTATAGTTGGATAGGTCTTTCAAAAATATTGTGGGTGTTTAAAAACCATGTTTAGATTCAGGTATCCGTTGCAAAATATTAAGCTTTAAAGTGCTAATTTTTGTTAGAGTTAAGTGTCCGCACTGCCAGCTAAGCAGTTGTTTCTGGATATGTGAAAAAATTCACGGCAGTAGTATATAAAACGAAATTAAATTAAATTAACGAGTAATAGTGGACCAACTTAATTTTGCAGTTTTGTTTCATACCTTTTATACATTTGATAAGTTTTTAATTTTTATTCAAATAATTTAAGTGTATTGGGTTATTTAAATAGTACGGAACTCTCAGGCGCGAGTCCTAATCGCACTTGACTGGCTTTTGAAATTTTTCTTACGGACCTTCATGTCACGATTGATTCTTGCTGATCATAATATAAGGTGACTTTAATTTATCCAGCCAAAGCCATACTGGAGGCTTGGTAAGTCAGTAACACGGATCGACAACGCTTTTTGCTAATATCGCAAAATAAAATCTTGACGTCCCATAGTAAGAAATTGACTCGGAGCTGGGCTGCTGCGTTTGCAAGGAATACGAAAATAATAATTTACGAATTTCACAAAAAGGGTCATCGAACCTTGTTACTGAGCACTTACCGAGTCTTAACAGTTTGGCTGCATAAATTAAAGTCACCTTGTATAAGGTCCTCAATTCAAAGTGAAAAAAAATTAATAGATGAGAGAGTATCCCTAATAGACAACATTACACCGAAAAAAATATTTTTTGCGCTTACTTTATTTTTACTTTATTTTACCTTTCCATATAAATTTAGTCATCTGATTGAACCACTTTACTGGGAAGTAAAAAAAATATTTGAGAAAAAAACATATTCTTCTTCTGAAATTTGATCAGTTAACGATACATGATCTACCCAAGAATTATTTTCACTTATTATTGTAGGACCTTATATAAGGAAATAAACCGCTAGAAGTATTATCTTTCAGAGGCGGTTATTGTTGTAGCAATTTATACAGAAATTCCACTTTAATTTTGTCATTTCACTGTCTTTCCTTGTTTTTCCCCTGTGTTCTTGGCGCACAGTATACGTACAAAAATATCTGATCTCAATAAATTTTCGCTTGGATGGCTTGAAGTTGCACAGAACCGAGATATAATATGGTCTTAAGGTACTTGCGACGGTTTTCGTTTCCAAACGCATAACTTATGAATGTTATTCTTATTTTTTTATAAAAGTATTTAGTAACTGTGGTTTATGGCATTACGCAACAATAGTTTTTTGATACAACTATATTTTATTAAAACGTATGTGTTCTGTTTTGAAATAAATATAAAAGAAAAAAAAGTTATACGTAAATTAGGCTCTTCAAGCAATTTTGTGTTAAATTATGCATTACTTTGTAAATGATCCTGCACAACAACTTTAAAGCGTTTTTATAATTATTCTGAAAGATGATTTACAAAGTAATACATAAAATAACAAAATGTTGCCATAAACCACATTTATTTAATACTTAAGTTAAGTCGTGCGTTTGGAAACGAAAACCGTCGCAACCAGGTTAAGAAGGGGAAGTCTTTATCCAGCACCGGAACAAAAGAGAGACTCCATGAAAAAGATCCAAAGTAACGAAGTACTTAGAAAAAGTATAGTGAAACAGTGAGTTACCAAGGATCCATGTTTAAAATTAGGTTGTATCAAATTATACTCCATTATATGGTAAATAAAGCAAGATACACATGTTGTTGAATGTTGACGTTAATGACACTTAAGCTCAGCGCTTATGACGTCACGTTTTAAGGCTCCGAAACGGAAGATAGCTTCTCGAAACAGACCGGGAACTTGGCGCAAAATACCCATCTATGTAGTTACCTTACCGATAAAAATCAACTTCCGATAAAGTCCAAATACGATAATAGCACATTGCAAAAAAAGTCACGACTTATATCCCCGAGGGGTGTCAGAGGTGTTTCCGAGTGTGGACTGTCAAAAATAGTCAACAAACATACACCTTTTTTTAACTGACGATTTTTACGTCTTAATACATGATAGGCTGTGACCCTTATCGACACCTTTTACTTTTTTTTGGCGGATCAAAAGACTTATTGTGCTTGAAAATGACTGAAAGCCCTGATACTGATCATAATTTCACTCCACCTGATTTGATTCTGAAAACAGCGACGAAAATTACGAACAATCTTTTAGAAACTAGAAAAAAACACAACAACTAATAACATGAATTTAGATAAGGAAGTGTATGAAACTGCACATAAATTAGTAAGAAAACACTCGTATGATACTATTAAAAACTCACACTCTGTTTTAATAACTTTTATCTAACCTCATATCGTTAAATCCTCTTTATGAACTCAAAACTACTTGCACAATGAAAAAAATCTCTAAAACACAAAAAAAATAGATTATAGTATAGGTCTCCGAACAACATAATGCTATAAAATAACTTTTTCTGAGATTACAGTACATGTGATACTAACTAGGAAGGCAAAGGGAACTTAGCCCATACAGCCATGTCTGAGGTTTAATATCAAATACCAATGAGGTTTATAAATAATATTCTCCAATACGTACAAAACAGCTAAGGAGGTAACAGTTCTACTTTATTTTCGGCCAGGTATTGTTTATGGGCGCTATGCGGCGCTTGCTAGAGCACATGCGCGTTGGACTTGTGTTGGATTTCGGTGCCATAGTTTACGGGGAAATTTATTATTTACTGTGGTTTTATAGGTCAAAAGTATTATTTTGCCCTAAAATTACTGACAGCAGTCAAGTGATGGTGATGATAATTTGACTCCACCTGACATTCTGGAAATAACGACGACGGAATTACGATCACCTTTAGAACAAGCTTTTACAAGAAAAATCTAAAACGGCTAACGAAAAATTTACCAAGATTATGAAAACAGGTTAGTAGGCATGAGTTTAGATAAAGTAGTGTATGAAACTACAAAAAACTAGGTATTAAAACACTCGTGTTCTATGAAAAACTCGCCTGCACCTCGTTAAATTTAAACTGATACTTTTAATAACCTTTTTATGTACCAGTTTCATAAACTACTATTATATGTACCAAATGCGAAGTTTTAATCCATCCATCCATCCATCCATTCATCATCATCATCGTATGGCCTTGGTATCCTGCTTTATCTTAGTATTTTCTATTTTATATATACAGCTACAATTCTAAATCCAGGTTTGATAGCCATACTTTTGCCTGAGGTGTTAACTTATGTAGCTGCTCCAGCCCATCAGAAAACCTTCTGTTGGGGCACTCTTCCACGATGTGACGGATAGTTTGTTCCGAGGCTCCACAGTCACAACGAGGTGAGTCAGCTATATCCCACTGATGCATGTTGTAGTTGCACCTTGCCACGCCAGTACGAATTCTATTCAGCGTAGTCCATAGCTTACGGTGTTCTCTAAAACCTGGTTGTGTGGCAGACGGGTCAGATATGATGTCCGCCTCTGAACATTTTTCTTCTCGCCATTTTGCCCGCCATTCAGTCTGGATGTCAGTTTGGTGTTTGATCTTGGCATCAATCCAGATTGGTTTGCGGGAAGGAAGTCGCTGAGGTGGTATCTGGTCTAATGTTTTCCTTATAGGCATTTTATGTGGGGCCTCGTTGAATGCTCTAGTCCATTCACTAGCAGTTGCTTGCTCTCTCCTGAGCTGTGGTGGGGCTATGTGTGCTAGCACCGCTAGCCACGGTATCGGAGTTGGCTTGAGGGTGCCCGATATAATTCGCATCACTCTGTTTAGTTGGACATCTATTTTATTTGTATGTGCGCTTTGGTACCACACCGGAGCGCAGAACTCAGCGGTGGAGTACACCAAGGCAAGTGCGGAGGTACGAAGGACGTCAGCGCGAGCTCCCCACGTCGTGCCAGCTAGCCGGCCAATTAGGTTGACTCGAGTCTTCAGCTTTTGGGCGACGTTCTCCAGGTGATCACGGAAGGTCAGAGATCTGTCTAGGATAACACCTAGGTATTTTGGGGAAAAATTATGACGTAATATTTTTCCACAGAATGTCACCCGAAGTTCACATCGAGCCAGGCTGTTTGAGAGATGAAAGGCGCTTACTTCAGTTTTTGTAGGGTTTGGTTGAAGTCGCCACTGCGTATAATATTTGTTCAGCTCACGAAGATCTTCACATAGCACAGCTTCTGCATCTTCAAAATTTTTTCCTTGGAAAGCCAGGGCCAGGTCATCAGCGTATATGAATTTTTCCGATCGGGTGCTGGGCATGTCACTAGTGTACACATTGAACAAAAGTGGGGCCAAAACAGAACCCTGAGGGAGACCGTTCTTCAGCAGCTTGTAAGTACTTTCTTCGGCGCCGAGCATCACTTTGATGTTGCGTGGCCCCAGCATGCGTTTTAGCAGGAAGAAGATTTTCTTACATGGTACTATGCTGCTGAGCTTGTGTAGCAGGCCGTTGATCCAGACAGTATCGTAGGCTGCTTTTAAATCGACGAACGCTACAAACGTCTTTTCCCCTCGCTGAAAACCAGCCTCTATGAATGATGTAAGGGCCAAGACTTGATCAGCGCAGCTACGGTTTGCTCTAAATCCGGCTTGTTCCGTCGGTATCGTTGGGTTCACTGCTGGGGAGATGCGATTGTATATTAGGCGTTCAAGCAACTTATAAGTGACGCTCAGCAGGGTTATTGGCCTGTAACTCGCTGGATCGTCCTCTGGTTTCCCGGGCTTGAGAATGGCTACTACTTTAGCTTCGAGAAATATTTTTGGTAGAGTACTTGTTTCCAGGATGTTATTAAAGAAACCTAGTAACCATCGTCTACCTTTGTTGCCTAGGTAGGTAAGGAATTCCGGGTAGATATGATCAAAACCCGCCGCTTTGCCACATCTTACGTTACTGAGTGCCACTGCCAGCTCACGGCCCGTGAAAGGAGAACTGAACTCATCTCTGGGTTTGAGACCTCTGACGTAATTGACATGTTTTATTCTGATCTGTTTGGCAAATGACTTATCTACTTTCGCACAGTTTGTTAGGTTTTGAAGGTGCCGGGCAACCTCATTCGGGTGTATTGGAGGCTCCTTTGCATCAGGTGCTGTTGCTCCTCCCAATTTACGCAGCAGGGTCCAGCTCTCTTTGCTGGAGTGGGTGAAATTCATGCCTTCCACACTTTTAGTCCATATTTTGCGCCGGGATTCGTCAAGTTTATGCGCCGCCTGAGGGTCACTTGTGGACTGAAATTCCTGATAGGCTTCTTCCGCTTCTACTGTCCAGCCAGGTATGTATTCCTTGCGAAAACCTCGCGGGATATGCCGTTTGGCCCCACTTAAAACGATCTTGCAGAAACGCCCATAATTTTCTGCGGAAGGTTTGAGCCAGCGTAGGGTGGAGTCCACCTGGTGACTGTAAGCATCCCAATCAGCCTTAGTAAAGTTCCATCGGGATTTGGGAACCGACATAACAAGGGGAACTTCAAGTCCGATTTTTATTAGAGCCAGGCGGTGTTGGCTACGCGGGAAATTAGTCAGAATTTTTCGCGTGGTTGGAAGAATGTTGCCGCAGTGGTCCTGCGACACGAAACAGAGATCGGGGTTTGTGTCACTTTTCCAGCGAGCCGATCGGAATGAGCCTCTATCTTTAGGATCGAAAATCAGATGGATATTCTCTTTTTCAGCCCAGTCAGATAGGATCTCGCCACACGAATTTTTTGAGGAATATCCCCATGATGTGTGGTGGCTGTTGAAGTCGCCAAGGTAAATTGCAGGGTGGGGGAGCTTAGGCAAAGGTGGCTTAGGAAAGACACTGTTTGGAGGCTTATATACGGCTATCACTGTTATATTGGAAATTTGAACTTTAATTATTTCTAAATTATTTTCGCTTGAAATTTCTAACACTTTTGACTGATTTAAAGAAGACTTCACATATACTGCCGATCCATAAATAGGTGAAAGTGTATAAGCTAAGAGACTGAAACCAGGGATATAGCCTCGTCTATCAAAATTATTAAAATCTGCAATGTGGTGTTCTTGAACAACTATAATGTCCACGTCGTTGTTGTTAGCTAGTCTAGATAAATATTCGCACTTAGATTGCGATGATCCTTCGATATTTATTTGGAGGAGTAGGGCTGAAGGCCCAATCCTTCTTGTCAGAGGGCTCTTAGAAGAACCTTTATCTGTTTGGCACATTGGTAAAGCAGGAGAACGCTGAGAGGCTCTTAAGGAACAGGTTCAGCGGGCCAGGGAAAAGTCAGAATATTTCAGCCGTTTTCACAAAATTTTGTTGAAGCCGTTGCCCGGGGTGGACCACTAGGAGGTAAATTCTGACAAAGTACCACCCCCATCCATCCATAACAAAGTACCATCCATCCATTAGCCTGTTTCGTCCACTGCTGGACATAGGTCTTTCCAAGATTTTGCCACTCTTGGCGGTCCTCCTGGATGAAATGCCCATACTCACACACGCTGGGCAGGCGGGTTGGTGAGCGCGGTACTGAAACCCTTGCACCAGTTACGCCGCTGCCCGTCACTAAGCCCCGGCAATTTGGGATGGATATACCGCCATCCATCGGTCCCAAGGAATGGTGGGCCGCCTGGTTTTGCCTGAGAGCTGTTCTCTTATTCCCCTACGAATAACTTCGGGGGGATTTGCGAGTAAGATGGTGGTACCTCCACAGTCGAGCCCGGCATCAGCTCTACCACCTATTAATCCACACAAATGAATAAAATTGAAGTAATTGTCAGTGATTTCGAAATATAGGCTTTGTATTTGCACGTGTTTATTTTTTTATAGCTATCTGTTTGTTTGTCCGGGGTAATCTCCGAAACGGCTAGACCGATTTTGACGAGACTTTAATTGGGAGATAGAGGACTTTTCAAGGAATAATTTTGGCATCTATCACAAACTTTTATCCCGGAAAAATTGCCCCAAGGGATCTGGACTCTTTTGTCATGTGTATCAGTTTTGAAATGTCTCACTTTTGAGATCTGTCCCTGATATTTATCAATTTTATTCTTCGGCTTCACAAAACCGAAATCAACACTGGCGAAGCCGTAGGCGAAGTTTAGTATTTCATAAAGCTTTTCTCTTGTAAACGTGTTCGCAGAATAAAGTTTACCAAAAATAGAAAAATAAAAACAAAACTAAAAATAAAATAAAAAGGAACTCGCCGGAATTCTGAATTTACTTTTCAATCTTTTTAGTCTTGTTTTTATTTTAGGCAAAAATTCTCTCCTCCCGGCTCCCGCTCTAAAGCCTTAGTTATACGTATACAACAATACAGCAACATTTCACTTAGCAATATGGGCGTCTTAATTTCCAGAGCGCTACAGACGAGGCTCGGCACGCCCTAAGCACCTTGTTTGTACATCAAGTAATAGCTTTTATGAAACAAACGTACTTTATTTTAAAATAAATAGTTTTACTCACTACAAAGTAAATGTTGAAGAGTTGTTTCTTAATAATATTCCAAATGATGCCGTTTTTAAATTGAGTTGTTGGTAACTGACGAAAACGCAAACTGACTACCGACCCAATCCATTTTCGTGTGTTATTCTTGCATTATTGTTTTTGTTAATATTTATTTATTTTTATGTATTGTATCTAAATTATTTTTAATTGTTTTACGTTAAAGTTGTGTCTGTCTGTTTTCTCTATGTTATTGAACTTTGTTTAAATTGTATATTAGAATCATAACTTGTGAAATAAATATATATATATATATATATATATATATATATTATATACATTTTTCATTTACTTTACGGAGTTGTATGAAAACACAGATATTTCATTCTCAGACGAATTGAAACAGTGTATTGCCAGATTGTTTTTCAGGCATATTTTAGTGGTACCCTCAAAATTATGGTCTTAATAAAAAAAATGTGAACCAATGATTTCCGAAAATACTGAAGGTAATCTAATGAATGTGTAGGTGAAAACATTTTAATTTACTTCTTATCGTTGCATAAAAGGATAGTCTCAGCAAACCTTATTTATACTGCCCGGTTTGAAGAATCTACAAAAATTACATGTTAAAAAAATGTACTTATGCCAAGAATAAAGTGCACACAGAATCTTCTAAAGTCATTCCACACTTTAAAAAAACCGATAAAAAGAAGCTCCAAGAAAATTTTTCTTGACTAGGTTTAAGACGACATAGGTAGTAAAAAACGAGGTTTATTAACAGTAGAACTTACATACTACAATAGATAGGGTTTTGAAAAAAAAACATGTTATAAATGAGGCCTTTTCCAAGAAGATAACAAAGCCCAAAACGTGATGGATAAAAATTCGCTGCCTAGAAAAAAATTGCAAAGTGAAGGTTGTTTTTCAGTTTAAAACAGTAGACCATCCAAACAAAGTAAAAATAACAATAATGACTGTTGTAAACCTAGACATAGACATAGACATAGACATATATTTATTAGTAATATTCATTACAGGTCATTCATAAGATGCGTTTGTCACACATACAATAGTAGGAGGTTACACGATATTGTGTAGCCGTACTAAATATTATACTATTAACACGTAATATGTAAATAAATAAAACTACAAATAATTAAATTACATTGTTACAAGAATAACAAAATTCAATGTCACTTAAAATAGTAGATGTCAATAGATTTAAACTAACAATAGTTTAAAAATTCGTTATATGAGTAGAACGCCTTCTCGACTAGCCAGTTCTATTATCTAACTAAAACGTAACAACGCGTTTTTTTTTAAAACGCTCTCATGTGAATTTATTTTCAATACTAGGGGTGGTAGAGCTGATGCCGGGCTCGACTGTGGAGGTACCACCATCTTACTCGCAAATCCTCCCGAAGTTATTCGGGGGAGAGTAAGAGAACAGCTCTCAGGCAAAACCAGGCGGCCCACCATTGCCTGGGACTGATGAATGGCGGTATATCCATCCCCAATTGCCGAGCCTTATAAACCAGACTGGTGATGGGCAGCGGCGTCACTTTTCGGCACCGTGCTCACCAACCCACCTGCCCAGCGTGTGTAAGTATGGGCTTTTCTTCCAGGAAGACCGTCAAGAGTGGCAAAATCCTGGAAAAGCCTATGTCCAGCAGTGGACGAAACAGGCTGATGGGTGGATGGATTATTCACAAAAAACAGCAATATCCAACCTTTTATACAAGTGACTCGGCCGCGCACTTTTCCAGATGTTTATCTCTTTCGTTATATGGCGCCTTCAGTTTATTTGAGCAAAAAGTCATACATATTATTTATGAATTGAAACCTGTGTAATTTTTAGTAAACCCTGAAATGAACAGATATTTAATTCAACCTTTAGTTTTTTTAAAGAATTGACAAACTGCAATATTTTTCGGAATCCGTCCCTCCCGCGCTGCGGTTATTACCGCACGGATGCATGCAGTTTCATAGAATGTGCTAAATTAACGGATATCAACGTAACATCGTTACGGAATATAATCTTAGCTTCAACGGCCCCATTAACGCTCAAACTTGAAAGAGCTGAAGATACACTGAGAGTTTATAATCTAGAACCTAGAATAATCCCTTTTCTTTATCGATCATAGACTCTTCAGAGCAACATCGGTAGGGAAAAAAAACTTCTTAAATTTATAAGATAATGGCAGAAAAGTGTATTATTTGTACCGTAAGATTGAGCAAAAAATTCGTTTTCTATTATTATATTTATCTGAGCCACACCTCCGCACTTCAGTATGATAGCTGCCGACGATAAGGCAAAAATAGATTCGTTTTTCCACTTATAACAAGATGGAAAAAAGGAAAATCCCGACAATTATTTAGTTCAATAATTTTTTTACTTCCCAGTACAGAGTCGTTCAATCAGACGACTAAATTTCTATGGAAAATTGAAAAAATGGCCGTCAATTCTGGCACGTGCGCAGAAATTGCGAAGGCAGATTGCGGGTGACTTTAAAAGGGATTTTGTACAGATTATGTGTTGATTTTTTTATTGAAAACTTATAGTGAGTATTCTATATTCCTATAGCTTCTATTTGATGTGGTTTAGTCACTCTAATTTCCATCGCCTGGCATTTATCAAACTTTAAACAAATATCTAATGATTGATATTGCGAATGCACAATAATGCCGGAATAGCCGCCCTAGTCGCGCAAATAACAAATATATTCGGTGGAAAGTGGTCTATTTATACAAGTGTGAGATGATATAAGAATGTCGGTGTAGGTATTACAACGTGAATCAGCATATAATGTGGAATCCGGAACTCGTCCTATTATTCAATATATCTGAGTTGTGTTCCTGAAATCGCTTCTAATGGAATTGATAATAATACTAAAAGGTATACCAATCAAATTGGGCTTCATATTTGCGTTTGTATGAGGGGTTTCATTACAAGGGTTCCGTAAAACGGAAAAAAGAATGCCAGTTTCGTAAAAAATATATGAGGTGACTTTCGTTTATAAAGCCCAAGTAATGCTGGAGACTCGGTAAGTGGTCAGGGCCAAGGTTCAATGAACCTGTTTGAGAAATACGAAAAATATATTTTTTTACCTCTGTACTTGTTCAAGAATAACACCGACTCAATTAGTACTGGAAGTCTAAATCTTATTTTGCGTGTAAAGGTCATTGAACCTTGGTCCAGACCACTTACTGAGTCAACAGTATGAATTTGGCGGTATAAACGGAAGTCACCTTATATATCAAAAAAGTGCATGTGAAAAATGTCTTATTATTTATTAAAATACATATGTACCCAACGAGCTATAGATGTACCTAATCTTTTACAATTGGATTGTAACAGACCAACATCTGCGGTCTGCCTAAGGGGGTAACTTTTTACCTCGGTACAAAATGCACAGCATAATATTGTTTTCCTTACTTTTGAATAAAAAATATGCAATTAATCCGTTTTAATGCAATTTTTAGAAATAACTTATTAAAAATAAAGTCATCACAAAAAAAAATAGTAGTAAAGCGTGTTTACAGTTGTAATGTAATGCAGTCAAAATGTAACGCATAAAACGGAATATTTTTCATTTGATCACCTAACTATTAACTAGCAGTTTGCGCGAATTGCTACGAAACGTATTTATTACATATTTTTTATTCAGAATTATTAAAAACAATATTATGATGTGCATTTTGCACCGAGATCCTCTGTTGTTTAACTGGAAATAGTCATGAATGTACGAGTATAGTTTATTAACACTTAAGTTTGGACAAAGTTAAAATGCTATTGCTCTTAAATAATGGCTTTCATGACAACGTGTGACAAGTGGCGTGTGGCAACGTAAAACGGAATATCGTCATTCCATGTCTTCTCGTGGATGTCGTAAAATGCGACAAAGGGATTTTAAAGAGGTATGCTAACAATCTATGCCTCTGTAGTTTTGAGGGTTATAAGGTCCGGTATCTTGGCCCCGCCTGCAGAGACGACGACGTATCTACCATCACCAAAGCTCCCGCCTATCCAGTTTAAAAACTTTATTGCTTGCATTTCCGATCTCAACTAGCCCCGCCTTTTATTTTATTTACCAATTAGAGTTTATGAGAGACTTTTTATGGCGTTCATCAGAGTTCATCGGTCACTTTAGTCAGACTATTGGTAGATAAACACTATCAGAGTGGGACCTAGCGGAAGTTGCTGCGAGCCACTGCACACTAAACTGGCCCTTAAGGTCAGGCGGGTACCTCTTTACTAGTGGCAGGCTTCGGCCGTCGCTTATCATGTCGAAACCATGTTGCCAAGCGACTTGTCGTGTTCCGACATTACGTCATGAGTACCGGGGAGTGGTTGCAGGCAGTTGCTTAGTATCAGCATAGATAAAATTATAATTTATCCATGGTATCAGTCATCCGTCCGGTACCGACGGCCACAGAAGTTTCTGGATAGACTGGTTATCGCCTCGCCTGCTTTATCTCCCCCGATTTCTGTGAGAGAGCGCTCCTTCTTGGGTCTAATCGAAGTTTTCTATCAGGCACAGTAATAATAGGCCCATGGTGCATTTAAAACAACATATTTGCTCATTTATTGAAGGGCTTTGCAACTATTCCTAGTCTGATTTCTGTGGTTTTATTATGGATAATACAGAAACTAAAAAAGGAAAATAATATATTATAAGATATTTTACATTTCGACTCCTTCAATAGATGACAATAAAGAATATAAAAGATTATCATAATTATATAATTATCATCACCACCACCACCACCATCATCATCATCATCATCATCATCATCATCATCATCATCATCATCATCATCATCATCATCATCATCATCATCATCATCATCATCATCATCATCATCATCATCATCATCATCATCATCATCATCATCATCATCATCATCATCATCATCATCATCATCATCATCATCATCATCATCATCATCATCATCTTCATCATCCTCGTCGTCATCATAATCGTCATCATCATCTATTACTTTTCCAATTAAAATATCTCCAAAAAGTTTCTGTTTTCCTCCTTCAACTTCTACAGATTTTTAACTCTTGTATATTCTTTATTGTCATTTATTTTATTTTATTTTATTCGACTGATGACGACTCCATTGAAGGAGCCGAAATATATCGTTTTTTTTTCCTTATTTAGTTTCTCTATTATCCCTAATAAAACTACAATAATTTAAGGCCATATACTGGTAAAATAAAAATATATTTATTTACATAGTCTGATTTCTATAACGCCTGAGCAACCTCCGGTTCCAACTCATGATGCCACCAACGAGTCCCTGTTCTCGATTATGTGATCATATTAAGATAAATGGAGATAAACCGCCATGCAACGCGATCGCATACAAACTACTTAGTAATAATTATATTTCTGTGCATACAAACCAAAATACAAAACAAATAGTGCCTAAAATCGGATAAATAATCTTTTTATATAAACGATGCCCGTATTTCTGGGGCAAGGGCAGACAGTGCTCTGGGGGGGCCATGTCCCCCTGACCCCTATCTAGTTATGCCTATGATCACGTATGTGTCTCGCCCATTTTCCACATACTTGTAACTCAATTCCGTTTTAGGAAAATCTGTTGAAGGTAAAATTTTGGCGCCCTATAACGTAGAACACGAGGGCGGGATTGTAATAATATTACGTATAATGTCGGAATGAATATCAAACTGGGTCTTGAGTTGGGCTTAGTGACGCCGCGTTATATAGCGTTTAACACAGGCGTCGTAGCGCTTTAGCAGGTACTTTAATGAATACGTGAACAATCTTGTTGGGGTCGTGGGATTTATGAGTCTTCCTTCGGAACAAATTAGGCATTTCGAGGCACGGGGCAGCGACAGTGTACGCGCTAAGCCTGTCTTAAGTAATTCTGCCTATTTCTCCCGGCCGCCTTCGGTTAAGGCGACATAGGTAGCAAAAATTTTGGTTTTATAACAGTAGTAATAATATATAAAGTTCTGAAGAAAAGATATGTCATAAAACCTTACGCAGAAAATATTTCTGCATCGAAAAAAATAACAAAGTTAAGACTGTTTTTCAGTTAAAAACAGTATTCTGTCCAAATTAATGACAATTATGACTGTTGTAATCATTTAAATAAATATATTATCTCAAACATAGACACGCGTTTTTTTTAAATGCTCTCTTGTGAATTTATATTAAATTTTATACATTAAAAACAGCATTATCGTTAAGGCGCAATAGGTCCATCGTACAAAGAAACAGACGAAAATATCTGAAAAAGTGCGCGTCGGAGTAGTGCGGTGAATCAAGAAAACGTTGTATATTGCTGCTTATGAGTGAATAATATTTCATATAAATTTACATGAGAGCATCTAATGTTTTAAATAAAAAATGTATATGATTACAACAGTCATTATTGTTATTTTTACTTTATTAGTTTGGACGGACTAGTGTTTTAAACTGAAAAATCAGCATTCACTTTGCATTTTTTTTTCTTTGCAGCGATTTTCTCTGTCACGTTTTAGGCTCTGTTATCGTCTTAAAAAAGGCCTTATTCACAACATGTTTTTTTTTCAGAACTCTATCTATTGTAGTATGGGAGTTCTAGTGTTTAAGAACTGATTTTTTTACTACCTATGTCGCCTTAGGGTTTTACTAGCGGCAGTGCTCTGGAATAAACCTACTTTAACCTCGCTTGAGTTTACATTTTTATCTTGTGCGATAAAGAATTGTACTATTATTATTACTTTCAGATAATACTTTCTATGAGTTGAATTTGTAGTTTCTGCTGTCAGTTTTAGTTTCAACCGTCCAAATCTTTTGGCAGGTGCAATAGGTGATAGAAACTACACATTTGAAGTTTCAGGTGGATCCTACGACGAAATTATAACTCGTTGGGTAGATCAGACAAGGCAATTGCAGGTCACGTGATGTATAGAATCCACAGGCATATATGTCTGTGCTACAATCTTATGCACTTGTAATTAAATTAATTTTAGTAAGTTTTGATTCAGTAATGAGTGGACACCGTGTGTGTAAGTTTAACTGCTTCCTTAACGTTACTCGTTCAATCAATGTTTCTCAGACAGTGTTTTCTGTTTATTAACATTTTCAAATTTCAGGCCGATCCACTTGAAAGTAATACGTAGTATCTACTGAACCCTTCGATAGCTCGTTAACTGAACCTTCAATAAATAGTTGGGCATTGAATTAATTTCACCTTATATAGCTATTTCGCAATATTTGTATGTAACCGCATAGGATTGTAAATATAAACTCATAACTTTTAGAAATACGTTATGTAGTTATTTTCTTCAGACAGGTAAACAAAAAAAAAATCTTACCCACCGGAGAGCCCATAAAATATTTAACTCAAACGAAATACGTAACTAGTAATATTTGTTACGTACAGAGATCAAGGTTACGTACAGATCTCACGTTCGTTAATTAATATTTAGCAATTACGTCAACTACAAGTTCTACTAGAACAAGTTTATTCGAGAATAGTACTGAGTAGTGAGCTCTTAAAGAGTCTACGTCGCATCGTCGACTAAATTCTGGCTTTTGTTGATCCAAATATTCATCGCAGGAGCGTGGTTTTTGGGTCTCGTTCCTAAGCGCACGCGCCTCGTAGTGCCGTAAACTACATTTACTTAATACTTTTTATTCAAGAATGAGAAAAACAATCAAGAGTTGTGCGTTTGAAAACAAGACCCGGAGACCTTTAAAAAGTTATCATACTTATTATATATTTCTTTTTTGTTATTTTCTTATTCTGTAAAACACAATATCTGCGACTGAAGACTGAAGGAATGTATGTAGCAAATCTCATGTATCTATCTTCAGAAGTTTAGGCTGTGCGTCGTCTGTCAGTCAAATCACTGAAAGACAGACAAGATTTTCAAAAACTTGTGTTTTGTTAGATATGTCGATAACTATCTTTACTACTATTACAATTTTCAAAAAATATACACGGACTCGTTACTATTTTATTATATGTATTGATTGATTGATTGATTAAACAAAAAATTAAGATATTCCAACACCAAAACTTTATTCTTAATCTTCGATTTGGTTTAGTATTTCCAGATTCTTTATGTAATTTCCCAACAGAGAGTCCAGCCGCTATCGAGTTCGGACGCGGACGAATGGACAAACAATAAAGCTCCTCTACAAGGGTTTCCATGTCTCGATGAAACCTATTAAGGCAATTTGTATATAGGTATGGCTATATTCAAAGCTTTTATACCTATAGACATGTAGTCTCTGCCTATTATTCTGGGAAACTAGTGTAATTATAATGTCTATTTGTAATAGTACATTACTGCTTAGACCAGGAAATAAGCAATCCTGAACGAGTAAGTTAAAAGTCCGAGCCCGTAGGATAGGATAGTTTTAAAAAGAAAACATATGAAATATACTCTGTGAACATATGTAATAGTGGTATGTAATGGATTTTCATACGAATTTCCTGGACAGTTATTCAGATTTCCTGGACACTTTTAATAGCTCGCCAGGATGAAGTATTTTCTGGTAGGTCTTTACAGTATGTAATGGTAATGTTACAATGTATTTTTGAGAAAAAATATTTTACGTATTTATATGTATTTGGGTAGCTAGTGAAAATTATAGAACGATGAAATAATGTGAATTGTAATACTGGTTTCCTATTTTATGATAGAAGAGCACAAGCAACATGTCCCTGTGAATGACAGATTGTTATGTAGGAATGAATTCAATTCGTGGGAAATTGTTGTGACGTAAAACGTGCTCCGGTTATATCTCCTCGTGCGTCATTCTAGTGTTACATACACCTAGCTAAGAATATTACCTATGTGACAATTATGCATTGACGTTATTATTCATTATGTCATTCATCAGCAAAACTATGAACAAGATAGATGAAGAAAAGCTCTTGCCCATCCTCACCTCCTGACCTAACATTCTAAATTCGTGGCGGGGGCGATGAGTCCTGCACTGAATCTTCGCGATCGTGAGTATTGTGCACTTCCCCCTGGTCAGTCAGCCCAGCCAGGACAACTCCTTGAAATATATCCGAACTGCTTCAGCTTGCCGACACAAAATCTGCTCTAGAGAAAGGGAGATGTTCGCTCTTTGTGACTCCCTGACCTAATTAGATCTATTTATCTACTATATATATTTAATTAAAAGGTACCAACTGTTGCTCGTGAATTTTTAGTAAAAAATCGTATTTAAATGGGTTTACCCGTTTCCGAATTCAACTCTTACAAAAAGTTGCCGCTAACTTCGGAACTATTCTCAACATAGCAACATAAACAATTTCGAGCGTTTCGGAAAAGCACTTAATCGACAACTATTAATGTAACAACGTTTCAGTATCACAAGTAGGTGTGTGAGCTCCTTCCACATTAGTCAGAGAGAAACCTGTCGGAAATACCTAGGCACCCGGAATTCCCCTCCCGCAAAGGCTCTACCTTTGCGGGTAAACTGAGGTCCGAGATACTTCCGACGGGTAGTATCTTATTCCATCTAATCCACAGTACATTTTCAGTCACCGCTATTTATACGAAGACCATGGTTTAGTTTACTAATCTCAAATACTTACGCTCTCAGTGACCTAGATTTCATTGATGGAAAAGGCTGTTTATAGCTTTTCAGTTATAAATCGCCGTTAAAACGTTGCCCTAGAAAACTGTACGTAATTTAGGGGGAAAAGTTTAGGTTGCTGCCCCACTTTAGAATTCATAGAACAAGATTTGTTCATAATGATTGTTTTTCATTACAGGGATTTTCGAAGGAGTGCATCAACATGCCACCTAAGTAAGAAAGAAATTTAAAAAATGCTTTGCAGCCTTATTTTCACTGCATAAGCTTAATAAATGTTAGATGAAGTATTTCAGTTTTATTTCTCCGTTCACGCTTAGATTTTGTAGCTAAAGCACAATTAAGATTAATTTTATAAATTAAATTCATATAATTAGTACATATCATATAAGTAATTAAGTATACCTACTTGTGATAATAATAAAAATGTGTTAATTTTCGAAATATATTTCGGCCCACTATTCGACTGATGCCGGCCCCATAGTGGGCCGAAATATATTTCGAAAATTAACACATTTTTATTATTATTACAAGTACCTACCTTAGAATGTTAAAGGAAACTAAAGGCTTTATATAGCTAAATATATATATTTATTTTAAGTATACCTCAAGACAAGGTCCATTGTGGTACACAATAAGTATTTAGTTACAGAAAATCTGGTGCCAACATTACACAATCATACTCGTTACATTTGAATAAAATTATATAACTTTCATATGAATAATACGAGTAGACATGTAAGGTATTTTTATCCAGGTATAATCAGTATAATAGACAAAGTAAGTATTAGATTTTCATTACCAGGCATTAAGGCAATTAACTAATTAATTAAGGCAATGTACTACCTGATTTGCTTTGAATGTGCTTATTGTTCTTTTTTATATGTGGTCACTTTAAAACAGCTACCATGCGTTATTTATGGAAATTATTTGTGGAACTTTTAAAAACAGCCACAATGCGTGGTGACTAACTCAAAAAGGCTACAAAGCGAAATTTGTGTCGTGGTTCTCCACTAGCCGTCATTATATTTGACCACTACCCGTTTTGAAGCATTCTCAACGGTAGCGAATGCTGATATGATGATATATAGAGTGATGTATAGAGTGATACTACTAGTATCTAAATATTTATATTTTCAATTTTAAATGTTAATTAACATTGATATGACAAGTTTAAATAATCAGCAGCTAATCTACTGAACGCGTTATGGCTATTTAAAGCGTAGTGGTCAAATACCATCATGAAAGCTACGATGTGAATTTCGCTTTGTGAAATTTTTAAGTTAATCACGATGAGTTCATAGGCGTAACTAGGTAACCTCCCAGAGTTACCGTCTGTCGTCTGAGAAATATGGGTGTCATTGATGGACAAATTTATGTTTTGTTTTTGGATTTGTATGTGATCAAATATAATTTCGTTGTATGGAGCGTGATCTCTATAAATCTTATTCCGGTCAGATAATCGAGAAGAGATAATTGTTGATGGTTTCACGAGTTGGTGCCGAGGGTTATTTTTGTCACACGGCCTTAAATTATTTTTGGGGCTAAGAAACAAATAGTTGCCAGTCACCAATAGTTGCAAGTGAACGTGACTTACCATCGTTGTAACTTAATTAAAGTTTTCACTATAATCCGGAGGTTATTTAATTAAGTTACCGAGCAATTAGCTGGAAACTTCCCCTTCGTGCAGTCTCAGATTAGTGAAGTTCTTTGCTAGATTCATAAAACTTTGGAGCACTTCGTCCGGGACAGTTGGTTGCTACTGAACTCTTTGTAGCTTACGGTGGTTACTAGAGGCTGCTTCTGCACGTTTAAACGTAATGCTGTTCACATAAATTCACTTTTAGTTTCAAATTCTACGTAAAATACTGGATAAACTCGTAGAACAGAATTCATGTAAAGTAGTTTGTTGTTGGTTTATGTAATTTGATAATGTTGACAACTTACGAATTTACTTATTTATGTTAGACAACCACAATAGATAATATTATCTACGTATGCTACAAAGGTAGCAATCGCAGAAAAGAAGACTTGCTGATTTTATTTCGTAGACCAGCGTAGACGACATTCTACGAGGCTGGTGATCGTAACTAGGTTACTTCCTAAGCTGTGCAACATATAATGAGTGTAGCATAGTATAAGTTTACCGATTTATATTTATAAATGAGCAAAGAAAGATTATGCTACAGGTTTACTCGTAGGTAGTAACAAAGTAGAATTTATAATATTATTAAAACTCACAAGGCCGGATTTAGGGGAAGGAAACAAGGGCTCCAGGGGCCTCCACATAAGAGGGACCTCCACTAGTTTTTAATGCTGTACACAAATTCTAATAAACAACTTGCCACATATATATTTTTTATTAAGGTAAGTAAATACGATAAATATTAATAAATTCTTGTATCTGTTTGTAAAATTATTTCATTTTCATGTATCTGTTTTATCATTGTCCTAGATTTGTGTACTGTCATAAGTGTGGTGGCTTGAAATAAATTGCTTACTTACTAACATAAATACATTGCATAAAGATTTTTGGTCTAATGGTCTTTGGACTTATAATATTTTTTTTCCTTCTTCTCTTATTGGTTTTGTCCTTACAGTATGTTTTTCGGTTTAAATCACATTGAAATTAAAACAATAATTTTAAAATACAACATTTTTTTAAAACCCTCATTATAACTAAACATTTTGTTATTTTGCTGAAGAGCCTTACAAATTTAATACATATTAAATTTACAACAAAGTAGCAAGTATAGATCCAATGAAAAGATCGGGGCCCTTACTTTGTTCTTGCCCAAAGGCCTCCACACCCTAAAATCCGGCCCTGAAACCTCACGTGAGCTGACATACTAAATTGTTATTAAATACCGGCTTTGCCCTAGTGAAGAGAATATTCTACCAAGCTCTACATCCAATAAAACGCACATTTTATTTCTTATTATTATTTTATTAGACACACGACTTTCATTGAACAAGCAACTGTATTAATATTGCGTTAAAACTAGCGAAGACAATATTCTACCAGATAAAGCCCTAGATTTTGTTTATTTAAAAGAAACGCGAGTTTCAGCGGGAGATAACTCCTGGTTTTATAACATAACTCACGACAAAGTGCCGGAAAGGGGATTTAGAACGGGACTTAGAAAACATCACTGGTATAAAAAAAAAGGAAACGTGACAGTATTTTTTTAATCATTCATCCATCCATCAGCCTGTTTCGTCCACTGCTGGACATAGGCCTTTCCAGGATTTCGCCACTCTTGGCGGTCCTCCTGGAAGAAATGCCCATACTCACACACGCTGGGCAGGCAGGTTGGTGAGCGCGGTGCCGAAACCCTTGCACCAGTGACGCCGCTGCCCGTCACCAGTCTGGTTTATATAAGGCTCGGCAATCGGGGATGGATATACCGCCATCCATCGATCCCAGGCAATGGTGGGCCGCCTGGTTTTGCCTTGAGAGCTGTTCTCTTACTCTCCCCCGAATAACTTCGGGAGGATTTGCGAGTAAGATGGTGGTACCTTACTACTATCATTCATCATACATAATATAATCATTATTGATGATACAATATATAAAGAGGAAAAGTACGACCTGATTTAAATTTCAAGTTCCCTAAATTCCTTTTTTGCAACATTGGGACTCTCTAAAAGCCGCAAGGACCCCTTGCCTTCCAGCTAATCTTAGGTTTTTTTGTTACTAGTAGGTACCAATTATAACTGTAAAAAAAAGTTAAGTTACTCTATTTAAATGGTTCTCGGTGTATGGATCAGAGAAGCAGTGAACGCAAAAGTTATGTATGTGAATGCGTTGTATATGTTAGTTCATAAATCTAGGAATGCATTCTGGTATCACAGCTGCGGCATTTTATTTCTGATTTCTGTTGGTCTATATTTCACGAGCGGACAATTTGCAGTGGATCGACCACGTGCCGTTCTCGGTTGGTTTGTTCCACGAATCTCTACAAACTCGTTTTGTATATTTGTATTGACTGCTGGATTATTTTGTCAGTTATTTCACTTTTAAAATCAAGCGTCGAGATTTACTTTATGGCTTTGGGTTATTTTGTTTTATTCTGTAACATTGCTGTAACATCACAATTAATCTGCAGTTTTATGTGCTTGGTCTATGTTACTTTGAAATTACAAGTATGATTGATTGTAGATATTTAAAAGTTAACGTAAAAGCTTTTCTTTGTGATAATAATAATAATCGGAAGTCATAAATATTAAAATCAAAGTAGAAAACTGCAATGTTTATTATTATATTCCATGAATGCTTCTAATGGTGCCAGGCACCGGCACCATGCTCCCACAGCTCTCTCTATTACTGTCAGTGCAGTGCATTTGATACCTGACAGGTCCTGTCAGTTGCTTAATGTCAAAAGTCACGAATAACGTGATTCATGATCATCCTGCCTGCTGCACGAATATTTACCTACTTGACAATCCAAAAAGTTATACCCATTTTCAAATACAGTTCCGGCTGACACTGTCAAAATTGAGCACTAGTGAAAAGACACCTTTGAATGGAGACTACATACTCTATCAATTTCCGATTATTATTATGAGCAGAATAAAATGGAATCGAACCATATCGAATACTGAAAACTATTGAGATATGAAGATCAAAAATTATGGTCATATGTAGAAATGAATACCATCTTAAAAGAAAATATCGGAAGTGTCGGCTGCCGCGCATGATTCTCGTTGCTCGTTCGTGTTGCATGAACGTTCACCCACCATATCGTTTGACCAACCGATCGCTTATCGATTTATTTGTGCATAGCGGTGCACTTATGTACGTTGACACAATACTTCATAGATAACTATTTCTTGAAAACCCAAGTTTTAGTATACGCAAGATCACCACAGTTATATTATTATATTATCTTGTTAAGAGAACAATACAACTTGTTTTACATGTTATAGAAGTCCAAAACAATTCATTATACACAATTTTTGAGTTCATAATCAGGATTGGAACTGAAACCATATTTGTGTCATATTGCTAATATGCAGTGAACGTATTCCCTTACTTTCTATAGCAGCCGGTTGTACATGCAAAAGTTTTTTTTTGACTTGTCGGTGAATAGAAATACTGTCATTGTAAAATCATTTCATTATATAAATACTTTCATAGTCTTCTTACTGGCGTAAGCAACCCACTTTTGTCTATTGTATACACGACATATATTTGCGTTCAGACTACGACGACGTAGTGTGTATGCAAAGCGAGAAATCTATGAGATCGTAGCGGGAAAAAAGAAAACTTAGAAGACATCTTGCAAAGTTTCATTCGAAAATGGCATCAGAGACTCAAAAGGGCAAAAGGCTAATGATTGGTTCGTACCGTGTGTCACGTGACACTGGGCCAGCCCTGATTGGCCGACTCATAGACACAGTGAATTCTATCTATTGGAGCCGTCGCCATACTAAACTGTGTTAAGCACAGTTTGTCCTGGGATCATTTTTTGTGGCAATCAGACTACTGATCGTAGCACTTTCAATGCCGTCGCAAAAAGAGAAAGCGAGCGTGTTAAAACCGTTGACATAATAAAATTGTCATATATGAGATAAACAAGATTAATTTAATCTCTGACATACAATATATCGAGTGGCTAACTCGGCCGCCGGCGGACGACAAAAAAATAGATTCGAAGTTGGAAATAATTTCCTGCGGCTGAAAGCAATCAGCGGATAGACGGGTGCAGTGCTGTCTGTGAGTCGCCCTGGCCGGCACGTCCCCGCTTGATTGGTACTTCGGGGACATAGGAGAAAAAAGTCGATGGATGATGGTCTTTTTATAAATTACATAAGACAGCCAAGTACGACAGGGACTTGAGTCTTAGTGGTTCCGCTTGTTTTTAAAATTAGTCGGCAAGAAAAATAATTGTGATTAGGACTCGGAACAAGAGGGTTCTCTGCCATTGAAATAAATTTATCATCTTAAATAATTTGAACAAAAATTACAAACTTGTGAAATAAAAGTTCAAAATTAAGTTGTTCAGTATTCGCGTACGGGTTTCTAAAACTTTATTTATTGAATATCGATGGTCGTGTACAAGGCAAAAAGTGCTCCTCGCTTTTTTGTGATTTAAAAATAGTTTACTCGTCATTTATGAAGTGTTTTATTAAAATAATTGAAATATACTTATGAACTTACACTACACCGACTGAATCGCAGTGAATTACGACTTAAGTTCGCTAAAAACCAGTATTATAGATAGTGTGAGAATTAATTAAAAAGTGAAAAATATAGTGGGTGCTTGTGTAAGATACAAACATCATTATCTACCCACCTCCAGTCACTTATTTCCCTACATCATTCCCCAACAACAGAGCGAAAATTTCGCACTCTGTCACAACACACAAATAGCCTAATGGTTAGTAGCAGAGATCAGGATTAGTGTCAACCAGAAACCCCGAGATCGATTCCCAGACACCGAATATCTTTTTGCAATTTTTTTTTTTTTTTGTCTGCCGAACTTGAAATTTTCTCCGTGGTCCCCCTATCTAACGTCGGTATCTCGAGGAATCAGTTGTGATCAACAAAATAATACTGTTCTCCAAATGAATCCCAAGTCAGCTCTGTGCGCATGCTGCAACTTGGCTATCAACAGCGAAGGAGCAGTTAAGTGCACTGCACAAAACTGCAACAAAACATTCCACAGAAACTGTATTACTCAAGCTGGTACAGTCACTAGAAAATACATATGCCCATCCTGCGCGGCTAAAATTCGCAAGGAAGACGGAACACCTGTAAAATCCGGGACAGCTGAGGCCCCTGGTGGTAAAGAGAGCAAGGTTCCTACGCCCAACCCAACCCATACAGTTAACATAAACAAAAACTTCGAAGAACTTACATTCTCCATATCTAAATTGACGTCGGAGTTTAGGGAGTTTAAGGAAGAGTTAAAGAAGGCCAGAGAAGAAATACAAGGATGTAGAGATGAGATAAAGGAGTTTAACAACCGTGTCGGTAGCCTGGAACAGAGAGTTGATTCACTAGCAGGAATAGAGCTGGAACTTCGTGAGCGTATCGATACACTTGAAGAACAGATCGAATTTCGAGAACAAGAAAGCATAAGCAGGGAAGTAGAAATTTCTGGCATTCCGGAAAAAAACACAGAAAATTTGATCCACATAGCCAGGATCATTGGAACAAAGATTGGAGTTAAAATTGACGAAAGAGATATTGATTCTGTCAGACGTGTTGGAAGGAAAAGAACTGACACCTCAGCCCCAAGAATCACAGTCATTGGTCTTACTCGAAAAATTAAAAAAGACGAAGTAATAAAAGCAGCTAGATCTCGTCGTGGCATTAAAAGCTCAGATTTGGACTTTAAAGAAGATAACCTGATTTTCGTAAACGAGAGACTCACAAAGAGGAGACGGTTCCTTTTCCGCAAGGCAAGAGAGCTGAAAGCAAGTAACAACTTCAAGTGGTGCTGGACGCGCGCGGGAGAGATCCTTGTTCGTAGAACCGATAATTCCCAAGTTGAAAGAATACTGAGCGAGACAGACCTCGAACGAGTTTTCAGCAACTCTCGTGCGGAGAAAGTGCCTACTACCGAAGTTTCTTCATAAACGTTACCAATTAACAATTAGAACACTTCCTTGTATTTTTTGCCGCATTAAGTATTTCAGCCTTTAACCTTTAATAAGAAACTTTCGTTTTTCCTGCGTTAATTGTGTTAGTCCTTTTTGTTTTTACGTTTTTTTTTTTTTTTTTTTTATTTTATTTATTTTAATTGCATCAAGTGTTCTAGTTTTTTTTTTTTCATTTTTATTTTATATTGTCTTTATATTAGCTAAAATAACTAATTAGGATAAAACTAAACTTTCTTTTGTACACGTAAACGTTAACACACCTATTACCGAAACATTAGTTACTTACTACATTCATAAATCCTATCCAAACCCAAATACTTATTGCTATCTACTGTATGAACAAGAATGACATAACGTTTTTGAACAATGAGGTGGACAAGTTGCAACCATTTGTTAACTACGAAGTTCAATTAGTAGAGGAGTGTAAAAAATACATTAAAGAGCACGATGGTCTTAAAATCATAAACTTTAATATACGAAGCATAAAAGAAAATTTTGACGACTTTCTTGGCTTACTTAAACGAATTGATATACCAATAGACATAATAGTTTTGACCGAGTGTTGGCTACACACTAATTCCTATACACCTAGATATATTCAAGGATATAAGCTGTACACATCGACAGTTCACAAGTTCCATAGCGATGGAGTCGCTATATACGTAAAGAATTACTTAGAAGCAACAGTGGAAGAAATCACAATTGAAGATGCAAATGCATTGAATCTAAAAATTAACAATGACACAATTATTTTGTGTATATACCGATCCCCATCGGAGAAGAATATTACCAAATTCATATCTTCCCTTTCCATTGAACTCGACAAGGCAAAAAAAATCAACAACGTTTTTTTAATTGGAGATATAAATATCAATATTGCGGACGATGGTACCGACGAGAGAGCAGCTACGTACGAGGGGCTTCTTGCTCTGCACGGGTTATTTGCTACGTCTCGCATTCCAACCAGACTTAAAGCATGCTTAGACCATGTCATCGCGAAAACAAAAAATCAAACTTGTACACTTTCCTGTAATTGTGCCACTACAGACCATAAACTAGTATTGACCTGCCTACATGGCAAGAGACAAAAACGTATTAAACCATCAACAGAAAAAGTTACAATCGATTATCAATCAATCAACAACCACCTTCACAATTCTGACTGGACCGATATACTTAACGAAACAGACGTCAATGTAGCGACTGATTTACTTGTATTAAAATTGCAAACTATTTTAAAAGAAAATACAAAAATTCGTAAATGTTCTCACAGACTACTTACATTAGCTCCATGGATTACTGAATCCCTCCTGAAATGTATTATTAAACGAGACAAAATGCATATAGAAGTGAGAAAAAACCCCAACAACTTTGACCTGAAAACAAAATACAACCGGTATCGTAACGTATGCAAACATGCAACCAAGGTAGCTCGAGACATATATTACGGGCAAAAGCTATTAGACAATAAATTCAACCTAAAGCGTACCTGGAACATTATAAAGGAAGCAACTGACACCACAAACCAAAAAAAAACAACAAAACTCCAAACAAGCAATCTAAATAGTTACAATAGTTACTTCGCAAACATCGGTAAAGACTTGAGTGCAACTATACTTGGCAAAATTAATAAAACAGAAGACGAGCTTCTTCAATCGGATACGACTAAAAGTAAAAGTGGCCCTCTTGGAAACTCACTTTTTCTACTGCCCACAGATGAAACTGAGGTGAAACGAATCGTAACTAAACTAAAATCAGGAAAGGCCCCAGGTTGGGACGGCATTAACAACGAGTTTCTGAAAAAAACCATAGTCCACATTGTCATCCCCCTGACTCACATTATTAATCTTAGTATAGGCAGTGGTACCTATCCCACATCCTTTAAAAAAGGTGTTGTTTGTCCAATTTTTAAGAATGGCCCAGAAACAGACATTTCTAACTACCGCCCCATTACCTTGCTACCCTCGATGTCCAAAGTCCTGGAGAAAATAATTAAAGTACGTGTTACAGATTTTCTTGTTAAAAACTCACTAATATCCAATAATCAATATGGATTCCAAACAAAAAAATCTACAGGTCATGCCGTTGACAGTTTAACAGAATTTGTTAATAATCACCTTGATCAGGGTAGACACTGTGTTGGGGTGTTTCTAGATCTCGCTAAAGCGTTCGACACAGTGTCTCTACCAATACTTTTAAAAAAACTAGAAGGAATTGGCATCAGAGGACTGACTCTAAAATGGTTCGAAAGTTATCTGCTGGGCAGGAAACAAGTTGTAAAAATCTCTGGTAATACAAGCACAGAATCAAACATTGAGTTTGGTGTTCCCCAGGGCAGCGTTCTCGGGCCGACCCTGTTTCTCGTGTACATTGATCCCTTAGCACAGCTTGAAACGAACGGTAAAACCATTTGTTTTGCAGATGACACTGTACTCCTGTTTGCGGACGATTCCTGGGAGAGCACTTATTCAAAGGCAAATAAAGGGCTTTCTTTAGTAAAGGAATGGTTAAACCACAACTTGCTTACCTTGAATACTCAGAAGACTAAATATATCAGCTTCATAATAACGCGTCACTCAGAGCCTCCAAAGAATCTTGTCATAAAAGCCCATGAATGTCAATCGACATGTTACCAAATTACCTGTCCCTGTCAAGAACTCCAAAGAGTTAACTACATGCGCTATCTTGGAGTTAACATCGACGAACATTTAAATTGGGCACCTCACATTGCCCAACTTTCAGGTAGAGTGAGAAAGTTAATGTACTTCTTCAAAAAAGCCAGGAATCTGATGGGGAGGAATCTATTAAGAGTATTGTACTTTGCCCTGTGCCAGAGCTTATTAAACTACTGCATAACATCCTGGGGTGGAGCAGCTAAAAGCCATTTCATCGCTTTAGAACGAGCTCAAAGAATGGTATTGAAAGTGATGCTTCAGAAACCGTTTACTCATGACACTACTCAATTATTCCAGGAAACCAAACTCTTGACCGTCAGAAAACTTTTTATCATGGAGATAATCACTAAGCCAAGTAATATCTCAGTTCTAAAACACAATAATGAAAGGTCAAACAGAAGAGCTGGCGAGTGGGAAGTTCCCCTCATGAAGACATCTTTTGGCCAGCGACATAAAGTTTTCTTGGCCCCATACATACACAACAAATTAAATAAAACTCTTCGTCTCACAAAACTTAAAGGAACAACCCTGAAAAAGACCCTTTTACAACACCTGCTTACCCTTGACTATAACTCTTGCGAAAACCTCCTCCAAATTATAAAGTAGATAGTTTTTTTTTTTTTTTTGTCTTAAAAGTTAATCCCTAAAATTTGGTTTATTCTCGTTTTATTCATTTACTATAACCTTCTTTATTATTATTATTTTTTGGACCACTAACAAACTATGTCCTTGTCTTTTATTACTATTTCATATTTTAGTCATATTTATAGTAAACGACAATAATAACTTCATTTAACCATGTTAAACACGTCAACTTAGTCCTAAAACTGCATTACACTCACCACTAATATCACTCGATAAATAAGAATACTTTTTTAATGCACTTCAAAATAATCATTTACTCACAAATTACGCCCACCAACACTACACTCACGCAGCCTTGACACACACATCTATTTGCTCCAAGGTTGATGGTGCCCTATGGTACGGACCTAAAAAGTCTAGTATAGGGTACTAATAAGCTTTGTACATCTTGTCTGATTGAATTAACTGTAAATAAGTTATTGTGTAATCTTATAAAGATGTCTTTATGTTTGCATGTATTTCATCAATAAATGTTTTTATGTTTATGTTATGTTTATGTTATTATCAATCGGTGTTTTCAGAATTTATTGTTTAAGTACAGTATAATTATGATACATAATACACAGAAACTCTAAAATCTTTAATGGTTTAGTTTTTGAGATGGACTCCGTAACAAAAACGGTCTAATACTGGTCTAAATTTGGCGGCCCTCTAGTTCCTTATCTTTAAAATAAAAAAAGTATTTTAACTCTAATCAAAGAGCTCTAGAAAATAAAACCCACAAGCTAGGAAAAGAAAAAAAATCTGCTCCTTTTTCATGTGTGGACCCCGTCCTGAAAAATAATTTAATTGAATTTCTAATTAAATATTCGGTTTAAGGTCAACATTCTACACAAATTTAATCTACAATAATACACAACTTATTCTGTCAACGAGTTAGAGCCCCGTGACATTTGGATTGACATACAGCAGAGTGACGTTAATAGAGCTCCATTTTGAATTGAGAACGGAACCCTAAAAAGACCCCAGAAACGACATCAGAGTTTTCAGATGTTCTTTAATTTTGCCACGCCAAAAGGCCTTCCTTGTTAGATTTTTTTTAGATTCTTTGCAACGTAAAGGGGTGGTGAGTTTGTGTCAATTTGTACGAAATACCAGGCATGTCTTTTAAGTTCTGTCGTTTACATATTTGCCGCCAATTTTGAATTTAGAACTGTTCAATATTAAAATTTGGTGAATTTAGAATTTCAAAACAATTGAAAGAATTAGGATTAATGCAATTGTTTAGTCACAGCGTTGTTTTGAATCTGTCAGGTCACGTACGAAAATGAATATTACTAAGGAAAATGTCCGTGCAATCATTTTCTGTAACTTCCGAAGAGGCCTAACACGGATTCAGTGTTCCGAAGAGCTAACATCTGTGTTTAATGATGAAGCCCCATGTCTGCGGACTGTCGAACGCTGGTATTTAGAATTCCAACGTGGATTCAGTCTTAGTGACAAATCTCGTGAAGGACGTCCAAAATCCGCCTTCACTGAAGATAACATTGTCGCTGTGAGAGATCTAATCCTCGAAGATCGTCATGTGACATATCGGGAGATAGAGGCGTTATTAGGCATCTCATGGACAACCATTCAGAAGATCTTGCATGAGGCGCTTGGTGTGAGAAAGCTGGTTTCCCGTTGGATCCCGCATTTGCTTTCCGACGATCATAAGAGGGCCCGCGTCAGATGGTGTAAGAAAACTCTTCAAAGGTTCAACCGAGGAGACTCAAATCACGTCTACGACATCATCAGTGGTGACGAATCTTTTATCTATGCCTACGATCCTGATTCCAAACAACAATCCACAATCTGGGTATTCAAAGACGAACCAAAGACGACTTAAGTTGTTCGCTCTCGAAGCACTTCAAAGAAGATGGTGGCTACGTTCGTGGCGAAAACCGGGCATGTTGTGACAGTTGCACTTGAAGATCGTAGAACGGTTAATGCAGAGTGGTATACCACAGTTTGTTTACCACAAGTCATCGCCGAACTTCGGAAATCTAACCCAAAGCGACGCATCATCCTACATCATGACAACGCAAGCTCACACAGCGCTCAACAAACGATTGAGTATTTGAAGCAGGAAAACGTAGAAATTCTTGACCATCCTCCATACAGTCCTGACCTAAGCCCTAACGATTTCTTTACATTTCCTAAAATTAAGAAAACTCTTCGTGGTCAAAGGTTCCAGTCTGGTGAAGAAGCAGTCGACGCTTGCAAATTAGCCATATTGAACACCCCCACTTTGGAGTGGAATAAATGTTGTAATAACTGGTTCGAGCGAATGGAAAAGTGTTGTAAACCACGTGGAGAATACTTTGAAAAACAATAAAAAGTACTATTAGTTTCCAGTTGTTTTTGTTTTTTCAAACAACAAAACTTAAAAGGCATGCCTCGTACGTAATTTAAAAGGTAGAACGTTTCTTGTTACATAAGTTACTTGCTAAAATATTTAACCGTTCCGTAAAAAAGACTTTTACAGTCAGACTACAAAGTGATTCAATATGTTTTTCAGTCTAATGTTCGGTTAGTTATTCCTAATAGGGGTAAATTCAGTATTTTTAGAAACTTTTGTCCTGGGAAAAGTCTCTGAGGTAAACCTCTATCTAAAACTGTTTTGGTTTACGCTGACTGAAGAGGCGAACTTTATGTTCAAAGTTCGAAGAAATAAAGAAATGCGGGGGATAAAAGGTGGTAGAGCTGATGCCAGGCTTGACTGTGGAGGTACCACCATCTTACTCGCAAACCTCCCCAAAGTTATTCGGAGGAGAGTAAGAGGACAGCTCTCAGGAAAAACCAGGCGGCCCACCATTGCCTGGGACCGATGGATAGCGGTATATCTATCCCCAATAGTGACGGGCGGCGGCGTACCTGGTGCGAGGGTTTTAGCACCGCGTTCACCAACCCGCCCACCTAGCGTGTGTGAGTATGAGCATTTCTTCCAGGAGGACCGCCAAGAGTGGCTAAATCATCGTAAGAAAGAAAAATCGTTTTACAACTGGAAGTCTATTCTGTAACTTGATGTCGGTTGCCATCTATGGTTGCTATTCACCAAAACAGATAAAAAATTAACTTCCAAAATAATCTTCAATGGTATTGAACTATTTACAAATTGTGACGTCATTTCAAGTGCGAACGTATCCTTAGATAAGTTGATATGTATGTTGATGGCACTCGGTTTGGCAACTGATTTTACGATACAGAATCAAGGGGCTGGTCGGATTTCAATTTGAAAAAATTGTATTACGCGAATATTGCGAAATAATGGAGTTGAAAATGTAAATCTTATTTCCGATTTGTGAAGTCGTTCTCTCCGGCGCGGCGGCGGGGCGGCGGGGCGGCGGGGCGGTGGCGGCACGCAGTCGTGGCTTCTGTCGAGTAATATGACGAACTATTTTGACTGGAGAACTTCGTAGCTTTGTGACTAAAATTAAAAGCAATATTTAGTCTGCAGCTGCAAACATTTTCAAAAGTTTTATACAAATATTGGCCATGTGAAGTTCACTCTTCCTCTTGGATCGCTGAGCCGTTCAGACGTGTCGATTAACCTAATCTACAACAAAACTTATAAAAACTGCAGGTCTATTTATACTAGACAGAAAGCTGATTAGTACTAAATCATCGATAGAACCAATTACTCGTGACCCCTCAGCCGCTACAGGCCTAGCTTATCTGGACGGAAAGCATTTTAGTTTGAAATCATCGATCGGTGCCCATCGAACGTGACCCATCGTGGATATCTCGTCTATCAAGTAGACACCAACTTTGCTGCTTTGGAACTACGCCTCAGTCCGTGTAAGTTACCTACCTACCTATATACCACTATTTTGTTTCCACCGTTTGGCGATTGTGTGTGCACAGAATTTGTCGACAAAACTGATTGTTAATACAAATTGCATTAGCATTACCTCTCAATCATGAACAAATCATTATCTGAAACAGACATTAACACACAGACGTCTCCGTCTACATTCGTCTCCACACGTATAAAAAGAAAAAGGGAAGAAGAAGATTTTATTACCGAATTTTCAAAATTTAAGGAGGAAATGAAGGAGCTGTTCTCTGAAATGACGATCACTCAAGGAGATGAACTTAAAAAGATTGCGCCCACCCTTGCGGAAATACAAAGATCCAATAATAACATTGAAAATTCAATTGCGTTTTTGTCTGCTCAAAATGAAGAATACAAAAAGAAAATAGAGCAGTTAGAATTTCAGTCACAGGAAGATCGAAAATATATTGCTGGACTAGAAGAAAAAGTTGAGGACATGCAAAAGGGAATGAGAAAAGCCTGTTTCGAAATGAAGAATGTACCTAAAAAAGAATATGAGAACAAAGACGACCTAATAGAAATGGTCACGTGTTTATCTAATAACATTGGCTGTGAACTTTCAAAGAAAGATATCAAAGACATATACAGGGTCCGGGGTAAAAAACAGGGAATCCAAAATACACCAATCATAGTGGAGACCTCTTCAACCCTCCTGAAAAACGATGTCCTGAAGATGAGTAAAACTTTTAATATCACACACAAGAATAAGATCTGTGCGAAACATCTAGGATTCCGTACCTCCGAAGACACACCAATCTTTATAACAGAAAATCTGACTGCTAAATCGTCCCGCCTGCATTTTCTCGGAAGGGAACTTGTTAAGTCCAAAACCTATAAATTTTGCTGGACTTCATACGGGAAAGTTTACCTTCGGAAAGATGAAAATTCCCCAATAATATTAATTAAAAATGAGATGCACATTCAACATTTACTACAGCAAGAAAAATGACTAAACTTGCCACTTGTGAAACGTAATTTTGTGCTCGAAGTCTTTATAATTGTAATTTTAATTGTTGAATTATTTTCTAAGCTCTTACGAATTAATCATTCGGAACTAAGTAATTGCAAACTTATACACTACCTATTATCAAAACCGATTACACACCCCTTTCCCACACATACTCCCTTAAACCTTTTGTCACTATACATCCATACACGCCCGCACACAAACATTATACCTCTCTATACAGAATTGTTCTTTGGTTCAACGCTCCTAATCTACAATACCAACCTTACTCATGTTTTTGCAGACACACTCATTTTCTCCAAGGAATCTAAACATGAATAGTACATTATCAAGATTGAAAGAAATAGACGAAGTTGAAGCAGCAACTTCTGTAATATGCGATATCGAAGACATTCACCAACATATAAAAATAAACAAAACAGACTTAACAATTATCACTCAAAATATAAGAAGCATCTATAAAAATATCAGTAATCTCGAGGTTACTTTAGCTAAATTAAATTTTGAGACGGATATATTGATACTGACTGAATGTCAACTCGACCGTAATAAACCCATCCCGCAAATAAAAAAATACACAGCATTCGCTACATCTCACCATTTAAACCAAAATGATGGAGTTGTCATTTTTGTTAAAAGCAATCTAAAACCGAAAGTCAAGGAAGTTAAAATTGAACATGCATCCTGTTTGCAATTAGAGATTTTTAATTTTGTCATGCTAGGAATTTACAGATCACCCTCTAATAAAAATGCTCAAAAATTTATTGAGTCACTCAGCATGCATCTGGCTACAATTAAACACCATAGCAATATCATTATTGCTGGAGATATAAACATTAATATCATATCTAAAACTGATGACAAAAGTCATGAACAAAAAAATAGACATAATTACCTGAATATGTTAACCACATATGGTCTTTTACCTGGACATTCACTCCCTACAAGAAAGAACAATTGCTTAGATCACGTTATGCTAAATGTAAATAAGAATAACATTTCCACCAACCTAGCGGTATTTAACACTACCGTAACAGATCATCAAATGGTATTCTCTTCTTTTTCTAAAATAAAAATGGTTAACATAGTCACAAAAACTAAAACATATGTAGACTTTGACAAAGCTCTTGACAGCCTCATAAGCAAAAAAATTTCTGATCTCCTCTTTAATGAAAATCCGAATACCGTAGTTGAATCACTAATACAAAAGATAACTGAATCTCTACAGGAAAATACAACATTAAAATCTCTTCCTAAATCTAAACGAACAATTAAACCATGGATTACTCCTGGTATACTTCGCTGCATAAGAAATAGAAACAATATGCAAAAAAAATTAAAAAGTAACTCATTTGATGAAATCTTGAAAATTACGTATAAACGATATCGCAACTACTGTAACAATTTAATAAAAAAGTTAAAACGCGCATACGAGAAGTCACTGTTGGCCAAATCTATTAAAAATCCTAAATTGCTATGGAATAACATAAAAAATATTACAAATCTGAAACAATCTAAAACGACAAATACAGAATTACTTGATAGTGCTAAGTGTCCTAAACAATCAGTAAACCTAATCAATGGCTTTTACGCCAACATCGGACGTGAGCTGGCAGAAGACATTTTGACAAAAAACCCTACACTTATAACTAATCCTCCTGCTCTCACATTTGATTCCCAACCTACTTCTTTCGTACTCATTGATACTGATGAAACTGAAGTAAACCATATCCTCATGAACCTAAAATCAGACAGTGCGCCAGGCTATGACAACATCCCCACAAAATTTCTAAAACTTTCAAAAGCACACATTATCCCGGTAATCTGTCACTTGGCTAATCTTTGCTTCTCTCAGGGAATCTTCCCCTCACTGCTAAAACAATCCATTATCACCCCCGTGTATAAGAGTGGGGACAGAGATGACGTCAACAACTTTAGACCAATCTCAATATTATCGGTTATTTCCAAAATTTTGGAAAAGTTAATGAACAATAGACTGACAAAGTACCTCGACAAATATAACATATTGTCAAATTCCCAATACGGCTTCAGACAGGGAAAATCCACTCAAGACGCAGTCAGGGATTTAACATCAGAAATCGTTGAACAACTGGATAAAGGAACAAAATGCCTTACTGTCTTCCTTGACCTAAAAAAGGCGTTTGACACCGTTTCTGTCGCCACTCTTATACGAAAACTGGAAAGGATTGGTGTCAGAAATACTCCATTGTGTCTTATGAAAGACTACTTAAGTAATCGGAAACAAAGAACCAAAATTGGTGAATATATTAGTGATGACCTTCAAGTGACCTTTGGAGTCCCACAGGGAAGTGTTCTCGGTCCTACGCTATTTTTAATTTATATAAATGACTTATGCAACTTAAGGATTGACAGTGGACAGATTTTCTCATACGCTGACGACACAGCAGTGCTTTTTACAGAAAAGTCGTGGGATAAATTTCATTATGTGGCGCAAACTGGCTTAGCTAAGGTTTCTATCTGGCTAAAACAAAACTTACTTACCCTTAACACCTCTAAAACGAACTATATATGTTTCGCCATTAATAACCGCAGTCAACCTAATAACTTTAGCCTTAAAATTCACATATGCGACTACACACTAAAACAATGTGACTGCCCCTTCATACATAAAGTAACCAGTACTAAATACCTTGGAGTTGTTATTGATCAACGCCTATCTTGGCATCCACACCTAGAGGTTACCACAAGTCGAATAAGAAAACTTATTTATACCTTTAAAAACCTGAGACATGTTGCGTCGAACAAACTGTTGGTCCAAATTTACACAGCTTTAGGGCAGTCAATTTTAACCTACTGCATACCTATTTGGGGGGGTGCTTGTAAGACAAAATTCTTGGCACTTGAACGAGGACAGAGATCTTTAGTAAAAGTCATGTATTTCAAGCCTTTTAGATTTCCTACAGATGAACTTTACTCCATTACTCAAGTACTTACAGTTAGAAAACTATATATACTTCAACTACTCTTGCAAAAACATAAATTTATGCCCTTTAAATCTAATAATAAAATAAAAAGAAGAAGTTACACAGTAGACATGTATAGTGTTAAAACAACATTTGCAAGTCACCAATACAAGCGACAGTCTGTTTATGTATACAATAAGGTTAACAAGTTACTAAATATCTACCCACTTAAATTATATGACTGTAAAAATACAGTCACTGCGTGGTTAAGAAACTTAAATTATATTGAAGTGGAGGAATTATTGCAAGTAATCAAATAACTTTTAATTTTAATTTATATATATAAATATATTTTATTCTATATTTTTAAATTTTTGCACATACACACAAACACTCCCTTTCTCACACCCCCTAAATGTTAAACTAGAATACATTGTTACATACACTCCCTCCCTAGTAGCTAATACTGACCCCAAGACTTCGGTCGTAGGGCTAGGGACTCATTTATTCATACCTCTCCATTTACCACATTTTACATATTATTCTCTCACACCTTCAGACTAAAATTGCATGCATAACTAGGTTAGCTTAAGTTTTAATTTAAGTTTTAATTTTTGTAATAGTATTAATAATGATTATTATTATTATTACTGTAATATTGTAGATTAAGACACGTTTATTTTTGTAAAACTTAGATATGGAAGTGCGGGGTATCCTGGCACAGGTATTTTATGTACTTAAAAGGATACCCCATCAACTATGTAGCTACACTTGTAAGTGAAGAAAATAAACAAATTTTCATTTTCATTTTCATTTCATGTGTAAACTTGACTAGGTATTATTGTAAAGTTCACGAAAAGCAATTAACTTTTATAAATCTTATGAATGATCAATATTTTTGTTACTGCCACTGTAATGAAACCAGACAACTATTATCGTAAACAAAAATTTATTTTTGTTGAAAATTAAGCAGACTACAATCTATCACATTTTTTTAGGGTTCCGTACCTCAAAAGGAAAAAACGGAACCCTTATAGGATCACTTTGTTGTCCGTCTGTCTGTCCGTCTGTCCGTCCATCCATCTGTCTGTCAAGACCCTTTATCTCGGGAACGCGTAGAGATATCAAGTTGAAATTAAAACCCTATACTCAAGTGTATATACTTGAAGCTGTGAAAAAATAAAACTTCTAAATTAACGTAAGAAAAGATACGGCCGTTTATGCCGCAAAATAAATAATATTTCGACACTCTCAAGGGAATCAAAATTTATAGGGTATTTCCCGTTGACCTAATACCGTCTTATACTACAAGTATAGAGAATATCTTCTTTATATAGATTTTCCGTTCACTGTGTACGATTCTGATGCGAGCGATACATAATACCTACATACGTTAGAAACACGCATTCAAAGAAAATATACAAGAAAATGATCGGATAAATCGCATATTAAATTACTATTTTTGATTTTATTTGATAATTTTATATGTTTGGTCGACAAAAGAAATAAGTAAACAGGCCTAGCGTAAGCACGGTACTTTGATCCTAAGACCCACTGACGAATGATTGATGAGATTATTATTCAATAGGTAAGGTAGTGCTTGTGTGTATGTTCTGACCAATGGTTGGCCACTCACCTACAGCGTATTTCCCGCTACTAAATCCTGAAACTCTTTGCTCCAAATGTACCAAAAAAGTAGAAATCTGCTAAAAGTGGTCACGCTGCTCGCCTATGGCTCTAAGGATCAAGTGCTTGCGGTGCACCTGGATGGAAACCTCCCTTTTGTTGATTGTAGGTATCGTATATACATAAGTAATAGTATTAATATACCGTAGCGTTTTTTATACTATACGATCAGTTCCTGATTTGACTAACCGTATGACTTCCTCAACGGCTGCTATAACGGTTGAACCTACAAATTAGGAACGATATAATTAGGGCAAGAATAATGTACATATTTTTTCACACCACCTGCTCGGCAATGTCCAATTACATACCATGCAACCTCAACGTAAAGTAAAGCATTATCTCTTAAGGGATATAAAGTTGTATGAAACTCCCTAGGGAATAAAGTGATTTGAATTTGGAACATCAAATTCGTGTTTTCACACTCGTGGAAAACTCTGAGTAAAAAAAATTCCATATGGCATTGTAAAGAGCTTTGTTCGAAAATTGAACCGGCCACCATAAGCAGAACAAAAAAAAATTAGGTGCGTTTGCAAAGGAATGTGAAACAAAAGGCGGTGTTTGGTGCTGTGATTGTCAGTGAATTTTATTGCAATATTCATGTTGATAACAAAATGTCGGGCGATAGTGATGTATGTACCGAACAAAAATGTTACTCTATCCTTCCACAACTGGACTATGTGTCTAACATCAATATTCACTTTTGATTTTTATTAGGTACTTACAAAATGAATACTTAATTTATGGAGCCCTGGCTTTTTATTGTCTCGCAGAAGGTGTGAAAAGTAGAGTATGCTCCTCCGGAATAAAGCCTGTCTTCGTCTTGGGCAGCTTAACCCCTCGCTTCACTCAGGACTCTATATTACCTCCTCGCTACGCTCGGGAGTTAACTCTAGAGCCCCTCGTTATGCTCAGGGTTGTACTATTAAATTTCTTTTATATTGTGAAAAATTGTTTCTACCTATAGTTTATTTAATATTCTAAATGCGATAGAATTCGCTATAAATCACGTAATCAACATTTTAATTTATTATAATGTATCAGATTTAACATAGAGTAGGTATCGGTATGTCGGGTGTCTGCGGTAGACCTCAGCTGGGCACAGTGAACCGACTTCATCACGGAGGCATCACAACTGCGGTCGTGGGCTGGAGATAAAATCACTGATATTTCACCAACTCTGTTTATATGTGGACCCCAAATCCTTTGTGTCGACTCAAATACACCGTTTGAACTGCTGTAAAATGGCAAAACGATGTAGGGTAAATATAATTCTCATTATGTTTGCATACAAGGGTTGCTGTATAAACATCAATAAAGCAACAGTAAATAAATACTTCAGACAGCTTTTTATAGGTATTTCGTTTATTTTGGAGTGATTCTTCTGTTTGTACTTTCTTCCATCATTTTGATGTTATTATACGGGTAGCTACAAAGCTAATTACATTTTATACTAGATTTTGTAATAAAGTTAGCATCAAGCATCAAAGATTACCTAGACTAGAAGAAAAAACTGAAATACGTAGAGTTTAAAATTATTTGAGAGGGTGTCTGAGTCTGCTTCCATCATATCAAGGGAGTTATTGAGAATGTTAAAGGACATAGAGTAGATAACTAAAATATTTGTATTAAATTCTGTTTTCAGAAGCCCTTTAGAAACGGTGTCAAATTGAAATTTCAAAAATTCCAAAAATTCATACGGTTTCAACGGCCCCCCTACATTCATCATAATTATTATGTACGTACGTACAGTCAGCAAAGATAAAGATATACAGGCCCATCGCAAACACTTTGATCCTAAGACCCACAGGTAAGTGACAGATGAGATAAGGTATACTAGGTCAATACATACACACATGTACTATTGATTAAAGATCAAATCAAGATCAACCAATCAATCAATCAAAATTAAGATCAAAGTGTTTGCGATGGGCCTGTATACCTTTATCTTTTGCTGACTGTACATAACATGGGTTATATTGTAAGGTTATGGTCACCAAATCTTGTTTGAATTTATCCGTTGGATTTGTCTACGCTTTTTCAGGACAACGATCGTGTTAATTTGTAGTTTCAATAATATAAGAGGCAAACAGCGTTTACAGAGAAGTCGCAGCCACTGTGTTGTTTATTCTTGTTAATTCAGAAACTAGAACGTAGTATTTAGTACAATTTAATATATCAAAAATACGAGTGTTTTTAAAATTATTGAATCGAAATATTGTTTCAAAGTTTAGACATACAAACTCGTGAACGGACAACGAACTAAGAATGTTAAACAGTCGATCAATAAAAAATAATACGTAGGGCGTTTTCTAATTCCCATTGAGTAACTAAGTGGGCTTTATCGTGATCTTCTATCCGGTAAACGATAAATTTCTATTATAGTGATCGTTTAGGGTGGGGGGGGGGGGAGTGCGACGGTCGTCGGGTAGTTCGCATTATACAACTTTACGTATTCTTTTTTTTCTAGATCCGAAGACACCAAACCGCCATATTTGATTTTCTTTATATATTCAACTATATTATATTCATTTCTTGTTTCATTCTTGCCCACATCCACATTTGCCACTTTGATCCAATAGTCAAGTAAAAAAGCCGGACAAGTGCAAGTCGGACTCACCCACAGAGGGTTCCGTTAAAGACTATAATTTTTTTGATTTAATTACAAATGTAAAGATTTCGGATTTTTCCCTATACTTGTAGTATAAGCCGGTATTAATTGCAAAATTTCATAGTCAACGGAAAATACCCTATACATTTTGATTCCCTTGAGAGTGTCAAAATATACGTTTTTTTGTGGCATAAACAGCCGTCTTAGAACAATTTACATCAATGACAGCCGTATCTTTTTTTGCGTTAACTTAGAAGTTTGATTTTTTCACAGCTTTAAGAAGCTGTAGACTTGAGTATATGGTTTTAATTTTAACTCTATACCTCCACGCGTTCCCGAGATAAAGAGTCTTGACATACAGAAGGACGGACGGACGGACAAACAGGCGGACAACAAAGGGATCCTATAAGGTACGGAACCCTAAAAACAACCACTAGTTTCATGTTCCCACCCAAATAAAGCATTCTAAATTTGGAACAAGCGTGAATAAACGATATACAGAAAAATAAATAAATAAAACGAGCTAAACGTACGCCTGGCTGCTCGGAATATAGCTCAAATAAAAAAAACAACCCACCAGTTCTAGTTAGCTTCCGTTGTCGTGTTACGTCATTGAAAAATCCGTAATAATAAAATGAAATTGTAAAAATTTAGAGCATCGTAAAATGTGATTCAAATAGTTACTACATTTTTATTTATTTTCCCGTAGTCATTGGTAGAAAGTACAGTACATAACTCATGAAAAAAAATACATCTCGACCCTTGTACCCCGCTCCGCTCAGGATTCTATTCTAGAATTTCGCTGCTCCCGGGATCCAACTTTGTACCTCGAAGGAAATTCCCCTTTTTTCACAGTGTTATCTACAACTATCTTATATCGACACTACCCAGGACTTATTTAAAGGTCTAATTTCAAGCCAAGTGACCTTGCTTGCGTGCATATCTTGCCACTTTGATTTAAAAATATTAAAAAAACACTTTTTTTTTCTTAAGGTATTAAATAAGACATACAGACAGATTAACCGGGCAAATGAAATTATTATAATATTTTATACGATTATTTTATTAGCATCGAACTGGAATAACCCTCTTACTTGTATATATTATTATGTGCATAGGAATACCTATACAGTAAAAAGTGGGCCTGTCCTAATTAGCCACTGTTATTTTTAGTGCCGATGTTCTCGCTACAAAATAAAACTACGATAACTTAGGAATAATGGGTGGGAATGAGTACCATCAAAAGTTTGATGTGGAAAGTTCTACGATCAAACCACGACAAACGAAATGGGACCTAAAAGTGTCTGTGATAGTTAATTTTATTCGTGTACCCATCACCTGACTTTATTGTGGTATTGATGTCGTCGGCATAGTGTAGATTTAGGCATATTATAATCTGCCTAGATGTAGTATTTCTGTTAAAACTATCACAAACTCCGCTTCGCTCTGCTCATCAAATTTATTTGCGTGTAAGCCGAACTCGCTCTGCTCGTCTTCGCACTTATTTTTATTTTTTGGTAAAATATTTTCGATATTTACGATCTGCCTAGGAAACTCATAATATGCCGAATGTACTATTTACCGACGACATTGACATCACAGTATGTTAGCTAAGCATATTCATATAAACATGTTAAGTATATAATACAAGTATGTACAATCATAGGAGTCATTAATAGTACATCACTGCTAAGACCAGGAGTTAAGACGAGTATATACGAGGCCAGTCTCCCTCGCCAGCTTGGCTGGAGAGAAAAAAAAAATCCCATACAAAACAGGGTTTAGGAAAACTGTCAAAACCCCCATGAAAAATCAAAAAATGTCAAATGTCAGACTTTTTCCCCGGTCAAAATGACATGCCTCACAACCCCCCCCCCTACATCATTTTAACCCCCCCCCCCTCCGTACACTAAAACAACCAAGTCAATTCTTTAATTCATTAATTAAGAGAAAAGTTTAAGGAAATTAATATATTTACGGTCCCATGTGAATTTATTTATCAAGTTATTAGATATGTCAGAAAAAATATTGATAATCTCCCGAGGCTTGGTGTGGACCACTCTGTTGAAACCAGAAACAAACATAAACTACCTTTTTCAAAATTCAGACTTGCCAAGGTAGGTACCTCTTTTGTAGGACATGGTATAAGGTTTTATAATAAACTTCCAAAGGAGGTCCTTAGTTTGCCTGAAAATAAGTTTAAACCATACATTAAGCAGGGACTACTTAAAAAAGCTTATTATAAAATCAATGATTATCTGGACGATAATGAAGCATGGTGTAATAAATAATAATAATCTTTATCAAAATTGTAAGTCATAATTAGCAAATTTTAATACGAAATGTTTAATTCCTCTAAATCTTAAAATCTTAAGCCCTTTACAGTTAACTAATATGTAAACTGACTTTGCTGTAAAAGGTAATAGACAATGTAAGACGGATTGACTAAGATCAATATTTTTTTTTCTCTTGGACATAATTCCTATGGTTTTATATTTGCCTTTACTTAAGTAGGTATAAGAAAATTGTATAGATTAAGTTTATGTTACAAATGAAAAAATGCATGTTTGCTAAGTTTCTTGCCCTTCTTCTTAGCAATACTAATCGAATGGTGCGGATGGTTAGGCATTATGTATATATAATATTTTATTCCTATATTTCTTTATTTTCTTTATAACTTTATTACATTTTAGTAGCCCAACTTTAATATTTTTTGTATGTATTTCCCGTATTTATTTATCAACTTGTTTGTTCGTTGCATCATTTATACATAATATTTTTATTCCTAGATTTCTCTATTTTAAGTAGGTGTATATTTAAATTTTTGTAGCCCAACCTAAATATTTTTTGTATGTATTTCCCTTATTAGTTTATACATATTATTTTTTTATATATTTTTTTTATTCTAAAGATATTTATTGTAAAGATTAACTTTGACTTGTAGAAAGTATACTTTATGTATCTATTTTACAAAATAAATATTTTGATTTGATTTGATTTGATCAATGAGCGAGTCAGTCAGTCACCGTTTTGTAGCTGTATATATTGGAAAAAAGCAATCAATTATATAAGGTGCTCTAAAAATATCTGCCATGGCTGCAATGGGAGATAGTTTTGTGTATGTACTTTACAATAGTGAAGAAATTTTATACCCCGGAATAGTTATATAAGTTTGAGAAAATAAAGTAAATAAATAAATATTTACTTCATTCCACATAAAGTGATCTACAAACTACGAGCAATGTGTTGTTTCATAAATAAAAATAATTTCTATCTCTTTCCAGCTGTTTTGTGTTATTACAGGATGATTTTATGCAAGTAAATCAATTCTGACCTATGAGCACATTTTTTTGTAAGAAAAAATGTATGACGTTAGATCATTAAAATATCGTTACTATTATAATCTAAACACTTAATACACTCTCCTATTACAGCAGTGGCAAATATTTTTAGAGCACCTTATATACTGTGTAAAAAAGAAGACGAATATGTCGAATATTTTTATTTTTAATATTTTCATTTTTATTGTGTAGACATATACCATGCAATATAAGGTGACTTTCGTTTATGTAGCCAAATTCGAACTGGAGACTCGGTAAGTGGTCGATTCGATATTCGAACCTGAGTACAAGAGAGACCGGCGCCCTACCGACTAAGATTATTCATTGTATTACTCTAATTCTATATATACGAAGAAATTAAATATTAATAGCTCCGATTTGTACCGGCAAAACAAGCATAAATGTTGCCGTTGTGTGCGTGCTCTGCTTCGTGCATACTGGCACGCACACATATTAGCCGCGTTCAGTACATTATTGGGAAGACAGCTTACTATTCTGTTTTCACTATGGTATAAGTCCCCTTGTCGAATTACGTAATTTATTTTTGTTTTAGCTGTTTGAAATGGGCAATGTCATTATTTTTCCGTAAACGAGTTTTGGGATCACTCCAAAAAAACATAGCAGTATTTGTAAAAGTGACATATTAATTGTCCATACGAATGATTGGTCTATTTTTAAGAAGTATTAAACCACAGACGTATAATATAGTAGCAGACCTAACATTAATAATAAACGCATAGAGTCGAGTTGAGTCGACGCGTGACAATTTTAGCTCAGTGAACTTCGGGCTCTTTTAAATATAAATATTGCTTGTTTCTAAACAAAATATATACTAAAGATTAGTTTAGGAATTAACAAAATGTTCTAAACATAAGCCAGCAAAAAAACCCATTTTTATACGTTTCTTCGTACCATGAACCTTAAATGTAGTTTATTTTGTGTATGGAAACTTGCCACGCTATTTAATCCTTATGTTTGGTCTGCTACGTAGTAATAATTATACGTCTGTGGTATTAAACAGTCATTTTCTAAGATGTCTAATAAGGCGCTGGAGATTTTTGTTTATACGCATGAACACGTGAAATGTCTCTTAAATACGAAAAAAGCCGTACGACTATTGTATACTTATGTGTATACTTGTATTGTACTAATAAAATTTGTACCTTGTTAGTTATGTTTTATGATTTAACCAAAAGCTTTGAGTGGTTTCCGTAGCTTTTCACTTTACATGTCGGAGAACGTTTATTTTTAACGCTTACGTACAAATTACTCGATATACGTGGGTAGTAATTTACTACAACAACTATATTTTTGTTGATAAGCTTACGTAGTACTATTATAATAATCGGTGGATAAACAGTGTGTTATGTTCTGACTATTATGATTATGACTTTACTTTATTTTATTTTAGATATACAACGTGAAATTTAAGTCATTTTGCGAACGAAAACTGGTGATAGTACTCATAATACTCGTCCATATGAACAACTTTTACTCTGAAGCCAACCCTGAAATCGTGAAAAAAAAAACAGCAGATTCATACATTTGGGTCGAGAAGGTATTTAAATTTTCTATGGAACAGCTGATATTTTTTTTACGATTTCAGGGTTGGCTCCATATTAAAAGTTGTTCATATGGACGAGTAGTATTATCAGTTTTCGTTAACAAAATGACTTAATTTCACGTTGTATAAAGAAGCCCACAAAATGACGTTGCTGTGGAATTTACGTCGTAATCTTTTATAGTTGTCATGTTATTGGTCATTGGTTTCGCAAGTGTAAGTCAAACGAGTATGTAACACAAAACCTGTAAAAACCGGTCAAGTGCGAGTAGGACTCGCGCCCTGAGGGTTCACCCATTTAAATAAGTTCATAGACTTAAATGATTTGAATAAAATTTACAAACTTATCAGTACATAAAAATGTAGGAAACAAAACGGTTAAATTAAGTTGGTCGACTATTCCAGTACGTAACACTAAGCCTGTTTTAAAAATCGATGTTTTCAGTATTTTTTTGGAATACAGTACATGACGCGTAACAGCATATTACGGTCACGTAGTGCCAACCTTGCGGTACGGTGTCATCTTCTGGGGAAATGCAACTGACAAACTTCATCCGTTCAAAGCACAGAAAAAATGCATTCGAGCAATGTTTTATCTTAGACCCTTTGATACATCCAATTTTTTAAGAAGCATAAACTTATATTTTTGAAGTTTCCGTTTTTGTAAAAACTAATCTTGACCTACTTACCAAATTAAAAAGCACTCGGCACAATTATAACATAAAAGCATTCCAACGTAAAACACTTTACGGAGAGTATTTTCGGCATGGCGTCTACCATCTTTAATAAACTTCCAAACTCTATAAAAAAAGAAATATAAAGTGTTACATCTTTTAAAAACAAATTAAAAGACTTTCTTGTTAACAGAACGTACTACACAGTTAAGGAGTTTTTAACAGATAGGTAATAAGTTGGAAACATCAGCCAGATAAGTTTCAACTCAAAAAATATATATACTATTTTTTCAAGATTAGTAATAAATATTATAAATGTTACAAAAAATATAATATTAATAATTTCTTAATGTGGGATATGAAGTTTAATGATTATTTGTAGCAATTAATAAAGTTTCATAATGTTTATCTGTTATTAACATAATTTAATCTGTTATTTAAGGTTTATTTTTCTTAATATGCTTAAAATGTTTTCTTTGTTATTGAGTATTAAGTTTATATTTTGTATGCCGAATGGCAAAGTATATTGGACAATTTTTTTATGTTTAACAACCCTTTTTCTTTTTCTGCACAAATAAAGATATTCTCATTCTCATAATATACAGAAAAATCCAAATTCCCGACTAGTTTAGTTTTTGGGGTCTATTATACCCGTAACAATATTTAATAATGGAGATTAAAAAAAATAAAAATTACATTTCTCCTCTACTTAATTCTAGATAATGACACTTCACATCCCGACATGGGACCACCCCTAAAAATAATTTCATTTAATTTAATTTCAACATATCAGAATTTCAGGTCTGTAATTTATTCCGCTAAGCTAGGCATACCCATGACATACCCGGACGGACAGACGGACAGACAGCAGAGCGACAATAATAGGGCTCCGTGTTGCCCTTCTGTGCAGATTCATCATCCAATATCTCGCAATCCATATCTTATCTTTTTTTGGACAAACCCCTTTAAAAGATTTAGACGTCTGGTTTTAAATGGCTACAATTTATTGAATCGATGAAAGTTTCTTAGCTGGCAATTGTAGAGTCTGAAATAAATCACGTCCAATTGCCGTTTCTCGGTTCTACACTTTGCGTTCACTCCATTTACGTAAAATAGAGCTGGTCTATGTCATATAAAAAGAGCGCACCACGTAACAGACCCCGCGAATTACGCGAGTTTAGTTTTTATTTTAATGGGTTAAATAGCTTAGACAGCTACATTTTCCTACCAGGCTATATGGATAGTGGGGCGTAGCAGCGTGATTTCCCCCTATCCTGGAATACAGCCAACGAAAACTAGAAAGATATTTCTTTTGGAATATTTCAGAGTGCAGATTATTACTTATTCTATTTTCATACATTCTAGATAAGTCTATTTGCATAAGTAAAGTGTCTAATGCTTCAATCTCGTTATTCTGGAATGTGAGATTTTGATCGAGTTTGATAACATAAACCCTGTTATCATATTTAATGTTGCTCTTTTTTCGATGAAAATTGCACAATATTCTTCTTTATATTTGCACTAGCCGTTGCCCACCGCTCCGCCTGTGTTTATTTAATCTTTGCCCAGTTTTCGGCTTCGGTGTTATTTTATAAACAACCATTATATTATTTATTTAAAAAAAATCGCATCCAATTCTGTTTAGTAGTTCTCGAGTTAAAAACGTTTATTAAATATTTGCCCCGTTTTCGGGTTGGGCGTTATTTTATGAACAAATCTGTTGAGTGATACAGATAAACAGATGGACGAAAATTCTAAAAATTGTGGTTTTGGTCTCAGTACAATAACAATAATCCATTACATCTAAAATTTTGCAAAAATATTTAGTGTCCAGGCGCGACATAGACATCAAACTATGTTTCTTACGAAAATCTCGACTAACCTTGAAAGGGCATCATCATCGAACACTGTTATATGTAGGTTCTCTATCACCTTTAATCAAGTCTTGTACAGGATCTATAGCGTGTAACTAACATTGATAAATTAATAACAAGATGGCTCCTCCAGGATTGTATCGAAGCCTTTCGACGCTCGCGTTCTCAATATAGGAGGGTCCAGAAGGATTTATTCGGTGAAAGGTTGTGTGTTCCAATACATAGAGATAGATAAAATATGTGGTTCAACCCTCGGTCTATTGAGTAATAAAACGACAGAAATTATGGTCTTACATGTGGCCTACTGACTAGTTCTATATTTTCTTTTTACTTACGTAAATAGGTAGAGGTATAAATGAGAATATCGAACATACAAAAATAAAGATGAAAATAAAAACTGTTTTCCCAGGGTTTGTATACAAGTATTTCGATTTCCATGCTTCTTGGTCTAAAACGAAACGGAAATATGGAACAGTATTTGTAGTTTTATGGTTTCGTTTTAGCATTACAGTGATTTTACGATTCACTGAAAACAAATCTAGTAAGGTTTCAGGTTATCTAGAGTGTGTGGGCGAAAGAGTCGATGTTCGGAATTTGAAACTCTCAGTGGAACATTGAACACAATCGGTAAAATTTTTGGTAATAATAAAATCCTTTAACAATACATACTGCTACAGTTCAGCTTGCAGTATTCGTTGCTAAAAGTAAGTAACAATAAATATTATTATTAGAGTGCATAACAAACTAGAAAGGATAAATTATAAACAAATGTAAAGACAAGAATCGGGCCAGGATTCGAACCTGCGACCTCTTGTTATCGAGACAAGCGCGCTACCGACTGCGCCACCGAGGTACTTACCTAGACCGTTGAATTTTTCTACCATGTCCACCGAATATATATAAATTTTTTTTTGTATAATTTAACTATTTGATCTAACCAGCTTGTTATGCACATACTGAACGCTCACTTGTTTTGATAATAAGAGGTCGCAGGTTCGAATCCTGGCCCTAGGATTTTTTTCAAATTCTTGTCTTTACATTTGTTTCTAATTTATCTTTTCTAGTTTGTAATGCACTCTAATAATAATATTAAGAGTATTCCAAAGCGATGGATTTCACAATAAAAACTCTCAGTAACAATACTTCTTAAACACAATAGATAACTTATAGCAATCAGCTAGTTACAATTTTATCATAGTTGTGGTAAAATTGGCTATACAATATAGGTATTACTTTAATTTATGTCTCCATTGTCAAATTATAGCTTTTTTAAACGGCTGCGACGGGAATTTGAGAGTTTGTTCACTTTTGACGTTTAATTATAATTCTTTTTAACCGAGCTTAACTCTAGTTGGGCTAGTCGTCCGCTCTCTGCTTTCAGTGTCGTAAATTATGGCTGGCCTTGACCAGAGTAATACGAGGATAGAGTTATTTTCTGAAGATAAGACCATGGAGAAAATATTTAGAATTTCCTTGTAAGTAGGGCAAAACGTAGAAAACCTGAACAAACTGAATAAAACTACAGTGTACAAAGGCGGAAGTTGTAAAATGTTTGAGTAAGTTTAAAAAGTGGACTTGTTGCTTCAAAACACAAAATGCGATATGTGTTATCTTTAAGTTATTAATGAAAAAACACATGTAAGTTTAACGTCTAATAATTTAACTGAAATAGTTTTTGGCCCAAAAGCTCGGGTTATTGTCGAATTGCATAAAGCTAGGGTTTCTCAGCTTGGTTCTCGCACTTTCCTTCTTTCTATTTTCCTATAAAAACTGATAATAGCGATTTTTACTTTGGAATGTGAATTTTTTAAGGAAGGTTAAAAAATTAATTAATTTTGTGAAATTAGACGGGTTAAATTTATACTGTGTTTTCTTCGTCCAAAGCAATTAGACCAATAGCCAACCAATAATAGATTCTACAAAAAGCTCAAAAGTCTACCATTGCCCTTGTTGTCTTGGAAGAGTAGTACCATAGACTATAGTAACTTGTATTATTTAGTCTATGGTAGTACATACCGGTTGAACCCTCTAGCTATAACAAAGGACTTTTTGTAACTTAACTAAAAAAGATTTGGTCACCCATACAATTATGACCGCGCATACCGTCGCTTTTTTATGATTTAATTACAAACGTATAGTTTGAAGATTTTTTCCTATACTTCTAGTATTAGACGGTATTACTTGCAAATTTCATAGTTCTAGTTCAACGGGAAATTCCCTATAAATTTTGATCCCCTTGAGAGTGTCGAAATATACGATTTTTCGGCATAAACGGCCGTATATTTTTTCATGATAACTTAGAAGTTTGATTCTTTCACAGCTTCAAGGGAATATAGACTTAAATATATAGTTTTAATTTCAACTCGATACCTCCATGCGTTCCCGAAACAAAAGTTCTTGACAGACAGATAGACGGACAGACGGATAACAACGTGATCCTATAAGGTTTCCGTAGTTTTTTCCTTTTGAGGTACGGAACCCTAAAAAAGATATTGACCGCCAAAGAAGCACTAATGCTCCGGTGACAGAGACGACGCTCCACAAAATCTATGTTTACATAATAGCCTATGTGCATTATTTACCGCCGGGAATATATACTTATATTGTCAGTCACGTGTCGCGTCAAGTAGGTTGGCAATTTAAAAAAAAAAACGGTTTTGTATTCTCCTAGTGATTTTGATTACATTATAAAGCTAGAGAGTTAATTTTCAACCTGTATATGCGTATACTGCAAAGTCAGAAAATAAAACAATATAATAATCATTCAAAAGTAATAGGAACAAATTAATTTACAAATTATTTTGATTCATCAAAAATTTATGTAGAACCATAGACGAGTCTAACCTATAAAGAAAAAAAAACAATTTCTATTTAACAAAAAGTATGATAAAGAATTGTACGGCTTGCCTAAAACAAGGGGGTATAGACAAAAACAAGTAAATATTTATATCAAAATTGAACCCATTTGAACGCTGAAATAATTGAAATTCTTACCCGGGAATGAACCTGAAAATACTTCAACTGCCTTTACTAAAACTTTTAAATGTTAAATTTTATCATAGTCCTTTGCGTTTTTAAATTTGACGCATGACGCAAATTGGTCGTAGATATTAAGAGCAATCTCGTTATAATGATAGTTAACTAATTTTGTAGAGGAACACTTTGAAATTGTCCCAAAAATTACTGCATTTGAAAGGCTTTTAATATGGTAGAATAATGTAAAATAAATGCTTTGCCTACTATAATCCAAGGTCAGGAAGCTATTTCTCATAATCATAGAAGGAGAAAGTAACAAGGATCGTGGGTGGTTATAGAACCTACCCTCAAAGGTCACGAGAAGCTGGATGACTCTTTATTAGGAATAGTTGGAAGAATCTCTTGACCATTAATAGAGGTGTTATTTGGTGAGACCTATGTTCTAATTAACATGGTCAACTAATATCAACAATTGGCCTTTTGCCAAAGGTAGTTATTCCAACGCATTGTTACACAATTTTTTTTTTAGAAAGAAACATCGCTTTGCTTTTGAATTATCCTACAGTGATAATGACGGTCTAAGTGCTGGCACTTAAGGTGATTTGGAGATTATTTTGACAAACGTGAAGAAATAAAATATATAAAATTATTTATTGCAACAAATCCGGGATTTGAAAACATAAATGTTTAAATAATCTCTACTGGCACACATGAGCACATAGCCGTGGACGTGAGTCAATGTTTGTGCGCCGTATGTGCTCCAGTAGAAAGTTAGACAAATGGACCCACACAATAGCGTACGTAGCATCTGCGTGCATATTCTGCGCAGCAATAGAATAAGCAAGCAAGGACTTCTTTTGCTCAGCGAGGTCATGCCTTTTTTGGTCCATACGTTCAATAAAATTGACAGGGAATGAAGTATTAACTAATAACCAAAGTTAACCATTTCAAACATTATCTCTCAATAAATGGCTGGTGGGTGGTATCAGCTGAGGACGTGGAGACTTTACTGAACAATGGAGTGTTGTGGCAGTATCGACTCAGATTTAAGATTTTATATAATTTCATTACCACCGATATTATAAAGTAAACAAATGTAACTTAAGCACACTGGTAACATTTAATACGCTGAGAGCTACTCGTTACAAAACAATGATAAACTACCTTAATGATTAAGGGTCTTTCAACTGTTTTGTATTAATATGCTGACTGGGTCAACTACTTATTTGATCAATGTAAAACTTGGACACGTGTTTTTTCAAACCTTTGTCTTTCCATTTTCAGGTCTGTTATCTAATTGGACACATTTCACTCGATAGATTTTATTTTTGAAAATTATGCCTTTTTAAGTAATTAAATTAAAGTTAAATAATTTAATTAAAGTTAGGTGGTAGAGCTAATGCCGAGCTCGACTGTGGAGGTACCACCATCTTACTCGTAAATCCTCCCGAAGTTATTCGGGGGAGAGTAAGAGGACAGCTCTCAGGAAAAAAAAACCAGGCGGCCCACCATTGCCTGTGACCGATGGATGGCGGTATATCCATCCCCAATTGCCGGGCCTTATATAAATCAGACTGGTGACGGGCAGCGGCGTCACTGGTGCAGGGGTTTCGGCACCGCGCTCACCAACCCGCCTGCCCAGCGTGTGTGAGTATGGGCATTTCTTCCAGGAGAACCACCGAGAGTGGCGAAATCCTGGAAAGGCCTCTATGTCCAGCAGTGGACGAAACAGGCTGATGGATGGATGGATGGAAGTAATTAATTCGTTTTATGTCTAAACGGCTTGAGTTTTATGTCTGAAATTACTCATATGACAAGAAAACATGATTTATTTAAAACCTCCTACATCAAATACTTTTTAGTAAAATCCAGAAAAACCTCGAAAATTCACTGATTTTGCGTGCCGGCAGTGCGCGAAGCGAGCGTTCTAATGTAGACTTTCTGGCAACAGACTAAAGTTCAAAATCACTCAGTAAGATTATCGTGCACCATGGGGAACAATGATGTAATGTGAGTTTTGATTAATACAATTTCACAAAGTTCGGCTTTGTGATATGCAACCAAGATATATAAATAATATGTTTCATATAAAATGTCTTAAAGGTTCTCCAACACCACTCAAAACAAACTTAATTTCACAAAATATAAAAGATCTATGATAAAAATAGCAACACTTGATTAGTTAGTACCAATGACAAGCGTTCTACTTATTCACACCTCAAAAAAACTTTACCTATTTATTTCGGAAAGATTTTGTTGACTAATGTAATACAACTAGGTAGGTAGTTAGTAAAGTTTAGTTTTTAACCAACATACAATGGATAAAACATCGTTAGTAAAAGCAGTCAAAACTTTAAAATGTCAGAACACTCGCTCCGAGTCGAGCAGCGACACGAACGGAAACGCAAAGAAAGTTTAGTTAGTAAGTATTTCTGTTGTGGCTAATGTTAGATATGATGATAAAGCAAAGTAGCTAATCTTAAGTTTAGACTTGAGCACTAACTTATGTTAATTTATTTAATCTTAAGCCGACTTAACTTAAGAACAACCGCTAACTAACGACTAAAAATGTTTAAGTAAACGAAAATATGAAATAATATTACCTAGGTATATGTCTTGTAGCCAAATCCATCGCTTTGGATACTCTAAATATCATTAGACTACATTGAAAACTAGAGAAGATAATTTTCTTAGGTTGTCGATATCCTTCCTTTCAACTAAGCTAAATATTTTCAAAAAAATCTCCGGGTCACGATTCGAACCTGCGACCTTCTTGTCGTGAAAGCAGGATTTCGAATTATGAACCGAGGAATTTGTTCAAAATATTTGTTTTATTTAGGTGCTTGATCTGATGCCTGGCTCGACTGTGGAAGTACCAACATCTTACTTGCAAACTCCCGAAGTTATTCGAGGGAGAGTAAGAGGACAGCTCTCAAACAGCCACAATCGGGTAGCCCACCATGCCTGGAACCGATTGGTGGCGGTATATCAATTCCCAATTGCCGGGCCATATATAAAACAGGCTGGTGGCAGGCAGCGGCATCAGTGGTTAGTATAGGTAAAGATAAGACGTTTATCATCAAACCTAGCATTAGTTGTAAAGTAACTATAAAGCTCTCCTTCTTATTGAATAAAAAAATCTTCTGACTCGATACATTTTAATTCTGTATAATACAATACTGTTTTTTTTTAACTTTGCATAAAAATGTCAATTTAACGTACCTTTTGAACACAAACAAGTATTGGAAACTAGATTCACTAATAATATTGGTTAACAAATTGCATTGAACATTGTTACTTTGTCGGTGTACAAAGCAAATATTCGATAGCAAGTAACAATTTGTTGAGAAATTTCAATTTAGAGATTCCACCTTTAATCTCTGATGTTAAAATTGTGAGCTGAGTTTTTGTGGCGGTGAGTGCAGATATATTATACGCATCAAGATATCATACATAATTATGAACGTATGGTGTCACTTTACGTAAAACATACATCTTATTTTGGTAAAGTTTTAATTTTGATTATACTTGGTTGTTCTCACGAAGTCCGTTTGACTATATAGGTAGTTGTAGCAGTGCGTGGACACGAGCTTCTTTCTGTGTGCGTAACCTCGAGAGCGCTACAAAACGCGCTACACATACAAAACGTGCTTATCTGTACATGTTACTACTACAGCCTTAGTCAAACGGACTTCGTGAGATAATCCAATTATAATTTCTCGAACATTCGTGGCAACGGACCCCCACAGGCTACCACATTCGATAAACACCAAATACATTTATTTACTTATTTTACCGGGACATAAGACATCTTTTGTTTACCCTTTTACGCGACATTTAGCTTGATGTACTTTGTTATAATTTTTTGGATACATTTTTTGTAAAAACAAAAGTATTATACAAAATGGTATAATGGTATACTCAAGACTACATGGCTCACTTATGACAATGTTTACAATGTGTTTGTTACTTTGCACACTAGTTAACAGCAAATGTTTGCTAAGTTTCTTGCCCTTCTTCTTAGCAATACTAATCGAATGGTGCGGATTGTTAGGCATTATGTATATATATTATTTTTATTCCTATATTTCTCTATTTTATGCAGGTGTATAACTTTATTATATTTTAGTAGCCCAACCTTAATATTTTTTGTATGTATTTCCCGTTTTTATTTATGAACTTGTTTCTTCGTTGCATTATGTATATATAATATTTTTATTCCTAGATTCCTCTATTTTATGCAGGTGTATATTTTATTTCCCGTATTATTATATATATATATTTTATATTCTAAAGATATATTATATTGTTAAAATTAACTTTAACTTGTAGAAAGTATGTATCTATGTGTATCTATTATGTATCTATTTTGCAAAAATAAATATTTTGATTTGATTTGATTTGCAAGATGACACTGAGGCACGTATAATGTCAGAGCCAACGAAGCCACGGACAAAAGCTTAAAATTATACCATTTAAAACAAACCACAGACCGATTCTAAAACGAGGGCACACACCATAATATGACAAAAAAAAAGCCATAATATGGCAAGTAACATGTTGCGGCTGCAAAATTTTGCCATAATATGGCGTAAAACGCCTCAGAGGTTGGTTTCAAGAATGACGTATTGAAGAGGCCCTTGTGTCTCTTGGTGTCTGACTCAGACTTCTGAGTCTGAACTCTTAGTTTAGTTTAAACTTCCCAAAACTTCAGTACGAGTGTGTCACAGGCACTAACGCTCTGATAATATTTATAGTGTTTATGCATCTCAATCTAACGTGACAAGCCTTTTGTCTTTACTCGTAAAGCCTATAGTTAGTACTGAGTTGAGTTGAATGCTTTATCATTATCAGCGATGCAGTTTTTATTATAGAGCGTTATTGTACACTAGCTTTTGCCCGCGACTGCGTTCGCGTGGGTTTCGGATATAAATTCGAATCAGACTTCCCATAGATTTATTTAATAGCCTTTGCCGTTTGCGTCTATTCAATCTTTGCCCCGTTTCCGGCTTGGGCGTTGTTTTATGAACAACCCTTATAGCCTTTGTGTCGACCAGGGTCACTACGATGATAATAAAAAACCACATCCAATTCCGTTTAGTGGTTCTCGAGTTAAAACGGAACAGACAGACAGACAAACAGATAGACAAAAATTCTAAAAATTGCTGTTTCGGCCTCAGTACAGTACCAATAACCCATTTCATTTAAAATTTCGCGAAAATATTCAATGTACAGACACGACTTTTTTACTTCTTTATTATTAGTATAAAGATTTACAGGTAAAAGTAAATTTTATTCTGGAATCTGCTTCGTTTCTATTGTTAAAGTACAAGTATTGCAGAAAATCCAATAATCCCCACGTCTATAAATAGAAAGGTCAAGCGACCGGGGAGGGTGGCAAACACGTGTAGACCAAAACGTGAAAGAAATCTGAACACAGATACATTTCTGCCTTTTTTTCCCAGTTTTATCCTCAGCAGTGCTTATTTAGTTAGCTTTTGCCTTAAATATGCCGAATCACTCGTTGAAGCAAAGGAGTTTGAATGCATATTGAAATAATGTAAAGTTCTCGAAAGAAGCTTGTCGACAATTCCGAGCTCATTTGTGCTTCTTGGAAGCGGGGCTCGGAAACGCTTGAAACAGTTAAAGTACAGCTGCAACTTACATATTTACACCACTGTACCTGTTTGCCCGATTTTTTTGCAACAATTATTGCATTTGGGGATTCTTTACGCAGTATAAGGGCTGCAAACGCATTACCTGTTTTTCACAGAAAACAATTTGCTCTTTACAGATATTTAACAAAGAAAACCAACTACTTACAACATAATAAAAAAGTATTTTTATGAATATCCTACATATTTTCTGGAATTTACTGCATTTTTTTTTTTACTACTTTTTCTCTACTGCTATGACAATAGAAGACAATAAACTAAAATTCTAAATTGTAATTATCTATCAATACGGATGACACTCCTAATAAACTTACCTACAAATAATAAACCTATTTATTTTTATGTAAATACTAGTATACTTGTTAACCAATCTGCAAACTGAGTTATTTTACGATTCCGTATCCAAAGGGCAAAAGGAAGCCTTATTAATGTCACTCTACCGTCTGTCCGTTCGTCCATATGTCTCTCTAAGATTAACCAACTTTTCTTAAGTTTATCATTAAACTTAACATAATCTATAATAATAATAAAGTAATAAAAAGCCGGGTCTGAACATTTAATATTTTTGCGAAGTTTTAATTGAAACGAGTTATCAGCATTGTACTGAGGGTAAAATTAAAACTTTTTTGGAAATTTTGTCTGTCTGTATGTATGTTCCGTTTTAACTCGAGAACCACTCTACGGATTTAGATGCGGTTTTTTTATTGTCATCGTAGTGACCCTAGTCGACATACAGGCTGTAAGGGTTGTTCATAAAATAACCGCCAAGCCGAAAACGGGGCAAAGATTGAATAAACGCTTTAATTCTGGAACCACTCAACGGGTTTGGATGTGGTTTTTTGTTTTATTATCATTGTAGTGACCCTGGTCAATACATAAACTATAGGAGATGTTCATAAAAACGCCCAAGCCAAAAATGGGCAAAGATTCACTGAACGCGTACGAAGCTGCGGGCAAAAGCTAGTAACACATATAAAATAGTTCCGTGACCGACTGACAAGACCAAGCACAGCCTAAACCGCTGAAGATAGAAACATTAAAATTGAAACATACATTTTAAAGAGTGCAAGGGTGCACTACGTAAAGATTTTTTGAAAATCAACCCATGATTGGATGAAATGGTGTAAAAACGTTTGAATCGAAAATATCTAGTATTTCCTGCGTGTATCAATTTGAAACATGGTACGAATACTTTTAATACAAATTATAAAACACGTATTACAGCATTTTTCAAAAATCATCCCCTAAAAAGTGAATTGGGGTGCAAAAGTTTGTAAGGAAATTCGTATTCCCTGTTTGGCATAAAAGTTGGCATAAAATTCCTGAAAAGAAAAAATAAACATTTAATTTAGGTTTAGGGGTGCACCAAGAAAGGATTTTTCGAATATTAAACCCCTAAAGATTCAAAGATTCAAAATGTTTATTTTTAAAATAGATACATAAAGTATACGTTTTACATGTCAAATCTAATCTGTATAAAAATAATATTTTATAAAGAAACAAATATGATACTTACGGGAAATATAAAAAAAAACTATATTTAAGTTGGGCTACTAAAGTTATACACATGCATAAAATAAAGACGTATTGGGATAAGAATATTATTATACATAATGCAATTAATAAATAAGTTGATAAATAAACTGAATAGACCATAAATAAATATAATGCCTAACCAAATATATACTAACATAAGTAAAAAATCAAAATATTGTATATACCTACATAATGCAATGAATAAATAAGTTAATAGATAAATAAACTTTAAATAGATGTAATGCCTCAATTCGCCCATTCGATTTATCTTGCTAAGAAGAAGGGCAAGAAACTTAGCAAGATCATGTCTTTTTTTATCAGTTTTTTTTTCTCAATATGGCTTAATACTTTTTAACTTACATAAAATTATACAAAACAATGTATTAAACTTGAATAACTAAAGGATAAAAATATAAAAGACACAATGAAATTGTGTCATGAGGGAAAAAAATACATCTTAGTCTACCTGTCTAATGAGAAAATGTTTTGTAAATCGTTTTCCTGACGGAATGCAAAAGTTCTACGGGAAAATCTGATTCGAATTTACGACTATATCCGAAATACACGCGGACTAAGTCATGGGTAAATGATAGTTAAAAAAAAACAGGGGCCGTCAAAGTTGTCAGTTTTAAACCATTTTGTTACGGGGTCTATTTCAACAACTAAACTAGTTAGGAATTTGAAATTGCTACATACTATATACCATATTTGAACTTGCTGTATATTATGTATTTACACAACAAATATCGAAAACGTTGATTTTTCATTTAGTTTTAGGGTTATGTACGCGACCAACTTATTTTTGCAGTTTTGTTTATTACATTTTGTAGCTTGTAATTTTTGTTCAAATTATTTAAGTCTAATAGCTTATTTGAATGGTACGGAACCCCCAGGGCACAAGTCCTACTCGCAACTTGACCGGTTTTATTACTTGAAGCTTATAATAAAATATCTTTAGCGAAACCAGTAAAAAACTTACATTGAAATCTTGCCTTCACCTGAGTAGACTCTATAAATTCCCAAGTTGGACTTTTTAATGAATCATTTATTACTCCCAGGAATAAAGTTCCAGGCTAGCCCGGAACTTGTGATGGAGTCGTAAATAATCTGAAGATCTTGGTGAAAAGGTCATGACTTATTTGTAACTTTTTATAAAATGTCCCTCCTGTTTGAAGTATGTTGAGACGACCGAAGACTTACAAAAATATAGAGTGGACAGATTCTATCGAAAGGATATCACAATATAATAAATTAAAAACCTATATGAAGGCATAGGTGATTGATATCGTAAATAGACCACTTTTCACCAAAAATGAAAAATGTTTGCTTCAACTTTTTTTTATTTCTGCATTAAATTGAGTTAGTCACTTTGTATTGGGAAGTGCAGTGGTGTAGTGGGATGCTTAGTAGTAGCACCTTTCCAGAACGGCCGGTCGACCTGCTTTGCTTTGCTTGCTTCTCTGTATGCTTCCTAGCTAGCAAAGTAGTGATAAAAGAAAATTTATAAACACCAAAAAGTGTTATAAATGTCTGTTGTAAACGTTTACGTTTATGTCATCACCAATATACAGCAACGATGTGTCAAGAGGTCACAGCGTTGCTGTTATAAGACATTTATAACACTTTTTGGTGTTTATAAATTTTCTTTTATCACTACTTTGCTAGCTGGGAAGCATACAGAGAAGCAAGCAAAACAAAGCAGGTCGACCGGCCGTTCTGGAAAGGTGCTACTACTAAGCATCCCACTACACCACTGCACTTCCCAATACAAAGTGACTAACTCACTGATTTTTAAAGCACTTATAACACAGCTGTATAACAGTTCTAAGAACAGTGACTTAGAGCAACTATGTTGTACAACAGGACTTAATTGTACTTTTTTATGGCAAAGTTGGCCTAGTGTGGCTTCCAACTATTGATCTGGAAAAGGCCTCTGATCGAGTACCTAGGACCGCCTTCTGGACAGTCTTGGAGAAGTTAGGCTGTCCTGTGAAATTTGTTCCCATAGTGCGCCAATTCCATGAAGGAATGACGGCCAGAGTTCGGTTTGAGGACAATTTCACAGAGCCGTTTCCGGTCACCAGTGCTGTTAAACAGCTTGCAATTTACTTTGCTGCCGTGATGAACGACGTCTTGAGGAACTGCACTAACCAAATTGAGTTAAACGTCAGAACAGACAAGAGTATCTTCGACCTGTCCCGCTTTAGAGCTAAGCGCGAAACACAACAGCGCACCGTGTTAGAGGTACTGTATGCAGATGCATGTTTGGACCTGTCATACCGGAAATTTGGCCTAGTGATAAGCGTATCGAAAACCCAGGTCCTAAAACAACCTGCAATAGGGGTACGTGCGAGCTATGCTGTCATTACCTTGGCTGGATAACAACTGAAAAAAGTACAAACATTCCGTTACCTCGGCAGCCTAATACGAAATGACAACCATCTGGAGTCTGAAATTTCTTCAAGAATTGCCAAAGCTGCAGCCGCTTTCGGAAAATTGAACCATAGAGCCTGGAACTCACACGATTTGCGACTTCGAACTAAACTTGCCGTGTTTAAACCATCATTTATTATTATTATTATAGTAGCCATTTTACAGCATTCAGGTTTTCTTAGTACAAGGAAAAGAAATAAACAATCCAATCCAGAAACATGCAACTTAAAATTAAACAAACGAATAGTAAATATTATATAGCATGCACAATTATCTCTTTAAACTTTTAAAACACAGATTATTAATGACATGTCAATTAACAATATTATAATATTTTATTGTGAATGTTTCATATTGATAAAAAAATAATATATAATTATGTACACTTATTAAAGTTCTCACTATCTACTAAACTTAATGTCTTTTTATTTTGTTACTTTAATTTTCAGGTTAGTGAACGACGATTTTATGCTATAAGTCATCCCACTGTTGGGCAAAGGCCTCCCCCATCTCTTTCCAGGTTGATTTATCTCTAGCACACCGTGTCCAGAGCACACCAAGTCCATCAAAACTCTTCAGCTCGTCGCGCCAACGTACGCGAGGATGACCAGGTCGGCGCTTCACATTGCGTGGACACCACTCCGTCAGCTCTCGTGTCCAGCGTCCGTCGGTATATCTCATCACATGTCCAGCCCATTTAAATTTTAGTTTTTTTGCATGGCGTATTACGTCTGTGACTTTTGTTTTTTCTCGTAGATCTTTATTTGATGTTTTATCAATGAGTCTAAGGTTTAGCATGCTCCTTTCAATTATTCTTTGTGTCGTTTTTAATTTCATAATGTTGGTCTTTGTTAGAGCCCATGTTTGTGCCCCGTAGGTCAATATTGGGAGCAGACACGTATCAAATACTTTGCTTTTAATTTTTGTTGGAATTTTCTCGTTTTTAAATATATATTTTAACTGCCAGTACCTTTTCCAGGTGTTTGTTATGCGCCTTTAAATTTCGTCTGACTGACTGTTGTTGAACGACAAGTTTCGGCCAAGATATACGAAACTGTTAACTGTTTCAAGGATTTCACCATCTAGATCTATGTTTAGTGGTTTTCCAGTGTTAGACATAACTTTTGTTTTTTTCGTATTAATTGCTAGCCCTACTTTGTTGCATTCCGTGTTGAATTCGTTGAGCATCTGTTTCAGTTGCCACTCTGAGGTGGCAAACAGAGCGATGTCATCCGCAAAACGTATGTTTGAGAGGTGTCTATCATTAATGTTTATGCCTTTATCGTCCCAGTCCAGTTGCTTGACAACGTGTTCCAGTACTGAGTTAAACAATTTTGGTGATATAGAGTCACCTTGTTTTACTCCTCTCGAGATTTTAAACTGAGGTCCTAACTGATCGAGCTTTATTCTAGCTGAACTTTGTTCATATATTTTTTTCAGGACATTTATATACTTAATATCGATGTTCTCATTATACAATGCTTTCCATATGTAGTAGTGTTCGATTGAGTCGAAGGCCTTAGTGAAATCTATGAAGCCAATGAAGAGAGGTTGGACATATTCTGTGACTTTTCCATTAATTGTTGTATTACGTGGAGATGATCGCACGTACTAAAGCCTCCCCGAAAGCCTGCCTGTTCCACGGGTTGCTGTTTATCTAGAGTTGGTGTAATTCTTGCCAATATCACTTTTGCAAAGCATTTATAAACCATAATACTACCTCTGAAACTTGGTGCGGTCCGAAGAGGGGGAGGGGGTCACAGGGGTCATAACCCCCCCAAAATCATCACGTCAACTTGAAAAATCCCCTAAACTTGACGTTTACGAATATTTGAAACAAATTATTATCTGCCTACTAACGTCTAAGTCAAAAATGTTCAAAGTAACTGAAACAATGCAAACCAAATTTGTAAGGCCCGTGAAATATACGTGCCAACGCGGACGTTGCTGGTGGCGGCCGCGTACCCCATAAAATTCATAGAAGCCTTCCATTTGTAAAAAACTATATTTGCCTGTTTTACTGTTAAAGTTGACTTATTGAACAGTATTACAATAACATTAACATTAAGCGCCTCGACAATTTCCATATATATACCTATACTCTCAACTCCCTAAGGCAGTTTTCTACTATGAGATCAATATTTGCGGTACAAGGGTGTTCTGACCCGGGAAGAGCTTGCTCACATGCAACCCGATTGGCGGAAATCTGTCCAAGCAGGGACCGAAAACTTTGAAACAGCTCGTCTGGAAGCCCTCGACGCTAAACGCTTACAACGCAAGACACGTCCAAAGCCCACATACAACTACACGTACAATTCAAGTGGAAAATTACACTGTAATTCATGTGACAGAATATTTTTGATGAAACTCGGATTTTCCAGCCACATTCGAGCTCATGCCAGAAAGCAATAAGGGTCGCCGTCGACAGATACGTCGAGGAGGACATCATCATAGGGAAGTGAAAAATTATGATTAACTGCACATTTATTTTTTAATATTCAGAAAATGTTTCCTTTATTTGTAACCTTAATTCCTAAATTAAGCATTTATCCAACGTTGGCTTAATTTGATAACCCGTTATTATAGAATTAAAACGAGAGCAGAAGTAGATAGAAAATTATTAACATTGCCCTTGAATTCTACAATTATCAATTTTCCCAAGGTTTTTTTAAACAACTAAAAATAAAGTTATCTATACACATAATTGTTTACTAGCAATAACACGAATAAATCTGATAAGTCAGATATAACATTGAGAGCAGAAATGGCCAGAGCAGGATTCCCCAAGACTCCCCTTGATTACATTCGGATCAGTTGGCAAGCCTTTTAATGACCCGTGCGAGTTTGATGAATGGTGTAACGTTTTTTCAATATTTGAAAGGACACGTTTGAGCTCGGCATTCTCGATAACGAGGACGCATCGAATCGTCCGCACCCTCATCAACCTTAATGTTACCAATCAGCAGAAACGGTGAAAACAGGAGAAAATTTGTATCGGAACGAGAAATAGCTACGTCGTATATCGTTAGATATATTGTACGGGAAGGTTTTAGAAAAGGCATTTATTTATTACGTATCGTAAATTGATTTAAACTTTCTTACTTCCAAGTATCAAGCGATTTTGGGGTTGTAGGCTGTTATTGTTTTGCTGTGTATATTTAGAACTTTTACAAAGCATGATGATGTTGCGAAAGTTTGTCGGGTCAATGCTACGTTACACTGTTGTACACCTTCAAATTACTCCTTTGGGGCACTCATGCTGAGTGGAATCTCTTAGTGTTACTCTTTATGCTTGTTTGGCTTTAAAGAACACCTTTTTTCTTTTACAATCATTATTTTGAACAAAACGAAACGTAGACGCTTTATGCATAAAGCTTTTTGTGTAACTTTTATCGGCTATTAAAAAAGAACTGAAATATCCATTCCGGGCGTTTGTTGCAAACATTTCGATGTTAAGGAAAATTAATTCAACGTAAAGTTGTCATAAATATTGGAGCCAGCATAATCTGCAGCCGAGCTAAATTATTTTTTTAAATCTGACAGCGTTGTACTCGCACATAAGCGCCTTAGTTTGAAATTAATCACCGACGAGCTACGCGGGAAATGGCATCCTGCTTTTATAACTTACAATGAGTTTTTATTGTGATTGACTTAAACACACAATTGCTCGATTTCATTTGTTTGCGTTATTGTTTTTGTTCTTAAATCTTAATCCATTGAGTTCTCATTATTGCAAAATCAAGAATTATACAAAAGATACATTTTAAAGAACTATATGACAACTGTTTTGCGGATCTGGCAGTTGACAACGACGGTAAACGCCGCGTCTTCGGCCTAACAGGGACAATCGCCTTGAGAATGCCAAAATTATATCAGTGAAACAGATGGCATATAGCCAACAATAATAACACGTGAGTGCAAAATCGACATTTAATAAGAATTCAGTATGTCCGCTCACGCGATTTTAAACAATATAATGTTAGGCAAGATCGTAGCTATGATGGCTTAGTTAGCTTAAGTGTTCCTTATCCCTGACAATGAGAACCTCATTTTGCATCAAGTAGATGATCTATGAAATCTTAAATTTGATTCAGTTTACGTTTTTTTTCGATCGAGCAAAGTATGTATCTAAAACATATGTTTATTCAGATATTGATTAAAACAACTTCAAGGTTTAAAATCAATTTGAAAATGAACAAAAGCGGAGTAAGCTCCCTAGAGGCAAATACATATTAAAAGAGTTTTGACAGAAAACCTAATAATAGTAATAATAGTAATAAATAATCAGCCGAAGGCCCAACAAGCAGTGTTCTACCAATACAATTATGTAGATAAAAGGTTGAAATGTGTTCTACGATGCAATCAGTTTTCCCAACAGTATTCTTTCTGTCATCAAGACGTAATTGGGCTTCAGCAGCAATAGCGACATACGCAATAGTTGCATCACCATAACCCAAATTGGTTGCTACATCATCAACTCATTGGATAGGAGCATAAAATTTACTTCATAATCGATTCACTATGTGTCCCTAATACCTGTCAAGTGGCTGCATAGTTAGGTTGAAAATCCAGGAAAAATTTAAACGCGATATACCATTAAGAAGTGTTAAATTTAATACTTCCTCATAATTACGGAACAAGCATCTTATTGTAGGTAGTACAATAGTCGTATAAAAAACTGGTAAATAAAGAGGCTAATAAAACACGAGTGAGTTTAAAAAACAAGTCGTGGAAAGTTTTTTAATGGTATCACAGGAGTGTTTTAATACCTATAGTTGTATGCAGTTTCATACACGATTTTATCTAAACTCATGTAATAGGTTGCCTACCTGTTTTCATAATGTTGACAGCAATTTTTCATTTTTCTGGTAAAATATTGTTCGGTCACTTTCGTCGCTGTTTACAATATGTCAGGTGAAGTCAAATTATCATCAGTATCACTGCAAAATAAAACTTTAAACCAGAAAAAAACATGGCTGAAAAAAAAAATTGTAACCTTCTAGTCGGGCCGTCGTAATATGTTTTGTATCCTAAGGCTATGGTTTTGTACGTCTTAGACATTATTATATAAAAACCTCATTGGTTTAAAACCTCGGATATGACTGTATGGACTAAATTTACTTTCCCTTCCTGAAAATAGTAATTTATGAAACGGTACAATAAGCCTACTTAATACCTAGTTATGTACAGTTTCATACCATATGCGTCTTTATCTAAACTCATACAACAGTTACTATCTAATTATTTTTAAATTATTTGTAAAATTATTTTTATTTATTTGTATAGGTATATATTTTGTTTTCTTTTATATTTAAGTAGGTTTTAGGATTTTAGTTTTTACTTTTTTTATAATGAAACTGTATAGCCTATTAAATAAATATACACATTTTATTTAATTTTAAAAATGCTTTAATAACGAAACCCCCCATATTAAATCCATAAAAACTTGCTCGTATTTCGTAAGCTTTTCTTGAATTTACTGTTAAAGAACTGTTCGTCATTTTCGTTGCTCAGTATCATTCGACCATTGCTGTCAGATATTTTTGCCCAGAATTAAACTTTTAACCAATAGAAACAGAGTAAATATGTAATTATTATCTGTATAATGGCGTAAAAAACCGGAATATGAAAGAGCTGTGAAATGAAATAATGCAAGTTTTCTAAACTATTTTGGATAGCGCTGTCTTGAAATATATATTTTTTAAATTACCAGTTTTTATTTTCATTATGAAGCAGGATGTCAGTTAAAAAGTATTAAATAGGTGTAAAATTTAGATTATAAATACATTACGTCACACATCATATCATTATATCCATTATTTACACCACAGACCTACTACTTAGAAATAATTATATGTCTGTGATTTACTAAGATTACAAAAAAGAAAAAAAAAAAAACATTATATCAAACATCATTAGGACTTTAAAGAATCGGAGCGCATTATGTCTAGAACAACATTGGCAGAATTTATTTCAAACTGGTTAGTTCCTCTGTGCAAAAGTAAGATACAAGTTTGGATCAAAGTTAATATGTAGTTACGTTTTTAACACCTAAGATCAGGCTAATTCATCTCCACAAAAATGCAAGGGTACACGGACAAAGTCACGGACAAAGGCTTGTTATTAATTAAGGAAGATAGCATTCTCAACTATTTTACTCAGGGCCGTATTTTAAGGTGTGGAGGCCCCTGGACAAGAAAGAAGCTAGTTGTACTTTGTTTGAAATCAATGTTGTGTTTTAACATTACTCTTTGAATTAGTATCGTTAAATTTCTTAAAAAAGTAAGATAAAACGAAAAATATAGTTCTCATAGACAAAGCCAATACAAATAGAAAAAAAGAAACATCGTGAGCCCTAACATCTTTATGCTAATCAAATCAAATCAAAATATATATTTTGTAAAATAGATACCTACGTAAAACATACTTTATACAAGTCAAAGTTAATCTTTACAATATATGTATATCTTCAGAATAAAAATAAATAAATATGTACTAATAAGGGAAAAACATACAAAAAATATTTCGGTTGGGCTACTAAAATGTAATAAAGTTATACACCTGCATAAAATACCTAGAGAAATAAAGGAATAAAAATATTATGTATAGTACAGGAAAAAATTGATATTTTGGCGGCAAAATATGTTCATCAATGCTGACTCTAACAAAAATTTGCACTTTAAAGCTTAATATTACGCAAACGCATCTCTGAATCGAAAAATGGTTTTCACTTTTCACATACCCACAATATGTTTGAAAGACCTATTCAATGACAACCCATACTATGGGGTAGAAAAAACAAATTCATCCCCACCCATCAAATTTATACCCATGCAGATCACAGCTTTCTAGTACTAGGAGTCTCTGAGCTAAGCCGAGGACAGACAGACAGACAAACGGACGGACATGATGAAACTATGGGTTCCTTATTGACTACGGAAACCTAAAGCGACACTCAAGACAAACTAGTTTTTTAAAATGTGCATTGTTTATTAGTTTCCCCCTCCCTATGTATTCATATGTCCCTGGAGGGGTAGGGGGTAGGACCCCCAAATTTTGGGCGGACTCTGCAGATCCTATTTTCTACTAGCAAGATAAAGTTATTAATCAAACTTTTATTGATGTACACAATTTGCCCCCAAACTGTGATTAATTAACTTACTTTACCTGTAGTAATATACATAATGCAATGAACAAATGTGTTGAAAAATAAACTAAATAAAGCATAAATAAAAATAATCCCTAACCAAGACAAGACAAAACTCTTTATTGTGTACTAAATACCTACAAAAGAAAGCAAAATAACGTACACTAGCTATACAATATCTCCGCTCAGTAACTCTCTGCTCAGTTGAGTGCATAGTTTTGTACTGACAATAGAAAATATGTTATTGTTCAGTCGAGCATAGCTCGCAACTGCATCCAGTCGTGTTTTATCAAATGGAAATGATAAACAATGTGGCTAGCAAAGATTATTAGGATATTATTGTCGCATAAATACGGTAGAGAAGGCGATTGTTTTACAGGATCTCCCTGAGCGTTGGTGCACAATAATAGTGGGGGGACGGCGAATTTTAGATGTGCTCAATTTCTGCTTTTTTATCTAAGTGTAGCATCGTGTTCAGCGTTTCACATTTCCTGTATCTAAGATGTCCAAAAATGTGTCAAAGGTAATCCAAAAAAGAAAAATGGATAAGTGTAGTACCACGAAAGAATTGGTTCATATTCTGGTCGTCACGGGACTCATTTGGTTGCATGAGCCCTTGTAACAAACATCTATGTCTAATATTTCAAAACAACATAGCAGGGACTTTGAGGATTCGGCCCATCTATACTATTTTAATTATAAAAACCCTGATCGATTTTGAGTCGGTTGCCAAACATCGAAAACATTGTATTATTGAATTCCAATTATCTAAGGATACGTTCGTACTTAAAGTACACAGTTCGTGAACAGTTCAATATACACAAAAGACAATTTCGAAATTTCTATCTATGTTTTTATCTATGTTTCAAGTGTTTGGCAACCAGTTGGCAACCGATACAACGATAGAATAGGCCCGCGGGATACTAAGTATCAAGTTTGTTACGATGTACGCAATATGTAAGCTCCATGTAAGCTCAATATGAATACTTGTAAGCTTGTAACTTACTTTTATATCTTCGCCCATTACAACGGATCGGCACCAGACCACCTTAAAGTAAAGCATTGAAATATGAACGTGACATTTTTGTATTATTTGATGATGCGCCGACGACGACGGTGCCACGTGTGGAGCGCACGTCGAACACTTGCAAAATACAACTTACGCAACACGATTTAAAGCTCATATTTCAATGCATACTTTGAGGTTGCTTACTTACTACGACGTAGCAAGCGCTACGGCACTACAGTTTTTCCGCCTTGTAGACTCGCTACATTGTCGTAGTCTGGGCAAGTATGAGGCGGTCAGCGCAGAAGTGGCCTATCTTTTCCAGACACAATTAAAAATTAAAATTAATTAATTTTAATTGTGTCTGGAAAAGATGCCACCTCTGCGCTGACCACCTCAAATGATTGTTCGTCTTAGATCTGCTACGACTTGCTTCGCCATCCTCGTTGTTTTACTTCGAAGTAAAATTATCGTAGAAAATGGAACAGCTTTATACTTTTTATCGAATGAAAAGGGATGAGCTCAGTTCAGTCAAAACGTAGGTTTCGGGATTGAAGTTCGTAGGTTCGCGGAAAAGGCCCAAAGTACTTAGATCTACCCAAAAAGACGTAGGGGTGGCAACACTACCCGATGGATGGGTTAGTGAAATAAGCAGCATCCTATTTAGGGGCCACTTCCACCCTGTCAATCGGCCCCTAGAAATCGTGTAGTTTAATAACCGCTTATACACGAAGCCCAACTTAAAGTTGTAAAAACAGTCAATATTTCGAAATTTAATATATCTTATACAAATATTACAAGGTGATAGAATAAACCTAAGCTAGATCTACGCAAAAAGACGTAGAGGTGGCAACACTACCCGATGGATGGGTTAGTGAAATAAGTGGCATCCTATTTAGGGGCCACTTCCACCCTGTCAATCGGCCCCTAGAAATCGTGTAGTTTAATAACCGCTTATACACGAAGCCCAACTTAAAGTTGTAAAAACAGTCAATATTTCGAAATTTAATATATCTTATACAAATATTACAAGGTGATAGAATAAACCTAAGCTAGATCTACGCAAAAAGACGTAGAGGTGGCAACACTACCCGATGGATGGGTTAGTGAAATAAGTGGCATCCTATTTAGGGGCCACTTCCACCCTGTCAATCGGCCCCTAGAAATCGTGTAGTTTAATAACCGCTTATACACGAAGCCCAACTTAAAGTTGTAAAAACAGTCAATATTTCGAAATTTAATATATCTTATACAAATATTACAAGGTGATAGAATAAACCTAAGCTAGATCTACGCAAAAAGACGTAGAGGTGGCAACACTACCCGATGGATGGGTTAGTGAAATAAGTGGCATCCTATTTAGGGGCCACTTCCACCCTGTCAATCGGCCCCTAGAAATCGTGTAGTTTAATAACCGCTTATACACGAAGCCCAACTTAAAGTTGAAAAACAGTCAATATTTCGAAATTTAATATATCTTATACATATATTACAAGGTGATAGAATAAACCTAAGCTAGATCTACGCAAAAAGACGTAGAGGTGGCAACACTACCCGATGGATGGGTTAGTGAAATAAGTGGCATCCTATTTAGGGGCCACTTCCACCCTGTCAATCGGCCCCTAGAAATCGTGTAGTTTAATAACCGCTTATACACGAAGCCCAACTTAAAGTTGTAAAAACAGTCAATATTTCGAAATTTAATATATCTTATACAAATATTACAAGGTGATAGAATAAACCTAAGCTAGATCTACGCAAAAAGACGTAGAGGTGGCAACACTACCCGATGGATGGGTTAGTGAAATAAGTGGCATCCTATTTAGGGGCCACTTCCACCCTGTCAATCGGCCCCTAGAAATCGTGTAGTTTAATAACCGCTTATACACGAAGCCCAACTTAAAGTTGTAAAAAAAGGCAATAATTCGAAATTTAATATAAATCTTATACAAATATTACAGGGTGATAGAATAAACCTAAGCTCACACAAATTCAGTTCAGTTCAGATTCAGTACACAAATCCCTACAAAAAAAAAACCTAAAACAAAAATAATTGTGTTTTTGGCGGCCTGAATTTGTTCAAAGGAGTCTTGTCATCAATTTTATAGAAAATACAAAGTTCATTTGTTCCTTTGCTCATATCAAGGCAAGAAAAATATACTACAATCGATTAACCGACGCTTGTGTTACACAAATGAGCATAGCTTTTAGAGTTATAAAGATTAAAGTAAATTTTGTGTCACCTTTTTTTTCACAAAAGAAAACAACATTGAACAAGAATACTAATATTGATATGCCTATTAGTAAAATGACATCCTGGATATACTCACATTAACATACGTTAATTTTGTTAATGTATTTTTGTGAACAATACAATTTCTTTGTTGCAGGCCCCGCACGGGAGTGGTGGGAGCGTTAGAGCGACTAGCGCGACCCATCCTTTGACTAGCTCGGGCGCTCGCCAACGGAACGGGTGGAGGATTGTAAGCTAAACTATACCTTATTTACTGACAATAAAGTTTATGTTTGAATGGTGGCAGCACTAGAGCAACCAGTGCTACACATCCTTTGACTACCTCGGGCGCTTGATTACATCAGCGTGGGAAGGATTTTACAACAAAGCAAGTGAGATAATTAAGCGGAAATATTGCTGGAAAAAAAATCAAGTACCGAATTTTAGTTTTTACTTGATACTTATTCAGTTGGGACAAATCTTAAAAGTAGTCCTAGGTCTTAACTTTACTTCAAAATATAATTAAAGTTACGATCATCGTCGACTCGTACCCTGTGATTTTTTAGTAGAAGCTGTAGTAATCGTCCTTCAAACGGTAACTGCGACCACTTTCAAGTCACTCCCTACCCCTTTTATCAGTACCAACCGGGCCCTACAACCTGTGTCCCTACAATAACAATATTATTAGAATTATAAATAGTTTGCCACAAAATGGATCATAGAGGTGAAAAAGTTACGGTTATTAATAAAAAGTTCCAAACCTTTGTTTTACACACTGTTTTGTAATATATATGTAAATCCTTTGGTCTACTTCAAACGTTCTTGTGCGTGGAATATCCTGTGAACTCTTCGCACACACGGCTGCACAGCATCGAGTAAAATGAGAATTGGAGGCCACACACCCTGCCAAATCATATGTAAAGATTGCGGATGGGATTAGAATACGAAATATTTTAATTAAATTTACTTTGACCTATTTACATCGTACAAAAGATACAAATATTTTCTAAGAAGATTATTTCGTTCCAAAGTTCCGTTTGTTGTCGAATTTTGACCAGGAATCGATCCTGGTATTACCGAGTAAGCAACAGCTGCCATAGAATTGAATTGAGCACAAAATTAAAAGACACAATGATGATTGATGTTTTCAAATTATATTACTATAATGTTTTAAAGATCCGATCTTGTACTAAAGCTTAGAATTTTTCCTTTATTTGCGATATATACGGTAGAAGGAGGGAAGGAGGACAGAAGGAGGGAAGAAAGAAAAAAGGAGAAAAAGATGCTTTTACAAATCATTTTACGTTTGTTGTGTCGGTTGTCTGACTTGTTTCGCCGTTTTAGGTTTTAGGTCATCAATTTTTTTTAGTTGACTACTTAGTTTTGTGTAGATCACCCATGGCTACGCCAAAGTTGATTTTGTTTTTGTGAAGCCAAGGAAGAAAATTGACCAGTACCAGTGAGATGTAAAACGATACAAACTTCAAAAGTGATAGATCGTTAAAATTCTCTCTGAAAAGTCACCTGCCTGCCAGTGAAAGTGATACCAACACACATTCATATTAAATGTCTGTGCACCAACATCAGTGTCAGATAAGCCCGGTTGAATAAATAGACAGACAGATAAAAGTGACAGACTGATTTACCTTTCAATTAAAGTCCCATCAAAATTAGTTTAGCCATTTCGAAGATCTGCCTGGACAACCAAATAGAAAAAAGGCAGAATAAAAAACGTGTATTTGGATTTTCATAACGTCAATAACTATACGAGCATAAGAAAAATTTACCAATTTTGTTGCACCCGTTAATCCAATTATTATTTTCATGAAGCAAAGTATTGATAATTCGGTACCTACTTAAATGTGCATTGGTAACGTAAAATTGTTAAATAATTATTATTGTAGTTTTATTATATTTAAAACACAGTTACTAAAAAATTACAAAAATTAACGAAATATTTCGACTCCTTCAGTGGAGTCGTCATCAGTCGAATAAAATAAAATAAAATAAATAATTACTATATCCTGTTACTAACCTTTGTCCGCGGCTTCGCTCGCATGGAAGTGTCTCTCAATCTTTGAGTACCTAGTATCGACTGTTTGAATTGGACTGTCAAATGGCTCTTTATGTCTTTGAACTTGAACTTTAGCGGTTATTCTACAAACACGTAGTCTACTAGCTGACACCCACGTTTTTTTCAATCTCTGCCTCATTTTAGGCTCGGTGATTATTTTATGAACAACCCTTATAGCTTATATTTATATGTTGACCAGGGTCACTACGATGATAAAAAAGAAAACCGCAATCAAATCCGTTAATTTGTTCTCGAGTTAAAACGGAACATATGCACATACATACAGACTGACAGAAAGACAGACAGACAGCACATAAAAAAAAATAGTTTTACCCTCAGTACAAAAAATACCCATTTCATTGAACCCTTTATAGGACAGAAAAAACAGGTTTATGTATGTAAAAAAAAAACACTTCCATTATAATATAGGTATATATATAATATAAAAAAATAAAAAAATAAACTTTTTTTATTTTTTTTATTATTATTTTCTTTATTATTAAATTAAATTTATATCAATACGGTATAGAAAATCAGAAAAGTAAATCTGGAGCTCTGAACCGGGATTCGAACCCCGGGACCTCTCGCTTACCGGGCGGTTGCTCTACCAACTGAGCTATCCAGTTCTCATATGACCTGCGAATTTACGCTTGTGCTTTCCCATACCGCAACGATATGTATAGGTACTCACTTAGTAGTGAGCCTCTAGACGCCAAGAGTGAGTACCTATACATTCTATGCATTCATTCTATGCTTTCCCATACTCTTGGCGCCTAGAGGCTCACTACTAAGTGAGTACCTATACATATCGTTGCGGTATGGGAAAGCACAAGCGTAAATTCGCAGGTCATGTTGAGAACTGGATAGCTCAGTTGGTAGAGCAACCGCCCGGTAAGCGAGAGGTCCCGGGTCGAAACCCGGTTTAGAGCTCCTGACGTCCAGATTTACTTTTCTGATTTTCTATGCCGTAATGGTATAAATTTAATTTGTTATCTCCTTGCGATGGATAAATCGCCAGGTGTTTAAAAAATATAGAAATGTATTTATATCATAGTTTCTTTATTATTAGTTTATTCTTTATTATTGATGTGCAGTCTTTTTTTTATTTATCTGACTTTTCCAACAGCTTTGAAATAAAAATGACAATTTACTAACAATTTTTTCAAGTTCTTTTTTAACAAAGTGGGCGAAAATATGGTGTCCAATATATGGCCAGAGCCTTATAAAGGGCGCAAAAATATTCAGTATAAGACTTTTTTACTACTTCATTATTGGTATAGTACCTATAGATATAGATTACACATATTGGAAAAATATCACGGGTGCGACATCTTCCAAGTAATTACCCAAAACCGAAATCACAGACAGACGCTTCAATTTTGTCTTTTTGCATGTATAGATGGATTTATGTAAATTCTTTGCAATGTACAGAAATTTTACATAAACGTTATAGGCACACTAGTATTTACATAACGAGCTCGTTAATATTCGTAAATTAATCACTTTTATCAGTCCGAAGACTACTAAAATGCAATTTAAAAGTTCTCATGAATATGTTTCTCATAACAGACAAGGTAGACATTTTACATAAATTTATTTTACAAGTTTAATTTCCGAGAAATAAAAAAAAATCCTGTTAGCTTGTGAAACTGAGCTGACGGAAGTTCTAGCATACTTAAACCGTGCAATGTTTTAATTTTCAGGCTAAAGGTTCAACTAATACTGTCTAGCCATCGTCATCGTCTAAAAGTCTAGACTCCAGTCTAGATAGAAAATATGTCACGTTTTCATTTAGTTGCATGCATGATGCACTGATCGGTAGGTAGTACTTGCAGTTTAGGCTCCCTATTCGGAAACGACTTTAGAACACTGATAATACTAGAATAATAGTATTATGATATCTATGCTTTAGAAGCTATATGACACCGCAATATACAGCCAATAGGTAGCCGACCCCTTTCGTTGTTTTTCTTTATAATATCTGCTACAAAGTGCCTTGAGTTTCATACATACGTGACGTAGCGTTTACTGGTATTCTAGAATAGTGTATTTCAAAGCTTTTTTTTATATTTTAAGGATTCCGTAGTTACTCGTGCTTCCGTCTGCCCGTTTGTATGTCACAGAAACTTTTCTTCTAAATGAAATACCGCCCCTGAGATTTAGTGGCACTCCATATTTTGTGCCCCAGGTATGGCGATACGGTTCACACAACCGATCACGCTGGGACGTCATAATAAATTGTGAAATGAGGGTGTACGAGAGTGGAGTGACTTCCATTTCATAGTTCATACTCGGAAACACCTCTGACACCTTCTAGATGATTTATGAAGTATCTATTTACTATTAAAAAAAAAACAATTTAAAAGAAACGGTTACGAAGTTTTATATACGTATCATGGATGAACATTTTTGTGATATTATAAACCCTTCAAAGGGCATGTGTTTTCTATATTTAAATATAAGTGGAATAATGGGATGTTTACCCAATAGTGTCTGGTACACAATCTACAATTCGTTAGTTAAACTACACTTAGAATACCTTACTGAAATTTGGGGTACCGCTGCCAGAACCAATCTTGAGCAAGTACAAATTGCTCAGAATAAATTAATAAAAACACTATTTCATTTTGATTATTTAGAATCTACGCAAAAAAATTATGAATAAACAAAACTGATGCACATAAATCAACTTTACACTTTTAAAACATGCATTTTCATACGTAAAGTACTAAATAAAACTACACATTCGTAACTGTCTTTTAGCAAAAAACGACATAAATACGCTACAAGAAATGCGAACAATTTGAAATTAATCTCCCACCTAACTTTGTATGGCAAAAAAAGTAAAATGTCACTTTTACATAATACTAATGTGCTAGCTACATTTATTTTGTTATTATTATTATATTTAAGTACTAACAAACATCAAAATTATACATTGTATTTTGGAACAACTTGCATGCAAATCTATGTAAATACATTTTAAGGACTAACAATTAATACGTAGGATAATTTATTTCTCATTTTAAGTGAACAAAATATACATATAAACCTTAATATTATAGCTGTAAAATACATTCATATATCTATGGTGACTTTCGTTTATGTAGCCAAATTCAGACTCGGTTAGTGGTCAGGACTAAGGTTCGATGACATTGTTTGCGAAAATACAAAAAAAAATATATGCCTCTACACTTGTTCAAGACCACCTCGAGTCAATTATTTCACGGAATGGGCCATTGAACCTTGGTCCTGACCACTTACCGAGTCTCCATTGTGAATTTGGCTTTATAAACGAAAGTCACATTATACATAGGTGTAATGTATCGGGGCTCAAACCATAGACCTAGATATAGACGTGACCTATAGATCGTTCCTAGATGAGCTGAACTATCTAGATTTTCATGTGGGCTATTAGGCAAACATCACGAGTAACTTTATTGCATTGAACACTTTAAACAAAAGGGGCTCTTTAAACCCTAATCGTTGTCTTCACATAATTAGCTACATGGTGAACATCGGGTCTAACGAATCCGCGGCGCCCGAGCAGTTGTTAGTTTGTTGTTTTTGCCCGAGTGTTTGAACTCACGTCTCAAAGAAGTCCAAGCTATGTTTTGCGCGTGGCTAAGTTCGTGACTTTCAGACGGCCATCCCGACTTCGTGGAAAATAACAAAGAGCAATAGATCATTACAGCCAAAAACCATAGCTATCGGCGTGAGAAACAAATCTGAAAGCGCTGATATATATAGGTACATATTTTATTTTTTCAAGTATAGTATGGAACCCTAGACTTGCGTGCTCAATTCGCACTTGACCGATATTTTATACCATTGATATGTTGTTAGTAGCAACAAGTGTTGTTGTTATATGGCAACAAAAGTGAAATATTCAGTCGTAAATTAGTAATCAAAGTACCTATAGAATGAAGTGCGCGGCTTGTGGAGGCTGATGTTGCAACGCAATCGACAACATCTCATTTTAGTTAATCATTTGTTTTTAATATTTATATTGAAAGTCTACGTAAAAAAGAAGCTTAAGTATTTTTTCATATTGTTTTATTTTATGTTTTTCCTGCATAATTTAATGTTTTCTTATTCACTCATTCTAAATGGACGTAAGTCGCATCTTAGGATTTCAAAAGTCGATGTTCATTGCCAATGGATTATTAAAAAAAAAAGCTTGACATGTTTATGTCTGCTGTCACATGGCATGTCAGTTTTTTTTTAACAAACTGAACTTAAATGCAAAGGAAATTGTTTTTAAAATCCTGTGTTTACTATATTTTTAGTTTTTTTTTAATACCTCTTTATTTAATCACGATTTAATTCTGAAAAACAAATATGATGCTCAGAAAGCCCATATCTCGAAATGGTTTTCAGTTTTGCACCAATTATTTATTTGCAAATGTTGTCGATTAAGCTTTGAAATAGCTTGGAAGTTTGATTTATATTTGAAGGGATGTAAAATATTTAATTGCTTCTATTTTAAAGCATAATTTTCATGGGATCTTCAGTCAAAATAAAACACAAAGAGTAAAATGCTACGAACGACCAAACTTGTTATTTTAATTAAGAAGGTTAATGTTGATGGTTGTGATTGTCGGCATTTGATGGAACTTATTAGACATCTTTGTTTAACTAAGACACTTGTGCTTGTCCACAAAAATGTCTTGTGGACATGTACAAGTGTCTTATTTAAACAAAGAAAAGAAGATTACGTCTACGCTTTTTGCACCCCTATTTCATGTCTACTCTGTTACTCTCCAGGAATAAGGAAAATACTTACGTAAAAAATTAATTGCGATTATTTAAATAAAATGAAGCTCTACTTTGTTTGAGAGCACTTCGTTCTATGACGCTCCAATTTATTTCACTAAAAACGGTAGAAAGAAGACTTAAAATGTTTTTAGCAGTGTTTGTAGGCTCTTAAACTCATTAAAGTAGGTTGACATTAATTATAGAACCTGTGATCAGGTACATAAATGGTATGTAAGGGAAAGTGAGGTGGAGTCAAATATTAAAGTGACATGGTTAATGAAAATAAGAAATAAAAGAACATCAGCGTTTTTGTGAGCAGTTCTTAATATGGTGGCCGAGAGTCTATGTACACCTAAAAACAAAGTGACGCCATTCAATTTTCTTAACTTTTTAATTACAAAAAAACGATTTTAAGTGCCCTTTCAAATCTTCTGAGTGCTGTTATTGATTGAAGTGAGTGTGAATTTGGTTAAGAAGAGAGACAGCTTCACCAATTTCCTTATCAAGCCATTAAAGAGCCGTTTTATAGGCTTCAAATGTAAAGTATGTATTCGTAAGTGTTTGCACGATATAACATATAATCAAGTATCTTAATTTCTCCTGGCATGTACACACTTTGTCGATACATTTATATCAGACACAATTGATATTTCCTGTTACATAGTTCACAATTAACAATTTTTAGTGCTATCCAGATGAGGAAATCCAACAACACTGCCAGCAACACCTAGTTAAACAGCTTGTAAAAATCATTTATTTTATTTATTTATTTATTATAATTATAATTACTACGGGCGAACCCAATTACAGCAATTATGTAATATTATTAAATAAAAGTTTAGTTTACAAGATTTAACTTAACTTATGGCCATAATAACTAATAAATTTACAAACTAATTGACATTTGCTATCAAAGAAGACGTCAGCAGACGGTTCGGACTCGATGAATGCGTTGAGAGCTTTCGTCATCTTACACATTGTTGAGGTGGCGTGAGCGTGCGTGCGGCTGGTGGGTGCAGCAAACAACTGCCGCTTCCGACACGAGCGCCATCGCACGCAATTGTCCGGTGCAAACAATCTGAGCAGCCCAGTAAGCAACTCGGGACAGTCGATTTCTCCCCTCAAAATTTTCAGAGCGAAAATTAGCTCGCAACTACTTCGCCTAGATTTCAAGGAGGTCATACCTAACATACCGAGCAAGAAATTTGACGGGTAGAGAAACGGATAATAGCCGAAAAATTTCTTGTAAAAAAGGCATTAATGTGTAAGATGCTTCATGAGGATTCCACACACAACAGCTAGATTCTAGTTTCGACCGAACTAAAGCATAGAATACCAGCTTTATAGTCATAGGGTCTTTTAGATCCCTCATATTACGTAACACAAATCCAAGACGCTTAAAGGACTCAACAGCAATACGCCTGATATGGTCGTTAAATGTTAGTTTCGGATCGAATAAAACACCAAGGTCCTTCATGGATGTGGTACGTGGGATATCTTTTCCGCCTAGCTTATAATCATAGCGGACCGGCTGGACTCGACGAGTAAAAGACATGGTGTAGCACTTTGAAATATTAAATTCTAGTTTATTTGTGATACACCATTTTTCTAGAGCCTCAATATCTCTCTGAAGCAATACACAATCACGAACGTCACTTATTTCCATGTATAATTATCATGTAATGTCAGTTGGTTTCGTGCCGCTCACGAACAATTAAAAAAACAATTTATAATATAACATTTTATATCCTAGTCCTAATATTCCTCGGTTATCAACCCGCCAGCCCAGCGTGTGTGAACATGGGCATTTCTTTCCGGAGGACCGTCAAGTGTGGCGATATCTTGGAAAGGCCTAATATGTCCAACGGTGGACGAAACAGACTGATGGATGGATGGATCCCCCAAATACACATTCTGAAAACTTCAATTGAAGGCGAAGGGTATTCAGAAAAATCTGTCCTGCTGCAACGCTTTTATTTATCACCTGACTATCCGCTCAATGGGCGCAAGCCGCTCAGAAAACTCGCGATTTCTGGGTGTTTTCATTTATTTTCAATGATCATTTTTTTTTACAAATACTATTTCCATAAAAAATTAGACGCTAAATCTTTTCACATGATATATTTCTCATTGCGAAATAATAATTAAACAATAAATGATACTGTTTTTAGCTGGAAATTATTTACTTGATTCGGAATTATTTCAATGCAGTAAAGCTAAATTTCCATATCTAATAATTTTAATAAAGACATGGAGAAGCACATATATTACAAGTATTTTGAAATTTACTATCCATATATTAATGACTCGGAAATTATTTTAAAGCAAGCATTTTTAGGTAAAACACGAATTCCCTCTTCGAGATATGGGCTTTCTAAGCATCATATTTTTTTTCAGAATTTAATCCTGATTAAATAAAGAGATATTTTCAAAAAACTAAAAATATGGTAAACACAGGATTTTGAAAGCAAGGAAATTGCTTTTAAGTTCAGTTTGTTTAAAACAAAATCAACTGTCATGTCATGACATAAACATGCCAAGCTTTTTTTTTTCATAATCCATTGGCAATGAACATTGACTTTTAAAATGAGTGAATAAGAAAACATTAAATTATGCAGGAAAAAAATAAAATAAAACAAGATGAAAAAATACATAAGCTTCTTTTTTACGCAGACTTTCGATATAAATACTAAAAACAAATGGTTAACTAAAATGAAATGTTGTCGATTGTAACGACCGAGGATACTGTAATATAAATCCCCAGGAGCCTTCTTCCTTTATATGCTTAGAAAGCCCACTTGTATTTCAGTTTTTAATTTTTACTGAAGTAAATATTCACCGTTATATAGCAAAAAATGAAAATTTTTCAATAAAAATATACGGAAGTTGCTTACATTCCTTGATACGATAAATAAATCGGTGTAAACAACCTAATATAGGCCGTTCGCTAGTGAGATTCAGCCGAGAAAAGCCGTTTCCTTTTCGTTTTGCCCCAACAGCGCTTTATTCGGACTACTCTTCATTCGGGTTGTTTTGTATGTGAATCGAATAACAATAAATAATGGAATGTATCCGGAAAGGAGGGTACCTACACATTATGATGACTCGGATAAGACCAGGGCGGCTATTCTGTCATTATTTTTCACTTCAATATCAATCACTCGACTTTTATTTAATCCGTGTTAAAAAATATGCGATGTAAAGTCGAGTAACATAACCTTGTCTCATGAAGACAACCAAAAGTGAGAAATACGCACCATAGGTTTTTAATCGTAGGTAGGTAGTTTTCGTTATTTTTCTTTTCTTTCATTGTACCGGATGGAACCAGGTCATTCCGGGTAACCCAGGTTTTCATCCGGCAACAGCGTTTAAATACTAAATATTTCGAGAAGTAAAATATGTGAAATCCTGTGCGTAGAAAAATACTTGCCAAAATCTGCCTTCATAAATTGTCGCACTTGTCAGAATCGCCGTCGTGGACGGATATTCTGGCAATATTTTTTACTCGCGATATCAGACGTCTGACTTTTGTTTACAGTATCTTAAATGCCATGCGATTAAGTGTAGTGATTGATCTCATCGAATAAAAACTGTAGAATACAAAGAATGCTCCTCATAAATTTTCAATAACAGAAATCAATCTTCTTCTTTCTTTTCTTTTTCGTGTGGGTGCAAGGCCTATCGGCCCGACAAGCCCTGGTATCAGAGTTTTTAAACCGCCTTACGGCCTCTGACGTGGTTTATGTAACGACCACTCTACTAGAAAGTGGCCGGGACCAACGGCTTAACATGCCTTCCGAAGCACGAACTCATCTTACTTATCGGACAATCAGGTGATTCAGCCTGCAATGTCCTAATCAAACTGAGAACAATTCACAAAGTGACTTTCTACTATGTGTGTTCCCCGCGGGTATTGAACCCACGACCTCCGGGTTGAGAGCCCAAGGCTCTCACCACTAGACCACGGAGGTAGTTAATCAATACAAACCCATATAATATCCCCGTTAAAATCACCCGAAATCTGCCTTGGAAATTTTTCTGCACGTGCCAGAATAGCCGTTGGACGGCAGATTTCAGGTGACGGGTGATTTTCAGAAGCTCTATAACAGAAACGTACCAAGCTTTTAAAATAAAAAGTTTTGCTTAGATTCATGACATGGTTTAAAGTCGTTTGCAATAGAATCCAACAATCATGTAAACAAATATGGCGGACTGACATTGACAGCGTATTGTTTATGCCCATAGTGATGTCATAGTGTTCTAATTTAATTTTAATTAAATTTATTTTTCTAATTATTTTAATTTTAAGTCATAGACTATGGCCCATAGTAGGATAGGTACTAAAATAAAACTGACTAAATAGATTAAATATATAAGCCATAGACTATAAAATAAAACTGATTATATATAAAAAAAGTGTTTATTAAAACAAATTTAAATCTTCGTCTTCGTCATCATCACTATCAGAAGTGTCGCCGGTGACCGTAATTATAAATGGAACCACTGTGTCATCGCTTGCCGTGTCTAAAATGCCGTCGAGCTTTTTCATTTCTTCCTCTTCCTTTAGGACGTGACTTACGCATTTCGACCATTGTTCGGCTCCGATTCTCGCCAACCCTTCGTTCAATAAAGTTTTTATTTACGCCATTTTAAAATATTTGTTATTTCTCCCAACATACGACTTAACCTGTGCCCAAATTTTTCTGCGCCATTTTTTTCTCCCTTTGCGATAACTGTTTTTTAACAGCCAATTTTGGTTTTTTGACCGGCGGCGGCGGAGCAGTCCCCGACGAACCTGGCTGCGGCTCGCTCATTATAACCTTAAAAACAAATATAATTTTACACACATACATTTCAGTAATTGTGATCTATTCAAATAATTAGTTACGAGGGCAATACAATATTAAAGTGCGTCTAATAGATTTCCGTTGTAGGTAATAGATCTAAATCATTCTTACCTCCTGATTACTCCTTGAGAAAAAATACCAATCGTATGCTATATCAAAGTCCGTGATGCCGTGCAAAGGTCGTCGTTCCAAGAAAAATATGTCCAGCCAAATCGTAAAGCAAAACAAAAGTCCAAAATGAGAATGCAAAGTCGTAGAAATCGGAAACAGAAAACGGAAACAGAAAACACTAATGCACAGCGAACCCACAGAACAGTGAATGACTGTGAATGACAATTCTAACAAAATGGCCACCTGTCAATTTTTAAAAACTAACCATTATTTTTATGGCTTAGGATACAATCCGTTTTGGTTAATTATATTAAGCTCTTGAAAAAAAATTTTTATTGTATTCAAATAATATTAAATTAAAATAATTTATTAAATTAAAAATAAAAGATAACTTCAGATTACGAACAACACTAACTTTTCAATGACTTATAGAGTTCGATGAGTAAAAAACTAAGATGACAGCTTGTCAAATACTTCGAAATTTTTACGTTGCAAATGTTTTAACAAATTTAACTTATAAATACAAGTTAAATCGTGTTGAAGATAATGTGAAAACAATGGTGCGTTCGTTGAAATCAGACTATGTTCATAATTGTTCGTCAAATGTATGTGATTACGGAGTAATCGTGACAATTTGGTTTGTTTACATGATTGTTGGATTCTATTGCAAACGACTTATATGTCTTTCAAGGAATTATAGTTAGTAGAATTATACTTTATTTGTCACGCGATAAACAAAGTCGTACGAAAAATAAGGCATGTGAAAAATGTAGCCAGAATAGCCGCTTTGCACGGTAAACACATGTGACATTTATTTAGTAAAGCCCCTTTAGACATGGATGAATTTAGTGAAGATAACTGAGTATTCATCGAAGTTTAAAGAGGCTGTCAGACTCGTTATCTACCACTACTAAATAGTGTATCTAAGTAAATCCTAACCGATTAAGTGTCGCTATTAATTATCGTCTAAAGGGCCTATAAGTTTAACGAGTGTTAGCAGTAATTGAAGTGGATGTTTTGTTGTTACAGAGGGGTGGGGCGCGGCGCGTGGCGGCGGCGCGGGCGCGGGCGGCGTCATGACGCGGCGCCCAGCACGATGACGCTGCCGCCGCCCGCGCCACCCAATCACCCCGCCGCGCACCGCGCCATGCGCTACTACCGCATCTGGATCTACGCGTGCAACGGCGCGCTGTTGCTAGCCGCGCTCGCCTTCTGCGCGGCGGCGGGGCGTGCGCTCGCCGACTACCGCCGCACGCTTGTGCCCGGTCTGGGCGCCGCGCAGCCCGGCTTTCTCTACGGCTACGCAGCGCTGCCCGCACAGGCCGGCTTGCTGCAGCTGCTGGGCTGCTTAGCCGCACTCCGTCTGTCTGAGCGTATGCTCAACGCGTACTGGTTGGCATTACTCGCGTTGCTCGTCGGTGACGCAGCTATCGGCGTCTACTGGGCGTTTCGGTTCGAACGTGTCTGCCGAGAACTTCGACCACAGCTGCGTGTGCGATTAGCAAAAGATTACGACACGGACGTAGATTTCTCAGAGGCGTGGGATCGGCTTCAGAGAGAGCAACGCTGCTGCGGTGTGACCGGTCCCGCAGACTACGCCGCGTTCAATCGGACCACGCTTCCACTGAGCTGCTGTCGCATCCCGGCGCACACGTCGGCGACGCCGGCGCTGTTGTCAGCCACACTCATCCCGTCGACCGCCCCCTTCACCCCCGTGCATTGCGCTCCTCACACGGCGGCCTGTGCGGAGCGGCTGCTACTGTGGTTACGAAGGACGGCGGACGCGTTGTTCGTGTTAGGTTACTGCGTCATCGCATTCTTAAAATTGTGCTTCCTTGGAATCCTCCGATACGAAATAAAGGAAATGATTCAAAAAATTAGAATTCTTAAAACTGAGATAGGGGCCGGCGAATTGCTGGACGGCAGTCCACTGCACGGCGGCGGGCCTCTGTCGCAGACGGTGATAGTAAACGCGGTGAATGCGAACGGCGGAGTGCGCGCGCACGGCGGCAGCCCGGAGCGAGCCGGCGAGCGGGACGCACTGCTGGGGCGCAGCTCGGACCCGTGCGCGCGCCGAGCCACGCACGAGGAGCTTCTTGGCCCAAAGACCGTCAACGGCAACAACAACTGCGAGATGCGCGAGCTGGCGCGCGGCGAGTACAAGCCGCTGGCAGCGGACAGTGCAGCGACTCGAATCTGACTAAGATGTTACCTGGAGCGGCTGTTCGGGCGGCGCTGGCGCTCGTTCCCGTCCGCCGGGTACGACATGGAGCCGATGGCGGTGCGCACTACGCCCATGTGCATGCGACGGAGCGGGGCGCGCGTGCGGCTCGACCGACGCCGGCACACGCGCTGCGAGTTCGAGCTGTGAACGTGCTGCGTCCCGCCCCTACCAGCGCCAACGCCGCCTCCGCGGCCGCTTCTACGACGGCTAACGTGCCGCGTTGTCAATTTATAGCGCCGAAAACTTTCGGTTTATTAAACATATTTAGTGATTGATCAGACATTTGATGGACTTGACTCGAACATGCGTAAAAAGTGAAAATTAAAAGTGAGTGGTAGTGTTTAATTTTAGACAAAAATAATTCACGAGCAAAGCTTGTGTTTAGTTCCTACGCTTCGCAATTTAATGTTTTGCCCATAAACTTGTAACGGTGACATTATTTTAAAGTGCTATTTAACTGAAACTCAACTGAGAGTAAGATTACTCGAGAATAGTCATCCAGCGAGTCATAAACATGTTATCGAAATAGTTCGACAAGATTTTTGACGTGTATATTAATGTTTCATTCTAAATGTGAACTACTTTACATAATATTTCCATATTTTGTAAACTGATGCATGCAGGAAACAGGAGCATCAATAAAGCTACGTACAGATTTTCTGTGATGACCAATTTGAAACAGAGATTACCTTGAATTCCAGCTGCTTACAACACAACTTGATTTTATTGAAATAATATTGCACGAACCGGACGATGTTCATAGTTTTAGTCTAGGAACAAAGAACTCCTAAATGTATGTTAATATTGTAAGGATACAGGGCAGAAACTGTAAAACTTATGGTTTAAAATAAACTGCATCCATACTTTATTTTTACTCGCTATACACCGCGCATTTATTGCGGATATCTAATAGAGACCACAATAAATTTGACCTTGTGTATGGTTAGTTAATAAAAATCGCGGTTTCAGTACAATTATGTTGCTAGTAGTGTAAATAGAGATTTATTCAATTAATTTGTACATGCGTAGTTCGCGAGTAATTGTGCATGGACTGGTTAAAGAAAATAGAACTGACATGAGCTTAAAAGACGTAGTGCCTACGAATATATGCTTGTAAACAATAAATAGAGCAAAGTTTACACATACCATAATTGCTTTCCATTTTTATGTCAAACGAATTTAAAATGTTCAGTAAGTAAAGTTGAACCAAAACTAGAAAGTTCTTTATTAGAAACAGAATGATGCTGAGCGAGTAGGTACATAAATACACAAATGTTGTAGTTTAAATAATAAAAGGCTGTGTCGGAAAAGGTTAAACCTATTTGCGCCATATTTGAGCGTTTCGCGTTCAAAGTGAACCTACATACTTGTCTGTAAGAGATGAAGTATAAATGCGACAGGAATCCCTTGTTGTTGTACTATTGAAAGTTTCCCAACATATTTACAAATCGGAATACGGTCATTCCAAATTGAAAGTAAATATTAAATATTTGTACTTATTACGAAGTAACTTTATAGATACCTATATTGTATGACGAGTATAATTAAAATGTTTGCTTAGAGTAATATTTTGGGAATTTATGCAGAAAAATAGTTTTTTAATATTGTTGTCACATGAATGTACCAATCTTACTAAAATTTTGTATATTCGGAAAGTTGAATAATTTTTAGCTAGGATCCAATCTAATCCTGCATCTCTTCCAAAAACAGTAAGATGTGCCTTGGCTTATGAAAATGTATTGACTCATGTTATGTTTTTGTGTAAGTACATAATATAAAATATCATTGCGTACTCCTCTCATATGTGCTACCTACCGTTCGTAATGTACCAACAACTTGCGTCCGTAAAAATATACTGCTGCTATCATTTATTTTTACAACTTTACAGCGAACTTCTCTCATGTAATGAAACGAAAATCAGCACGAAAACATGTCGAGTTTGTTTACCAGAGATCCTACACAAACATTCCTGATTTTATAATTTCGTTTGGGCAATATTTTGCATCATGTTTTCTTTTTGTTTTTCCGTTTCTAGTGCTCTTGTAATATTGTAATAAATTGTGTTATTTTGAAGTACAAGTAGGATTGTTACAACTTTCCGAAGGTACGCACTAGGCGACTGAGAGCTAAATACTATCGTAATAAATGCATTAAAAATAACAATTTGTTAATTTTCCGAGTTTTTTATTTAGCATCCCCCGTATTTTTTGTAGAGAGCAATATCGACAGTAATGAATTTTGCATCCTTAGTACATTTCGGTGTGCCAGTTGTTTGAGAAGGGTTCATTCTTAAATACATTTCCGTAGAAACATTTATATAGCCTTCTATCTGCGTCAAGGAAACGAGTGAAGGAATCCATTTATCTTTCAAACCATATTGAGAAAGTAACAATTATGTTTTTTTTTTTTTTTTGATTGAGAAACACTTGTACTTGTTATTTCCCTTACCGGTAAAATAAAATGTATCAAAAGTTCCACCAAGTGCCAACAATCACGAGCATCAACTCTAACAATTTTGTTTTACCAAACACTGATTTAATGTTTAAGATAGTTGCCTACTTACCTATGTAATAAACGTGTTTCAAGTATAATGCAATAAATTATTACGAAATACCGGTTTTAATACTGAGATAGTATTATTGTATGCGAGTGTCGTTCGAAAATGCCGAAGTTGTATCGGTGAAACAGTTCACATAAAATCAACAATAATAGAACGTGAGCGTTAAAATCGGTATTCAATTAGTATCGTATAATATTTTATAGCAAAAGTGCGGAAAATGACGACTTTACGCAAGCGCAGCGTGCGTAAAATGGTCATTTTACGCACGGTGTGCTATAATATAATTTAATACGTCAGCTCACGTGAGTTTTAATAATATTAAAATACAATAGTTTATTAAAAAAATATAAAGTGCATTGTATGTCTAAAACACAAACCGGGGACGGCAGTATAAGTTAATTAATTATTAAGGCATTCAAACCCCCCCCCCCCCTATTTAAACAGGAACTCAGCTGTAGAATACCGCTCAGGGCCGACCACTGCGTTCCCGACAAACGACAAAAGAGATGCAACGAAATATATCCGCCACTTAAATGTAAACATTAAACATATAAGTTGTAGAACATCTGCTGCGGAAGGTACAGTCAGTGACACAAGAGCGTACGGGGTGAAAATAAAAAATGGGGGACAAGGGGAAAGGGGGGATGCTACTAATGTATACAGCGGAGCAACGACTCTGATGCACAGTGCATGGTCTCGGGAAAAATATGATTGTTGAGTTCTATCTAGGTTTTGCTATGTAAAAGTGAGACCTAGTCTCAAGCCTAACCTTAGGTCTCTGTGAATATGAGCGCAAAAACTCTTTACTGTTAACCTGTAAGTGCACCTTGTTGTAGCATTGGTTGTAGGTAGCAACATCCATATCAGTAAATTGTTACAGCATTAGAACGGCCACCCGCGACGGCGATAACGCTCTTATCGCTGAACTTAAATGGTATTTATATTAATTTCCTCTCATTCAATTAAATATGTTATCGGGCTTAATTAACCGATCTCATCCTGTCCGTGGGGTTTATTGAAATATTAATAGTTCGGAAAAATGAAACAATACACCATTGTTCGATAAGGTTTGACGTCATACCTACGGTAAGGCATACCTATGGTAAGGCATACCTACGGTAAGGTGTACAGGTACACCTGCCGAGGTAATTAAGTGTTCATCACCTAACGATGGTGTGCATGGACGATTCAACAAAAACCCAAGTCTCTCGGGTTCGCTTGGTAAACTGCTTTGCGGACATGAGTGCACGCTGCAACGCTGTAGTGGGATAGCTTGTCGGAGCCGAACATCCGAAGAACATACAACATAGTCGAGTAAGACTGCAGGTCACGTAGCAAGACTGCGTGCATACTCAGCATGCCGGGGTGCTTGCAGTTAGAGTTGAAACAATCGTTGGTTGCATTTGTACCGTAACGAGCACATACTGAAGCTTACCTATACTTTTTTCCATACGGAGCATGATTGTGCTAGCTAACAGAAGTTAACACAGTGTATGATATGACTCCCGTAATAAAATGTAAAACTGTATGCATTATCCTTATCAATTTTTTCCTTTTCAGCTGAAAATAACTGGGTATTGCCGATATATGCATGTATTACCCGTTGACATCATCGATATTGCGCCATTTTACCACAAAATACGTTTCTCTACCTAATTTGCTTATCAATTCTGTCGTTACTGCGGTACACCATGATGTCACGGTATTTGAATTATCCCTCATTATAACGAGCTTATTCAAGTGGGAAAAAAATCGCGATAATTATGGAACAACGAGTCCTTGTTAGGTAGTTTTCGGGTTAGTATAAATGGAGGAAAGTACATATACAATCAATCATTAGCACATATACACTCGCCATAATCACAAGGCTGTGTACAATCGATCAGTCTTAACAAAATCACCATGTCATCATTCACAAAATCATCATCCACCATGAGCGGAAACTCTGGAGAAGCCGTTCATCGAGACAACGGGGAAAAATCTCGGAAGGAGCAAGAGCGGGCGGAAGAAGAAGCAGAAAAGCGCAGACAAGACTTGGAGCGTGAGGAGAGAAAACGTCAGAAGGCAGAGCAGCGGCGACTGGACAGGCACTTGATGCAGTATGCAGAAGCTTTGCGTCAGCAGGCATCGTGGCGTGGAACTCTCAACCGGCCGAAGTAGTGCTAATCATAGATACGATCATTTGTTTATATAATAAGTATTAGGTATTTGTGTACATCAGTATTGAGTATATTGTGCATGTGAGTGTTTGTTTTTGAAAATAAAAAAAAAAAACTTGTTCCCGATACATAGTTATTTCATTTCAAAATGCATGCCGACTTACAAATGTCACGACATACCAGTTTCCTTCATGATACTAGATATTTAGGTAGTTAGTTTAATAATGATAATAATATATTGTACTAGTTCTATCCACTAAGATGTTGTACAATCTACATCCATGCATAGATAACCGTGGTCACTACACTTTGTAACACGATAGAGGGGCACCGCGACATGCTATGCAGCGATAGGTAGGTACGGTGCAGTGTTTAGGTAAGGTATCTGTCATACCATAGTCCTAACATTACAGGAATCATGAAAAGTATACATATTTAGAATTATAGTCTAACCAAACCTGTAACACCTATACAATGACAAATCTTAAGTATAAGTGAGGTGTATACGTGAATGAAGCACACGTGTATGTCCCGGTAATTTTCTATGGTCACTCATCAGTTTTGATTTCGTTTTGAAATACACGCCGCCAGTCGGATACAGATCATAAAATGAATATAGCACGGGTTTTCCCGAATATTTCAAGACAGTGCCAACTAAACGTGGGTTGCCGTAATACGCTGGAGCTACTTACGTTCGGCCGGCAGCCTGTAATAATATTTCGATGAAGGTCCCGTCGTCTGATCATATTTACCTATCTTTTGAGTAGTGACACATAGTTTGTTCCATATTTAAACGATAGCGTGCCATGTGGTCATACGTATTATCGGTCCATAAGGAGTTACAGATGTAACGCCAATTGCCGCCGGTCTTTGTCATAATACTGTTTGCGGCTTACATGCAGTTATTCATAGATATAAAGTTAAGAAAAACCTTATTTAGACGTCTCATATTCCTGTATGGTCAGCTCCATACCTAAACGTCGCAGATACACGTAGTCAGAGGCGAATGCACACTCAGGCCTTGCTCAAGACATATGATAAGCATATGCCAAGCATAGTTTGTGATAACGGAGCTTTGCATCCCATGTGCACATAACGCTAATCATCACGCCTTGCAACTTATCTGCGTTAATGATGTGACGTGCTATGCAGCGGCTAGTAGCACGTTACCTAGACGTTACATCTGGTGCAGTCCAAGCTTGACTTGATTGTATCTAACATAGAGTGGTCACGAGAGAAACTAAATTTCAACTTGAAGCAACGTCAGAGGGAATGATCTCAGTACCTTACCTGCACAACTCTCCATCATCCTACACTCATAGGGGTACAAGAAAAAAAAAGTAAACATATTATAAACACAAATATTTATTTTAATAAGCGAACGTCACATTGCAGCAGCATTGCTGCACTATTTAGCACTATTATCACTGATGTTGCGAGCCGAGTGCAGCAACATTTCTGTGTCCGTCCGGTCACCCGTCGAATAGTATTCGAGGATTTGCGGATCACCTTCATGCACTTTCTGGATGACCTCTCTAAAGATTTCTTGGGATTCTTTCAGCAGAATCGCCGGGACCATGTACTTGGTTATCCACGCAGAGACGTGCGCCGTGCAGAAATGATGAAAGTGCTGTGGGATCCTGCACTCACGTCCCGGTGGTACCACTACATTAGGCCTCTTGCCGCAGGAACAGGTGTCCCCGGCGACCGCCTTGCACTTCGAAAAGCGAATCTTCTTTTCAACAAACTCCAGTATAGTGGGCACCCTCACGAGATCCCTCTCACCTGGCGGCGGCCCCCAAAATAAGGGCATGAGCCAGTCCCAGTTCACCATCAGACGATCTTCTTCTGGCCTCGTCGGATCAAAGTTGTAGCGGACGGGGCATGGCTTCCCGTTAAGGAAAGTCAGGTCGTCCAGCTGTCGTTCCGCCTGAAGAAACTGTTTGTATGCTTTATTGAATTGCAGAATTTCGCCGGGGCTGAAAGGGGCCTCCTCGGGTATAGAAGGCCCGCGCCTCGTGAAGGTGTCCACCGGGAAACTGAGTATTCTGTCTTGGGACTGCATCTTGAGTTCTGGATGGATGTCACGGGACTCCTAAGTCTATATGATGTTCTTGCGGTAATGTTGACCGTGTAGTGTCTAGCGACTGACTGCCCGCATAGCAATTTATACCACTCCAGTTGTTTATCGTACCGAAAAAAGAAAACAATATAGGGATAATATCGATTTGGAATTCCCACAACCTCGCGTGCGGGTTATCGTTCGGCGCGGTAATTGGATCATTCCTAAAATAAACGAGTGAATATTAAAATATTCTTGGACCACGTCAGTCAAACTTTCATCCTTATGAAAATAGACGATTTACAATTCATCCTGCGCTCCCATACTGGGGCCCCGGGAGTCACTCACGTGTTCACATAGTCACTATAGATCGTATCACATACCTACGATAAAAATTACGCTACCAATTTGGGACATCGATAACAACGTTTAATTGCTGTACTCGATGCATTGTCTTAGCTCGCAACACCATAATATAAATGCCGGGCATTCATAGGGAAAACCAGGTCAAAAGTTTGTAACTTTAGTATACAGGTAAAACATACCTATTAAGCACATACGGCATTGTGTGCGCGATAAGAGCGTGTCTTAACAACGACAATGATGCAGATCGGATGCAGTTTTAGTAGGGTGAAACAACTAGTATGTGACTCTTGACCGAATACTGATAACACAGAAGATATAAACAAAATAGACTGGGTTTCTCCAAAACGCGAAACTGTTAGGTTATCGGGCGACTTAGTGATAAGGTATTTAACTCGTGTAAAAGCAATGCTGAGACCACGTCAGCCGATATTTAGATACACGTCGCACTTAGGTATCATCCCACTTTAGTACTCCTGTTTGAAAAAGAACTACAATTATAGGACTAGTGGATCTTGTGAGTGCCCGCTATGAATGCTGCGCTGCACTCCAGCGTCATGCTCACATTATGCAAAAGTGGCAAAGCGGTGTATGGCCTATGAGATGCGGGTGACCGCTGCATGGCAACAAAGCAGATAATTCTACAAGAAGTATGTTTATTCTAGGCGTTCTAGGTACCGTTCCGTGAGAACGTGAGCTGTAGGTTTCTGGGAATTCGGCCCCAGCTTGGATGCTGATGCTGCGGCCCCAGCAATTCATGTTACCTGCTGCTTTGACCCATACTCATATCACTTTAGAGGCGGCACATACGAAAAAAGTCAAAATTTTCGGAAATGCATCTGACCCCTATGCACTATAGAATCTTCATCACTGAATACGAAAATAGTACCCTTGCCTTACCTAGATGTTTAATTTTGAAGTTATAGACCGTACGCTACCGTGTCATTGACTGTAAGTACTTCGGTGGCGCAATTGGTAGCGCGCTTGTCTTGATAACAAGAAGTCGCAGATTTGAATCCTGGCCCGAGGAATTTTTTCAAATTCTTGACCTTAAATTTGTTCAAAATGTTTCTTTTCTAGTTTTAGATGCACTCTTATAATAATATATAGAGTATTCCAAAGCGATGGATTTCGTAATAAAAACAATGTGCTACGGAGTATTGGGGCGTAGGAACCCTTAGCTGCTACGCCCTTGTACACATGTACAGTAAAGGCCAATCGACATTATAAAACAGTTACCCTATGTAAATATCGATATATATTTTAATATGAATGGATAAATGGGATACTTATTTAAAAAAATCTTATAGTATATACATGTGAAAATTAGAGAGAACACTGAAAATGAAACTTTTGATATTCTCTAGCTTTAGAAAATACAAATTTTGTCTGCATTTAATTTGAAACCACTGAATATTGGATTTTTGTAAATATTACTGTGAGAGTACCATTTTAGTGATACAACGCAAATACATGGGCAATATTATGACTTCGACGGGCGTGTAGTGTGCAGTCTTCAAAAAGCGAGATATATTTAAGCAAACGAGGTAAACTGGTCCTATTTTCTTATAAAAACAATGTAAGTAAACCATAAAAATCATAGTTGTTGGAATCGAAATATCGTATTTGCGAACAACTTTACGCGTAGCATGCTACGAGTGTCATAGTTTTGCTATGGCGTGTCAAGTTCTACGTGTGTTATAGTTTTATTATGGCGTAGCTAGTGCCACGAGGGTTATAGTTTTACTATGGCGTAGCAAATGCTACCAGTGTCATAGTATTCCCGCTACGCCGGCGTTGTATGGACACAAAATGCGTTGGGGATAAAAACATGTTACTTTGGGTTGAATTTTATGAAAAAATATAGCGGTTCCATAGAAGATACCATATCACACTAACCAAAATATTTTTAGAAACCATTTTACTAAATATTTTTACAAACTAAATATTTTAGGAAATCTCTTGGTTGTCTTCGCATTAAATGTTTTTCGTTTATTCAACGATATTACGAATGCTCTGACACATTTGTATAAAAATAAACAAACCTTCTGGAGAGGAAATCCTTGCTTCAGTTTGTACAAACCCATTAAATGTATGCTATTCACTGAAACAATAATACAATTTTAAATGCAAACTTATCCTGACTCAAGCTTTAGGTTGTTAAATTAAAATGTATGTACAGTCACCGGTAGTTGGAGATACCTAATTTCATACTGTTTCTAGATAGTTTGTAATTCAGATTACTATACTTACCTGCCTCGCAATTTCGCATTTGAGAATTCTATGTTAAGCAGTGCTTAACAATGAAATAAAGCTCTACGCCTTGAGTGATCTTAGAGAGATTCTCTTAAACTGGGCGTAAATCTGTTAGTTTACGACGACAGCTAAATGTGTCGCGTGTCGCATGCCGCAGTCGCAATACCACAATGTGAGTACCTCAGCCTGATGCCGTCGACATATCTGAGAAGCGATTTCGCCTGATATTTGCATACTCAACGGCTTCGATGTCACAACAAAGGCCACGGGTAGGGTTATTCCTTTCTTCTAGTAAACTTCAGTTTATTATTTAAAAATATATCTTGATTCAGAGCACAATATAAAATGTACAAAGTTTCACTTACGAGTATGTGCTTCACAGTAAATGCATTTCAGTAAACGCTTCACCTCAAATTAGGAAAATTAAATACAGTTATAATCACTTTATTAGTTTTTATGTTAAAACTTCTTACTGGTAAAATTTTTAAATCCGAAACGTAGAAATAAAGAAATGGTACTAGTGCGGTAAAATTAACTTTCAATCTAATTTATGTATAAATAAAAGTTAAGTACATAACTATTGATTCTTTTTCAAAGAAGAGAAGAGGGGCAAGTCAAACAGTGTAATAAAACTAGCAAGCAGAATGTTAGTATAAAATTAATATTTATTACTAGCAAAACTTGATAAACGGGAACTACCCGCTATATTTATCTATCTAGTGAATATGTACACAAGCACGACGGAGCGGGACTATCGATCCTGAGTGACAAACCCCTTGGTCCCAATTCACAGAAGATATCCTACTTAGTTATAATAACCTAACACTTTTGGGTAAAGTAAACACGAGTAAGTATGGGTAAGGATAAGTGATACATTTAATCTTATTTACATAGTAGTGAAGTAAAAAAGTCCGCAATTTCCATCACTGGGGTTGTGTTCACATTGCTTGTTCCATAAATTATCCTAAATAAACAAATAATTGGATATATGGAGTTATGCCTTAGGCGCAAGCCACATATAAACGGCGCGGGCGCGCCCTCTGCGCACCTCTTCTATCTGTTTTACACCAGGAGGGCAATTCTGGAAACAGGGTCGAAACGAGATTTCTAAAACTCGACCGAAAAATGTATGGAGTTTGACAGATAAAACGGGATTTTCGGTCGAGAAGGCTATCTTGACAGACTGAAAAATAACCATCCTGGTCCCTCTCCTACATTTTGTATGTAAGAACATTGGACAGGCGTCGAGACGGCACGCCGCGGTTGCGACGACGCAGGCACTTGGTGAAACACCATCATGGTTGAAGAGTATTTTAAATGAACAACTGGACTTAAATCGATCCCCACTGTTAAATTATTTCGCTAAATAAATTATCTTAACATTTATTTAATTTTATTTGTTATATTGACATTTTACACACGAAAATTATCTAATTTTACACCCTTGACTTGACTTTTACATTAGTGATTATTATTTGACTTTAATTTTAAATAAAGCAACATTTTCCTTACTTTTAGGGAAAATAAATTTGACCGTGAACACTGACTAACCAACGAACGATTTTATTGACATTTGTAATTGAGTTACTTAGTTTATTTACCATCATATTTGTTTCGGCGGTTATTGTCATCCTGTTGTTACAAAAATCAACAGCTTTTGTGTGATGTACTTACTCGTTAATGTATATAATTTCTTGAAAATGCTGTTAAAGCAAAACTAGTCGAAAATACATTAATTTTTTGAAACAGTTCAAGTGTTTTTTTCAACCTAGTTATGCCTTGTTTCATTTGTCCTAACATTTTCTTGAAGTATGGTACAGTGGCGCAAAACGCTTGTAGCTATGGCTGCGCATAAGTCATAACTTTTCCTTCTACCTGCATTGCCTTCAAATTGCTGTAGTTTTTGTGTTCGTATCGTAAAAATGTTACAACCAATGTGACAGAAGTTGCAGACTAAATAAACACCCCGTGTATAAAGAACCCGCAGTATCCATTTTTATCTATTTGTTTTGACGCAACTGTCCACTTACCTGTACTTCTCCTTCCGTGACTCGGTACGTTCTGTCAACGTTGGCTCCTCCAATCACCAATACTGGGCCATCAGTATTCTTCCCGTGTATCAAAGTCGACTGGTTTTCCTCCTTCATCTCGACGTGTGTTCTGCACGATGTGTGAATTCCCCGCGAACATTTCGGCGAGATTTCCTTAAATTTCCTTGAGACTCCGATATTGGAGGAATTCTTGAAATTTTCTACATTCCTCAATTTGGCGAGCTCGGCGGCAATATCGGCGCCGACTTTGGCGTTGTTCTTTATAAGGGCGATGTCTGGGTGTCGTTAAAGAAAGAAATTGTGGCAATTAGGTTAACTATTATCATTTAAGGGCCGTTCCCGAATCTACACGTATAATTTACAGTCAGTTACGTAGCTTAGGGTTGAAGAATTCTAATTAAGCTTTTTAATGGGCTGGCAATTATGTCATCATAGGAAACTTTTGTGCGGAATAAAATATGATTATGGTTTGGCGGAGTATTTGGAAATAAAATATTGCAGTTAACTGGCGAAATGAGCCATAAGGAATATTTATACTTACAGTTCAAATGGCAATAAGGTAAAGTATTATATAGTACATACATATCATTGGTGGTAGGTACGTATAAATTAATAACAAAAGTAGGTGACTTTTTTGATGGTGTTAGGCTAACTTCACTCAATACTTGTAGTATGACTGAGGTAGAACTAAGGACGGTGCGTGGTGTCTTAGTTTGTGGGGAAGTAGTAGTTTACCTCAGAAAGAAAAAGAAAAAATTTGCAAGGTCCTACAATAATAAGTGAAAATAATTCTAAGGTAGATCACGTATCGTTCACTGATAGAAATAAAGAAGAAAAATTTATTTTTTATCAAATATTTTTTTCACTTCCCGGTACAAAGTGGTTCAATCAGCGGACTATATTTCTAAAAGGGGAAAAAAGAGTGCGCGCAAAAAATATATTTTTTGTTGGAAGTTAAAATATTTGGGATACCCTGTCATCTGTAAAAATTATTTCACTTTTTAGGTCCTATATATTGATACGCAACGTTAACTTTGAGGTATGTCTGTTTTATTTGTAGTTTTGGCTTTGGTGTGGACGTTAATCGTTACATTATACGTCTGTTTGCCCTGAATTTTCGCTTTACTTCTAGTTTTCTGGCTATTCTCATCGGGTCTTCATTTGTTCTTTTGGCTGTGAAATAAGACAGACAGACATACTCAAGTAGACAGATTACTCGTATACGGTTTTCAAACTTTATAGAATACTAGCCCCTGTCCGTTGCTCCAGCCGCGTTTATTACATCTCTGCCCCGTTTTTGGCTTAGGTGTTATTTTATCAAGACCCCTAGCCTATATGTCGACCAGGGTCACTACAATGATAATAAAGAAAACCACATCCAAATCCGTTCCGTGTGTTGCGAGCTAAAACGGACGGAACATATATACAGAAAGGCAGAGACGTATTTTTATATATTACTAGCTATTGCCCGTGGCTCCGCCCGCGAGTTATTCGGATTAACGACATGCTTTTTCCGGGATCAATAGAAGCCCATGTGTTAAGTTAGGGTATAAGATATATCCATTCCAAATTTCATCCAAATCCATTAAGCCGTTTCTGCGTGAAAGAGTAACAAACATACACACACACACACACAAACTTTCGCATTTAGTGTGAAGACACGAATTTATTATTACTATATATTTATTATGACAAGACTTTTTATTACTTTATTATTACTATATTAGTTTAGTAGCTGTATCCCGGTAGCTTATATTAGTAGTTCAAATGGCATAGCTAAAATTGCCAGATGATTTTCGCGTTAATATTAACAAAGGATACTGGCAGCAAGAGAGGCACCCGCCGTAGCGTCGGCAACGGCAGCGAGGATGAATGGAGTCACTTCTTTTCCTCGAATGCCTTTAGATTTAGCTTCTTCCAAGGCTCGATCAATAGCAGCATTGATTACTGCCTCTACAGCGGAAACGAATTAATTAGATCCATTAACCATAGTCAGCTCGGTGACCTTAGCAAGCTATTTGTTATAGCTATACTAGTACCTACTTAAATCAATTTCTTCACGCTCTTTTATTACATTTCAAATCTTAATTTAAAACATATATAAATATAAACATATCGTCACGACATGAATCCCCGAGGGGATGTCAGAGGTGTTCCCAAGTGTGAACTGTGACATGCAAGTCACGTGATGAGTGGGTGAGCCCTATTGCCGTACTTTGTGCACAATTACACGTTTTTAGGGCATGCAGGTTTCCTCACGATGTTTTCTTTCACCGTTCAGCAAATGGTAAGTATGAGGTAAGGACTCAAATACTATCACATCACAGACAAACAGACCAAACCTAAGGATTAAATAGCGTTGGCAAGTTTCCATACAAAACACAAGCTACATTTAAGCTACATGGTACGAAGAAACGTATAAAAATGTGTTGTTTTGGCTGGCTTATGCTTGGAACATATATTTATTTATCAATACCTAAACTAATCTGTCCTATATGTTTTGTTTGGGAACAAGCAATATTTAAAAGAGCCCGTTACTCACCGAGCTAAAATAGCTTCACGTCGACTCTATACGTTTATTATTAATGTTAGGTCTGCTTGTATTTATAAGTCTGTGATGAAATTCCAAAAAATGACCGGGGTTTGAACCTGGGTCTCAAGATTGAGAGGCCAGCGTTCTGCAGCCTGAGCTACCGCCGCTTAATTTTTATTTTATCTTAAAACATTAGAATCGAATTTATAAGTAATAAGTAATAGTGCTTTTAAATGTAATAAATCTCAGAAATAAGGCCCCATTTTTGTAGTATAGCATTTCACCCGCGGCTCCGCCAGTGTTTGTCAATCTCTGCCCCGTTTTCCGTTTGGCTGTTATTTTAAGAACACCCCTTTTAGCTTATATATATTTACCAGGGTCAATATGACGAAAATTAATAAAAAACCGCATCCAAATCGATTGAGTGGTTCTAGAGTTATAACGAAACATATGTACATACAGACAGACAAAAATTTTTAAAATGGCAGTTTTGGCTTCAGTACAATAACAATAATAAATAAAAGAAAACAATCTAAAGACACGACTTTTCTACTACATAATTATTAGTATATTATAGATGTAGTGCTGTGTCAAGTTAAATTATCTGCCTAGTATTATACTCACTATCCATTGCATGTTCCTTAGGCAAAGGGACAGCGACTACTATTCCCGATCGCAGCTGCAGAGTTCGTGAAGCCAGCGCTATCTTGGCCGCTTCCAGCGCGTTTGTAGCGCGATGCGGGGCGCGGTGGCCGGAGCTCTGCGTGTAGAACGCTGGAAATTCGTACGATTCGCCGAACGAACAAACGCATACGCCTTGGGTTTCCTGGAGATCAAGATGGAAATGTGAAAATTTTAATCGTCTTTTTTGAAGTGAACCCTTTTATTTTATACAATCGCGCTTCATATCTATTTCTTCGGAAAGGGACTGCGGGTCAATTGGTCTTTTCTTTACTGATTTGTGTCGCAAGCGGAACTTGAGTTTAAAATGGTCTCGCTATAGCCAAGGTTGTTGTATACAGGGTGTAAATGCAAATTCAAGAATCTCTTTAGGGTATGAAAGTATACACGATTCTGATGTCATTACGAGAAAAAAGTATATACCTTGAATTTTCACCAAAAATTCCATCATTTTTCTAAACTATGGCTACGCAGCTCACCGGCCTCCCCACACACCTAATTGCACCCCGCAACCCGCACCCCTCATCCGAGTGGCCAGCGACCAGTGAGGGTGTCCACGCGATTAGTGTATTTTGTGTAAAGAAACTCGTCTTATTATGAGGTACTGGTACTTTATTTAGAGATCCCAGTATTTAAAATAATATCTTTATCGATCATACTAACACACCCTTAAAGGATTCTTGCCTTTGCTTTTACAACCGGTATAGTCAATTTTTTTTGTAACCCGTAATAGGAAAGAGTTACTTAATAATTATTTATTTAGACCGTGTTGAGTACGAAAAAAGTAGTAACTTATGTAAGTATTGTATTCACTTCAGCGATGTATTTTTTTTGAGTGCTAGCCCTTGTGACATATCAGAATTTAAATAATCGGTTGATTTCCCAATCACACAACAAACGATATGCGAATCTTCGCGCGAAGTCATGTTGGCCACGGGTAATAGTCCGGGAGGTACCGTTGCAAATACAAAAGTCATAGTAAGCCGGCTGATATTGACATGACTGATATGTGAATCGACCGTCAGCTGCTCAAGTAGCGGTGGGTTTGGGAGTTAGAGGTTGCGAAAGTGGTTAAAAAAAACAAACGAATCCACGATGCAGCAGACGATTATTTTTCAGCTCAGTATGATGTCAACTATCTGTGAAAAATGTTTCAGCCGGTGCACTATTACTTTTTTTTACCACTTTCGCAACCTCTCACATCCACACCCACCACGGGTGCGTCAGCTGACGGTTTTTATTGAGCTCAGTATGATGTCAACTATCTGTGAGAAAAGTTTCAGTCGGCGTGGCATACTATCACTTTTTTTTTACCACTTTGGCAACCTCTAACTCTCAAACCCGCCGCGGGTGCGTCAGCTGACGATTTTTTTCGGCTCAGTATTATGTTATCTATCTGTGAAAAAAGTATCAGCCGGCGTACTATTACTTTTTTTTACCACTTTCGCAGCCTCTCACATCCACACCCACCGCGGGTGGGTCAGCTGACGCTTGGTTCTGTTATTAGCCATTCCAGATCTATTGAAAAATATGGAAACCAATCGGCGTAAAATCACTTCTTAAAATGCAAACAAGTTCATGCGAGCAGCTGACGCATATTCCCCCCTCCACTATGCAGTTGAAGATTTTTTTTAGCTTATTATGGCCTCAGCTATCTGTGAGAAAAGTTTCAGCCGGCGTACTATTACTTTTTTTTACCACTTTCTTTGCCTCTCACACCCACACCCACATCCTTCGCGGATGCGTCAGCTGACGCTTGGTTCTGTTATTAGCCATTCCAGATCTATTGGAAAAGATGGAAATCAATCGGCGTAAAATCACTTCCTAAAATGCAAACAAATTCATGCGAGCAGCTGACGCATCTTTCCCCCTCCACTATGCAGTTGACGATTTTTTTAGCTTATTATGGCCTCGGCTATCTGTGAGAAACGCTTCAGTTGGCGTACTATTACTTTTTTTACCACTTTCTCTGCCTCCCACACCCACATCCACCGCGGGTGCGTCAGCTGACACTTGGTTCTGTTATTAGCCATTCCAGATCTATTGAAAAAGATGGAAATCAATCGGCTTAAAATCACTACCTAAAATGCAACGCTACCGCCCGGGCTATAATTGTTATTAAACCTACATGATTTGGGTCACACTCATTAAACTGGGTTATAGCCTCCGGTTACTTACCATAGCTATTACAAGCAAAACTCACCAAAATAAATATTAAACATACTTCAAATATAATTAAAGCCACATAGTCAGAAAAAATTCAACATCCTTGAGTTAATTGTTTCAAATGCGGCATTTCATTACTTTCATTTCAAGCAGTAACTGAATACAATTTGTTCGCCAGAAACAAGATGAATGACGAAGCACTCGGAATCGTTTCGTCACGGTGCGAAGTGGGTAATAAAAAAGGCGGAAGTGAGTTGTAGCAAGAACCGTGAAAGCCTCGGGCTCAGGCGTTTAAAACGGAATCAGTGTTTCCCCGCCACCACTGCCGAATTTAGGCTCGCGAGGGATGGAATAAATAGTATGAACATACAAACGTTATTCAAACTGATGATTTGACTAGAGTTCTTTATTCTTAGCATTATCTAGTTTTACTTGGTCTTTGTTTAACAAAACATAACGGAACAAACGACCTTCTTTTTTACTGTATGAAACTTTTATACGGGAATTAAAATTCTTCGAATTTCTTGTTTTTCTCGTACCTACTAACCGTAGTACTGCTTAATAGAATATTACGTCAATGATTAACCGACAAACAACACGGATTCGTCAGTAATAGTGGATTAAACTGTCAAATTCGTCCTTAATAGTGAACACTATCAGAACGATCGAATCCAGGATATTAAATTAAAGTTATAACTTCAGGATTCAGACCTATTAGACCCCTTTTACCGTTTAATAAACACAACTTTAGCTTCAGATTTTTTAATATAAAATCATTTTTCTTCCTTTGTAAAATTGAAAAAACAAGGTAGCATATTATGTTTATAATTTGTACGAGTATAATTATTGCAGTAAGATGTCAGATTAACAGAATAAATACATAAATTTTATAAGGTTCGATCGAATTCTGTTCACGTTCTGGAAATATTCGTGTAGCTAGAGTGAGACGTCATTCTCGTAATCTATTTTCAATAACCCGGGCAAGATAGTACAATCCATTGCCAGAGCCCTATATACATAGTTTCGTTTATAAAAAGCAGACATAAACTTGCAATATGGCTTAACTGGCTGGCAGGAAGTTGTAATAACTAATGACAAACTAAATATTGACCATCATTCAAGAAGGAAGCTTTTGGAAGTAAAAGTTACGTAGAAGTAGAAAGTGCTATTTCCCTCACCTTTCCAATAATAAGCAAATCTATAACCTGCTGGACCTTTTTAGGTTTGCTGCGCTGTAGTAACAATTTGTGAACGCAGTGAACTGTTAAATGTTTGTTCTAAAGCTGACTAAAATAAAGAACAGATACATTCATACATTATTACCACGCTTGTCTCTCAGAAGGGTGGGTGAGACTACAGATTTATATCTCATACGATCCTGACAAACCTCTTTCACAATACAAACTTTTCTATTCATAGTGCTTTTGACTTGGGCCTTTTCGAGTATGCTGCCACTAAGGGCGTTTCTAGGTGGCCCGGTCGAGCTTTACTTGCTCAAGATACATGGTGTATTCCAAAAATTACACCACGTGCTCTACTAAACATACAGATGAACTTTTGTTTTATGGCTGTAGATGCAAATATATAAAGAAATATATAAATATATTCCGTTAGAATATATAGAAAGAAGTAACTCAAAAATAGAAAACTCAAATCAACAATTTCATGAAGGTAAAATTTATGAAATTAAACAATACTATGAGTAACGAAAGCTAGCAAGTGTTACCAGGTACTCGAGCGTGCGACCGATGTCCAGGATGGACTTGACTCCGCTGCACACGACCAGGGTTCGGCTGCGGCCCAGCTCCGTCAGGTCTGCTGAGACGTCCAGAGTCTGCTCTCCTTGACGGTGCACGCCACCTGGACACAAGCGAAAAATAACCGTTTTATAAGTTACGTAGCTAAGTAAATTTGTCCATACAGAATTTGCAGAAGGTATTTAAAATAACATGAAAATATTATTATTAGAGTGCATTACAAACTAGAAAAGATAAATTAGAACTATACATAATAATAATATTTAGAGTATTCCAAAGCGATGGATTTCGCAATAAAAACATAATCTTATCATGAAAACTTCAGTTACCAAATTTAATAAAACATATTTCAGGTGTATATAACAAAATCACAAAGAATGATTCAGGGGAACGGGCAGCCAATTTATTCGAATACACAAAACTTGTAATAAAATTAATGCTACAGGATTCAGTATTGAAAGGTATGCTTTCTTAAGTTAATGCTTACTATTTGCATTTTAAATGTTTTTTTTTCTTGTATGAAATAATTTACTTTTTTATTTAAAAAATATATACAAGATCACTCACTTTCAGATTTTGCCTTAAAAGACGGTTTGATATTTAAAACTATGACATTATATATGTTTTTCATTAACTTCCCTGTTATTATCCAAAATTCGCAGAATATAATGTAAGCAACAATCTAAGCTCCAGTACCAATGCGTCTCGAGTTAATTCGTAAACGTAACTTGGCCAAGCTCTGGATACAGAATCGAAGTGGAACAATTTACTTCTTACCCAAAAACCAAACTCCAAAGCCCAAAATTATCTATTTATTAAATCATTCAATTTTCTTTTCATTAAAAGATGTACAAAATCAATCTAGAGCTCAAAAGAAACCGTAAACTCATCCTTGTTAAGCCCAAACGAGGGAGAAGCGGGATTTAGCTTAGGTTCGGGCAAGATGGAACGACGCGACGACAACGGTAGCATTGAATTTTACTGCAATTCACTGAATTTCTTGCAGTATTTACCTTGGCTGGCTTAGAAATAAGAAATCTGTCCATAACCGCACATACATTTTGAATATTGCAAATATACGAAAGTAAATTTTTACGTAATTAATAAAACAACACAGGTGCTGATATCGACCTGAATATTCCATGGCGCTCGAAAACATGGATTTATTCGAGAAAAATATGAGATGGAACATTCATAATGCCTTATCGCGAGGGGAATAAGATTTACATTGGGGCCACCTCGTTTCGGTATGAATGAATATGAAATATAACAGAGAGGGAATACAGACAGATGTTATATTGGTGAATAATTTCAGTCGCGGCATACGAATTACTCATTTGTATTTAAATGCTGTGGCATTGCGGTAGATTGTGCGTCGGCTTTCTTATTTCTTTTGGTTTATTCTTAAAATGCAGTGTAAATACTAAGTTTAAAATATACTCCCACCTATTTAGTTACTAGGAATTCAAACTGGTGTGAGTAATGTAGGTAGAGTGGGTGTCAAACTATTTTATTACTGGATAAATCATCGGTTTCCACTATTCAATTCTCGAAGCAGATGTTAGGTAGCCATTAACAAAGGCTGGACAAAGTGAACAGCCGGCTATACCAGACTGGCTGATTGAGAACACTGTAGCATGGAATTCGTTAATTACATCGTTCATTCGCTCGCGGTTCAGCCTCTACACAGAGCAACGTTAAATACGAAATCTTCAAGTGGGCGGTACGCAGCAAAGTTCACGAAGGATTTGTCTGTATAATATGATGGTCTGTGGTCATCAAATTGAATGTGAAACGCGATAGAGCGATGAATCTGCTCGCGTCAAACTTGATTGATATTCAGTTACATTGGACGATAAGTTCACTCACACAGAGATATGGTACCTAACGTTGATGAGTGGATTGCGTTTCGATACTGCATTGCACTGCATTAGTGCACGGATTGAAAATCCACTAATGCTCGGTAATGGGAATCATTAGGCACTCATGGTCCATTAGGTGTTGTACTAATTAGTGTAGTTAGGCAACGAGTTTCATTAAATAGCAATTGGAACATTTTACTTGTAAGGGTAAATAATTGGCAAATTCTTTTTCTTTTGCTGCTTTTGGTGTTGATAGTTAGAGCTTTAGATTTTAGACTAGCAGAAAGTCAGGTCACCTGCTTGTCGTGGCTTTTTAACACTTTCGCCTCCCCTAACGTAAGTATCCAGACGGTATCTTTATTTATGTAGCGGAGCTACAAAGTGGAAAAAGAATGGGGTCGTAGCACTTTCTACGCCGTAGCAAAACGAAACAGGGAGCGCGTGAAAGTCAACTTGTGTTCGTTCAATAAGAGAGCAATGTGCGAATCTACACTATTATTTAGAGAGGTAAAATGTGTTTGTTTTTTTTTTTGTTTGTTTGTTTGTAAGGAATAATCTCTGTAACTACTGAACCGATTCTAAAAATTCTTTCGCTAATATAGAAATCCACCTATCACTGATTAACATAGACTATAGTTAGTTTCCTGAGGATGGGTAGTTCCCTAGGGACAGAGACATCAATTACATTTGCACGTGTAATCTTTGCAATTACTGAACCGATTTTAAAAATTCTTTCAATGTTTTTTATTGTTTTTTTTCCTAGGGGCGCGCAGTTCCCTAGGGAGATAGTCATTAATAACTACGAAACCGATTTTTGTAATAAAAAAACCTATAGTTTATTTCCTGGGTAAGGGCAGTTCAATATTAATTAAATTAGCGCGGGTTGTCTATTTAAGTATTGAACCGATTATGAATTTTTTTTCAATGTTGCAATAGTTAGACTCTTCACTTAGACATTGGCTATACTTTGTTCTCTGGACATAGACGTAGGGTCAGACAAATGAAATTATTTTCATGAGAGCCAAAAAATATTAGCCCGACAGGACTACCCAAAAACGAATTAACTTGGGCGAAACCACGGGCATAAGCTAGTCTATACATTGCAATATCCGTTTTTATATATGTTAGCATATAAATCAAAATATGAATCTATACGAAGCTGCCGACGCATCTTATTTAAGGTGGAATCAGTCCTGAGGTTTTTATCTATGTTATAGCTAAATATCATGTGTGTATCAAAAGGTTAAAGTTGAAAATAAGTAAATATGTGTGTGAAATAAATATTTTTGTATCTGTTTAGTCTTCCCAGTGTGTGAAACAAGATGGTGCTACGTAAACCAACATTTATTAGACTCCGAATGAATTAAACGCTGACCTCGATTCCTTCTTCTCCGGCTTGTATCGCTGTACCCAGGTGCATAAAGCCAAGATTGGTCTAAGGTTGACCTTAAATTTATGCCACTACTTACATTACTTATGAAAAATAAAGTGACAGAATCAATTGAATGCTGACTTTAAGTAAAATTACTTATATTGCAACTTGGGGTCAGTGATACAAGATACAAAGATTGAGGTCAGAGTCTCTCCTTCCGAGCGGACCCGCAAGGAATGCTACAGAAAAGTTAGTTGAACTTACCAATACCACCCGTGGCAAAGACCGGTATATCAGCAAGTTCAGCTGCGATGATAGTCCCAGCCACAGTCGTAGCTCCATCCAGGTCCCCAGCCATCACCGGAGCTAGGTCTCGCCGGGATGCCTTCACCACACCCTTGGCTTGCGATAGGTATTTGAGCTGGTCTTCTGACAGGCCAATGTGGAGCTCACCGCCGAGGATGGCTACTGTTGCTGGTGTGGCACCCTAGTTCATATTAAAATTACATGTATAATTTTATTAAATTTCTAATTCTCTATATACCTACACTCAAAACAGTATGGGACTTATCGTGTTGAGATTTTATATTCATTAAAAAAATTATAGCTGAGTGGTAAAGCGCTCGCCTGCTAACCCAGAGGTCGTAAGTTCAATCCTCATAGTGCAAATAAATGTTCTGTCGGCGTGCTTCGGCAGGCACGTTAAGCTGGTGGTCCATTTGTGCCCGCATTAAGGCGATAGGGCTCATCATCATCCATCACGTTTAGGGCGTTATAATCGTCGGTGAAAAGCGGGTATACCAAGTGTGAGCGGTGACTTGTATTTCACAGTTCAAAAAACAACCGAGAAAAGGGTTATCAAATTATGTACTAAAACGGTGGCGTGCCTATTGCGCTTTAAGAGAGTAGGTTTCTTAATTTATGTAAAAAGCTCAAGATGTTTGTGATAGTTATGTATTGTCAAGGCTGATGGTCTAAAGCGTATACATGTATACAACTACAATATATGTAACTTATATACGTCGGAAATATAAAATGAACACCTATTATGAGTGTGTTATATTATTCTAAAATCGAAATACATAGGGTTCCACGTTACCCCATCCAAAGACATGTGCAAAATTTCATTAAAATCAAACCGATCAAGATGTCATCACATTATGAGGATTTTTTATGGCAGCTGAGCGGGAAAGCCCGTCTTAAGGCTACGCCCTACGCCAACGTTATTGATTTTTATTAAAAAAAATATGTATTGTAATTTACATGGGACGAACAGTGATATGGTTATTTATTTTCATATACACACAGAAGTGAAGAAAAAAATGTAAATTCACCTTTATTTCTCGGTTTTTTGTCCACCTACTGCTGCAATTTTTCATCCAGACAAAAAAAAGAAACCTATAGTGTTTTTCACCTTTTGGAAATTCATTTTGCGCTTTTTTCACACTTGTCAACCTCAGCGACTGACGTAACAGCCATGTTGCAGTGCAAGCTAAGAACTTTACTTTGAAATAGTTGTGTTAAAAAGTTGAAGAATCAAACATTGAGTTGTTAAATTTGCCCCACGGATTCACCTTAAGGAGTTGTTCTAAATATAACCCTGCCTGAATGACACCCAAGGTCGAGGCTATTGTCAACTTCAATAAGTTTTAATTAACGTTCGCTAAGCTTCAGCACTAAGTATATAACTAGACACATAGGTATATTCGTTCTCGCAGATGCTTTGTTACATAGGTAAAGTTCTTGGAAAGTTAGAACCTTTAGATAGATCTATGGTGAAATTGGAAGCCGAACTTTTAATATCGGCCGTATAATAATTAATCTATGGAAGAGACAAAATACGCTTCACCTAATGATTAAAGATGGGTTAATACCGATATATATTAGTATTAGCGAATATGGATATATTCGTCAAGTAATATTATAATATTTAAACTAATATGATATATAAACTAATATGTTAATATGACTGATACTGATATCGTTGACGGTTAAACGTAATACGATTAATTTGATGAATTGGAATGAAAAAAAAAACATTTTCGTTTCATACCTATTTATTTTTCGCCCCGCCCGCATTGGATTAGAATAGTATTCGATCGATATGTCTCACCCAACCAATACTGCAACTGCCAAGTAATATATATTCTCCAGCCGATATGGTATTCACTGAGCTAAGTTAATACCGGAATATTAGGATATTAGAATTGGTCGGATTACTGATACACTAATATACACCATATTACTAATATCTTAACGAATACTAATATATCGGTTCCACCTTTACTAATGATGATTGTGTGACTGTCAATGATGTGACGGCATTTGCAAATTTTTTATAGGAGTTTGGTGTAAATTCTCCAAAATTTTCTTTTTCTTCTAAGGCGACTCTATTCGCCTTAACTCCCATAGCTTTTCGCTGATAATATCCTTATTGATAGGTACTTGCTTATTATTTTTTCTTTTTCAACATATCTCATACAATCTCCATGACTGGAACCTAAAACATTTATCAACTATTGTAAAATCATAAATATATACAGTAAAATAAAAATGGCTATTATCTGTGAAGAATACGGTAACGAGGTTAAACTAATTAAGAAAATAAGGCCAAAAAGCTTAAGAAACCTAACTTACCTACCCACTTATGAACTACCTACCTATAATAATTTATATGGAACGCGAACTTGGGAATACATGCTTCCTTTATTTCTAAACGAATTATCTATTAATACTCTAAATAGCATAAAAAATTGTAGCAGCAACAAAAAGCGAAGGAGTGCCATAAAGCTTTATTTTCTCGAACATCAGCAGCCTGTGGCTGCGGGTTGTTAAACTTGTATATAATAAGTCTATGTCTAGTTAGCATAAGTTAGCGATCTCGCCATACCGCGTATAAACCATGTGGTTTTAGTCGGATGGCTTTTATTTTAATCAAAATGTATATATAATTGTCTTTGTAAAATAAACAATAAGAAAAAAAAAAAATCAAAATCAAATACATACTAAAGTTACAAGCGTATAAAGTGCTGGATTTTACACATATTTTCAAGAATATTTATGTACTGTAATGTCCTAGAAGCGATACAACAAATCAAATAATTTCAGGTGCACAGCATAGTATGTTTTATACTATTCAAAAATATTTTTGTTTTTATTTCGATTTTTGGGATATTTCTCCTGAAATAATAGGAAGACCCAAAACCATTTTCGAGTTTTTTCAAGACATGAATTTTGTCTCGCGTTAGCTTAGTGTTCGGTTAGTTCCGTACGAGCTCGGGAAATGAACGTTCAGGCCAACCAATAACAGTCATTCAAGAAATAGCAAGCATAGGGACCCTGTGCGCGACTGACTTCAAGCCGCCGACTACAGGCCTCTTAAATAGTCATTGAAAAAGTGAACAACGACTGACCTTTGATAAAACCAAGAAATCCTAATACCATCTATGAGGTATTCTCGGAACGAAGGAAATTTAATTCAAGTTAGCTTTTCGCTATCGCTATTTTATTGTAACCAAACGCATTTCGGCGTGTAGAAACGGCATAAAAAAATTTCAACACATGTCTTCTCGTGGGTGTCATAAAAAGCGACTAGGGGATTATAAAAAGGTAAGCCCACAATCTATTTTTCTGTAGTATTGAGGGTCATAAGGTCGTCGTATCATACTCCCATCTGCAGATATGACGTAGGCAGCCTGCAGGCCCGCTTATCACCCGTATTGTTTATCTCATGTTTGCTAAGTTTCTTGCCCTTCTTCTTAGCAGTACTAATCGAATGGTGCGGATGGTTAGGCATTATTTTTATTTATGGTTTATTTAGTTTTTTCAACACATTTGTTCTTTGCATTATGTTTAAATAATATTTTTATTCCTATATTTCTCTATTTTAGGCAGATGTATAACTTTATTACATTTTATTAGCCCAACCTTAATATTTTTTGTATGTGTTTCCCGTATTTATTTATCAACTTATTTGTTCATTGCATTATGTATATATAATATTTATATTGCTACATTTCTCTATATTAAGCAGGTGTATAATTACATTTAAGTAGCCCAACCAAAATTTTTTTTATGTATTTCCCTTATTAGTATATATATTTTTTATATTCTAAAGTATAATGTAAATTGATTTTGGTATATTGTAAAGATTCACTTTGACTTGTAGAAAGTATATTTAATGTATCTATTTTACAAAATAAATATTTTGATTTGATTTGATTGATTGTAATAATAATAAGTGTGATAAGGATGTCAACAGCAATTACTTTGATAGTACATCAGGAACATAACTGCCTTCTATCCACCTTGCAAAAACCATTTTTGGGACACCTAAGGTACACAGTCCCAACACAAAACTCACCCTTTTTCTAATAATATCCTCGACTTGCAAAGCCGTCTCCAAGTTATGAGGGTATGGCATCCCGTGCGTGATGATCGTGGACTCCAGCGCAACTATCGGGGCGCTTGCAGACTTGGCGCTGAGGACTTCTTCCGAATACTTGAGCAGTTGGCTGTTGAGGTGGCGGACTTGGCCGAATCGTGCCGAGTGTAGACGAAGCGGCGCTAGCTTACGAAGGAACGCCATCTTTTTGAACTGTCAACAAATAAAAAGGACCGTTTGTAAGAGAACCTGGGCGGCTATTCCGGCATTAGATATTTGTTTAAAGTTTGATAAATGCGATGCGATGGAAATTAGAGTGACTAAACCACATTAAATAGAAGCTATAGGATATAAGGAATGCTCACTGTAAGTTTTCAATCAAAATAATCAACACATACATAAATACAACCGTACAAAATCTCTATTAAAGTCACTCACAAACTGCTTTTGCAATTTTTGCGCACGTGCCAGAATTGAGGGCCTGGAGGTTTATTTTCAGTTCGTCGAATTAGCCTTCTCGACTGTAAGAACCTGTTTTATCTATCGAACTCCATAAATTTATAGCTCAGTTTTTAGCAATCTCCCTTCGACTGTTTGACTTGTCGCCCTCCTCGGCTTCGGCTAAAGGAACTGGGTGGAAGTTATGTGTAGAAATATACTGAAATAACTGTTTATTACTATCAGAATTTTAAGTTCTAATAATATAACTTATTTAACAACAAAAAAAACTTTAAAACGTTTGTATTACTTAATTTTAAGTAGGGATAGGATATTCGGATCGATATATACCTAAAGTCTGAAAAACTGAGAAAGTTTGTAGGTGTGGAGTCGGCTTCTTATAATATTATTTTGATAGTTAAAGTCCTCAAATTATGGAATTGCTTGAAACGTTACGATAATTTAATATGTTTGATGATATAATTACCGGAAACTTAAATTATAAATAAATAAATTCAGTAATTTATAAAATGCCAAGCTGATTAAGGCCGAATAGAGCAAAAGTCAAAACAGAAAACCGAAAACTAATAATATAATCTCTGCCTAAATCAGCTTGGCATTTTATAAATTTGCTAGGACTGTATACAATTCCTAAATAATATACATTTACGGTAACATCTGTTAAATATTGGGTACATCACCATAACGTCATAACATCACAATAAATTATATTTTAAGAAGCCGACCCACACCTACAAACTTTATTAAGGATTTTTCCAACTTTAGGTATATATCAATCTAATTATCCTATCCCTGATTATAAGGTTGTACAATTCAAAGTGAAAAAAAATAACGAGATGGTATAAAATCAATTTTTAATTCAATATATGGTTTTGGGTTAAGAGAATAATTATGTCACGCTTGCAAAGGTCACTGTTACTCCATGCGGAACGCCCGGCAGTGCGAGAGGGACAGATTCCGGAAAAAATAGCAAAATGTCGGTTTTAAATTAATATAAAATGAACTAAAATGGCTATCAAAATTTCCAACTAAGAAAATTTAGATATCGTTAAAATCTATCTAATAAATATCGTTCAGGTCTGTATGTCATTCCTATTTGTCATACTATGAAAAAAAGTGTAGAAGAGGACCCCATTTCAATAATTATTTCTATCGAGCGAAAGTTACGCAATCGCGTTTCTGTACTGAACAAAACTAGAAAAAGGTTGATTTACCAAATTAGTGGCTTCATTTGAAAAGCAGGTAAACAACTCCAAAGAGAGCCATTTTTATCGAAATAGCCCCTTAAAATTTTACACAACATATCCAAATTTCAGATCTGTAACTCATTCCGCCTGCAAGCTAAAGACCCCCGTCTTACCCTTTGGGCGCGGAGCCCTAAAAACAACTATTTCTCTATACCTACCACCAGATAGATACATCCATACATCAAACCTAAATTTACAGTTTCTTTTAAAAAATCACGACTGGACCACTCTCCGTAATAACGCCTCCCGGTAGCCAGCTAACTCAACTTCTTTGTAGGGTTCCGTACCCAAAGGGTTCCAAGCAGGACCCTATTACTAATCCCCCACTTTCTGTCGCCTCCGGACCACTAGTACCATTAAACAGTACCATCAATGGTACTAGTGGCACTGATTTGTCCCACTAGTACCATCAATGGTACAAATGGCATTGATTTGTCCCACTAGTACCACCAATGGTACAAATGGTACTATTTTTTTTAAATTGATTATTAGTAGGGTTATTAACTTATTAGCTTAGTACACTACAACTAAAGTGGAGCACTTATTTATGTAATGAAACTACTACGAATATCAAAATTAGCATTAGTACCGATGAAAGATGGTAAATATTATACAGATTTTTTGACAGATGTCAAAGTGACTGATGTTTTTTTTTGACACATATCAAAGTGACAGATGTTTTCTTTTTAGATTTTTTTACAGATGTCAAAGCGACACATGATTTTTTGACTGATGTCATCGTACTGTTACCCTGATATAAACTTTAATAACTCCAACCTGTTTCGCCTTAAGGCATTGTCAAGGAATAATAGAACCGAATGAAATAACTATAAATAATATACATAATATGATCATTCACATCTCGGAAGGTCAATAATAATCTTCCCAACTTATAATTAATTTAACACTAAGATTTTAATTGAAACTTAACAATTTATTGATATTCGAAACGTGTATCACAGTTTTTAACATTTAATTTTAATACAATTTTAATTAAATAGTTAACAACATAAAAGAAAACTTATTCTAAACTAAAATTCATTCTTATTTTAATTTATCCTCTCAGAAATTTTGACATCTGTCAAAAAATAAAAAATAAAATTTTCACTGACATCTTTTAAAAAATTTGAAAAAAATCATCTGTCACTTTGACATCTGTCAAAAAACAAAAAAATAATAATCTTTCACTGACATCTGTCAAAAAAAATCTGGAAAAATCATCTGTCAAAAAATCTAAAAAGAAAACATCTGTCACTTTAACATCTGTCAAAAAATCTAAAAAAAAACTTCCACTGACATCTTTCAAAAAATCTGAAAATATCATCTGTCACTTTGACTTCGGTTAAAAAACCAAAAAAAATCATCTGTCAAAAATCTGTATATTATTAACCATCTTTCATTGGTACTAACGCTAATTTTGATATTCGGAGTTGTTTCATTACATAAATATGTGCTCCACTTTAGTTGTAGTGTACTAAGCTAATAAGTTAATAACCCTTCTAATATTCAATTGAAAAAAAAATTGTACCATTTGTACCATTGGTGGTACTAGTGGGACAAATCAGTCCCATTTGTACCATTGATGGTACTAGTGGGATAAATCAGTGCCACTAGTACCATTGATGGTACTGTTCAATGGTACTAGTGGTCCGGAGGCTTTCTGTCTATCTTCCCGTCTGTCACAAGGGCCTACAGCTTTAGCCAAAGATAAACAGGTGAAATTTTCACAGTATACGTATTAATATGGCCCCATCACCGCAAATAGTAATAAATAAAAAATAAAACCAAGGGTCGTCCCCATACAAAAAACCCCTAGAAAAGTTGAATTTTCTAACGTTATTTGTTTCAGCTCTATCTTAAAGTTTCAAATTTGGTAAAATTGTTTTACAAATATAAAAAAATAGGGTTCCGTACTTAACGGGAGCCGAATTGTTTGTCATTTTAGCCGTTCGTTTTGTTTTACCTTAATGTTACTACTACATCTATATTATATTGTTGTTATTTATCATGTTTTTGGGTTCCACACGGAATATTTTGTGCGCGAGTCCGACTCGTACTTGACCAAATTAATTAAAACGTGTCCGGTTTAAAGGTTCATTAATGAAATAATTTTTATGTCAGTGATTTTATAGATATTTTATATTCATCTGATGTGACTATTGACGACCCTATGAAGGGACCGAAATATAGCTTAAACTGTTCATTTCTTTGTTTAAAAATGTAATTTATACGAGTATGATAATAAAATTCATGAAAACTTAATAATCTATGCATTTCCGTAAGAATTAAAAAATTAAGCTTTAATTTTGCAACATTTATATACTGGTACGTGTAGTATATATAGGTATACATATACCGATAGTTTTGCAGTGGAGTTGGAGGATTCTATTCATGCTGCAAATCTCGCTAAGTACAAACAGCTTGTCGTGGACTCCTCAAGTCAATGAGATCAGCAAAAGAGTGCATAGAGCATTTCACTCTTTAAAGCGCCTCCAGAACTTCCTGCCTTTTAAAACTAAAATTTCTCTTGCGCAATCTCTACTTCTTCCATTGATCGACTATGCCGATGTCAGTTTCCTTGATGCCAACGAAGAGTTACTAAATAAGCTCGAGCGCCTGCAAAATCTGGCTATTCGTTTTATATATGGCTTACGTAAATTCGACCATGTCTCCCTTTTCCGCAAAGAACTTAAATGGCTACCTATCCGTCAACGTCGTGATTTCCATATTCTCACTCAGCTTTTCAGTATTCTCACTAATCCTCGCTCCCCTTCTTATCTTCGTGAACGATTCGTACCACTGCATTTTTCTAGAGACAGGCCGGTTCGGACACGTACTGTCTCTCTACTTAAAACTCCAGTGCACAAATCATGTGCTTTCGGCCAGTCCTTTAATGTCGTGGCTATCAGATTGTGGAACTCACTTCCCCAAAACATCCGTGACTGTCCAACAATTGGTATTTTTAAAAAAAGACTAAAAGAGCACTATCTTTCTCTTCCATAAGTGAATTTGTATAGTATGTAAGTGTGTACGTACATAATGTACACGCTATATGTATGTATATTATTACCTATATCTATTGTTTATGCAAAGATTCATGTATGTAATAGAATGTAGTTATGCTGTGTATGTATATGTAGGGATATATATATATATATATATATATATATGTATTAAAATTTTAATTTAATAGTGTGATGCGTAGTTTTGTGTACACGTATGTCTACTTATTAATTTATTATGATTTTTTTTATTTATCACAGGGGTTTGCTGGAAGAAATCTCTACTTAGAGATAAGCTCGCCTGTGTACATCCTATTTCTAACCTCAATTGTAATTATATTTATGTGTACAATAAAGTATAAAGTATAAAGTATAAACAGCAAGCGCTGCAGTTAAACCAGCGATGCATGCTGGGATTTAACTTAGCTACTGAATCAGGCTGCATTCAGCTGCTAAATTGCAATGTTTTGTTCTGTTAATAATTAAGGTAGTTTTTACCCTGTCATGCAAGTTTTTGGAAGCACTTTGTATAAATCTGATTTGAATAAACCGGAACTGTTTATAGACACTTTTAAATCTCCTGTAGTCGGTAGCTTGAAGTCAGTCGCGCACGGGGTCGCTATGCTTGCTATTTCATTCTACATTCAACTTCGGATTATAGAGCACTGACTGACTGTTATTGGTAGGCCCGAACGTTAATTTCCCGAGCTCGTACGGAACTAACCGAACACGGTGTGAGAGGCAAGACAACATTCATGTTTTGAAAAAACTCGAGAATGGTTTTGGTTCTTCTATGATTTCAGAAGAAATATCCCAAAAATCGAAATGAAACAAAAATATTTTTGAATAGTATAAAATATACTATCCTGTGAACCTAAAATTATTTGATTTGTTGTATCGCTTCTAGGACACTACGGTACATAAACATTCATCGAAATAAGTATAAAATCCAGGACTTTTATACGCTTGTAACTTTTGTATGTATTTGATTTTGATAAAAATTTTAGGTTCAAGTCATAAATATTGTATGAGATATGTTGAAAAAGAAAAAATAATAAGCAAGTTCCTATAAATAAGGATATTATCAGCGAACTGCGCTAGTATGGTAGAATAGAGTGCCCTTAAGAAACAGGTACCGTGTATTTATTAACTTGAACTTTGTCCGCACTTACTTAAAAATAGAAGTGATATGTAATATTAATCTATAGACCGGCCGGATAAAGTCAGGTTACGCCCGCGGCGCTATAGGTGCGCGGGGGCGGGCTTATCTTGCATTAAGAGTGTGTCCTCTTTCACAACTCTGCCGCCCCGCTCCCCGCGCGATTCCCTTTGTCGCCATCCCCCGCGTCCCCGTAACGTCGCGAGCGAAGACTCATTTATCCGATTTGCGTATACTCTTCATCGTAACAATAAATCTAGACACGCGGCATCGTATCTATGGCAGGATTTGAAAATGAAAAGGTGGGCTCACTAGCCGTGTGTTGTATTACACGAACCATTTCGAGCTACTTTATTTTTTTTATTTTGCGTGTGTGTTAAGATCTCCGCAAGTACCTAAAATTCCTAATTTCAGGAATGAAACTTTGAAAGTGCTTGCATTATTCATGTCCAAAAACACAATTTTTATGTTAAACTGACTTACTGACTCGCTTATATAAAACCTAAACCACTGCCAGCGGACTTTGAAACTTGAAATTTGGAATATATTATATATATATATATACTGTATACTCTATTATTCCTTATAAGAAATAGGGAATAAAGGTAGGTCATTGAGCGTATACAAAGGAAAAATTCAGTAAGTCACTAATATTTATTATTCTAGAAAATATCGTGACAAACTTAATTGGACCTTTTCGATACATAGAGTTTTATAGATCGTAATTTGATACGTGGAATTAATTTGTGTTAAAAACAGTATATGTACGGTACTGTCACGGTACAAGTCCTTTTCACATTTGACCATTTTTAGGGTTCCGTAACTCAAAAGAAAACAAACAACCTTATAATCCCTGTCCGTCCGTCCGTCCGCCCGTCCGTCTGTCTGTCAAGACACTTTATCTCGGGAACGCGTAAAGGTATCGAGTTAAAATTGAAACTAAATACTCTAATCTACAGTCCCTTGAAGCTGTGAATAAATAAAACATCTAAGTTAACGGCATAAAAGATACGGCCGTTTATGCCGCAAAAAACGTATATTTCGACGCTCTCAAGGGAATCTAAATTTATAAGGTGTTGCCCATTATCCCATAAGTATGAAATTTGGCAAGTAAAACCGTCTTATACTACAAGTATAGGGAAAAATCTGAAAACTATACATTTTTAATGGAATCATTAAAAAAAAATATTTAAATTTCATAAAATATTTATAATATGTACCTACAAATTTGTACGGAACCCTCTGTGGGCGAGTCTGACTCGCACTTGTCCGGTTTTGTTTTTTATATTTTATTATTTGTAGTGGTTTAGGCTTTATATTCTGTGAAAACTTCAACTTTCTACCTATGCCTATATACTATTGAGGCTCTAGACCCCTGTAACAGACGGACAGACAGACAGCGGAGGCTTAGTAATAGGGTCCCATTTGGCACCTTTCGGATACGAAACCCTAAAAAACTACTTATAGTACAAATGTTCACCGAGGGAAGAAAAGAGCTGGTTACCAACAAGGGCGAAGTTTAATTCACACGAGTTGGAATCGCACTTTCTCTGGCTTGATATACATATATGTGCTTTGTACCGCACGAGTAAAATATATATATATATATATAATACTTATATAATATTAAAATTCCAGCAGCCCCATCAAATGTTCACTAACACAATTAGACGTAATTTTGAGTAGCTAGTAATTTTACAATTTGAAATTTCATACAGGTATAAAAAAACAAAATTGAGCGACACGACTCGCGCACACTTTTCACATTTTTACGGGTTCCGTAGTACCTGAAAGGTCAAAATGAACCTCTATGTGTTTCGCAGATGACACGTCACTTATTTTTAAAGTGAATCGACATAATGATATACTTGATGACGCGAATTCAACCCTCTCTCTGATTCTTGATTGGTTCACTGCAAATAATTTAGTTCTAAATGCAAAAAAGACGAAATGTATAAAGTTTACTTTACCAAATGTAATTCAAGTAGATGTCAGTTTATTTTTGCAGGGGTCCAAGCTGGAGTTAGTTAACGAAACTAAGTTTTTAGGTATTACTATAGACTCTCGTCTTCAGTGGGGTCCCAACATAGAAGCTCTCTGTGGTAGACTTAGTTCAGCCGCATACGCTGTTAGACGCATAAGGCAGATTACTGATGAAGATACTGCTAGATTAGTATATTTCAGTTATTTTCACAGCATTATGTCATATGGCATAATGTTGTGGGGTAGAGCCGCGGATATAGAAGCAGTCTTTGTCTTGCAAAAGAGAGCAATTCGGTCTATTTATAACATGAAGTACCGAGATTCATTAAGAGAAAAGTTCAAAGAAATTAATATATTTACGGTCCCATGTGAATTTATTTATCAAGTTATTAGATATGTCAGAAAAAAAATTGATAATTTCCCGAGGCTTGGTGTGCACCACTCTGTTGAAACCAGAAACAAACATAAACTAGCTTTTCCAAAATTAAGACTTGCCAAAGTAGGTGCTCTTTTGTAGGACATGGTATAAGATTTTACAATAAGCTTCCAGAGGAGGTCCTTAGTTTGCCTGAAAATAAGTTTAAACTATATATTAAGCAGGGACTACTTAAGAAAGCTTATTATAAAATCAATGATTATTTGGATGATAATGAAGCATGGTGTAATAAATAATAATAATCTTATTCAATATTGTAATTAATAATTAGCATATTTTAATACTGTACGATTCCTCTAAAGGCTTAAAATTAATTAATATGTAAACTTACTTTGTTAAAGGTAATAGACAATATGAGACGGGTTGATTAAGATATTTTTTTTTTCTCGTGACTAATTCCCGCAGTCTTATATTTTTTATGCCTTTACTTGAGTAGGTATGTATATGATTTTGTATCATATGTTTTATTTTGAAAAAAGGAATGTTTGCTAAGTTTCTTGCCCTTCTTCTTAGCAATACTAATCGAATGGTGCGGATGGTTAGGCATTATGTATATACAATATTTTTATTCCTATATTTCTATATTTTATGCAAGTGTATAACTTTATTACATTTTAGTAGCCCACCCTTAATATTTTTTGTATGTATTTCCCGTTTTTATTATTTCTTCATTGTATTATGTATATATAATATTTTTATTCCTAGATTCCCCTATTTTATTTATTTTTTATTTATTTAACTTACGACTATCATTTATTAATGCAGGTGTATATTTTATTTCCCGTATTATTATATATATATATATTTTTATATTCTAAAGACATATTATATTGTGTAAATTAACTTTGACTTGTAGAAAGTATACTTAATGTATCTATTTTGCAAAAATAAATATTTTGATTTGATTTGATTTGAGACTCCGTTGTCCGTCCGTCCGTCCGTCCGTATGTCACAGCTTGCATTCGCTCGCCTACATGATACGGTATAAAAAAAATATCAAAATATTTCCAATATAAAAGTGAGAAAAAAAAAACTTAAAATTACAATATGTGTACCAAATTGTAGATATTAAAGAGTTGATTGTAAAAATATATACTTTTACTATATTTACTGGCACCGATTTCGAGAAATCTTTGAACAACCACAAAAAATGCATGTCCCCGGGGGCCTTTTTTTTTCCGAAACTGGTGGACTGAAAAATATCAAAAAAATTGTAGGCCATAACTGGCCAATTACAGGAAAAATATAGCGATTCAAAAAAAGTTGATAACAAATGAGAAATATAAGAAAAAAATGTAAAATAAATAAATCAAATATTTTATAAAAATACAATATGGGTATCAAATTGTACATATTGAAGAGTTGATTATAAAAATATTCACTTAACTGTATTCACTGGCACCGATTTCGAGAAATCTTTCTCGAAAAATGCATGTCCCCCCCTTATTTAACATGGTGATTTGGAATTACGAAAAGATTACAGGAAAAATATAGTGCGTGAGAAGTTCACGATAGCAAAATGACGAAATTGAATTTTTCATCCACGAGTTTCATTTCGAGTACGGTATAAAAATATTTGAGTCTCTCTTTTATGGCACAATCAATTCTTTTTTTTAGTTATCATAAACAGTTGTAGATTAAAAAAAGTTGTAGATTGTAATTCCAGGCCAAATTTTTTTATTTTTTTTTATTATTCTTTATATTTCTTTACAATATTATAAAATTTGAATAGACATATGTATATATATAGTATACATACATATATTTATATATATAACTAAGATTTTTTCAAGGAGAAAGCCCCCCCCACTTTCCCCAAGAAAAAAAAAAGTTTTCTTGTAGAAAATTTTATCTAGTTTTAGAAAAAAAAACCGCATTAGAATTGTATAACTAGTTCCGGAGATATAGCCAAAAACAAAATTGGCGGGAAAATTTGCAAATTTGCAAAAACGCGCGTTTCCCAACGGGTTAAACGGTTTTTTTATTTTTATAATGTGCAAAAAAGCTATTTAAGTGGCCAGTATCACTATGTGAAAAAAAAACAGCACCCCAACAATGTATTTTCTGCTTGCTTATTTGTGTAGCAGTAATGTGAAATTACCAAATACTGCATCATTTCCAAAAAAAATAAGATGTACTTTCCGAGTTGGTGTAGTATGAAGAATATTGTAATTATTGTTTCAACTATAATACCTTGACAGGCATACCTTGACCATAATAAATTCATTTTGAAATAGTTTAACTTGGACATAATATTTTTTTATAAAGCACGTTTATTTTTTTATTATTTATATAATAGCATTGCAATATTTTTTAGGAGTATTGTATCTGTTTTTTATAAAGTAATGCACATTTTTTTGTTTTGTGACATAATTATACTATACTGAATTATTGCACACTACGTTACGGTTGAATTTGCTGGAATTGTTTTTTTACTCGTAGCAAACCTTGTAACCAAATTCTAATGCAAATAAATACTCGTAAATTAACCACTTACTTTAAATGTATGTACAAGTACAATCATTAAAGTTATAATAGCTACGCTTTCTTTTCATATTGAATATACGTACGCCAACTGACATAAAAATATATAATAAAGACTGGTCAAGTGCGAGTACGCCTCGTGCCCTGAGGGTTCCGTACATACTGTTTAAAACACAAACTTATCCCTCGAGCAGTTAATAAAGACCAACTTGACACTTAATTAAACTCTCTGTATCCAAAGGGTATAATGAGTTTGATATTTTATTTCCTCTTGATTAATTATTTATAGGTATTTTTTCTTACACATGTGCTATAACCCGTAATTGCGAACAAAATTTCAAGTTTCTAAGTTAAATGGAAGTACCCTATAGGTTTTTATAGTGAGCCAATTTGTATAAAATAATGACATACATATGTAATCGGTTTTTTTTTTTGCGTTGAATTTGAGCCTGATTTTTTTATAGTTCTATAGTTATATAGAGTTTTAACTTCACATCTCTAACTGGGCCAGCGAAAAGAGGTCTTGACAGACGGACACCAAAGTGATCAAAGGATCCGTTTTTTATTTTGAGGTACGGAACCCTAAAAATGGAACACCTGATACCTTTTCATATTTTACGATCACATAATATTATAATGATATGCTAAACAGCACCTTATGACAATTTTGCTGCTCGGTTTTATTATCTTTACGAAATGTCCCTGTATTATTTAAATATCCTGCGTTCAAATATTTTTAGTATAAGAACAGTATTTTGAAGTAAAACGAGACGGCGACCAGGTCCCATTTCTCAGCATGGTTTTCCACATAAGCAAGAGGATTCCGGAGCCTACTGAATGACCCGCACAGCCAGCTATTTATCAAGCACCCTGCCAACAGCAAAGAAGACGTACTCTATATTTTATATTTTTATTACTTTTTATGTGCTGTGTTTTAGATTTTATTTATTATTTAAGGTAGTATTAATTGTATTTTTAAGTTTTATTGTCCCAACTCTGGGCTTCACATGTCGCAGACAGATGGCCCCTGTGCACCAGCCAGTAGCCAAAGCCAGCAGTCAGCGGAGGATCGTTTGCAGTGTCCGGACTGCCTCAAAACTTATAAGGGACAGAGAGGCCTCAACATTCACAAAGGAAAATTACATCGATTATTAAGCCATAATACAGAAATCGTCATTTTAAACCCTCAAAATCACAAACCACCTCTGTCGTAAAGGCTTGGAAAACTGAAAAATAACATTCAAGTTATAAAAAGAATCCCACTAGGTGCACGTATCACAGTGGCAGCCTCTCTGTCTCAATCAATCAAAAACGTAATTTTATATAATGACTCTCAAAACTGGGAAAACCTACTCACGTTTGCATACCGGACACTGCACGTAAGCAGAGGAAGGGACAGTCCAGGCTCCCTTACACAAAAGATAAAAGACAACTGTAAAGAACCCGTTGACTTGGATCTCGATATCACAAAAACCAAGCCACACAAACCACCTAGTTACAACATTATTAAAAAAATTGAAGGAAAAGTAAATGATGGTGATATTAAGGGAGCCGCTCAACTTCTCTTCTCCGATGACTGCATGGCCCCTGACACCTCCGACACACTTGCGGCACTAGCGTCCAAGCATCCACTTCCAGCAATGGGGACCCAACTGCCCGACCCACTAAATCCATCAGACCGCACACCCGAAACGACAGCAGAGGAGACGTTAGCCGCAATAATGTCATTCAGAAATGGATCGGCGGGGGGTCTCGACGGTCTTACACCACAACATTTAAAGGATCTGTTATCTAAGACCGTCGAAGAAACCGGTAGAACTCTACTGGATGACATTACGCGCCTGGCGAACATTACGCGCCTGGCGAACCTTATGTTGTCGGGAAAGGTGTGCGAAGAAATAACAGACATACTTTATGGTGCTAATCTTATCGCCCTAAAGAAGAAAGACGGTGGTATAAGACCGATCGCCGTCGGCAACACTATCCGCCGCATAGTATCAAAAATATGCTGCATTCATATTCTACCTGAACTCTCTGCAAAATTTCAACCGGTGCAGCTGGGATTCGGATGCAGGGGAGGCTGTGAAGCAGCTGTTCACGCTGCTCGCACCTTTTTAGCAGACGACTCAAGTGAGTTATTGTTGAAGGTGGATGTTTGTAACGCTTTTAATTCAGTGGGCAGAGACGCTTTGTTGACACAGGTTAGAGAAAACTCACCAGCCATTTACAATTAAATATACCAGTGCTATAGTAAACCAACCAAATTAATTTACAAAAATGAGATATTACAATCTGCAACAGGCTGTGAACAGGGAGACCCGCTTGGACCAGCAATCTTCAGTCTGGCAATTCATCCGGTAATAACAACTCTAAATTCTAAATTCAATGTTTAGTATTTAGATGATGGCACAATAGGAGGCGATGCAATTACAGTTCTTAACGACCTACAGTCTATAACACATCAATTTCAACAACTGGGACTCCAGTTTAATTTTTCAAAATGTGAACTATTTCTATCTGAAATATATACGGAATATATCCACGGAATATAATATATTATATCTACGGAAGAAAAAAATGAAATATTTTTAAAATTTAAAAATCTGGCTCCTGGTATTAAAATACTCGATAAGCAGTCGCTTCGCCTGCTTGGTGCCCCTATCCACGTAGAATCTATCCCTGCCTATGTAAATGAGCAAATATCAAGATTCATCGCATCATCCGAACGACTTTTAAAAATTAACCCCCATATGGCCCTGTTTATAATCCGTTACTGCTTGTTTGTACCCAATTTGACCTATGTTCTCCGCTTTTCATTTATGTGGAAATTCAACACTCTTCTTAAACTATTAGACCATACAATTGCACAAATCTCCTTATTAAATTGCTCGTTTACAGAAAGAAGTTGGGATCAAGCCACGTTACCCGTCCGCTTCGGCGGACTGGGAATCAGGAAAATTTCAAGCGTAGCGCTCCCTGCCTTTCTGTCCTCCATCGATGGTACCAATGCTCTCTTCGGTAATATAATTAGCCCGTCACTCGGTGACGTTGAGGCATTGGGCCTGACGGAGGCCAGAGATACATGGACACTGGCGAGGCCCTGCCCATTGTCTTAAACTCTCAAAAACTATGGGACGAGCCGCTCTGCAGGAAATTACAACAAAACGGCAGGCAGCAACGGCAGAATCGGCTAAGCGGCGCAAATATGTGGCCTTGGGAGCCAGCTACATATTTGCGCCGTTTGGGGTTGAAACCCTAGGGCCGTGGGGGCCAGAGGCACGTCGACTCTTCCACGAATTATCTTCGCGTCTGACGCCTCGGGTGACCCAAGGGCTGGCGCGTACCTCGGACAACGGATAAGCCTAGCGATCCAACGGGGTAACGCAGCCAGTGTCTTGGGCGCCCTCCCATTTGGCAGCGATTTGGAAAAAGTTTTTTACTTAATTTAATTTTCTGTTTTAGATACGTATGTTTAGTTTGTAGTTTTTTTTCTTTTATAGCTTAGTTAAGATATTAAATTATTATTTTTGTAGGTTATTAGTTTATTTAAGTTTTTATTGTGTTGTAACTTAAATAAAAATAATATTATTATCTAATAATTAATATTCAAGGAACGTAGTTAAGACGGTAGTACCTCGAAGTGTTTTAGTGTTCGATGTTGGTCCCGGAGCATGCAGAAAATAGCAAAATTAGTAATTGAGAGGGTTTCATTTTATATTTTCGTGAAATCCTAAAAATATTGGACATTCCTTGGAGAATCCGAAATATTTTTTTAATTAGCGTTGGAAATGGACGCTGTAACTTTGTTAAGTTAAATGCCAAGTGCAAAAAAAATGGAAAAGGCTTACTTAATCGTTTTAATAATACAATCGTTGATATGGACCAACTATGGAAACAGGAATAGGCAGGAACATTATATTTCTCGGAGCCCTAGCTCTAAAGATGACTCAGAAGCTACAATGACCGCAGAGTTTTCTTAAAATGTTCGTATTTTTCCGAGAAACAATGTATTTTGTTTGGCTTTAGAGTTCCGTCCCCAAAAATAAACGGAACCGACATCTATTATATAGCGATAAGGAAGTTTTATGATGCAGACTCCAAAACTGAATTTGTAACTGTAGCTATACTATATCTCAGAGGACAAACTCAAGCAAAAATATTTTGGCAAAGTGCGAGTTGGACTCGCAATACAAGTGCGGAACCCTAATAACATTTAGGAAAATAACAACAATAACATGCCAAAGCAACATCAAGGCTACAAGAAACAAGGCGCTGAAATGGTAGCGCCTGACAAAAATTTGGCACCGTCTGCTTACGGAACCCTACTTTCTATACTTTTTTGTTTTGTTTTGTTGTATGTCCTACAATCTGACTAAATTTAAAACTTAAATGTTTTACCGTCTTTAAGTAAGAGCCAAAACTAATAACTTTTAAATAATGCAACTTTTTCGAGGTTTCTTGTATGGGGACTTGTATTAATATACTCCTTAATTTTTTTTTTATATTTTGTTATGTCGTGATAGAGGCCATAGTAACACGTATTCTTTGAAAATTTCAACCCTGTGACAGACGGACAGACAGATAGCGGAGGCTTAGTAATAGGGTTCAGTTTGGCACCCTTCGTGTACAGAACCTTAAAAATACTAATTCAGCCTAGCCAAAGGGTAGATTGGCTAAAATGGTTTCCTCTCGGTTGTATAAATGTTTATTTAATTTACACACCTTTCACTATTTACTATATTCTCTCCTATATAAATAGGTTCCGAGGCTTGCGCTCACCAACCCGCCTGCTCAGCGTGTGTGATTATGGGTACAAAAATATTTCTTCCAGGGTGACTGCCAAGAGTGGCGAAACCTTGGAAAGGCCTATGGACGAAACAGGCTGATGGATGGATAGATGGATATAAGGGTGAAATTAAATCAAGCGACCAAATTCATACGGGAGACTCGGTTAGTGATTAGGAACTAGGTTCAGTAATGCTTTTGGCCAAATTCGAAAAATATATATTTTTGCTCCCTTACTGGTTGGACTAGTTTAAGTACAATTCCTAGTCTAGGCAGTAAAGAAGCAAAAAAAATATTTTTCGAATTTGACCAAACGGATTATTGAAGCTTATTTCTGATTACTAGCCGAGTCTCCAGTATGAATTTGGTCGGTTAATTTAATTTCAATTTGTATAGGTAGACAAGCAACCGCTATGCAGATAGATTGTCTTGTACCGAGGAGACCTAGCCCCAGGGAAACAGAACTCGAACAAAGGTTGGACAAGGGCGGGGGCGGCGGCTGGGGTGGGCGGGATTCTTGTGGCTGGTCATTAATCATGGCGCTTCAGTTCGATCGTCCTACTGATACAGCTACATAAATGTAAAAGGCAGAAATTGAGAGATGGTACTCGCCGTTTCATATAAATAATTTAGTTGGGCAAACTTGAATAAAACGTTGTAAAAAATGAAAATTTACCCTATAATATTCGCATAATTATTACCTATATATGTACTCGACATATTGATAGCTGTTCAAAATAAATAATAGGGCCCAAGATGAGTGACAATGTATTTATTCATACTAATAAAAATTGAAATTGAAATTCTGCAGCACAAAGAGCTACGAGCAGATATTCCATTATTTTCCAACTATTGTTTAAACACAGTCATGAAACAAAATGAAACGGAAATGAATGAAAACTGGCAGAAACCGAGATCGTATCCATTCGTTTATTTTCAGACGTTCAAGATGCAGCCATTAAAAACATTTGGATACAGTTTTCCTTGTAAAAATCTAGATTGTATAAAAACAATTAATGCCCAACCATCCATCCATATAGGTAGCGAACTGAGTACACAATGATTATTTTTGCTTGCTTATGTTCCGTCTACGTGTACACTTTTCTTAAGGCGGTTGCGACAGGTCTCTATTATTGTTTTTCTTATTTTTTTATAAAAAGTGTAAAATAAATGTGGTTTCTGGCACTACACGACAATAGTTTAATGTCAGTTAGGCTTTTCTAGCAAAGTTCTTTTATGTATTAAATTGCGCACAGCAACTATAAACACGCTTTAAAACATTAAACTATTGGCACTTAATATCATAAATCTCATTTATTTATGCTTTTCATACTAAAACTACCAAAAATAATCTTTAGCTGTGCTGTAACTGTTTTCAAAGCAGTTTTTAGGGTAACCAACGGGACCCTATTACTAAGACTCCGCTGTGCGTTCGTCTTTCACCAGCTAGTCTAGCATAGCAAACCGTATAGAGCTCGATAGCGCTTGATACAGTGCTCTGTCTCACTCTGTTGATCTACTTAGAGAGGGACAGACTGTATATATCGAGCTGTCAAAGCTCGATATGGTCTACTATGCTAGGTACCCTGGCGTAGGCTGTATCTCATGAAACGTGATAGTTAGACAGTTGCCATTTTCACAGATGATGTATTTCTGTTGCCACTATAACAACAAATACTAAAACCGGCCAAGTGCGCGTCGGACCCGCGCACTCCCATACAACAGACATGATTTTTTTGCTGTTTTTATATAAAATGGTACAGGACCCTTCGTGCGCGAGTCCGACTCGCAATTGGCCGGTCTTTTTCATGATTTAAAAAATAAATTGAATAAGGTTGTGAGCGAAGATATCTATGGAACAAGGTTCCTAAAACACTGACTGAAGTTACGTGCACCAGACTGAAAATGGGAAATAATTATTATTTTTGTTAGTGGTTGTTTACTTTTCGGAATATGTAAGAATTTAATTAATTCTTATTTTAATTTTATTGTAATCTACTTTTTACAATGAAATTATTTGGGTACCTTACCTGAAATAAAAATTCATTATAATTATGATTAAATTTTTTTATTTTATTAAATCTATATTAATGACTATGGAAAACCCAGTTATTTTGAAGCTAGTACACTATCATAAAACAGTTTGTTTTGCATATTTTACTTCATATTGTTTTAGCCGCAGCTTTCTTGTTGGCCTGTTTTTATCCTGTTTTTGTAATTTCGTTCCAAATCTGAAGAAAATATATAGGTAGATAGCCCTTGCCCGCGGCTCCGCCAGCGTTTATTCAACCTATGCCCCGTTTTCGGCTTGGTCATTATTTTATAAACAGCTCTTTGAGCCTATATGTTGACCAGGGTCACTACGATAATAATTAAAAGACCGCATCCAAATCCGTTGAAGGTTCTCGAGTTAAAACGGAACATACAGACAGACAAACAAAAAATATAAAATGATAGTTTAGGCTTTAGTACAATACTAGTAACCAGTGGCGAAGGGTCTATATAATACGATTCCCATGGGCTTGTTTAGGAAATGGCATTTCTTTATTCCGTGATCTTTTCGCTTTGTCAAACATTTCCATAAATCTTAATACGACAAATACACTTAGCTGACAAAAATTACAAAAATGTTATGTTTTTCTTTTGCTTGCTTTTCTGAGTAAGGCGATTTTTTTGTCCGCCTTCCATTTTTTTTAATTTTCACCCTTCGTCACTGTAACACATATCTATAAACATTTTGAAAAAATATTCAATTAACAGACAAAACTTTTTTGCTACTTTATAATTTTAGTAAAGTTATAGATATTTAAGATTTAAAAAGCCTTACCATAATCACTATCCTACTTACAGTAGTTGGTAATTGTAGCCGTACAGTTGTCCAAAGAAAGCGCTCAGACAGAGCAATTGTGCGGGGCCTGCGGGGCGAGACGCGGGGGGTAAGCCACCGAGCTACATACAAATGTGTGTCGGGCCACGCGTAGTGTGGGGTTCCGTAGTTGTCCGATACATTTTAAAAGTTGGTCTGCTAATACACATCTCGCAAAATTTCTAGTCCCATACATTAAGAAGAACGGCCCATACATTGTCGTATTTAGAGGGGATTTAAATTTTGGCGCAACCTGCACTCGTAAACCTATAAAACCTATTTAGCTGTGATAGTTTTCCTTTTAAATTCATTAAATATACTACTTCTGTAAATTTTTTCACATATCCATAAACAACCGTCAAGTGGGACACTCCACTCTAACAAAAATTTGCACTTTAAAGCTTAATATTTCGCCAACGAATCCCCAAATCGAAAAATGGTTTTGCTATACCCACAATGTTTTTGAAGGACCTATCTAACGATACCCAACACAATGGGATAGATAAGAAAAAAAAAATCATCCCCGATTTACGTAATGATTTTTTTTTCATGATTTTATTTTACTGTTTTGTTAGCGTGATTAATATATATATATATATATACTTATACCAAATTAAAGCTTTCTTTGTACTAATAGTCTCTGAGCTAAGCCGCGGACGGACAGACGGACATGGCGATAAGGATTCCTTTTCGGACTACGGAACCCTAAAAAGCAGTTCGAAGCCTCGCCCCGCACAACCGCCCCGTCCGAACGACTTTATTGAACAACTGTAGGAATTTTTAAACTGCTACGAAATTTGTGCTACGATGGCAACGACGCGACGGCTTACTTCGCTCTGTTATTTCTAGCCGAATATTTATAAGCTTAATAATTATGAACGGTCTGATGTTTTGTTAAAAATTTATTCCTCTCTACATTGTCTACATTCATGTCAAAAGCATTTTATAGGGTCTATTCAGGAATTTGCAAACGGTTCACAAAATTTTACGCAATTTAAGCGCGAGCAAATAACCGTGGTAGGTTTACTCGTCCGAAAATCTCTTTTTGCTTGAAATAATCCTATGAAGCTTTTGTAATAACCTTATAAATTATAATATTATTTTTATACTAAGATAATAAACAGCAAAAATAGAGAGGTCGCAATATGACCCATCTACGAGCATATTCTATCGACACTCATGTGTGTAAATATGTGAACAATTACTGCTGGTGACCCTGGTACGTGCGTCTTACTCACTCGTACGACTCACCCCGTATTGGTCTCTCCGTCGCTCGACGGGAAATCATGCTGCGAACGCGCTAAAATATACCTAAATAATGAATTACAATTATCATAACTAAAATTATTCAAAAATAATGAAGGGAAATAATTTGTAATTATAATATCTTCAATTTTCAATTTGTTTCTTTGCATACTTAATTAGATAAACCGGATATTCGTTTGAAATTAGACCTAGGTATGGTATATAAAATTTAAAATTCTAATCAAGGCACATCATTTGAGATATTCTATAATTAATGATATTTTTTCATTTTTTTTTTACTTTTATTATGTCTGATTTAAACCAGCCACCAATTTTGACTTTCAAGGTCACCAGCATGTATTGCCCCCTTAAGAGGAAACGTTTGTTTGTTGGCCAATCTGGGGAGCAAAATTCTTACAGTTTTTTTTTTATTCCTAATTATTTTACAGTCATTATAGTAGGTATAAGGGCCTAAACAAAGCCTAAAAAATAAAAAAGCTACAGGAAATGTCAACAGTCAAGCCTGGACAGCTAGGGTGATCTAGACCAAACCTCACTGAGGGCCCTGCCATGTCCTCAAAGGACTCAAAATTCATTTGACATTTTTGTAAATTTCGATTTGTCATTAACTTGTTGCTTGTGTTGTAGTAAACATAATAGAAAATAACATTTTTTAAGTGTTAATCTAATTGGTTTTGAATTATAATAGTGATATTTATTGAATGAATTTATAATTTGGTTACTTAATGAATTATTATTATTAGTATTTCTGCATGAATTTTCGAATGTAATTTATTTTGTTTTTAATTAAGGTAATTTTCAAATGTAAGTGCTTATAAGAAAAAAAATATGTGAATTAAATTAAAGGCTTTTATTATTATTATAGTAGGTATAAGAGAAAATAAAACCAAAATCTGTATTATAGTTATAGCGAAGCCTCGATCTCTATGTTTGTCTGTTGTGTTTTTCACGGCATACAGAACTCAAAAAAACGGTTTAGTCCGGGAAAAAAACGGGCAAACGCCCTTTACACACGGACGCTGCATACGCGGTAGTGCGGTAAATTGTTTTGTATTTTCGAAACTGTTTGGTGTTAAAAATAAAATAAATAAAAATAACTTACAAGTTGTCGTATACCGATACTGTGCGAGGAGTTCCCACAGAATTATATGAATGTGGGACTTACAAAGGTATCGTATCGTGTCGCCATGGTAACTGTTGATAAATCCACATTTGTTTACTTGGCGACCGAATTGTCACTTTATATTTTATTGGAGCTTTGATTTATATATTTTTGATTAATTTATCTGGTAAGTCTCATTAAAATTTAACAAAAAGAGTTTCACTAGAAGGTCTTTGATCCCTAGGATCACTTAGTTAACGAAAAATAGTGATGCGTGCGACATAGTTTTTTAACTTTATGACGTCTAAAATAGCTGTAAAATATTTTTGATTAATAACTTTATAACCAACGACGAGTATATACATCGATATTTATGACAGATGCAATTAGGTTGTCTCATGTTATTATTAAAAAGATTGATACGCAATAAATGAATTAATTTTACACTAAAGCTATGAGGCTAACACCCATTTTCACTAACCATAGGAGACGCCCAAATCTGGTGCTTAGTTTTAAATAATTATTTAAGCGTCTCCTTTAGTGTATACGGGGATTTGGTAGTGCCTAGAGCAAAAACACGTTCCATTACAGGTGATTACTAAGCATTGTTTTTAATTAGATGTGGACCTTGAGAACTGAATAGAGAGTACATAAACATCATAAGGCTTGAGTTTTAACCCGGTCCAAATGAACCTTAAAACGTAATCCTGTATTGTAAAGGTTCACCATGGCTTGGGGTCTGCCAAAGTTGCCGGGGCTGACCTTCAGTGACCCCACTAAGACGCAGCACCACATGAGGAGCTCGCTGCGGTTCTATCAGGGTCACAGGTTCCCCGACACAGAGGTTAGAGGGCCTGGGGGTACGCCTACGGACGTGGACAGCAATGCCTTCGCACTGCCTGATGATTCTGTTAAGTAAGTACCCTTGTCAATTTTTATGTGCTTCCTCCCTTACCAATACTGACGACTTATAATGAATATCGTAATTCAAAAATTTTACATTGCTGTCGGCGCAAAGTTGCATTCCTTTAAACTACACGGAAGATTGGACATGGTGACATTTTAATGTAATCTTTAGAAATACTAAACTATGTAGTTTCTAAAATTATCGGTAATACTCCCAGGTTTAGCAAGGGCTATGTTTTTTATAGATAATCTTCGAGGGACTGGTACTTTGGGCCAAACACTCTTAATTCAAATACAGAGAAGCAATCCAATAGCAGTTAGCTTTCCTATGAAAAGCTACCTAGGATCAAGCATTTCTACAGGGATAAATAGTCTCCTATGGCCGTAATAGGACTTACTATTATAGGCAGTGATAAACCTACGGTGAAATGCTACTTGGAAAGGCTGTCTGCAAAGATGCGGTTGATCAAAGCAACACTGATAAAAAAGCCCTCGTATTCTAAGACCATTTAATTTGTCAAGTGGCTTGTGTGTTCTACAAGTTTGCTTAGGTTCGGTCTGCAAGAGCACGGGAGCCCAACAATGTAGAAAAAGTTGAAGATATATTAATGGACTCTAAAACCTAAAACTGAATACTTTATTCCAAAGCTACGACCCCTCACTGACGTACGGGCGTGTGAAGCAAGCAGCGCTGCCACAGGTGACACCACACTGGGTGCACTACGACAAGCGCTGCCTCAACTTCACCGCGTTCATGAAGCAGCCGGTGTACGAGAGTCCGGACGAGGCGTTCCGGGTGCGCATCGTGAACATCGTCTACTTCTTGGAGGACGACTCCATGACGGTCATGGAGCCAAGGGTTCATGTAAGTGTTGTAGGTTGTTGAAGACAGACAACTTCACCGCGTTCATGAAGCAGCCGGTGTACGAAAGCCCGGACGAGGCGTTCCGGGTGCGCATCGTGAACATCGTCTACTTCTTGGAGGACGACTCCATGACGGTCATGGAGCCAAGAGTTCATGTAAGTGTTGTAGGTTTTTGAAGACAGACAACTTCACCGCGTTCATGAAGCAGCCGGTGTACGAAAGCCCGGACGAGGCGTTCCGGGTACGTATCGTGAATATTGTGTACTTCTTGGAGCATGACTCCATGACGGCCATGGAGCCAAGGGTTCATGTAAGTGTTGGAGGTAGTTGAAGACAGACAACTTCACCGCGTTCATGAAGCAGCTGGTGTACGAGAGTCCGGACGAGGCGTTCCGGGTGCGCATCGTGAACATCGTCTACTTCTTGGAGGACGATTCCATGACGGTCATGGAGCCAAGGGTTCATGTAAGTGTTGGAGGTAGTAAAAGACAGACAACTTCACCGCGTTCATGAAGAAGCCGGTGTACGAGAGCCCAGACGAGGCGTTCCGGGTGCGCATCGTGAACATCGTCTACTTCTTGGAGGACGACTCCATGACGGTCATGGAGCCAAGGGTTCATGTAACTGTTGGAGGTAGTAAAAGACAGACAACTTCACCGCGTTCATGAAGCAGCCGGTGTACGAGAGCCCGGACGAGGCATTCCGGGTGCGCATCGTGAACATCGTCTACTTCTTGGAGGACGACTCCATGACGGTCATGGAGCCAAGGGTTCATGTAAGTGTTGGAGGTAGTAAAAGACAGACAACTTCACCGCGTTCATGAAACAGCCGGTGTACGAGAGCCCGGACGAGGCGTTCCGGGTGCGCATCGTGAACATCGTCTACTTCTTGGAGGATGACTCCATGACGGTCATGGAGCCAAGGGTTCATGTAAGTGTTGGAGGTAGTAAAAGACAGACAACTTCACCGCGTTCATGAAGCAGCTGGTGTACGAGAGCCCGGACGAGGCGTTCCGGGTGCGCATCGTGAACATCGTCTACTTCTTGGAGGACGACTCCATGACGGTCATGGAGCCAAGGGTTCATGTAAGTGTTGGAGGTAGTAAAAGACAGACAACTTCACCGCGTTCACGAAGCAGCCGGTGTACGAGAGCCCGGACGAGGCGTTCCGGGTGCGCATCGTGAACATCGTCTACTTCTTAGAGGACGACTCCATGACGGTCATGGAGCCAAGGGTTCATGTAAGTGTTGGAGGTAGTAAAAGACAGACAACTTCACCGCGTTCATGAAGCAGCCGGTGTACGAGAGCCCGGACGAGGCGTTCCGGGTGCGCATCGTGAACATCGTCTACTTCTTGGAGGACGACTCCATGACGGTCATGGAGCCAAGGGTTCATGTCAGTGTTGGAGGTAGTAAAAGACAGACAACTTCACCGCGTTCATGAAGCAGCCGGTGTACGAGAGCCCGGACGAGGCGTTCCGGGTGCGCATCGTGAATATTGTGTACTTCTTGGAGGACGACTCCATGACGGTCATGGAGCCAAGGGTTCATGTAAGTGTTGTATGTTGTTGAAGACAGACATTTCTATGCATAATATTGATGGAACTCATCATAAGGGGGGGGGGGTCGGAACCCCCTGCCCCCCTTACCATATGCGGAAAAACAAAATATTCGTAATATTTACATTATATTAGATATATTATTATATATTTATGCAGCCAAATTCATACTGCTCGATGGGTGCTCAGTATCAAGATTTGATGACCCTGGGTGCGAAATTGGTAAATTATTTTTTTGTTCGTTACAAACACAGTCCTCCTTCGAGTCAATTGCTATGGGAGGTCAACATTTCATTTTGTATTTTTTTATCTTTAGACCCCCCCCCCCCCCGCATTAGAAAGCTATAGATACGCCCATGAAAGTCATTCATTGACGCACCTAGAACGTTTCCTAGAGAGGTAAGATTTTAAATAACCCGCTTTGATTTTGGCACACCGTAAGATGTTTCTCGCCAACAATATGTTTTTGGTCCATGATCTAACATTGGATGTTTAGTGTTTTTGGCGAGGTCGAAAACTACGAGTATTTTGCCTTTATGGCCCAATCTTCTAGGCTGAGAGCAAGGCCGAAGACCGAAACTAATATATTTTTGGGTGAAATAACTTTCTTGGTCTCTCTGATCTTCTGATTTAGCGAGTCCTAAATGGCAATTTTGATTTTAAGGTAAAAACAAACAGGATATCGCGTTAGTAATAGGGGTTCTTAAATAGAAAATATACGCAAGTTTTCCTCAGCTACTAAGTAACTTAATTTGCCCGGAAACCACGGAACGGCGCAAAAAACCACGACGTAAATTAATTTAAGTCGAATGAATCCCCGCTGCAGACGTCCACGAGGTAATCACGGTTAATGGTCCATTGCCATACTAATGACAATATTACCCTCGCTCGGGTGCCACTACGAGAATCTTGTGAATCTTGGGAGAAACACAACATATAGTACAGATATACAGGGTGAACCAAACGTATGCCCCCTGGAGGGAAAATACCCTGAATATTGAAGATAGCAAATTTTACTTACAGGAACTTTTATTTTATTTTTTAAATGAAGATTCAAATAATTATGAAAAATTACTTGCGTATTTTTCTGCGTCTGTTCCGTACTTCTTACAATATTGAATTTTTGGATTCGAGTTTTGTTATTTCATGGTCTTCCTTAAATTTAGGATACTATGTTATTTCAAAGAATTTGGTTCTGACCCTTTCGATCGGTGTCGTAAAAATACAGGATGTTTTTTTACACATTTCTCCGGTTCGATTCCCGGTTCATGCAGGTGATTTTTTAAATTCCTTGTATGCAGATTTCCTTAAATTTAAAAGTAAAATAAAGGTTTCTTTAAGTACAACTTGCTATCTTTAATATTTAAGGTAGTTTCCCTCTGTATATTTATATCCAATATAATATGCTTTTTAATAAAAAACTAATATATGCCCTTTTAAACAGCTTTTATTTTGTATTTTATAAACATAAGTAAATAATAAATAGGAAAATAATATCTCAAGGCCCTTCTTGTCCCGGCATCAAACCAGTAGGTTGTCCAAAACTCTAATAAATAACGAGTAAAGTGAAAATATAAATAATGACTGTTGTAAACATATAAAACTATTATTTAAAACATAGAAATGCGTTTTTTTAATCGTACTGTGAATTTATATAAAATGTTATTAATCAAAAAACAGCATTATTTTTTTCAGATAATATGTTTACCTTCGTTGTGCGATGGACTTATTGCGCCTTAATATAGGTAGTACAAGAAAACATCATGGTTTCAGCATATAGAGAGAATGAATGAAAGCGTAAGAAGGTAAATTTCAACCCGGCCGCCCTAGAAGGACGTATGCCAACCAAATAGGCGACATACGGAAGAAGGACAAAGTAAAAAGTACCCGGTATAGAAGAGCTTGTATGACTAGATTGATGGATGAAGAAGAAGCAAAAGAGGTGACTCAGGATCGTAGCAGAAATCTGTAGTGTCTACCCCTCTGGGAGACAGACACAAGCATATAAATATGTATGTATGTAAGTAAGAAAACATCCATACCGAGGGCCACCAGGTCGGCCGCAAACTTCTTGGGTCGAGAACCCTTGGAAGTAGTTCGACGTGGACGGTAGATTAACCCTTAATAAATTGTACATTTTAAAACTTAATATTTATTAGTATCTTCTAGTCCCTATTATTAATAGATAATTTAACTTTAGAAGTATATGGGGTAGATAGATATCTTATTTGCTTAGTATTTTAATCTTCTATCTCATAACGAAAATTACTCTTGTCTTGTTAACTCTTTACTTAACTACATTGAATCAATCAATATGATTTAAAAAAAAATTACATGTCTTGCTAATAGTTTCTTGCCTTTCTTCTCTACAAGACTAATTGAATGGGCGGAGTTAGGCATTTATTTATTTAACTATCGTATTTGTGTGCTTAGTGTGCTCAATAAAAATATATTTATAACATACCGGGTGTAAATAGAGTGCGACCATTAAATGAAACCACATATTCTACCGACCCTACTGAACCACTTTTCCCAAGAGTCATACCCGCGGACACCTTTAGTTTAGGAAATAATTGAGTTTCAAACTAACGCACCGACATACGGGCGAGTTTTGAGAGAGCGTCATCCGTGAAGCGACGTCCGTGAAACGGTAGAATATACGACGTCGGTAGAATTTGTGGTTTCATTTAATGGTCGCACTCTATTTACACCCGGTAATATTCAAGAATTTTATTTATAAGATTATTATTTAGATTGATATACAGAGTGTTGATTTGGTCAGTCGATTCCGTCACAGGGTAGGTTATATACACGATACTGATGACGAAAAAAATATAAAGAAATATTTTTTTTTAAATATATGTCCACGATTTTCTTTTAGTATTGTCACACTACTTCACTAACTGCTTACACCGCGGACGTTGATAAAAATAAACTCTAAACTCAATACAAATTGCAACCCGCTAATTATTTTCATTGATTGATAAGCCACGTTATCGTGTCAAAACAGCTGCGAGCCTCGTACTCTGTGTGTGCGGCGAAAGCAATGCCCGTCAATGAGAACTCGTTACTTCGACCTTCAACGTAGGTGTATGAGGTAGGGGAAGGGTGCGCAAGCGCAAGGAGGGTGGGTGGTGACGCGCGCTACTATATTCGGTGGACAATTATGGTGGAAAAATTCAACAGTCTAGGTAAGTACCTCGGTGGCGCAGTCGGTAACGCGCTTGTCTTGATAACAAGAGGTCGCAGGCTCGAATCATGGCCCGAGGAATTTTTTCTAATTCTTGTCTTTACATTTGTTTCTAATTTATCTTTTCTAGTTTGTAATGCACTCTAATAATAATATTTAGAGTATTACAAAGCGATGGATTTCGAAATAAAATCATAATCTTAGTCAATGAGAACCGTGAATTTCTTAACTGTCTGAAGTAACACATATTGTAGCGACGACAGCGCCATTTGTTCCTAAGAACAAGGCGTGAAATCACATAACGCCCTCGTGAGCGTTTAGTATGTGCAATATAAGCTGGTTAGATCAAATAGTTACAAAAATATTCGGTGGACAAGTATGGTGGAAAAATTCAACGGTCTAGGTAAGTACCTCTGTGGCGCAGTCGGTAGCGCGCTTGTCTTGATAACAAGAGGTCGCAGGTTCGAATCCTGGCTCGAGGAATTTTTTCAAATTCTTGTCTTTACATTTATTTAGATTGTTTATTTTTATCTTAAGAATAGCCAGCCCCTTTAATGCCTTACTAGAAATTGGCTAGAAATGACACCAAACATTATTTTCAGCCAATCAGAATACATTTGAAAGCGATGGATATTGAAGTTATACTATTTGGTCCCTGACCTGTCACATCTATCTGTACCTATATTGTAAAATAAACTTATTTAAATTTACTTTTCCGGTTTATACCGAAATTTGTAAAACACTATAACAACTGGGTTTAATTTAACAGGTTAAATGAAACCACATACCCTACTGATCATACCCACCAACTGTCCTAAAGAAACATGCGCCCACGCAAATGAAAAAAAAAACAGTATCTCTTACACACCAATTTTAAATACGCTAATGTCCAATTATGTCATTTTAATAGGACTCCAAAATAACGTCCGTCACCTATCCAATACTGAGAACAAAATCCACCTCAGCAGTTCAAGGTTAATCAGTCCACTAGTCTACAGAATAGCCGAAGTGTTAAGAGGTAAAAGGTTGAATTTCTTGATTGAATTCGTTTCACGTGTGTCACATACCGTGCTCAATGCATGTACATAACACTAGAGAGTCTAAACACGCAACCCGACTCCGTGCCTGCGACGTTTCTGCCTACCCTACCTGCTAACTACATATTGTTTTTCACATACTTGTTATTCTGTTCATGTAAATCTGACGCCACGTGTTTTTAAAACAACCGACATCGTCTTTTACTGACTTCAGGCATGTCGGGGATAAACCTGTGACACGCACATATATGGCTGTAAAAATATTGCTTAAATTTATTAATACACATGTCCTGAACTGAACAAAGAAAAGAACTGCGCAAATTATATTACTGATCACTTTTTAAAGAACGTACTTTCGTTCCGGTAAAACGGAACCCTTATAAGATCACTCTCGTGACATGTCCGTGAAAGGGATTTTGCTCGAATACTATTAACGTAGAAATTTGAAATTTAACATTATGAAATGTTAGGTCTAGTCCTTGATTAGAAAAATATATATTTGGAATGGGGGTCAGTTGGTCCAAAGAAAAAAAAAGTATTAAATTTGAAAGAACTCTACCTCTAGGGATAGTAAATATGATTTCTGATTTAGTGGTCTTAATGATATAGAGCTCAAAATTTGCTAGGAACGATGGTCCCCTCCTGAATCTCCTAGGTATCTTTGTAATCTGAAATTAAGATTTTAAAAAGCATTGCGATAGGAAGTTGCAGATTTAAAAAAAAATGTTTCTGTCTTCTACAGGTACAGGCTTCTCATAGGGTGTCTCGAAAACTTTTTTAGAATTTCATATTGTAATAGTATAATTACTTTGAAAAGATCTACAAAGAGCCCAAACAATATAAAATAAATCATATTGGACTACATCTTCTGCCCCCGCATTTGATCAAAGTTGCACAAAAAGTAAGGAAAGCAAAAAAAAATAAAAAATTGTTTTTGTATTTTTATTGGTTAAAGCCTTATTATTAATTATGTCAGTATATTATAAGCGTTACTTAACATGTCTAAAATTGATTAAAACTCTATTAATTTACAGAATTTCTCGTTTTAAGGCATTTTTAAGAGATTTTAATTTCGTACGACCTTGTAACACAACAGAATTTAATGACCTTATCTTTTGTTAATTACTTACATGGGGCCAAAAAATATATATACATAATATTTAAAAAAATACATTTTTGAATTAAAAGATGCAGTCCAATATTTTAATTTTAATTTTATTTGAGCTATTTAGAGATCGCTTCAAAGTAATTCCATTATTACAACATGAAATTAAAACAAAAGTTAAATATCGAGGCACCCTACTGCTCAATGTAGTATCGGTACGAAACTTTAAAATTCTGCGAGCCTGACTCGCTCTTGGCCGGTTAACTTCATCGAAAACGTACTAACAATACAAGACTGAACAAATAGTCACATCAAAACAAAATAGTTACTATTTATATTAAAAGATACAGAAGTTACTTTGCTACTGAATTATTTGGGTGAAACAGAAATTGGCAAGAAACGTTTTATTTTTTTACGGGAGCCACGTGCATGACTCGTGGACGTCGCCGATGCACTGAGATGGGAAAGGGGTGCTTTCAAATTTATTATGTCACGGGTTTGTCCATTTTTCTGCAAGTGCGAGATTATGACATTGCATCTATCCTGGAATTACGCTATACCATCTGGATTTTGAACTCACGCAAATGCACATACGCTTACACGCGCACACAAACACACACACCCTCGCATACATACACACCAAATTCAAATTCAAAAAGTTTATTTCACCCAATATTAGAATTAGTAAAATGGTTTCAGAGGAAAACTGTTTACCATGAAACTGTTCATATTTTATTTAAAAAAAAGTATTTAAACTTAATCTTCTATAAATGAACGATTGCGGAATGAAGCGGTTTTTTTAATTCTATTATAGCTACAAATTGTACGAATCGTTAACCTTTGCGTAAAAACGAGGCAATATTCACGATATCCTGACAGCTATTATGATGGTATATCATCAGATTTTAGCTTTTTGGGCTTCATATGTACGCAGTTATATGTCACTAGATGAACATTATTGAAAATATAAAGAAAGTAAGCTGATGATATCACAAACAGTTTTTACCTGTTGTATGGAGATTTTTGCGTGATGAGGCCTCTTAACAGCAAAGTCAGTTTACATATTAATTAACTTTAGAGGGCCTAAGATTGCCTTTAGAGGAATCATACATTATTCAAATTTTCTAATTATGAATTACAATTTTGATAAAGATTATCATTATTTATTACACCATCCTTCATTATCGTCCAAATAATCATTGATTTTATAATAAACTTTTTTAAGTAGTCCCTGCTTGATGTATAGTTAAACTTATTTTCAGGCAAACTAAGCACCTCCTTTGGAAATTTATTGTAAAATCTTATACCATGTCCTACAAAAGAGGTGCCTACCTTGGCAAGTCTGAATTTTGGAACACCCTCAAACACACACACATATATGTATACCCTCTCATCTTTCTCCTAGAAACAAAAGGTTCATGTTATATTATTATTATAATCTGTAACAAACAGCACAAGAATAATGTGACAACTATGGAAGAAAGGTCCTTCCTAATACAGGCTTTTGTTAGTTCAAAAGGAGGGTCCAAAGTACTTATCAAATTTTTGTTACTTCTGTATATATAAATAAAATTTTGTATTTGTATTGTATTTTGTATAAATAAAACGAAGAATTATATGAACCGAGATCACTTTTAAGGGTTCCGTAGTCCGACAAGGAACTCTTATAGTTTCGTCATGCCCGTCTGTCCGCGGCTTAGCTCAGAGACTATTAATACTAGAAAACTGTAATTTGGCATGGGTATTATAGGTATTAATCACGCTAACAAAATGGTAAAATAAAATATTGAAAAGAAATTTTTTAACTGCACCCTCCATACTCGTAAATTGGGGATGTATTTTTTTATCTCTTTTATCCTATAGTGTGGGTTATCGTTGGATAGGTCGTTTAAAAACATTGTGGGTGTGTCAAGACCATTATTCGATTTAGGGATCCGTTGGCGAAATATTAAGCTTTAAAGTGCAAATTTTTGTTAGAGTTAAGTGCCTCCCGTCTGCCGGCTAAACGGTTGTTTATGAATATGTGAAAAAACTCACAGAAGTAGTATATACAATTAAGTTAAAAGGAAAACTATCACAGCTAAGTGGGTTTTACAGGTTTACGAGTACAGGTCGCGCCAAACTTTTAGTCTCCTCTAAACACGACAATGTATGGACCGTTCTTTGGGAGAGCAATTTCCGAGCGGACTAGAAGTTTGGCGCGATCTGTATTAGTAGACCAATTCATAAAATGAACTGGGCAACTACGGAACCCTACACTGCGCGTGGCCCGACACGCACTTGGCCGGTTTTTAACTATTTTAATATTTGTGGCGACGTCTCTTTATAATTCGTTTAGTATTATTAGTACGATACGTGTTTTCGAGGAAATTTAGCACTTTAATTACATCCTGTATGTATATAGATACCGTTTTAAGGATTCGGAATGATAGTACCTTTGAAAAATCTGTGCTGAGAAAATTTATGTATGGATTTAAAAATACCGTAATAAACTAAGATACATTTTTTTTAAAGAATTCTAAAAATCACGTAAATATTTGTGGAATTTTATATACTTTTATAGCACACCGTGCGTAAAATGACCACTTTACGCACGCTGCGCTTGCGTAAAGTCGGCATTTTCCGCACTTTTGCTATAAAATATTATACGATACTCGTGCGAGAAACGTTTCATCGCTCTCGTATCGTAATGTACTATTTTCACAAGTTATGTTAAGTATGTGTTATTCTGTGGTGTTTATACACGTATTTTGTGCGAACATTCAATATGGTGCGAATTTTCGTAGTACGATATTAAAAATTACATAAATCTGATTTTTCCAAGTTGTTGAGCACGAAAGTGAAAGGAAGCCACTTGACATATTAAATTACAAAGTCGTTAAACCTGCGCTCTGAAAATTGCTGATAGAACAAGAAATCGGTCGGAGAATAAAAAATGTTAATCGGGCTTCTACCGGGGAAAGAAATAATATATAGGTAGCAGTGCAATGTGAGGAGAATATATGTCAACTTACTATGAGTAATAGTAGATTACACAACAAGTGAAAAAAAAGGGAATTTCTTTCGAGGCTCAAAGGTGGATCCCGAGAGGAGCGAAGGATTCTAGAGTAGAATCCTGAGCGAAGCGAGGAATTCTAGAGTAGAATCCTGAGCGGAGCGAGAGATCCAAGAGCCGAGATGGAATTTTTTTTTCACGATTTATGTACTCTACTTTTCACCATTGACTATGAGAAAATAAACAGTACCATATTAACTATTTGAATCAAATTTTATCATACTTACACAACTAATCGGTACATAGTAAATTAATAAGAGAACAAAACATAAAAATGGCGGTTCTTTTTTTTTTGGTCTTTTTCCAAGCAGCCAGCCAGTAAGTTTGGTAAGATATTTTTTTATATTGTGCATTGACGCTTGTTCCAAATTTAAAATGCTTTATTCGGGCATTTTTGTGGAACATAAAATGTAGTGATTGCAAGATTTATAGTTTATAGCTTCTCGGGTGATTATATTTTAAGATGGCTGTATGGTCACAGATACCTTTGCCATGCCTTTGCCTATCCAAAAAGTTTAAAAAGTTACTTGTTCTCACTCAGTGAGGAAAAGAGCGTTTGATTCACTGTTTTTGGTGAACCAATAACCCCTTTTCGAATAGTAATGGTGAAAAAGCTTTTTCATCACTAATGCTCTGAAAACCCAATCAACGTGAAATGTGGGATTTAAATTCTATTTATCGCTCTAAGGGGATAGAGCCTTGATATTCACTTACTAGTAGTAAGTCACTTGTCCAGCTAAATGGCAATGGAAAATATATTTTTATTTTGTTATTCTGTACAATATTTCTATAAATTAACAATATGGAAAAATGTGACTATCATATATATATTATATATTAGGTGAATGTGCTAAATGAAACGTTTAAAAGACGATTAAAAGTTACACATTACAAATTTATATTCATTTTTAAAATACACTGGCCAACACGTCGATCGCACTAAAATAGAAAAACCAGCCAAGTGCGTGTCGGATTCGCGCACGAAGGGTCCGTGCCATTATCTATAAAAACGGCAAAAAAATGATGTCTGTTGTATGGGATTGCGCAGGTCTGACTCGCACTTGGTCGGTTTTTGTGATATGAATCTGTGAAAATTTAAACTGTCTAACTATCATGGTTCATTCATTATCTATAAAAACGGCAAAAAAATCATGTCTGTTGTATGGGACTGCACAGGTCCGACTCGCAATTGGCCGGTTTTAGTATTTGTTGTTATAGTGGCTACAGAAATACATCATCTGTGAGAATTTCAACTATCTAACTATCACGGCTGATGAGATACAGCCTGGTGACAGACGGACAAAGAGACAGACAGACAGACGGACAGCGGAGCCTTAGTAATAGGGTCCCGTGGATTACCCTTTGGGTACAGAACCTTAAAAAGCAGCTTGAAAACAATTGGCGGCACTAAAGTTTTCCCGTTGAAATCGTTGTTGCAAACATATTTTAATGTAAGTCTTTTTTTCTTCGCATTAGTGATGAAAATTAGAGTGGTCAACTAGTGATCAAATACACCCTCGAACTACTCCCTCGCTTCGTTAGCTCGCTAAATATTTTGGGTATAACTGATCAACTTAGGTACCTCCCTTTTATAAGCATAATAATAATCTACTATAGATCCACATCTCTCCTAAGATTTAATTAACTACCTCTGTTTATGTTACAAATGTACAAAACCGTGACAATAGCATTTATAAAATTTCCAAATTTTCAAAGAAATAATGTATATGTAAGTACATTAAATAAATCGCAACAGTATTTTGACTCGCAAGCCTTGAGCTTAAAAAGGGATTCCATGGCTTAAAGCGGACTAACATGTCATGCAACACCGGTGTGACCCATACCAAGTTACGGTGCCATTAAAGTTGTGACCTGAAATAGCGTCCCTAGTTTTACTATTAGCCTAGTTCATGTCCTATTAGGTTACAGAGAACACGTGACTCATTTCCGCCACAATTCAATTATGCAGCGCTTTAATGGATCATTCATGCCAAATGAGCAAAAATGCCATTTGGAATATGCGCGTGTATGCGACGGACGGCCAAGGGCGGGCGGGCGGTGTGGCGCGCCTAACAACGAAGCTCCGCCATTTTCCTTTTCTGAAGCTGCGAAAAACGCGCCATTCAGTCTCAATAATAACGAGATGAACAAAGCCTCACTTCGACGCGCTCTTTTTTTATCCAACTACGTCCGCTTAGTTTGAATGTGAATTTTCATTGAGATTAAATCGCGTAATCGCCTTGAGTTTTCGTTTTGTTTATGCCAGGGACGCTGGGATTTGTTGTTTTGTTTTAATACTTTAATACCTTTCCAGACAAAAGGAAACGGAAAACGTTTTATAAAGCTTTGTGCTATGTACACGTAGCTATAATAGGTAATTCTTTCAGCTACGTGAGTACCATATTTTAAAAAACCGGACAAGAGCAAAAATCGCTGAAGTTGTAGATCCCTGTGAAAGAAATCGGAGGCTTAGTAATAAGGTCCCGTTTGGCACCCTTCCGATACGGAAACTTAAAAACGATTCAAATCTGGAGTAAAAATTCAAAGTTTATTCTGATGTCGAATGCCTAATCCTATAATAAACGAGTACATAAACTTACACAAGAAATATATGAAGAATAGATATACATAAATAAATACATATATTTACATATATATAATAAAATATAAAAAATAAAACATTTCATTCATTAACAAATCGATTGTTATCGACAACTAGCTTTTGCCCGCGGCTCCGCCCGCGTTTTATTCGGTTTAACGACATGCTTTTTTCCGGGATAAAAAGTAACCTATGTGTTAAGTTGGGGTATAAGTTATATCCATTCTAAATTCCATCCAAATCCGTCCAGCCGTTTCGGCGTGAAAGAGTAACAAACATACACACAAACACACACAAACTCTCGGATTTATAATATTAGTGTGAAGTGTGATGAATGAGATAGCATAGCCTTGTCTTATTTCTCCAGAAACGATAGATGTCCGCGCCAATTAGACACCTGATGTATGAAATAACAAAGCCTTGTCTTAATTTACCACAAACGATTGGGGCCGCGCTAATTAGACACCTGATTTTTTAATGATATTGTCCTATCCTACAGGAACCATGCATTTTCCGTCATATAAAGTAGCCTATGTGTTAAGTTAGGTTATAAGCTATATCCGTTCTAAATTTAATCTAAATCCGTAATGCCGCACAAACTTTCGCATTTATAATATTAGTAGGATCAATAATTCCACTGGTTAATAGTTGTTAATTAATAACAACGCATTTTTATTTTTATTTTTATTTTAGCCCGCGGCTTCCCTCATGTCTTTCAATCAATGTATGTTTTATTTGCGCGTAAATATATAAATAATAATAAAAACTATTATCGACAGTTTTCGGGTTGGCGGTAGTTTATCAACGTCCCTTATAGCCTATGTTGACCAGGTTCACTACGGTGACAATGAAGAAAACACCATCCAAATCCACCTTTAATAAACAGACAGACGTCCAACAAAAATTTTAAAAATGTCAGTTTTGGCCTCCATAAATAATTTTGCTGAAATATTCAATGTACAGACACGAAGTTTCGATTACTTTTATTCGTTATAGTAATTTTTAGGGCTGCGTAACTCAATAGAAAAAAAACGGAGCCCTTTTAGGATCACTTTGTTGTCCGTCTGTCCGTCCGACTGTCTGTCAAGACTCTTTATCTCGGGAACCCGTGGAGGTCCATCCATCCATCCATCAGCCCGTATTCGTCCACTGCTGGACATAGGCCTTTCCCAAATTTCGCCACTCATGTCGGTCCTTTTCATCCAGCCGCCACCCACAACGTCCTTCAGATCGTCGGTCCAGAGGGCACGAGGTCGGCCTGCGCTACGCTTTGCCGTACGTGGTCTCCATTCTAAAACCTTTCGGCCCCAATGGCCATCATGTTACTGATTCTGCAGGCTATGTCGGTTACTTTCGATCTCCGACGGATCTCCTCATTTCGGATTCTATCCATTAGAGATACCCCAAGTATGGAGGTATCGAGTTGAAATTAAAACCATATACTCAGGTCTACAATCCCTTATTGAAGCTGTGAAAATATCAAACTTCTAAGTTAACTCAGGGAATCAAAATTCATAGCGTATTTACCGTTGACCTAGAACTATGAAATTCGGCAAGTAATAAATACCGTCTTATACTACAAGTATAGGGAAAAATCTGAAAACTACCTATATACATTTGTAATTAAATCATAAAAACTCGAACCGACTCGCACTTGTCCGGTTTTATAAATTGGTTCTAGGGATTATATTTGTAATTTATACTAAATATTAAAAAAATGTAATAATAATAAGGAACTATTGTGTACATTAGGTGGTAGAGCTGATGCCGGGCTCGACTGTGGAGGTACCACCATCTTACTCGGAAATCCTCCCGAAGTTATTCGGGGGACAGTAAGAAAACAGCTCTCAGGCAAAAAAACCAGGCGCATTGCCTGGGACCGATGATATCCATCCCCAATTGCCGGGCCTTATGTAAAACAGACTGGTGGCGGGCAGCGGCGTCACCAGTGCAAGGGTTTTGGCACCGCGCTCACCAACCCGCCTGCCCAGCGTGTGTGAGTATGGGCATTTCTTCTAAGAGGAACGTCAAGAGTGGCGAAATCCTGGAAAGGCCTATGTCCAGCAGTGGACAAAACAGGCTGATGGATGGATGGATGGATTGTGTACATTGACGTACTATTGTAAGATAGACAGTTAAAAAGCAGAAGCGTTAGAGCAGGACTGCGAATTGAGGTATGGGCCCTTAAGGATAGAGGTATGTACGTATTATTAGAAAAACAAGTCAAAGAAGAGCTTTTATGACTAGATCGATGGATGTAGAAGCAAAACAGGTGTGTCAGGATTGTAGAAGAAGGAAATCTGTAGTCTCTGCCTACCCCTCTGGCAGACAGGCGTGACTGTATGTATGTATCACAGACTTAAAGACTTACTCCCTTTAAGTCTGTGGTATGTATGTACAAGTCAAAGGAAAGTGTTACTGGCGGAGTACTTCCTCAGCGCGAGAAAAGCCGTGAGAAAAGGACAAGTTATCATACGTATATATTATGTAGGTAGATCGCAACATCTATATTTTGTATTTACCATTTTGTTTGCTTCGGTCCTCACATCTATACATCTCCACGAACATGTTTTGATAAATATAGATGACTTTCCACCTTCAACTAACATTTACATAAACTAACGTGTAAAGGTAATGAAATAACAAATGTGTAAATTTAATGTATTTTATTTTTAAAAAACTAGAGGACGCCCGCGACTTGTATTTGGGATGTAAAACACCCCGTTTTACCCTGAGTTCGTAATCCGTAAATCCTTTAAAATAATGACTTGGTAAGATTTCCCTAAAAATACACTCGTTCAAGCAAATCCGACGGACTAAATGTATCATAAATAAACTTTTGACAAAAAAATAATAACCGACTTTAAATATTAGATATAGTAGACATTTAATAAGAAGTTTAAAATAATTCCGGACTGACCGATGGTACCGAAATAAGACTTTTGCCGACTTCTGTCTTTCTGAAACACATGTTCTCGGCGCTCTTATTTGGTTTTTGTGTTATATTAAAAATGGGGAATGTGCTCCCTAAGGACCATAATCAGGGCGGGTATTCTGACACGTGCGCAAAAATTGCAAAGGCAGATTGCGTGTGATATTATTGATTTTGTATGGATATGTATTGATTATTTTGATTGAAAACTTAAAGTGAGCGTTCCTTTATATCCTATAGTTTTTATTTGATGTGGTTTAGTCACTCTCATTTTCATTACATGGCATTTATCAAAGTTTAAACAAATATCTAATGACGAATGAATCGCCCGCCAGGGCCTCAATTCTGGCACACGCACAAAAATTGCGAAGGCAGATTGCGGGTTACTTTAAAATGGATTTTGTAAGGATATGTTTTGATTTTTTTGATTGAAAACTTTTGATAAGCATTCCTTACATCCTATAGTTTTTATTTGATGTAGTGTAGTCACTCTAATTTTCATCGCATGGCATTTATCTAACTATAAACAAATATCTAATGATTGATATTGCGAGTGAGAAATAATGCCGGAATAGCCGCCCTGAGGTGCAATTGTGTAAGCCAATCGTTTTCAAATTCGATTGTCATATGACTATTCGGCTAAGCAAATAAGCCCGTTTGACAATTGAAATCGTACTATTTTGGTTGTCAACAACAAAATAAGACAATTGTATTCATTTGACAGCCAAAAAATTACGATTTCAATCGTCAAACGGGCTAATTTGCTTAGCCGAATAGCCATATGACAATCAATTTGAATACCATTGGCTTACACAATTGCACCTTAGATCACGATCAAACCAAAATAAAAACAAATCCGTTAAAAAAAAAATGATTAGATTTGCCGGAGTTATGGAGTACCTAACATACACAAAAAAAACCGGACAAGTGCGAGTCGGACTCGCCCACCGAGGGTTCCGTTAAGGACTATATTTTTTACGATTTAATCATATTTTTCCCTATATTTGTAGTATAAGACGGTATTACTTGCCAAATTTCATAGTTCTAGGTCAACGGGGAAAACCCTACAAATTTTGATACCTTTGAGAGTGTCGAAATATACGTTTTTTGCGGTATAAACGGCCATATCTTTTTTTACGTTAACTTAGAAGTTTGATTTTTTCGCAACTTCAAGAGACTGTAGACCTGAGTATATATATGGTTTTAATTTCAACTCGATACCTCCACGCTTTCTCGAGATAAAGGGTCGTGACGGACGGATGGACAGACAGACAGACGGATGGACGGACAGACAGACAGACAGACAGACGGACAACAAGGTGATCCTATAAGGGTTCCGTTTTTTCGTTTTGAGGTATGGCGCCCTAAAAAAAGAAAAAAAATACAGTCTAATTGAGAACCTCGTCCTTTTTTGAAGTCGGTTTGAAACCAATAAAAAGTCCGTCTTTACTTTTTCATTTTCGTTTGATTACAGAACTCAGGTCTGTGGCAAGGCCGCATGGTGAAACGAGGGAAGATCCCGAAAAACGACCTCGGAGAGTACTGGCACTGGAAAGACCTGGACGTTGGCAAGGACATATGCGTCTACGGGAAGGTGTTTCATACCGTGTCCTGTGATCTTTTTACTAAGGTAAGCACGAAGTTTAAGTTTCTTGAGTTCCGTACGCGAAGGATGCCTAACGGGATCCTCGCTGTGTGCCTGTATGTCCGTTCACAGGGGTATACAGCTTCAGGCTGCAGCCGCAATAGGTAGCCAGTTGAAATTATAACGGAATACGAATACGTGGCCCCTATGTAAATAATAAACATTAAAAAATATATAAACCCAGAGGGTTGAAAACGTTATATTTCTGTATGGTTGTTTATTTCAGCTTTATCTTAAAGACGGTAAATACATATACAAGTTTCAGATTTGGTCAGATTGTTGTAATTTAAAGTAAAACAACAAATAATGAAAATTATAGTTCGTCACTCAAAGGGTGCCGAATTGTTTGTCAGGCGCTATCGTTTTAGCGGTTTATTATTCGTTGCCTTGATGTTGCTATGGCATCTATATTGTTTACCATAATGTTTTCTGGGTCCCGTAACCGTATTGTGTGTTGAAACGGAGCCCTTTGTGCATGAGTCTGGCTCGCACTTGGCCAAATTATTTGGGTAATTTTTCCAGGGAGCGTAGAACTTCCTCAATTTATAATAACTCTATTCTGCGATACTATGAATTCCGATGGTTGATGTTTTATGATGATATTAAAGTCGATTCTGAAGGCTTTAATTTTAGTTTTAGCGCTGTCAAAACAGAGTAATATAGTTCAACACAGTTAATATAGCTTCTGTTGTTAACAACTAAAAAACTATTTTGGAATGAAGAAAATTTAGTTTGGACAGCACTAAAACTAAAAGTAATTCAGAATGCAAGTAGAAGAATGCAATAGTGCAAGGGTTTCGGCACCGCGCTCACCAACCCGCCTGCCCAGCGTGTGTGAGTATGGGCATTTCTTCCAGGAGGACCGCCAAGAGTGGCGAAAACCTGGAAAGGCCTATGTCCAGCAGTGGACGAAACAGGCTGATGGATGGATGGAATTCAGAATGACTGATATGATTACCTCTTTTCTGAGACTATTTCTATCAATTTAGATAATTTCCACAGCTTTCGTTTGTTTTTTACAGTGCAAATGTACTCGTATATTGGTAAGAATTCGTTTAGTTGAAACGTCGGACCACAAATTGTTGAGTTGGTTCGAGCGGCGACACTCTGAGAAGGGTTAATGGACCAGCGCATTAGTCTTCAGACATTTTTATAAGGTTTCCTGAAACATACTCTCTTTACAAAGAAATGTTTTTACACACCCAACCTCGTGCTAGGGAGACAAATTTCTTTCTTTTAAGTTGCAAGTAATAAAATTCAAGAAAAATGGTCTCCACGTTTCTTACGTCAACAGCCTCCATAAACGGTGAGATTTACGTGTAATTTTCTTGAACAGAAGTTGAAAGAGTTTTGGGATTGTGACATGCTCGGATATTATTTCTTATTTTTATGTATTTACTTTTGAATAAGGCAAAAAAAAACCGGTCAAGTGCGAGTCAGACTCTTGCGCGTAGGGTTCCGTATTTCGTCAGGTTTGAGGAAAATCAGGAAATGGTATTTATGATCTTGTCTCTAAGTGTTAATAATAAGTATGATGATTAAAAAAGAATTTATTGTACCAGATATTTAAAATTAGTGGGTATTTATCGTGGATTTTGAATATTGTTTGTTTTCTAGAACTTCTTAACGCTATAATTTTTACGTAATCAATCACCTACCACGATTTTTTTCGTTCTTCGTTCCAAATAAGAACTATTTTTGTTTTCCACCATTTGATGGATATTCCCTGTAGTAATCTACACACGTCTGAGGTTTTAATATCTACGAGTAATACAAATGAGGTTTTATGTTTTTATATAATATTGTCTAATACCATAGACTAAATACAAGTATTATTTAGTCTATGCTATATTAATACCAATCCAATATGTACAAAACAATATATTACGGCGCGTCTAAGGATGTCACTTTTTTTTGCCATACATTTGTTTCGATTTGGTGCAACACGACTTAACTTATTTGACAGGACTAACCTTATTTTAAGCGTCCTGTCCTTGTCTTTTCGATACAGAAAGAAAAAGACAGAATGTTTAGTCCTGTCAGATACGTTAAGTCGTGTTACACCGAACCGATACAATCGTCTATCCTAGGCGCAAGAGTCTGACTCGCACTTGACCATTACCAGAAAAATGAAATAACCGTGCGTCTAATTTTACCAAGATTATAAAAATGGGTAGGTAGGTAACCTGTTGAATGAGTTTACATAAAATAGTTAACTCCCCTATGGCTTGTTTTCCAAACGATGTTTTGATAGCCTCTTTATGTACCAGTTTCATAAAGTACTATTTATACACTACTTAACAAAATCTAAGCATGTTCCATTACAAATGACAATTAATTCATAATCGCAATTTATTTAAAAAAATAATTCTTATTTCAAAACACGTACAGGCTACTAAAGGTAAAATTATTATTTGTAGGCTTGTAGCGTAATCAAAGCTGTGTTCTAATCGTAACTTAAAAGAAACAAGAGGTAGGTTAGGTACAGTGGAGCCCACATCAAGCTAAACACTTTCAGTTTAAGCTGACCTCTCATTGTATAAGCTTCCCGTACAATAAGAGGTCAGCTTATACTCAATGTGTATAGCTTGATGTGGGCTCCACTGTACCTGTACCTCATATTTCTCATAGTAATGGCAGAGAATATAAAGTATTAACGAGCGAGCAAACTGTTTTATCGGGTTTTGTAACACAACGTAACGAATATGTAAGAGGATAATAGGATTCGAGACGATTTTTTAAATTGTAAATGCCTAATGTATATATTTTTTCATAGGCTTCTTATTTTATTCATAGAAAACAATCTTGATGAAAAACACTTGTACACTGTTTACACAACTTACTATTGTTGTTGTTGTGTAAACAGCGTACGTTTTTCATCGAGATGCTGTTCATGTTTCACCAAGTGCCGACAATCGCAAGTATAAGTTATAAAATAAGTTTTTGAAAATTTGACGATAAACACCACAACAAAATATTGGCTAGTTTAAATGTGACAAGCATAGATTGGCTGTATTGTCGATGGTGACAAGCCACCAGTGCAAGAAAATTATTGGGTCCATTTGCAAAATACACTGGCGAGCAGTTTAGATATAGATGGACATTGAAAACCAAATTTATTAGACCATTTATTAAGGCAGAATTATTGATTTATACACAGAACATTACCACACTATAACTCGATTATATACTAGCTTTTAGCCCGCGGTTTTATTCGTGCAAATGTTATTGATGAATATGTCCCTAGGGAACTGCCCGTCCCCAGGAAATAAACTATAGCCTATGTTCAAGTACAAAATGTAACCATTACAATTAATCGTCGAAGAATTTTCAAAGTCAGTTTATTAATTCCATAGATTACCCATGCGAATGCTATTAAGAGCTATGTCCCTAGGAAACTGCCCGTTCCTAGGAACAAACTATAGTTTATGTCCAAGTGAACAGTCTAAACATTAAAACAGTAAAGGAATTTTAAAAATTGGTTCAGTGATTCCAGAGATTACCCCTTACATACAAACAAACAAACAAATTTTACCTCTTTATTATTATAATAATAATATATAATGTCTTACAATAATAAGTGAAAATAATTCTAAGGTAGATCATGTATCGTTAACTGTGATCACATTCAAAACGAAAAAAAAATTTTTTGCTCATATATTTTTTTCACTTCCCAGTACAAAATGGTTGAATCGGCTGACTAAATTTCTATGAAAAGGTAAAAAAAAAGTTCGCATAAAAATATTTGTTTTCGGTCGAATGTTGTCTATTAGGGATACTCTATCATCTATTGTTTTTTTTTCACTTTGAATTGTAGGACCTTATATATAGTGTAGGTATAGGTCATGTAGCTAAATTACCAACGTCACAGATTTTGGCCAGCCAGCTTGGTCTACAGACAGGACACACTGTGAGACGGCCTGCATTGCAGTGATCACGTTGCATATCGTCAGAGGTCAGTGATCCACCTGACTGGTTTTCGGTCATAAACTGACGGACGTTTAGAAGAAACACAGTTAGGTACCAGTTTTATTAATCTCACACTCAGGATAATAATAAAGCCAATGATCTCACACGGTGCTATTATACCTCACCTTTGCATTTGTCGCGCGCGTCCTTGCGTTACATTGTGTGTCGTGTAGGTACTTGCCTGTAGGTACAGTCGCGAGCACAGTGTATAATTACCATTAGTTCTTTCTAGGTTCTTCCAAACCAACAAGGTGTAGCTTGACCGTGTGTACGTACCCATACGAAATGACACGATTGCCTTGTGACATCTTACATTTATTGATTTTAGAATTTTGCACAAGTGTTTAAATATAGAATCCAGACTTGCACTTGTTGATGACATTGTACCTTTTAACCTTGGCTGTTTATCATAATATTTTTTAAGTCATGATTATTACATTAAATAGATATTAATGCCAGATTATGTAGATACAAAGAATTTTGAACGATATTATTTTGTAATGGCGTAATATAAACAAAATAAATACCTACATAATAAATCACCTACGACAGAAAATTCAAAATAAAATAAAACAAATGTAAAGGAATTATAAACGAAATTATATTTAAATTATTGTTTCATTCGCAAACAGTATCGAAATCAACTATTATTCACACACAACATTTACAAGGCACTGATATAGTACAACAAGACTTGGACACCCATGTACCACATGATGAGGTAAGGAACAAAGAAGGCAATGGCGCGAGCTGGTTGCGGCAGCGGCTTGATGGCATACACGACAGTATGGAGGATGCGCCCTCCAGTGTACGCACGGAACAACAAAGTGGCCCACGCTGCGGCCGGCCCTGTGCTCACGTACAGGGCCCCCAGGATCCAAAACACGGGAATATTCTCCAAATCATTGAGGTGGGCCCTCCTCACGCGCTCCACGTCTGGGTCATCGAACTTCACCTTCCCTTTCGGATGAGTCTTCGCGTCTTCTGGATTTGCGAACACTCCTTTCGATAAACGAGTCACCGCGGTCAATATCGTTAAAGATAACAGCTTGAGAGCCAATACTGCTGAATAAACTATGTATGATTGCACAGCCGGGTCTGATAAGCGAACGACAGACATTATTATTTTATTTTTATAAGATCTAACTGAGTGATCGTCGACTCACAGCGGTCCGTTCAACACGAATGAAGAAGCGAGCGAGCGATAAACATCGCGTGTTCCCTTCAAGGTTATTTTTTCTTCATTAACCGTAATTTTATTGGAATGATCAATAGAATGTGAACAATATATTAAAATTATATTAATAATAAAATAACATAATATTTTCAAACTACGTGGCGTATTTTCCGATTCAAAACTCAGATGTGAAGAGCAAGCACAGAATATATTTACGGCAACACTGAGTATTTTACCTTGAACTTTCGTTCACCCAGGCAGCGCAGGCGGCTTCATCATGCATGTCATCGACATCTACACCTAAATACGTAATACAAACAACTATCGTGTATTCATGCGACAACTCTGACAATCAGGCAGTTTTTCACGTTGAAATCGAATATCACGACGACACAACATTATTATTCGCTGTAAAGTTGACACAGTGTTGATGTGTTTTATAGTGAATTGAGAATTTGACACTAATTTGTAACCTCAAAACGTAGTTTTTTGTTTTATTAGCAAACTGTTGCATGAAAATAAAGTTTTAAGAAAATAGTAAAGATTTCTACGTACTCACCTACTCACTGAAGTTGTCAAAGCCGGTTTTAATAAACTGTGATACACAGAAGCTACAAACACCTACAGCGATATTTTGATAACTTCTCGCACTCGTCACACCCCTCCAACCGAAGTGTTTTGGTATTCGTATATTTTTATATTAATCTAGGTACCTACCTACATGCTTGCGGCATATCAGCTGGTGTCTTGCCATAATTTGTTTTTTATCGTTATTTATTTTCACTAAATACCCTGTATGTAGTAAGTTATTTATTTAGCTATATTACCCATTTATTCATTATATACATGTATTATTTGTATTAAGAAATACTTTTATTTGTCGATTTATTTTGTGGGCCGGTCATATCAAATCGTAAATTTTAAAAAAATATTCATACCAGTTCATTGTAGCATTTGACAATGTTTTCTTGACAAAACCAAAACTCTATTACTTATCTGTCTGATTTAAATAAAATTGCCATTAAATAATTTGGTTATTTTATTAAAATTATTTAAGTAGTATACTAACTAAGTATTCTTTGCAAAATTAATTCAAACATATTAAATCTAATAAATAACTTATCTAAAAAAACACCTTGTAAAAATAAATTTACATTGTACCGCTATCAACAATGAGGTACGCGTAAAAAAAACTTTTTTGTTTTTAATGTTGCATTTTCACACTAATATAAAAAGAACTTCATCAGTTGAAAACGCTGTTTTAAGGTATTGCAGTACCAGTTACATTTTGTCCAACGATATACATGTAGTGGCGGATAACGTGGATGCCCATGTACCACAAGATGAGATAAGGGATGCCAAAGGTGATAGCACGAACCGGTATCGGTAGTGGCTTGACAGCTGACACCAAGTTATATAGCAGTCTCCCCGCCGTGAAGATACGGAACAAAGTCTTGGCAAACATTGGTGGTGGAAAAGTTGTTACGTACAGAGCACCCAGCATCCAAAATATAGGGATATTCTCAATGTTATTGATATGGCTGCGTCGTACCCTCTCTCTCTCTTCGATTTGCTCCAACACTGACGGTCCTTTCTGATCTCCTCTTCTGATTAAAGCATCATCCTCGGGTTCTTGGATTCGGCCAATAAAAGGCACCATAAATAATATTTTCAAGGCAAGTATGCACGAATTAATTATATACGATCTCATGACGGGGTCTTCGAATATATTGCGATAAAAATATTTAACCATATTACAAAAACATAGGTTGTACAGTCGATATCGTGGTCAGCCCTTGAATGAAAGAAGAGAAGTGTTAACTCATATTGTGCTGTTTAGTAACTCGATCTCATACCCATAACAAAACAACACATTCGATTACTTGTTCTTTCCATACATACATTTTCCTCAATGAAAAATGAAAAACAAAATCCGTACATACCGTTTATAACGCAAAACTTATCCCACGAATAATTATAAATTACCAACTTAACTTGATACATACGATCTATAAGACTCCTTATTTCGAAATGGTCTAATTAATTCGGGAATAGTCACTGCTTAAATTCAAATTCAAATTCAAAATTCAATATAATTCATATAATAAAGATGATTTTTAAATTTTTATTTGTGCGTGAGCTATAAAACCTACTTCAGGTTGACTTTCAAGTATCTAAGTACGAAGTAAGAAGTATTTGAAAGTGCCCTATAGATTTTCATAATGAGCCAATTTGTATGATTTTTAATAAGTAAAGAACAATTACTTAGATTTTTAAAGGGGGTATTAGTTTTAACTTGATATCTTTCTCGGGCGGGACCCGAGAAAAAGTGATCCTTTAAGGATTCCGTTTTTTTCATTTTGAGGTACGGTGCTGGTCACGTTTATTTCTCTTGTTATTTTAATAAAAATATATCATACACTACGGAATATCTGAAAAACGAGGGCCGAATTAGTATTTTGCATTTTTATAAAAATCTTGAACTATATAAACTCAAAACATGGTCCAAAGATCTGATTTAATTGAAACTTGTTCGAACTCAAGATATTATAACAACAAATGAGTTTCCCGTACTATTGTTGGAGAACTTTTGTCATGATAATTGAAATTACTATTTTTATGGTATAATTTTCTTCTATTTTGCGCAATCCACGATCGCGCGGTCGCCGTAACAGCTACTTTGCAATAAACGCTGATATAAACCTCATTCCAATATTACCGATACACATCGAGCTGCTTGTTCAGCAGGAGTATGTGCCTTAAGCGGTAAGACGTCCAAATTCCAAGGTCACCTTCTGTTTCTACCTTGTTTTTAATTAAAGACTTCACATAATAGTGAGGTACACATGACAATCTTGTTGTGATGTAACATTTTGCGGGCTTGGCATGACACTGACTTAACAAGGATCGTCATTATGATTAATTATTATAAAGCCCTATTAAAATGAATTTAAATGAACAGTCTGCATTTGTATGCGTATGTTGACATACTAATAACACACATAATGTGTACATATCGGGAGCTATACCCAATTTTAGAGTTATTTAAAAGACCATTATTACGTGAAAAAGATTCAATCAATAAGAGACAAAACTTAGCATCAATAGTTTAATATAGAAACAACAATAAAACACACTATTTATCCAAAAATTTATAACGCTGTGGCGTAGTGCAAAATAACCTTGATCCCCATGTACCACATAATCATATAGGGAATCCCGAAAGCGATTCCACGGGCTGGTTGCGGCAATGGCTTCACGGCGTACACGATCGTGTGCAGAATGCGCCCCGCGGTGTAAACACGAAACAACAACGTGGCCCACGCTGCGGCCGGCCCTGTGCTCACATACAGGGCCCCAAGGATCCAAAAAGCAGGGATATTCTCCAAATCGTTGAGATGAGCTCTTCGCACACGCTCCACGTCAGGGTCATCTAGTTTTACAACCCAATGCTTCCTCCGTTTGGCATCCTCAGGATTCGCAAACACTCCTTTTGAATATCGCACTCGTCCAATTAGAGGCACTATAAACAGAACTTTTAAAGCGAGAATAGCCGAATAAAAGATGTATGACCGTACTACCGGTTCGTCGAGTAATTCCATTTTTTGTAGAATTTGGTAACAAAACTAAAAATACCGCGACCGGCTTGCGCCCGTTCTGTGTTACGGTCAGTTTCAGAGTGAATGATCTAATGAACAGCAAAAAATTAAACTAGACTAGATACACTGGTTTTTTTGTTATCGAGTGCGTGCGTTACTTAATCTAATCAATATCGAGAGTTATTAATAGATATAAACACTGGTATGATAATTGCAATTTGTACGGGACAGGAATTCTGGAGCTCTTTATTCATATGGATGAACCACGACTACCTAGGTACCTACTAAAAATATATAAGGTGACTTTAATTTATACAGCCAAACACTGGAGGCTTGGTAAGTGATCAGTAACACGGATCGATAACACTTTTTGCTAATTTCGCAAAATGAAATCTTGACTTCCCATAGTAATTGACTCGGAGCTTGGCTTTCGTTGTAATCAACACGAAAATAATAATTAATGAATTTCACAAAATAGGTCATCGAACCATGTTACTGAGTAGGTACTTATTGAGTCTTCAGTAAGAGTTTGGCTGCATAAATTAAATTCACCTTAGGTATACCGCGTGTAAAAGCAAAGGCAAGAATCCTTTAAGGGTGTGTTAGTATGATCGGTAAAGATATTATTTAAATTAAAGTGTGTGAGGGTGTGTGTGAGGGTGTGTGTGTGTGTGTGTGTGTAAGAGGGTGTGTGTGTGTGTATATGTTTGTTACTCTTTCACGCTGAAACGGCTGAACGGATTTGGATGAAATTTAGAATGAATATAGCTTATACTCTAACTTAACACATGGGCTATTTTTTATCCCGGGAAAAAGCATGTCGTTAAGTCGAATAACACGCGGGCGGAGCCGCGGGCAAAGGCTAGTATTACTTAATTAGAACCATAACTTCCAGAGAGGCCCCGCCCGATAATCAGGCTCCCCGAAGGAGGGCACAAGCTTGCACATTGTTTAGGTAAACTAAACCCGGCACTGGGTACTAGCAAGGACGGGAAAGGTTTACATATAAACCCATTGAGGACGTTTTCCCGTCACATCACTGACACATTTGATGCTGGGGACCCATTTAACAGCAGCACAGAGTCAGGCGGCGACAGTTTACTGTTACTTCGAGTCGTGCGACACAATGCTCCAGTACCCAAGCGACAAATGCTTAGCAACGTGCCTCGAGCATGCAACATTGCTATTGCAAAGCACTAGGAGCTTTTATTCGAGAACTGCGGATGTTTGCTTTTAGGAAAACGATATTATTCTTGTGCACGGCACTGCATTGAGAAAATGCATTCAAAGAGCTCTAAAAACTACATAAATTGTAGGCAATTTATAGACGACAAAACATGTCCCCTAAATTAATTATTTGAATAATATTTTTAATTTGATTTAGCAGATTATAAAAATTTTTTGTTAATTTAAAAATGGATGCAAAATTAAAAATTATCTTGTAAAAATAAAGATTTGGGTACGAGATTATTTTTAATCTATTTGACGTAATTAAACCGAATTTTAAGTTAATTGCAAAAATATTCGCCCCCGGGTGGGCTCGAACCACCAACCTTTCGGTTAACAGCCGAACGCGCTAGCCAATTGCGCCACGGAGGCGGTTAAGAACTACTTCGAAATAGTTTATCCGGTTTAATTACAATACAATGTGGAGAAAATTACGTGACAAAATGCAAAATAGTAATTTATATTATACCTATTTTTGACGGTATTTTGTTATTACATATTACTATTCTATATCATCTATTTTGTTATTGTTTGACAATTAAGCTGATCCACATTGAATAATGCAAATAGATAGCTCTGTTAATTATGAATAACCATATTTATTGATAACTATAATCAAAATATAACGAAAACTATAACTTAGTAACTGTGAAACATATAACAAAATATGTGTACCTACTATGTACGCACTTTGTGCAGTCTGTTTTCGAGCCTTCATAATGATAATTTGGCTAAGTGCGAGTCGGACTCCCGCACAAAGGGTTCCGTACCACCACACAATACGGGTACGGAACCCTAAAAACATACATATCAACAATAAATGCTAGAGCAACATTAGGGCGACAAAGAACATTGCGCTAAAATTGTACCGCCTGACAAATAATTCAGCACCCTCTGAGAATGGAACCCATATTTTATTGTTGTTTTGCTTTAGTTTAGAGTATGTATGTACAATCATGTGACCAAATTTTAAACTTTTACGTATTACCGTCTTTAAGATACAGCTGAAGCAAATAACGATAAAAAAATGAATTTTTAGACGTTTATTTTATGGGGTTTCAAGAGACCCGTGACAGACGGACAGACACTTAGACAGCGGAGGCTTAGTAATGGGGTCCGTTTGGCAGCCTTCGGGTAAGAAACCCTAAAAACCTGAGTGAGTAATTATTCATTAGATTAGATTGGACCAAAGAAATTTCGATAGAAATCGCCATATGACATGAAAATTTGCAAACAATGAGTAATTTATCCAGTTTTATTTGATAACAGCATCGAGCTATATGACGATACAATTTTAAAACCACACTCAGAATCGGAAGACGTCTTCTATCTTCCTGAAGGCAGTCCATTCTAGGTGAATCCTTCTAGCGATTTTCTACCTGACGTTGATGACATTACCGTAACCAGGATTTGTAGCTGCCCCCCCCCCCCCCCCAGGGTGCTGGGGAGGGCGGCCCCTGGCTACAACTCATGAAACCATGTGTTTTTGAATATGTGATCGTAATAAGATAAATAGAGGGGGGGTTATTCCCACTTTGTCTCTTTTCAAATTAATTTTAAACCAATAAAAATCGAAAATTAAATTTTGCAAAAAATATATGTCATATTTCACTTTTTGATCTTAATATTTCGGCTGTTCGATACACGATTGCTTACACTTTCCTTGATCCAATTAAATCGCAAAGATAGGTCTAAACTACGATCTAAATTTCATTTCATTTAAGCTATATTAAGTTTTGGACAATAAATTATATAAAACGGCTATCATATTAAAACCATCCCTCTAATTCTAAAATAATAAACAAAAAAACCTCAAAACCGCGAGTTTTCCGAGCGGCCCACTTCTGCTGAGCAGGATAAACATGTGAAAAATGAAAGCGTTGGAGCAGGACAGATTTCTCTGGATAACCTCGCCTTAATGCTGACAATAATGCCCTTTTCTCGCCACCAAATAATGTTTAGTCATAGTTTTAATTTAATATTTTAATCTAAATACCTACCTTTTTGTATCTGTTTGTAAAATTATTTTAGTTTTATGTATCTGTTTTATAATTGTCTAAGATTTGTGTATTATCATCATGTGTGGTGGCTTGAAATAAATTGCTTTTTCTTTCTTTCTTTCTTTAAACCAATGACGCCGGTATATCTGGGGGAGCCAGACGGTACTAATGGGGGGGGCCGAGCTCCCGTGGCTCCTAGCTAGTTACGCCTATGGTTGGTGAGCAGATCTTGTTCTTCAGGAATGGCTGGAGTCACAAGGTGTGGAGATCTCGAAGGAGGAGGAGCTGCCCGTAGACGGATACACGGAGAAGGAGCGATGGAAGAAGGTGCGCCCTCCGAAGAAGGCGAAGTCTGCTCAAGATCCTCTGAGGCGGTTCCTCGAATACGATGGCAAGGTCTTGGCGTGAGTGTCTTTATTACTATCTATACTAAAGTTATGGCTTTGGAGAATATTGTATCAAAAAGGTATTATACAAGGTAGGTATATCATTTATGGGTTCCATTGCACAGAGTAACTAATTTAAGGTGAGATTTCGTTTTCCGTCCGTCAGTAAGTTCTAATGTGTATGTCCGCATAGCCTTATTTCTAATCTCTAGGAAATTCATTTTGAAAAAAGGTTTTTAGGGTTCCGTAGTCTGACAAGGGACCCTTACAGTTTCGCCATGTCCGTCCGTCCATCTGTCCGCGGCTTATCTCAGGGACTATTAATACTAGAAAGCTGTAATTTGGCATGAGTATAATACATATTAATCACGCCGCCGACAAAACCGTAAAATAAAGAAAAAAAATGTTTAAGGCTGGACTATACTAAGTACCTCCCATACACGTAAATGGGGAATGTTTTTTTTTCTCATCTATCCCATAGTGTTGAGTATCGTTAGATAGGTCGTTCAAAAACATTGCGGGTGTATAAAAAACCATTCTTTGATTTAGGGATGCACTGGCGAAATATTAAGCGTTAAAGTGTAATTTTTTGTTATAGTGGAGTGTCCCCCCTCCCTGTCGGCTAAACGATTGTTTATGGATATGTGAAAAAATTCACAGAAGTCGTATATACCTATATAATCAATTGAAAAGGAAAAGTATCACAGCTAAGTAGGCTTTACAGTTTTACGAGTACAGGTCGCGCCAAACTTTTAATCCCCTCTCACTGTATGGGCCGTTCTTCTAAATGCTTTCTATTTTAAAGGTTATGACATGACGCCGCAACAACAGCTGCAATTAGGTAGCCTGTTGTACTGGCGTCCGTACATAGCCCGCGTAGGTACCTCGACAGAATATTCGCTTCTGTAATGTACACTTTATTTGATGGGTATTTGATCAGTAATACAAGTAGTTGATACCTTGATTAATGATTTTCAGCTTCTTTGATACTTTACAACGAAGTCATAAATGTCAAATATAAGTTTTCATTTTGATTTTGTGACAGAAGTCAAAGATGAAAGATGTTTCTTCATACATTATAAAGCTTTGTGGCAGATGTCAAAGACGACGGATTAGTCTTTTTCATGTAGAATTCCTGAAAGGTGTCAAAAATTTTGTTATTTTGTGATCTTTGAAATCTGTCACAAAATCCTCTACTCTACATGCTCTACTGACTATACTGAAAAACATTTTAATTGAAAACGTTTGACACAATGCGATTTTTATTTGTCTCTATGTACATATATTTTTTGTTTGGCCTTATTTGGAAATCAATGATATTGAAAACGAAAACTAAAATGTTATAAATTATAGCAATACAGTTTTAGTTTTTAATTTATATTAATCACAATAAAAGCAGTTAAATGGCCACCAAAGTATACAATTTAGCATAACAATATTTTATAGATAAGCATTGACAGTCAATGAGATAAGATACAAATCAGTCTAAAACCCGGCCTATGACTCCAAGGTAGAAAAGATTCTGCTTAGTTCAGTTAAATTTTGAGTTTGACTAAGCCCCAGATACGAATATATAAAGATAAATGTTGACACGGTTGAAAATTTTATTCCATAGGTTTCATCGATTCAAATGATATTCAAATAAAGAAACAATCAAACTTTTTATTTGCGTTATCATAAGTAGGGCAGGGTAGGAATAGTATATTTGAACGATGTAGGCAGGTAAGTATTGCTGAGTCTACCGGTTCTAAACTGTCATTCCTATTTTACTTTTCGTGAACTAGCACGAAAATTAAACATCTCTTTACATTACAAATAACAACTCATACGCGTGCGGTGACATTCATTCGCATTTATAAGTTTACAATGTACTAAATTATAAACGGTAAGGTAACGGTAGGTGGTAGAGCTGATGCCGGGCTCGACTGTGGAGGTACTACCATCTTACTTGCAAATTCTCCCGAAGTTACTCGGGGGAGAGCAAGAGAACAGCTCTCAGGCAAAACCAGGCGGCCCACCTTGTCTGCTGGGGCTGGGACCGATGCATGGCGGTATATCCATCCCCAATTGCCGGATCTTATATAAAACAGACTGGTGACGGGCAGCGGCGTCACTGGTGCAAGGGAATTGGCACCGCGATCACCAAACCGCCTGCTCAGCGTGTGTGAGTATGGGCATTTCTTCCAGGAGGATCGCCAAGAGTGGCGAAATCCTGGAAAGGCCTATGTCCAGCAGTGGACGAAACAGGCTGATGGATAGATGGAAATTATAAACTACTCCATGAGTTCTTTGTAAACAAAAAGTTTTTTTTACTTGTTTGCCTGCAGCACAGATACTCCACCAAAATTCGTAGTAGAAAGTGTTTACAAAGAGGCACAAAATTGTGTGACTTTTAAAAGAGTGTTCAGCTGTCAAACTTGATATTTTGTATGTCAAAAATCAAGTCTGACAGGGGCCTTAGAACGAGATACAAAAAGAGTGACTTTTGGAAGAGGCTTCAGCTGTCAAATTTGATTTTGTGCATACTAAAAATCAAGTTTGACAGTAAAAGACTCTTTCAAAAGACACTCTTTTTGTGCCTCGTTCTAAGGCCCCAGGTGAAGACTATTTCAAAAGACACTCTTTTTATACCTCGTTCTAAGCCCCCAGGTGGCCTTTATCTTCTTTAATTGAAAATCTCTACCGACACAATCTGGAGCCAGACAAGTAGCAATGTCGCAAACCTAGTCGGAAACATGTAAACCGCAAGCACTGCATAAACTCTGCAGGTAATTCAATTGCATACGACTTGACAATGCAATCTGCTTGCATCACATTGTTCTCGTATTAATGTAAAACCATTATGTATCAAAATACAATTCGGTTATTTACTGGTCATCGTTATTTGTATTGAGTTATGTTTCTGCTGAGTATGTTTCTACTCATGACTGGCTATTGCTCTAGGGGCTGTCCATACATTACGTCATCGCTGTTTGCGATTTTTGGACCCCCCCTCCTACAATCATCCTATCTTCATTATCCAATGACCCCACCTTTTCACAAAACTGATGTAATTTTCGTTATCTGTATTACAAAATCAGATGTTGTTTAAGCAATAAATAGTTTTTTTTCTTTTGGCAAGACCCCCATCATTGTCATGTATGATTGTACATATTTTCTCCATTTGTGTTTTTGGTTGACTGGAAGAAATTTCTTTAAGAAATAAGTCCGCCTTTGCCATGTACTTTCAACATTATGAATTGTATTTATCTGTGTTTTTTGTATGTTCATGATATTACCGTCATCCGTCGACCGAACCCCCCTCCCCCCCCACAATTTCAAATTACATAATATATGGATGGCCCCCTAGTCATCTCGTGACTGGTCAAGATATTTCGACTTAGGGTAAGTTCAAGATGTTAGCTTTATACCTGTGCACTATGTACTGGATAAATAAATAATATTATTGTTGGTGGGCTGGCTGATGGGCTTGCTGTTAAGTTTTCTTCTTACAGTACAGACGTCGTTATACAGTTTTACAGTCATTTACCTACACATACATAGTACGGCACGCAACGAATTATAATTACATGAGGCTTCAAATTAATACTGGAGACTCGGTAAGTGTTTCAAGGACCCTGTTTGCGAAATATGAAAAATACTTTGTGTTGCTTCAAGAACAACCTTAATTGAAATAGGAAGTCTCGACTAAATTAGAATAGGAAGTCCAAATTTTATTTTGCGTATTCACAGATATGGATATTGAACCTAGGTCCTGAATGCCAAGTCTCCAGTATGAATTGGGCTATATTAACTAAAGTCATCTGATATTGAGATTATGTTTTTATTGCGAAATCCATCGCTTTGGAATACTCTAAATATTAGAGTGCATTACAAGCCAGAAAAGATAAATTAGAAACAAAAGTAAAGAACAGAATTTGAAAACATTCCTCGGGCCAGGATTCGAACCTGCGACCTCTTGTTTCCCAGACAAGCGCGCTACCAATTGCGCCACCGAGGTACTTACCTACACCGTTGAATTTTTCCGCCATACTTGTCCACTGAATATTTTTGTGCCTATTTGATCTAACTAGCTTGTAATGCACATACAGAACGCTCACGAGGACGTTATGTGATTTCATCTGATATTAGTTACATTATGTCTTATGTAATTTTGATTCTTGTGAAATAAAAAGTGAAATAAACGAAAAATAAATTTAGACAAAGGTGTCCTTAAAAAACTCTCATATATCCCATCTAATACAGAATACAATGCCAATAAATGATAATAATGTTTTATTTTTATTAATTAATAAAGAAACACCTGTCATCTTAAAAAGTATAATATCGACAATATTGAATTGAATATTGAATTTTGTTATGGGTTTGCAAACATATATAGGTATATTTTTTTTATTCACGCGTTCGGCATTCCGCGAATCGTATCATGGATTTATTAAGGGCCCATAACACCTCAATTCGCAGTCCTGCTCTAACGCTTCTGCTTTTTAACTGTCTATTCTACTCTAATCAGATGCCACGCACGCAAAAACATCAGTTATTTTGAAATCGCGGCTACACTGATGGTTTTTTTATTTTTATGTTAGAGTCTGCTGCTGCTTTATACTGATATCAGTTATATTATGAAAAGTTTCAGATCTAATTTCAAGTACTCATTGAATGCTATCGGTTTATTGTACGGTTTGGAGGTAACTTTGTATTTTTTTTCTATCGAGAAAATTTAATGGAATCAAGTTTTCACCATTGCGTTGACTATAGAATTAGTCCTCAACTTTACCATATATCAATTTCAGAGTGATTGTTGCAGTATTTGTTGGTATAAAGCAGGATCATGCGAAGCAAAGTGAGGTATTATACACTCTAAAGATTCTGCATTCCGCAAAAGTCAGCATAAAGCGAAGAAATTGATAAACGATGGGGCTTCGGAGGGATATTAATATTTGGGCACCCACTTAAGGGTCTTAGTCTTAGAAGACATATTTGTTTTCGTAGACCCACCGGTGGTTCCATTTGGCGGAACGATTATGGAATGAAACAACCTAAATACGCACTCACATAATACAATATTATAATAATAGTTTATTTTCAGGCACTAGACCCATAGAATACATTTACATTACAATTGAAGTTAAATTAAAAACAACTTTTGATTTTGGTTTAACTATACCTACTCGTACAATAATAAAAAAACCGGCCAAGTGCGTGTCGGGCCACGCGCAATGTAGGGCTCCGTAGTTGCCCGATACATTTTATAAGTTGGTCTACTAATACAGATCGCGCCAAACTTCTAGTCCCATATATTAGAGGAGACCAAAAGTTTGGCGCGACCTGTACTCGTAAACCTGTAAAGCCTACTTAGCTGTGATAGTTTTCCTTATAAATTCATTATATTTTCTACTTATGTGAATTTTTTCACATTTCTATAAGCAACCGTTTAGCCAGCAGGGGGGGGGGACGCTGCACTCTAACTAAAATTTTCACTTTAAAGCTTAAGATTTCGCCAACGGATCCCTAAAACGAAAAATAGTTCTTACACACCCACAATGTTTTTAAACGGCCTATCCAACGATACCCCACACTATGGAATAGACGAGAAAAAAAACATCATCCCCAGTTTACATGAATGAGAGGAACACTTAAAAATTTTTTTTCGAGATTTTATTTTACCATTTTGTCGGCGTGATTAATATTTATATCCATGCCAAATTACAGCTTTCTAGTACTAATAGTCTCTGAGCTAAGCCGCGGACAGACGGACATGGCGAAACTATAAGGGTTCCTTGTCGGGCTACGGAACCCTAAAAAAACGATACTGCGAGTAGCTATCAAAATGTCGTTCCCACTACTTCACACTCGACTCACAGTGACAACTAGTCTCTTTTTAACATTGTATAAAAATCATCGACACTATTCTCGGTAACAATACCGGACGCATTGCACCGCGCCAGCGAGATGCTTATTGTATTTGGAAGGTGTTCAAATATAAACAAGAATTTGATGTCTATTTTATTCAAGTCGCGATTCCTCGCCGTGTCAGTATAAATTGAATAATGTAAAATGCAGTGAGTCATATAATAAAGTAATGCTATATATAATCTTATAGGTACTTACGTTATTATAGACTTACTCACACATGTATTTTCTTAAACATGCGCGGAAATATATCATTACTTTTGAATAAAGAACACCCGAAGTATCATATTTACGTAGACTGAAAAACCAAAATCACTTCCCGAGGCATTCTTTGAATTTGGAACGAAGAGCGGACCGGCAATGTTGTATGAAACGGTGTGCTGTTTGAATTTAGAACTCTTTCATCAATCGTACACACTGCGTTCTCGTGGCTGTATAGCCACAGATGCGATTACCTTTCGGCACAAACTGTAAAATAAAAATAAAAAATGGCGGTAAAGCGGAGTTCGTTGTTATTTGGTTAATAATAAATTAAAATGAGTTCCGATGATTCTGAAAATGAAAATGAAATGGACATTGACTGCACTCCACCAGATTTAAGATCGGAAGCTAAATTAGCGATGGAAAACCTGCTTCCAGCGAAATCAAAAGAAAAATATATGAAAGTATATGAAAATTTCATGTTCTGGAAAAACAATGAAATTGCTAAAACTAAAAAGCCATCTACATTATGGGCGATTAATTCTATGCTGAAATGTACAGTTCATATTAAAAACAGCATTGACTTGAAGAAGTACGGAAATTTTACAACTTTTCTAAAACGACAATCGTCTGGGTTTAAGAGCAAAAAATCGAAGATTTTGACTGCTGAAAACATAAAGCAGTTTCTACTGGAAGCCCCAGATAATATATATTTAGCGACAAAGGTAAATGTAATTCTATTATACTTACTAATATTAAGAATGTGTAAGTTAGTGAAAATGTTTGTTTGAGACACAATTACGTGCGCCAAAACGGCTGAACTTATTTGGTTGAGTTGGTTGAGTGTTGGTACAGAGGAAGACTATAATTTATGTGTCGTTATTAATATTATATTGTTCGTGAAAGCCGTAGCTTATGATATTTATTTTTGTTTGTTACAGGTTGCTCTGATTTTGGGCGTTAACGGAGCATGCCGAAGTGTCGAACTCTATAATATTACCACAAAAGACAGAATGTCATGATGACACAGCAATAATAACCTTGCGCGACACTAAAACAAAGATTGACCGGATGTTTGTCGTCCGAGGAGAGTTCCTTATCATTGTAAAAAAATATCAAAAACTTCGTCCAGTGGACACAAAATCGGATAGATTTTTTTTAACTTTCAGAAAGGGAAGTGTACGAAGCAAATCATCGGAAGACACAAAATAGCTAAAATGCCTAAAGAAATAGCAACTTATTTAAACTTGACAAATCCTGAATGTTACACTGGACATTGTTTCCGCAGATCTTCAGCTACTCTTCTTGCTGATTCGGGAGCTAATTTAACTACTCTAAAAAGACACGGAGGTTGGAAGTCCGATAAAGTGGCCGAAGGCTACATCGAAGACTTTGTTGAAAATAAAACTGAGATAACCAATAAAATTAACCAAAACATCAAATTGTGACCTGTTAATGATTCTGAAAAAACATCTTACCCACTCACCTCTTGCCAATTATCAAGTCCACAGCCATCCACTTCTAAACAGCAATTAAGTTTCCAGCCACCTACCCCTGACCAAGTATCAAATTCCCAGCCGCAAACGTCAGAAATACAACAAACGAACATAAATGTGCCTGGAAAAACAATAACATTTTCGTTCAATAATTGTCCTAACATGAGGAATATCACTTTTAATATTTATTAAATTTATTATGTAAAAGGCCCTTTTTTATTTCCTTGCATTTTTTAAAGAAAAGCACTATATATGCCTCGGCCGACTATTTCGCTGCCTTTGCAATAATGTACTATTATTATTATCCGTTAAACCTTAAAAAAAAGCTTTGTTTTTTTCGCATATTTGGCTCAAATTTCCACATAAGTTCGCATAGGTTTGGGTTAGATTTCCAGGATCAGAGGTGCAATTGTGTAAGACAATCGTATTCAATTGATTGTCATAATATGACATATTATGGCTATTCGGCTAAGCATATTAGCCCGTTTGACAATTGAAATCGTAAATTTTTGGCTGTCAAATGAATACGATTGTCTTCTTTTTTTGTTGTTGACATTGTTGATAGGGCTAATATGATTAGCTGCATAGCCATATGGCAATTGAATTTGATGACGATTGTCTACACAATTGCACCTCAGTACGTTAAAATATACCATCCTATTTTACCTCGATGTACAGAATTAACAATCTGTAAGTTCTGCAGATGTGTGAAATACGTACTTTAATTTTAATAATGGTAGCAATGAGTTTAATACTATGTGACTTTCGTTTACAAAGCCAAATTCATACTGGAGATGTAGTCAAGACAAGACCAAGGTTCAATGACCCTTTTTGCTATATACGCAAAGTAAAATTTAGACTTCCTATACTAATGAGTCTTATATATAAACACAATCAACTCACTTACGTAAGCGAATATTTACGATTGTAATATTATTTATACTTGCGATTGTCGGCACTTGGTGAAACTTTGAAAACATCATGATTGAATACACTCCTAAAACATTATAATTGAATATATGAAGTTATGATGTAAAATAAACCTGTGAAACTAGTATAATACAAGTGTATTCAATCATGATAGTTCAAAGGTTCCAGTGCAAATATTGCATTTGGTTGAGAAATAACAAACATTGTTAAAATTGTTTGTTTTAAATGTAACAAAAACAAAACCGTTGTTCCACCCTGTTTATTTCCAACCAGTCCATGTGCAGACTAAATAATAGGTAATGAATGAATGAGATAGAAATATTATACAAAATTTAAACTTTGTTATATTTGTTTATACACCAGAGTTAATAAACTTTTAACAAAAAGATTATGTTTTTATTGCGAAATCCATCGCTTTGGAATACACTAACAAAAAAATTATAACCGACTTCAACTTTTATAGTAGACATTCACTAAAAAGTTTAAAATAATTACATACTGACTGATGGTACCAAAATAACACTTTTGCCGACTTCTATGTCGGTTCTTATTTTTTTGTTAAAAGTTTATTAATTTCACGCTTTTTAGTGTTGACGGGATAAATGGTGAAAAATGGGTAGACTATAGTGAGCACTCTGATTGCTGTCCCGTGGCTTAATGACAATTTTAAGTTATATTCTGTAATAAGCACACTATCACAAAGCGATAGCCGACATTGAGAGTTATGTGCTGTCATCCGCTAAGGAGTCCTATGATTATGAGGCCAGGATCGAAGGTCAGTGGGCATATTGTTAATTGTCAAATAATACTCTGCAATCAGCACACTCACACAAAGTGATTTCCGAAATCTCGTGTTATATGCTGTCATATATTGAGGAGTTGTATGGTGATGAGGTCAGGATCGAAGGTCAGGTAGCATAATGTCAATAGAGAATATGCATGCAAGAAATATATTGCGTTTTTTGTATTCTATTGACTTGGTAGCATTTAATGGTGACCATGGGACACTATTTTATTTTATAGTTTTGTAACTATTTCCATTTAAAAAATACAACACGCAAATGCAAAACGCGTCACCATTGGCTACTGCCTTTTGTGTCAAAGTGAGTACATTTCATCATAAAATATTAAGTTCAAAATTAATAAATGTAAAATAAAACCCTCAAATATTTTGTAATAGGTTGTTTAGATCAAAAATAATGAAAAATCCGGCCACTCGCCATACAGTGCAAGCAAGAGCAGTATCATGTGACGTCACTTGATGCGCGCTAAAATGGCAGTCGTTTGAATTGTAGAAGAATATTATGAAACTTATTTTGATTTTATAACTATGAAATATGGATAATTTACTTGTAAATTCTTATTCATAGCCCTAAATTCATCATATATTAACGATTCATCCATCCATCAGCCTGTTCTGTCCACTGCTGGACATAGGCCTTTCCAGGATCTCGCCACTCTTGGCGGTCCTCCTGGAAAAAATGCCCATACTCACACACGCCGGGCAGGCGGGTTGGTGAGCGCGGTGCTGATACCCTTGCACCAGTGACGCCGCTGCCCGTCACCGGTCTGTTTTATATAAGGCTCGGCAATTAGGGATGGATATACCGTCATCCATCGGGCCCAGGCAATGGTGGGCCGCCTGGTTTTGCCTGAGAGCTGTTCTTTTACTCTCCCCCGAATAACTTCAGGAGGATTTGCGAGTAAGATGGTGGTACCTCCACAGTCGAGCCTGGCATCAGCTCTACCACCTACAATAGTATTAACGATTAGTGCATTAAAAAATTACATGCATATTCGTAATTTTCAAGTAATATCCTGCAATAAATACACTGATACAAAGTGATTCCCGAAATCTCGAATTATTTACTGTCATCTGTTTAAGAGTTCTACGGTGATGAGGCCAGGATCGAAGGTCAGGTTGATATATGTCAATTTCCAAGGAATACCTTGAAATCAACATCCTGGTAAAAAGCGTTTGCCGCAATATCGAGTGATATGCTGTCATCCATTGAGGAGTTCCACTGTCTATCTTTGAACACCATAATCAGATCACGACCAAACAAAAATGAGACTTACTTGGAATCAAATTCTAACAAACCAAAAAAATTTTTTTTAAATCTGTTTAGAAAAGCCGGAGATATTTGCTCAAAATCGAATGAATGCCGTCATCCGTTGAAGACCGTTATCAGATCATGACCAAACTAAAATGGGACCTAACAGGAAGCAAATCCATCCAAACAAAAAAAAAATTTGTTAAGATTGCCGGTGTTATGGAGTAAGTAACATACCAAAAAAAAAAATACAGTCAAATTGAGAACCTCCTCCTTTTTTAAGTAGGTTAAAAAACGGAATCAGTTGGAAAATAACTATTCTCAAAAATAAATTGTAATATTACCATTACATACTGTAAAGACCTATCAGAAAATACTTCATCCTGGCGAGCTATTTAAAAGTGTCCAGGTAGTATATTATATTCTCTTTGGTGTCCAGGAAATCTGAATAAGTTTCCAGGAAATTCGTATTAAAATCCATTTATTGGTATGTACGTTCACAGAGTATATTTCATATGTTTTCTTTTTAAACTATCGGTGTCTATGTTTATAAGAGACTAAGGAGTTTGGAGATCATAAAGTTTTAAGCGGCCAATTTACGAAGAAAACTAAAATGAATTACAATTTCATGTTTAGAATGTAGAAATGTTTGATATATTTTATAACTGCAATAAAAATAACAAAATATATTTTATTTATTGGTTTTAAAACCATTCAATACTTAAAATTTAACCTGAATGAGCGTTTTTTTCGTTGTTTTTTTTTTCTTAGTTCTTAGCGTTCCTCTAGATGGCGTTGTCCATGAAGAAAGCTGCATGGCGGTAAATACCTTTTCCCAGCTGGCAATAATAATAAAAAAGTTGCATAAAAGCGGGAACGGGAATTTATGTTGCTATAAATTTTAGTTGAAAGTATTTTGTGCAAATAAATTACTTAATGAGTTCAGAAGCGGGCTCTGATACATAGGTAACACTAAAAGTTTCCGGAACTGGCCACTTACAAAAACAATATTTAAAAATTTATTGCAACATTTGAAAATATAACTCTTTGGCTGTAGAATGCAGTTTGTTTCATGTGACTGTCTTTTGTTTTTACCTTGTGGCGCCATTTAAAAAATTGTGTGTCTGCATCAACATGGATTTAACTCGGGAAAATTTTCGTAGTATATGAAACAGCTTTTGGCAATGAAGCACCATGCAAGACGACTGTTTATAGCTAGTTTGCAGAATTCAAGCGTGGTCGTATCAATCTCAGTGACGAATCTCGCGATGGTCGGCCGTCCACCGCTGTGACCAACAAAAACATCGATGCTGTGCGCCGTATGATTGAAACAGACAGGCATGTGACCTACCATGAAATTCGCGCATCCTTAGAAATGAGTCAAATACAATCAATCCTACACAAACATTTGGGTGTGAGAAAGCTGTGCTCGCGGTGGATCCCACACAACTTGACCGAGGCTCAAAAAACGGACCGCGTCACTTGGTGCAGTGCCATGCTTACCAGATTCAACGAAGGTGCGTCAAATTTGGTGTGGGACATAGTAACAGGTGACGAAACATGGATTTATTGCTACGATCCCAAAACAAAGCAGCAATCGAGCGTATGGGTCTTTCAAGATGAGCCGAAACCAACCAAAGTGGCGCGCGTGAAAAGTGCATCTAAGCGGATGATTGCTTCTTTTTTTAATAAAACTGGACACGTGGCTACTGTTGCTTTAGAGAATCGTCGTACCGTGAATAGTGACTGGTACACGACCATTTGTTTGCCGGAAGTTATTAACGAACTCCGTAAAAATAACCGTAAACGCCGTATCATCCTGCACCACGACAATGCTAGTTCTCACACGGCCAGACAGACAAACGACTTTTTGAAGACGAAAAATGTAGAACTCATGAGTCATCCTGCATACAGTCCCGACCTGGAACCTTGTGACTTTTTTCTGTTCCCAAAAATTAAGAACCAATTACGCGGTCAACGATTTTCATCAGCGGAAGAGGCTGTCGAGGAGTATGAAAAACACGTTTCAGAGGTCACCACAGGGGAGTGGCACAAAAGTTTTCAAAACTGGTTTGATCGAATGAAAAAGTGCATAGACGCCAAGGGAGATTATTTTGAAAAACAATAAATTAATTTTGTACCTTTAATAGTATTTTTTCATATTCATTCCGGAAACTTATAGTGCGTCCCACGTATAGATCGTACTCTACTAATGCTTTGCTGAAGAAATCAATAACAAAAAACATGACTAATCGCCCAAATATGAGCAAGTAAGTAACTTTTAATATTTCCTTGTCAGTTTATTATATTTGATATAAACGCTAATAATAGTCTTCGTGTACGAGTTCCACTGTGTTTTTATTAATTAGCGACTAGTTTCGTATCTTAGACATCTTCTGGCTTGATAAAATATGAACGGTCAAAATTTAATTCCTACGGGCTTGGACTTTTCTTACTCGTCCAGGATTGCTTATTTCCTGGTCTTAGCAGTAATGTACTATTGTTGTCCATCTAGTCTGTCCGTCAAAACCCTTATCAATAAAAAATCGATTTTAATTTTCACGCATCCATTTGTATACAATGTGACTTAATTTATGCAGCCAAATTATACTGAAGACTCTGTAAATGCCCCGCATCAAAAAGTAAATGAAATCAAAGCCAATATCGGGAGATTTTACCGATAAATCGGTAACCATTTCATCGTTGCTATGGTACTAAATAAAATAGTTAAGTAGTATATTCACACTATGACTTGCTCCAGCAAGCAATCTGACGTACTTACATTATATAATTGGATTCTGAGATATGAGACTTTTCATTGCCCAAGTCGGAGAAAAAACGATCAAATTTTTCACTTTTTTTTATTTTTAACTGAAAATTTAGTGTTTTTTGATATATTTTTTTCTTGTGTATTGTAGTTCTCGTCAATGCTCACATTTTGAGACCTCATTTGTTACGATAGAACACATACTAGCTGAAAACGAGCCCCTACCAGCAGCGAGCAAAAAAACATTTTCAATGTTAAAAAAACCGATCAAGTGCAAGTTTGATTTTCGCCCGGAGGGTTCCGCTCGACTTTATTAAGTTTAATAACTTTAATGATTTTAATGAAAATTAATGAAACAAAAATGTATGACACAAAACTGCAAAATTAAGTTGGTTGAGTAACCTATAGTAAAAATCGGCCTTTTCAGTATTTGGGGTTTAAATACATATTTATTATTTTATATAAATACACAATATAAAGAAAATTTCTAAATTTCTAAACAGTTTAGTTTTTGAGATAGACCCCGTAACAAAAATGGTGTAAAACTGACAACTTTGATGACCCGCAAGTTCTTTATTTTTGTAGATAAAAAAAAACATAAAAAGTAAATTTGTATACTCTACTTAATGAGTTCTAACCAACGACATCCCATACCGGGGTAAGAAAAACATTTTTTTTCGTCTTCTTTTTCATGTACGAGACGTCTCCTAGAAAATTAATTGAAAATTAGTTAATTGGGTCATAATCTCTATACATATAAAATACAACATCTGTCTGTCTGTCTGTTTGTTCGCTTATAGCTTGAGAACCACTCAATGGATTCAGATGCAGTTTTCACTGAAAGATAAAACATTTTTTCGGGAAGGTTTAAAGCTATGTATCATCACGCTATGACAAAGGGGAGCAGCGCAATGAGAATTTTAGTGAGACATATGGAAGGTTCGCCGCCGCAGCGTAGTCGATCGTCGCGGGTTCAAACCCTGACTGGTAAAATTTGTTTTCACTTTTTATTTTTTATTTTTTTATTTTTTTATTTTATTATCAGAAAAAATATTTCCTTTTGAATAAAAAATATTTAAGCTGAAATTATATTTCTTGACTGAGCAAAGACCAATAACTAAAATATTTTTATTTTCAAGACCTTAGAAAACGCCATCTCTGGGATAATTAATTGAAATAGGCGTACCTTGCGGAAGTCCATCTCTGGGAAGCTATCCTGGATAACGGCTCAGTAAGCTGGCGTTGAAATTGTTTTTATTTTATTTAAGCAGTCTGGTTCAAATCAACTCACGTTAAAGTTTGTCTACTCTATTATTTGTCTATGCTATTATATAAAGAAGAAAGATTTGTTTGTTTGTTTGTTTGATTGTTTGCATATAATGGGTAATATCTAGAACTACTGAACTGACTATAAAAATTCTTTAAGCACTCAATAAGATTTTTAGTTAATCATGTGGTATGTACGCCTTGCGTAGTCGTATGTAGTCTCATCGTCGGGGTTTCAATCATCCACTGGTAAATGGTTTTTTAGGAGACCTCTCAAGTTTAAGTTTATTTTATCGGTATTGATGAGTATTTTGTAGAACATGGTGATCAGGATCTAATTACGGGACTGGAAGGTGGTTATGGGATCTCCTCAACGGATAACAGCAGACCCTTCTAGTTTGGGCTTATTCTATTGGTCTTATTAGCACTTTGGTAAAACATGGTGACCATGGTCTGATGATGGAATTGGAAGGTGGGTACGGGATCTCCTCAACGGACAACAGCAAACCCTTCGAGTTTAGGCTTATTTTGTTGGTATTTATTAGCACTTTGGTAAAAACATGGTGACCGGGGTCTACTGATGGGACTGGAAGGTGGTTATGGGATCTTTTCAACGGATAACAGCAGACCCTTCGAGTTTGGGCTTATTCGATTGGTCTTTATTAGCACTTTGGTAAAACATGTTGACCATGGTCTGATGATGGGACTGGAAGATGGCTACGGGATTTCCTCAACGGACAACAGCAGACCCTTCGAGTTTAGGCTTATTTTGTTGGTATTTATTAGCACTTTGGTAAAACATAGTGACCAAGGTCTGTTGATGGGACTGGATGGTGGGTATGGGTTCTTCTCAACGGACAACAGTAGACCCTTCAAGTTTGGGCTTATTCGATTGGTCTTTATTAGCACTTTGGTAAAACATGTTGACCAGGGTCTGCTGATGGGACTGTAAGATGGGTACGGGATCTTCTCAACCGACAACAGCAGACCCTTTGAGTTTGGGCTTATTTGATTGGTATTTATTAGCACTTTGGTAAAACATGGTGACCGTTGCATATTGTCGTTCAAAAAATCATATTCTTTTGTTTTCCTTATTTCCACGAAAATCTCTTCAACGCGGGCGGAGCCGCGGGCAAAAGCTTGTATATAATATAATCACAAATAATATAAACAAGACTGACATCAGACGATGACTATTTATTGACACCTGACCAACGAGCTATGTCGTTGCACCTGACTCACAAAACTATTACATATATGTATATATTAAGACCAGGGTGCCATAAACAGCAGTGCCATCTTGCGGTTTTCGGTACGTATCGCTGATATTCTAAATAAATGTCGGGATGTTACGGCCGGAAACCGCCAGATGGCTCTTCAACTGAAACAATTTTATTTTTGTTTTTTAATATTTTTAAAATTTGTAATGTTTAAAGTAGATTCGTAGGTTGTATATATTTTTATGTCATTTTTACATTCTGTCATTTATTCGACTGATGCCGGACCCAAAGTGGGCCGAAATATATTTCGAAAATCAACATATTTTTATTGTTATTATTACCAAAACCTTTAATTATTAAAAGAAACTTAAATGTATACATAACTACAAGTTTGTGGTATATAACGATACGAAACTTGCATTTGACCGTATTTTCCGTTAACATACAATAATCCAACACAAATACAATTAGATACAATAGAAGTTGTAGACTGCTGACATATGTATTGTCGATTCCACGAGACGATATTGGAACAGAACGTCGACCGATTTATTCCAGAAGCAGCTTGGCAGCAATGATCGCCGATGGCAAACTAATGTTCCGGAACTTCGCCTTTATTGCTTCAATCCGGAACAAGTTACGTGTCGGGTTTCCAGCAGTGCTGAAATATTCATATCGTAGTTATTTAATACATATGGACACTTGAGAGGCTAAGGTCTTATTATTTATATCGTCACGACATGTCTCAGAGTATCAACTGAATAATCAAACAAACTTTTACATTCACTCTTCACCGAAGATCATTACTTGGCCTTCAGCCAACATACCTATACATAGGTACATATGCTTTTTAGAACATGTAATTTTACAGGAAAAGATATTGATAACTAGCACACAAAATAATATGAGCATTTTGGTACCAAACTTAAGATTAGGCAAGATCATATAACTTTTATTACCTTCAGTTACGGACTCAATTGTAATTCATGTAACTGATTAGGTACATAAACTGTCAAAAGCAATTTTTCAGGCTTCAAACTCTTGTCTAACTTACTAAATATTGAGCAGCTGCGGCTTTAAATGTTACAAATCAATTAAAACTGGCCTCGCTTGAATATTGCTACGTCGTAGCATAAAAAGTATTCCATGACGGATAAAGCAAATTAAGTAAAATAATAACCCCTTTCAAACTCCTACAAGCAAAAAAAGTTCGAGTTAAAGAGCTTAAGTTTCTTTGGCGATTTAAAACTTTTTAGTATCGCTAAAATAATAGTAAAACAATAAATCATAGGCAAAATCATGGTTCAAATCCAATTACTTGAAAAATTCCTTGCTACAAAGCTTCAACAGCAGTATACCTATACGATAGTCGAAGGATAGATGAGCGGCCATAAAAAAGTTGATATAGTTTTCAAAAGAGCTAGTTCGAACAGCTGTTAGTGTCGTCTCTGTTGCGTGAGTTGCGGATTTCAGCCGAGTTGATATAGTTTTCAAAAGAGATAGTTCGAACAGCTGTTAGTGTCGTCTCTGTTGCGTGAGTTGCGGATTTCAGCCGAGTTGATATAGTTTTCAAAAGAGCTAGTTCGAACAGCTGTTAGTGTCGTCTCTGTTGCGTGAGTTGCGGATTTCAGCCGAGTTGATATAGTTTTCAAAAGAGCTAGTTCGAACAGCTGTTAGTGTCGTCTCTGTTGCGTGAGTTGCGGATTTCAGCCGAGTTGATATAGTTTTCAAAAGAGCTAGTTCGAACAGCTGTTAGTGTCGTCTCTGTTGCGTGAGTTGCGGATTTCAGCCGAGTTGATATAGTTTTCAAAAGAGCTAGTTCGAACAGCTGTTAGTGTCGTCTCTGTTGCGTGAGTTGCGGATTTCAGCCGAGTTGATATAGTTTTCAAAAGAGCTAGTTCGAACAGCTGTTAGTGTCGTCTCTGTTGCGTGAGTTGCGGATTTCAGCCGAGTTGATATAGTTTTCAAAAGAGCTAGTTCGAACAGCTGTTAGTGTCGTCTCTGTTGCGTGAGTTGCGGATTTCAGCCGAGTTGATATAGTTTTCAAAAGAGCTAGTTCGAACAGCTGTTAGTGTCGTCTCTGTTGCGTGAGTTGCGGATTTCAGCCGAGTTGATATAGTTTTCAAAAGAGCTAGTTCGAACAGCTGTTAGTGTCGTCTCTGTTGCGTGAGTTGCGGATTTCAGCCGAGTTGATATAGTTTTCAAAAGAGCTAGTTCGAACAGCTGTTAGTGTCGTCTCTGTTGCGTGAGTTGCGGATTTCAGCCGAGTTGATATAGTTTTCAAAAGAGCTAGTTCGAACAGCTGTTAGTGTCGTCTCTGTTGCGTGAGTTGCGGATTTCAGCCGAGTTGATATAGTTTTCAAAAGAGCTAATTCGAACAGCTGTTAGTGTCGTCTCTGTTGCGTGAGTTGCGTATTTCAGCCGAGTTGATATAGTTTTCAAAAGAGCTAGTTCGAACAGCTGTTAGTGTCGTCTCTGTTGCGTGAGTTGCGGATTTCAGCCGAGTTGATATAGTTTTCAAAAGAGCTAGTTCGAACAGCTGTTAGTGTCGTCTCTGTTGCGTGAGTTGCGGATTTCAGCCGAGTTGATATAGTTTTCAAAAGAGCTAGTTCGAACAGCTGTTAGTGTCGTCTCTGTTGCGTGAGTTGCGGATTTCAGCCAAGTTGATATAGTTTTCAAAAGAGCTATTTCGAACAGCTGTTAGTGTCGTCTCTGTTGCGTGAGTTGCGGATTTCAGCCGAGTTGATATAGTTTTCAAAAGAGCTAGTTCGAACAGCTGTTAGTGTCGTCTCTGTTGCGTGAGTTGCGGATTTCAGCCGAGTTGATATAGTTTTCAAAAGAGCTAGTTCGAACAGCTGTTAGTGTCGTCTCTGTTGCGTGAGTTGCGGATTTCAGCCGAGTTGATATAGTTTTCAAAAGAGCTAGTTCGAACAGCTGTTAGTGTCGTCTCTGTTGCGTGAGTTGCGTATTTCAGCCGAGTTGATATAGTTTTCAAAAGAGCTAGTTCGAACAGCTGTTAGTGTCGTCTCTGTTGCGTGAGTTGCGGATTTCAGCCGAGTTGATATAGTTTTCAAAAGAGCTAGTTCGAACAGCTGTTAGTGTCGTCTCTGTTGCGTGAGTTGCGGATTTCAGCCGAGTTGATATAGTTTTCAAAAGAGCTAGTTCGAACAGCTGTTAGTGTCGTCTCTGTTGCGTGAGTTGCGGATTTCAGCCGAGTTGATATAGTTTTCAAAAGAGCTATTTCGAACAGCTGTTAGTGTCGTCTCTGTTGCGTGAGTTGCGGATTTCAGCCGAGTTGATATAGTTTTCAAAAGAGCTAGTTCGAACAGCTGTTAGTGTCGTCTCTGTTGCGTGAGTTGCGGATTTCAGCCGAGTTGATATAGTTTTCAAAAGAGCTAGTTCGAACAGCTGTTAGTGTCGTCTCTGTTGCGTGAGTTGCGGATTTCAGCCGAGTTGATATAGTTTTCAAAAGAGCTAGTTCGAACAGCTGTTAGTGTCGTCTCTGTTGCGTGAGTTGCGGATTTCAGCCGAGTTGATATAGTTTTCAAAAGAGCTAGTTCGAACAGCTGTTAGTGTCGTCTCTGTTGCGTGAGTTGCGGATTTCAGCCGAGTTGATATAGTTTTCAAAAGAGCTAGTTCGAACAGCTGTTAGTGTCGTCTCTGTTGCGTGAGTTGCGGATTTCAGCCGAGTTGATATAGTTTTCAAAAGAGCTATTTCGAACAGCTGTTAGTGTCGTCTCTGTTGCGTGAGTTGCGGATTTCAGCCGAGTTGATATAGTTTTCAAAAGAGCTAGTTCGAACAGCTGTTAGTGTCGTCTCTGTTGCGTGAGTTGCGGATTTCAGCCGAGTTGATATAGTTTTCAAAAGAGCTAGTTCGAACAGCTGTTAGTGTCGTCTCTGTTGCGTGAGTTGCGGATTTCAGCCGAGTTGATATAGTTTTCAAAAGAGCTAGTTCGAACAGCTGTTAGTGTCGTCTCTGTTGCGTGAGTTGCGGATTTCAGCCGAGTTGATATAGTTTTCAAAAGAGCTAGTTCGAACAGCTGTTAGTGTCGTCTCTGTTGCGTGAGTTGCGGATTTCAGCCGAGTTGATATAGTTTTCAAAAGAGCTAGTTCGAACAGCTGTTAGTGTCGTCTCTGTTGCGTGAGTTGCGGATTTCAGCCGAGTTGATATAGTTTTCAAAAGAGCTAGTTCGAACAGCTGTTAGTGTCGTCTCTGTTGCGTGAGTTGCGGATTTCAGCCGAGTTGATATAGTTTTCAAAAGAGCTAGTTCGAACAGCTGTTAGTGTCGTCTCTGTTGCGTGAGTTGCGGATTTCAGCCGAGTTGATATAGTTTTCAAAAGAGCTAGTTCGAACAGCTGTTAGTGTCGTCTCTGTTGCGTGAGTTGCGGATTTCAGCCGAGTTGATATAGTTTTCAAAAGAGCTAGTTCGAACAGCTGTTAGTGTCGTCTCTGTTGCGTGAGTTGCGGATTTCAGCCGAGTTGATATAGTTTTCAAAAGAGCTAGTTCGAACAGCTGTTAGTGTCGTCTCTGTTGCGTGAGTTGCGGATTTCAGCCGAGTTGATATAGTTTTCAAAAGAGCTAGTTCGAACAGCTGTTAGTGTCGTCTCTGTTGCGTGAGTTGCGGATTTCAGCCGAGTTGATATAGTTTTCAAAAGAGCTAGTTCGAACAGCTGTTAGTGTCGTCTCTGTTGCGTGAGTTGCGGATTTCAGCCGAGTTGATATAGTTTTCAAAAGAGCTAGTTCGAACAGCTGTTAGTGTCGTCTCTGTTGCGTGAGTTGCGGATTTCAGCCGAGTTGATATAGTTTTCAAAAGAGCTAGTTCGAACAGCTGTTAGTGTCGTCTCTGTTGCGTGAGTTGCGGATTTCAGCCGAGTTGATATAGTTTTCAAAAGAGCTAGTTCGAACAGCTGTTAGTGTCGTCTCTGTTGCGTGAGTTGCGGATTTCAGCCGAGTTGATATAGTTTTCAAAAGAGCTAGTTCGAACAGCTGTTAGTGTCGTCTCTGTTGCGTGAGTTGCGGATTTCAGCCGAGTCTGGGAGTGTATTTTTGAATCATTCGAATTTCAATTCGCATACGAATACGATACTAATTTTAAGTTATCCTATGCGAATCATGCGGATTCGTATGCGAATTGAAATTCGTATGATTCAAAAATACACTCCCAGACTCGGCTGAAATCGCATACGAATACGATACTAATTTTAAGTTTTCGTATGCGAATCATGCGGATTCGTATGCGAATTGAGATTCAAATGATTCAAAAATACACTCCCTAGCCCGAGGCGTCGATGTGGTCTGTGGTTTGAGGGTATTGGCACTCTTTGATGAGTTCAGCCTACTTTGGTTGCTAACTTGGCAACATAAGATACAACTCTCAAATAAGTGTCGAGTGTACAAATTCATGTACAATTTATTCGGAAAACTAAATGTTATCTACTTGAACAGACGGAAAAATACCAAATAAGTTAAAACAAAATATAGCACTAGATTAAAAAAAAATCTTTTAGTTTGATGAAGTAAACCCTAGGTAAAGTGTCTAAGGCCGACTTGCACCAATATTTAAATCTAGATTTAGGACTTAAGCTGAGTTTAGTTTGACAGAAATGTATTGACTGACAGATCGTAAACCTGGTTTAGCGATAAAATCGAGATTTAAGATTTTGGTGCAAGCCGCCCTAAGACCATATTCATAATAATGATGGGCCTCAGAATCTCTTACTCAAGGGTTTGGCCTCGTTATCACATCCTCAGGTCATAATAATAAACAAGCAAGCTGACCCCGGTGGATGGATAAAATACCTAATGATCTATCATGGGAACAGACATGACAAGGAAACGGTCATAGCTGCCCTTTGTTTGAACTCCGTTCACTAATCACACTTTACTATACAGATAGAGCCTTAGTAAGCTGAAAGGTCCGTCTTTTTACCATATTATTATTTCCAACGCGTGTCATATCCCACCTTCATTGTTACATATTTAATAATAAAAAAGCTTTCTTTCCTATGTTTGCAGTAGTGCTGATAGGGATGCCTCCTTTTCTCTTACTTCTTCTGGGTAACGATTAAAATCGTACAAAATTCATTTAAAAATATACAGGATGACTTTTAACCTAACCCTGACAATTTAGTATCTTGTAGAAGAATACAAATTTGTTTTATCAAAACCATTCAAAATCATATTCATAATTATTTTTTAAAGTTGGAGCCCTTTGATGATTTTCGTAAAATTCAAAGAAATCATGGTTCAACCCGAAGAGTTACCGAGATTATCTTATAATTAGATCGCGCAAAGTTATTTTTATTATTGATTCCACTATTTTGGACTGTTTTCAACTTTTTCCGTATGGGAATGGCTAGGATAACCATACATTTTATTTCTAAGTAACATTTTTTAATAATATTTTGACTTTTAATTTTAATTGTTTTTACATTTAAAATGTGTTCTACTAACGTTTCTTAATAACCTCTAAAATGATCGGGGTTTGTTTGAAAGTCAGCCTGTAGAAAGAAGTTACTCAAATAATTTCACTGATCGATCGGTATCACTACACTGAAATTAACATCTTGTCTAAACTTGCGCTTGTTGAAATGAAACTTCACTTTATTGTTTGTAGTAAGAAACTATTTAGGTATTTGAGCGTATAGAAGCAAGCTCAAGTGTATGACGGGCAGCTCGCAAAAAATGATATCGCAATGCAAATGACACCCGCGCCATCTACATTGGCATCGCAGAAGTGAAAGCTTTAAACAATCTAATGTAGGTATTTTTTTTTCAGTTTTATAAAATGTATACTAGGTGAAATTAAATCAACCGACCAAATTCATACTGGAGATTCGGTTAGTCATCAGGAACAAGGTTTATTAACCCTTCAGGTGAAATTCAATTTTTTTTTGCCCCATAAAGCCTGCATTAGGAATTGTACTTAAACTAGTCCAACCACTAAGGGAGAAAAAAAAATATTTTACAAAATTGGCCAAAAGGATTACTGAACCTAGTTCTTTATCACTAACCGAGTCTCCAGTATGAATTTGGTCAGTTGATTTAATTTAAGCCTATATAAAATTATTAAAAATCACAAGCATCAACTGCATTTATATAAAACTTATCCTTACACTAATTTAGAAGTTTCCCCTAAACTTCTAATTATAACTCATCCCACGTAAAGGTTCAACAGTGGGCGGTGACATTTCCTTGAAACTGAGTCAATCCTCTGTCCCATCTGGCCACGTGCTACCTTATCACTGTGACCCGAGTCTCCGTGGAGTTTGTTAATAAATCACGTTGGTTCCGCCGCTGGGACGGTGGTGAGCACATCCCTGCTCTATAAACATATCCAGTACAGATCCCTAACCGGAACGATGCCGGACTTTTGTTCCGTGTTTACGTATCCGGCGTATTACGTATACTTTCGTCGAATTTCACGTTTTGCATGTTTATTTTTACGCGACAGAAGGCTCGTTAAATATTAACAGACCCTGCGCGTCGATTTTGTTTCGTAGCTTTTTACTGTGAAAGCACTTAACGTCACAAAACGTTTTACTCGTATATGGGTAACATTGAAGGAAATGCAGTTGATGCAGGTTTACTTACCACTGCAATAAAAACAACCTTGGATGTTTTCATCGATAGTACGCTCACCTGTACTTTACGTCAACTTATAAAAATGGCAGTTCTGTAATCGAAAATCTTGTAAAAGTAACTGCAGGTGATTGGTACTCGTACTTCAAAAATGCATGCCTGAAAATCTATTAGGTGCAAGCACACAACAGCGTCGCGGCGCGCAACGAGCACGCGGGCAACATTCAAATTTCGTGCAAAACGCATGGAAATAAAGTCTCAATTTGAGGTATCGTACGGACGCCCGTTACACGAACGACACCGCCCGAAACATACCATTCGGTGTGTTCAAATTTCGACTTTATTTCCATGCATTTTGTATGAAATTTGAATGACGCCCGCGCGCGAGATTTGCGCCGCGACGCTTCTGTGTGGCTTGCACCTTAGAGGTTAAGGCACAACGCAAATATTTTCACCTATAGAGCATCATATTTACATGATCAAAACCACCATTTAAAAAAATCCTCAATAATATACAACGTGAAATTTAAGTCATTTTGTTAACGAAAACTGGTGATAGTACTCGTCCATATGAACAACTTTTACTATGGAGCCAACCCTGAAATAGTGAAAAAAATATCAGCTGTTCCATAGAAAAGTTAAATACCGATTCGACCCAAATGTATGAAACAGCTGATTTTTTTTCACGGTTTCATGGTTGGCTCCATAGTAAAAGTTGTTCATATGTACGAGTACTATCACCAGTTTTCGTTAACAAAATGACTTAAATTTCACGTTGTATAAAACATACTTTCATAAAATCAGTTAAATAAACTGACGTAAAATGGAGCGCTGTAAAGGAAACAAGAAAACATATAACATATAAGCTGCTTAGTGGTTTGAGAAAGTAATAATAAACTTACAGAAACTAACCCACTTAAAATTGATAACTTTTCTGAGCAAAACAAGAGGAGAGACTAACTAAAGACAAGTCGTTGATACTTAGTTGTGAGTTGAAACGAAAGCCATTTTTAGGGTTTCGTAGTCCGACAAGGAACCCTTATAGTTTCGCCATGTCCGTCTGTCTGTCCGCAGCTTAGCTCAGAGACTATTAGTACTAGAAAGTTGTAATTTGGTATGGGTATACATAATAATCAAGCCGACAAAACGGTAAAAAAAATTTTTTTGCGAGTATCTCCCATCCCATACACGTAAATTGGGGATGATTTTTTTATCTTGTCTATCCCGTAGTGATTTAGGGATCCGTTGGCGAAATATTAAGGTAAGTAAAATTTATTCCAGTCGTTCCTAAAAAAAGTAAAATTATTCTTAACATAAACCATTTTAGCAGCTCTTATTCACACAATTAATACACAATCAACTTGGTTACAGTTTTTTAACGAATTTTAGGTTTTTAGTTTGTAGGTGGTAGAGCTGATGCCGAGCTCGACTGTGGAGGTACCACCATCTTACTCGCAAATCCTCCCGAAGTTATTCGGGGGAGAGTAAGAGAACAGCTCTCAGGCAAAACCAGGCGGCCCACCATTGCCTGGGACCGATGGATGGCGGTATATCCATCCCTAATAGCCAGGCCTTAAAACAGACTAGTGACGGGCAGCGGCGTAACTGGTGCAAGGGTTTCGGCACCGCGCTCACCAACCCGTCTGCCCAGCGTGTGTGAGTATGGGCATTTCTTCCAGGGGGACCGCCAAGAGTGGTGAAATCCTGGAAAGGCCTATGTCCAGCAGTGGACGAAACAGGCTGATGGTTGGATGGATGGATGTAGGCAATATGTAGGTACCTACTGTTGTTAGAGTCAAGTGTTCCCCCCCTGCCGGCTAAGCGGTTGTTTATAGAAATGTGGAAAAATTCACAGAAGTAGTATACATAATTAAATTAAAAGAAAAACTATCACAGCTAAGTAGGCTTAACAGGTTTATGAGTACAGGTCGCGCCAAATTTTTAGTTCTATCTAAACACGACAATATATGGGCCGTTCTTCGGGAGAGCAACTTCCCAGCTGACTAGACATTTGACGCGATCCGTATTAGTAGACCATACTTATAAATTGTACCGGGCAACTACGGAACCCTACGATGCGCGTGGCTCGATACGAACTTGGTCGGTTTTTACTATATAAATAACTTGTAATTTCAAGAGGAACCTTTAATTGAGACAGAAGTTAGTATATTCGTGACTCTGACCACTATTGGTTTAGTTTCAAGCTATTAAATATAAAGCTACATAGAAGTACATATCACAACAGCCTCCAAATTGTAATTGTAGCGATGTTCTACAGTTTATGAACAACAACTCACCACAATAACGTCATTTAATACAGTCAGTAGTCATAGCATGAAAACATCGCGGTTACGTTAAAGTTGCGTTCACGTTAGATTTCGTACAGAATCTAAAAACACCCCCAAGCGTGACAGTACAGAAACTTTTTAGATTCCATACGAAACCTAACGTGAACGCAACTATAGCGAAATCGTGATGTTTTCATGCTAAGAATGTTGATACTATTGATTGTTGGTACTTGATGGAACTTGGAAAACATAATGAACAGAAAATCACTTGTACTATTCCACAAATTTATTAAATACTAGCTTTTGCCCGCGACTTCGTCGGCGTGGAGCTCGGTTCACTCCCTTAGAGGGCAAATTTTCAAAAATCCTTTCTTAGCGGATGCTAACATCATTACAACTATCTGTATGCCAAATTTCAGCGAAATCCAATCAGTAGTTTCGGTTGTGTGTTGATAGATGAGTCAGTCTAATTTGCATTTTACATATTCAAAAGATTTATTATTTCCTGACCGGTTTCCCCTAAATTAGTAGACACCATAATATACAAGAAACAGACTAAATTAGCATTACAATTATCATATCAAGGAGAGGTTGATAATAAAACCAACCAAAAAGAGCCGAACCGATGGAGTAGGATACCATTTTTAGGGGATAGCTCATATACATTTTCTAAAATTCTGCACAACTCCAGACCAGCATCTTATACGATGCATTCTTTACAAAAACCTTCTCTGCAATAACAAGAACAGAACTTCTCATTTGCAAAAAAGTGGTGTACATGAATAATCCTGCGCTCAATGTAGCAAAAAGTACATAGGTCAGACAGGCAGATCCTTTGAAACTCGAGTCAAGGAACATTGCAAATGCTGGAGACTTAAAAGAATGGATTCTAACTGATGATCATAGTTTTGATGCCAAGAAAGGTTTTAAAGCCCTTCCCATTTGTGTAATGCTCTTAAGGCACTAGAAATCAATAAATAAAGATAAAGTTACGTTTATTTAAGTGCCACAACCACAAACCATCCGTGGCCACAACACACACGAAAGTATACAATTTTAATTCTGTGAACATAACAAACATTAAAATAAATGCAAACAAACATCGATACATAGGCATAAACAAGTAAGGTTATGTGTCGTGGCAATAAAAAGGACCCTAACTCAGCATATGCTACGGGTGTTACCAGTGACATCCCGCATCGCTGTTATTCTGCTAGGGCCTGCAGTTGATGAACGAACACCGACATATTATCCTAAATCACCAACTTGACATTAACAGATCCCCCTTTTACAATATTTTGATTTAAGAGATTAATTTTTACAAGTTCACATTGCAAGCACATATGTATTACATTTTAAAAAAATCCGACCTCTACCTATCATTTAGTCTTCAATCAATACCAATTTTACAACAATAATTTATATTTTACTAGCTTTTGCCCGCGGCTCCGCCCGCGTGGTATTCGGTTTTACGACATGCTTTTTTCCGGGATAAAAAGTAGCCTATGTGTTAAGTTAGGGTATAAGCTATATCATTCCAAATTTCATCCAAATCTGTCCAGCCGTTTCAGCGTGAAAGAGTAACAAACATACATACACACACACACACCCTATCTCACACACACCCAACTTTCGCATTTATAATATTAGTGTGAAGTGTGATGTGATTATTAGTGTGAAAGTGTGATTTTAACATGACATTATACAAAATTTCCCTACTTATTAGGCAAAAAGTTTTAGGCTGGTATTACTAGAACAGTTAAAGAGCGATTACCCTCATTACGAAAATGTATCAATGTCATTGATTCTACTCATGCAAACGTTTTAATTTCGATTTATATAATTCCTTTGAAAATGCCTTAAGGGCGAAACCGGTCAGGAAATAAATATTTAATGAATTTGTGGAATAGTTACAAGTGATTTTGTGTTCATTAAGTTTTCATGCTAAGGCTACTTACTGATCCCGAGATAAGCTCGTAGGGCTTAGGGAGTTAGTTTATAGTTTCAATCCCACTCATAATTGCACTCTATATAATCACAAATAATAACCTACTATTTATTATAAGTTTACTTTCTAAAACCATACATACGAGTATAAAACGGCGGGGCAGGTATGTTTTTAATATCTACTCAAAATTCATGTCCCAACATAATACAGTGTCTACCAGGTTTATGTTTTTTGGATAATACTCGTACCTATAATCAATTTTTAAATAATTTTCATCGTGTTTCAGGTTCGACTGCGTGTGGGAGAACCGCGAGTCCTTGTGTGACGAACTCACCAGATACAAGCTACTCTACTTTCTACAAGACGACACTATTGCTGTTAAGGTATGGGTTTTCTGTATGTTATCTATCTTTCAGATTGTAGTGCCTTTTTTCCCATAATTCTCTCTAGCAAAAAGATCGAAACTTATTTTATTTACAAATGAAGTCAAGCGTATCCCAGCTATTATATGGCCCGCAGTTTAGACTCTTCTTCTTAGTTTAGACAAAATGATAAAATCAACTTGATGCTTCATGTAGCATCATCGGGTCAGCATTACATGAATTATCAAAATATTTTGTAATCGAACTTTTCTCGTGAGCCATCCAAGTCGAATTCCCTACATCAAGCATGGCCAACTTTTGGGAAGTCCCGTGCCAAACAATCATATGCTCATAAAGTCGCGGGCCATTGGTTGATGCGTATAGTATACAAAAATAACGACGCAATCGGTGAACGCAGGTTTAATATTTACTTGCAATAATAAACTAGAATATTTAAAATGTAATGTTTTAATTGATGGGATTAATGTCCATTTCATGGGAATTAAGCTTAAGCCTGATTTTCAGATAAAATTGAAGACTACTAACTAATATCAATATCAATTCCACTTATACGAAGTGTATAGATTGCGAATAAATGTGGGCATGCTTAGAATCATAAATTATTTGCTATGTAATGTATCAAATGTTCCAAAAGTATAATAATCGCGAAAGGATAAAAACTGCTAACAAATCACAAATACATAGGCACAAAGAATTTTGTTTAATTTAACAGTCAGCCTGGTTCGTGACTTGGATTTATTGATTTTCATGTATGCTTGTGTGGATTATTTTTTTATTTTCGGTTCTCGCTAACTCGTTCCTTTACTCAGATCGGCTTAACTCTTGCAGGAACACAGACTACCAATAGATATAATTCTATTTTCATTTCGGTTGTGTCTCGTTATGTGCAAGTTAAAATAGCATGAAAACAACAAATCGTGACTTTCAAGTTAAAAGTTAGACCGATTTTAAATTGATCCTCGCCGCGGGCCATATTAAAAACTGTAACGGTGTGTCCTAAATGGCAGTCTCAATACGACACAACTTTGTCGTCCGACCCACCAACCGCACGACAAAATTCAAACACAGCGCTTCGAATGAATTTGTCCTAACTGGCAACGCGCACGCGTCGTGAAACATTGTAAAGTCGTTTGCAATAGAATCCAACAATCATGTAAACAAATATGGCGGACTGACATTGACAGCGTATTGTTTATGCCCATAGTGATGTTATAGTGTTCTAATTTAATTTTAATTAAATTTATTTTTCTAATTATTTTAATTTTAAGTCATAGACTATGGCCCATAGTAGGATAGGTACTAAAATAAAACTGACTAAATAGATTAAATATATAAGCCATAGACTATAAAGGGGCAATACAATATTAAAGTGCGTCTAATAGATTTCCGTTGTAGGTAATAGATCTAAATCATTCTTACCTCCTGATTACTCCTTGAGAAAAAATACCAATCGTATGCTATATCAAAGTCCGTGATGCCGTGCAAAGGTCGTCGTTCCAAGAAAAATATGTCCAGCCAAATCGTAAAGCAAAACAAAAGTCCAAAATGAGAATGCAAAGTCGTAGAAATCGGAAACAGAAAACGGAAACAGAAAACACTAATGCACAGCGAACCCACAGAACAGTGAATGACTGTGAATGACAATTCTAACAAAATGGCCACCTGTCAATTTTTAAAAACTAACCATTATTTTTATGGCTTAGGATACAATCCGTTTTGGTTAATTATATTAAGCTCTTGAAAAAAAATTTTTATTGTATTCAAATAATATTAAATTAAAATAATTTATTAAATTAAAAATAAAAGATAACTTCAGATTACGAACAACACTAACTTTTCAATGACTTATAGAGTGCGATGAGTAAAAAACTAAGATGACAGCTTGTCAAATACTTCGAAATTTTTACGTTGCAAATGTTTTAACAAATTTAACTTATAAATACAAGTTAAATCCTGTTGAAGATAATGTGAAAACAATGGTGCGTTCGTTGAAATCAGACTATGTTCACAATTGATCGTCAAATGTATGTGATTACGGAGTAATCGTGACAATTTGGTTTGTTTACATGATTGTTGGATTCTATTGCAAACGACGTATTTGTCGGTTTCCGCGTATGAATTTCAACCATGTTTGTATTTTGTCGTGTCGGTCGCATAAAGTCAACGAGTTGTTTGTTTCCAAAAATGAATAAAATTAATGACTCCTTAATAACTAAGAAGGAAGGCCTATTTTATGGAGAAAATGAAACAAAAACTACAAAAATCGCATTTTAGTAGACAAAGAGTGGCCTAAAGTGGCTGAAGTAATTAAAGTTTATTTTTTTGTTTAATTTCATAACAGAAATGGGCTTCTTAAGATTTGAATTTCATGTGTACGTTTTTGTCTTGCTTGATACTTCAAGAGTATAATCAAATGTTTTTGTCACATTCTAGTGTACTGGTATGGTTAATAAGTTATTGTTTTTTCTTAGCTGATAATAAAATTGTCAGTAAATATTATAAAAAAAGTCTTCACTTAGATAAAACACCCGGGCGTTTGACAAAGCCATCTTGACGATTGACGTCACCTGACACTCCGATGTGGACACGTTGGCATTGTTGTATGACCGATGAAAATCGTTCGGTTGCACGGCAATGCGAACAACCGATTTTGTCGTCGAACGACAATTAATTAGGACATACCCTAAAGGCCGGATGTGGCCCTTAGGCCGGTGCTTGCGTATATCACACACCAGTAACTTACTGGTCTGTGTTGCCCATATATGCTTTACATAGTAACATTCTGAACCTACCTACTCATACATATAAGCTGAACTAGCTTTTGCCCGCGGCTCCGCCCGCGTGTTATTCGGTTTAACGACATGGTTTTTTCCGGGATAAAAAGTAACCTATGTGTTAATATAAGCTATACCCAGTCTAAATTTCATCCAAATCCGTCCAGCCGTTTCAGCATGAAAGAGTAACAAACACACACACACACAAACACAAACTTTCGCATTTATAATATTAGTGTGAAGTTATCTCATGTAGAACAGCCTTGTCTTATTTCACCACAAACGATAAAGCACCACGCTAATTAGACACCTGATGTTTGAAATAACAAAGCCTTGTTTTATTTCACCGCAATTAATTAATTACTGCGCTAATTAGACACCTGATTTTTCAATGATATTGATCTATCCTACAGGAACCATGCATTTTTACGGGATAAAAAGTAGTCTATGTGTTAAGTTAGGCTATAAGCTATATCCATTCTAAATTTTATCCAAATTCGTTCAGCCGTTTCAGCGTGAAAGAGTAACAAACATACACACACACAACCACACGCACAAACTTTCGCTTTTATAATATTAGTAGGAAGTAGGAAGATGTCAATTTCCGAAACGAATGCAGACAGCTTCCAGACACGCTGGCTGATCTGTCAGTTTTGTATGGCTGGGGTTGTGTGTGTATTTGGATAGCTTTTAATTTATAAATTTTACATGTAAGTAAAGGAAATATTCCTTAACACTCAGCCGTTGATTGTCCTGCTGCCCGCAGACACAATGTCCAATTCAATGTCCTAAAAGACAATTCACTTGGCTTTGTGTCATTTTTGGTTAGTAAATGTACAAAATAAGATGCGAATGAAACAATAACCCTCCTGCAGGAAACCCTCCCGTCCAGATTCGTCCTAATTGTTCCTTTTCTGAATTTAAATTTCTTATTCGGGTATTTTTAAGGCTGGAACAATGGCAACTTGAGGGTCTATTGTCTGGCCACAAAGTTGGGAGCTGCTGAAATTTGCGATAAGGTACCTTACCACGTACACCCTTACAACAAAAAAGAAGAATAGTAAAACAATAGGAAATGGGACATTTACCCATTCCGTCTTATAAGGATTAAAAAGTCAAGCGAATGCCTCCGGACTACTAATATCATTGACCAGTACTATCAATGGTACAACTGGTACTGATTTGTCACCCTTGTATCATTATAGAACAATCGCGCCAAACTTCTAGTCCCATACATCCATACATTTAGAAGAACGGGCCATTCATTGTCGTGATTAGAGGGGATTAAAAGTTCGGCGCGACCTGTACTCGTAAACCTGTAAAGCCTACTTAGCTGTGATAGTTTTCCTTTTAAATTCATTATATCTCGTATATACTACTTCTGTGAATTTTTTCACATATCCATAAACAATCGTTGAGGGGGGGGACACTCCACTCTAACAAAATTTGCACTTTATAGCTTAATATTTCTCCAACAGATCTCTAAACCGAAAAATGCTTTTTATACACGCACAATGTTTTTGAACGATCTATCTATCGATACCCAACACTATGGGATAGATGAGAAAAAAAATTCATCCCCCATTTACGTACCCAAAGAAATAATTTTTCATGATTTTATTTTACCGTTTTGTCGGCGTGATTAATATTTATATCCATACCAAATTACACTTTTCTAGTACTAATAGTCTCTGCGCTAAGCCCCGGACAGACGGACAGACGGACATGGCGAAACTATAAGGGTTCCTTGTCGGACTACGGAACCCTAAAAACGTATTTTCACCCAAATATGGCGATGACACAACTCGTTTTACGTTGGGACGCTGTGGCTATTTTTACAAGTAGGTACCAAAACATGAATATTACATATATAATTCATACATCTATCTATAAAATATGGTAGTTTCGAAAACAATGTTATACATTTGTGTGTTGCATCAACCCTTAGCCCCTAATTGCCACTCAGCTAAGCCACGGACAGACAGACGGACTGACGGACGGACGGACAGACGGACATGGCGAGACTATAAGGGATCCTTGTTGGACTACGGAACCCTAAAAAGTCATGCCTGCACAGTTAATATGTTTTCGAAATTTTACATGAAATTAGTTAACATATTGTACTGAGGCCAATTTGAATGAATTTATTTTAAAATTTTTGTAAGTTCTGTCTGTTCCTTTTTAACTCGAGATCCACTCAACAGATTTGGTTTTTTTATTATCATCGTGGTGACCCCGGTCAATATATAGGCTATAATAAAGTAACCGCCAAGCCGATAATAGATTTCAATTGAAAGACACTTCCACGCGAGCGAAGCTGCGAGCAAAAGCTAGTGATTTCTATAAATTTGACGTCGAGGTTGATTTTATTTGTACTTTTTTAAAGCAGTGGTAACACTGGTTAGGACGCCGGCTTCGAATTTTATCCAGCCTGCCGGTCAAGTATGCACAAATAAGTCTTTTTTATTCACAGGTGTATCAGTTTCGCTCATTCATCTCATCACTTACTTATGTTGAAGTACATTGTGAGGTAAACTTAAAAACCGGCCAAGTGTGTATCGGGCCACGCGCAATGTAGGGTTCCGTAGTCGACCGGTACATATAAGTTGGTCTACTAATACAGACCGCGCCAAACTTCTGGTCACATACATTATAGGGGGCCAAAAGTTTGGCGCGACCTGTACTCGTAAACCTGTAAAGCCTACTTAGCTATGATAGTTTTTTCTTTTAATTCATTATATATACTACTTCTGTGAATTTTTTCACATTTCTATAAACAGCCGTTTAGCCGGCAGGGGGGGGGGGGAAAGCTTAATATTTCACCAACGGATCCCTATATCGAAAAATGGTTTTCACACACCCACAATGTTTTTGAACGGCCTCTCCAACGATACCCCACACTATGGGATAGACGAGAAAAAAAAATTATCCCCAGTTTACTTGTATGAGAGGTACCCTTAAAGATTTTATTTTACCATTTTTTCGGCGTTATTAATATTTATATCCATACCAAATTACACTTTTCTAGTACTAATAGTCTCTGCGCTAAGCCCCGGACAGACGGACAGACGGACATGGCGAAACTATAAGGGTTCCTTGTCGGACTACGGAACCCTAAAAACGTATTTTCACCCAAATATGGCGATGACACAACTCGTTTTACGTTGGGACGCTGTGGCTATTTTTACAAGTAGGTACCAAAACATGAATATTACATATATAATTCATACATCTATCTATAAAATATGGTAGTTTCGAAAACAATGTTATACATTTTTGTGTTGCATCAACCCTTAGCCCCTTACTCTTCAGACTAGGTGCTCATACATAACAACATTTAATTTACAAAGCAATATCAAGGCACCTGCCTCAAAGGTTGTAAAATTTTCTTTACAAGTTTACGAAATTGCGTTTCATTTTAGGGAAACCTTGGAAAATCAGAGCAATGAATATTTATCGGATATCTGCGAGTGAAACGCACTCAGATACATTACACCACTTCACTTGCCTCGTGGGTTGGGAAAATTTCGTGCTTAAGGGTTTAGTCAATAAGGGCTGTAATAGAAAACTTTTGTGTTGGCCTTATTTGGAGCTCGTTGAATATTACTCCCTGCCTGTACGCCACTGGTGCTGTGAAAATAAATACGATTTAATTATATTTGCCTTATACGATATACCTTGTTTAAATTTTTGCACCTTATTTGTTTAATTTATATACTTATCATTAATTTTTGATACCCTTGAGTTACACAGGTGTTACGCTCGTACAACCTATTTTGTTTGTAGATTTACATGAAATATATAGCACGGTGGGTGTCTTCGGATGTTGAGAACACTAGGGGATGATTTTCTAAAAATTTCATTGTTAATTTCCAACCAATGGCGATTTATAAATTTTCAACCTCTATATCCATTATTCTAGCCCATTACGAAGTTTATTACAGCTGGCAGTACAATTTAAAATCGGACCAACTTTTTTACCGGGAAGTCGCAATTCGCAACTTTATACTTTCAGGGACACATAACGAGACACAATAGAAAGAGCAATCGATTCACGTCTTTGAGTGTCCCTGCGATACACTTCTTGACCGATCTGAGTAAAGGAGCGAGTTAGCGAGAGCTGAAAATTTACAAATATTTACACGAGCATGAAAATCAATAAATCTTAATTGATATCTTAATAGTACATTCTAATACACATCATTCGTATTAGGACTATTGGGGAATTGATCCCGATATTGGAAGTCTTTTTTCTAAAAATCGGGGTCAAGCTTATCATCAATTATATTGAAAATGTTTAAAATATTGAATTGTAATCTTTGTGGTTTGAAACTTGAGCATAGATTAAACCTGCAGTTCACCAATTGTATCGTTATTAGGGTTCCGTACCCAAAGGGTAACCAACGGGACCCTATTACTAAGACTCCGCTGTCCGTCTGTCACCAGGCTGTATCTCAGATACCATGATACCATGATAGTTAGACAGTTGAATTTTCACAGGTGATGTTTTTCTGTTGCCGCTATAATAAAAAATACTAAAACCGGCCGACTGCGAGTCGGACCCGCGCACTCCCATACAACGGACATGATTTTTTGCCGTTTTTATAGATAATGGTACGGAACCCTTTCGTGCCCGAGTCCGATTCGCACTTGGCCGGTTTTTTTGTATACTTTACGCATCGACATATGGCCCGCAATTTCATGACTTCCCAAAAGTTGCCTATGCCTGCTTTTTTTGAACCCTTTAAGGGGTGATTTTTAAAAACGCTAAATGCGACATTCTTATTTTCCAACCAACCTTTTTTAATTTTCTATACCAACTTTCATCCCCTATTTTACCCTCCTTAGGGGATGTTTTTCAATAAAACTGACCAAGCGCGAGCACGATTCGTGCCTTGTACTATTAACATAAATATAACATAAATTGAAAAAAAGATTACAAAATTACCTAAGAAATATAAGTAACAAAACTATAAATTTAAATATTATAAAAATATTCCATAGACACCACACAATTTTGTGTTTGCATTTGTATGGAAGTGTGCGCGTTTGCGCTCTTAATAATGTATTTGTATCATTATGCCTGTATTTCACGCCTTCGGTTATGAAGTTTTCATTTATTCAGTGTATGTTACGATAACATTTACTTATTACAATTTTAGAACAGTTTTTGTTTGTCGCATTTAAGGAAAATGTCGACTCCTAGATGGCGGCGGTTTTTTCACAAAAGCCGGATTTTACCCAAGATGCAAAGACATTAATAAAGATGGTTCTTTTGGGAATTTTTGTTTTTTAAATTTTCCATTCAATATTTCATCCCTTTATTTTAAATTTTTAGAACAAAGATTTTCAAAAACGCAAAACAACTCTTCTACCAAATGGTAAATACCAATTTCCATTGTTTCAACTGGAGATTTTTTTTTATCCTTTTTTAGTAGATATCTTCGTAACAGCAGGAATTTACTATTTAAATTTCATGTTCCTAGACTCAGCCGTTTGGCTGAGGCGTTTTCCTTTAAATAAATCGATGTATGGAACTTGTACAAGAACACATATTAGTGTTATGCAAAATATTCGAAATATGAAAAGATTTAGTAACGAATCGTAGACAAACAACAGTATAACTTCAAGAAAAACAGAAAAACGTACTTACAAAGTTAAATCTCCAGACATTTTCTAGTACACTCACAATAAACGTCTCATCTTTTTTAGGAACTTGACGACGGGAAAGGCGGAAAAGACCCATTCCCTTTACTTCTCAAGAAAACTAAACTGCCGAAGAAATGGAAGGAAAAACCCGGTAAGTTGCCTCACACTTAAAACTATAAAGAGCTCTTTTATTAACTTTAAAGGGTCGGAAAGATTTCTTCCGGCAGTTTTCTGACGTATCAGATCCGTGGCGGATCCAGAATTTATTTTCTCTTTTATTAAATCACATGAAATCAAATTCCAAAACTAATTATTTTTATCATACTTTTTTGTCCTCCCTGTGTAAAAGCCTTCTACGAGCAGAATAGGAGATTTGTCAGTTCTGCTGTCACTTAAGTTTTGGAACTCCCTGCTGTATGCGGCACTGTATCAGATCGCAAGGATACTTGGAAAGAAGATAAAAAATATTCGCCCTCTAATGGCCTTTCCATAGCGTAGTTACGACCGCGAGAAAATGTGAAGAAAAGTAGATAAAAAGTGAACGTGCGAGGATGATATGTGCGCCAGAGAAATTCCAAACGCCTTCCTCTGTATAACGGCTCAATCATAATAAATGCCTTTCAGAAATATGAAAAGGTTTTATATTGATTGCTGGTTTTTACTTACATGAAGGTTTGGTCGTCAAAACTCTTGGTGCTTGCTCGTAAGTAATTCTTTTCTCGTCCTTTTATTGCCATTGCTGACATGCGTTTAAAATGGGTATAAAATCTTGGTTTTGAATAGTAATTAAAGATTTCTCTAAAGTTGGACAGTTCAGCGAAAAACAATGGGCAATAGATATTAACTACCTATCCTGAGAGCGTCAATTCAGGATAATACGTACCAACGACGATAAAATTACCTGACCTTTAAGTCGTCAGTTCTCTGTTTAATGGATTCGCGGAAAAGCTCCAGTATGAGAAAACATAGTTCAACTTTCCACGTATTTTTAACGGACCAGTGAGCTACATTAGATAGATATGTTTTTTCAGTACAAAACGAAGTAACATTATCGTCTCATAACACTAGGTATTGGGATTTGTAGTGAACTACGTGTACTTAGCACTTTACGATAATCTTTACTAAATCTATCTATACGAACAATAAGGTATTAGTAAATAGGTCGTGCCTGTACATTGAATATTTTTGAAATTCTAAATGAAATGGGTTATTGTTATTGTACTGAGGCTAGAACCACAATTTTTTGAATTTTTGTCTGTATGTATGTTCCGTTTTAACTCGAGAACCACTCAACGGATTTGGATGCGGTTTTTCTTATTATCATTTAAGTGATCTTGTGCAACACGCAGGCTATAAGGGATGTTAATAAAATAACACCCAAGCCGGAAACGGGGCGAAGATTGAATAAACGCGGGCGGAGCCGCGGACAAATGCTAATAGGTAGTAAAAAGTCGTGTCTGTAATTAAATATTTTTGTGAAATTTTAAATGAAATGTAATGGGTATTTTTTCTGAGGCCAAAACTAAATTTATTAGGATTTTTGTCTGTTTGTCTGTCTTTTTATATGTATGTATGTTCCGTTTTAACTCGAGAACCACTCAACGGATTTGGTTGTCAACTGGCCGACTTCAGCAACGACATTCATTTTTGTTTCCGCTGCTGGCTGTTGGATAGCCAATTGTCGCGTTTAAGGCGAGGCATTGATGAACTTTTAATTTCAAATCGGCGCCTTGGGGGTTGGAGTGAGGGGGACTTACTCCATATAAATATGCGCTCACGAACTAGCTTATGCCGTAAGGTTGTATGCGGCAAAACAGTATTTTTCATTTAAAATGACAACTATAAGTAATTTAATAAATCCAATCGGCCATATTGAAGTGTATTTGTAGACTAATTTATATAAAAAACTTAAAGGCTTCATTCGCTCCCGTTTGTCAGTAAAAAAGAAATCTCTGTTTTAAAAGAGGTTTTCTAAATATTTTTTTCTCTGCTATGAAAATTAATCAATCAACTAAATCTTCGGGCAAAATGATGTCAATGAAATGCTTAATCTAGTTTATAAATTGGTAATTACATATGTTTTTTTATTGCTGAGAAAAATATAAATCCATGTCGCCAAAATTTCGTGGCGTCGCCTTAACGACCCCGCGTCGCTGCGGCGATGAACTGTGCAGCCGCTGCAAAGAGTTTTAAACGACCATTTCACATAACTTTGACAAGCATCGATGCAAACATCGAGCAGCGCAAATAATTTTCGCTGCTCTCTGCAGCGTATAGGCTAGCTGTCATTTTGACACAAATCCACCGCTGCATGCAACCGTCGATGTGCTATTTTTGTCTGCTTTTTGGAATAAATAGATCAATTTAGGAATGTAATTTCACTATTGAATTTTTTCGTGCTTTTAAACCGATTTTATAAGCATTTTATTTTTACAGGAAATAACGTCATCATATTAGGTTTAATGTCAAATCCTTGCCAAACTTTAGGTTCAAGAAACGTTTTTTTTGTACCTATGGAAATGTGTTGTGATGACGTCACTGAAGGTCAAATGATAAACATCGCTTTTTTCATTTACTAAAGGATACGCACGCATATTTCAAAATCTGAATACTAAAAAGAGTTAAGGAAGGCTATTCCTCGAAACGGTTATCGAATCGTAAATATTGATGAAAAAATAACAGATCGCTGCAGCGATGCAAACTCGGTAAACGCGACAATTGACTCAATACAACTAAAAACATTTTCTACCAGTGAACCTTCTGATGAAGAAGGAATATTTGCGATAATACTTTGATTTTAAATTAATTTTTCTTCGATATACAGTAGACTTCCCGTCGACGGTACTGGAGACCACGGAAGAAGAGGTTTCAGAGTACTACAGCCCGCGAGACCTGATTGTCGGAGAGACGGTGTTCGTGCTTGGCCGTCGCTTCCTACTACTGGGCTGCGACGCTTTCACTAGGACCTACTATAAGTAAGTAACTTTAAGTGACGTTACTCATAGCCGGTTTCACAAACCCTAGGAAACACCAAAATCAGACCCCTCAATATTTACGAGTTACCAGGAACAAAAACACTTTTCACCGTTCGCTAGGTCATGCATGATTAACGGAACGGAACTCTTTGCTATGCAAACCCAAACGGGTGTCATATAAGTTAGGTTATAAGCTTAAAAGGAAGGTTATTTACTATTAAGGTGGTAACGGAGGATCTCGGGGCAAAATGCACATCATAGCACTGTATTTTAAGCATGCAAGAAATGCGTTTTATAGCAATTGACGCAAACTGCTTGTTAACAGTTAGGTGATCACATGAAAATTTTTGAAAAACATTTTGACTGTATTACATTACAACTGTAAACACGCTTTAAAATTTGTTAATGTAATGCAAACAAAATACAATTACATAAAATTTCTTTTTTTTTTTTAGACTTTATTATTAACTAGCTTTTGCCCGCGGCTCCGCCCGCGGTTTATTCGGTTTAGCTACATGCTTTTTTCCGGGATAAAAAGTAGCTTATGTGTTAAGTTAAAGTATAAGCTATATTATTCTACATTTCATCTAAATCCGTTCAGCCGTTTCAGCGTGAAAGGGTAACAAACATACACACACACAAACTTTCGCATTTATAAAATTAGTGTGATAAACTATTTCTGCAAATTGCTCTAAAACGCATTTATTGCACTTTTAATTCAAAAGTAAGGAAAACAATATTATGATGTGCATTTTCTACCGAAGTAAAAGTTATCCCCTTAAGGCGGAACGTTTCGAGCTCGGTACAAAATGCACAACTTTATGATTGTTTTTCTAATTATTGAATAAAAAGAAGTAAATAAATGTGATTTATGGCATTTTGCGACCATAGTTTAATGTTAATTAGGCTTTTCTACCAAACTTTTGTAATTTTATACATTGCGTTATAGATGAATGTCCACACCAACTTAAAACACGCTTTTAGGTTGATATGGACATTCACGCTAATTATAATCAATAAAATGACGCAATTCTGCTAAAAACCCCGGATAATTATTAAGCAATAGTCGCAAAATAAGATGAAACTATTTTATTTTATACATTTTATTTAAAAATAAGATAAACAATCATAAGTTGTGCATTTTGCACCGAGATCGAAACGTTCTCTCTAAAGTAACGTATAAAAAGCTGCCGTAGCTCAGGAAAAAGCAGCGGTAGCTCAGGGGTTGAACGCTGGCCTCTCAATTTTGAAACCCAGATTCGATCTCCGGTCGGGCATGCACCAATGAGTTTTTTGGAATTTACTCACTGAATTTTACTTACCACTTGCTGAACGGTGAAGGAAAACCACCACCCATCACGTTGGGACGTAAAAATCGTCGGTGAAACGCGGGTATACTGGGTGTGGACTGTGACTTGCATTTCACAGTTCATACTCGGAACACCTCTGACATCCTCTCGTGGATTCATGTCGTGACGATATATTTATCTTATTATTTAAATAAGCTTACTTACTAGAGACTTAGAAGAGACGACGCTCAGCTCAGCTCGAGACATGCTAACCTGTATCTACTACGTAAGTGAGTGTTGGAGAATGTCTTTGTGTAAACTCGTTATTTTTCCCCTTATTTTGTTTTGAAACAGCAAATGTAGCCAAATACATGAAGTTTTCCGACGTAACTAAGGGATAGGAAAATATAAATAATGATTTTGTTTTAGTCATAAATAAAAGCCTTGTTTTGTTTAGCATTAAATGTGAGGAGAAGACAAATAAATGAACAAACTTTCTTTCATTTGTATCACTCAGTGAGATAAGATTTATTTATACAGAACATATAGATGGCCGTGACCCAGTTATTCCCGGAGCTAGATCTTGAGATCTCCATAAATGCGATGGCTTCTCGACCTTGTCTTCTGGAAGGTCGAACTTTGCGGCAGGACGGCAAAATAGGGCAGAAATGAGATAAGGCGGCAGGAAGTACTTGGAAATGAATCATAGCGTTATATCTACGTATAGGTAAAAGAAACATGATAACACCGTATCTATGAAAGAGTTAGCAAGTTTAATATTTCACTTTTACGCGGTAAGGACGCAATAGTTCACGAAAACGATTTGAAATACGAATTTTAGTTCCAGTTTACGATCGCTCATGAAAATAACTCGTACCTACACTTTTGTCAAACATAGTTAAAATTCACAACATGTCTTAGTTACCATTCAATAGTTTTCCACTTTGTAGCCGTAGTATGGACGCATCAATTCGTCAACGCATTTAATAGCAAGCATAACAAGCGCTTCAACTCTATAATCTTCCCGCTTTTGTTAGTACATACGAACGTCAAATAGACTCTTGAAAGATTTTTGGGAAACTTGGCATAAATAAGGATACCCAGTTAGACCATTAAATGTAGAACATTACTAAAGGGTAATTTTCGGTCTGTCGGATTAGCCTTCTCGACCGTAAAAATCCGTTTTATCTGTCGAACTCCATACATTTTTAGCTCGAGTTTTAGAAATCTCCCTTCGATAGTTTCTCCAGAATTACCACCCTGGTCTTAAATCTACAAGGGATACATCCCGTCATTTAAGGATAAATATTACCCCAATAATCTAGAACACTAGGACTAGATCAGTGAGGTAAGGGATAAACAAAAGAAAAATGATAATCTCTTCCCATTTCTCTCAATAACATCGAAATCCTACCCCGCAACAGATATAAATAGAAGGACTTTCAAAGAAGTCATTATGGAGCCACTTAATCAGGCTTTATCACTTAGAGTCTTTTTACTTTTTAGAGTTCTGTTGAAAAATTCAATCAGAACTTATGAAACAGTGATTTAAAAATTATTATATACAGGTTGTAAGTAAATAGAGTGCGACCATTAAATAAAATCACATACTCTATCGATTATACTGAACAACTGCTCGAAAAAAAAACCGCGCAAATCTTCAGAGAAAAAGATAGTCAAATGTAACTCAATGACTTTATCTCGTAGGAGGAAGGTCTATTTTAGAACGCTGCAACGGAACAGCTGTTTCACGGACGACGCTCGCTCGAAAAGTGGTTTAGTAGGGTCAGTAGAATATGTGGTTTCATTTAATGGTAGCAGTCTATTTACACCTGGTACATATAGTGGTTTATTTAAACCACGTATAGTGGTTTTATTCGCCGCAAGACTAGCGGCGTCACGTTTAAGGTGATAAAACAGAGCAAAATGCACATCATATATTGTTTTCCTTACTTTTGACCGAATTAAAATTCGTAGTTGAAATCGGGGTTTAGATACCCAAACTTACAGATATACAGGAGACACATTTCATTTAATTTTTTTTAAATATTGAATATAAAAAATGCTAGGAATTTTTTGTTGCTATAAGTACAATCTTTTTATTATTTACAGCCCGCTCAGATTTTTTTCACACTTATATTTTTGGTGGAGTATATATAAGCTTCTAGATCAGAGGACATTGATTTAGGATTGATTTAGAGTTCTGCTTTTGACATTAATTGTAACATTGTCTGTCAAGCGTATTGTACATTCTTCCTTCACAAGGTATTTTTTACATTGCTACAAATGCAATCTACTTGAAAATGCATTTGACTCACCACACGGACTTTAAATTGTGACATCATCGAATATATTCCTTAAATTTCCCCGGGGTTTTACACCTACGAGATAGGATTCGAAGATTGGATTACGTATCCCTAATTTTTTCATTTTATTTGATGCCTAATCTTCTCAACACATTTATGCATGTAAGACGCGAGTCTTTAGTACTGTGTCCGTGGTTGGCACCATTTCTATGTAAATATTTTTTTATAATTTGGTCAAACAAGCAACGATAGAACCCTCTGAGGAAATAAGTACAAAGTAGAGTGGTACTTAGCCAACTTTTATACTCGCAGTTATTTTTGTAAGATTCTTGTCCTTTGTGAGATTTTTAGACGCTGAGGCATTGCCGTGATTACTCTTCGGCAATGCAGCAGTTTTACGACGTAGCATTATCTTCGTTATGGAGTCATCTTTATGAGCCAGATCTGAGGTTTTATCCATAAAAGTGCTGGTCAGAAAGGAATTTTTATTTCCACTTTTCAATTCGAGTCATGTTTCGTATCAAAGTTACGCAACTCAAAGTACGTGATTCCCTCATTCCAATCTGAGAAGATTTTTAGAAAACATATATGCATAGGTTATAAAAGTTGTTAAATAATATATTTACAAATAAATGTGTTACTTGTGTATGTTGTGGTCGAGGAAACTGGATCGTAACTTGCCGATTTTTTAATCCTGTCACGGTAAGACCAAGAAAAACGGTCTGTCTGATACTCGGATGAGTAAACACATCGGAGGTCTGATTGATACATTAAATAGTTATCGTTTTGTCTACGAATAGTTGTGTTGTGACATTTGTTCTGACAATGGTTCTGTAGTGAGTGAGTCATTATAACGAATTAGTTTCCACGTCCGTACTTATTGTTGGTGTTACTTATTTTCGTTTATAAAACTAATAGACATAAGAGTATAATGCATGTATGTAAGTTTCTAAGAATATTTGGCTGAAACTCCAATCACTTGCTAATGATACCTACTTCATTGTAAAATCGTTAGTTTAGTTTTCTACCTGAAAATAGCAAATGTTGGGTCAAGTGATTGGCCAGAGTCACGATATTTCCCATGGACGATGATTAGCCATCGCAAACAATAGAGGGAAAATTACACTGTCTCCTTTAAAGTCTTATGAATAGTCAGACGTGAACAAGAATTTTATTTTACGTGCAATATTCAATGCGGTAGAAAAGAATGGATTAATGTCAGTAATATGATCGCACATTTTTCTTCCTAGAAAATTTATGGACATATTTTCCGGGAAGAATTTAAAGAATAAACGTCGTATTCAATCTGGGGTATAAAATTTATGATCTGGTCATAATTTGTGGAATCATCTGATCTCTGTAGTTTATAGGTGAGATCCTACGATCAGGGTTTATCTTATCGAAGGTTAGATCAGCAAAAGTTCGTTCTTATTATTTCCATGTTATTTCTATTAGTCTAAAAGGTTTTTCAACTAGATTTTTGCTCAGAACTGAGACCCGAGTCTATGTAATCAAATATTTATGAAGTCTCTAAGGAAATACCAGAAATTTTATAAAGAACCATGTTGACTGCTCTTACGGCGTAGCAGGCGCAACGACTTCAGCTTACCTGCTTTGTAGACCCTTCGTAGTCTAGACATAATATCGATTTTGAGTAATTCTAAAAGTTCATAGATCTTCGTATTAGCTAACTATGAATACATCATTTATTGTCTTGTAGATCGATGCTGGGAGTCGATCAGCCGGCGCCCATTCAGCTGCAACAACAAACTAGGAAGGAATTTAAAAAGGTATTATCTTTTTTAATTTGTACAAAATAGGTAGGTGTTTTCAATACTTCTTTTATTCAAAGGTTGTCTGGACTCACTTCTGTCTGGATTCGCTGCTATCACTTTTCTACCTAGCAGCTATTATTTTTCTAATTGTTTTTTTTTTGTGTGTTTGTTCGACAAAGAATATTGCATAGGTGTAGTATTTTACTTGCAGGCATGTGTTCCAATTTTGTTTTGACTTTACTGAAGTAGAGGTGTCATTTTATTTTCGCAATAATGCGGGCGACCGTTCGAGTTTGGCGCCGAATATACTGAAAATCATACCTGTGGTGAAGCCTGTGATACCGCCGCGCCGCCTCTGTCTTATTCAGAGGTTGCGGGTTCAACTTGTGTCCCGTCTACATGCCTTAGCACTTTTAGGGGTTGATCCCTGTTTCTATTACAATATGCAGTAGCAGTTGTTAATAAACAGGGGACGGCTGTTGCTTTCGTCCGAAGATTATCCTTGAGTCCCTCCCTGCACAAGGACAGAGCCCGTTTCTGTACCTATCTCTTCGAAGTCCTCGCAGCACAATGAAAATGACAAGTTGATACATAATAATATGGTACTTACAGTTTTAAAGCTTGATGTCAGAATGCTCCAACGCCCGCCCAGACGTTTTAGCAAGGATGCTCTTTACAATTGTATTGAAAACTATTCTCGACTAAAGTAGATATTTGCGAATATGCTAACTTTTAAGTTTATTCCGTCGCTGACTATAGCATGTTCCACTTTTGAAAATAAATAATAAAGAAGTATTTTTTTTATTTGTAAAATAAATAAATTACTTCAATATACAGGTTAGCCGCTAACCGTTAGCGCATTGAGACGGGGCAGTATGGGAAAAATCTAAACTATACTAAGAGATTACAAGGTTCAATTCCCGACTAAGGTAAGAATCAGAAGAGTCATTTAACCAAAGAAGTCTACATTTTATTTTGCGTATTTCACAGAAAGGGCCATTGAACCTTGGTCCTGACCACTTACCGAGTCTCCAGTATGAATTTGGCTACATAAACGTCAGAAACTTATATTTGAAAGTGTTGCTAAGACTTATTTTTTCCTAGGTTTTGCCACCGCACACTTTCCGCATAGGGACTCCTGAAGACAGCCTCCAGAACTGCTTCGGTCTGATGCCGAAGCCTCCACACAAGGACATCATCAAGTACAACCTCAACGCTGGCAAGGTGACTAACCGACTTCACTCCAAACAAAAAGGTCAAAGAGTCACCTACTGTTCATTAGGAACACATTGTTATTCCAACAATGGTTCAACATTTTCACAGAAGGTAAAGGTCGGGAAAATGCCCATATTTCATACAAACAATGCACAAAGAAGCTGTATGCGGCGCGTAAAATACCCCGTCCTTTTTCATAGCTGTCCGTCACACAGGGGTAATTTCGTTGCGTTTGTTCTCTAGAGATGCGGTCTACCCGGCTAAGTTAATCAATGGACTATGTTACGGTTAATGCTAGCAATTTGCTAACTTTGTCCGGGTTAAGTCAGATTTGCCCGGGACCACAATGGAATAATAATTCAAAGTGAAATGGGCTGAAATTTTAATTGTTACAGTAAATACACTTTCTATTCTTTTGCATTTTTCACATAAAGCGAGTAAGAACCTTGTAGCTGATATTTTAACACAATCCTTCAATCTCTGCATTGTTAATTTATACATTCCTTGCAAATTATTTAGGTACATTTGTGATGTACAACTAATGACGGACGTGGCCACATCCGAATTCGGTCCGTCATCGGATACTGCAAGTTGCACACTATCCGATTTCGAGACGATCCGACAAAAAGTCCATAATCTGTCAAAAACAATATTAGTAGTACGAAAATCAAACCAAAAAACATCATTCGGTTGAGTTTTTTTAATAAAGAAGAATGGGTGATACAAAAAAAATTGTTCTACATATTATATGAGTTGATAGTTCATACATTTTTTTCAAACTCTTTGTTACGAAGAGTAGGGTTTAGGAAATAAAGTACCCATCTAATAAGAGGCTATGTAAATTTTATTTTTGTCACTCTCACTCCAAGCGAAAAAACGCGTAGTGCGAGAGGGGCGGATTCATGAAAAGAGAAAAATGTAAGTTCTTTAATTTTATAAAAAAACTAAAATACCTAGCAAAATTTCCAAAATCAAATATCTAGATATTGTTAAAACCCATCTAATAAAATATGTTTGAGTTCTATACATGATCCCTACCCGTCAAACGAGGAGAAAAAGTGTGTTTGAAGACCTCATTTCATTAATTATTTCTATCGAGGAAAATGTATCCAAACGTGTTTTCCAAAATCAAAACCCTAGATTATATAGTCAAAATGCATATACCAAAAATCCATTACAATTTTCCGTTTACTTCATGAAATACACAGAAACAAAACATCCGTATATTTATACACAGCGCCGTCAGCTACTCCCTGGTATAGATAAGCGAAAATATAAATAATTATTTTACTATTTTTATTATAAACTATGGTTTCCGAGTTTGAATTGTACAGGCGCTAGCCGCTAGCGCGATTCCTCTCTATTTTTGAAACTATTTTAACATTTAGTTAGTGCTGCCAATGAGTAACCTGTCACCAGGCGCCTGGCTTTATAATATACGATAACTCTGTATTAAATTTGAAAACACATAAATTAATACTTGTACGTATAAAAGTGTACGTTTGAAAATATACATAACTTAAGAGTTACACTCGATAAACTTTTGATTTTGAAATAAATAAATAATAAATTAAATAAATAACTGCAGCGCAGTGTGGCTTCATAACTGGAAAGAAAACACGTTGTCTTTTTGGAAAATAAATAAGCCTGTTTAAAAATGATTTTTTGTAGCTCGCAACTCCAAACTCCATTAAAGTTGCAAAGTTGAACAAAGAGTTCGTCTGCAGACGCGTCGCGTAGTCCGGGCCGCTACACTGAACGCTTGAACCTTACAATCCTCTTAAACTCGAGACACGACTACTTTGTGTGAATGCAAAAATTTGTGTGTCGAAAACACTATTCTAAATTAAAATTTTCACACATCAAGACTTATTATTTCTTCTGTTGTGGAGTCTTAATCGCGTAGAAATTTGAATGCATAGGTACTTCATTTAAAGATACCGGGTGTAAATAGAGTGCTACCATTAAATGAAACCACATATTCTACGAGCTATTAGTTTGGGAAATATTTGAGTTTCAAACAAAAATGCGTGAACTCTAACGCACCGATATAAGGGCGTTTTTTAAAACAGCGTCTTTCGTAAAACAGCTGTTACGGCGCAGCGTTCTAAAATAGACCTTCTTCATACGAAATAAAGTCTTTAAGTTACAGTTGAATATCTTCTTCTCGGAAGATTGGCGCGGGTATTTTACTTCAGAAAGTTGTTTAGTATGATCAGTAGAGTATGTGGTTTTATTTAAAGGTCGCACTCTATTTATACCCGGTATATTATGTGCCCGACGTTTCGGTAAAGCCTCGACTACATGTTAGCGAGTGCCTTCGCGAATAGCGTAGTATGCTTATGTTATTCGCGACTTTATATGAAGTGACCTGAGAAATATTAGGTTATAAAACAGTTGCATTGTATCTATTTATAAACTCCTGGTATTATAAATTCATAGACTAATGGTCTATAATTTCACCTTTACGTTGCAGTGTGGTTAAAAGAGCATATCATATAACATGCATACTAATCTGTTTATAGTAACTTTGATCCTCGGAGATAGTCTGACGTATTTATTTATTTATCCCACAATTGCTTAAAGTGTATGTGTGCTGTGAAGACGTACATCATTTGTTGTTGTTTTAACTCGTTTAAAATATTTAATTATACACGAATATTATACAGTATGTACGTCTGTAAGTAAACGATTTCTTTTAAATACATTTTATTTATAATACGAGTACGAGATCAATCGTGACGCTCCATAGAGATTGGTGAAACAAAAATGGAAATGGGAATGGTGGCGTGCCCATTTCAGACAGCTCTGGTGCCCTCCCCAAAATAAGGAGGTATTTTTCAATAGTGGTCAAGTCCAAAAAGAAAAAACATGCCCGTCTATCCTGAATGAGTTTCTGTTAAAAATGTAATCCATCTTCGCCTCAAAAGAAGTCATATCCAAATTAGTTTATACTAAACTAACCAGGATATGACCACCTACGAAACGTAGATCAATAATATCTATTCTCCTTCTGGTCCTTCTAATACGTGGCTTAGTGTATATCGCCATCTAGGTAGTTGCTTGTCCCATTAACCAATTTGTAAATTTGAATCGTAGATTATGCACTAAGGGAATAAAGAAGTGTCTTACGTCGCGGGCGGCATATTGAACCCTGAGCGTAACGAGGGATTCTAGCTAGAGTTCGAAGAAGTTACATAGAGTCCCGAGTGAAGCGAGGGGTTAAGCTGCCCAAGACGAAGACAGGCTTTATTCCAGAGGAGCATACTCTACTTTTCACACCTTCTGCGAGACAATAAAAAGCCAGGGCTCCATAAATTATTTTTCGTATATGTGTTTTGATTTTTCCGGTAGTAGATTTATTAATAATCTCTAAAGCATCTGTTTTGAAAGCATCTGACTCGAGTAGAATCACTATCGCTCGACATTTTTTTTATCAACATGAATATTGCAATAAAATTCACTGACAATCACAGCAACAAACACCATCTTTTGTTTCACATTCTTTGTAAACGCACCTTTTACTTCTTTTTTGTTCTGCTTATGGTGGCCAGTTTGATTTTCGAACAGACCTCTTTACAGTGCCATATAAGCATTATTTTTTACTTGGAGTTTTCAACGAGTTTCCACACGAATTTGACGTTCCTAATTCAAATCACTTTATTCCCTAGGGAGTTTCATACAAGTTTATATCCCTTAAGATATAATACTTTACTTTACGTTGAGGTTGCATTATATGTAATTGGACATTGTCGAGCAGGTGGTGTGAAAAAACTTTTTTTTTGGTTTACAAATTTCGAATGAATGGCCAACATACGCGACGCGACATATGATGACAATAGACCGTACATACACCCGGCGCGCGGCGGCGGTAAATAAAGCACATAGGCTTTTGTATTTTTTATTTCGCACTTAAAACATTTTCCTTTGATAGCTCAGGGGTTCATTTTGAACCGGTAAAATAGGTAATATCCTAAGGACCCAAAGGAATCTACATTTTATTTGTTTCCTTGTATACGGACGAAACGTTATTAGGTACACGGCTCAGTTGAATAGATCAAAATTACTCAAGTGCGTAGTTACTATGAAAATTTACCCTTATTTAGCTATTGTGTTCCCTGTTTCTTTCTTAGATGTTTTTGTTAAATATATATTTATATCGCATTCCCCATAATTGAGCATACTGATTTATAATTATAACCGAACGCGATAAATCACTCCACCACACTAATCTCGCCACAACCCACAGAACCTTCGCTATCTCTGCGAGCTCGACTGGATACACCCCGAAGACAAGGGCCGGCAGTTCGTCCTCTCGTACAGCCTGGCTGATGGCACCGTCAAGATCGGAGAGATTCCTCGCAGGAACTCTGGCATCAGGGAGGGAGCCTTCCTGAAGTCCATGCGCCTGCCGCTACCCGACTGTGATCCCAGTTTCCCCAAGTATTATACACCTGATAAGTTTTATATTGGTACGCATTTCTTGTGTTTCTTAACCCTGGTTTTTATGTTGCAACTTCACAATCACAACATTAATGTACGCGTATAATGACATGATGGACACCCCCCTTTTCCTTAATATACAATATATCTATACAGGGTGTAAATGCAAAGTCAAGAATCCCTTTAGGGTATGAAAGTATACACGATTCTGATGTCTCTACGAGAAAAAAAAATACCTTGAATTTTCACCAAAAATTCTATAATTTTTCTAAGCTATGGCTACGCAGCTCACACACCTAATTGCACCCCGCAACCCGCACCCCTCAACCGAGTGGCCAGCGACCAGTGAGGGTGTCCACGCGATTAGTGTATTTTGAGTAAAGAAAATCGTCTTATTATGAAGTACTGGTACTTTATTTAGAGATTCCAGTATTTAAAATAATATCTTTACCGATCATACTAACACACCCTTAAAGGATTCTTGCCTTTGCTTTTACACCCGGTATAAGGTGACTTTTATTTAGGCAGCCAAACTCATACTGTAGGCTTGGTAAGTGATCAGTAACACGGATCGATAACACTTTTTGTAAATTTCGCAAAATTAAATCTTGACGTCACATAGTAATTGACTCACGGCTCAGCTTGCGTTTATATTTTCTAGGGAACACGAGAAGAATAATTTGCGAATTTCACAAAAAGGGTCATCGAACCTTGTTACTAAGCACTTACCGAGTCTTCAGTAAGAATTTGGCTACATAAATTAAAGTCACCTTTTATATCTATATCTACTAATAATAAAGTCCTAGTAAAAATCACGTGTCTGTAGGTACATTGCATGTTTTCACGAAATTTTTAATGAAATGGGTTATTATTATATTAACTATAATAAGAGCGAAACAACAATTTTTAGAATTTTTGTCTGTCTGTCTGTCTATCTGTTCCGTTTTAACTCAAGAACCACTAAACGGATTTGGATGCGGTTTTTTTAATTGTCGTTCTAGTGACCCTGGTCAACACATAGGCTATAAGAGGTGTTCATATAATAACGCCCAAGCGGAAAACGGATTGCCAAGTCAATCTATGTATTTAAAACATAAAAGATTTTTAATATTGATATGGTCACTATAAGATGTTAGGCTAGCTAATTATGTAATTAATAACTTAAGACGGCCCCTTAAGTAGGGACTGAATAACTTAATCGACTTGGATTTACATGGCTGTCACAACTTTTTACGGTAGAAGAACTAAGTTGCAAGACTTGGTTTTTTTTACAAGTTTTGTTTTTTATGACATCTCATTTCTTTTTGTAGATAGTCCTAATTTTTTTCCTTTCCGGTACCTTCTACATACAACTGAAAATGTAACTTTGTAATCATATATATTTATGTATGCAGTTGGTATATCTAGAGCATTGGACCGAAATTGCAAAATATTTTAGTTTTTCCTTGATTTATACACTCAACACAAATTGTGTTCCAAATTTGAAGCTTCTATGTCTGCTAGAAGTGCCTTAGAGTTTTGATGATCGGTCAGTCAGTCAGTAAGTGACAAAATTGAGAAACTTTGACTAGTTATAATTCTTATACTACTTAAATTAAATTAAATTTGAAATATACCGTGTTTATACAATGCCTGCTTGGTTACCGAAAATTCAAGCTTCTAGTTTTATCCACAACGAAGTTATAAGGGGTCGAAAATGGCCTGAACTACTTCGAGAAAACGATGGTACGGCGTGCCGCTTTTTAGCTCGACTTCGCGGGGGCACTACCGTGCCCCCAGATAACGCAACAAAAGTTTAACTCTGCGATCCATTGATTGGTTAGCGTTATAATATAACAAACGAAAATAAAGAAGGGTTTTAAAAGCCCCAAAAAAAGACTTTTCTCTCCTGTCTAAGAGAACTAAGTAGGTATCAGTGTTTTATAGAACTGTTTCGGAGCTGATTGGCTTGTTTGTATCCAGGTGCGATAGTCCAAGTGTTCAAGCACCGGTTCAAGATCACCGGTTGCGACTTGTTCGTATACCACTACATAAGCGCTAACCTCGAGAAGTTCCCTCAGGAGGTAGTCGACAACGTGCGCAACTACCACATGAGGGAAGGCAACCTCAAGGACGAACTCAAGGTGAACCTTAATAACCCTCCTCTTTTCTACGGCACCAATTACTGTTCTAGGCCGATCTCATCAGGATTTAGGGACGTTGGGGCCCTTCGAACCGACGAACAAAGGTTCCGATGTAAAACAAGACAGGACAGAAAAGTTCTCGATGCTCGGAAAGACCAATTGAGGATAGCAAAGAAGGGACCTTTCAAACTAATGAGAACTTCCTTTTTGAAGTCGGTTAGAAAACTATTATCAAATTTTAAATTTAATTATGTATTTTTAAAACATGGTTTTCCATTGAAGGAAAAGAGGAGGGGAAAGAATGAATTCATGGATCAGGGGAGCTAGCATGGTGCCACTTTAACACCATTTTAAACACCATTTGACAGTAAATCCCATACATTTACTGTCAAAATGGTGTTTAAAATTGTGTTAGAGTGGTAACCATGTTAGACCAGCAGGTGAAAGATAAAGTAAATGGCGTGTCGTATCAAGAAGTTAATAAGAAGGCGGAGTGCAGAAGTGAATGGAGAAGATGTCACCGACAAGAGCACTGTTCTTCAGTAAAAACTAACGGTTTTCCAAAGAGTTGTTTATTTTTCAGGATGTCATCCGCGAAGAGGAGGCGGCTGATACCCGCGCTAGACTCGCGCAGATCGGTCTAGCTGCGGTTGCTGAACCGAACGCGATGGAGCGCTGTCTAACCGCCCTGGATGTGGAGGAGGGCAGCGCCGCACCGCCCCGCCCTCCTACACCACCGACTACAACTGATATAATCTCATATGAGGACAGTTTGCGGCTAGCCAGGCTGAGGTAAGCATGGACAAAAGCTAATTAGCGTCATAGAAAGTAGCGCAGAAGAAGCCCACCGACTAGTCGCGACTGGCATCGGTATAGTGTAGTCCAAAAGGCAGATATATATTATATAACACTAGGTTATACATAATCTGAACGGTCTACCCTATTACTGTGTAAAGGTAAACGACTCAAATCGTTAACAGTGTGGTTTAACCTGCTGGAAGCATCTAAGTTCCTACGAACGAACAATTGAAGTAAGAAATTCAATAACAAAGACGTGAAATCGCAAAAACTATATTGTCTCAAAGTTATGGATATATGAATATAATTTGCAATATTCCGCTAAACAATTCTTGTCGTGCTATTCAAAATACTCGTGCACCGCCCGCCCGCCCGCATAAAACATGCAACAAGCAAGCAATACGAGTATAAAAGCAAAGCAATCTTATATAACAAGCAAGAACAGAAGCAAAACACGTTTTCTTGCTTGTTATTTAAGATTGCTTTGCTTTTATGCTCGTATTGCTTGCTTGTTGCATGTTTTATGCGGGCGGGCGGGCGGTGCACGAGTTTGAATTTTGAATAGCACGACAAGAATTGTTTAGCGGAATATTGCAAATTATATTCATATACCCATAACTTTGTGATGGACTTCCGCAAGGTAACGCCTATTTCAATTAATTATATTGTCTCAGATAGGAAGAAAGTTTGCAAACATTTTTTTTCTGGAGCAACCACCTTAACATTCTGATTTTGTCTTCCAGCAAACCTACAAACGACAATATAGTACCTCTCAAAGGTATCCTGAAGTCCGGAACAGCAAAGGAAGATCATCAGAAGGTGGTGTGCTTCAGCGGACCAGCAGCCGATGAGCATCGGGAAATGAAGCAAAATATGACGTTCGTGCCAGGGGAGCAGCCGCACTTTAACGAGGACGAAGACTTCTGTGACAAATACAAGGACCCGGTAAGTATAATAATGGCCAATTTGACTACTACAAGATTCGTGGTTTAGTTTCATAATTATTTAAACAGCTACTTGAATACGATACATTAGTCAAATTTCGCCAGACTAGTTTCACTGTAATCGTACAGTTTCTTCGGAGGCAAACAGGGTTACACGACGGCTCCCCGTTTGGCACTCATCATGGCGTTGCGTATGTCGCAGTAAATTGGTTAAATCAGACACTCAACGAACACCCTAGACCAATAATTAAAGATCGACGTTTAACCAAGTCGCTAAAGTTCCGTCAGACAAGTGAGTGAACGAAACGTTTAACGAGTTGTCTAAACGTTCCTAGGAAACAAGACGCATTTCAACTTTGGTAGGGTGACCAAGATATTTTATTGGAAAAAAATGAATAGTAAAAAGACAACATGGCTTGTCTTATGTTTATTCATAAGGCGTAATGCCCACTTAGGTGGTGTGGCGTAACATCGATCTGACAAAGGCCACCTTTGCACGGCATATTAATAAGAAATGTACACGACGTACGCAAGTAGTAATGTCTAGATATGCCGATCAAGCACCTCTCAAATATTAAAGTCCAAAGACAATCGTAAGCCTACACGATAAATAAACGGAATCATTTTACTTGGGAGTACCCTAGTCCAGGAGAAGTGTAGAGCAACATTCAAAAGGATAAGACCCACCAAATGCCAACTCCATTAACAGCCCAAACGTATCAACTTGCAGAAAACTAGCAACATTAAACTTTTTACAGGATGCGCAAAAGCGTGCAGAGCGTCGTGCCAAAGACGAGTGCGCTTACGACATAATACCGAAACCTCCCGAAGGAGGCTCTCTAATCGAGGAAACCACAGAAAAATCCAAGTTGCCAGGATACCTAGGAACCCACGGGGTTGACTGCAAGGAGGTAAAGTTCTATTTATTCTAATTTTTAACATGATTTAAGAAGAGTTCGGTACCAGGTGGTCAACATTTTGTTTGGTTTTGCTGCGGATCCGTGTACCTATTTGTTTTGTTTTTTGGTCAGCCAGAGGTATCAATGTCACCCGCATGTTGCTGTGGTTTTATTGCCAACTGGATCTCGCAGTTCCTACAGGCACGGCAGCAATGTCAAGGAGGTAACAGATATGGATGGTAGTAACTTCATAATATTGAGATTGATAGTGATGGCATGGTTCGACAGCTTTAGAGTCTTTCCATAGACTAACCAGTGGGAGAAAATCATCCTTATTGCTCTTGGACGAATGGTTAACACTGCTGTTCGACACTGTTGCAATTATAACATAATCATTAGAATTAATGGGTTCTTACCACGATTATTCATTGATAACTCAGCACAGACTTTTGTTATTCCGCTTATAAAGCGTTCATTCTCATGAATATCCATTGTATCATTGATAACATGGATCACACTAACTAAACCTTGGTGGATAGAGCAAACGCTTATTTATCGAACCTACAATTTAGTCTACACACGTTTCAGATACCGGAATACATGCGTCTACCGAAGGATGTATACGAGCAAGTGAAAAAGCATCGCCGTGACCGTGTAGACATATCCCCAGCCGCGACTCGAGGGTTTGAATATCCTCGAGAGCCGTTCCCCCAGTTGGCAACCTGCATGGATTCCCCGCCAGAGGATACCGAGCCTTGTGTGCCACGTAAGGATGAAGACGTGGCCTTCGGGTGTCCACGGGTGGAGCCGGGCATGCCTTGTTGTGTTCCTGAAGATTGCCGGAATCAAAACCAGTAGTACATAACGGTACGGTCAATGCTTAGGAAGAGTTAGGATTTAGTAACTTTTAATGTGTGATATGGTCTAAGTGTGTGATGGCAGTTTAAAGTTCATATTAAGGGCTTATAATACCTCAATTCGTAGTCCTGCTCTAACGCTTCTGCTTTTTAACTGTCTATCTTACTCTAATCAGATGCCGCGCACGCAAAACATCAGTTATTTTGAAATCGCGGCTACACTGATGATTTTTTTCATTTTTATGTTGTTGTCTGCAGCTGCTTTATACTAATATCAGTTATATTATGCAAAGTTTCAGATCTAATTTCAAGTATTCATTGAATGATACCGGTTTATTGTACGGTTTGGAGGTAACTTTGTATTTTTTTTCTATCGAGAAAATTTAATGGAATCAAGTTTTCACCATTGCGTTGACTATAGAATTTGTCCTCAATAATATATCAATTTCATAGTGATTGTTGCAGTATTTGTTGGTATAAAGCAGGATCATCCGAAGCAAAGTGAGGTTTTATACACTCTTAAGTGTCATCTTTTGATTTCCGCAGCGCAGCTACCGAAAGGGAAAATTTATGTTTGTAATGAAATGAGTGATGTGAAACTAGATTCGATATTAGATTAAATTGATATTCTTATGTTCTGTCCAAGAAAAGCGCAGACCCACTTCATTATTGTTGTGGTATTAAAAGCGGGACAGGGGCAGTTTCTTTGATGGAACAAATCGTGGAAAGATCCGCTGATCCATATTGTAATAACAGTACATTTAATCAGCGGGAATTTCCCTGATGATACATCCGAAACTCGTAAATCGAGGTCGAAATACTAGTTTATATTAATTATTACATTGGGATTATTATTTATTTTTATGAAAATAAATTACAAATGCACTGAATTACAAAGCGAGGTAGTTAAGTAGTTTGTACTTGCTTAACTTTAAAATTTGTACGTACTTACATTTTTACTACGCTCAATATAAATGAAAAAAATTCAGTTGTGTTCAATATACTCTTTTATTTTAAATAAATAATGCAATTTTAAGCAATATGAAGCAAAAATAATTATTAAAATGATGTATTTATTATCTTATTTACATTATAATACAAATTATACAAATTCATCCTATATAAATACAAATAAAATGAAAAGCTTAATGCCCTTTGCTTTTGATGTAGTAAGTATTTAGAGCAAGGTTCCGCAATATGTGTCTCATATTAATTGTGTTATTTTACACTAACGGACCGGAATCTACAACATGATGAACACTTCATATACAGGGCAATTCACAATGACAAAAGATGCTAAATAAGATACAGTGCAGAAGGTGAGACTGTAGAATTGCGATTGTGTGCGTGCACACCATTGACATTGTGGAAAACAACTCTTATAGCAGTGTAGGCAAGGTCTGTTTTAAAAAAAAATATGGGTTGACTTTTATCTTTTCTTCTTTTATTACGATGTATACTTTATATTTGATTGATTTTTCAAAAATATACCAATTTTTACAATCGAGAAGGCTAATTCGACAGACTCAGAATATTCTCAGTCTATCGAATTAGCTTTCTCGATCGTAAAAACCCATTTTATCAGTCGAACTCCATAAATTTTTAGATCGAGTTTTAGAAATCTCGATTCGATTGATTCTCCAGAATTGCCCCCCTGGGCTTGCGTTTGCAGGAAACAAGAAAAAAAAACTTTTTGAATTTTCTACTATAGGACCTTTATACAGTACTCGGTATATTTATTTTTATTCTAACTTAGGCTACCGGTTTCGTATTACACATCATCGGGCCAACAAATGATTAATTATTTAACATGACAGAAAGAAAACAAAACAAAACATTGGTAACCGAACTGTTACCTGACAGTTGCACGAAAGTGTTTTGAAGCGCTTCGGAGTAATGCGAAAATCACACTGGGCCACCTGATTGGTGCAACCAGATTTGTCTTTCTCTTTTTTCTATAAAGATCTGTCTCTTTCTAATTAATGAGTGAAATTTCGCACTATGATCGCACGTTTTGAAACGCTTCCTAAGGTGCAAGCAAGCCACACAGAAACGACGCGGGCGCGCATCGAGCGCCCGGGTGTCATTCAAATTTCGTACGCATGAAAATAAAGTCGCAATTTGAGGTATGGAACGGACGCCCGTTCTACGCCTGACACCACCTGAAACATACCATTCGGTGTGTTCAAATTGCGACTTTATTTCCATGCATTTTGTACGAAATTTGAAAGACACCCGCGCGCTCGCACCGCTTCTGTGTGGCTTGAACCTAAGAGGGCTGGACTGCGATCTATTGTTTTACTATTATTTTAGTGACAGTGAGAATTGAGAGGGTTTAACTGCTTTCTCAATGTGGGCCATCCATAAGTTACGCCCCACGTTAAGGGGGGACAGAGCGTGAGATTGTGTGGGAATACATCATGTCACATTTCAGTATGAAAACAGGGAGTACTTAGGTATTCCAAGCAACTAAATAATTTCAAGGATTTACTTTACGACAAATGGAATGTAAGAATATTTTTTACATTGTAATTATACTGGGAGGAAATATGATAACCTTTTTCTTTCTAACAGGATCAATTCATGGATTTGGACAACTTTTACAATGTTGTCAACCTTCAAATCGCGGAAGAACCGGCCAAGTGCGAGTCGGACTCGTGCACGAAGGGTTCCGTACCATTATCTATAAAAACGGCAAAAATATCGTATCTGTTGTATGGGAGCCCCCTTTAATATTTATTTTATTCTGTTCTTTAGTATTTGTTGTTATAGCGGCAACAGAAATACATAATCTGTGAAAATTTCAACTGTCTAACTATCATGAGATACAGCCTGGTGACAGACGGACAGCGGAGTCTTAGTAATAGGGTCCCGTTGGTTACCCTTTGGGTACGGAACCCTAAAAATCAGCCTTTCCCTATAAAAGTTAACCTCGACCAAAATGTATCAAACACGTTTTTTTACCATTTCAGTGTTGGCCCCATAGTAGGTAAATGTTGCATAACAATGTGTAGAATACCCCGTTTTAAGTAAAAAATGTTGATACTATTTATTGTTGGCACTTGATGGAACTTGAAACGGTGAAACCGGTCAGGAAATTAATATTTAATAAATTGTTGAATAGTACAAGTGATTTTTTGTTCATCATATAAGTAAAAAGGTTAAAACCTTAACACCATATTATATAATCATTTAAATTGAAGTTAAATAATATTAAATAATAAATAACGCTACCCTGGATTCGAAATAAAATTTCCCAGACATGTCTCATACGAAATTCACGAAATTTTGCGAGCGTAATGAATGGATGACACATCGAGGGTTTTTAAGTTTGACAGTTAAAACGGAAATCTTTAAAGGAAAACCGTAGCAAAATCAAGCCTTAATTTTGAATACACTCGACAGTTTCTAAAGGAATTAATGATGTAGGCCTTTTGTATACGACATACACTTACACTATAACTCCTGTATCAAAACAAACAAAAGTTATTTGTCGTGTTTAACGGGTTGGCATCGCTGCAGCGATGAGTTGTGCAACGGTTGCAGCGATGGATTTGTGTTAAACGGCCATTCGTCAAAATGGCAGATAGCCTATACGCTGCAGAGATCAGCGAAAATTATTTGCGCTGCTCGATGCTTGCATCGATGCTTGTCAAAGTCATGTGAAATGGTCGTTTATAACACTTTGCAGCGGCTGCACAGTTCATCGCTCAGGGTTGTTAAACGCGACAATTATCTCACGAAGTCCGTTTGACTATGGTTGTAGCAGTAACGTGCACAGATAAGCGCTTTGTGTGTGTGTGGCGCGTTTTGTAGCGCTCTCGGGGTTACGCACACTAGAAAAAAAGTGCGCGTCCACCACAGACATATAATTATTACTAAGTAGGAGAACAAACATAAGGATTAAATAGCGTGGCAAGTTTGCATACAAAAAATAAGCTACATTTAGGCTTCATGGTACGAAGAAACGTATAAAAATGGGTTATTTTGGCTGGCTTATGCTTGGAACATATTTGTTCATTCCCAAACTAATCTCTAGTATATGTTTTGTTTGGAAACAAGCGATATTTGTATTTAAAAGAGCCCGAACTTCACTGAGCTAAAATTGCCACGCGTCGACTCTATGCGTTTGTATTGTAATGTTAGGTCTGCTACTTTATTATACGTCTGTGGCGTCCATGTACTACTACAACCATATCGAAAGGGACTTCGTGAGAAAATCCAAGTATATCAGTCGAATTTCGGTAGCAAATATGGCGTCACCAGCCAACTCACGTCAAATACACGACCACCAACACTATGACGGCCAACGTCACGAACATACCACCGAACAGAACGTACTTGTCCTGGGTGACCCGTCGCTCTATGAGGGAGATGGTCGCGTTGGACAGTCCCAGGGTGTTGGCCAGGTCGATGATGCGTCTGTGAGCGCCTTTAAGGGTCTCCCTGTTGTATTTCAAGGTCTCCAGGATGTTCGAGCCTGGAAGAAGAGAGAGGACATAAGTTGACTGAGAGCGGCGAACAGAAAAACATAGAAGTATAAACATAGTATTATTTGGAAATGGTACCAGACATACGAAAGGGCAAAAGGCATATGATTGGTTGGCACTGTGTGTCATACGACACTGGGCCAGCCGTGATTGGCCGACTCATAGAGACTGTAAAGCTATTGGAGCCGTCGCCATACTAAACTGTGTTCAACACAGTTTTCGTGGGGTCATTTTTAGGGTTCCGTACCCGAAGGGTAACCAACGGGACCCTATTACTAAGACTCCGCTGTCCGTCTGTCCGTCCGTCTGTCACCAGGCTGTATCTCATGAACCGTGACAGTTAGACAGTTGAAATTTTCACAGATGATGTATTTCTGTTACCGCTATAACAAAAATACTAAAAAACAGAATAAAATTTATATTAAAGGGGGCTATCATACAACAAACGTGATTTTTTTGCTCGTTTTTGCTCGATATTGGTAACGGCAACAGGTAGACGCTTCATTCATAGAATATTTAGTTATGCAACGTGAAATTGAAGTCATTTTGCTAACGAAAACTGGTGATTGTACTCGTCCATATGAACAACTTTTACTATGAAACCAACCCTGAAATCGTGAAAAAAAAACAGCTGTTTCATACATTTGGGTCGAGTAGGTATTTAACTTTTCTATGAAACAGCTGATATTTTTTTCACGATTTCAAGGTTGGCTCCATATTAAAAGTTGTTCATATGGACGAGTACTATAGCTTGGCCATAACTGCTGTGCACTCTCTGAGGTATGCGCGGCGAGGCGGGGGGAGGAAAGGAACTAGCATGAGTTCACCTGAGATCGATATTGTCGGATTTTACGAGATTGGATTACAATATTTTTAAGGATATAAACTTTATACATTTATTAGGAAATATGATACTACTATAAGGTAAGCGAAATAAGTAGCTAAGTACGTTATATTAAAATTATAATTTTCATTTCAATATGGCGTGTTTTATTAAAAAACTAAACATATAATTCAAATCAGCATCGAAATCAAATATAAAAAGGTATAATTTTAATTTATCGTACTTAGTAACTTGAATGATGTGAACTCATGCTACTCTTTCTTTTCCTCCCCCCGCCTCGCCGCGCGGCGCAAAGGCGGTGCACAGCGGTAACGGTCAGGCTATATCACCAGTTTTCGTTAACAAAATGATTTAAATTTCACGTTGTATATTCACTTTAAAATAAATAATTAAATTAATATATAAGGGGGCCTCCCATACAAGAGACATGATTGTTTGCCGTTTTTATAGATAATGGTACGGAACCCTTCGTGCGTGAGTCCGACTCGCACTTGGCCGGTTTTTCAACACAATCATGACGTAAAAGGGGATTGTTTCAATTACTTTCGTCTAGTAGTTCGGGACCTACACTACATACCCTGATCAAATAGCCCTAATGTGGATACGAGTTTAAGGTGGTCGCTCCGTGTCTCGTTCCCAAACAAACACTTATGATTGTTTCTCTTATTTTAGAACAAAAAGTATTAAATAAATGTGGTCTATGACACAATGCGCTAATATTTAAATGTCAATTAGGCCTTTCTAGCAAACTATAAACACACTTTAAAGTTGTTGTGCAGGATTATTTACAAAATAATGCATAAAATAACCTAGTTGTTGTAAAGGTGATACCCTTTTTCCTTAAAATAGGATGTTCTACCCATCAATATGAACAACTTTTACTATGGGGCCACTGAAATCGTGAAAAAAATATCAGCTATTTCATACATTTAGTTTGAGTAGGTATTTAACTTTTGTATGAAATAGATGATTTTGTTTTCGCGATTTTAGGGTTGGCCCCACAGTAAAAGTTGTTCATATTGATGGGTAGAATAATTTCCGTTTCAAGGAAAAACGTTATAATCTTCACAGCCTGTATCGTTAACATTAAAGTAATGTCGCATAGTGAGATAAACGACATTTATTTGGTACATTATAATTGTGCGTTTGGGGATGAGACCTATCGCAACTAGGGTTGCCAGGTGAGTCGCGAAAAAATACCGGACAACCCCAACCTTTGTATGCTAGGCTAGGTCGCAAAAAAACCTTGTTTCTTTTATACTAATATATTTATTTTCATAAATCAACCTCACATAAATCAACAAAATTAGTACGAAATATAATGCAGTCATGAAATTGCAGTCTACGTATATTATAAAATCTACGTAATTTCCAATGAACAAATAAAAGTTGAACCATTCTTGTAAAACTAATTTATGTTTTTTACCTTTAGGTGGTAGAGCTGATGCTGGGCTCGACTGTGGAGGTACCACCATCTTACTCGCAAATCCTCCCGAAGTTATTCGGGGGAGAGTAAGAGAACAGCTCTCAGGCAAAACCAGGCGGCCCACCATTGCCTGGGACCGGTGGATGGCGGTATATCCATCCCCAATTGCCGGGCCATTTATAAAATAGACTGGTGACGGGCAGCGGCGTCACTGGTGCTAGGGTTTCGGCACCGCGCTCACCAACCCGCCTGCCCAGCGTGTGTGAGTATGGGCATTTCTTCCAGGAGGACCCCCAAGAGTGGCGAAATCCTGGAAAGGCCTATGTCCAGCAGTGGACGAAACAGGCTGATGGATGGATGGATAGGTAGTACCTACTTACTTCTTTTTAACCTATTTTACATTTGACCCAACCGCTTTCATTAGTGTTTTATTTGATACAACACGTTCTTTAAAATCAGTGCAGCTCGAGTTTATGTTGAAGACAGCGAGCGAGGAGTGCGCGCGAGTTTTGCGTTTGAGGGATTTCATATACCTACTTTTGTAGGCGCTTGTGACCAGTAGTACCGACTTTCCTCAAAATACCGAACATTGTTCTGTCCGGTATGACCATTTATATTTTACCGGACAGGCCTCCAAAAATACCGGACATCTGGCAACCCTAATCGCAACCTTTTACTCAATAGAAACTAAAGGACGCGAGTCCTACTCGCGCTTGACCGGTCAATTTTGCAAAATCTTTGTTCCATTTATAGACCTTCATTAGATACCAGTTGCTCTAATATGGCACAGATCGACTCGACCACATCGAAGCAGCCAGCCATGACCCTGCAGTCACTCTGAGGTATTTAAATCCATTTACAGTAAGCAGTTTGTTCCTTATAAATAATTACGAGAATTACGAGTGACCTGAGAACTTAACTCGATCACTCTCTGACATTCAACTATTAAATTAAATGATGAGTAACTTTCCATGATGGGATCTTTAAATAAAATTTTGTTTTGACAAAGCAGGAAAAACATGTATTAACATTAATGTAAATCAATTCCGCACTAATCTGTATTTGTCTATTCAATTACCTTACAGCAAAGCAAAGGGGCAGAATTTCCTCAAAAAAAAAAATTGAACATACTTTGTTCAAAACTAATAATATGACTCTTCCTAGACAGGACTAAAATCGAAAATGTTTCAATGAACATTGAGTATATCTTTATAAAAATATGAAAAAATAAAATAAGTAACCAGAATTTTTGCAAATTACGGATTTAAACATGCATAAGTGAGTTTTATCAAGTTTTATATTTTTATTTATTAATAAACAAAAACAATTAATATAACCCATTAAAAATTATCATCGGAAGCTGTTATTAAAAATCAGACTAGATATAATACCTATATAATTTAAATGTATCGTCTCACACGCACGTCCAAACATTATTTTTCAACTCACTTGCTTATAAAGTGGCCCTTATTTCAGCGTGTTTAGGGTCATAATGCAGCATATTAAACACGCGTGCGTTTTACTTTACATTATCGCACTAGGGATTTAAACATTAACATTACAGTATTTTTTTTAAATCTTAGCAAAGAGTTTTGATGTCTTGGGAAATAGTAAAGTTTTTGCGAATAAATAAACTGTCTCAGTTAAAATGTAATAAATAATCATTTCATTTTATCAAATTATTTATATTTATCCACAAATTAACTCAAATTTTTGTTGCATATACAAAAATATTCAGTTTGTTAATATTTAATTTTGTTTGGCGGAAGCCACTTTCATATGCGGCGCATAAACAAAATATTCTCCGCCGCCATTTTTCAAAGAAAATTGTCAATTCATAGCTGTGGTTTCGATTAATGTGAAAAAATAAGACAGTGAAATTTTATTATTTTTCCTCGCTAGTGTGTTGAAAACGTCGTATGAAACGCGTGAGCATTAGACATTACACTCTCGGCTCCATTTCGCCCCACACTGGTTCCATATCACGAAATCGTGGACTTAAGGGTAAGTCAATTTGAAGGTCAAGGAATCGAACAGATTTTTTTTTCACAGATTTTCACAGATACGTGTTAGGAAAGAAAATGTTGGCCGTGACTTCCTCAATGACCTATAGTAAGTTTCATTTTAAATAAACATGAAGGCCACAAGTAATTGACAAAAACATTATTTTCTTCATACAAAAAATAATTCAATATTTTTTTTATGAAAGTAATGCGTATTACAGAAAAACTACTTCAGTAAAAGGTGTTTGTAATAGCTTCTGCAATCTACAAAAAAAAAACAGTTCGATTCCTTGACCTTTTCATTAAATATTTTCAAGTCCCTGTAGCTCCCAAAGCGCAGATTTTCGCAGATAATTGTTAGGAAAGAAAATGTTGGCCTAGACTTTCATGACCTGTAGTAAGTTTCATTTTAAATAAACATGAAGCACGCAAGTAATTGACAAAAACATAATTGTCTCTATACAAAAATAATTCATTTTTTTTTCTATGAAAGTAATGCTTATTTCTGAAAAACTACTTCAGTAAAAGGTGTTTGTAACAGCGTCAGCAGTCTACCAAAAATACAACATCAGTTCGATTCCTTGACCTTTTCACTAAATATTTTGTGAAATTTTTATTTTGTTTGTAAAAGTGCCTGTAGCTTCCAAAGCGCACATTTTCGCAGATAAGTGTAAGGAAAGAAAATGTTGGCCGTGACTTCCTCAATGACCTGTAGTAAGTTTCATTTTGAATAAACATGAAGCACGGAAGTAATTGACAAAAACATAATTTTCTCCATACAAAAAATAATTCAATATTTTTTTTCTCTGAAAGCAATGCATATTTCAGAAAAACTACATTTATAAAAGGTGTTTGTAATAGCTTCAGCAGTCTATAAAAAAAATCAGTTCGTTTCCTTGACCTTCAAATTGACTTAACCCTAAGTCCACGATTTCGTGATATGGAACCAGTGTGCGCCCTCGCCTTCGGCTCGGACTGCAAACCCACCTCGAATGTAATGTCCAACGCAGCTCACTTACATCATAATGTACTGATAATTGTGACTCCGATCGACAGTGGATCGATACAGGGTTATGGTATGGAGTATCGATGTCGCAGGATTAATCAGAAAAGATAGATCAACGCGAAAATCCTAGGATGATTGCAAAGGTCTGTATAATTGAAAACTAAGAAAGAACTTCGTAGCGTTCCAGCATGATTTGTTTGCTTTTCAACAAAAAGTCCAAACTAGGTGCGACGACGAGAAAAACGAGGAGCGTTTAGTTGGGTTACGTGTTACGTTGATAAAGAAGGCGAAGCGAGGTGAACCCTTTAGTTCTTAACTGAAAGTTTCCAGTTATTCGGACATTTACAACAATGCTAGGAATTTTAATTCGCGACAGGCGGGAGTGCGGGCCATTTCATACTGATATGTACGAGTATGTACTCGCCCGCACGCCCGCCATGTCGCGAACTATAGGTACGCAATGATCTGTTTTTAGTGTTCCGTAGTCCGACAAGGAACCCTTATAGTTTCACCATGTCCGTCTGTCCGCGGCTTAGCTCACAGACTATTAGTACTAGAAAGCTAGTTTGGCGTGGCGTGCGTGAGTATACATATTAATCACGCCGACAAACGGTAAAATAAAATCGTGAAAAAAATAATTTTTAAGTTAAGGGTTCGTCATGATTTTTTTTTCTCATCTATTCCATAGCAGAGAATATAAAGTACTAGCTTTTGCTCGCGGCTCCGCCCGCGTGCTATTCGGTTTAACGACATGCTTTTTTCGGGGATAAAAAGTAGCCTATGTGTTAAGTTAGGGTATAAGCTATATCTATTCTAAATTTCATCCAAATCCATCCAGCCGATTCAGCATGAAAGAGTAACAAACATACACACACACACATACACAAACTTTCTCCATTTATAATATTAGTGTGATAGTGTTATTATTTCGTTCTCATTGTGTGAAAAAAAAATTGTGGGTGTGTGAAAACCATTATTCAATTTAGGGATCCGTTGGCGAAATATTAAGTTTTAAAGTGAAAATTTTAGTTAGAGTGGAGCGTCCCCCCCCACCCCCCACCCCCGCCTGCCGGCTAAACGGTTGTTTATAGAAATGCAAAAAAAATCACAGAAGTAGTACAACATATTATGTTTAATGAATTTAGAAGAAAAACTATCACAGCTAAGTAGGCTTTACAGGTTTACGAGTACAGGTCGCGCCAAACTTAAAGGTTTTCTGAATAATGATTATGCGTTCCGGCAGCGCGCGGAGCAATCATTCTAATCTGGACTTATGTTGTCAGAAAGTCTAGATTAGTTCAAAATCACTCGATAAGATCATCGTACGTCATGGGCTTACTATACAAAACTCTCGAGCAAAAGTTAGTAAGTAATATATTATAGAGCTGCTGGGTAACCTACTAGTAAAAAGTTCCTGCGGGAGAATCTTTTCGCCAATTTAAACTGCCTCAAACGTAATTAGAAGGCAACTTCATTATGAACCTGATGATAGGATTAACTCATGACTTTTCCATGAAAATGGCGCTGGCGCCTCCCTTTAATTAAAACGAATTAATTATTTCATTATCCAGTACTTTCCAGGGACTGGAGCGGTGAATAAATCCCCGAAGTAAGAATTTCGTCTTGGCGTTGCATGTATTATGAAGAATTTAATTAAAGGGTAAGGATCTAAAGCCTATTAGTAAGGAATATACTCGGGTTTTGTGAAAGGTACGGTACTCAAAAGAATACTTTAGGTTTCGGTGAAAGGTTGATCTCTAATACAATCTCTACTGAAATCGTTTGAAATTCAATCGTACATTTATTCGTATTTGGATTTATTTTATATTCCTGGATAGTATTATTATTTACGTATAATATAATAAAAGAGATTCAAGATAAAATTATAGGCAAATTATATCATCAAACGGAGTGACAAAAGTATTTTTTGTGAAAAAAGGGTGAAAATTTCGGCAAAGTGTATCAACATCAGGGACTCATTTTTGAACGGTTTATCACCGTATACAAATTTCAGTACAGGTTAATATAACCAAATACTTTCTACACTTATTAAACTGTGCGTCGTCTCATTTTGGTACCGAAAACAAGGCGAGAGCGTCATCGTGTAGGCGCGTTGCGCGGGGCGGAGGAGGCAAAAAAGACACGAGCCAAAGCCAATCAGACCCCCGTTCATTAATTAATACTTTCGCCAGGCTCCAACACTGACAGCAGGATAGCGTATATAATTTTCAACGCGTGCGACAGAGATGCTAATAGAATCCGTGTCGCGACCACTAGTTTATGAACGCGCCTAAGGAAAGGGCAAATTTCGATACAGTAATTGTATACCGGTACTTCAACCTCAAACCTTCTTGAGCCGCAAACGCGAAGGTATCGTAAAAAAACGGTACGACGTAATATCGACATTTTAAACAAGATACCGTCTAAATTGGCGTAGTTACAAACTACTGTACGTCGTATCACTCTTTTCTTTATCATAGTTGCATCTGCTAACGTTCAGAACGCGTTATGGCTATTCATTAATCATCAACGTGTACTCAGGAAAGTCACGACGCGAATTTTGCCTTGTGGCTTTTTATGAGTAAATGATAATGATAAGTCACAACGCGTTGTGGCTGTTTTAACAAGTGCCACTACACGAATATCACGTCGTGGTACATCTAGACACGGGGTAGCGCTTCCAGGGCCAAGTTCTAAAAAGAAAACGCCGGCGCACCAGCCGCACGCATGTCATTTAAGGGACCTCGCAAGTACCTAAAATCCAACAAGGATTTTGCAAGGACCCTGGCAAACGTTCTTATAAAACAACGTTGTACATGTCATGACTGAAGGAACCTCGGCACGAAATCTGATCCCAGGCCCTCAATTCTGGAAATTGCAAAGACAGATTGCGGGTGACATTAAAAGGGATTTTGTACGGACGTGTGTTGATTTTTTTGATTGAAAACTTATAGTGTGCATTTTTTATATCACATAGTTCAAATTTAATGTGGTTTAGCCACTCAAATTTTTATAGCATGGCATTTATCAAACTTTATACAAATATCGAATGACTGATATTGCGCATGCGAAATGATGCCGGAATAGCCACCCAGTTCTCAGTTCTTTTTCCTGACAATCCTTCACTGCCTCTGTACTGTGCTCGGCCCCTTTGTCACATTTATGTTTTTGATGGGTTAAAGTGACCACAATGCGTTGTGGGCGGTTTTATCGCCAATGAGCATTTTCGTACTTTGAGCCTTACACATTGTATCTTCAGCACATGTATCCCCAACGGTGTGCCAGTAATGTTACAGTCTGAATCTTAGGGCTTATTATTTTTTGTTGGCGAAACACTGATTTATACTGTATTTCTTTGTTTTTCCTAGTTTATCGTAATTCTGTCTATATATATTTTAACGATTTATAATAAACTAGGCTTTGTTACTTCAGGAACACTTTTATAGGCTTTATATTGACCAGGATCACTACGATGATAATAAAAAAAACCGCATCCAAATCCGTGGTGTGGTTCTCTAGTTAAAACAGAACACACATACAGACGAAAATTCAAAAATATATTATTTTAGCTTTAATACAATACAAATAAAATTCAATTTAAATTTTGAATAAATATTCTATGTAGAGACACGACTTTTTTACTACTTTATTATTAGAAATGTAAAACAAACAAAAATAGACTAAGTGAGATAGTTGCACTAAAAACCGGCTTAAAGGCAGTTCCGCGCCACGAATCTTAAACAGGAAAACATCCAAGGTCATCCTAAGATCGAACGAAATATTCTCTGTCTCATAAAACATTAACAAAGCTGTACCACATTATCATATCTAAGTTTACACGTGCAAGTTACTCCTGAAATTGTAGGATTGTGTTCTTTTGAAACAGGGGATTTATCTCGGTTCGCTGTACATACTAAGCCATTAAAGCAACCGTGTGTTAATTATACTTGATTCTCAGTAGCTTGTTTAGTCTCGCTTAAGGTAAACAAACCTAAGTCACAAGTAAAATTCAATTTTATATAGCTCATAAAGTCGTTGTGGTCGCCCGCATCCGTGGGTATTGGATTACCTAATTAAGAGTAGAAAATTTAATAAGTGACGCATTTATTGTGTTCTCGAGGCATCTGGACTTGAAAGGAGTTAGAAAATTCGTTCGAGATGACCATGTGGTAAGTCCTACACAGTTCACTTTTATATTTAGGTTTGCACTGTTTGTGTTACTTTGGTGCACGTAAAATGTTTCAAATTAAAGGCATTGAGATTTTTACCGTTTTTCACGTAATATTGCGTACAATACGATATGAACAAGTACAAGGTATGAATTTCCGTGGCATACTAAGTTACTTGCCAACCAGCATGAAGTTAGACAAGTGTTAATGACGTCAGTACAGCTCAGAATCTCTTATCTATAGAAGATCTTACGGTGAAGCTATAAAGGTCAATTTAACTTGTTGCGGTAATAAAATAGGGTGACTTGTGACCTTTGGTTTCTTTATAAATGACCAGGAAAATGTTTTACCTGGAACTGAAGTCGAGGAATCAGCTTATTTTATTCTCGTGAATTTATGGAGAGTAGACCCAAATTATAAATAATACGCACCTTTGCAGATACATGAAAAATTTAAAATATTCTCATTTGAAATTCAGTATTGCAAAATAACGAAATAAAATGTGCCTCGTGAAAATATTAAAGATGGTACGGACAGAAGCCAATTTCAATATTCTAGAAGTGTTTAATCATTGTGAAGATAAATTAGAAACAAATGTAAAGACAAGAATTTTAAAAAATTCCTCGGGCCATTCTGGTTTGTAATGCACTCTAATAATAATATTTAGAGTATTCAAAAGCGATGGATTTCGCATTAAAAACATAATCATTGTGAAGATATCTCAGTAAGAGAGTGAGTGTCAAATTTAAACATTTTTGGATGGTAATATCTCAGATACTATTTATGCTAAATGTATGAAATTTGGTATACTACTTATATGTTATATATAACAGTAGAAAGATCTTTCTGTGACAGCAAAATCGGTGCTGAGCTTCTTTAATATGCTCCTATCAAAGTGTCAGAAATGTCCCTAATTATTTTGGAGTAAACATTGCACTACATTCCGAAATTTTGGCGGTGATACACATACAAGGCGACTTCTATGTAACCCCAGCCAAATTAAAATAGAAACTTAGAATAATAGTAATCAAGCGATGAAACCTGTTTTTATTACGAGCTTTTTGTGAGTTATACACATTATTTATATAAGGTGGCTTCGGTTAATATAGCCAAATTCATACTGGAGCAAACAGGGTCTTGAAACCTTGGTTCTGACCACTTAGAGTCTCCAGCATGAATTTGGATATATCAACCAAGTCACCGTATACATTTGTTCAAACATTGCTCGCGCTACCAAAGCCCTGCGTAAGACAAAATAATTTGACCATGTGCGATTCAAACTCGCGCACAAAAGGTTCCATCCCACCATACAAAATGGGTACGTAACCCAAAAACTTTATGATAAGAGTAAATAACAACAATAAGATGCTGCAGCAACATCAAGGCAAGGCGACAAAAAACAAGATAAATGACAAATAATTATGTACAAAAATTACTTGTATGTTTACTACCGTCTGTATGATAGAGCTGAAATTAATAACATTGAAAAAATGCAAGGTTTCTTGTATGCAACCTGCATGCCCTAAAAAGCGTGCATTTGTGCCCGAAATAGGATAGGGCTTACCACCCATCACGTTGGAACGTAATAATCGACAACATTTCAAATTAATAATTGATGCAAAAGTAAAAACCATTTCGAGATATGGGCTTTCTCAGCATCACATTTTTTTTTCAGTATTAAATCGTGATTAAATAAAGAGATATTTCCAAAAAACTAAAAATATGGTAAACACAGGATTTTAAAAACAATTTCCTTCTCTTTTAAGTTCATTTTATTTTTTTTTAAATCAACTGTCATGCCATGTGGCAGCAGACATAAACATGCCAAGTTTTTTTTTTTTATAATCCTTTGGCAATGAACATTGACTTTTGAAATCCTCAGATTCGCATCTTACATCTTTTTAGAATGAGTGAATAAGAAAACATTAAATTATGCAGGAAAAACATAAAATAAAACTAAATAAAAAAATACATAAGCTTCTTTTTTACGCAGACTTTCAATATAAATATTAAAAACAAATGGTAAACTAAAATGAAATGTTGTCGATTATCGGTGAAACGCGGGCGTACCGAATGTGGACTGTAACTTGCATTTCGCATTTCACACTGGGAAACACCTCTGACACTTCCTCGGGGATTCATGTCGTAACGATATGTTTATGTATGTTTTATAAATTACTCGGAAATGTAGCTAAGAGTAAGTATATAATTTACAGCGAAATGTATCGCTTTGGATACTCTTAACATTACCAACTAGAAAAGATTAACTGAAACAAATTTCAAGTTAGATAATTATTTTGATAAAATACCTCGGGACAGGATTTAAGGTAAATAATGTTTAGAGGTCAAAAGATAAAATATTTTACGCGATTACGTAGGAAAATGCTTTTAATGTGTTATGGCGTTTACAGATTTTTCTCGATAAATAATTATTTGATTACACTTTTATGATAGTCGTCAAAAATAGTATACCTACTATGAGCATAGTTTTTCTATACTAAATAACTAACTAACCTTGTTGAAACTTGCAAAACAATGAAGGAAAACATTGCACACCAAAAGCATGATTTGCGCCCAAAAACTAGTACTAAGATATACATATTATGTTCTATTCTTCCATAAAATATGTATGTAGTAAGAATACGTGATATTCATAAATTTACTGAACCGAACTACTGTTCGTTCTCATAACTCATAATGAAGGAGTTTGAAGAAGGGTGTTGGTGGATTTTCCCACCAGTATCACATAAATATTTACAAGCCATGACGTAATCAAAGCATCACACATACCAGTGTGCAGCATCTCGTCGACGCCCCGGTGCGAGTTCTGCAAGGAGTTCTGCTCCTGGGCGAGGTGGTCGACAGTGATCTCCGTGTGGTCGTGTCCGAACCTCCGACTGAGCAGCTGGTCACGCTCCGTGCGCTCCTGCTCGCGGCGCCTGCGCCGGTTCTGCGCGTTGGTCAGCGACGCCTGGGAGGAACATCGATACTTACTAAGGATAAAAGTTTTAAGATAACTGTTCTCTATGACAGCTTTTAAGTTTCCTCGAGCTACAGAACAGCATGAAAATTTAATTAAATTAGATATTATTACCGAGAAAGACAGACAGACTTAGATCAAGCATAATTCTAGTTTGATAAATTATATGAGTATGTCAGTTGCTTCTAAGACCAGAACCATTTTCACAAGTCAGGAACAGTTTTTTTTCAACAATAATCAATACCAGGTGTAGAAGCAAAGGCAAGAATCCTTTAAGGGTATGTTAGTTTGATCAGTAAAGATATTTTTTTAAATACTGGGATCTCTAAATAACGTACCAGTACTTCATAATAATATGATTTTCTTTACTCAAAATACACTAATCGCGTGGACACCCTCACGGTCGCTAGCCTCTCGGATGAGGGGTGTGGGTTGCGGGGTGCAATTAGCTCTGTGGGGCGGCCGGTGAGCTGCATAGCTTAGAAAAATGATGGAATTTTTGGTGAAAATTAAAGGTATTTTTTTTTTCTCGTAATTCATACCCTAAAGGGATTCTTGACTTTGCATTTACACCCTGTAAATGTTCAAATTATAAATCAAATAGTCTATTTTGTAAAATAGATACATAAAGTATACTTTCTACAGGTCAATTTACGATTAGATTCAGTCATTGGTTATAAATTAGTTATCTAATTTTATATGAGAAAAAATATTTTGTTCTTATATAAAATTGAAGGATGAATAATGCCTCAGTTTTCTTTTAACAAATGGGGTACAGACATTAAGCGCAACTCATCCTTAATAAATTTGATAAGGTGCAGTAAGTAATTCTTGAACTTTTATAAATATACTTTTTTAAATCTGTATAATGGATGAGCCACAGCCTGAACTAAGATCTATTGTTTTACCATTAATGAGAGTAATAAGGGTTATTAAGCTAAATACAATATTAAGCAGGGATAGCATTATTTAGTTTGTACAACCTGTATATGTTTGTTATCATATTTTAATTGATCAACTCGCATCTTCGCCATTGGCCTTTGGTTTATGGCAGTCTTGAACACGAATATATCTAATTTTTCACAGTTTCTGAAATAAACAATATCATTAATAAAATATGACATTGAAACAACAGGGCCCCGTGGGAGAAAAAGATTTTATTATAAAGTGAATAAAAATATTACAGATAGGACAACTAGTCACGTTAGTGTCGATTCGGTGTATCGTGAATCATGACTTTAACTTATTTGACAGGACTATCCATAAGCGTTGTCCTTTTCTTCTCTATACAATACAGAAAGAAAAAGACAGAATGCTTGAATTTAGTTTGGTTGTCAAATAAGTTGTGTTACACTGAATTGAAAATGTCTTATTGTTTGTTTAACTTTTTTTTCCATGTCCGAAATGGTGACATTTCCTTGCCATTATTTTATTTACGTGTTTGAAGAGGTGAAGATGTTATGGCATAAGAGAATAAGCAAAGAATTTTTTTGAATGGTTCTAGAGAAGGATAAAATGATAAATAAATTCAAGATCATAATTGGAGATGAGGACAGGTTATTAAATATATCTGGATTGTCTATATCCACATGATGGAAGGTTTGACAGTGACATTTAAGAAGAGCACTGAAGAGTAGGGAGCTTTGCATTACTTTATCGGTGGCCAAAGTGGGACAGCAAAAGCAAAATTGGCAGTGTAAAAGCATTGGCTCCTATACTTACATATTGTAATGAATTTTTAGTATGGCAAGAAATGCACCAAAGTAAATGCAGTGAAAAGTTTTTTTGAGTTTCTTTTAAAGGGCTTGGTTTTGGTGTTTCAACGGTTTTGTTTTAATATGCAGAGTCAACTACTTATCTGATCAATCTAAAATTTGGACACATGTTTTTACAGACCTTTGTCTATCCGTTGTCAGGTCGGTTTCCTGATTGGAGAAATTTCACTGGATAGATTTTATTTTTGAGAAGGATGCCTTTTTAAGTAATTAATTCGTTTTATGTCTAAGCGGCTTGAGTTTTATGTCTGAAATTACTGCTATAACAAGAAAACATGGTTTATTTTCCGATGTCAGGTGAAAAAACTCCTACATCAAATACTTTTTCGTAAAATACAGAAAAACCTCAAATAATCAGTGCTGGCACAGCGAGCATTCTAATGTAGACTTTCTGACAACATACTGCAGTTCAAAATTGCTCAGTAAGAGTTATCGTGCACTAGGGGTAAAATGTACTTAACACTTGTAAATTTGGAATATTAAAGGCTTTATTATTATTATTATTTATTATAGGGGTAAGGCCTTAATAGTAAGATAAAAAGATTCATAAAACCAAGCGTAGTTTCTAATTTAAGAGTACAAAACAACCACACCCGATTTTTCATAGAAAAAACTTAGCATGAAATGTATAGATAGAGTAAGCTCTTACGGAATTATTGTTTATTTGGAAAAATAAAGATCAATCACAAATTCTGTTATTTTTGCCTTGATAAATATTGATAAAGGGCTTGTTATGATGAATGTATAACTTCCTTATAAGTATTTTAAGTTGATTTGACCAAAATTGAGAGCTGATAGAAAAAATCTGAGTTTAGCTTACCCAATTTTGTAGACGAATAACAAAAAAATATTCAAACATCAAAAACCATGTTGCCCTGTGTAATCCAACATGTTAAAAAATGTCCGCGATTTAATTTGTAGGTATTGATACGTGGCAGAAAATGCACGAAAACTCAACATAATTAATTGAATTATAAGCGATCTTCCATGGTCTAATTGGGCTGAATGGGTGCCACATATTGTTTAAAAATTTCGGCAATGCTAGGTTAATTGACCATATTTGTTGGCATTTATTAACTTCACACACTTAATTTTAGCGAATTATGAATTGAAAAGTTTTGGAAACATGATAATTTAATAAACTTACGCATTAATTGCATTGATTTTAGTTTGAATAGCGTTCTCGACATCTTCACAGTTTACTGGCTCTTTTTCCAATTTGTGAAATAGATCTGAAGCTTCTTGTATTAACTGATTTGTTTGGTGATATAAAGATTCCATTTTATCAGGATATAAACACAAAAACGCCTAAATTTTAGATGTTTTTAAGTATTTGTTGTTGTTTTGCCAATCTTGCAACTCTAACCTCAAGCAAGAAAAGAACAGAACTGTCAACTGTACTGTCAAAGTGTCAATTTTTTTTTTCGTCCCGTTCTTGCAGGCAAAGGTACATATCTACAGCGCGTTCCGATTCAAAACATAATCGATTACATCCCGTCTACCGTCATTCCGAGTCAACGTTAGCCCGATAACGATAGCCATATAATGGTTGTTATGACGTCATGAATGACATCATTAAGGCGGCCATGTTGTGCTATCATCGCCCATGCTTCTGAGCGTAAGAACTTTGAGTGATCTATCAAAAGTGACAGCTGGCTGGCGGCAATTTCAAAAAAGGGTTTATTCTTAGTATAAGAGTTTAATATTAAACGATGATTCAGAGTTTTTAGTTCACTTCGTGGACCTAAGTTTACAGTACCAAATAATTACGAGCCCAGAAAAAGGATTTTTGACGAAAGAACAAACCAACAAGTAATGATTGCTCTCAATGAGGGGCAAACAACACTTGCACAACACGTAGTTGAAGTATACCCTTTGTTGGTATTCACGTAACGTTATCAAATTTCTTAAAATTGTGTTTAAGGTTAATTTTTCTGTCACTGACAAGTATAATCATCCACGTCGTGTACAAAAGAGTTCCGAATGGATCATAAGTTTAAGCAGCGATGGACGCCATTTCCCATTCGGAATGACTGGATGGGCGTGAGTAGTTATAGCACTGCTATCCCCATTCGGAACCAAGTCACTTTTTAAAGATTAAAATTTTGCTTGCTGTCAGACAATCGACAACATTACAAATTAATAATTGGTGCGAAACTAACAACCATTTCGAGATATGGGCTTTCTGAGCATCATATTTTTTTTTTCATTCTGCATTTTTGCAATTTTGCAAATTTTCCCGCTAATTTTGTTTTTCGCTATATCTCCGGAACTAGTTGTCCAATTCTAATGCAGTTTTGGTTTTCTAAAACTAAATAAAATTTCCTACAAGAAAAAATTTTTTTTTTCTTGGGGTAAGATGGGTGGGGGGGTGGGGCTTTCTCCTTGAAAAAATCTTAGTTATATATATGAATATATGTATGTATACTATACCTATATATATAGGTATATGTCTTTTCAAATTTTATAATATTGTAAAAAAATATAAAGAATAATAAAAAAAATATAACTCTATACATATATTTAAAAAAAGGAAGATTTGGGCCTAGAATAACAATCCACATTTTTTTTTAAATATTATTATAATTTTTTTTTTATTGCTCATCTTAATATTTTCGAAAAATACCCATATCCCTAGGTTTATAATATATTAACTAACAATAATATTTTTTTATTTACAATTTGGCCTAGGCGTGACAATCGTCACGACTGTGACTCTACGGGATAAAGATATATTTTCAAAAAAACTAAAAATATGGCTAACACAGAATTTTAAAACAAATTTCCGTTGCCTTTAAGTTCATCTTGTTTTTAAAATAAAATCAACTGTCATGCCATGTGACAGCGGACATAAACATGCCAAGCTTTTTTTTTAATAATCCATTGGCAATGAACATCGACTTTTGAAATCCTCAGATGCGACTTACGTCATTTTAGAATGAGTGAATAAAAAAACAATCAATTATGCAGGAAAAACATAAAATAGAACAAAATAAAAAAACGTGAGCTTCTTTTGTATGCAGACCTTCAATATAAATATTTAAAAAATGGTTAACTAAAATAAAATGTTATCGATTGTAGCTCGATGCTGGTTCCAAAACCTAAAAGTAAATGTTTTGGAACCAGCAACGAACGAGCTACTTTTGTCTGACAGCGAGCAATATTTTAATCTTGAAAAATGATTCGGAACGCTACCTGGGACCATTTTTTTTTTCAATTTTATTCCATGTTTGGCATGTGTCACACGAGTAGCGACAGCTATCGCACTTGGCTCGTTTTTTGCTTGAAAATAGTATCATAATAATTACAACCTTATTTCTAAGAAATAAAATCTAGTTTAGTTGAGCAAAAATTGGACAGTGCACAGTCTTGACAACGTTTTTGCCGCTGTCTCAAATAGTGCGTTCCGAGTCACGACGTAATCGATTATATCGCGCGCATCTATCGTCATTCAGATTCTCTGATGGCCGTGCGGCGAGCCGCTGCAAAGAGTTTTATTATTATAAATGACCATTTTACATGACTTTGACAAGCATCGTGCAGCGCAAATGATTTCCACTGCTCTTTGCAGCGTATAGGCTGTCATTTTGACGTTTGGCCGTTTAAGAAGCCTGTAGTCGGTGGCTTGAAATCAGTCGCGCACGGGGTAGCTATGCTTGCCATTTCATTCTACATTCAACTTCGGATTATAGAGCACTGACTGACTGTTATTGGTTAGCCCAAACGTTCATTTCCCGAGCTCGTACGAAACTAACCGAACACGGTGTGAGAGGTAAGATAACGCGAGAGAACATTCATGTTTTGAAAAAACTCGAGAATGGTTTTGGTGGTTTCTCAGAGACTTTGCTGCGAAACTAAAATTATTAGATTTGTTGTATCGCTTCTAGGACATTACGGTACATAAACATTCATCAAAATATGTGTAAAATCCAGGACGCTTGTAATTTTTGTATGTATTTGATGTTAATGAAATAAAATGTTTTAGTTTCACGCCATGGATTTGTGCGGGATATGTTGAAAAAGAAAATATAATGAGCAAGTACCCAAAATGCAACAATGCCAACAACAACTGCCTCTAGTGGCACCGTAGGCACTTCAATTTAGGGATGAGAATCTTTCTAAAAAAAGATCGATTTCATGATCGATTCCGAATCGTGTAGAAAAAATCGATCCAAGAAAATCGGTGCAGAAAAGATCAATTCACAAAAATCGATTCAAAATCGGAACAGAAATTCACACAATTAGCGTTGTCTCAATTACCTAATCCAACTTTCTATCTTCAAATGTAAGGCACTTCATAAATAATAATTTTGAAATCAAATACTTACCGGAAACGTAATTAAATGTAGGTACTCTTTTTAATTGTATGTGATTTTTTTAGCAAAATTTTCCGTGATACCACAAAAAATGGTGTCCATGATTCTGCAGTTTTGTGGATCGATACAAAAATCAAATCACCTCGAAAAAATATTCAAATAAATATACCGGGTGTAAATAGAGTGCGACCATTAAATGAAACCACATATTCTACCGACCCTACTGAACCACTTTTTCCAAGAGTCATACCCGCGGAACCCCTTTGTTTGGGAAATAATTGAGTTCCAAACAAAAATGTGTGAACCCTATCGCACCGACATACAGGTGATTTTAGATAGAGCGTCATCCGTGAAACCTGCAGCTGATTGAGGTCAATGCTCTCTCTTAACTCGCCCGTATGTCGGTGCGTTAGGGTTCACGCGTTTTTGTTTGGAACTCAATTATTTCCCAAACTAAGGGGTTCCGTGGGTATGACTCTTGGGAAAAGTGGTTCAGTAGGGTCGGTGAATATGTGGTTTCATTTAATGGTCGCACTCTATTTACACCGGCTATATGTTTACTCCTTTTAATTGTATGTCATTTGTTAGCAAAATTTTCCGTGAATCCGCAAAAAATCGTATCCACGAATCTTGGTGGTATGGATCGATTCAGAGATTGAATCGCTTCGAAAAAATCGATCTAAGATAGAGTTCCAAATCACTTTTTCATGATTAAAATATTGCTCGCTGTCAGACAAAAGTAGCTCGTTGCTGGTACCAAAACCTAAAAGTAGATGTTTTGGAACCAGCATCGAGCTACTTTTGTCTCACAGCGAGCAATATTTTAATCTTGAAAAGTGATTTGGAACGCTACCTTAAGATCGATTTTCTTGGCCCCGATTAATCGATCTTCAATTAAATCGAAACAAAACTGACATCCCTTCTTCCATTACAATTTTTTCGTACTTTCTCTTGTTGACAATTTGACATTTTACATGACGAATCGTAGATAATTGTGCTAAAAATTAAGTTTTAATTCGTTTTATTTGTTTAAATTGAAAGTGAATGTGGTAATAAAGTGAAAATGGGTGATGCATGCCAAGCCTGCCTTACAAGGGTGCCCCATGCGACCCTCATCGCGACTATAATGTGCTGTCTGGGCGTGGGGGTGTTCTGCGGGACCATGTATCGAGGCTCAACGCTGTCCATCCTCATGTTCGACGAGGTCTTCCACTTCCGTCTCATCTGGATCGAAGCTCTACAAATGATTTTCATAGTGGGCAGCGCTTGTATGGCGGCCTTGGGTTTCATGCTTTTGTGTTTGGGTTGCCTAACAACAGGTGCCACCCGACAGAAAGTGTACAGAGCGTGGCGCGCCCGTGTCGGCGGCCGTATATCCTGCGCCATCTTCATGATCATCACGTATATTCTCACATTTGTATGGATCCTACTCTTGGGCTTTTTGGTCATCACAACCTTCTTGTTCACAATATTCTGGAAGCTCTGCTCAAAACCAAGGAACCAAGACTTGTCTACTTGCATAGACTTTACACAATTTGACTTTATGTTTCCGTCTACAGTGAAACAAGAGGATTTGAGGATATGTGAAGCTCAAAAAGTGAAACTGTTTTGCAAGGATTATGTTGAAAAGGCAGAATTTATGTTCATACTGGCAATGGTGTCATGTATACTTGTCATATTGAGCTTAGTGCATTATCTAATGTGCTTGTCAGCAAACTATGCACATATCAGAGATCATGAGAAGTTCCAGGAGCTTCAAGAGCTGCAGTACTTGACCAACCCTGACCTGCATGCCTCAAAGGACCGCTTTTAGTATATGGCCCGTGCGCCACTTCTGCGCTCACTGGAAGCCACAACCAAAATGTGACAATGCGAAGAGTGTTAAAGACTATTAACTGAAAAATTACCTGTCATTTAGATGATAGGCACTGTGTTCAATGATTCACTGACAAAAGTTTAGTTACAAATTAAGACTGATCTTCATTAAATTAGAAAATGAATTGCAAATAGAAAATGGGGCCTCACATCTGCACAATAGAAGTTGATGAGAAGATTATTGTTTTGTTTGAGTATAGTGTAGATGGCTTTGATGTTTGTTTCAGTGGTTGTGAGGCTTCTATACTATACTAGTGGTGTCAAGATTTTATTATCATATCAAAACTCATTTACCTATTTGTAGGTAATTTTATATAGAACTCTGTGTGTTAAGAGTCTGTTTAATTTCGTCCATATTTTACATTCCTTGCTGTGCCACCAAACATATTGACAATTGAATATGTATTGAAACCTATTTGATATGATTTGTGTTTGCTGCATTATTATATTTTATTGCTTGTTTATAAAAAACTTTTGCAAATGTTTGCAATTTATTATATGACACTGCCTTTCTGCAACAAATTGATGTATTATATGATAACTTTCTTATACAATGTGACTCCCAGAACTTAACTAAGAAGCAGCTGACATGGCCCAGTATAAAATTGGTTTTAGTAAGTCTTTAAATTATTTAAAAGCATAATAAATTTAACAAAACAAAACAATTATATGTATACTTTTTAGCCCACTTTCCACCCAAAATTTTTTTTAGAAGTAGGTATGTTTTTCACATTTTTTATTTTATTCTAAGAATATCTGATGTTAAACAGTCTTTATATTTGATCCGGGCCCTAGCCCTAGGTAAGCTTGAAACTTTGATATTGCTTAAACAGTTTTTAAACTTTCTGGTTGGCTTAACTATGCATAAGTATGATTAGAGATGGGATTCCACCCAGGTAAATTCCCGATTTCGGAAAGATTCCCATTGACACCACCTGACGGGTATTTATTTGGGTATTAACGTTTTTTACTACTTTTACGTGGTATATTAGGAGTTATCTCACGGTTTTATATGAAGCTAGGGACCATCTTAATGTATTACAGTTGTTTTGTACATGCTGAACAATAAATTGGAAAATAAAGTTATGTATGTGATTAGTGGTAAACATTTACTATGATCAGTTTGTTTCAATCTATTTTTTTGTGATTAAAATGAATGCAAGTGATGTGTTCAAAGTTGGATTTGAAGTCTTAATATCATTATAAATATCTTTTTATTTAGTAATAATGAGTGTTAGTAAAGAGATTAAATAAAAACTACAAAACTAAATATTTATAGTCTATTACGTATCAAGAACTCATTTTATATTTGTTAATTTATTTAGTTACACTAATTATGACTTCATCCGCATAAATACCCATTTTGGGTATTTACCTGGGTTGCTACCCATTTTAGGTTGACTCCTGGTTGGGAATCTTTCCGCCGCCTATCTCTAAATATGATTAAAGTTATGGTACCAAACCAACCCACACTTGTAGATTATTGTTATTGCCATTATTTAGTTGGTGTTTTGTTGTAAATGAACACATCAGTTCAGTACAATTAAAGGCGATTCTGAAGGCTTTAATTTTAGTTTTAGTGTTGTCAAAACTAAATTTTCTTCATTTCAAAACAGTTCTTTAGTGATAGCAACAGAAGCTTTATTACTTTGGAAAATTTCAAGTTCTGACAGTGCTAAAACTAAAATTAAAGCCTTCAGAATCGACTCTAGTATCTCCAATATTATTTTGTTTTTTTTTTGTCTTTACTCATAGACTGTGGTCACTCGCCATAACAATGCAAAAATTGCGTGTGTTGGGCATGGATGTTCAATGTTTTAATTAAATCACCATATACTGTAATCTATGATACCAATCAGTATTTAAGTAAGTCCATTATTGGTTAAAGTTCAATGTTTAGTACAATTTAACATATTATTAGATATATTCATTAAAAACAAATAAAATGGTTTATATTTAAAAGTCTACACATTTTCTTGTATGTATTATATTAGGGACTTAGTATATTTTATTTATGTTTTGAGTAAGGTTTGTATTATGTACTGTTAACCATATATTTTTATTATCCCTGTTTATTTAGAGTTTTGAAATGATCGAATGTTTTGTACTTTACATGGTGAAATCATTTGAATGTTACCACCATTGATACTAATTAGGGATTATTCTATGCATGTCATCAAGTTATCTTTTTGTCCTTGGCCTATTGTAATTGGACAATAAGAAGGTAATACGCCTAAGTAAATTTATAAGTAAATTAGAACATCCATCTATTTATTTAAGCTATACAACTTTACATGGCATTTATTAAATTTCACTCCAACTTTGTAATTGACATTAACTAGGAAGTAAGACATACTGTAATCTTAGGATAAGTTTTGTAATTAAAGTTTTTTTTTGTAAATGATTGTTTTATTTACAGGCCAAATTGACATGTACATATAGGTATATAGGTACATATATTGACTCATCTATCAACGTCAAGACCAAACGGCTGGTCCTGGCAACATGAAATTCGGACTGTAGATTTCTTGTATCACGAATCTTCTGGTGACTCCCCGGGTACGTGCGTCTCACTCGCACGACTCGTCCCGTATTGATATCTCCGGCTCGACGGGGAATAAAGTTGTGAACGTGCCTGAATATACCTAAATTAAATCGGATCTTAGTCTTCATTTGGACCATAATTCAGTATTTATTTAGATAAAGTTTTTAATAAAAATTTTATCAAAGTAAGTACATCATTCTATATATTCTGTAGTTTATTATGTATTTTTTCAAATAACATCTGAATTGAACCAAGGTCACTTTAGGGAAATTCCCATGGGATCTAATCTAATTAAGCGGGATCCACCACTTAGCATTTTTGTAACAGATCATATAAACTAGATTTTTGTGTTGTTTTACACATGTTAACCTTTAAAATGTAAAACCCAATGACTAAACTTCTTTTCCTGTTGTGTCAATCATGATTAATTTAGGTAGGTAGGTAGAAAAGCTGAAGATTTGCGTATCTGTGATGTAATGTTAGGTAGGTACTCGTATTGTGCTACCGATTAGTAATAAAATTTATTTCATTCTTACCAGATTTGTGATCAAATTTTGGCTTAGGTATGATAAGTCCAACCAAAAACTACGCAAAAATCCTAAATAGGATTATTGTAAGAAACAGTAAAAAGTAGGTACGATGACGAGCGAAGCGGAGCGTGTTGGGTTTACCTACATGTAGGTAAATATATTCGTAACTAATGTTTTCATGCTAAGGCTACAGGAGCGCGGCGACCCGACCCGACCCGACCCCTAGTTTCCAACTTATCGGGATATTTTTGCAAAAGTTCTGAGATTTCTGCGTTAATCTGTTTTTTCGAATATCCTGCGATCTCGTCGCCGTGACACCTATTTTTGACGTTTAGTTGAAAGCCTTTGTACCTAAATTTTTCATGTGATTTTTATTTCAGCCAATTTTAAAGTAAAATACAATAAAAAATAAGGTATGCTTAATTAGTTGATCAATCTCCAAGATCTTCACTCTACTCGCAGTATTATTTATAACTAGCCTTTGCCCACGGCTCCGCCCGTGTTTATTCAATCTTTGCTCCGTTTTCGGCTTGGTCTTTATGAATACCCCTATAACCTATGTGTTGACCAGGGTTATTCTTTGAGTCGTTCTCGAGTTAAAAGCGTTTATAGCACACCGTGCGTAAAATGACCGCTTTACGCACGCTGCGCTTGCGTAAAGTCAGCATTTTCCGCACCTGTGCTATAAAATATTATACGATCTTTACCTCGTTTTTGGTTTGGGAGTTATTTTATGAACACCCCTTATAGCCTATATTTCTTAAATTGCAATAGTTTTAATTTGTCTGGTAAATGCTCGCACATTGGTAGGTAGGTATTTGCATTGTAAAATAAAATTTTCTAGTTAAAATGGAACATAAGTAATACGCAGCCAAAAAATCGAATGATGTTAGTTTTGGCTTCACTACAATATTAATACATTATTTTTTTTCTAAATATTTACGGTACAGACACGACTTACTTTATTATTAGTATAGATATAGATGTGTAAGAGTAACTCAGATGTACATAGATGGTAAGATGTACGTCAGTGGGGAGAGGAAAATCGTATTTTTTACACTGAAACAATAGATTTTAATAGCATGTTTTTATAGTGGCTCTATTATTAAGAACTATGACATGTTGTGAATTGATATATTTATTATGGTAATAAACAATTCTTAGTTAAATATTTATTAGAGCCCATCACAAACTGGAAAAGATAAAAAACTTATTTTAAACTAGCTTGTGCCCGCGGCTCCGCCCGCGTGTTATTCGGTTTAACGACATGCTTTTTCCGGGATAAAAAGTAGCCTATGTGTTAAGTTTGGGTATAAGCTATATCCATTCTAAATTTCGTCCAAATCCGTTCAGCCGTTTCAGCGTGAAAGAGTAACAAACACACACACTCACAAACTTTCGCATTTATAATATTAGTGTGATAAGACAAGACATAAAAAATCCTCGTGGAACCTGCGACCTCTTGCTATCACGAGAAGCGCGCTATTATAGTGTGACCTTTGTTTATATAACCAAATTCATAATGTTGACTCGATAAGTGGTTAGGGCCAAGGTTCAATCACCCTTTCTGTGAAATACGCAAAATAAAATTTAGAATCCCCATATTATTTGAGTCGACGTTGTTCTTGAACAAGTATACCTATAGAGGCACAAAAAAAATATTGTTCGTATTTCTCAAACAGGGTCATCTAAACTTTGTCTTGGACTACTTACCGAGTCTCCAGCATGAATTTGGCTATATAAAAGAAAGTTATCCTATATATAAGTGTAGTATATGGAAGTTGTTTAACTTTTATGATTATTGAGGATGTTTGGCGAGTGTGAGTAACTGGGGATTCGTGAGTCTGTTTTCCAAGGAATATAAAGTGATACGTAACATACGGTTTTTTATTTAATTAAATATTAAAAAAACACGATAATAAGGTACTTATCCTAGACCGTTGAATATTTCCACCATACTTGTAGACCGATTTTTTGGACTATAATTTAAATGGTCAGTAAATTGAGAGGTTTTGGTCAGCTCCCAAATATATTTTGTCAGCAAACAAAATGAGCTACTATTATAATAGTGATCGACGAAAATAACCAAATTGATCAGCAAGTAATGTTGGACAGCTTTAAAATTGATGTCATCTGCAGCAATCTTAGTAATAGAGCTTCCATCAGTTTATCTAATTAACATGGGGGACGCCCCAAGTTGGTGATTTATTATTCAAATACCAACCCCCTTGACATATAGGTAGATATCTAAAAAAATTATTTAATAAGGAGAATACGATAAGCTATGTGACGTAGTTCTAAGTCCAACATGGCGAACGCACAAAGATACAGGCGTTAGAGTGATAGGTTTAGATATTTTATGATAACCATGCCACGATTATATATTAAGCACCTTTACATTCGTTATAAGAAGGCGTAAATATGTGAATACGAGTATCGTAAACCCTTCATTGCAAAACACGTCCTTACAGAAACGCAAATAAGTACGTAAAGACGGATAAACAGTAAACCAAAAGGTCAGCTAGAAATCGGAAGTAAGTAGTTCACAGTTCGATTATCCTTATCCATTGAGATTCCGCCCGAATCAAACACATTGTAGGTGTACGTGTATAACAAATACGTGTGAGGTCAACAGGACCTTCTAACTACAGTCCCGATGGGCACATTGTATCTGGTTTGTCATTGAAGGTTTCTTTCAGGTCACTAATTATTGAAGGGTTTAGGTTGAGTAAGCGCCAGTGACTCGTGACTCACACATCGGTCATGAGGCCATCCTTAGTCTAGTTCACCTCTTGTTTCGCCTTAATAAATATTATCTTGACGTAACTATAAATCCCACCAAAAACATAAACGTCAAAAAGGGGCCGAGTTCAGTACACAGGCAGTGCAGTATTGTCGGCATCGCCAAAAAAATAATTGAGACCAATTTGGGTGCCAATAAAGTCTATATGACTAAATTAATTAATAGACTATTAAAACTTGCCAAGTTCTATATGTACCTAGTCGGTGCTTAAATTCTGTCACAAACAAAATTGGCCATAAAATGAAAACTAGTCATGATATTCAAAAAAAGTTTTTTTTTATTTCAGAAAAGGTAATTTAATTATCTTACATTAAACACAAAATTTATTCAAAATGATTGCCACCATTTTTCACACAAGCCTTCAATCTTCGCGGCCAATCATCAATAGCAGCACGGACCATATTCATGTCGATATCGGCCACTGCTTTAATCAATGATGACTTTAGGCTGCTCAAATTTTTGTGAGGTTTAGAACAGACCTTCTCCTCCAATTCCTTCCAAATTTTGTAATCCAGTGGATTGAGGTCAGGGCTAGATGAGGGCCAATCTTGATGCCTTATTAGCTCGATATTCTGGCGCTCGAACCACTCCTGAGTTGTTTTGGCCTTATGAGCAGGTGCGGAGTCCTGTTGAAACACAAATGGCCGTCCTCCAAAGAGTGTCTGGGGCAGATCTTTTACTATGCGATCTAAAACCGTGTCTTGGTACACTTTTGCACTGGTTTTGACACCTTTTTCACAAAAATGCACTTCAGTAGGGCCATAGTAGGACACTCCCAACCAAATCATGACTGATGATGGATGATGGCCGTACTGCACTCTAGGAATGGCATTTCCAGCGGCCGCAGAGCTGGTAGCGTACACCCTGTCATTTTGTTTGTTGTACTTCTCTTCGATATTAAAAATTTTCTCGTCTGTAAATAGGATATCGCGGTGTCTGTTCCTTGCGTACCGCTTTAGCAAAACTTTGCATTTTTTGGCTCTCATAGGTATCAGACGCGCGTTCAGAAGATGTCCACTTTCGGTAAGCTCGTAGTCCCAGGTCTTCATTGAGTACTTTTTTTAGGGTACTTCTGGTTAATCCCATCTCCAAAGCCATCAGTGTCTGCTTGCGGACGTGATTTCTTGCAATACGCGCCTTGATTGCTTTGATGACCCCTGGAGTCCTAACGGAACGAGGTCTGCCAGTTCTTTTCTCGTCATCGACACTAGAGGTTTCATTATACCTCTTGATGGTACAGTACACGAACCTCTTCGTGATTTTTAATTTTTGAAGCAAGTTGAATATCGTCTTCGGTGGATGGCCGCAACGATGCAATGCAATTACTGCTACTCGGTCCTCTTTGCGAGTCCACTCCATCGTAAAAAATGAATGAATGTAATTGTGATTTGGCAGATTATTAATCAAAAAATATTTGAAAATCAAACACCATTTCATTTTTTTTCTAGGTGTTCTATTTTTAAAATAAATGGCCAGTGACAGTATTTAAGAACCGACTAGGTATAGCATACAGTAGCAAGGACCCTAACAAACTTTGTTTTAAAACGGTGAAGAACGTTGTACATTATTGCAGATATGATTGAAGGAGCCTCCTCCATAAACATTGGCACCCAATTTGATCTCGATTCTGTTTTGGCGAAATTGACAATTCTGCACTGCCTCTGTACTAAAATCGGCCCCTTTTTCGTATTTATGTTTTTGGTGGGCTAATAAGTTTTCATCACCACCTATATTTAAGAGGGTAAAGAAGTAGACTCAGAAATGGTACGGTTTACTTCTTACCATTGAGGTAAATTTCGGATACCCATTATAAGTTTAATCGATCCAAAACTCCAGACAGGTTATTAGCTTGAGAGTAGAGTAGGTTTTGCTGACGTCTCACCCATCTCATTCGTATAATAACACGTGCGTCATCTTCTTACGGTATGACAAAAAAAACCTCGCCAAACAGCTTTAGCTTGAACCTTACTGAGGATAATTTATGTCCACATTAAATTACTGCCGAATGATTTATAGCAGAATAACTATTTTTTTAAATTATTAGTTTTGATTGTAAGCACTAGGTGGATTATGATAGTAAACATACGATTTATTTTTCGTTTTATCTGCTACCTGACTCTCTGTCCGTCGGTCTGTCTATCCGTCTGTCCGTCCGTATGTCACGGGTCTCTAGCTTGCAGACGGAATTAGAGTAAATTGATTACATCGAACGTGAAATGTGAAATTGCGTTTTGCATTTTGAAGTCCAAATATTTTGGGAAGGGATAAGACACCCATATCCCCCCCTGCTTACGGACTAGTATTAATCAATGGCAACGGTTTAATAGCCTTAACTACCGAAACAACCTTCGAGTTCGTAGGTAGGCTCAGCTACAAGTCCAGTCGGACTTGTAGCTGAGCCTACCTACGAACTCGAAGGTTGTTTCAAGATCACTTAACTACGCGTGGGTACATATTTATGTGCCGTCGAAAAAATTTCCACTGAACGGCTTTCTAATTTTTTTACCATTGCAATACGAGTGAAGAATGGGCCTAGTATATAGTCCATACCACAAAACAAAACGAGCTTTTCCGGATTGGATAGTCAGCTTGTTTATATACTTATTTAAACAATATTTAAATTGGTTATTTCCTTAATTTTTAGGGTTCCGTTCCCAAAGGGTAACTAACCGGACCCTATTCCTAAGACGCCGCTGTCCGTCCGTCTGTCACCAGGCTGTATCTCATGAACCGTGATGGTTAGACGGTTTAATGTAAGATGATGTGTTTCTGTTGCCGCTATCACAAAAAATACAAAAAAATAGAATAAAACAAATATTAAAGGGGGCTCCCATACAACAAACGTGCTTTTTTTGCTCGATATTGATAACGTCAACAGGTAGACGATTGAAATATTCACAGAATATTTCGTTATATATTCACTTTAAAAATAAATATGTACATAAGTGAATTAAAATAAAACAAATATTTAAGGGTTGCTCCCATACAATTTTGCCGTTTTTATAGATAATGGTACGGAACCCTTCGTGCGCGAGTCCGACTCACACTTGGCCTTTTTTTTTTAATTTAAACCTCTTTTTTGGTGTGTGAACTCCGCAGGGGCACATGTAAGTTTGGCCTGCGTACTTCGGACTCCATATATTGTGCCCGAAGTACGACGATCGCCACTCATTACGCCCGGACGTGATAATCGTCGGTGAATCGTAGGTGTACGAGTGTGGACTGTGACTAGCGTTTTACAGTCCATAATTAATAACACCTCTGGCACCCCCTGTTCATATCGTGACAATGAATATTTTTTATAGTTATTATCATAAGTTACTTATAGTTTTAATTTAAGGGTCATTTAAATTTAAAATTTTGAAATATGTGTGCACATGTAACGTTACAACACACGGATTTAAACCCTATCTACTATTGTTATACTATTTGTGTATGTAACATTGGTGCTCCAAATAAATAAATAAATTATATTTTAGAATTTTTGTCGACTTCGCCACACACGTACATAATTTATACTTATTGTTAGATACAATTTAGATATTTTTAATTTTGGTGTAATTTGAAATAGTACAGCTTGATAGCCTGACAGTTCTTTCTTTTGAAGAGTAATAAAAAACTTTGACATAGCGAAAAAAGAAATTGGTTGCCGTTTCTTATCAACATAATCTTAAAACAAGTTATAGTATAACAGTGTATAATAGTTATTATAATTTGGCTGTTAAAATCAAAGTCACCTTTTGATTTGGGTGTTCCGGTTTTTATATTACCTTTTACGTGAACATTTTTTTGCTATCAGCTTCCAGTATCCTGTCACCGCGATACAAACGAAGGTTGCGGTTACTTTAAGTTTGAAATGTAACCGCAATGTAACGAGCAATGACCGACGCGTGTTGCACTTACAATCACATAGATCCTTATCCTTTATCTTATCCACCTATACAGGGTGAGTTTTTAGTCTCCGAAGAACCGAAAGTGGGTGATAAATAGTACTCCTCTATACTTTTACTACGCAGCTATATAACAATATACTAACTTTTAAAAGCTTCTTTCTTTTATTTTTTTACTAGCTTTTGGCCGCGGCTCCGCCCGCGTGTTATTCGGCTTAACGACATGCTTTTTTCCGGGATAAAAAGTAAACCCATTCTAAATTTAATCCAAATCTGTCCAGCCGTTTCAGCGTGAAAAAGTAACAAAAACATACACACACATACACAAACTTTCGCATTTATAATATTAGTGTGATGTGATACTCAACTGATGCCGGGCTCAGATCGAACCCGAAATATATCTTGAGATTATTGTAATTTGTTATTAATATAAATTTCATTTTATTTTTACTATGCAGCCAACACCAAAAACGCAAAACAAAATCGGTGGTCAAAGATCAGTTTATGGTACATATTCAAAACAACAAATGATAAAAATTAGGGTTCCTTAGTCATCGGGAGCCCCACTGTTTGTCAGGCGCTACCATTTCAGCGGCTTGGTAGGAAAAGTACTGCGGTCCTTTCAACGACGTAAAGTATAAGTGTAATACATACCAAAAAAGGTTTTTTTTTAGTATCGCTTACTTTTTAGTAATGTAATGTGACTCATAAGCAGGGATAGGATATTCGGATCAATATATAAAGTTGAAAAAATGCGAGAAAACGTTTGCAACTATGGAGTCGGCTTTTTAAAATATGATTTATTTGGATAGTCAAAGTTCCGGAAATTATGGAATTGCTTTAAACGTTACGATGATGTACCTAATACTTAATAGATGTTACCGTAAATGTATGTATATTTTTCAGGCATTGTATACAATTCCTAGGATTTTTGTAAAATGATAAAAGGATTCAGGTCAAACAGCGTAGAAGGTCGAAGTACAGGCTATATATCTTCGACCTTCTACTCTGTTCGACCTAAATCTGCTTGGCATTTTAAAATAATTTGTTTTTTTATTTTTCTTTTTTTTATATACCTATTTAATATAACTTACATGCTAGTCGCAGAATTTACCTAGCCATCTGTTTTGGCGAAGCGTTCAATAGGTTTTTTATATGACGTATATTTCTAATATAAGTATTCTATCTTACTTCTAATTAAATGCGGAAGGGATAACGTAGGTAGTATAATTTATTTGTGTCTATGTATAGTTTTTGTAAATTTTCTGATAGATCATTAATAATTTTTGGTAGCATATATCGCCATGTTCTTGTTCCATACATTGTGTTTTTGTTTTCGGTGAGTTTGTAGGTTGAAACCGACTATGAATTGTATGCGGGTAGGTTGATTTTTTCAGCAGGAAATTCAGTATTATCATTAGCCTTAACACCCGGTAGAATTATTTTTATATTAGTGCATAATTATTTTTTTTTAATAATTTTCGTATTTCGATTTTTTCATGATCAAAACTACAGGTGGCACATACGAGTACATTACATGTAGATACGCTGAAAATTGCACAATACTTTTTTTCTTGGACAAGCCAAGATATCGCAAGTGCAGCGCCTTGCACCCCCCCACCGCCCAGGTGTATCTCACAGGAAGGCCTTAACAAAAGTATAATGACCTGTTTGTATGACTCTGCTGAAAGAACGTAAACGTATCCGTCCAATTGATTACTTATGCCGCGATCTCATTTAAATATGTATGACTAGCCGTTCAGTAACTGACATTGTAAACTTGTGAACCCGCGAGGACGGACATGTTGCCGTGCATTCGGTGACTAGTGCATTGTGAACATCGATTTCAATGAATAAGTATGTGGCCAAGTTCTTGCTTTCGTGGAAAAAACAAAAAGGTGAAAAGAACCGTAATGTGGAAAACCCTGCGCACGCGCTTGCCGTGACCCATCCTGTGCAGTCAGTCACATCCGAGCCTCCGGAACGACTGCGGTGCCAGGAGAGGTACGTACCGATGAGGTTCTTATCATTTATTACATTTTAACGATGCCATTCTTAATCGAAAGTGTAAATTAATGACCAAATTGAATTTTCCATTAACTGCGCTGCGACCTCGTCAGTTACATGTATACTGTCACACTTTGTTGTCATGTCGCTTCTTGTAGTAAATTTCCCTATTGTTCATACAGATCGTATAGTTATCGTTGAGCGTCATCCGATAGTCATATAAAAGATATTACTTAAAGAAGTGATGTGTGACAAGCAGTCAGTGCTAATCATGTGCTAAGCAAACAAGTTGAATTTAGTTATTGTTTTTGTTTAAATTTGGCCTATTTCCGAGACCCCGGAATTCATAAATAATTCAACAGCCGCAGGCGATGTCGTTAAAAGCAAAGTTGTGCAGCTCTTTTAGATCGAAATCTCGTACTGATACAGAGGTTTATGAAAAGCGTTCATCCCGTGACGAAACTGGCATAGTCGCGGAGTCTCTATTGTGCGAACACGATCGGGATGACGCTAGGTCGGGAAATGGCGCAATACCGTCGGGGAACCCTTCTTCGGTGACAGTGTCGCAAGCGGGAGATACAAAGGGTTCCATCGGTGAACTATCGGTTAGTGACAGTGATAACGCGATTGCAGAGTATCGTGCGGTTGAACAAATTCAGTTGCGTGCGTCTTCGGAGTCTTTATCAGGGACGTGAGTATCTTCTAACGAGATGTCGCATATAATTATTTTATCATTCTTATGTCATACTTACTTAATTAATGTTAAGTAATGATAATACATAATTACAGTAAGTGCTTTGGAGTAACAGTAGTCAGTTTGTCTAAAATTTCTTTCTTAGAATCTTTTATTTGGAAATAAAATATTTTCTATATTTTTACACTTGGCGATTATTCAATAGAAAGTAATTATAAATCACCCCATTTAAAATATTCACAAGTAGGTACATAAATAACAGCCAAATTTTTACTGAAAGCCCGAAATAATTCAAATAATATAGCGTAATACAGGATTTCAAATATAAACCAAAAAGTTAATTTCCATGATCCAAACCTATTTAAAAGTGAGAATTTAGGTTCACTAAGCAATAATAATTTAAATACAAAGAGTTTTATTTTGAAATCTACTTAGCAACTTGCAATAGCGTCACCTATAAAGAAATACACCTTAATGTCTTCCTCATTGTTACTTGCACTAATTAAATAATTACAGGGCTGTCGCAAATTCTATGTACAGTAATGAAATTCCTTAAGGCTCTTCAAAAATATATGTAGTTGTCTTTTAAACAATAAAGACTTCGTACTTTTTTGGTCAAATACACGATTTTCAAAATGTGGTCAATAATCTCCATAAAATTCGTCACCCACCTTAATATTTTATCAAACAAATGGATGTTTGGCGAAACCATCAGTACAACTCTATATATATAGGTAAATATAATACATACATAATAAATAAACTAAGAGTTTTGCTTTTTGGACTGATCCCTTGTAAATATATTCAGAAGTTTTTCTTTAAGCAATAGGCGTGATTCTGAGATAAAGGCCGATCGGTGCTCCTTCCATTTTTACCTGAAGTTCAATAACATATTAACCTATGGTGAAATTAAATCTAGGTTAAAAATTTTACCTTTTACTTTATTTTTATTGGAAGTTATTATTATTATAATATGTTGTTATTATGTTTGCAGTCGTATCACGGGAGTACAATGATCATAAAGAAAGTTATTCATGAAATTTATTAGGTGAAAAATTTGATTAATTAATATATTAATAACATGATCATGCATGAATCGCAATAATTATATTAGTATTGACTACTTTATTTAGAGCAGGATATAGATATTTTTGGTTTTCTTTTACTCAACATTGACAAGTTTATTTGGGTGTATATAGAATTTATATTAGAAACACAGGGGTTTCTCGTGAATATTAAATATTAATATAACATTAATTCCCATTAAATTATTTTATTAAATTATAATTAATATTTTTAGATAGATTATAGAATGATCTGATTCTATTTAAATAGTAATTTATATTGTGGGATCAAAAATGTTTTGTTAGTTATTGAAAATATAATTTGTTTTATTGGATTTATTTTAAGAGACCATCAATTCGTAATGCAGTGCATTAAGATTGTGTATTAAATTATACCTACGTGCAAGGTGTCCTTACATTAATATCATCATCAATTTTTTAGAAACAACTGCAATTAATACTTTTTTCAATATCCTAAGGGAGTGCTATTAATTTATCAAGTAACCTTGGCCGACCGACGACGTAACCGCCCACGGCTCGCCCTCTGTGCGACACATATTTATAGGTATATATACAATTTTGTAAAATCCTTTTCAATAGGCACCCACGTATAAGGAAACTACCTGTCGGACAGGTTAATATGATATATTATTGCAGTTGAGAATAAAATAAACGTTTTTTGTTCGTACTCCAATCACGTTGTGTAGCAGCACTTTTTTGGGGGCTGCCATGGGTGGTTAGAGCCAACCAGTTTACCATGCAGATAGTCGTTCAAAAACTCACACTGGGTTGGGTCTCCTACCCGGATTGCTACCCTAGTCGTATACTGGTCGTCACTGACCATTGAAAAATAGCAGTGTCGCTACACCGGTGTCGAATTTTTCAACACAAACTCTGAGCAGGGTTCGCAAAGTTCGTATATGGACGTCAAAATGACTGTTATAAATCAATGCGAAGTCTATTTTTATTCATCTGAGATTGGAAATATGTGAAATGACGTTTGGGGTCTAGCAACTCGGCCAAACTCAGTGTTGCAACCCCGGTGTTCCTACCCTCTCTAGGGTTCTTTAATGAATGCACTTTAGTAGAGCTTCCGAGATAACTACATTAAATACGAACATTTTTTTTTGCTCCATACTTCCTCTATGTAGCCTAAAAGGGCTCTGCAGCACGCAGTACAACTTAATTACTGTTGGTATTCAGCAAAACTTTGCTAAGTATAGTCGCCATCAATAGAAATTGTGGACTATGTAAACAAAGCGCCATGTTGTCTTTGTCTATGAATAGGTGAACTATCTAGAGATGGGTAAGTATGTGATTAAAATATGTTAGGTGCTTAATTAATTTTCTTTATTTGATTCATCGCTAAAATATTCTGATGAATCGCTAGTCAAATCGCCCAGGTTAATTACAAATGGTTCCGTCACATCGTCGGTGGCCGTATCTATTATCCCATCCAGTTCTTTCCAGAAAAAATCTTCTACTTTTAGGACATGAGCTACACATTTCGCCCACTGTTCTGGCCCGACCCGCGCCATACTTTGGTCCAACAAAATCTTCACATCGTCCATTTTGAATGTTTTGTTGTTCCTTCCAAAGTAACCTTTTACTTGCGCTCATATCAACTCTATCGGGTTAAGCTCGCAATGATATGGTGGAAGGCGCAAAACTCACATTTTTCGATGCCGCCAACTCATCTACATATATTTTTTTATATTTTTGCTTGTCTACTTTAGCGATGAGATTCGCTTTGATTTCGGTTTCTTGAAATTTGATTTCTTTTTCGCGCAACCAACTCATGTTGGTTGCCTTTTCGATTTGACGCGAATGATATGGGGCATTGTCCATTACTATGACGATAAAATCAGTAAGAGCAGCAAAGTCGTTAGAATACCGAAAACACAAAAGATTTTAGAGCAACGCTGGAAGATCACACAGCTCTCGATAGAATCACACACACGTTTATGTCAAAGATATGAAAAAACGCTGTCAAAAAAAATGACGGAATAAAATAGCATCACGAATAAAATAGGTTTATAGTCAAATAGATTCGTACATCACTAATTTTCAAAGACAATACAGATTAGATGAGAAAAAAATATGACAGCAATCTCGACGCAGTACAGAATTGACTATTGATTCTATGATTTTCCGTAATTAACTGGTGATTATTAAATATTCCATGATGAAATACAGCGAATGGCAGGTGGGACTTGATGCTTCATGATTTGGAAAAATGTTCAGTGAGACTCCGTGACAGAACCTTGAGAAAAATTGAGAAAACGGTTTGTTTACATAGTCCACAATTTCTATTGACGGCGACTTTACATAGATGCGAAAATATAGTGTGAGACACAGGGAAAAATACGGAAAAATTTTCGATGTTTTTATAAATTATTTTATTCCAGCTTCCATTAGTTACATTATAATTATTAACCTAAACAGCATATGCAAAACAGAACTGTGCGAGGTATAGATAAATGAAAATCGATCCATTAAAAATATACATGTAATTTATTCTTTAATCGCAATATAATACAAGCATGTAGACACTTATTTTTCGTATTCTTGCGTTTTTAGTGTCGTGTGAAATAATAAATCCTTTTCCTGAAGTCTCAATAAGCATATTTTTGAGTAGGTCACATCCACATTCACAAACATTCATTTTATGACCGACAGTAATTTTTATTCTTCACATTTACGTATATGTGCGTCGTGAATTCACTGTTATTCATACAATTAGAACCCAAGTTCATGACCACAATAACCACCGAAGGTTTATTAATCACAAGCCCCATCGACGTCATTGGAATTATGGGCAAAATGGCGTGAGCTGTGTGCGTCATTGCCTCTTGTATGAACCTAAAGTTTTTTGCTCATATTTTTGGCAAATTAAATTAACATAAAGCGACTTAGAGTGTAAGTTCACAAAAACGTTCGTACTGTAATCGTACACTGTACTGATGGAAATTATTATAAAATTAAGAATTAGTTAACGACACCGTTTCTAAAAAATAAGAAAGAAAAAGCATAAAGTGTATGTCATTTAAATTAATTTTAAATTAATTAATTTTTTATTATAATTTTTACTTTTTACTTAGTTTAGGTACCCATCCTGTGTTTTATTTAAGGTAGGTATTCTTTTTCTGTTTTTTTATATATTTATTTTGGTAGTTAAAGTCAACTACGGCATCAAAAACGGTTTTACAATTTCCTACGTCGTTTGTCAGTATTGTAACACTGTTTAATAATATTGTAACACTGTTTTCTGCGCTTTTATTGGCCCAATTGATTGTTACAACGTTTAGATACCCAATAAGTAACTAATATTTCTTGTTTTGCTTTGGGATGGGCAAAGTATCTCTGCCATGCAGCCTCAAATGTTCCTACGGAGCACTTTCAATAAGGATTAGTCTGTAAATTATCTCTAATTAGGCTGAACAGCTAAGGTTCTTGCCTAAACTTATAGGAACAAATTGGAAAAAATACCCCCGCTTTCTATTTCTCATTTTTTATGAAATCGTTTCTTGAAAAGATTATAAAATTACATTTATTAAATAATTTTTACTCAAAAATAGGAACAACAAATATAAGTTGCGCGTTTGGGTACAAGATCAAGCGCATCCACTTTAAGTGCCCTGTAAAACACTGAAAGAAGAACTACAAATACTTTCTGTCATATTTCCCTCAATATTAAAAACAGTAAAATCTTTACGTTTAGTCAATCTTTTATATTAGAATCACAGAGCACAAAAACGTCCACCAAGGACTCATTTACAAAAACAATCTCCATAGTTTGACATTTCCGCAACCAAAATAACATTATTTAAAAAAAAACGGTGAAGTGTGAATCAGAGTCGCACACAAAGGGTAAGGGTATCACCACCCAAAACTGGTACGGAACCCAAAAAACGTTATGGTAAATAACAAAAATATAGATAATATGCCATAGCAACATTAACTCCAAGTAAGGAACATTAATTTTTATTATTTTTTTATTTACTTTAAAGTATATACAACAATCTCACTGAATTTAAAAGTTTACGTATTACCGTTTTTAAGATAGAGCTCAAACAAATAATGTTGACAAATTATATATTTTCGAGATTTTTGTAAGGGTAGATTTTATTTTTTATTTTTTTATTTGCCGCGATAGAAGCCATACTAACACGTATTCTGTGAAAATCTCAATCCAACACGGTCGGACGGACGGACAGACAGCGGAGGCTTAGTACAGCGATATAATTATATATACAATTATATCGCTGTTAGTAATAGGGTTCTGTTTGAAACCCTTTTCGGGTAAGGAACCTTGAAAATTACTATTTTATTTACTCACGTAGGAATCTATTCAAAATAATCAAACTCAAGGTATTTTTTACAAAATATATCTTCCGGTACCTATTTATGTAAACTCCTTTGTAACTTTTGAAGATAAAATCAGCAGAAAGGTGATAACTTTATAACATTGGAAGTTGCCAAATGAATGAGAATTAATACTTTATTTCTGTAATGTATGTTACATAATACACACGTATTACACGTCAAATTGGGAAATAATAATATTAATAAACACTGTATTGCATAAACACATAGAAAAATACAATTCACAATATTTAAAGTATATGGCAAAAACGGACTTATTTATAAAATAATTTTATTCCAGTCAACCAAAAACGCGATGGAGAAAATATTTACAAACTGGCTTTGAAAATTAATTCCTGTGCAATTATATGTTTCTAAATTGGTGTATTGAGAATATTATAATCTTAAACTTAAATAACAATTAATATCTAAACTAATTAAAAATTAAAATTACCTAGCAATTTAAATATTATATCTACAAATAAAAAAAAGGAAATTTTGGACACCTATTTAATAGAACAAATAAAATATGCTGGCCAGATCGCTACCGGTGGCGTTGGGAAAGGTATGTACCCAAAAGGCTGGCGGCATTGCCTCGCTGGATCGCGAGGCTAATCCGCTGACCAAAATATGCCCCAGCCCTTGGGTTACCGGAAGCGTCGATCAGGCGCGACGAGATTTGTCGCGCTTCTGGTCGTCATGGCCCGAGAGTCTCTACGCCGAAGGGCACAAACAATGCAGCTATCTCCTAAACTCCTAAGGCCGCATATTTGCACCTCTTGGAGCCCTCTGCAGATGCCGCAGCCGCACCCGCTCTGCCTAGGTCGCTTGGATATGAGACGTTGCCATCGTGTCGACACATGTAGAGTCCCATACCTCCCATGCTTCCAGGGTATGATCGTCATTCCTTCGGGCCTTTTGCCGTCCTCGCGTATGTTGCCATTTAGTTCCAAAATGGTCGAAACACTGGCACTGGCTAAGGCCCTACGTCATGGATGACGTCATTAAGAGCGACATGACGCGGCAAGCGACCAGCACTGTGCTGGCACGAAAGGCCATGATGACCAAGCTGATCGACGGCTCTACCACAACGGCAGCGATGAGGCTCATTTGTCCGGGCGCCCGGTCTCAGACAGGTGGTCAAAGTAAATGTTGTTCTATCAAGAAGAGTCCCTATATTGGCCGATGGGAGAGCGTTTAACTAATAACCTAACTCCGGCTCGCTATACGCCAAAAGACGAGCTCGCTCTGCAGGATTTAGTGAGGTATCCAGTAGGTTCTTTTGAACCTGATACAGAGCGGCTCGTCCCATGATCTCTGAGAAGACGAGTCATCGGGAGGTTAGTACTCGGACCGGCAGTGTCAGTCTATGCACTCCTGGCGACAGCGCGCGACCTCAACATCACCAAGTGATGGGTTTATGATTCTATCAGTTTATTTAATTAATAAATAAACCATATCTCATCTATAGATAGGTGGTGATAGTGATTAAGTCAAACTATCAATCAATTTTAAAACATTTTCTAAATCCCTGCCATACATTTAAGGTCAACTTGGTTAATATAGCCAAATTCATACTGGAGACTTAAGGGTAAGACTGGAGGGTAAGTGGTCATAATCAAGGTTCAATGACCCTGTTTGCAAAATACTAAAGAATTGTTGTGCCCCTATACATGTTCAAGAACAACCTTGACTTAATTAATTATATAAGAAGTCCAAATTTTATTTTGAGTATTTCACAGAAAGGGTAATTGAATCTTGGTCCTGGGGGCCTGGCATGGTGCCACTTTAACACCATTTTATACACCATTTGACAGTAAATCCCATATATTTTCTGTCAAATGGTGTTCTAGAATGGTGTTAAAGTGGCAACCATGTTAGAAGCTGATCACTTACCAGTATGAAGTCACCATAATATTCAAAATATAAATAAAGTGTTAATTTTCAATAAAATTACCAATTATATTAACTAAATTATACAAAAATATGAAACAACCAACGGGTAGGTTTACTTGTAAATTGTAAATCACATACATACTTTCATTAGTAATAAACCAATCTTCAAGTTGCGCTATTACTTAGAGCTCACGAAGTCATTAAATTTTCAGTTTATTCAAAAATATAATTTTAAACACTATTATCTTTATTATAAGTAAAACATTTCCCCCCCCAAAGAGGATATAAAGCTCCCCATTATTATAAACAAAAACTGTTTGGAAAAGTTATTTACTAGTAATTTATTATAAATAACTGTGCGTCTACGTCAAACGTCAAAGTAATTTAAAACACCATCTGCTACCTACTAGTTATTTGATCCAGAAAAACTAGTTTTTATTCAAATACATTGACGTCACACATCTAGATGTACGCTTAAGAAACTTACTTCCATATTTAAAGACGAGTATTTTTTCACATGAGCAATAATAAATTACATACCATACTTTGCAACAAGCGGCGCAAATATGCAACCCTCGGCTGGGGTGACATGTTTGTGCCGTTTGGCGTCGAGACATTCGCGGGCCTTGCCTTGGGGGCCCGATGCTCGACAGCTCTACAAACAGATACCAACGGGTCTGGTGGATGCTTCAGGGGATCCAAGGGCTGGAGCTAATCTCGGGCAACTAGTTAACTAAAATTAGTCTTGCTATCCAACGCGGCAATGCAGCCAGTGTCTTTGGTACCCCGTCTGAATATTACCTATATTATATTATTATATCATTCAATTACAATATAATATTCAAAAACATTTGTAAAAAACTTAACTAAACAGAGAATTCAAATAAAAAAATATACATAGTTAAATTAAATAAAATACTTTATATCTTTAGAATATAATAATTTTATATAATAAACTAAATATTATATTCCATTTATAAAAATAAAAAACCTTACAAGGTACCAAATATAATATTTATTTATTTAGTTTCGTTTGTAATATATTTATTTTTAGGTCTTTAGTTTGTTTAAGTTTTTAATATTTTACAGAATTATTTTAGTTGACACATTTTATCTAAACTAAAATAAAAATCTAAATTAATACTAATTATGGCCAGACTAATTCTCTGGCCAAGGTATGCGCCAGCCCTGGGGTCCCCACAAACGTCGACCAGCCGCGCAGCTAACACCTTTAAACTCCTAGAATTATTTAGTTTTAATAAATAAACATACTTAGTAGAATAAAATACGAGTAATTTTACAGTACATAGGAACAATATACCTCATAATCATAAATCCTGCATCTGTATACGTACTCGAATTTTCATTCGTTTTTGAAACAATGATTTAAATAACATTTACATGTTGAACCGCCTTTGCTGTTTTTTTTTTGCCACCAATATCTACAAAAATGAACAGACTACACGTCATTTTCCAGACTAAGTACCGTTCAGCGTATGACGTGATCTCCTTATCATTTCTGTTCTGCAACGTACAAACCGCAAGGTCATGCGACTTCTATTGTGTGATCTTTCTATCTCAACTTTGTTCTCGTTGGTATTTCCCGATACCGACGCAAGATTCGATGAATAAGCGCCAACTTTGATCTTGACCGTGGTCGGCAACCGGTTTAAGCCTTGGTTACCATTTTTGCGCCTTAAACGTACGCTGTAGAGTTCAAAAGTGGTCAGCGGGTGGTCGATACGGTTGTTGTGTTGGTTCAAGTTATCGATGGTTTATTTGCCGCAGGTCATTCGCTATACCGGACGGAGTGGCGATGGACCCTCTCTCGCCGACCGCACTGGCTGTTTCCACTGAGTTCATGGACCGCATCGGCAGCGGCCTGACATTGCTCAGGGATCACGGAAAGAAAGTACAAAAGGTATCAATCTAAGAGTTGTCAATTTACCCTATTTCTTGTACTGACACCTGCAGTTCAAGTTTTCTATTTGTTTACCAATAGATAGCCGTTCATGCTGGCATTCGTACATAAATGAAACTTGTGATATTATGTGTCATTTGGGATCTAGAAATGTTGTGTTTTTTTGCATATTAGCCAAAAGTCAAGATTATTGTGTAAAATTTTGTGTTGTGCTTCTGTAGAAGATTAAAGCACGGGTGTTAGAGGTACAAAGCAAAAGCAGAACAGTGGTGGATCCAAAAACATTTTGGGGTGTTGAGGGTAGATTTGAACGAGCTTTTTTATAAAATCATAGTAAATTATTCTGTGGTATTAAAATACATGCGAGTAAGTAAATTAAAGACTGTAGTACAGCATAAGTAGGAAATTTTCATAATATAATGTGGGTATAAAAGTAATTTGTGAGGTATGCAACCTAGCCCCCCCCCCCCCCCTACTGGCACAAAACGCGGCTGGCTATTGATAGGTACCTGCCCTTTTCTTCTCAGCTGTAACAGAGCAAAAATACTAGTCAGTAGATAATAGTACATTACGATACGAGAGCGATGAAACGTTTTCTGACGAGTGTGAGTTTGCGGCACGAGCCGAAGGTGAGTGCTGCAGTCACACGAGTCGAGAAAAAGTTTCTCGCAAGAGTTTCGTATAATATTTTATAGCACACCGTGCGTAAAATGACCACTTTACGCAAAAGTGCGGAAAATGCCGACTTTACGCAAGCGCAGCGTGCGTAAAGCGGTCATTTTACGCACGGTGTGCTATAAATATTGTTATGATGCCGGCTCCATAGCGAACCAAAATAAATCCCTTTTTTTATATTAAATAAAAAGCTTATATTTTTATAAGGAAAAACAGTTATCTTTGTTCCAGTACGTATGGAAAAACAGAAAGTTGGATGTGCTGAAGAAGTCATGGAAGTCGGTAGTGAACATAGTGTTGGTGGATGTCAAGGACTTGCCTGATGGACCGGAGACGGGCTCCAACTGTGTTTACTGCAAGTTTAGGTGAGTGACTTGTTTATTATAAAATAATTATGTCAATACATGATGAACTTCTTGTGAAGCAACGTTAACAACTTTTATTTTTATGTATCTATTTTAACATTGAAAATGTTTTTTCGCTCGCTGCTGATAGGGGCACTTTTTCAGCGATAGTGTTACACGTCGATTACTCTGCTAGATGGATTTTATCGTAACGATTTAGGTCTCAAAATATGAACAGAGCTATAATATACAAAATAAAATTATCAAGTTTCTGAAACAATAATAATATTATTCCTATAGATAGGTGAACATATAGGGATTGGTTTTCTTGCCGTTGACATTATGCGTCGTTGCACCTCGTCTTCATTATTTTAATTCGATACTAGGATACTAGAGTCTCAGTCGCACTTGACGGTTATTTGTTAATCACAAACAAAAAGTGGCATTCAAACGATTGAGGCTTTCCTTATAGTCGTTCATGAACTCACACTGAGTTGGGTTTACTACCCGGGTTGCAACACTAATCCGTTCAAAAATCAACTCAAGTCGCAACACCGACCGTTCAAAATGGCAGTGTCGCTACACCAGTGGGCACGAAAAAATGACAGATACTCGTAAATAAAACCGACCAAGTGCGTGTCGGGCTACTCGCAGTGTAGGGTTCTGTAGTTGCTCAGTACATTTTATAAGTTGGTCTACTAATACAGATCGCGCCAACCCTCTTGTCCGCTCGGAAGTTGCTCTCCCGAAGAACGGCGAGACTCATTCATTGTCGTGCTTAGAGGGGACTAAAAATTTGGCGCGACCGTACTCGTGAACCTGTAAAACCTACTTACCTGTGATAGGTTTTCTTTAAACTTCATTATATGAACTACTTCTGTGAATTTTTTCACATATTTATAAACAACTGTAACACAAATTAGCAATTTTTGCACAAAGCTTAATATTTCGCCAAAGGAACCCTAAATCGAAAAATGGTTTTCACACCCACAATGTTCTTAAACGACCTATCAGACGATACCCCACATTATGGGATAGACGAGAAAAAAAAATTCATCCCCAATTCACGTGTAAATATTTTTTCAAGATTTTGTTTTACCATTTTGTTGGCATGATTAATATGTATATCATACCAAATTACAGCCTTCTAGTACTAGTAGCGTCTGAGCTAAGCCGCAGGCAGACGGAAAAACGGACATTGCGAAACTATAAGGGTTTCTTGTTGGACTATGGAACCCTAAAAACTATACTAAATCTATAGTTAATATGTAAAATGACGTTTGAAGTGAATCACCATGGCCAAATACTTTCAAAAACTGAGCGTTGCAACCCAAGTGTTCCTTTTCTACCAGCCTAGTTTTCTTTAATGAACGCACTTCAAGAGGTGCAATTGTATAAGACAATCGTATTCAAACTGAGGTGCAATTGTGTAAGCCAATGGTTTTCAAATTCGACTGTCATATGGCTATTCGGCTGAGCAAATTAGCCTGTTTGACAATTGAAATTGTACGTTTTTGGTTGTCAACAACAAAATAAGACTATTGTATTCATTTAACAGCTAAAAATTTACGATTTCAACTATCAAACGGACTAATTGGCTTAACCGGATAGCCATATGACAATCGATTTGAATACCATTGGCTTACACAATTGCACCTCTGATTGTCATATGATAGCAAATTAGCCCAGCCCGTTTGACAATCGAAATCGTAAATTTTTGGCTGTGTAAAGAATACTGTTTTGTTTTGTTGTTGAAAACCAAAAATGTACGATTTCAATTGTCAAACGGGCTAATTTGCTTAGCCAAATGGCCATATGAGAATCGAATTTGAATAGGATTATCTTACACAATTGCACCTCTGATTGCTCACTATTTAAGATCGTGGAGATTTGTCATGGTGTAGGATAATTTTTTGCTCGTCACGCTAAATACAGAATACACTAGTCTCTGTTGTTATATTTTAAATATTAATACCAAGGCACGTTAAGCCGTGAGACCATTTTGTTTCGAAAGTACCTACGGCGATAGGGCTCACCACCCATCACCCTGGGACGTATAATGCGTTTCATCAAATAGTACCTTTGCTGTAATGTTGGTAGCAATGCAATCCAGTTTAGATCATCCAAAGAAAATTTTGTTTATCCAATCATCACGTTTAGAAGACAGGGAAGCCAACATTACGGCAAAGGTACTATCCGATGAAACGCGCTATAATTCGTCGATGAAACGTGAGTCTACGAGTGTGGACTGTAACTTGCATTTCGGATTCCACGCTCGGGGATATATTTGACAACCTCGGGCATTCATGTCGTAAAGGTGTATAGGTATTTGTAATTTAGATATCTCAGTTCACCATGACAAACGTGAAAAAAACATCCAGCAGTAGGCTTACTATGAGTTTGGGTCTGAGCGACTGCGTTAAATGTTTTATATTATCCATCCATCCATCCATCCATCCATCCATCAGCCTGTTTCGTCCACAGCTGGACATAGGCTTTTCCAGGATTTCACCACTCTTGGTGGTCCTCCTGGAAGAAATATCCATACTCACACACGCTTGGCAGGCGGATTGGTGAGCGCGGTGCCGAAACTCTTGCACCAGTGACGCCTCGGCCGTCACCAGTCTGTTTTATATAAGGCCCGGCAATTGGGGATGGATATACCGCCATCCATCGGTCCCAGGCAATGGTGGGCCGCCTGGTTTTGCCTGGGAGCTGTCCTCTTACTCTCCCCCGAATAACTTCGGGAGGATTTGCGAGTAAGATATTTTATATTATGATAAAATGTTTCCTCTGAAATTCTGGTTCCTCTCTTAAACCAGTAGGGTTTCTTATACAAATATTTAACGCTAGCGCGTCTAGTACGCATCGTCAATACAGTCTCTTTCCATCATACTTGCTTTTTCTCCCATAGACAAACGCGGTGTACGTGAGAGCGCAAGTGGTATTGATAGACGCTGTATCTGTGACGCATGCTAGCCACACAAGTTTTACTTAATTTATTTAATATATCGAGACGGAATCCTCAACTTTTGGGGTCCTACACACACTTGTGAATCCTTTTATAGTTGTATGATATTTACATAATCAATACACTAAACTTCAAGTACCTGCTTCAAGTCTTCACTGTTTTTGTTATTCATTTTTAGCACTTAGGCAGATCACGGAACTGTTTTTTGTTGTATTCAAATATTATTATAATAGTAGTAATCTACTACAAAACGTGATTAGTACTTACATGTGTTTAAACAACCGAATAAATTTAATATGATTATTCAAATTTTTTATTCGACTGGCGACGATTACAAGTGGTTTGAAATATTAGTTGACTTCCGTTTAATTCGTTTATGTAGCCAAATTCATACTGGAGACTCGGTAAGTGGTCAGGACCAAGGTTCAATGACCACGTTTGTGAAAAACGTTTCTTTTTTACGTCAAGTAGTTGGTTTTAAAACCAATAAAATATTGGAAAGTAATTATGGGTAATGATTGTGTTAACACACTCGAAAATAATATGCAACAAGAATTAAAAAGATTTAACAAGTAACAATTTTTTTCGAAACATTATATTTTAACCCTTTGAATGCAAACCCTTACATTTGCCGAGGTAGTTGCCAGCTCCATGAACATTTGTATTAGTCTGTTAGCACATTTGTCTGTCCTTAATACAACCATCTTCAATATATTGCGTAGTTAACTTTTATGTGATTACTCAGTAGCAAGTTTTTTTGTGTTTCGAGTACCTCGTATCTGAAAAAAACTGCACATTATCTCACGTGGATCATAAAAAATACCACCATTAGACATGCCAGTAATTTTCTCAAATCATGACGCCATTATAAGACAGTATTCATCATCCACGGGACCCTATATATACGTCATTTTAGATATTTATGTTTTTATGGTGTTGTGGTCAAATGTTAGATTTCGTGTTTTTTGTTTGGACATCAAGATGTTCATCAAGGTTTTATTAGAAATCCAACAGCAAGAATTGCTCATAAAAAACAAGTAAACATTGCGCGCTTAAGACAAATCAAGACACAATACGTTACAATATTTGATAATAATTGTTTATCACGCACTTGTTGAATCAGTGATCAACTACGGGTTGGCTATTTATGGTCGAACATTTTCCACTTATTTAAATGAAATAAAAATACTACATCTGCAGAAGGTTCCTTAAATGCATCTCTAAAAAATTTTTAAAATAATGCCGATAGATTTGTGAGTCAAATATGAAATAGTAATAGAAATATTTGGAAAACCATTTAATAATCCGAAAAAGCAGATGGTGTAAAGAGGCGCATGTATGGAGCCCTTGGCGAGGGCTTCATATTTGTGCCTTTTGCTGTTGAAACTCTTGGGCCGTGGGGTCAAGAAGCGCGACAACTTTATAAAGAAATTTCATCGCGTTTGGTGACCGAAGGGCTGGAAGCTACTTTGCCCAAAAAATAAGTTTGGTCATTCAACGTGGTAACGCTGCCAGCCTTTTGGGCACCCTTCCCAACGACGGTAGCGATCTGGCCAGCATTTTTTATTTGTTATAAAGCGTTCTGTTATTAAGATTTTAGATTGTATTTGTTAGGTTTTTTATTTAAGATTATTTTTAGTTGAGCTTTCTAATGTTATTTAAGTACTTAATACATTAATAAATTATAAGAAATTTATTAAAAATATTGAGCTGTAGCTATCCTACCCGTAGTACCAAAAGAAACGAAGCCAAATACCTAATACCTAAACATCGTAACTACTACGGATCCCGTATGGGCATCAGTATGTTACCTAGAATTGATAAAAGCTTTCCAACAGAAAAAATCTCTCTTAAGAACAAACTCAAGCGCCATCTTTTATGTAAGTCTTAAACAAAGAAAAATGATAATTATTATTAGTAAATAAAAATTGTATGAATGGTTTACTACAAAAGTGTTTTGTGTAGTGTGGATAGTAAATAAGTTAAATTAAGAGCTTTCTGACAAACCGCGATAATGGTTTGGCAAATTCAATTCAATAAATTAATAAAAAAATGGCAGTACCTATAAATCCACCGATGTAAGCTCGCTCAGCAAGCTATGGAGCGGGCTATGCTTGGGGTATCTCTGATGGATAGAATCCGAAATGAGGAGATCCGTCGGAGATCGAAAGTAAACGCTGGACCGACGACCTGAAGGACGTTGCAGGGGGCGGCTGGATGAGGAGGACGGAGGACCGACATGAGTGGCGAAATTTGGGAAAGGCCTATGTCCAGCAGTGGACGAACACGGGCTGATGGATGGATGGATGGTTGGACCTATAAATCCATTCCAGCAGTAATTTATAAAGTAGAAAAAGCGGATTACCTTTGCTAGTGAGGCCTAAGTGACATTAAATTATTGTCGCACAGTGCTATAAACCACATCTATTTAATACTTTTTATCAGAAAATAAGAAAAACAATCATAAGTTGTGAGTTTGGGAACGAGACCTGCAGCCACCACTTAAGGGTCCGTTTATTGCTAGATTTTTTCATTTTTTATTTATTTATTCATATTTTACAAAATCATTACTTATAAATAATTTTCGCCAAACCTCAAAGCAGTTTGTTGGCGCCACGCTCTTACAAATTGAATAACCTTAGTTTACAAGTAGGTACCTTGTTCTACGAACATTTTAAGAATCATATTATACAGATGTTTGAAATTAAGCGACTACATGTTTATTTACTTAACTCGGCACACTCAGATGCACAACTTCAAATGAGCATACCACATTGTGTAAAATAATATAGATAGTGGCCTATACGGCTGATAGATACATCTTAGAAAAAACGCAAAATCTTTCAGTTCACTCGATAGAAAAAAAATAAGATGTTACCTTCAAATGTCATGTTTTCGAGTGTTTAATGGGCCTTCCTTAAATCATACAGCCTTGAAATTTGTATTAAAAATAAGTTAACAAATAACATCGTCAGCCCGTCTTAGAATATTTTGAAAATTTTATCTAGAAGCAGAGTTATTAAATAAAACCGGCCAAGTGCGTGTCGGGCCACGCGCAATGTAGGGTTCCGTGGTTGCCCGGTACATATAAGTTGGTCTACTAATACAGACCGCACCAATAGTTTGGAGCTTTCTATACTCGTAAACCTGTAAAGCCTACTTAGCTGTGATAGTTTTCCTTTTAAATCCCTAAATCGAACAATGGTTTTGACACACCCACAATGTTTTTAGACGACTTATCCAACGATACCCCACACTATGGGATATACGAGAAAAAAAATTCATCCCCAGTTTACATGTATGAGAGGTACCCCTAAAAAAATATTTTAAGATTTTATTTTGCCATTTTGTTGACGTGATTGATATTTATATCCATGGCAAATTACAGCTTTCTAGTACTAATAGTCTCCGAGCTAAGCCGTGGACAGACGGACATGGCGAAAATATAAGGGTCGGTATCGTGGTTCAAAGCCAAAAGAAATTAGACTTTATTTTGATACATATTAGATTGGGTTTAGAAAAGGGAGTTGAGGCGTTTTAAAAACGCTGAAGCGTTTAAACTGCAATTGTCGTTGAGTCCGTTGAGATCGTCGATACCGTTAAGATCGTTGAGACCGTTGGTATCGTTGAGACCGTTGAGATCGCAGACTAATGGTATTTAAGGACCCGAGTTCTTTAGGAGGGGATTCATTCAGTCATTTTCTCTCAAGAAGTACACGTCTCGAAAAAGTGAAAGTTACGCAGTATTATTTTAAATTAGGGAAAGTATTCGAAGTTATTGTGGGTTGGGACGCGTATTAGATTTCAGTGAAATAATTCTACGTTTCGTAGCTAATTTGGGGTTGAAAGGGGGGTAGTATGAGGCTTTCTCCCGTAATTCCCAGAATGAGGAAGGAGAATGTACTCCGGAATTGCTTAGGATCATCGAGGATAGGGATACGGAACGCGAGTGTTTTTCTTTTCCAGCATACTCACCTCTCTCTGGGTCAAGATTCCCTAGGCACCTGCTTGTGGTACAGAGAGAAAACCCCCCGCCCCGTATGCATTGCACTAAGCATACAACCCTTTTTCCTTCCCCATCCGCTTATGGTCTTGGGTCTCTGGCCATGAGTATCCTTGTTATGTATAGTATACGTGTAGTATACTTCACGACCGTATTAGGATTAGGGCTAGGCGAGTTTCAGGGTTTAGGTACTCAAGAGAATTAACTCATCTCGCTTCTGTACCAAATAGGTTAGGAACAATCTCATTCCACTTCGAGATTGCTACATGCGCAATTAAATTAAATGTGAGATTTAATCTCTAGTTTTGAAAATACTTACACACTTACCAGTATAGGGACATCTGATGTAGGGCATGATAAATAGGTCAGTGTTTGATAGGTTGGGAATACTAAATTTTAATGGAAACCATCAGGGAAACGCTGTTAGTGACGAATATTCATAAGATTTTAAGATGTAGGGCTGTCAGGAATCGTTCGGCTTGAAGATCTTCAATAACGTGGGGTTTCTAATTTCACTAAACCCTAATAGTTAAATTAATCTATTTTGGTAAAGATGTTCCATTTGAAAGTCAAAATATTGAGATAATATTCGACTGTAAAAGAGACTATAAATGGAAAGTTTTCTGAAAGTATTTGTACTTACATACCTACTAAACTTCAAAATCAGAGCTAATAAGCAACTGATAGTTGGAGCTTAAAAAGCCATAACTTTTATCACAGAACTAAAATACAGTTATTACCAAAAATCTACATGAGTAAAAAGAATAATTTCAATTTATAAATACTTTACTTATTCTCTTAAATATTGAGATGGCAGAAGGATGTATTTGTTTGTACTAGTAAGGGAAAAATAAACCCCTCTGAAAGGCAAAAGCTGGCCTCTGGTTGTTTCTATATACCTAACCGGAGTAGAACAACTGTTTTCAACGACTAGTATTAAATAGATACAACTTCTTGAACTAAAAATAAAGTTCTATTACTTACACCAAAAAGATTATATTTGGAAGTATTGAAATTATTCAATTTGGAGTCTATCTAGAATTCACTCTTTACTAAAATGGCTGTAGGACTGAAAGGTACAAAATAAAATAAAAGATTCCCTCGTAATGCTTAAAGTCATGATTTAGATTATCCTCCCTTATAAAGTAAAATAACTATGATAGTTACATTCATACATAATATATCTTTATTCAACTTCACAAAACCTTAAAGCTTTTTCAGAAAGATGCATCTTGGATGCCTTATAAGTGGCGTGTTACTAATTTATCATTAAATTATATTATTGTCCAGCATCAAACCCAAAGTTAGGCCCATCTGGTTTTCTTGCCCTTCTTTCCAGATTGGTTGTAATCGAACGGGCAGGATTTTGTCCCACAAAATTATTACTTATATATGTACAATACATTCAAATATTCAAGTAAATTTATGTACTTCATCTCCTACATCTTTCAGGAGGATTCATTAGTCTGGTGACGGAATCCACTGGGACGGCGGTGGCGGGGCTGTTTTCCCAATCAAATAAAAAAAAAACATTTTATAGAATCATGTACTGATTCTCAACAAGCAGCAACAGATCAACTGTTTTCCTGATATAAGAATAATGTATTTCGAGAAACCAAAATACTCTACAACTACTCTGTTTCAATAATTATACTCCATCAAAGTTTATTATAACCTTACCTACTATTAATGTAGATCACAGTTCCAATTTACAATCAACTAAGATTTCTTACCAAGTAGATACTTTTATTAGAGTAGCATAAAGAGACATTTGATTTTTACCAGACTTGTATTTTTATGAGAAGAAGCCTTACAACTATTTAATAGATCAAAGTTTCGTTACTATTATTAAAAGGAAAGTCACATTCTTAAATATCTAGTACATAAAATAATATAAATCTCATAAGGTTTTCTGCTGTCTTACAGAACCCTAATTCTCAACATCCAGTTGTACATAACATTGAGTTAAGCCAAAAATATACCCTCGTCTTGTTGTGAACTCTTTACAATAAAATTAACACTAATTTGCTTAGGTTAGCGGGAGATCTAGAACTTAGGATTCTTAGAATATTTGTCAGGGTCAGGTTAGGTCAGTCTCATCCCTTACTACTCTAAAAGAACTAGGGTTACTAACTGAGGTGCATAACGTAAGGTCTTGTACACCATTAGCGATCACATTTGGCCAGGTTACTGATCAAAACATCTGTATATGTGTACATAGGTGTCTAGGAGATAATAAGTAGGTAGGTTTATTTAGCTAGGTTGATTTCAGCTAGGTTGATTTAGGCTAGATGTTACAGAGTGCACATAGGTGACATGTGAAAATTAATATGTTCTGGCAAAAAGATGAAACTTTGTTCCTGACTGCTTGTATTAGGTAGTATAAAACATATGTTTTTTTATACAGGTTAGGTTCCGAATCACACAAAACGAAGCAAGTCCCGAAGACCTCCAGACCGACCTGGCGAGAGAGATTCAATCTGCACATCTATGAGGATAACACCTTGGAACTAACAGTGTGGCACAAAGGGAAACAGAAGAACTTTATGGGCAAGTGAGTTTCAACTTAAAACGGTTACAACTTAAATCACAATAAGACTGTATTTGAAAATGTTCACGTTAAGTGTAAAGTGGCTGACCATACACAAAACTTTAAACAAATGAAATTTATAGCTGAGAATATTTATTAACACTCATAATTATTTATTCTCGTTAAAAATTGATTTACAATGGACTTTCGGCATGATCTTGCCACTTTACAGGTTAAAATGACTAACCGAACGGAAATTATAACAGTCTTATAGTGTTAGTGAAAATAAATTGCAACTACCTCTTGTAAATAAGCTTCTCTTACAGAATTTTTGAGCGACAACAAATACCGTTAATTTATCAAAAACCTTATCCTTAGCTATAAAACTGTATTAAATGCAAAATCGAGAGCTTTCTTTACTTTAGTCTATTTTGCTGCAAAATAATGTAAATTTGAAGGCTTCTTCATCGGAAACCTCCCCATCTTGTGCTAAACAAAATTAGCATGGAATCAGTGTCCATTGAAAATGCTTTTCGTTCTAATCGGTTTTCGTCACAATCTTTTTGTGAAAAGGTTTAAAAGTGCCAACAAATGCCCAAAATAAGTACTAAGCAATGATAAGTTTGTAACACGTCCACCATACATTAGACATCACTGCGTGTTGAAAGTTCCACGCTGACCAGCCCCCTGATTCTGTATCGTAAAATCAGTTGTCAAACCGAGTGCCTATCGTCTAAAACATACATATCCGCTTATCTAAGGATACGTTCGAACTAGAACGTCACAATTCGTAAATAATTCAATACATTCAATAATAGCAACTATAGTTGGCAACCGATTTAAAGATACGTAACAGACCCGCTGGCTTTGTTTGTTTTTATGCTTCGATAATTTATAATAGAAGTTTTTATGCAAAGTAAACCAAACACGAGTTTTAAAGCCTATCTTGTGGGTAGTACAGAATTTACGAGTTCCTCGTATGTCAATGTCGATATGTCATCCGCTTGCAAATATACGCTTCATTTGATACCCAATTTTTTATAATTTAAAACAAGATGAAAATATGACATCATTATAAAACCCAATTTTCACCTGCTTTTTATTTTGTTAATTATTAGCTATGTTAGACGAACGGACGGGCCGACAGAAGGACACCAAAGCTCAATAAAGGGTTTATTTTTTTACAAAAAGCTTATATAGAAATTTAGTACAAAAAAGTAATTAAATCAGATGCTGAAAATCATAAAATTATAATCATTATTATAATAGGCATGTATTTATATAGGTAACGTATTAGTATTTAGTATATGGGTAGCTATTATTACTATCCTATCGTATATACATAATTGTATACATTAAATATACCTTTATTTTAGTTCATGTACGTGTATTTACTTATTAAATATAAGCAAACCCAAAACTTATTTTAATATATTGTATTTCCTCTTTTAAATTTAATTATTTTTATTACCTATTTAATAAATCCTAACGTGCGATACGTGTATTTATGTACCTATATTGCAGAAATAAAGTATTCATTTCATTTCATTTCATATACATATATTTTATTGCATGCATGAAATATCATGAAAATCCTTTGCAATATTAACAGACATACGTAATATTGCTGCAAAACGAAACGAGAACTTTCTTTTTGTATACTCGTTGATGTCTTTTGTATGGCAGGTTTCGCAACGCAAACCATCGCACATATTGTTGTGGTCATGAGACCCTAATCTTGTAGGCAATTCATACAAACATTATGGTTTTGAACAATCCATCGGAAGACCTTCAATTATGTTAAGAAATAGGGACATTACTTACAGGGCATCAACATCAAAATGTGCTTTAGTAAAATTGTTCACGTGCAGAACTATTGCGGTCTGATGCAATATTGCATCCATCGGAATTAAAAGATTGTCATTGAATGAGCGACTTCTTAAATCTATTCTAGTGGTAAATATTTTATTCTCGGTAAATTTATTGTTTGTTCATAACTTTTTTAAACCCTTTAAAACACGGTACTGCAGGAAAGCTTCGTCATCTACCGTTTGTTTATTTCCTAGTTGGTCAAAAACTTTGAGTTAATCGAGCAGATGTTTAAAATGTGCTTATATACGGAAAATATGAAAAACTATTTAGTGACTTTACAAAAAAATATCATGTGATTTATCATGTATAAATTACGCTGGCAGGTGTTAAAATCTATACAATATAAGCAGTTACTGACTGTCAGACAGTACAAGCTAAACCGCTGAAGATAGAAACATGAAATTTTGGACATATTAGGGATGGAAAGATACACTAAGAAGGATTTGTCAAAATTCACCTCATCCTCTTATTTCACCCCCAAAGCAAAAGGGTGCAAGCTTTTGTATCGAAAATACATTTCTTTCCCAACGGGTAGAATGGATTGTTAATAACCCAAATCCATGCCGACCTAGTCAAGGGAATCCTGTAGTATTTTAATAATGCCCGAACATTGTGTAAACTCAAAAATTATAGATTTTTTTAAACCTTATACCCGTATCACGCGCGCGAACTCGTTGTTTGAATATAAATTAAATTTTTATGCTTGTGCATCGCATGGAATTATTTGTAATATTATGGATCGTTCATGGTAATACTAAGTAGCTCATTACATTACTGTAATGCATGGGTGAATTTAAATCTAATTCATCCATGCTGTAATGTTAAGTTAATGTTAATAAAAAAAAATATATTTATTATCTGAGTAATATTCATTATTAGGTTTGACGAGGTGGATGAGTTGAAAAATCAGAGTGATTGAAGGATCCTAACCTAATTCCAAATACAAATGTGTACAAATAGAAAGTCAAAAATGTGTATAATAACCATAAAAAAATACTGCGGTGTTATAGTAGTTAATTAACTATCGACATAAATAAGGTGACTTTAATTTATACAGCCAAACTCTTACTGAAGACTCGGTGAGTGCTCAGTAACAAGGTTCGATGACCATTTTTGTGAAATTCGTAAATTATTATTTTCGTGTTCCTTACAAAAGCAAGCCCAGCCCCGACTCAATTACTATGGGACGTCAAGATTTTATTTTGCGAAATTAGCAAAAAGTGTTATCGATCCGTGTTACTGATCACTTACCAAGCCTCCAGTATGAGTTTGGCTGCATAAATAAAAGTCACCTTGTATAATATTGTATCTTAAAATCCGTGGGCACATTCATTTCATTTCGTTTAATACGTATAATAGTAATGGTGCAGCAATATCTCTTACTTTATACGTATAAACACAGATTAAAAAATAACAAAGAGTGCGGTGTGATAGTAAAACTGTTGAGGTATGTTTTTTGTTTTGTTAGAGATCCCATATTACAACTTAGCTCTACAAAACCAAAACGTAATGGGAACCATTCGTGCGCTATGTTAAAGCTATAAATTGTTTAAAACATTAGACACTTTAGTGTGTACTACAAAATTGGTCCCAATCAGCGCAGTGACGTGGCAAAGGAGTTGATGTGGAACGGACCATAACAATGACAAAATTAAATACGCTCTCTCAATACTGCAAACGACCTTATTTTGTTGGACTCTGATTCTTGCCACATTAAAAAAGCAAGACTGCTACTTTCGCAATATTTTTGACCCGTAATATCTTTCATTTGAATTTCATTTAGCACATGATAAGTACCATGCAATTTAAATTTGTATGAGGAAATCTAGTCTAAAGGAGGCAAAAAACTGCAAAAAATACGGGACATAAGAATTTAATCGAGGAATTCGATCCGCATTCGTAAAACCATTTGAATTTGCGCAATTTTTCCGCATACGCCAGAACTGCCGTCTTGGACATAAAATAAGGCCACTCGATAACGTAGATATCCACCGTAATACTCCTACGAAACTTTAAACAGTGGATTTTTTATTGTTTTTTTTTTGTTTACTAACTGTATCAAAAAGGTCAGCGGTTTACTAGTGAATCTACAAGTATGTGTATGTAAGTATCATCATTGCTTTGAAATTTCTTTCCAGATGCATGCTCGACCTTTCTCAATTAGAAAGAGAGAGAACTCATGAGCTGTGGCAGGAGCTGGAGTGTGGGTTTGGAGCCGTGCATCTGCTGGTGACCCTCAGCGGCACAGCCAGGCCTATCCCTCTGGACAACATTCCCACAAGCAATGGCATACATCACTTGCAGCCCGCTGATGATAAATTTGTGAGTTAACCTTCTAACCCGTTGAGGCTTGATATACATCTTTTTAGACACGTAAGAAACGTCACAGTCACAGTTATAATATATTTACTTTGAAATATATATATATAAATATATGTGTCAGGGTAATTTATTATTGGATTACAGTAAAAATCTGATAATATCGTTATGTGTTTACTTAAAAGAGTATGAAATACGAACCATTGAATTTAGGTTCAAGTAACAACAAATGAAAGTCAAACCCTAAGACCAAAACATCCAATTAACTTGTAGAGTTCTCCAAGGTAGTATTCTAGGTTCACTTCTCTTTCTATGACAACAATTTTAGATTTTGAATAATTTCAGGCGTGGTACCGTCTCGACGAGTGGAATGAAGTAGGGCAGCTATCAGTGACAGTGCATGGTGCTAAAGGTTTGTCCACAATCGGTATTGGAGGTAAAGCTGACGCTTACTGCGTTATGGAGCTCGACAACTCGAGGATACAGACACACACCGTCCGAGGCTCTTCGGAGCCGAACTGGAATAAGACTTACACTTTGTAAGTTATGGATATATTCAAGTAACAAAAAAAAACTACGTATTTATCGATCTCTCAAATGTCATATATTAGTTTCTTTGTACAATGCTATTGAAATTATTCATAAAGGCCGCTTGTAACCTACCTTAAAACATTATTCGTATTATCCTACTATTTTACAATGAGGGTTAATTTAAAACAAATCTTGAACTTTGCGACCTTCAATAAAACTATTGTCTTCAATTTCAGCGACATAAACGACATAACCTCTACATTAGACATCACAATATTCGACGAGTCAAAGTATTCTGCCAAAGGTGACACTTTAGGGAAGATCTCCATACCTTTGCTGAGAATTAACAATGACGAGAAGAGGTGGTATGCCCTTAAAGATAGGACGAAAAAGAGTAGCGCTAAAGGGAACTGCCCAAGGATACTACTGGAAATGACTGTAGTATGGAATCCTGTAAGCATTTTGATTTTTTGTTTTGTTTGTTAATCCCTTACAAAGAACATACCGAAATTCCTAAATTTCTGAACAAAAATAAGAGAATAAACCAACAAAAGAAAGAAGCTTATCTAATACGGATAAGACTTACCCAACCCTAAAAAAATCAGAGTTGCGAATTGAAATCAGGTCAATAAATGAATGTTGAATGAACGCATACAATAGGTACCTGCTTATTCGTTAGCTAATACAAAGCACTTTTGAGTTGCAGACAATACAAAATAATCAAATAGGATTAGTATACAGTATTGTGTCAGGGTTTACATTAGTATGTTGATTTATGTTCATATGTATTCAACCTCTTGTTATTATTTTTTTAAAGATAAAAGCGTCAGTCCGGGTGCTGAGTCCTAAAGAAATGAAATACATACAGAAGCCGCCTAAATTCGACATTCCATTAATTTATAGTAATTTGAAGTTTGTTAAGGACGTCTTCAACGCCATCGCTGCCGGAAACGAGTATTACATGTAAGTTTCTATTCAATATTTAATAATAATTTCTATTAGGTTATTTCATAGTAGGTACGTTCAATATTTTCATTGTTAAAAAGGGGACAGACCCAAAAATTACTTGAATTTTCACTGATTTAAAACCTTGGGTGCAAGTATCTATAGAATTTGAAAAATATATGAATTGTATCCTCCTAATCGTATATTGTAGTTCAAAATTTTCTAATATTCGATTTCTCCATTAGCAAAAACCATACTTTACCACTCCAATTATCGTTATCGCACTCCCAATTATTACTTAAGTAGAAACTTTTCTTAAAAGCCCCGTAACATGTGAAAACCATATCAAAATTTGCTTGTAACTTGATGGTAAGCGATTTTCCAGCTACAAGCAAATTTTGATGTGGTATTCACCTGTTACTCCTCGTGTTATGTAGCTTGAAACTTTTCTTAAAAAGCCCCGTAAGTAACAGGTTAGAATCACATCAAAATTTGCTTGTAACTTGGAGGACAGAAGTTGCATTTCATATATGTATACAAAGAAGGGAAAATGTTTGGAAATAAAAATTTTCCATGGAATGGGAAACTGGTAACTTTATCAAAATTTACCTTTGTACGAATTTTTTTAGGGATTCTATGGAAAATACAGAAAATGATTGACACCGTCACTGTTTAAAAACAGAGAAAGGGTAATAAATAAGGGGCCGACCACACGGAGCTGCGTTCTGCGTGCCGGGTTCTGCGTTCAATGACTGTGCGATGCGATGGCTTGATCTATAGTAGGACTTAATATTCTAATACTAATCTATAGTATCGGAATACTATAGTATTCGAATACCAATTTACGAATGAGCTTGAGACTGCCGTTCGTATTCTAGTTTCTTTTAATGCTGGTGGACCTAAAAATACATTTATTGCGGGCTTTTAAATATTGTTAATATCTATTCATCCTACGAGCGTGGACTCGGAAAGTAGCCTGCGGAAATACTACTAAAACCAATTAAAAAATATTTAATTTTCGAGTTTTTTTTTTAAATGACCTGTGTTGATATTTACTTATTGTATACTTTTAACTGATATTTGTCGAGAACTAGATATTTGTAACTAACGTGAATAACTTAAAGAGAAAAAAATACGAATCACTTTTGCAAATGTTTATAATATTATGTTTAGAGATAGTAATTTTATGATTTTATAACAATTTGTAGCCTTAGGGCTAAAGATTAGTCTTTACACACAAACCGCGGCGGCCAAGGAGAACGCGTGTTCTGATTGGTTGTAACGCAGAACGCATTCCGTGTGGTCGGCCCCTAAAGTATTTTGCAAACAGATAACAACAACATTAAAACTCGGTTTTTGCAACGAAGAGCTAAAGATAAAATCAAACCTGTTTAGTGTCTTTATCTAACGAGTTTTTAATTACGAATGGAAATTTTTATGAGATGTTTCTAGCTAACTTTTATTAAAAACAAGTGTATTAAAATGCAATCAAGTTACGACGTAAGTAAGACGCGTCACAAAGGTATACATATTTTTTTAATTATTAATATATAGGTATCTATTTATGGAAACCCATATAAGTTTATAAAGAATTTCGCGAATGTCCTTCTGTAACGTGAAACATTTTATAAATTTCCAGGCATATTTCACATTTCATTAAAAATAACCATTAAAAGTTTTTCTTTAGTACACGTATGATCACGACATTGAATCCTTGAGAGGATATTAGAAGGGTTCACAAGTGTGAACAGTGAAATGCAAATAACAGTTAAGGCGAGCCATTTTCAAATCGGCGTCTTAGGGGAGGTGAGCGAGAGGGACTTACTCCATACAAATATGCGCTCATGAACTAGCTTATGCCGTAAGGTCGTATGCGGCAAAACAATCTTTTTCATTTAAAACTACAACTATAAGTAATTTAATAAATCCAATCGGCTATATTCAAGTGTATTTAAATAAAACACTTAGAGGCCTCATTCGCTCCCGTTTTTCAGTAAAATAGAAATCTCTGTTTTAAAAGAGGTTTTCTAAATATTTTTTTCTCTGCTATGAAAATTAATCAATCAACTAAATCTTCGGGGAAAATGATGTCGATGAAATGCTTAATCTAGTATATAAATTGGTAATTACATATGATTTTTTATTGCTGGGAAAAATGGAGATCGATTCCGCCAAAATTTCGTGGTGTGGCCTTAAACCTTGGTTCAGCACCGGCTTTGGACTCGGTGTCCCCAACGTGATGGGTGGTTGGCCCTAGTTATTTGAAATTGCGGCTATAATTGGAAGTTATTTATAGTTAGATAACTATATTTTTTATGTAATATAGTCTTTTTAAGTCAGTATCTGGGTTTGATGATTTCGTTTCAAACGGTTTCCAGTGAAATTAATTACTTTTTAAAGTGATTTAATTTTAAGAAGATTAAGATGAAGTGTAATTAATAATAATCTTGAGTCAAATAATAAACCATACTTTTTTATAATTGTACAGAATGGATTTGGCTGCATAAATGAATGTCTTTTATTAATATTCCAGGCGTTTATTCGAGTGGGAGAACCGCGAGAAGTCAGCGCTGGCCCTCATCAGCTGGCTGGCGTTCTGGTACTGCATGCGGCTGTGGATGGCGCCACTGCTGCTGCTCGCGCCGTTCCTTTACAACTGGAGCGGATATCGAAGCTGCAGTGAGTGTGCCTTCTTCACTATACTGACCCGCTTCCAGTCCCTGAAAAGCTCAAAATAATAGATATAGGACTCCTCTATACACACAAGGTTGTACCTATGAATTCGGAAGAAAAAATCTGCTGTCCCAATTTTAAAATTTGTGCGAATGGACGAGTATTAAGACAAAAATGATAAGAATGAAAATAAAAATCGATCCTGTGTATCTGAGATAGTCCAATCAACGAAGGCATTGAGGTAGTATTTCAGGAGTCGGTGATTCTTTATCTGCCACCGACGTGATGGCCATTGGGGCCGAAAGGCGTTAGAATGGAGACCACGGAGAGCAAAACGTAGTGTAGGCCGAACTCGTGCCTGCTGGATCGACTGGATGAAAGGACGTTCCGGGTGACGGCTGGATGAAGAGGACGGAGGACCGCCAAGAGTAGCAAAATATTGATAACGCCTATGTCCAGGAGTGGACGATGACAGGCTGATGGATGGATGGAGGATTATTTACAGTGTGAGAATTACAATTGTTAAAATAACAATTGTTCGGGTTTTTAAAAAATGCCTCCTTCTGGCTAGACTCAGAAAATTGAATAAACAACTCGATACCATTTTGAGTCTACGTGTACATCCAGACGAAGCAACTGGTTACTATACCGGGTGTAAAAGCAAAGTCGAGAATCCTTTAAGGGTGTGTTAGTATGATCGGTAAAGATATTATTTTAAATACTGGGATCTCTAAATAAAGTACCAGTACCTCATAATAAGACGATTTTCTTTACTCAAAATACACTAATCGCGTGGACACCCTCACTGGTCGTTGGCCACTCGGATGAGGGGTGCGGGATGCAATTAGGTGTGCGGGGAGGCCGGTGAGCTGCGTAGCCATAGCTTAGAAAAATGATGGAATTTTCGTAATGACATCAGAATCGTGTATACTTTTATACCCTAAAGGGGTTCTTGACTTTGCATTTACAGCCTGTATAATTTTTAAATCATTTTTATTGGAGCTAGATTTATGTAAGGTAGTATAGTTTTGAAATAAAGCAAAGCTAGATTTATGTAATGATTACGTCTTTGGCTGATTGAGATTGTTTGTGTGACACTATAATTAAATTTATATTATAAATTATTATATGTACAAGTATGTTTAATTAATTTTAATGAACTTTATCGTATAATTTCAGACAACAATGCCATGGTCCCTACATATCAGGCTGAAGAAGAAAATGAAGATATCGATGCAGACCCGCAGAAGGTATACTTTAGGATAATCCACCAGCACAAAAAAATATATCGTCACGACACGTGTCTCTGAGGGGTGGTTGTGTTTAGTTTTTTTGTGAAAGGTTGTCTGCTGTCACCTTTGCCTAGGGACTTTAAATTACTCTTCCGCGTTCCGCAATATTTTCGTGAGCCTATAGTTCGGTAATGTGCGCTTCCCGATGTACTTCGTGATTGCAAATAATATCAGCATGTCTGAACAAATTTACTTTAAAAGGTGATAAATATAACTAACACAGATGAATATATTTTACAGGACGACAAGACATTTAAAAACCGCATCAACGGGCTTCAAGATCTCACGTTCACCATCAAGAATGGTATCGACTACATTGTCTCTCTGTTGGAACGGATCAGGAAGTAAGTTTCTACTAAAACTTCTCTTTATTGAACAAAATGAATATTTATTATCTTTAATTTTATTATTAAACAAAACATTGGCCAGTAAGCCATCTACATATGACTTGAAGTTTTAATTTTTTTTACATTTCGTTGACAAAAAACATTATGACGTCTAACGGCGCAATCAAATTTTGAAGAAATTCTTTAAGCCCAAATGCCTAAGAGACTTTCATGTATAATGCAAAAACTACCAGAATGAATTGGTTATAGAATGGCTTAGCTCGAAAGGGGTTTGGTATCAAAACGTAGTTGTAAATAACTCTATGGTTAATTTTATTTTTTAAATTATAGAGTTACTATTGTATGTACTATCTACTATTTGCAGTTAGATGAACTTGGGAAAAAATCATTAGTTTGGGGATAGGAGGAAACACTCCATAGAACATTGGAGTAAGTACTTACATATAAACACAATTATAAAAAAAAACTAATGCCAAGTTTTATGTTTTACACAAATTGGACTTTCGATTGGCCATTACTGCGCCTAAAGGAAAACGTCAATAAAACTTAGGATGAAGAAAACTCCCAGAAACTGGGAGTGACAGAAAATGAGGCGTTAATAAGTTTTTCCAAGGACCTCCCCGTAAATATAACATGACTGATGCTACCGTATGTCTGTAACCCCACGCCCGGTACGGCTACTCATGATGATTCAAAGATTCGAAATGTTTATTTGTAAAATAGATACATAAAGTATATGTTTTACATGTCAAATCTAATCTGAATAAAAATAATATTTTATGATGAAGCAAATATGATACTTACGGGAAATATATAAAAGAAACTATATTTAAGTCGGGCTTCTAAGGTTATACACATGCATAAAATAAGGACTTATTGGAATAAGAGTATTATTATACATAATGCAATTAATAAATAAGTTGATAAATTAACTGAATAGACCATAAATAAATATAATGCCTAACGAAATATATACTAACATACGTAAAAAATAGTATATACCTATAGGTACATAATGCAATGAGAATAAATAAGTTAATAGATAAATAAACTATAAGTGGATATAATGCTTAAATCCGCCCATTCGATTAATCTTGCTAAGAAGAAGGGCATGAAACTTAGCAAGATCATGTCTTTTTTTATGATTTACTAGCTTTTTCCCGCGGCTCCGCTTTAACGACATGCTTTTTTCCGGGATAAAAAGTAGCTTATGTGTAAAGTTAGAGTATAAGCTATATCCATTCTAAATTTCATCCAAATCCGTCCAGCCGTATTAGCGAGAAAGAGTAACAAGCATACACACACACACACACACAAACTTTCGCATTTATAATATTAGTGTGATTTTATCATATTTGATCATATTTTAATGATTTCACGCCATGACAAGTCGCTTGGCGGCATGGTTTCATCATAAGAGGGATGACAAGCCACGGCCGAAGCTTACCGTCAAGTGTACCTAGTTCTCATTATCCTTATGTTTATTTTATACTTCCACCCATCCATCAGCCTGTTTCGTCCACTGCTGGACATAGGCCTTTCCAGGATTTCGCCACTCTTGGCGGTCCTCCTGGAAGAAATGCCCATACTCACACACGCTGGGCAGGCGGGTTGGTGAGCGCGGTGCCGAAACCCTTGCACCAGTGACGCCGCTGCCCGTCACCAGTCTAATTTATATAAGGCCCGGCAATTGGGGATGGATATACCGCCATCCATCGGTCCCAGGCAGTGGTGGGCCGCCTGGTTTTTCTGCCTGAGAGCTGTCCTCTTACTCTCCCCCGAATAACTTCGGGAGGATTTCCGAGTAAGATGGTGGTACCTCCACAGTCGAGCCCGGTATTAGCTCTACCACCTATTTTATACTTACTAGCATATTTCTCGTTTCCAGCTTGGGCAACTTCACGGTTCCCTACTTGAGTTACTTGGTCATGACAGTGCTGCTGGCAGCCGCCGTGGTCTTGTACATAGTTCCTGTCAACTATCTCTTCATGCTCCTGGGTATGTACTAATTCATTACTTACAACCTTTTCTAGGAAGTTTTCAAACCAGCAGCGTACAGTACAGTACTATCCACACCTAGTTAACTTAATATTATACCCCATCGCATTTTATATGACTCCCTCTTCATACTTGGCCCGCCCGAGGACATCGTCGTGGCGACATTGGCCGTCCTTGTGTGACAAATTTAGTCCGCCCAAACGCTCGTGCACGCAATATCAAAGGACACATCAAGTTATACACATTAAAATAGATTCTGAAGGCTTTGATCTTAGTTTTAGTGCCGTCAGAACCTTAATTTTTCCAAAGCAGTATAGGTTCTGTTGCCAACACTAAAGAATTGTTTTGGAATGAAGAAATTTTAGTTTTGACACCACTAAAACTAAAATTAAAGCCTTCAGAATAGATTTTATTGGACTTTATACCTCTCTTATATCCTTCACTATAGTGGCTAATGTCGTACTACACGTATAAAACTTGACGTGCTCTTAACTGTACCAGAGCAATTAAATTTAGGTTTACTTTGCACAGCTTGAACAACTAAAAATTCCGTGACAGACAAAAATTTTAACCACAGATGATAAGGTGACAGGTGAGATCATATAATGCTAAAGGGATCATATAATCACACCTGCCTCCCTGACGGATAGGCCGAGACCCCAGATTTTCATCGGCTAGAATCCTGACACACCTCTCTTGCCTTTTTCACATCTATCAATATATATACAAGCTCTTCTATTCTTGGTAGCCTAGCACGAGCCTCGATAAAGCGTGTATTGGACCTACTTGCGCTGTCTTGCATACCTCATTTGTTAAGGTGCGAGAGTGCTAGTATGATGGAAAGACAATGTATCTTTTGATTTGGCGATTATCCATATTTTCCATGGCGTATGTGTGTTTCACGATACTTCTCTTTATACCTATATATTAAATTAATAACTGCACTGTTTCAGGCATTTACAAGTTCACTCGCAAGTTTCTGTGTCCTGAAAGAGTTCCGAACAACGATCTTTTGGACTTCATATCCCGGGTGCCAGACAATGAGATTTTGGTAAGCTCTTTTTATAATAATAATTCTCATTACATTTATTAATATTGTCACGACATGAATCTGCGAGTAGGTGTTTGAGGTGTTTCAGAGTGTACATTGTGAAATGCAAGTAACAGTAACACTCGTACACGCACTTTTCACCGACTATTATTACGTCTCAGCGTGCGACCTATCTCCATACTTTGGGCATGAATTGAATCCACAACTTAACGTGCCTTCCGAAGCACACAAACGTGCATCTCCAGGATTAGAACCCGCGAACTCTAGATCAGTAGTCGAGTATAAGTAGGATTTTTTATAAATGTCGTAATCGGCTTAAGAGCTTATCTTCCAATGAATTGTATTGTTCTATTGTTAAGTTACACCGCTAATTAGCAGTGCACAACGAAACGCATAAACAACAAAATATTTATGTTAATAGCAACTTTACCGCCTAAACAAAAAGGCTCAAGTTTGAACGGCAACGGCCGATACCGACATTTAAAAAAATTCCTACTATACTCGAACCACTACACCACAGGTGCGGTCAATCGATAAAAAAGGGGACGGAGTCGGTGCTAAGCAACAACTCTGTGTGGATACCATACATAATAAATACAGATTTATAGAATTAGGCATGAGAGTAGGCTTACTATGGGTGCTTCAGTTTTTGGTTGGCGAAACCCTTTTCGAAATATTGTGTACTTCTATGAATATAAATTAAAAATTGTCACAATATGTATCCCCGACGGGTGGTCGGAGGTCTCCGTGTCAAAGAATTAAACACGGGAGGTACAAAGAGGTAGGCCCACTGGGGTTGTTATAAAAACCCTTTCTACACGGAAACGTGTGATGTTGTCCTATTGTTGACAATATGAACTCTTCTATTCCAGAAAGAATGGCGAGAGCTTAAAGTCCCTGAGCCGGTGCTGTGAGTCGGACGGCGTCCACGAAGAGCCATTGTGCTTAATTTAATGTTACAAAGTTTTATACGGACATTATGTGCTAGAACTTAATGGTGATTTGTGTATAGACGTATGAGTTACCGACAAACTGCTTTTGTTTCGAATATTTTAGAAATTCTGGATTACCATTATCTGCAGTTAGCATTTATAATTTTTTATAGAATTAGCCGTTTCATAATTTTTCGTGTTCAAGTTGTGCAAAGTAAAACTAAATAAATCAATTGATGTGGTACAAGATTACGAGTTTAGTGCCTTCTACATATGAATCGTATTTCCGAAGATAAATAAATCTTTCAATTCAAAATACGAGTCAATTTCCTACTTTGTGGAAGTAAATAAAAGTAATCATTTAATATTTTAAATCTTTTTTATTAATGGTAAAAAAGTATTACTATGGTTTTCGTCATACAGGTAAATTTTTGCACTATTTATTACATTCACTTTTTTTAGGTTTAAAATGGGTCTACTATTCAAGACAATTACACACAATTTATTCTGGTCATGTTCTTGCATGTGTAAAGTAACAGAGATGTTGTTTTACAAAGAAGTTTGTCGGTATAACGTGTGATGTACAAAAATATTCTCTTTCTCTCTACATAAAAAATGTAGTGCCATAGTCTTGCGAGGGGATTTAATTGTGATTTTAGTCTGTAAGTATATTTAACATTTTATTATAAAACAAATATAAAAAATTACAAAACTTAATTTTGTTTTATTTACTTTGAAAATGTATTCTTCTATCACCACTACTTGTATCACATAAAAATATCAAGTCCTTAAATTACTAATATCCCTAGATTAGGTAACATTTCTGTCCTCATAAAAACGTAGAAAAACTTACCATAATTTCCATAAATTTTCCTACATAGCATAAATTAGCATAGCATTGTTCTGCTTTAGGAAAGCATACTCAATGCTCTGTTAACACTTGCATTTTCTGACTTTTGTACTAAGCTTTGGACATTACCCGTATATACGTATATATAACATCAAAATAGAAACGCTAACAAAGGCGTGAAATTTACATAACTCCCCCGTAAGCGTCCAATATGTATGTTACGGGTAAAGTCCGAAAAAGGTCAAAAATAGGTGCAAAGTGAGGAGTAGCGTGTTAGGTTGCCATGTTAATAAATAGTGGACGCCGAGTGAAGCGGAGTTTTGTGTAAGATTACCGGTAACATGTACGTTACTAAATGATGTATGAAGTAGTTACAGAAATCGGTGTACAGGTATGGGAGACAAATTCAACGTTCTAGGATAGGATACTTGGTGGCAGTCGGTTAAGCACTTGCCGTGTAATCAAGGGGTCACAACTTTGAATCCTGAAACGAAAAATTTTTTCGAAATATTTTTCTTGATTTTGTTTTTTAAAATTTGTCTTGTACTTATTTCCGTCGTCAATACCGCAAGGCTAGGCCACCAGTGCGTCTTTCCTGTGATGACGTACGGCGCTGAGACATGAACTCTTACAAAGAGCTTGATCCAACGATAAGGTCGCTCAACGAGCTATGGAGCTGGTTTAGCTTAGGATATCTCTGATGGATAAAATCCGAAACGAAGAGATCCGTCGGATATCGAAAGTGACCGACATAGCCTGCCGAATCAGTAAGTTGAAGTGGCAGTGGGCGGGCCATATCTGTAGCCGACGTGATGGCCGTTGGGGCCGAAAGGCATTAGAATGGAGACCATGTACAGCGTAGCGTAGGCTGGACCGACGACGGTCTGAAGGATGTTGCGGGTGGCGGCTGGATGAAGAGGACGGAGGACCGCCAATAGTGATGTAAAAATGGGAAAGCCTATGTCCAGCATTGGACGATGACAAGCTGATGGATGGATGGATGGTCTCGTACTACTGGGACAAATATTCCCACTTTTTCGGTCAACAGAACTAATGGGAAAAAATCGCACCAGTTTGGTCAATAGAACTACTGGGAACAAAGGGTAAAGCACTCTAAAATATATAAAGTTAGTTTCTGGTGCTATGAGACCGCGACAAAGGTGCTTCTATGGCTAGTATTGTCACTGGGCTTATGCTGTTTTGAGATGGCTTTGGCTGCGATGGCTCCGGCACGGCTAACTCCTTCCAGTCTTTCTGTAAATACAATGTTAAATAATTAATTATTAATTACTCAAAATTTATTCATTCAATAATTTCACACACGCTACACATAATATCATTTTTTGCGTGCAGTCATGTAAGAACTGTTTCAACTTTAAGAGTAGATTAAAATAAACTAAATTTAAATATATTTTCACGGATTACTACGTTTGTGTGTATACGTAGCCTCGATTTTTCGTTCACTTTCCAAGTGAGATTGTCGTAACGTCAGGATAGTTATGTTTAAATAATGAAGTTTTGAGAAAAACAACACCAACTCAAGTAAAATCTATATTGTTCCTTAAATGTTTTCTAGAAGTAGTTACTTTATCTGATATTATAACTGACGAATGTTACAATTTTTGTTTGGAATTGTGTATGTGTTTAGAGACAGTAGGCCTACTTAAGTAAATTGGATAAATTACATCATTATAATATTGTTTATTGGGATATATTAATTGGTAGGTAATTTTAATTTACTTAGATTTGAGTTGTTATTATAATTTGCATAGGTACTATAAAAATACGACAATCGGTCAACATTTAAACATTATTATTGAAATTATAACGCGAAATCAACAGTAAAAATATTTCATTACAATACTTCATGAATTAATATAAAAAGGTTCCGGTTAGTAGAACGTAGTAGTTAGTAGTAGGTATATGTATGCTAATAAATTTACAGCTTGGAATAAGTAATAACACTTTCTTACCAGGATATCGTTGTCGGGTAAGTGTGAAATAAAATCAACGATGTCGTTATTCAGCTCTCTATCCGGATTCAAATACTTTCTTCCGAATTTATATATACCTGAAAGAAAATAGGAGTGTAAAAATTAATAAAATCACACTAATATTATAAATCTGAAATTTTGTGTGTGTGTGTGTGTGTGTGTACGTTTGTTACTCTTTCACGCTGAAATGGCTAAACGGATTTGGATGAAATTTAGAATGGATATAGCTTATACCCTTACTTAACACATCGGCTACTTTTTATGTCGATAAACCGAATAACACGCGGGCGGAGCCGCGGGCAAAAGCTAGTAGTTTATAATATGAAGATTTACTGCCTCCTCGCGAGGTGTAACGACGCACATCGACGGTGTGAATTGAAACCATTTTTAAGGCACCGGATTACAGCCGAATATCGTAAATGAACAGTTTACGGAAAAAAAATCATAAAATTTTTATTATTTTGCAAGTGGTTCCACAATATATAGAAAACTAAGATAAATAAAAAAATGCAGTTTTTTTATATGATAGTAAAGCTGCGAGGTTTTCAGAAAGTAAACGATAAAACTCTTATTAGTAGGATAGTGTCACTTACGACGAAATTATAGGTTGTCTATTGTCACGTTGTCATTCCAAATTCCGACATCTCGGTAACAAAAGCTTGTTCATATACAGGCTGTATTACTGACGTGAACAGAAAATTAAAACACATGCTCACATCACATGACCTTATAGAAAATATTGTTTTATGACTTTTGAAAATAGTTATGTTTGTTTTTCGCTTTACCGTATAAAATTAGAAGAAATTATAAAAATGTAAATGAGAAAGTTTTTTATTCGCGTTGTTTTAAACGTTTTTCTACTAACGTGGCTCAGTATGATCAGTGGCGCTTGTGGTTTAATTCTTAATTAAAACGCAGTTAGGATCTCTGAAATTTACAATTACGAACATTACACTTTTAACAGACTACAATACTTTTTGATCGACTTCTCTCTCTTATTGTATGATATCATAGACTTAGCCAGGGGGGTTTTGGGGGTTGACACCGCCCCCCCCCCCCCACCCCGTTAGTAAAACCTGGCTACGTCTATATAAATTATGGGCAGCTAATAATTAAAAACCGAGATGCCTACCAAGCGCCAACTTTTCTAGATTAATTAGAATGACCTCGGCAAAATAGATAATTTATGGTTTTTCAGTGGTAGGTCCGAAATTAAATCGAATTATTCAATATTATTAAAACAATCTTCCTCTACCAAAATTAATAAGCTCGTAACTCGTTACGAAAAGAATAATCTTGTTTTTCAAAATCCTTACCAAACGCCATCAGAAGGTAATTGAAAGGTACAAGGTACAGCACAACGGATGCTCCAACCAGAAGGACCATCGTCGCATGAGTCACGAAGGGTACTTTAAACGACACTAGACTGAAAATAAAAGATAATATATACTACTCATGTATTATCCATCCATCAGCCTGTTTCGTCCACTGCTGGACATAGGCCTTTCCAAGATTTCGCCACTCTTGGCAGTCCTCCTGGAAGAAATGCGCACACTCACACACGCTGGGCAGGCGGGTTGGTGAGCGCGGTGCTGAAACCCTTGCACCAGTGACGCCGCTGCCCGTCACCAGTCTGTTTCATATCAGGCCCGGCTATTGGGGATGGATTTTATGCCTTTACTTGAGCAGGCATGTATATGATTTTGTATCATATGTTTTATTTTGAAAAAAGGAATGTCTGCTAAGTTTCTTGCCCTTCTTCTTAGCAATACTAATCCAATGGTGCGGATGGTTAGGCATTATGTATATATAATATTTTTATTCCTATATTTGTCTATTTTGTGCAGGTGTATAACTTTATTATATTTTAGTAGCCCAACCTTAATATTTTTTGTATGTATTTCCCGTTTTTATTTATGAACTTATTTGTTCATTGCATTATATATATATATATAATATTTTTATTCTTATATTCCTCCATTTTATGCAGGTGTATATTTTATTTCCCGTATTATAATATATTTTTTTATATTGTAAAGATACATTATATTGTTAAAATTAACTTTGACTTGTAGAAAGTATACTTTATGTATCTTTTATACAAAAATAAATAATTTGATTTGATTTGATTTTGATTTTATACCGCCATCCATCGGTCCCATAGGCAATGGTGGGCCGCCTGGTTTTGTCTGAGAGCCTCACTCTCCCCCGAATAACTTCGGGAGGATTTGCAAGTAAGATGGTGGCACCTCCACAGTCGAACCCGGCATCAGCTCTACCACCTACTCATGTATACCAAGAAACTTTAGTATAATCCATAAAAATATTATGTAAGGTAAGTGTGGTGTACTTTAAAGAGTCGATTTAAAATGATAGGTACTGAATAATGATTCATGTGATTTATAGCGATATTCTAAACAGAGTGCATTCAAGAGAAACAAAAATTTGTTGTTGCATAATTCGAAAAAGTGTAGATCTTGGATGACAAACTGTAGCCTGATAACAACACAGTTATGTAATAGTTGCGTTTCCGTTAGATTTTGCATGGGATCTGAAATCTTCTTTGAATCTTTGAATCTTTACTATCTGGTATAGCAGAGTGCGCTAAAATATTTAGAACACTGTTCTTTTTAGTTCGATCAGATAGGATCTTTTATTTACACGTAATAAAAGTAAAGAATATTAGACTTTTTGATCTTTTATTTTTATATCAAATACATTTTTTAAGTTAAGGATATATGAAATAATTTGCAATACTCCGCTAAACAATTCTTGTCGTGCTGTTCAAAATGCAGACTCGTGCAGCGCCCGCCCGCCCGCATAAAAACATGCAACAAGCAAGCAATACGAGCTAAGCAATCTTAAATAACAAGCAATAAAACTTATCAAGATAAGATATGGACTTCCCCAAGATAACGCCTATTTAATTAATTACATTTTTTTAATTATGTATATACAATTAAAGAACACATTTAAATAATATATTGAGATATATTTCGGCCATTAGTATGGTCGGCATTATTCAAAATTATAATTAAATAAAGATTATGTGACAAATGTATGAAGTCGAAATTAAATTTATTTATACATAGATGATGGACAAGGACAAACACATAGATAGAAGCAGATAGACAAAGCAAAAATATTTTAAAGGTTTTGATGCTTGCGTAAACTCTAAAAATGAGAAAAGGTAAATTGTTGTCCCTGTCGGTCCCCTCCAAAGTGGGTGTTTTTTTCATTGAATTTACTATAAGTAGACTTGCTACGCCGTATATATTTCAATATATTTTCCACTCTTTAATTAATTAAGCCAGTATTTATATCATAATATACCATATCCACTCGGCTTAAAACATGATCTATCATAACTCTATGGCCTATATTAATATGTAGTGGTTCCAAACAAACCGAAACAAATCCTAACGTACTCGTATGGCTCAAACAAAAACCAATAAAGTTTAAAGCTAAATCTTTCAGTACCCATAAATAATGTCAGAATATTTCTACTCACTTATAGAATTTATCTGCTGCAGTAGCTATGTACTCGATTCCATCAGTTATAGTTAACGTCATTTCCGGGAGGTTTTTCATACGTTTTGTAATTGTCTGAAAAAAGATAAGTGTAAAAAGTGTAAGCATAAATCACAATGTGAATTGTATGCGGGAAATAATTGCTAACCTTATCATTTTGATGATTATTTTCTTCCGCTATTGGTCCGTTTTCACCTGCTTCATCTGAAATAAAGCGAAAAATCTTGATAAACCTGTCTTACTTTCAAAATCTTATGACTATTTCGTCTAGAGACGTTGTCCTAGGGCGAAGCCCAGTGCGTCGTCATTATTAACCTGGCACTGGGCCCAGCAAGGCTAGGACTGAGCCCACCAATGTCGGGCGGGTATAGTTTTATCTATTTTAATAATTAAAGAAAGTATAAAGGTCGTGTCTGGACATTGATTATTTTCGCGAAATTTTAAATGAAATAGATTATTTAGTATTGTACTGAGGCCAAAATCATAATTTTTTGAATTTTTGTGTGTCTGTCTGCTTGTTTGTGTGTTCCGTTTTAACTCAAGAAACACTTAACGGATTTGAATGCGGTTTTTTTACTATCATCGTAGTGACCCGGTCAACATATATGCTATAAAGAGTGTTTATAAAATAACGCCCAAGCCGAAAACGAGGCAAACACGGGTGGAGCGTCGGCTAGTACGTATAGTACGCGACTGTGGGAGTCCGGGCGAGTACATACCTACATGTCAGTATGAAATGGCGCGCACTCCCGCCTGTTGCGAAATATAAATAATATTCAACGTAAAATTTAAGTCATTTTGTTCACGAAAAATGGTGATAGTATTCGTCCATATGAACAACTTTTCCCATGGAGCCAACCCTGAAATCGTGAAAAAAATATCAGCTGTTCTATAGAAACGTTAAATAACTACAGCTGATTATTTTTTCACGATTTCAGGGTTAGCCCCGTAGTAAAAATTGATCATATGGCCGAGTACTATCACCAGTTTTCGTTAACAAAATGAATTGAATTTCACGTTGTATTTTTCTTGACAATTAATAATGAGCACTGTGATTGATGCCGTGTCCAGCCCCGGAATATAGTTTAGACTCATAATATTTTTTCTCAACATTTACCATTGTTTCCATGAAGCAGTCCGAAATAGAAGAATGGAGCAAGTAGTAAGAGCGGCATCATCCACAACTCGAAAAAGAACCAGAATGCCAGCCAGCAGATGAGCAACACACAGGAGAACTCGTGGTTCTCCCATTCGAATAGACGTCTGAAATTATTATAAATCTATTCGTCTAGCAACATACATTGTACAAATACATTGTAAAGCTAAAACTCACAAAGAGCTTATTGATACTAAATGTTGTCGCTTTTTAATGTACTTAATCTCACATGGACACCCTGCTTTATCTTTTACCTATTTTTAAATTTATAAGTTGGAAAAAAAGTCGTTATTATACACTGAATAATTTGTAATTTTTAATTAATTAGGTGCTATGCTGAGGCCAAAACCACAATGCCCATGCTTCTGTCTGTCTGTATGTTCCGTTTTAACTCGAGACCACCCAACAGATTCTGATGCGGTTTTCTTTATTACTGACTTAGTGACACTGGTCAACACATCGGTTTTAAGCGGTGTTAATAAAATAACCACCAAACTGAACAATGTCCATACTACTCAATGGTTGTAAATATTTCATTTTATTTTTCGTTATTTGTGGGTATTTTTGAGAATATTCAAGAAGCTAACTACATTAACGAAATCTATGTATATTGGTAATTTGTATGACGTACACTTCGCAAACTTTATTTTATTGCATGCAAAAATCTTATAGAAAATTCACCTGCGGATCCCGTTTTCATTACATATATACTTTGAAATTTTACATTAAAAGGAATATTTTAATCTAAGGTAAAGGTGACTTTCGTTTATATAGCCAAATTCATTCTGGAAAGTCGGTAAGGGACCAAGACCAAGGTTCAATGACCCTGTTTGCGAAATACGAAAAATATTTTGCTCTATTTCACTCTGTATACCTATACTTGTTTCAGAACAACTTCGACTCAATTATTACAGGAAGTCGAATTTTCTGATATATGTTCGGATGATAAACCTTTTCATTAAATTTTCGTTCTATGAACAACTCTTACTTTTGGGCGAATCCAGAAGAAGCGAAAAAAATTCAGCAGGTTATCTAGTTTCGTAAATTTTGTTCAAGTAGTATTTAACTTTCCTATGAAACAGCTAATTATTTTTTCGCGATTTCAGTATTGGCTCTAGAGTAAAAATTGCTCATATTATTGACTAGAAAACTCGGTTTTAGGGAGTTTTTTTTTTACATTCTCTATATACAAAAATACCCCGACTGACTGATCTCCAACGACGCCTAGGCCACACTGTTGAACCTAGGAACATAAAATGGACTATAGTTTTCTTGTCTAACGTAACGTTCTGCTAATAATAACAACACTATGGAGCGTCCGCTGGTAAAATCATAAATTTACAAAACAACATGAAATATACCATGAAAATCCTAATTCAATCGGATTTACCATATCTAACACGTTGTAAACATCTGAATACCTTCACCCTATTTACTTATACATCGTAATAACATAATGATAAGAAAAATTTATGAACTCACTTATAGCCTTCGTTGATTTTTAATAGAAAATGGAACGTGTCTCGAATGAACTCTACATTGTTGTAAACTAGCGCTACGTCGAACTTCTTCGGTTTCTTTATGTATTTTACTTCTCTCGGTCGGAACATTCTGGCTGTTGCTTTTACCTGGTAACAAAGTTCGATGACTTTTCAGTTAACAACATCGCAAACTATTATTATTATGTTATAAAAAATGTTCGCAAAAATTTATTATTTATTTATTAAGGTCTCGTAGCTGTGCTACAAAAATAATAAGGGTCTACGAAGGTGCTACGAAATAGACTACGCTGTAAAAATGTTTCGTTATCAAATTAATAATAATTTGGCCAAGTGCTAGTCCAACTCGCACACAGAGGGCTCCGTACAACTACATAATACGAGGTCTGAATCCTAAAAACATTAAATAACAACAATACATGCCAAAGCAGCATCAAGGCTACAAAAAACAACTCGCTACAAGGGTAGCGGCTGACAAAAAATGTTACACCCCCTACGTACGGACCCCTAATTTTTATTATTTGTTGTTTTACTTCAGAGTATGAACTATAATCTTAATTAAGGCCTTAACCTTGGTGCACGATAATCTTACCGATTGATTTTGAACTTCAGTATGTTGTCAGAAAGTCTACATTAGAACGCTCGCTTCGCGTTGTGCCGGCACGCAAAATCAGGGAATTTTTGAGGTTTTTCAGGATTTTACGAAAAAGTATTTGATGTAGGAGTTTTTTCACCTGACATCGGAAAATAAACCATGTTTTCTTATTATGGCAGTAATTTCAGACATAAAACTCAAGCCGTTTAGACATAAAACGAATTAATGACTTAAAAGGGCATTATTTTCAAAAATAAAATCTATCGAGTGAATGTGTCCAATTAGGTAACTGACCTGAAAACGGAAAGACAAAGGTCTGCAAAAATACGTGTCCAAGTTTTACTTTGATCAGATAATTAAGTTAAAAGACCACAGGCAAGCTCTTAATTTTAAAATGTTATGTATAGCTGTCTCTAAATAAGAGCTAAGAATTTTCGGGGTACTTAACTTGTAAATATTTCCCTCTTGGATTTGAATTTCTTGAATATTTGATTATTTGTCGTAATAGAAGCGATAGTAACACGTATTGTGTGACAATTTCAATTTTCTATTACGGTTGAAGCTGTAGACCCCTGTGACAGACGGACAGACAGACAGCGGAAATTATCTCTGTGTTTATTTTCGTTCGCTCGCTTCTTTGGATAGTTGTTCGGTAGATTTCTAAGTGGAAACTTTAAAAAACGTCTCAGTTGGATTTAGTTCATATAACTTACCGGGTTCCAGACCATGGTCATTTCCACTAGGACTCTCGGACAGTTTCCTTTAGCGCTGTTTCTTTTTGATTTATCTTTGAGCGCAAACCATCTTTTTTCTGAATTGTTAACTCTAAGTAAAGGTATTGAAATTTTACCCAGAAAGCCATCTTGGATTATATTTACTATTGAATTGTCGTAAACCCTTATATCTAGGGTTGAGGTAATGTCGTGGACGTTGCTGAAAAAAAAAACGTTATGAATAACGCAAGCTTGCATCAGTGTGATTATGTCAATCATTCACAGCCCATTTTTGTATGAAAGCATGGGCAAAACAAATACTAAATAATAATAATAATAATAATAAAATTCTTTATTGCACACTATAAAATTTTTGTACACAGGCGAGCTTAATACTATTTAGTATTTTCTACCAGCTAACCTTTGGCAATGGGGAAGTTGTTGGGGGTAGTGCCATGATGTCAGAATAGTATAGATACAATTTTAAATAGATATATTATTTGTCACTAAAATACTCAATAAATTATAATATTACACTACATCCTAATAAACATATACAATATTAAGAACTAACAACATAATGTGATAAAATACATATACTACTTGCAAGTTTACATACATAAGTACTCAAAGACTCGTCGATAGCTTTATTGAGGAGAATTGATCGAACAACTCAAATCATTATAAACAAAAGATTTAATTTATCATGGATCGTTCTGCAAATCAAGAAAGTGTTGCTTTATCTTAGTCTTGAAGACTGACACAGATGAAGCTTCACGGATGTGTAGCGGCAAACGGTTCCACAAGCGTATTGCACTCACGGTAAAAGAATTTGTATACATGCATGAACTATGCTCAGGTGTGCGAAGAAGCCAAGCCTTGCTAGGACGCTGATTGCGGTCGAGGGACGAAAGGGGCACAAAACGTTCTTTAAGATAAGATGGGGAACTAGGGTTATGGAGAATACCATAAAGAAACGTCAAAATATGGGAATCTCTACGGAACCTGATATTAAGCCAATTGAGTTCAGTGCGGAATTCGGAAATGTGATCATACTTACGCAGTCCGAATATGTAACGAATGCATAAGTTGAGAAGACGGTCAAGCTTATTAAAAAGTTCCATAGTGAGGTCGGGATAGCATACATCCGCATAATCTAAGATGGGGAGCAACAATGAATTAACAAGAGTAACTTTAGCAGAGTATGGCAGAAACTTTTGCATGCGTTTAAGAGCATGCAAAGATGCAAATATTTTTTTGCTGCTTTCAGACACATGCAAATCCCAAGACATGTTATTTCTAATGTGCAAACCCAAATTTTTTACCTCGGTACAGTAAGGTAGTGGTATATTATTGAAGCAAACTTGGGGTAAGGTATGTAAGTCAAGTTTGTCCACTAGGGCCCTACTTCCTAGGATTATTACTTAAATACAGGTTTACTATAAGATGAAAAATTGATGCGTAGCAAATGTTAGAGCAGAGATACAGGAAAATGTTATGCAGGAAACGCAGGGAGGGTAGGCGAATCGTGGTACACCCAATGACACAAGTCCGTACGGCCTATAACTCCAAAGTTAAGGGTCGGGGGGAGCGGGGAGTGGTATTTTTGAACTCAAGAGACACAGTTCTATCATGCAATGGTGCTAACTCCCAAGCCGTTATGCTCGACCTATTAGAGTGCAGTATCTGTTGCACAAGTTGCAGCGTGACGTCTATATCTGCACATCGGTCCGATGCACATTACATGTGCATGTAGCCTAGCAGCAATAGTTTGTTATTCACTCTTGACGTAATCTCAAAATAACGCAACGAACATTTTGGAATAGTAAACGTTATCGGGAGTCTTGTAATTATTAAATCCAAATTGATCAAAATCGCGTTTTATTTTTGCTTCATTTCCCCAGAGATAACACGTGATAATTGTTACTGCTGACGACGCTATGAGGCGTTTACGCGGCGGATTTATATAGTGTTCGGATTTAGTATGGTCGATATGCTCGAAGGAATCTTCGGTCGAGCTGCCCGTAGCGTTTATTCGATACGCTCGCTTTTCTGAGCTCTAAACATTATTTTCTTCAAGTTCTATACATAATCTTAAAAGACTTCGTGTCGGAGTCGTCGCACCATCGAGCTACCGATAAAACCGCGGTGCACGTGACTCTCCAACGCTGCATGGAGCTCGCGGTCACACAATGGAATGAGGTGCAGCGACTGTGCTATCTTTGAAGAAAAAACCATGTATTTTACTCAGGCTTATCGACAGCGGCTTGGCGCCCATCAGCGAACACGTCGCAACATACAAAAGTCCTGCCGTGATTTTGTTTTCAAAGGTGCGCATATAGCAACGGGGCGCGGCGAGAATGTTTAATTAACTACACGATAGACGCAACCTTGGCTGAAATTCAGGTGAATTCCCAATGACATCATTCGGCCTTGCCACACATGGTCATGCCTAGCGACATACCTTTTAGTGATCGTTATCCTCATTACAACGGGTCGATAAGTCAAATAATTATTTGACCTATACCTATGGGTTTAATCGTTTGGCTAACAAGGAAAAATACTTCGGGAATCACGAAATGACGTAGCAACGAACCCGTGCTAGTTTTTATAAAACCGAAGATAAGGTATTTGGGATTATTTGGTTGCTACACAGAAGTAAAGTTTGACAACGCTTTTCGCTAACATAGCGAAACATCTCGCCGTCCGAGGGTCCGAGCAGAACGGTGACGGATAACACACAGCTTTCATAATGTAAATAATGTTTATGCAACATTACACCATCGATGTGTCTCGAGCGTTGCGGCGCATTGATACAGAGTGCATATATCAGACGTTCGTACTTGCGCTTGCTGCTCCGGCACCCTAACGTTATACTATCATTGCTGACATGCTGACTGCTACATGACGACGGTCGTAGTAAACGTAGTAAAGACATGTTCACGTCATACTATCTTACCTATGCAACATACGTGTACGTGTACGATAACTATATACATACACACACATATACACATACAAACGTGGTATGATCTCTACATTCGTCACGAACGTTTCAAGATTAAGGAATGTCTGTAGCAAAGGTCTACGAGCAGGTGAGCTTACGAACGACGTTACGTTACATATAATCTTAAAAGACTTCGTGTCGGAGTCGTCGCACCATCGAGCTACCGATAAAACCGCGGTGCAGGTGACTCTCCAACGCTGCATGGAGCTCCCGGTCACACAATGGAATCAGGTGCGGCGACTGTGCTATCTTTGAAGAAAAAATCATGTATTTTACTCAGGCTTATCGACAGCGGCTTGGAGCCCATCAGCGAATACGTCGCAACATACGAAAGTGCAGTCGAACGTTACACAGCGGGTGCTCGCCTGCGAGGCGCCCGTAAACTCGCCTACGGGCGCCGCAGTGTCGCAGTCATAATTTCTAATTATATCATTACACGCCCACATTCCGCTGAAATTTACTGGGGTTTCCTATTAAGACACTTAGCGTAGCGACACTTCGGGCGCGCCGCACATAATTTTTGTTTATGTGATTCCACGCCCAAGGTACTTGCCGCAACCTTGGCTGAAATTCACTGGAATTCCCCGTTACGACATTGCATGTATTTGCCACATATATTCAGGCGACTTTTATCGATCGTTTCATTTGACGACGGGTCGTTTATAACGAGGAAAAGCACTTTGTGAATCGATAAATGAGGTGCTAACACACCCGTGGAGTTATTATGAAAAACCCAAGATAAAGTATTTGGGTTAATTTCGTTGCTACGGCCACAAAACAAAACTAAAGTATGAAAACGCTTTTCGCTAACATATTTGCTGCTGCTTTCGCCGTCTGAGAGTCCGGCGGGCAAGACGGTGACGGATGACACACAGCTTTATAATGTAAATAAATAAAATGTTCATAAAATGTTCGTACACTAACTAGACACACACACACACACACACACACACACACACACATATACACATACAAAAAAAAACGTGACATGATCTCTACATTCGTCACGAACGTTTCTAGATTAAGAAAGCCTAGCTAGCCTAGGATCGACGTTACGTTACTAGAAGTCTAAGTTTTGCGCCGTGGGCTTCATGGGCTATGCAACTGTGATTTTCTTACTTTTGTGCAACACCTGCAAGTCTTTTGCAGAGATTTATGTCTAGAACTTATCCAGGAGCAAGCCCGGAGGCTCGCAACCACCGTTTGTAGTGAAAAAATTCAAGTGCATTTTGAGTGAAATGCATCCTAGTGCATCGGGTTAAGATTGCAATGGCAAGATTCTTAGTCACACCTGAAACTGCATTCAGGCATTATAGACCGGACGGATCTGTGTTCCTGGCTGTATAACATTTTCAATTATTAAAATATAATTTAAGGCGGTCAGCGCTAAACTTGCCTATCTTTTGCCTATTTTTTGTGTCTGACAATTGAAAATCATTTTATTTTTTATCTGACCAGCTCATACATAGGTAAAGCACATTAACCTGACTTACGAATCACGGAAATGCGATAATTGGGCTTCTGGAAAACGTAGTCACGGGCAGGCGAAACGTGGTACTTATATGTGATTATCGCAAGTTTTTTAGTTTTTATTGTAAAATTTTAATAAAATTATTGAAATATTTAATAAAAAATATTAAAATTCAATATTTAAAATATAAATTAGTTTTTCAAGCGTGTTTTCAGTTGTTGTGCAGGATCATTTACAAAGTAATGCATACACAAACACAACTTTGCTTAAAAAGCCTATAGTGCAGAAGGTGAGACTGGAGAATTGCGATTGTGTGCGTGCACACCATTGACATTGTGGAAAACAACTCTTATAGGGGACCAGGCAAGGTCTGTTTTCAAAAAATTATGGTTTGACTTTTATCTTATTCTTCTTTTGTTACGATGTATACTTTATGTTACCATGATTTTTCAAAAATAGACATTTCCTGCACTGCTATAAGAGTTGTTTTCCACAATGTCAATGGTGTGCACGCACACAATCGCAATTCTCCAGTCTCGCACTGTAACTGACATAACTATTGTCGCGTAGTGCCATAACTCACTATTTTTAGTATTTATCTATATTTTATAAAAAAAAAAAAAAGCAATCATAAAATACAAGTTTGGAAAAGAGACCCGTCGCATCCATCCTAACTTGACAGTAGATATACGTAGAGCTAATGGCGCCACCATTTAGGCAAGTTATGTAAAACTCGTTAAATTACGATGTTCTGTCAATATGTGATGGTTGTTGTCATGTTTTATAAGCTAAATCAATGTATCAGTAAGTGTTGCCAGAACCGATAGCCAACACTATGTATTTGTATACTTACAACAGGTAATCCTTGTTCCAAGTGGGCTCCCCCGCACAATGTGTCTGTACTCGCTCATTGTCCAGCTCCAGAATGCAGTACGCGTTAGGTTTCCCGCTGAGGCCCTTGGCTCCATGCAGCTTGACTTGCACCTGACCTACACTTTTCCAGTCAGTTTGTATACTTACAACAGGTAATCCTTGTTCCAAGTGGGCTCCGAGGAGCTCCCCGCACAATGTGTCTGTACCCGCTCATTGTCTAGCTCCAGGATGCAGTACGCGTTAGGTTTCCCACTGAGGCCCTTGGCTCCATGCAGCTTGACTTGCACCTGAACTACACTGTTCCAGTCAGTTTGTATACTTACAACAGGTAATCCTTGTTCCAAGTGGGCTCCGAGGAGCTCCCCGCACAATGTGTCTGTACCCGCTCATTGTCTAGCTTCAGGATGCAGTATGCGTTAGGTTTCCCACTGAGGCCCTTGGCTCCATGCAGCTTGACTTGCACCTGACCTACACTGTTCCAGTCAGTTTGTATACTTACAACAGGTAATCCTTGTTCCAAGTGGGCTCCGAGGAGCTCCCCGCACAATGTGTCTGTACCCGCTCATTGTCTAGCTCCAGGATGCAGTACGCGTTAGGTTTCCCACTGAGGCCCTTGGCTCCATGCAGCTTGACGTGCACCTGACCTACACTGTTCCAGTCAGTTTGTATACTTACAACAGGTAATCCTTGTTCCAAGTGGGCTCCGAGGAGCTCCCCGCACAATGTGTCTGTACCCGCTCATTGTCCAGCTCCAGAATGCAGTACGCGTTAGGTTTCCCGCTGAGGCCCTTGGCTCCATGCAGCTTGACTTGCACCTAACCTACACTGTTCCAGTCAGTTTGTATACTTACAACAGGTAATCCTTGTTCCAAGTGGGCTCCGAGGAGCTCCCCGCACAATGTGTCTGTACCCGCTCATTGTCTAGCTCCAGGATGCAGTACGCGTTAGGTTTCCCACTGAGGCCCTTGGCTCTATGCAGCTTGACTTGCACCTGACCTACACTGTTCCAGTCAGTTTGTATACTTACAACAGGTAATCCTTGTTCCAAGTGGGCTCCGAGGAGCTCCCCGCACAATGTGTCTGTACCCGCTCATTGTCTAGCTCCAGGATGCAGTACGCGTTAGGTTTCCCACTGAGGCCCTTGGCTCCATGCAGCTTGACGTGTACCTGACCTACACTGTTCCAGTCAGTTTGCAGATTCCTCAGATAGTACCATGTCTAAAAAGATTGATCATATTTTCGTACTAAAACTATTTGGTATCTTTAGTTACAGGCAGTTATTTATTTAATTTACCCGTATATCCAATAAAAGCATAAATGTGTGGATTGATTCGTACGTTTTTTTTTTTATTATTGTACTTTTTTACCAATGGAGTAATGCACTTATAATGTTATAAATTTTTGCTTATTCAAAATTGGATTAATTTGACTGGGTAGGAAATTCTAGGCATTTTGTACTATATCCTAAAAACGAAAATTTATACAGAAACTATTAGGACTGGTACCTGATTCCGAAAAAAATGATTGCTCAAAATATAAAAACTTTGCATCTTACGTATTTATCACTTGTTTCTTCGACATTCCTGACGGTCTCTGTAGGAGTGGAAGCCATTTTGCCAACAGTACAGATTGTCAAAGAAATATGGACTGAACCAAAGCCATCGTCCAAACTCTGCCATATCTCATGAGTCCGTTCCATCTCCAAGGTTGATAATTCCAAGGTACCGCTGGATAAAAAAACATTAATTTCTCATGTTGTCATCTCCACCAACATCGCATCTAATCAAACCTTAAGTCCCACCACGAAGGAAAAAATGAGTCCCACATTAGCAGTTTTAAGATTAAGAGATACCAACAACCTAAGAGCTCTCTAGAATGCCAACTTCGGAAAATGAATATAAATACGTACAAAAACAAACAAAAAAATCCTATTGAGAAACATTTGAAAATTCAACAGTTGAAACATGTACTCGTAGGTAACATAACTCATGTGTTTTTTTATGTTTGTCTACGTATCGTCGACTCATATCCTTGTAAGTCGACAAACTTTTTCTTTTCAATATTTTTTCTCCTAATTTCACCCCATTAACAGCAACAAGCAAAAAAATATGAACAGTAACATATACGATACTTTTCTAGATATCTCATCTAACTATCCTTTCAATTAAACGGCAACAGCCGTCGTGAAATAATTTGACAATTTTCCTCCTACCGTGACTTGTGTTGTGCACGAAGCTTTTGAGCCGTTTTTGGGTTTATGTAGATTTTAAGTCAACTTTTATTTAAGTTAATTCTAATTCAAACTTTCCTTTTCTGAAACTTGGGGCTCTGCTACCCCAACGCCTATTTTATTTTGGCTTGCACTCCGATTGGACACATACAAAACACCCATCTTACTTATTCGGAACCAAGTTTTGAAAAACAGACTATCTTTTTCTAGTTTTATTGTCAATTATTTTATTACTGCAGTTATGGCTGAAGGAATCTCCATAAGATAATTAATTGAAATAGGCGTTACATTACGGAAGTCCATCACTAAGTTATGGATATATGAATATAATTTGCAATATTCCTCCTCCTACATAAGCCTTGGCACTCAGTTTGATCCCAATTCTTTTTGGCGAAGCCGACAAAAATAATTCATGCACTGCCAATGTACTGAATACGGCCCCATTTTCACATTTACGTTTTCGGTGGGTATAATTTTACCCACTCAAGATCAAGTTTCTATAAAACTCAGAATTCCGTATTACACATGTTGCAAGAAATTCAGAAAAAAACGGGTAGATTTGTTTTGTTTCAAACTCCAACATTTGACATTTGTTGATATTACCAAATTTGTATACTGTAGACTTTGTTGTAAGGGATCAGTAATAAGATTCCAGGACACCTACTATTTTTCGTATTTTGCAAAAAGGGTTAGTAATTGAACCTTGGTTTTGACTCTTACCGAGTCTTGGGTATGAATATGGTTATACGCGAAGTCACCTTATGTAGTTTTGAGCTTGTGCCGTATTTCTCTTTCTTTTTATATCTGCACATCGTAGAATTGGGCATACAATGATCTGTCGAGGCATACCATCATTCTGTTAAAATTACAGGATTCGCCTCATTCTGCTTCGCTTCACTTGGCTCCCAGTTTACATGTAAACCCGAGACACTGCACTTCGCTCTGCTTGTCGTTGCACCTATTTTTTACTTCTACTTTAAAGGCTTTCGATTTCGTGCCATATAATATACACAATTCTACCATATACCCATGACTTGTCCATTATAATATAAGACATTGTAGATATGGGACAAAAATCGGAACTTTTTCGTTGACAATTTTATTCCCTGACATCGGCCATAATCATTAATTTGTTATTATTTGTAATCTATTTTACCCGGACAATTAAGATGACATACGATTGGCCACATACATTCTACTAGCTTATAACCCTCATTTTTGTTTGCCGTAGTCAGTAGTAGTAGCATAATAATTTATAATAGTAAATTTCTCCGAAATTACTTACCCACCCATAAAGTTCTTCTGTTTCCCTTTGTCCCACAAGGATATTTTCAATTGGCTGCTCTTTTGTATTTGTAGCTTAAATCTTTGCTTCCATGTCGGTTGTCGAGTGTTTGGTACAATTTTTGATTTGAAAGTTTCGTTTCCCAACCTGCAAAAGTAATTTTTTTCTGTCAAATAACAAACATTAGTAAAATCTCCCTGAAACCTGTACTCCCAAAAAGTCCTGATGATGATGAGTCATAATCTCATCAAAAGCTCGACCACTACTAAAAAAGTGAGTCCTGTCTATAACAAAATCATTTATCACATAAAAAATCTCCTGCCTTTCTGATTTCTGGGAAAGATCTATCAAGTGTTCATCGTCCACTTAGGTCCCATCAATATATTATAAATTTAATTTAAAAGTCAATATCACCCAATATTGAGATATGCTGTAAACAAACAGACAAGCGGACTCTGAAGGTTGACTTTCTATTAGTTGACAGGATGTCAACTACAAATAACTATAATTATAATCATGTTTCAGTATTTTAAAAAGACGTAACGAGTTCGTGAAGCCAATTACAAGTACATACGTGAACTTGCAATAGATGCCGTGTGACGAGCCGTCTTCAGGAGGCCCTGGGAGACCCTTCGCTTCCACCAGAACTATGGTCACCACCGTGGTCCCTTTACCGAAACTTCTTGAGGTTCTGTTCGTCTGTAAAAAAACGGTCAAGTGTGAGTGGATGTCATGCGCCTGTGTTCCGCTATACTTAAATATATTATATATTCGTGTCAAAATGGTGATTTTTTGGATTTGTAATAATTCATAAAAAATAATTAGAACGCCCAAATAAAAAAAAACAATTATCTTGAACCTACTATAATATTTACAAAATATGAAGCTCTATAAGAGCTCATAAGAGCCAGCCCGCTGCCGGTCGCCTTTGTATATAATATACATTACCACTATATTGTGGATAAATACAAGTGTTAAAAATAAACATAATGTGTATTACCAAGTGCCAACAATCACAAGCATTAACTAAAGTATAATTTAGGTAATATAAACTCAATATAAACTCAATTTCAAAGATTTTGTACTTGTTTGTTTGATTTAACCAGGCGAAAGATAAGAAAAATTGTTCCTTCAATATTCATTTGCAACACATTTTTAATATCGATTAATTTTCAAAACTCAGCGTCGTCAACGATTTTCTTTATAAATTATGAAGCCCCAATGTAAAAATAACTAAATCCATTCCACACATCCATCCATCAGCCTGTTTTATTCACGCCTGGATAAAGACCTTTCCAAGATTTCGGCTCTTTTAGCGGTCCTCTTGGAAAAATGCTGGTTGACATTTTTTATTAAGCATAAATTTTAATTTTAACAAGAAAAATATTTGTAAGAGCATTTTAATTAATTAAATGGTTTTAAAACCATTATTCTTATAATAAAATGAATTTTTACCTCGATGACGAGTGACCAATAAGACACAAGCTATAAATAAAGGCTGTGATTTATATATATATTTATGCAGAAACGTAGATATTTCTATTTCAACATTCTTACATTTTCATTTTCATCCGTGCTGATATCCTCCTGATGTTCAGCTGAACAACTGGCTCGGGACTTCAGCCTCCTCGTCGAAGTGCTGGAACCGCTCAAAAAACTCGCGAAGGAAGCGGGACGCAACCTTGAACCAAACAAAAGAGCACTTAAAAATAGGTTCGCGACACGCAACGTAAGTGCCGAAACGTTGATTGTAAATTAGCAACGTTCATTAGTCGGGTCATAGGTTTTTGACGGTAGACAATAACAAACAACAAAGATTACAAAAAGTATAGGATACTTAGACGTCAGCGAAAAAATCACGGTCTTTACTCTCAAAAGTAACCATCTAAGTAATTCCTTAGACTTCTTCCGGAACCAAAGAGAGATTTTTTTTGAATTCACAGTAATCTCACGGTTAACCACTAAGGGGGTATTCAAAGAAATATGTCCTGCTCTAACGCTTTCATTTTATACTTACTTATCCTGCTCAGTGGTAATGGGCCGCTCGGAAAACTCGCGACTTCATGGTGTTTTTATTAGATTTAAATGTTTATTTTAACAATTTTACAAATATTGTTTCCATAAGAAACTAGACCATACTAAATCCTTGCACTTGATATATTTTTCATTGCAAAATAATAATTATTCAATAAATGAAACTGTTTTTAGGTGAAAGTTACGTACATGTTTCAGAATTATTTTAATTCAGTGAAGTTAAATAAATTGCTTAAAAATTCCCATAATAATTTGAATGAAGATATGAAGAAGCATATACATTATTTTTAATTATTTTTATCCATATTTTAATTACCCGGAAATTGATTCAAAACGAACATTTTTGGGTAAAACTAGAATTCTCGCCTTCTCGCCTGAAGATCACTCATCTGAGTCAAGTTTAAATATTTGGCCAGTCTTGTTTTGCTAATTTTTCTTTTTTTTTTCTTCGTGCTATAGTGGTCTGGCAAATTTGTATTTGGTCAAACCAAGAAAAAGTTTTCCCACCACTGATCTAAACAAAGCTGGTGGCCTACTTTTTTATCATTGGACCAAAGGTGACCCCAATGTCATGAGGATGTAGAGCACACTTACTGCACTTAGTACCAGTAGGATTAGATAAAGGGTCAACAGGTTAAGGATTAGACTCTTAAGGTAATGAAATGAAGAGTTCGATTGGACAATTCCGATGAAGTTAATTAATCTAATTAACTCTTATCTTCCAGTTTAATCATTTACAAGTAAAGAGTCTAAATGGGAAGGTAGGAATGTATCTTGTCATATATTATTATAAAATTGACGTTTTATGATAAAATTAAAAATAAGTAAACTAAAACGAAACTTCGCTTGGTAAATATTTGAGGAGCGAGCAGGCGTGGATCTATGATCAATTTTTGTTTGACTTACTTTTGTTTTATTCCCAAAAATTCGTTCTATATAGGGATAAAATTTTCGTTTTTTATCCATGCAATATTTACATCTGAATAATTCTTTGTCTGTATGAATATATAAAAATTTTGAAAGTGCTTCGGTCGTGGGTCAGGGGGGGGGGGGGTAATTGCACCCATTACCCCCCCTTGTATCCGCGTCTGGGAGCGAGCGTCAACTCCAGTATCCAGTGAATATTATACAAGGTAAAAAAATGAAAATTTTAGTTATATCTATGCGTTCTATGTCGAATTCATTTTGTAACAAAATAAATATATGGTTTTATGGGACTTGTATGAGAGTTATATGTATTGTTTTATATGAGAGTATGAGAACGTGAGTGATGGACCAGTATTTTATATAGGACTGTCACTCGTTTCTAATAAAGGTGTAATTATTATTGTTTGTAAAATGTATCATATTATGAAGCTAATGCCAATTTTATCTAATTTAATCACCTTATCGTTGAATGAACACTTGTTTGTACAAAACCACCTCTGTGGCCGTTTGGTAGAGCGCTCGCCTGCTCACACAGAGGCCATGGGTTCAATCCCCAAGGTGCACAATAATTCGTTTCCGGTCTGTGTGCTTCGGAAGGCACGTTAAGCTGTTTGTTTGTGTCCGAATTAAGGTAATAGGGCTCACCACCCATCACGTTTGGGACGTAATAATCGTCGGTGAAAAGCGGGTGTACCAAGTGTGGACTGTGACTTGCATTTCACAGCTCACACTTGTAAACACCTCTGACACCCCCTCGGGAATTCATGTTGTAACGATATGTGTTTCATTATTTGTACATTAAAAAAATTATGAAGCAATTGAAAGACTAAAGTCCAGGGCCAAGGGACTGCTGTTACAACAAAGATAAACAGACATAACAACAAAGGGTAACGATAATTATTGATATTGACTCTTTTTATTGTGCTCGGAGAGTACGAAGAGTAGTAAGCTAGCCGGGTTTTATGATTTTTAGAACAAAGGACGTGCAGTGACTACGGGTGCCATGGGCGTCGGAAGGGGGGCCCCTGGATACGGAATGAGACAGTAAAAAATAGTATTAGTGCACGCCATACTGCGGAAATACGAGATACAAGACCGATCGGCAGTTTAAGTTTGCATAAAAGTACGTTGTTTTTATTTTTCAACTATAAATCCCGTTGATATTTGAATGAGGTCATACGAAAGAGGTCATACATAACCATAGACTTTCGTCTTCCGACGACGCCTCGGACCAAGCATCACATGGTCCGAGGCGTCGGCCCATGTAACTCTTTTTATTGTGCTCGGTGAGTACGACGAGTAGTAAGCATCGACAATACAGTCTATGGTAGTAAACTAGCCGGGTTCTATGATTTTTAGAACAAATGACGTGCAGTGACCAGTGACTATGGATGCGGTTCTCTGTTTAGATCATTCATTACGATCTCGGTACAAAATGCACAACTTGTGATTGTGTTTCTTATGTTTGAATGAAATGTATAAAATAAATTCGTATCATAAATATAGCGGCTATTGTTTTATTGTAAATTATCAGGGGTTTAGCAGAATTGAGTATTTTTTTGGATTATAGTTCGCGTCAATTTCCGTCTCAACTTTAAAGCAATTTACTAAGCAATGCATAAAACAATATATCTTTGCTGTAAAAGCCTAATCAACATGAAATTATGGTCGCGAAATGCCATGAAAAAAACTATTAAAATTTGTGCATTTTGCACCGAGAGTGGCCGCGGGCCAAACGGCAAATCACTCTTTTCAAGGACGTGGACCGGAAGTTGTGCTCATACGGAATTTGAACCCGGGGTTCATAATCGTAACATCTGGTTTTGTGGCCGAAATAGCACTAAACGGGTAGAGTCATTGGGAAAAAAGTTAAGTAGCCGCATATACAAATTTAGGTATCTAGATGTTACTACTGTTAACCAATTTCGAACTTTGTTTTTGATGTAGTTTTGTTTAACCAACCATGAACATGAACTACAAAATTAATTAACTTGAATTAAAGTAAAGTAAAGAATTAACAAAATTAAAATGTCTCGAAATTCCATTTTTTTATTATATTTTATTAGAAGAATTATCGAATGCGCGGGCAGTATTATGTAGTCCGATATTCTTTATTTTATTTGAGCTTTATATAGATCGCTATAAAGTAATAACACTAGCACAACATAAAATTTGAAAAGAGTGGAATTTCGAGCCATTGACCATATTCGTAATCAACATACGACGTTATTTATATGATTACAAAGCGCTAGGTGATCACTAAATCAGCCCGGTACACTATCTGAGGACACACAAAAATTCGACACTAATAAAGTTTCCGGCTTTCGATAGACTGAACCCCAAATAATTGGCACAGTTGGGTTCCGCAATGCAGGTGGTTATCTCTTATCTCTTGCTTGAAGTCCACTTGGCTTCCCCAAAAAAATCTCTGACCAAAATAATCGAAAGTTTAAAAAAGCATTAAAAAAACTTACAAATTAACTTTTTTACTTGCACTGGGAAGAGTAGGATATTTCCTACCATTTTCGTTCCTTCTCAAAAAAACTTCTTCTTCCAACGGTTCCGAAGTTTCAGGCTCACTTTTATGTTCACTCATTATTAAAAAATATTAACTTAATCCAGTACACGTCCGCACAAAAGCGTTGACACTATGTACAAAGCATATTAATAATATTATGTAAATGATTCTAAAGAAGTGGCTCCGTTGCTGTTGATAAGTTATTATTTGTGTATTATCTACAAAAGGATTGTAGGTATTTGTGATAACGGTTCGTTTACGGATTTGATGATTCGATATGTAATAAAAACATTCAAATTCATTATCGTTATCGGTTCAAATGAGCCCTAATGACATTGAAAGTTTTTTAATTTGATCAAAGTTCACGGACAAAAAAGAAGATTCTTTTTTTAAAGTCTACGCAGACACGTTCTTATTTTGTATTTGTTTCGATTTTCGGCCAAAGCTATTCTAAGATAGTAAAAATTTACTTTTACCCATTAAATGCAAGTATTTTTTCTTTTAAAATATTACAGACAAGACTAAATGGTTAACAGATACGGAAAAATAAAATTAAATACAAAATATTATTTTCTTCAAACTTGGTTTTCCATTTTTGTTTTCTTAAGATACTATTTATTCGCTGCAACAAGTACCTACCTATAGATAAGTAGAAAATACAATACAAAAGAATAAAAAAAGATATAAGAATCTAATGCATATACAACGTTGCATCGAGGAAAGTTTCTCTGATGCCGAAGTTTTCTTTCTGACGCGCGGTCAATATACCTCATACATAACTGAGCAATTTACGAGTACAAAGCAACGTTTATTAGTTTTCCTGTTTATGCCCATTATTAATACTATACTATGTATCTTATATACATATGTTTTCAAATTCTGTTGTGCTTGCAAATACACAATCTCTCACACCCTCCCACAAAATACACCCTTACACAATAAAGACGGGTACAAATTTTTATGTGTAGGTACTCGGTCATACAACGATCGCAGGAATTAGTTTAATTTTGACTTATGTTTGTTTTACTTCATCTTTTAACAAGAATAATATTGTATTGTTTTCGTATCGACTCACTTTTTGTCTGTTATCGTTAAGTTTTTCTATTATTGTTCAAATATTAATTTATTACTTATACCTTTATTTTTATTTTTCTTCGTGTTCAGACTTTGTAAACTGCAAATATTAAAATAAAATCAAATTGGTAGGTATTAAATTTGTATCTTATTAATAATTATTGTGTCCACTGTATTTTTCAGTGAAATGAAAAAATACTACTGAGGTTTTTAAAGAATATTGTGTAATCGATCGTATAAACTATAAACAATATGCCATCAATACAAAATTTGTATTAGCTAATTATGTAATAACTTAATACAGAAGGTCTGAATCAATTAACCGACTTGGATTTACATGGATCTCACAACTTTTTACGGTAGAACTAAGTTGCAAGACTTGTTTTTTTTTACAAGTTTTGTTTTTGATGGCATCTCATATCTTTTTGTAGATAGTCCTTTTTTCCCTTTCCGGTACCTTCTACCTACAACTGAAAATGTAACTTTTATTTTGGGGTTACAAAGTTATTTATGCAGTTAATGTATCTAGAAAACTGGACCGAAATTGCAAAATATTTTAGTTTTTCCTTGATTTAAACACTAAAGACTATTTGTATTCCAAATTTGAAGTTTCTATGTCTACTAGAATGAAATTTTAAATAGGTATACCGTGTTTATACAATGCCTACTTGGTTACTGAAAACTCAGGCTTCTAGTTTTATCCAAAACGAAGTTATAGGAGGGTCGAAAATGGCGTGAACTGTTTCTAGAAAAGGATGGTACGTCCATGCCGCTTTTTTAGCTCGACTTGACGGTAGTGCCCCCAGATGATACCGCTAAGGAACTTGCTTGGGACTTGTGGACTGCTAGATTTTTTGCGGCATAATTTAGATGGGTTAAGTATAAGTAATGCAACAGCCCCTAATCGGTATCATACCGACCGTGCGCAATTACATCCTAGGCACTTTGCCTATCAAGTAATTCAGAAAACACGTGAGGTGAAACCATCGGCTTCCGGACCCAGAATCGTTCAGCAAGAAAACGTGCGCACATCCGTTCTAGTAAACTTGTTTATCCCAAATCGCCTGTGCTATGCTAAGAACATGCGTAGCGTGATCTTAGTCAAAACGGCTGTGGGCATTATACACCCCAGCGATTCAGACAAAAATAAATTTAATATGTGCAGCAGATGTTTTAATGTTGCAAAAAAAAACAATCATTTTGATTAAGTTCAAAAACAAAAATGTTTCTCAGTTTTAACCAATAGCGCGCGTAAATTTCACCGTGTTCCGAATGGCGTTAACAGTACCATCAAACTACTCACGCCCATCAAGCAAAAGTAACATTTGTCGCGTTTAACGACTTAGCATCGCTGCAGCGATGAATTGTGAAGTTGCTGCAAAGAGTTATAAAGGACAATTTCACATGACTTTGACAAGCATCGAAGCAAGCATCGAGCAGCGAAAATAATTTCCGCTGTTCTCTGCAGCGAATAGGCTATCTGTCATTTTGACGTATGGCCTTCTAAAGCACAAATCCATCACTGCAACCGTTACACAAGTCATCGCGGCTCCGATACAAAGTCTATAAACGTGACAAGAAATTCGGAATGACGATTGAAGCGATATAATTGTCGCATTTAACAACCCCTGCATCGCTGCAGTGATGACTGTGCAGCCGTTGCAAAGAGTTATAAACGACCATTTCACATGACTTTGACAAGCATCGAGCAGCGCAAATGAGCGCAAATAATTTCTGCTGCTCTCTGCAGCGTATAGGCTATCTGTAATTTTGACATAAGGCCGTTTAACACAAATCCATCGTTGCAACCGTTCCACAACTCATCGCTGCAGACGACAAATAATATAATCGATTATCTTGTGACTCGGAACGCACTATAAGTTATGCGTCAGTCCGAGCCAGGGTCATATCACTTATATACTTTAAGCTTTTGTATGAGAAATCAGCTTACACATTTATTTACTAATATTTCATTAGATGGCGTTATATTATAATTTTCTATATGGTATTATCGTACTAGTTCTTTTTTTGATCTAGCAATTCTAGGTTTATGTTTCAATTCTGCCAGGGGTGTTACACGTACCATAATTATGGTATTTGTACCAGAATTCAGGTGTTCGTATCGTGTACCATAGTATTTCCATTATGGTACGCAAAAACACCATAATTTTCGCATTTCTAATGATAAGCAATCTTAGCGCACTTTAGCACACTTCATGAAATGGAATAAAACGTATCCTAAAAATAGTCCATTCAATTATTGACGCGAATAGATGACATAGACAAGTCACATATGTTTTGGTGTGTAGAGGCCAGGGGATAGTTTATATTCTCTGCTAGGGGCCCTCTTTGTGTTGACGTCTTTACCATGTGCGAAAGGGATTAAGGGATGCCACCAATACCCATTCACATCAACCAAGGCGGTGCCAATGCTTAATTGTTTGAGGAAGCTTCTTAAATTTTTATGATTGTAAACATTTAGTTAAGATTTACTATGTCAACTACGAGTACTATCTAGTAGTGCTAGCGGTACAAACCGAAATTCAATAATAGTTGGAGTTAAAGGCATGAAAATCAGAACGATAGATCTTTAGGCCATATGAATCAATTTGACCCCTAGAAAGAAAAAAAAGGAGAGGTGTTTTTATGACGTCATCTCTTTTTGTATTAGAAAAAAATTGCTCTAAAACCTGTTGTGTGTGGTATCAAATGAAAGGGCTTTCTGAGCCCATTCTAAAAATGTATCACATAATTGCATTTCATTCACTTTTTTTAATTAAAATTAAAATAACTTTTAAAATATACACTTCAACTTACAATACTTCAAACAGTAATGCGACTATTATTTGTAAGAATGAAAAAAATATATAATAAATGTAAATATTTTCAAAATTGCTTTCTTGAGGTTCGATATGAGGATATTAAATATAATTTCATTTGAGGCATATTTTATAACAAAAAAAATATTCAACCGTATCGCATCTGGAGGAGGCCAAACTCGGTGAGTTTTGAAAATGATTTTAATTTTAATATCCATCCATCCATCAAATTGTAACGCGACGCGTAAGTACCTACCTAAAGTTCCCGGTCAGTGTCGATAAGGGACACATTTTGTTATAATTATTACATTTAGCCAATGATATGTCAGATATAGTACATATGTAATGCCCGTTGAATACATATTTAAATCATCATCACTGTCAGGCAACAAAAAAACAACTGCATTTTACAATAGATTCCATAGAAAGATAGCACTGGCACACTGTTTTACTCTAATGTCAAACATATCAAATATACTCCTTTATTCTTCTTTTTTAGGTAATAACCATATTCCAATGCATTCTTTTCCTAACCCTGAAAAAGAACCAGACCGATTTCAATCTTGAGTACATGCAATTGGAGGAGAAATAATAGCAATGGATAATAATCGCATACACAAGCAAGGAAGAGTCTGTCACTGCCATTTTGAGGAAAAGTATCAAACATGGAAAAACACATTGAGTCCCAGCGCTGTTCCAACTTTACTTTTGACAGGTAACATACTTATAATATGCCATAGTTACACTAGGCACCAGAATAGATTTATGTACTAATGATACCATAAAAAAGATGGCACATGAATATTATAAGAAAAGATACAATAAAAACCGATGATTTTTTAATAATACTTATGTATTTTTTATCACCATCCCATGAGGCTGTGTTTATCTACATTAACTAAGAATGCAATTTTTCAGCGTAAAGCAAAAATGTAGATAAACACCGCTTTTAAAAAAGTATTTCAAAAATTCTTACTAGGGGAAGTGTATAGCTAGCTATATATTATATACATATAATATATATATAAGCCAACTGTGATGTAGTTATAGGTATGTATCATAATTATTAGGGTTTCATGACATTTCACCAGATGTCTCTGTGCAGTTTTACTAACTCTATTCTGACTCTATTCTCAGTATTATATAGTACTCTGTGGTCCTAGCCGAATTAGCGTGCACTGTTGCCAACTTAGCTACTTTATAGCTAGATCTAGCTATTTTTTGGTGTCGGACAGCTACAAATTACAAAAACTTGTAGCTAGATTTTTAGCTACTTTTTCTAGCTACTATTTAAGTAACAGACAAAACGTGAGTGAGAGTACACAAAAAATTTCCTTTCAGGAAAGAAGTCCGCTGTCTTATTAAAGGGTAAATACAAAAATGCCTTAATCCGTGAAACATCTTTCTCGAAAAGAACTTTAAAAACGAAACGTTGCGCTGTCTCTGTCTATTAACGTCCAAAACAATAAGACGCGTAGGCCAACCAATAATAGCCCCTTTCACAAGGTAATAAAGTCTTCACAATTCGTCTAATTAGCTTGGTTAAATAATGTCTATGGTCGACTCGGTGGCGGCCGCGACCCGGACGGACGACTGACTATGGTAGCCAAACTTTTCTTTGACTATCTCTCTTTTTCATAACCTCTTGTCACCTACCTATTTCTCTCTTTATCCATCTCGCCCGCTGGACCGACCGGAGCTAATCACACTCTGACGCCATACTATATTTTGGCATGTGGTTGGTATTGGTTTTCTAAAACAGCATTTGTTTCAGTTGTATTCTTCAATTTCTAACTGTGCTCTTAGTGATTTGCCTTAATTTGTGTCATTGCGTCCATTATTAAAAAAAAAGACTCTGAAACATTTAGCTACTTCTAGCTACTTTCTGGGGTCCGAAAATCGGGCGATCTAGCAACTTTTCGCGACAAATCTAGCTACTAGATATGGGTAGCAGTTGGCAACACTGTTGGCGTGTCGTCCGCGGCTCCACCCGCGTTTATTCAGTCTCTGCCCCAAAGCAAGGGTGTAGCAATTAAGAGGGGGCAGGTGGTTAAAAAACAAATATTCTAACGTGATCAAAAAGAAAATTTTGGTTTAACTAATAACTGTAATATTTGTATTAAATTTTACCTAACTGTTCATTACACTTAGCCTTAATCTTGGAAATGCACCGAGAGAGCAGTGGACGAACCAGGCTGATGGGTGAATTGATATAATTAGCCATTGGGATACTCCTACAGCCTATAACGAAACTCACTTTGTTCATTTCGTAAACAAGTATTCGTATCCCAATGGCTCTCATTATGTTACAGTTTGCCACGCCATCTATGGACGAGTAGCAACAAGCAAGTTTCTTGAAGTTGGCATTTTAAAACAATAGGGGCGCTGGGCTTTGGCGTCCTTTGTAGTTTCCATTTGTTACCATATTGGCGTTTTTGGCGCTAGTATCTTTTCGTTCGTTCGTTGTGTATGTCTAGTGAGGTTATGGAATGTGAAAAAACTATAATTTTATAAAATACAGAAGTTATAGTTGCACCCCAAGCAACAGAAAAATATTATACAACATGGAGATACGAAAAAATACTCTAAGTGCACTCAAAACTTGTCGGTTTTGTCTTTGTAAAGATGAAACACTTAGCAGCCTGTACGACAGGTCTCGGACCCCTAAAAATGGTGTATCTCTTTCTCTGCAAATCTTAAATTGCGTCTCTGTCGAAGTAAGTACCCAAAAATTATTAGATCTGTTTATTTTATCAATAAAAACTGTTGCTATGTTTCGATTAGTTCCCGTTGGCGTGAAATAGAAACAATGGCGCCTAATTCGCTAGCAGCAAACAAGTATATTGAACTATGCCCTGTACCCTGGACTAATAATCGGGAAATATCCTATAAAAATAAAATACCTACCTATAAACTCAATATTAAATAGGTAGGTACGCCGCTTTCACAATCTTCAAATTTTAATTTAGTGGAATTTTTTAATTTTCGGCCACCAGAGGGCGCTCACTGCTTGTTTATGTTGCCACACAGAATTTGATTCACATCCTCAAATTATTTTTTATCCCATTATCCAGGTCTTCCCATCTGACAGAATGCCATCTCAGATATGTGAACGCTGCAGATTCTTCATGGACCTGTGTTACAACTTCAAGCAGGTCTGCCGGAAATCTGATGAGATCACCATGAATTATATCCAGAATGAAGAGCCACTGGAACCTGTTGTGTGGCCACCCAAACTAGCCAAGGTAGGGTTAATGGGCATTACAATATAGGTCCTACAATAATAAGTAAAAATATTTCTAGGATAGATTGGGTATGTATCGCTAGCTTATCATTATCAGATAACACATTAAAGAAGAACATTTTTTTATTTTATCCTTTATTTTATTTTACTTTCCAGTACAAAGTGAAATTAATTTTTCTATGTATAAGAGAAGAAAAGTTTGTGCAAATTTAAATTATTTGCAAAAGGACGTAGTTTTGCATAAACGTTCCAAACCACACAAAGCTAGTTCTGAGATATTGACTTTTGAAGTTTATTTTGTATTGAGTGATTCTATCATTTGGGTTGGAATACTATAGCTATATCTTCGCACACATAACCAATACCTTGGAATGTTTTTGATATATGAAAATTTGGCACCATCTGATCCCTTTGGTATACATAACTCATTTTTGTCTGTCTTGTGGATTGGAATGTTTTTGCTAAACTATGTCCCTGTTGAAAGTGGTCTATTAGTGGTACATAATCATCTCAGTAGTTTTTTTGTCCACTTTGAATTTTAGGACCTTTTATTGGGATTTATGCCTATTTAGTCAGTAAAAACTTATTTTTAATTTACCCAGTGCTTTCCAATACCGCAACGATATGTATAGATACTCAATAGAAAGCCACTTGGCATGCTAGTGTATTCAGGACGAGTCTAAGACTCTTATATCCTACCGTCACCTGTTACAGGATTGGGTAGTGGAAAACATGTCCTCTTATTGAAACTATATATTTTAAACACTTGGGAATTAATCCATCGAAAGGAGATATCATTGGCATATAGAAAATTCCGAAAAGTAAATCTAGAATGATGAGGTCTGAAACGGGATTCGAACCCTGGACCTGGAAAAGTACATGAGTAAATTCGCAGGATGTGTTGAGAACTGGATAGCTCAGTTGGCATTTTTTTACATAAGTCTGGCAAGAATTTTAATGACCCTAAATCATATTGGCCGATCACGTTACTGAACATCATGGGTAAGATCTGCCAGAGAATAAGATATAAGATATTTCAATCAATCAATCAATCAATCAATAAGCCCTTTATTCTGAACTAAGAGTTGTGATTTTTGAGTTTATTTCTGTATTTATAGGATATCTCTTAGTTCAGTGTGCCTCTTGGCAAAGGCCTCCTCTAACATCTTCCATTGTTTCCTGTCTCGAGCAACTCTTCTCCATTTAGGACCGGCTGTCAATTTTAACTCGTCTTCCCATCTTTTTTGTTGCCTTCCTTTGCTCCGTTTGCCATCTCTAGGGTACCAATCTGTGACAATTTTGTTCCATTTATCTTGGGTACATCTTATCATGTGACCTGTCCATCTCCATTTCTGTTGGTCTATTTTGGAGAGCACGTCAACAACTTTAGTTTTTTCTCTTATATGTATACTTCGTACTCTATCCTGTTTTTTGATACCTATCAGACTTCTTTCCATGGATCTTTGGCAATGTTCGAGCATTTCTCTGTGGTGTTTGGTGAGTGACCACGTTTCGCAACCATATGTGATGCAAGGAAGTATACATGTATTGAACACTTTCCGTTTTACCCCAATACTTAGATGTGTAGACTTCATAACTTCTTTCAATGACCAGTACCTTTTCCATCCATTGGCTATTCGTCTATTTATTTCCTTAGTTGTTTGGTCTTTATGAGAAATGAGCTGGCCTAGGTAAGTGTACTCGTCTACACACTCAAGTGGCTTGTTGTTGATCTTAATTTCCATGTTTACAGAGTTTGTCAGTAGTTTTGTTTTGTCTATATTCATTGTCAGTCCTATTTTTTCGCTTTCTTTGTTTAGATCTTGTATCATTTTCCGTAAAGTTTCTGGGTTTTCTTCAAATAAGACAATATCATCTGCAAACCTGAGGTGGTTAAGTTTTCTTCCATTTATGTTAAGACCAAATTGATCCCAATCAAGTTTTCGGAAAATGTTTTCAAGCACTGCAGAGAATAATTTGGGAGACAGAGGATCTCCCTGTCGGACTCCTCTTTTTATTTCAAAGGCATTGCCTAATGTTTCAAGTTGTATTTTTGCTTTGCTGTTACAGTATATGGTTTTGATTGTTTTAATGTATGTTGTGTGTATACCCTGTTTTTCTAGACTTTCCCATATAGCCTCATGGCTGATACTGTCGAAGGCTTTGGTGTAGTCAATGAAAGCCATGTATAGAGTCTTGTTATATTCATTGTATTTCTCAATAACTTGCTTCACGGTGTGTATGTGATCTATTGTAGCATAATTCTTTCTGAAGCCAGCTTGTTCCATTGGTTGGTTTTCATCTAATGTGGTGCTAATTCGTTCTAAGATGATTTTGGAGAATACTTTATAAATATTTGACATCAAGCTTATTGGTCTGTAGTTTCCTATGTCATCTTTTGCGCCTTTCTTATGTATAAGAGTAATGTGGGATGTTTCCCATTGTTCTGGTATGTGTTGAGATATTAAAACTTCATTGAAAATTTTTGTGAGTATAGGGACAAGTTCGCTCTAAGTTCCTCTTAGTATCTCATTTGAGATTTTGTCTGGGCCTGGTGCTTTTTCCATCTTTTGGCTGAGTATGGCTTTCTCTACTTCACTCGGTAAGATTTCAGGTTCTTGGTTGGTTTTAGTTACTTTGGTACTTCTGTTTACATGTTCTGGGTGTTTGTAAATATGGTTTGAATAAAGGTTTTGGTAGAATTTAGTTGCTAGTGTGTTCATGTCTTTTCTGTTTGTGATAGTGTCTTGTTTGTTTTTAAGGTTTGGTATCCAATCTTTGTTGTATTCACGTATCTCTTTCAGAGCCTTTCTTGTTCCTCCTGTTGTCAATATGTGCTTTTCTAGAGTTTTTAGTCTTTTAGTTTTACGATCTTTTCTAATGCTTTCTTTGATGTTTTTGCTTAACTCTGTTATCAGTTTGGTGTTTTCTTTTTTGAGGTGGCTAGTTAATATGCGTTTTCTTTCTTCTATAAGTTGGAGTGTCGAGTCGCTTAATTGATATTTTTGCTTTTCAGTTTTCCTGACTTTGTGGCATGCTAGCTGATTTTCTAATTTAGCGTAGGTAATTTTGACATCAATTTTGCTGTTGTCTGATAGCTCCGTAGTTATTGCCACCAAAGACTGAGCGGTGTCCTTATAATTTTCTTCATTTACATCGTTAGCGTTTGAAGGTTTTATGTGTTTTCTGGGCTTTTTGGGTGGTTCTATTTTAAGTGATGCTCTGACCATACGATGGTTAGTGTTAAAATTTAGTTTTGATTTTGATATCACTGATGTGTTTGTAAATGATCTTGGAAAGTTGCTTATAATGTAATCTATTTCGTTTTTATATTTTCCATCTGGGGAAATCCAAGTCCACTTATTTGTTTTGTTTTTCTTGAAGATACTGTTCAGGAGAGTCAGATTGTGCTCTAATAAGAAATCCACTAGTCGTTGTCCATTGACACTTCGTTTGCCATAACCAAAGTTTCCCAGTGGAGATTCATCTTTGTTCTTTTTATTTCCAATCTGGGCGTTGAAATCACCCATAAGGATAATCAGGTTGTTTGAGTATTTTCTTATTATTTGGGATAGATGTTTGTAGAAAGATTTAGTTTCCAGTTCTTCAGCTTGTTCAGTTGGTGCATAAACTTGTATTATCGTCCATGTTTTTCTATAGCTGGGTAGTTTGATGTTTAGGATTGCAATTCTGTCTGAAACTCCGATGATATCTTCTATATAGCTTTTCAAGTGCCTTTTTATTAAGAAACCAACTCCTTTTTGTCCTCCAGTTTCACCTTTATTGAATAGTACATAGCCTGGATGTTCCTCAATTGTTTCCCCTGCTCTTCGCATTTCACTTATTCCTAAAATATCCCAATTTATGTTCTTTAGTGATTCTTCTAGTTCTAATAAGGCTTCAGATGTCCTTAGTGATCTTGTATTGAGTGTTGCAATATTTAATAATTTATTGTTTTCTGTTAGAGGGTGGTGGTCTATTTCTCCCGCGGAGACCAGCCGTGGTGGGAGAGTTATTTTTCGTTGTTGTATTTGTAGCTTTGTTTGTTGTATGATAAGATATTTATTCACCATATTTTATAACAATGTCTGTTATAAAAGGTTTGTCAATACATAAGAAATTTACACGAAATACAAAATATGTACAATGTACATACACAATGTAATTTATAAAAATTTACATAAAATAATGGCTTAAATTAAAAATAAATTAAAAATGTCATAATTAAAAATAAATTTATATTTTAACTGTATAATCAGAAAATGAACATGTCTTTAGCTTTAAATTCAAGAACTCATTAATTGAGTAAAACGGTTTATTTTCCAAAAAACGTTTCACCCTCGTTTAAACTCCAAGAGCGGCAACTTTGAAATAGCTGTAGGTGTTTTATTAAACATAATTAATTTAATATATTTTCCTTGTTTTTGCGTCTTTTTTAGTCTAGTTTTTGGTGTTATGAATTTCTCTTTATTTCTTGTATTATATCTGTGAATGTCCATTTTTTTAGGTAAATTGTCTTTTTGTAAATAAGTTTCGATCAAAGAGTTGTAAATATTAATGACAACTACAATATTTTTAATGAAACTCTACAAAAAACCCTTAATCAATGTATTCCTAAAATTTCAATGAAATATTATTTTAAACAAAAGACAACATATTTAACTCGTGGCTTAAGAATATCTTGTTGCAATAAAAGACTCTTAAAAATACTAGTCTCACAAACAAAGAATAAAATTTTACGGAACTATTATAAAAAATATTGCAAAACACTAAAAAAGGCTGTAAGTAAATCCAAAAAATTATCAAACAAACGTAAATTTATATCTTCTGAAAATAAAATGAAATGTATGTGGAAAATTGTCAATAGAGAAACAAATAAGCAGAGTAGGGAAAATTATAATATACGGCTTAAACTAAAGAATTGTATTATAGAAAATCCAAAAAAAATAGCGAAAGAGTTCAATAGTTTTTTTGCTTCAATTGCAAATTCGCACATAACCAAAGAACCACACAAAGTACTTGAAAGCTCTAGCACAGTACCAAATACGTTTTTCTTAAGCCCTGTTGAACCTGCGGAAATAAACCGTATTATAAAAAACTTAAAAAACAAAAATTCTTTTGGTGTGGATGAACTACCACCAAAATTAATAAAGAAATGTGCTGACATTCTGACTATTCCCTTTACAATTTTAATTAACCAATCGTTTAGCGAGGGGGTATTTCCTGACGCCCTAAAGATGGCTATTATAAAACCAATACATAAGAAGGGCTCTACTACGGACTTAAACAATTATCGCCCTATAGTATTGTTGACAACATCAGCAAAAATTTTTGAGACAGCTATGGTCAAACGCATAAATATTTTTTTGGAAAAATATAAAATCCTGCACGAAAATCAATTCGGCTTCAGATCAAACCGCTCCACCACCTTAGCGATCTATAGATATACACAAAAGATTTACGAAGCATTAAACAACAAAAAATACGCGGTAGGCCTCCTTATAGACTTGAGCAAGGCATACGATAGAGTCTGTCACGCGACTCTACTGGAGACGCTATATGGTGCAGGAATAAGAGGAATTGCACATAAGTGGTTTAGATCGTACCTCGAAAATCGCCCACAATGTGTAGAGATAAAAAATACGGACTTTAACTCGGGGAAAATTAAATTTATTAGGTCTGATAGAGTCGTGACAAACGGCTCCATCCCCCAAGGTAGCGTCCTAGGATGTGTGCTTTTTCTTATCTATATTAACAATTTCCCCAACAAAATAACGGAAGAATGCATTTTTTTTGCTGACGACCTTTCCATCCTCATACCATGCTCAAATATTAATGAATTAAATGACAAATTAAATCTTACTTTAGACACAATCTTTGACATACTTAAAAAATACAACTTAGAACTCAATTTGACGAAAACGAAATTAATTCAATTCAAACCCTATCAAAAAACACCCCTACAATTATCATATACCTACGAAAATACTGTATTAGAATCAGTACATACTACAACCCTATTAGGAATTGACTTAGATACAAATATGACATGGAAACCACACATTCAGAACCTGAAAAAAAAAACTCTCCTCTTTTACTTACGCTCTTTATCAATTAAAACGAGCTACTGACTTCGATACTACCCTTACGGCTTATTATGCGTATGCACATTCTAGGTTGTCTTACGGAATCGTGATTTGGGGAAACAGTTGTGAGATTGATGAAGTATTCCGACTACAGAAAAAATGCATCAGAATTCTTACAAACATTGAGCAAATGACCTCTTGTAGACCCTATTTTGTCAAGCATCAAATATTGACCCTAGTATGTATTTACATATTGGAGTCCTGTAAATTTGTCAGAAAGAACACTGATTTATACTCTTTTAAGGTGAACAATAAACGAAACAATCGAAATAAAAATCAAATAGATGTACCACTAACAACCATGAAACTAGTGTCAACCAGTCCCCATCACATGCTGAGTAAAATATACAATCATCTGCCAAACTACCTAAAAAATATAGAAAAAAACACTTTGTTTATTAGTAACCTAAAAAAATTCCTCATAAAGAAATGCTATTACAATTTAACTGAATATTTTAATGACGATACAAAATCAATACTTCAATAGCTCTTCTAAATGACTGAATAAATTTGTAATAAATTGTAATATTATTGTGAATAATTAATTAAAATTGAATAAAATATAACAATACTAACAAATTTAACATAGATTTAACTAAATGATTATGCTAACTAGTACTAACTTACTTGACCTAGGAATAATCTTTAATATTATGTACTTAAAAGGCAACCAGTTGCCCTCTGATGATTGCTATGCCCCAACAGGGCGTCACCTGTACTTTTATAAATAATAAGATCCCCTAAACTTGTGACATTGCAATAAATGATTTGAGTTTGAGTTTGAATAAATAATGAAAATAATGCACAAGAGGATAATGACCGCGTGCAGCAAACTAATACCAAATTTTTCTTGACTGGAAAAGGAACCGGTACGCAAATTCTAAGGACCTGTTAATACATATCTGATGCATTAGCTGAAAGTCACAGCGTCGCTATGATATCTACAGATCTAAGCAAAGCATTTGACTCCATCAACCACAAAGGCCTTACATTTAAGCTGCAACAAGGTGACGTGCCAATTAACATTATAAAAATTGTTGAAAATTACCTCAGAGACAGAAAAACGAGAGGAAAATTTAGAACAATGACAGGCGAAGAAAAAATCGTACCACACGGTGTGCCCCAAGGTTCAATACTAGGACCACTGATCTTCAATCTTTATGTACACGACATCCCAAAGAGCAAAATCGCAGGTCAGATGTTTTCACAATATGCAGACGACCTCTGTATCCTTAACACGGCGGAGAGACCAGATAACGCAACGATAAGAGCCACATGGGCAGCAGAAGAAATAATTGACTACTACGAACGATGGGGATGACAATGTAATGTGGAAAAGACCGAGTGTATAATGTTCACAAAAAAGCAAAAGAAATCGCGAAGTACCGCGAGTCGCGGATATAAACCAACAGTGAAGATCAAAGGAAAACTGCTAGAATACAAAACAAGTGTGCGATATCTGAGAGTGATTTTAGACAAAAGACAGCATGAACGAACATGTGAAAAAAGTGATCGCGAAAGCGAAAAGCGTAAGAGGCATGCTGTCCCCTATAATCGGGTGGTATTCGAAAGTGAACATCGAAACAAAAGTGGCCTTAATACAGGCGTGCCTATTACCCATCCTAGACTATGGAGTAGTGCAGTTACTACCCAGAATAAGCAAGACAAACCTTTTGTCGATTGAACGCCAGTATAGAATGGCGCTAAAGTCGGCTGGAGGTTTTCCAAGATCATTACCTAGCTGCGTTCTGTGGGAAATGCTCGACGAGGATCCGTGGCATCTCCGAGTACACGATCTACATCATGATATGATAGATAAACTAAATAATGTATGCATACAAGGACTTGATGTCCCGGGTCCAGCGTATACGAGGTATGGGCAACACAACCCGATGTTATTCAGCACGAGAATTGGCGATGTGGAATACATAAACAAACATGAGAGAGGCAAGCGGGTCAGCAAGCGGCATGCCCCTCCTAGATCAATTAAAATGATATTTTTTTATTTATATTCATCCGGCATTCATACTAGAATACCAACCATAAATTTAGTCACTAGATCTTTAAGACGTATGTTACTAACAAACACCCGCATGGCGGACAATTTTTGTAACAGAAAAGATAAACAATAAATATTTTTCTATTCTATTCTATTCAGTTGTTAAGGCAATCGTCCTGTTAGCGAGAGATCGTGGGTTCGAATCCCGGTTCAGAGCTCCCCACTTGTACTTACTCGAAGATCACCAATTCTCTAATTTTGTACAAACACACATCCATGCAACATCACAATGTATTTGTGAACTTGTCAGTCAAACAAAACAGCTGTACTAAAGTGTTTTTAATATTCAAATAAAAATTGTCCATGTGAGTAAACTTATACAAATATAGAGGAAAAATTGGGATACAAGGTGTCTGCTTACTGTGGTATTGTAGAAACGAATGCAGTGGTCTGGTCTCCACATGAAGATAAATTTATCCTCATGTTAGAGCAAGTCCAAAAACGCTTTTTAAGATATGTATATAAGAAAAACCATAAATACTACCCTTTTATGTACCCAACTCGGTTCCTCGAAGGTCATTTGGGTTATGAGTCAATTGAGCTCAGAAGAAACTTAGCGCTGGCAAAGTTTATACTTAGCATAATTCGAAACAAGATCGATTGCGTAGATCTAGTCCAGAGAATTTTAAAACTGTTTGTACCCGATAGGTATGGCAGGGCACGGAGTCATACGTTGTTCGCGGCGTCATTTTCACGCACTAACCTTTACCGATACTCGCCCGTCGCGCGAGCACACGACATGTTCTGCTCCCTGCTCGCTGAAGCACCAAAGTGTGATATTTTTGTGGATGGAATGAGTTATCTGATGGATGTTTGTAGAGGAATGTTAGAGAGAAATATGAAAGTAAGTGCTTTAGTTTAAGAACATATTATTGTAATGGTTTAGATGTGAATCTGTTATATTACTTTAATTATTTGAATAAATGAATTTGAATTTGAATTTTACATAGATTTCGGTTGAAATTGAATAAAAAACTTCTTTTTACAGGTGTTCCGTTTGGCAAACCCTAAACCCAAAAAAATAAAAGTGGAACCTGGCAGCCAAACTAGCAAACAACAGGCAAACCAACATAAACAAAATCAACAAAGACTAAATACTTCTGCTTCCAATGATGAAGAGGAAAGCGAAGAGGATAATGAGAATGTGTACAATATCAAGGTAAAGTATTAGTGTTATTGTGTTTACCATTTTATGAATTTTTCACTTTAATTATCAATCAATGTAAAAATTCAATTCAATCCTCCAACAAAAGAAAATGAAATGAAAGAAAAAAAAATTACTGTGAACCAGTGTTCGAAGTGATACTTATCATTATCGAAGATAATTATCAAGTTAATTATTAAGATAAATATAGGTTGATAATTATCTTTGATAAGTTTAATCGAAAATATTTGCCACTGATGAGGATGCGATGATATTCCACTTATCAATTTAAATTCTTCAAATTCAAACAATCCCCATTCAGTTAACGAAGTTTAAGTTGATGAGGATGATATTCCACTCATAAATTTAAATGAGTGAAAGTAGTTGATTAACTTCTCGTATTATGAACAAAAAATCAATAAAAGATTACCTTGATTGTAAAATGTGTATAATTTTTTTACTAAACTACTTGCTTCTAATGTAAATGTTAATATGTAATACCAGTCAAAAAATGATAGGCTTATGTCTGATTGATAAATTATCAGAGGGCATATTTATCTTGATAATTTTAAACCCTGCTGTGAACTAAGAATTATGGATAAACCATTCAATTGGCTAATGGCGGGTGGTACGAGAAGAACGTCAGGTGGAGTTAAATTAAAAGTGGCCCTGTCTCTCGCTTGCGCCACTCCAATCCGCTCGGCTCTTACCTCCGCGCCTCCACACGCTCCCCTTGTAACGCTGTCGATCCGTTAATAGTACTCTTTGCCACTAACTATATGCTTTATCAATAGGACCCAATATTAAGAGTCAATGAATAAATAGTAGATTGTTACACAAGGGGGGTCGCTTCGCTCGCTCGTGCGCCTAAATATCTCGGGTGCAATTGATCACTTACACCCATGTTGAACAATCTACTTTTCATCATATGAGAGGAAGTAAAAAACTTACAAAAATATATTTGCAGCAACGTCTTTAAACAGAAAGCTTTACTGCCGCCATTATTTATGAGACTTTCTTTTTTAGGGTTCCGCGCCCAAAGGGCAAGACGTATCCCGCTTACCGCTATTTACCGCTGTGCTGTCTGTCCATTCGTATATCACGGGTCTTTAGCTTGCAGATGGAATGAGTTACAGATTTGAAATTATTTAGGTATATTACCAACTTATTTAATTGGTACGAAACACTCAGTGCGCGAGTCCTACTCGCACTTGACCGTTTTTTTGTGTGCAATCGTGTCGTCCTGGCCAGTATGATTCTTTTAAAAACAGGGTTTGAAAAATTATCAAGATAAATATGCCCTCTGATAATTATCGCGACAATTATCATAATAATTATCAGATAATTATCATACAGATTTAAGCCTAGCAATCCTTTTTTAACTGGTATTACTTAACATTTACGTTAGTTTAAAAGCAAATAGGTTAGTAAATAAATTACTTATACACATTTTAAAATCAACGTATTCTTTTATGAATTTCATTCATAATTTCGTATATAAACTTGCAAACCAAAATACGAGAAGTTAATCAACTACATACTACTTGGTTAGTTAAATTTATTAGTGGAATATCTGAACTGCGTTAACTGAATGGGGGTTGTCTGTATCTGAAGAATCGAAGTTCAAAATCCAACTTAAATATGTGTTATTATTCTCAGTTTGCTGATTGAAGCACGCAGTCGTTGAATGCGACAAATTACCCAGTGGCAAATATTTTCGATTATATTTATCAATGATAATTATCACTTCGAACCCTGTTTAAAAATAAATCCAATGTAGTTATTTTGTAACTTTAAAATGTCTCTTAAACATTTAATTTAGCATAATCATCACCCATTATATGCAAGTGTCATTTTTCCATAATCACATCACACTAATATTATAAATGCGAAAGTTTGTGTGTGTGTGTTGTTTGTTACTCTTTCACGCTGAAACGGCTGGACGGATTTGGATGAAATTTAGAATGGATATAGCTTATAGCTCAGGATTATTAAATCTCTGGTCACAACCAGCTGAAAATTAGTACACGTGTCCAGTATAAGGTCTAGAACAATGTCTGAAAATTCCTCGCACCTCCCCCACTTGCGTCCCAAGATATACAGGGTGAACCAAGCAAATGCCCCCTGGAGGAAAAGTACCTTAAATATTAAAGATAGCAAATTTTACTTACAGGAACCTTTATTGTATTTTTAAATTTAAAGGAAACTCCATTTAAAGAATTAAAAAAAATTTTTTTTTGCTCCTAACTATATAAATAATATATTATAATTTTGGGATATCTTTAAAAGTTTTCTATATTTTTTTATCTCCTATATTTTTCTGAATTTTTTCAATATTATAACATTATAGTGCAGGTAGCACGCTTTCCGCTTCCCAGTTTTAAAATAAATATTTTTGAAGCGTTTACATCAGCTCTTTATACCAATATTGTTAAAATATCCGTATCTGTAGCAACAAGCGTAACAGAAGGGAAATTTGTAGACACACTGATTTCTGTTTCAACGATGAGTGTGTCTGCTTCAGCTTGGTGCATGACCATATTATTGGCCCGCAGCTTTTGCATCAATATGTCTATCAGCTGTAAGAAATTCCTCTTTTCCGGTAATAATAGGTAAATGATTTTCCACTTTTAAGTCCGCACATGATTTACCTGCAGACCGCCGCTTTTGTTCTTAAATTTTTGTACTTCTCTCGCCTCTAGTTACTTACTAGTAAATGTAAGGAGGTGTAGTTCGATTTTAAAATTTACTTACCTCCCTAGGGCTGTATTTTGAAATTATATACCGCATTTAGAGTTTTTTATATAATTTAAGATAAGCTTTCTTTCAAAACATAAGTGTTGAAAAAGTATTTTCAAAGAGTTTTTTAACACAGCCTTCATTATCTGTCACATCCTAAATCCCTTTCAGAACCCAACGCACTAGTGACGCCACTGCCCGTCACTAGTCTGTTTATTTAAGGTCCAGCAATTCGGGATTAACCGCCATCACACGGGTCCAGGCTTGGTGGGCTACCTGGATTGTGCCTGTCTGTGAGCTCTTGCTCTCCCCCGAATAACTTCACAGGGGATTTGCGAGTAAGATGGTGGTACCTCCACAGTCGAGCCTGGCATCAGCTCTACCACCTCTATTAAAAGTAAACTAGATCGTTTTTACTTAACAAACCCTGTGTCTGGTATAATGAGAAGTTTTTTAAAGATTGGAGACGGCCCTGATGAAGAATCCACTTGCATCCAGGTGGTGAAAGCAGGAGACAAGCTCACCATCACCAAAGACAACCCAAAATCGAAGTCCACTAAAGCTACTTCATCCAACAAAGGTAATATAGAGAATATTACTTATCCATTCATTTGTGGAAATCGTGAAGTTCCAGTGAAATCTTTTTACTTTAAATATCTTTCATATGTATTTAAATAGGTACTTTTATAGCCTGTGTCCTACGCATGTTAAAACATGATAATCATAATCGACATCATTACAAATTAATAATTGGTACAAAACTAAAAACCATTTCGAGATATTAGCCTTCTGAGCATCATAATATTTTTTTCAGAATTAAATCATTGTCGAAGAAAGACATTTAAAAGAAAAACAAAAGTTGATAAACACAGGATTTTAAAAACAATTACCTTAGCTTTCAAGTTCATTGCGTATTTTAAAAAAAACAACTGTCATGTCATTGTGACTGTTGACTTTGACAGCGAACATAAACATGCCAAGTTTTTTTAATCCATTGGTAATGAACGTCGAGTTTAAAATCCTCAGTTGCGACTTACGTTCTTTTAGAATGAGTGAATAAGAAAAAATTAAATTAAGCATTAAAAACACACAATAAAACAAAATAAAAAATACGTAAGCTTTATTTTTATGCAGACTTTCAATATAAATATTGAAAACAAATGGTTACCTGAAATGATATAATGTCGATTATGAGAAGCTTAACGGTGTACTCTCCGGATTTGTATTATTTTGTAACAAAATCATCACACTAATATTATAAGTGCGAAAGTTTGTGTGTGTGTATGTTTGTTACTCTTTCACGCTCAACAGATTTGGATGAAATTCAGAATGAATATAGCTTATACCCTAACTTAACACATAGGCTACTTTTTATCCTTGAAAAAAGCATGTCGTTAAACCGAATAACACGCGGGCGGAGCCGTAGGCAAAAGCTAGTAAGGCAAACTTTTAGCTACGAACTATTTAGAAATATTTTGATATACGCATTAACTAATTTTTAGTGATGTTATTATAGTAGCTTCAAAATATTTACGACTATGGAAAATACTATTATTTTAAAGGTATGTATGTGTATTAAACTTCATATTTGTAAACTTTGTTCGTAGCTAAAAGTTGTTTTTTTGGCGATATATGTTTACAAATCCGGAGAATACACCCTTAACCTGTATCTGCCAATGTCCTGTTTTCTTCACAGCTGGTAAGCAAGCCTCGGAGCGGCCGTATTCGTGCAAATTCTGCAGTCAGGCCTTCGTTAAGAAAAATCACCTTTCAAGGTAAAATTAAAATTGTTCATAAATGGTATCATCTAGTTTTGATACCTGCATACTCAATTTAGCCTGTCCATCAAAGGATCAAATATTTCTATACCCTTGTTTCCGATTTCGCTTCCGAAATATATCATCACGGCATATATCCCATTATGTTAGTGGTGTTTCCAAGTGTGAACAGTCAACGCTCGTACGCCTTTATTTCACCGACCATTTTAACGTCTCAACGTGATACAGGGTAAGCCTTATCGGCGTACTTCGGGCACAAATTTACACGCTTTTTAGGGCATGCAGACTTCGTGTTTTCCTTTACCATTCAACAAATGAGTTGTATACTATTAGGTAGAGCTGATGCCGGGCTCGACTGTGGAGGTACCACCATCTTACTCGGAAATCCTCCCGAAGTTATTCGGGGGAGAGTAAGAGAACAGCTCTCAGGCAAAAAAACCAGGCGGCCCACCATTGCCTGGGACCGATGGATGGCGGTATATCCATCCCCAATTGCCGGGCCTTATGTAAATCAGACTGGTGACGGGCAGCGGCGTCACTGGTGCAAGGGTTTCGGCACCGCCCGGAGCCCTATAGGATCACTTTGCTGTCCGTCTGTCCGTCCGTTCGTCCGTCTGTCTGTAAAGGCCCTTTATCTCGGGAACGCGTGGAGGTATCGAGTTGAAATTAAAACCATTATATACTCAGATCTAGAGTCCCTTGAAGCTGTGAAAAAATCATACTTCTAAGTTAACGTAAAAAAAAGATACGGCCGTTTATGCCGCAAAAACGTATATTTCGACACTCTCAATGGAATCAAAATTTATTTATTTATATTTATTTTCTGTTGACCTAGAACTAGGAAATTTGACAAGTAATACCATCATAAACTATTATAAGGAAAAATCTGAAAACTGTACATTTTTAATTAAATCGTGAAAAATATAGTCTTTAACGGAACCCTCGGTGGGCGAGTCCGAGTCGCACTTGTCCGGTTTTTTAGCTTAAGTATATCCGAATCTATTTTTATTGTTGTAGAAAAAATAATACCTATTTCGCATGGAAAATGTTACCTAGATTAATTTAAACCAATGCGGCCTGCGACTAAACCTGTATTGCCTTCACAAGGTTCTCGATCATGCATGCAAAAGCGAATTTCAATAGGTAGCATTCTATTTGGTCACGCCCACAACTCAATAAATTTTAGGTCTTCATTTAGATGGCCAATATGGACTGGTGTATGTCCCTGATTTTTACAAAAACATCGCGGCCATGGCAAGAAAAATAATTAAAATAATTCAAACAGACGAAAAACACGGGGCTGGTTCGTCTGACCTTTACCATGAAACAACCTTATTACCATTGTTAAAACAACTCCTCACTCATCCGCAGACACATCCGAATCAAGCACAAAGACATGAACCTCTCAACAACTGACACCGATTTCGACCAGAACCAGTATTCTTGCGACCAGTGCGAGGAGAGCTTCGCGACTCAGGATGAGCTGATGTACCATTCGGCCAAGCACGCGACAGAGAACCTCACCTGCCCGCTGTGTCACGAGAAGTTCGAACATGTAGAGGAGGTATCGGACCACATCAAGACCCATGCTGACGGTAAGCCTAATATTGAAAATTACCCTCTACCGGGTGTAAATGCAAAGTCAAGAATCCCTTTAGGGTCTGAAAGTGTACACGATTCTGATGTCATTACGAGAAAAAAAATATACCTTGAATTTTCACCAAAAATTCCATCATTTTTCTAAGCTATGGCTACGCAGCTGACCGGCCTCCCCACACACCCAATTGCACCCCGCAACCCGCACCCCTCATCCGAGTGGCTGGCGGCCAGTAAGGGTGTTCACGCGATTAGCGTATTTTGAGTAAAGAAAATCGTCTTATTATGAGGTACTGGTACTTTATTTAGAGATCCCAGTATTTAAAATAATATCTTTACCGGTCATACTAACACACCCTTAAAGGATTCTTGCCTTTGCTTTTACACCCTGTAATATATGTATATATATGTAAGGTATATGCTGATTGTAGGGAGGCGGGTGGGGGGTCGAAAATCGGCAAAAATCAATGACGTAATATATGGACAGACCCTAGTAATTTTTTTGATTATGTTTTAATTTATCCTTTTAGGTGCCGAATTCATGTGTGACCTTTGCGAGCTCGTATTCACATCCAAAATGAAGCTTGACCTTCACATCGATGCCACACATGAAGAGGAGATAAACCAAGGACAGGTATATAAAGTGACGGTCGTTTATATAGGGTCTTACAATAATAAGTGAAAATAATTGTAGGGTAGATCATGTATCGTTAACTGATTATATTCCAAAAGGAAAAAAAATTTTTTGCTCAAATGTTTTTTTCACTTCGCAGTACAAAGTGGTTGAATCAGCTGACTAAATTTCTATGGAAAGGTAAAAAACAAGTTCGCGCAAATTTTTTTGTTTTCAGTGGAATGTGGTCTATTTGGGATACTCTATCATCTGTTGAATTTTTTTCACTTTGAATTGTAAGACCTTATATAGCCAAGTTCATTCTGAAGACTTGGTACGAGGTCTGGAACAAGGTTCAATGAGCCTTTCTGTGAAATACCCAAAATGAAATTTAGACTTTCATACTAATGGAGTTGTTGAGGTTGTTCTTGTATAGAAGCACAATTTTTTTTTCATATTTCGTATTTCCCGAGTCTCCAGTAGGAATTTGGCTATATAAAAGAAAGTCACTGTATATTTAAGAGGCTGTTAGTAGGAAGTTCCTAAATCTTATTAAAGATCCTACAGAGGCAAACATCTTCTAACTTACTTAGCATTAGGGATCCTGCACCTACTGATGAGGACCATTCTATTTTTCAATCGACATGGAAGCACACTCCTTACAAAACACCAAACGCTTTCAAATTCATACTTCAGAATAAGATACTACTTATTCGCTGCAAGCAAGTAAATAAATAAGTAGCAAAACAAAACAAAATGAGAAAAAGAGAATAAAAATAAAATCCAAATAGTAGGTAAGCAATCAAAATCCTATAAACGTAGGCCAGGGTAAAATTTATGAAATATCCAGAATAAAACACAGAAGTATACGATATTAAGATCCGAAAGCCATTACTTCATCATCCTGTAACTGACACACAAAATGGCTGCCACTTCCAATTTCTAAAATTAAATCTGAGATGCGTTGGCGACTTGGCGTTCAAATTCGAGCCTTTTTGTTTAGTTGGTAAAGTTGCTATTAACATAAAATATTTTGTTGTTTATGCCTTTCGTTATGCACTGCTCATTTAGCGGTCGAACTTAACAATAGATGACAATGCAATTCATTGGAAGATAAGATCTTAAGTGGATTCCGACATTTAAAAAAATCCTACTGTACCTATGTATAAGAAATTTATGTATTTTAAATGTACTATAATTAATATTTTAGTATTATTCGAGTTTAAACCATACTGTTGTCTAAAAATAATAACTAGCCCAAGTGCGAGTCGGACTCGCTCACAAAAGGTTCCGTATAGTAGGATTTTTTTCAAATGTCGGAATCGGCTTAAGAGCTTATCTTCCAATGAATGGCATTGTTCTATTGTTAAGTTTCACCACTAATTAGCAGTGCACAACGAATCGCATAAACAACAAAATATTCTATGTTAATAGCAACTTTAACGCCTGAAGAAAAATGCAAAAATTTGAACGGCAACGCATTCCCGATAGTACTTTTTGAAACTGAAAGCGGCAGCATGGTACAGGTGTGATACAGGTTGAAACGATTTAAGATTCTTACATAATTTTATAAAGAAAAACAGTATTTAAGTTTAACAAGGTTCATTTGTCTCTTTGAAACTTTAATTAAACATACATTTGTTGTTTATTAAATAACTATGTTTACTTATATAATTCCAATAAAAACCAGTAAGTATGTACCTACAAATACAAAAAAAAATGTATAGCTGCAATCTACAGTAATTATTGAAGTTACATTTAAAATTACATACATTACATTTTTGTACTTCTTATTCCCGCTAAATCAAAGTTCATATACCTATACACAGCCGGGGTCGTTATCGAACACACTTTTCACAAAAATCCAAATAGTAAGCAATCAAAATCCTATAAACTTAAGCCAGGGTCAAATTTATGAAATATCCAGAATAAAACAGAGGGAAGCATACGCTATTAAGATCCGAAAGTCATTACTTAATCATCCTGTTATTGACTCACAAAATGGTTGCCGCTTCCAATTTCAAAAATGGAATCTGAAATGCGTTGGCAACTTGGTGTTCAAATTTGAGCCTTTTTGTTTAGATGGTAAAGTTGCTATTAACATAAAATATTTTGTTGTTTATGCCTTTAGTTATGCACTGCTCATTTAGCGGTCAAACTTAACAATGGACAACAATGCCATCCATTGGAAGATAAGATCTTAAGTGGATTCCGACATTTAAAAAAATTCCTACTATACCACCACATGTTACGGGTACGGAACCCTAAATATATGTAATTACCTATATATACCTAGTCGGTTCTTAAATACTGTCACTGGCCATTTATTTTAAAAATAGAACACCTAGAAAAAAAAATGAAATGGTGTTCGATTTTCATATATTTTTTGATTAATAATCTGCCAAATCACAATTACATTCATTCATTTTTTACGATGCAGTGGACTCGCAAAGAGGACCGAGTAGCAGTAATTGCATTGCATCGTTGCGGACATCCACCGAAGACGATATTCAACTTGCTTCAAAAATTAAAAATCAAGAAGAGGTTCGTGTACCGTACCATCAAGAGGTACAATGAAACCTCTAGTGTCGATGACGAGAAAAGAACTGGCAGACCTCGTTCCGTTAGGACTCCAGGGGTCATCAAACCAATCAAGGCGCGTATTGCAAGAAATCCCGTCCGCAAGCAGAAACTGATGGCTTTGGAGATGTGATTAACCAGACGTACCGTAAAAAAAGTTCTCAATGAAGACCTGGGACTACGAGCTTACCAAAAAAAGAGTGGACATCTTCTGAACGCGCGTCTGATAGCTACGAGAGCCAAAAAACGCAAAGTTTTGCTAAAGCGGTACGCAAGAAACAGACACCGCGATATCCTGTTTACAGACGAGAAAATTTTTAATATCGAAGAGAAGTACAACAAACAAAATGACAGAGTGTACGCTACCAGCTCTGCGGCTGCTGGAAATGCCATTCCTAGAGTGCAGCACGGCCATCATCCATCATCAGTCATGATTTGGTTGGGAGTGTCCTACTATGGCCCTACTAAGTGCATTTTTGTGAAAAAGGTGTCAAAACCAGTGAAAAAGTGTACCAAGACACGGTTTTAGATCGCATAGTAAAAGATCTGCCCCAGGCACTCTTTGGAGGACGGCCATTTGTGTTTCAACAGGACTCCGCACCTGCTCATAAGGCCAAAACAACTCAGGAGTGGTTCGAGCGCCAGAATATCGAGCTAATAAGGCATCAAGATTGGCCCTCATCTAGCCCTGACCTCAATCCACTGGATTACAAAATTTGGCAGGAATTGGAGGAGAAGGTCTGTTCTAAACCTCACAAAAATTTGAGCAGCCTAAAGTCATCATTGATTAAAGCAGTGGCCGATATCGACAAGAATATGGTCCGTGCTGCTATTGATGATTGGCCGCGAAGATTGAAGGCTTGTGTGAAAAATGGTGGCAATCATTTTGAATAAATTTTGTGTTTAATGTAAGCTAATTAAATTACCTTTTTATAAAAAAAAAACTTTTTTTTGAATATCATGACTAGTTTTCATTTTATAGCCAATTTTGTTTGTGACAGAATTTAAGCACCGACTAGGTATAAATCAATTTATTTGGGTTACTTAATTCGTATAAATAATAACAAATAATAAACGGTTAAAAAACGTAATAATCTATAATTATTTAGAAATCAAATTATATATTTCCCGTCATATTCTTTTGTTTTTAGAAAAATATCTAGTCGTAAATTCACCTGTAGAAAGTACACTTTATGTATCTTTTTTACAAAATAAACTATTTGATTTGATTTATGCTTCATCGAAAAACGCTGTTCCGGAATAGACGTACAAGTTACGAACACGCCAGATGCGAATAAAAACGTGGATACGTGAAAAAAAAAACTCATATCTGTTGTCCCTTTTATGGCAACCTCCAGTAAGGAAACGGAAGTAAGGTATTTTCGTTATGTTCCAGGATGCAGGTGCTGATGAAGAATCAATGGAGATGGACGACGAAGAGGATGATGATGACAGTAATTTACGCGGTAATTACTTAACGTTTTCTTATTTTAATTTAAATAATGTGTTTTTGAGGGTTGGGGAAGATTCGTGCTCTGCGAAATTCGTGCCGTGTAAACTCGTGCCAAAAATCTTTATTTTTGGTGTAGATTCGTGCTCCGTTAATAAAATATATTCACTAGGTGTAAACTCGTCCCCTTTTTTGGTGTAGATTCGTGTCGTACAACTTGAAAATTAAAAATCTTCATTTATTTCACATTACACTACCAGTTACAAAAGTCATTTCCAAAATAATAAATAAATACAAGTAAAATAAATTAAGTTTGCTTAACATCGATTTGCCGTCGTTGGCACCGAAGTCCAATGATAATCGCAAAATTGTTGAATGATTTAAGTACTAAAATTGAAACAGAAGTCTGAATAACAGCTATATTTTCACTATATTTTCTGTGTTATTAATTATAAGAATAAACATATCATGTACATAATATAAAGCGTTAATTTTATAAAAATAAAAACAGACTGATAATTAAATAGTTTTATTAATTTATACTATTTTCACTTTTTACACCAACTGTACTTTTCTATTTTTGAGAAGCATTGCCAATTTACTAGTAAATAATTTAAACGTAACACGAGTCGTCACTGGTAAAAAACAGCGGCATGAGTCGCCACCAAAATTCAAAATAGCACGAATCTTCCCCAACCCGTTTTTGAGGGTGCACCACAATAAGTTGCTTCTTTATTCTTTCGTTAATGAACGAAAAAGCAATATAATTTATATCAATAGCTTGCTCAAAAATGGCTACAATACATAGAAACATATTTAAGCGCTATAAGAAATTGTTTTTATCTACACTCATGTCGTAAAATCCTGATACTGAACTCGAAAATAGTGCATAATGTTTTTTTTTTTCCATGAATGTATGTACTTCGGAAAAACAAAATAATGCTTTAAAATAACCTTTTCTGCAATTACAATTACACAAAGCAGGAAGGCAAATAATACATAATAGGGCTCGTTTCTTAAACTCACACTTGTGTTTTAAAAACCTCTATGCACCAGTTTCATAAACTACCATTATATAATACAATTTATTGTTTGTTTTATTTTTAGTTAAAGAAGAAGACGGTCATATGGTGGTAGAAGTAAAAAAACCAGATGACTATATCGTAAGTATGCTTGCTTCTTGAAAATAAAATATAAACAAAGTATTAAAAAATCATGTTTAGTCTAATATATAACTGTAACTTTTTCACAGATACCTAACATAGACCGTCAAATAAAAAGCGAAGACGATTACTTTGAAGGTAAATAAAATTAACACATATTATTATATTGCATAATATACCGGGTGTAAAAGCAAAGGCAAGAACCCTTTAAGGGTGTGTTAGTATGATCGGTACAGATATTATTTGGGATCTCTAAATAAAGTACCAGTACTTCATAATAAGACGATTTTCTTTACTCAAAATACACTAATCGCGTGGACACCCTCACTGGTCGATGGCCACTCGGATGAGGGTTGCGGGGTGCAATTTGGTGTGTGGGGAGGCCGGTGAGCTGCGTAGCCATAGCTTAGAAAATGATGGAATTTTTGGTGAAAATTCAAGGTATTTTTTTTTCTCGCAATGTCTTCAGAATCGTGCATACTTTCATACCCTAAAGGGATTCTTGACTTTTCATTTACATCCTGTATAAGGTGACTTTAATTTATGCAGCCAAACTCTTACTGAAGACTCGGTAAGTGCTCAGTAACAAGGTTCGATGACCCTTTTTGTGAAATACGTAAATTATTCTTTTCGTGTTCCTTACAAACGCAAGCCCAGCCCCGAGTCAATTACTATGGGACGTCAAGATTTTATTTTGCGAAATTAAAGTCACCTTATATATTTTTATTACTACGAGGAACCTGTACCAGGCCTGTCCGTCAATACGATCAGATATAATTCGTAGTTAAACAACGTTTGGCATGGTCAGTCCTCGGATGGGTAACAGTTAGTAGCATTTACAAGAAAAGCCCCTAACGGTACAGCTGTTATAAATAATTCGGCCAAATACGAGTCGGACTCGCGCACAAAGGGTTCCGTACCACCATATATTACGGGTACGGAGCCCTAAAAACATGTTTCATAAGACCGCCTTTAAGATCTTAGCGCCATCTGTCATCTTACTAATAGACCATTTTCAGTAACTAAAGTAAACTACTTTTATCAAAAGGGCTGCCCTTTACGTAAATTTGGGTACCAAATGAGAGCACTTTAAAGCTAACTCGAATCACGCGCGGTACAAAACGGCAGGTTCAACGCGGAGCGAGGTCGACCTCCCGTAGTGACGTCACAAACAGCGAGTCGAGTTTGAACTATAGGCAAATTGCTTGAGCGCGCAAAGTAAACGGTTATTAAAAATATCTACAACTAAGCAACAACCGTATAAATACTGTATCTGGCCAAAATGTAAATCCAAAACCATTTCTACACCGGATAAAGCTTTTATAATTGTTCCTAAGGAAAAAAAAACGAAATAAATGGCTGAAAGTGATAAGAAGGGAAGAGTTGTCTCCGAAAATATCAGCTTACTGTTGTGTGTGAGGATCACTGACGTACCTAAGTGTTTATTTAATTCAAATCTATACAAACTACTCATGTCATCTAATTTGCCCGTAAAATGCGTAAAACACATCCATGCCAACTAGGTATTAGACTTCGTGCGATGCATGCTCTTATGGATTTAAGGTAGTCATTTTGCCAAAAAAATTTGAATTTCTATGTAGGTTTAGATACTCTTTCTTGAAATTAAAATGTACCTTTAATCTGGTTTAAGAAGATGAAGAATATTTGGACACAACACAAAATGTGTTTGTAATATGAACAAGGAAGTAAACAATCATTTTACCAATATTATCTATTTCGTATTAGGTACCTATACCATATGGGTAAGTCGGTTTATAAAACGTTTGCTTACCTCTCTGCTTTGCAACTCCTGATTTCGGCACTGAAGAATCTTGTGTTGGTAGAAAAATATTCTGCCATCATTATGCCATCTCATTCTGGCAAGATTGTCGGATTGGCCCTTACTAAAGCCCGCTTCATTCATTTTAATTTGAGTTTAAAATTGCATATCTACTATGTATTCACTTCTTCGTATAAGGCCTGCATAAGTTAGCAGATTCAACGATAGTGACGTCACATCGGCCGCGCTACCTTGAGTGCATCTCATCGGCCGTTTTTCGATACATGCATTTTATTACAATCTTTTAATGTAAATATCTCTCAAAGTAATGGGTATTTTTGGATGCTTTAAAAAGATTTATTTCATAAATAAATACGGACAAGGCAATGGGTTTACTTACAAACAAAAATAACGTTGTTGAAATGACTCTATTAACCTCCGTGCAAAAATATTGGTAAGCTACTATTAGCACCATCTATTATCTCGGTAAAAGCTGTCAAGTCATCTCATGGCGCTATTTATTGTATGGAGACCTTGGGTTTAACTTTTTTATTGTTTGTCGTGATAGAGGCCACCGTAACACGTATTCCGTGAAAATTTCAATTTTCTACCTATTACGGTTGAAGCTGTAGTAGACCCCTGTGACACACAGACAGACAGCGGAGGCTTAGCAATAGGATCCCGTTTGCCACCCTTCGCGTACGGAACCTTAAAAATGATTATTCGCAAAAGATATTTCATAGGCCTTTATTGCGGATAGAACGAAGCAACAATTTTGTATCTGCTTCATTTGTCATGCTGGTTTCTTATTCCATATTAGTCCTTCGGCAGAATGTTGTACGTATACATATATATGTTACGGGTAATGCTAGAAGATATGGTAAACCTAGGTTTACCCGGGTAATCTTATACAAAACTTCAGGGGTCGCCTCGCTCCGCTCCGCTTCGCTCGGCGCCCAATGTTTATTATTATTAACATGTCAACCTAACACGCCCCTCCTCGCTTCGCTCGTCGTCGTTGCACCTATTTTTGACTTTTTTCGGACTTTACCCGACTTCGAGCTTTACCTCCCGTAACGTATACACTATTATTTAAACAAGCAAACATTCATACTGAACACTCGGCAAGTGCTCAGTAACAAGATTCGATAACCCTTTTTGTGAAATTTGTAAATTATTCTTTTCGTGTTCCGTACAAACGCAAGTCCAGACCCGAGTCAATTACTATGGGACTAAATTAGCAAAAAGTGTTATCGATCCGTGTTACTGATCACTTACCAAGCCTCCAGTATGATTTTGGCTGCATTAATAAAAGTCACCTTATATATCAATCTTTCCTAATTCACAGCTGAAGAAGAAGAATTGCGGAGTACGTACACAGACCTCGCGACTGTCGATGCGCTCTCACTGTCCAAGGAGATCGTGAAGAAACAGCAAGGAGAGAAGACGCCTACAATACTGAACAAGGTGGCGGCAAAAACTCCGGAAAAATCAGTACATAGGAAGAGTGACCCACAGGTTATGTCATTAAGGTCTTATAATACCTCAATTCGCAGTCCTGCTCTAACGCTTCTGCTTTTTAACTGTCTATCTTACTCTAATCAGATGCCTCGCACGCAAAACATCAGTTATTTAGAAATCGCGGCTACACTGATGTTTTTTTGATTTTTATGTTATTGCCTGCAGCTGCTTTATACTAATATCAGTTATCATATTATTATGCAAAGTTTCAGATCTAATTTCAAGCATTCATTGAATGCTATCGGTTTATTGTACGGTTTGGAGGTAACTTTGTAGTTTGTTTCTATCGAGAAACCATTGCGTTGACATAGCATTAGTCCTCAAGTTTACCATACAGGTATCAATTTCAGAGTGATTGTTGCAGTATTTGTTGGTATAAAGCAGGATCATGCGAAGCGAAGTGAGGTATTATACACTCTTAAAGTTAATAATGATCAAGTCTTTGTAGGCACAGCTCAATTATACAATAAATGAACTATAAAATTTGGCAAGTTGCATAATAAAATTTCAGCTTTCTCATAAAACCTGACAGGGTGAAAACCGTAGATGTGGTAGTAGGTAACCTATTTAGTTTACAAACAGATGAATTCGTCCAACTTAACCATTGATATAACAAAAGGGGCCGTCCGTTTTGTGAGAAGGTGTGCTCATTGGAAAATGACGATAGGATGATTGTAGGGGGGGGGGGGGGGGAGGATAAAAAAATCGATGCCGTAATGTAAAGACAGTTCCATAAAGAATACGGTACGTTCTTATTTCGTCAACAGAAAAATTGGCCTCATTTTTAAACAACCACCACCGAACGGCAGTGTAAAGCGACAAGCTTCGACAGTAGTACGAGCGAGACAAGAGACACAAAACAGGTCCATTGGACCTATATTTGTAGAAGTTAAATTTTAGTATGTACAGTGCTAAAAAAAATCTTTAACATCTTTAAGGAAGTAAAAAAAAAACCATTGCACACTGTTCTCCTTTGCCATAAGATTGAAATGTGGGTAAATCCATCCAACCATCAGCCTGTTTCGTCCACTGCTGGACATAGGCCTTTCCAGGAGTTCACCACTCTTGGCGGTCCTCCTGGAAGAAATGCCCATACTCACACACGCTGGGCAGGCGGGTTGGTGAGCGCGGTGCCGAAACCCTTGCACTAGTGACGCCGCTGCCCGTCACCAGTCTGATTTATATAAGGCCCGGCAATTGGGGATGGATATACCGCCATCCGTCGGTCCCAGGCAATGGTGGGCCGCCTGGTTTTGCCTGAGAGCTGTCCTCTTACTCTCCCCCGAATAACTTCGGGAGGATTTCCGAGTAAGATGGTGGTACCTCCACAGTCGAGCCCGGCATTAGCTCTACCACCTAATACCACCACCTATCTACCACCATATCTACCACCTACCACCTAAATGTGGGTAAATAAGGCAAATTAATAAAAAAAGAGAAAATTGTGACGTAATGTTGTGTAAAGGTCTTCACTGTTCTGAACGAAGGCATTCCAAGCACTGATGAAACTGGTCAAAAATAAAATAATATTTTCAGACTGCAAACATACTTCGCAAAGCAGAGGAGATAAAGCGAAAAACAGGCCAAAGAACTATTGAAATCATTAGTAATGGTCAGTATCGCAACCATATATATTTCAGCACGTATTTTGATACTTTCAACACTTAAATTTGTAGTACTAAAAGCCCATTAACCTAATTACAGTGACACTAAACCCAGAAGCTAAGCTCGTGAAGAACCCCGTGCCGAAAACCGCAGGCCTAGCGGCGACGATAACCCCCATAGTGAAACCGGTCACACCCAAAGTGAAACCGGCCAGTCCCGCACCAACTCCCAAGATCGTAGCCAAAGATCTGCCTGTCGCTAAACCAGAGACTACTACCTCAGGCGCCAGTGATAAGTCACTGAGACTGCTTGAGAAGGAATTACAGGAGTTAAAGCGGGTATGTACTATCGTCCGATCTTACTTTATTTGGGTTTACAGAAAAGTCGATTCTGACGGCTTTAATTTTAGTTCTAGTGCTGTCAAAACTATTTTTTTTCCAAAGTAATATAGCTTATGTTGTTAACTGGTGTTAAATTGCTATAGAACTATTTTGGAATGAAAAAAAAATAGTTTTGACAGCACTAAAACTAAAATAAAAGCCTTCAGAATCGGCTTTAGTGTCTCAACAGCTATAATGCCCCGTGATTTACGAATCGTGCGAATGCAAAATGCATGTTGTAAATTTTAAATATGTCGTGATTCTGATACTTACAGCCGAATTCATACCCGAAACTCTGTAAGTGATCAGGAACAGGTTGTAAAAGCATCAAAATTCGATCTCAAATAGTCTCGAATTTAAACTAGAACAAAATGGAGGAAAAGATGTTCTCATAAAAATATGCAATCGTTTTTAATTACTGAGTCTCCAGCTCCAGTATGAGTGAATAAATCAAAAGCACCGTGTCTAAGTAAACCACTCAACGTTTATTTCAGACAAACAACAACTGTAGCAGTGACACGGCGAAAACTCCAACCAAAAGTCTAGAAGTAATAAGAAATAGACGACCTCTACTGCACTCTACGCCTAAACCAAGGCAAGTTAAAAACACACCTTCTGTCAGAAAAATCCCTTTGGCCGCGCTTTTGGGAATGGAGGTCAAAGAAAGTAATAGGTCAGTATTCTGTCTGACGCCTGGCACGACCTCCACTCCCGCTATCCATCTGCTTTGTTACTCACTTTTATACCATATACTTCTAATAAACTTGGTCCTTGATTTTCTCTAAAGTTGGGATGATGATGATTTTTTTACATTTCTTATTTCCTTCGCATTATTTGATTTCCATTGCCGATATTATCTGAATTCCGACATCATTTCTAAAGCCTAGTTTACACTGGTAGAGTAATTTGAGTACCAGGGATAAAAAAAATACTAATAAATAGCTTATGGATGATCGTCATGAGCGCAGTAACTCAGTTCTGGGCGTGTCCAAAAGTAAAGCTATTTCATTTCACTATTACGTGCACGCTTGATGAAACTTGCGAAGGCAATTAAATACAATAGCACCGATTGCGTCGCGGCCATAAAATTGAAAACGTGTGTTAGGAGAAACATCTCTACTCTTTTGGCTGTTACTGTGAAAGTTTTTAAACATATTTATTATTGGTTAATAATAATAATAGGTCTTTACCTATGAAATTGCCGTTTTGTATGGAGAATTTGAAGAAAACCCAGTTTTCAGTTTAAACGTTTTTTCATTTACTTTAAGAATGACAAATCCAAATTTTACAAAACAAATTGTACCTGAATGAGTGAGACAACATTAAGCTAACAGAAACTACAATAAAAATTTTGAAATGTGTCACCTTTTAAAAGTTATTAGTTTATTGAAATCATGAAAATGGATGATATCATGAAAATGGATGACACTTAAGACGAACTGTCTTAGAGACTTAATTTTAGTAATCAACCCGAAAATAAAAACAAAATTTAATACGGAGATATAAAACTTTGAAATCAACTTTCAAACAATTAAAGGAAATAGCTATTGATTTACAGGAATTTTGAAATCATGAATCTGAAATTTCGGCAATTTCATTGGTAAAGACCTATTATTAATTTAGATTACATTTTCGTTGCGAATTTAGTACCAATTCTTTGATGTTATCTTAAATAATAAAAACACTTTCCGCTAAACTTTAGCTAAAAAAAAACAAAAACGTGAAATTTACGTCTTAGTTGAAGTTTAAAATTTTCTGATTTTTTGTTCTGATTTGGCATAGATCTAGATAAAGGCACCGCACAATTTTGTGTTTGAGGTTTGCGCGTGATGGCTATCCTTAATACAATTAGAGAATAGTCCATCCATCCATCAGCCTGTTTCGTCCTCTGCTGGACATAGGCCTTTCCAGGATTTCGCCACTTTTGGCGGTCCTCCTGGAAGAAATGCCCATACTCACACACGCTGGGCAGGCGGATTGGTGAGCGCGGTGCCGAAACCCTTGCACCAGTGACGCCGCTGCCCGTCACCAGTCTGTTTTATATAAGGCCCAGCAATTGGGGATGGATATACCGCCATCCATCGGTCCCAGGCAATGGCGGGCCGCCTGGTTTTGCCTGAGAGCTGTTCTCTTACTCTCCCCCGAATAACTTCGGGAGGATTTGCGAGTAAGGTGGTGGTACCTCCACAGTCGAGCCCAGAATCAGCTCTACCACCTATAAGAGAATAGTAATATAAGATAATAGTAGTCAGATATGTACGCCAATTACTCTACTTCTAACTAGGCAAACGTAAATCCTGCTTCGTAAGTAGATATTTTTATTCTCGCCATATTACAGAGCCGTAGAAGAGAAAAAAACCACACCAAAAACTCCACAAATGGACAAGAAACTACCGGATCGTCGCGTTATCACCAAAGAGAATAAAGAACCGAAGGAAAAGGAAGTGGCTAAACCTAACAACAATAATACCAGCACTAATAAAGACGATAGTAAAGAGAAAGAAGCCACAAAGGTAAAGTACGCGACGGGGTAGGAATGTGGGCGAAAGCATACTGACATGTATGTACTCGCGCGCACTCCCACCCTGTCTTGTTCTATAAATATACTAGCATTTGCTTCGCCTATTATAGCTTATGTGTCGAACAGGGTCTCTGTGATGATAATAAAACAAAAAACCACATCCAAATCCATTGAGTGGTTCCCGAGCTAAAATCGTTTATTCAATGTTTGCCCCGTTTTTGGCATGGGCGTTATTTTATGAACATCCTTTATAGCCCATGTCCTTCCCAGGGTCTCAAACTATCTCCATTCCAAATTTCATTAAAATCGGTTCAGCCGTTTTGACGTGAAAACGGAACATACAGATAAACAAACAGACAAACATGCACATTTTCGCATTTATAGTATTAAGTCGGGATGGATTCACAAAGAAACATACCCGCAAATTATTATATTGTATACCTTCACTTGAAAAAATTTAATAGCTTCTACGAATTTTATATGCTCAACAATATGTTGTTTTTCATTTGTACTTTGTTTCTTTTTGAAAATGTGTTTCTGTGATCTGTAGATAGATAGATAAAACATTTATTAAGCACCATAACCCATACATACATAAAACTAAAGTATACAAATTCAGCTATATCTAGAAAACTTATATTTAACACGTTTAGAAAAAAGACAAAAAATGAAAAATAAAAGAGGATTTAATTTTAATATAAACCAGCTACGTAACTTAGACATCATTAGAACATAGACATCATTGTGAATCTGTAGAACGTGTGGTTTGATTGATTTTATGTATAAATGTATAAGGCAAACTATAATTATACACATAAGACAAATTGTTAAATCATACATGATGGCATGTATAATTTAACAATTTGTCTTATAAAATTATGTATTTATTAGGGATGCAACGATTCGGCCATTACGATTACGATAACGATAATACTCGTTATTCATTACGATTAACAAATGCATTACGATTATTAAAAAAAAAATGTGTCAGATAACCCTCAGAGTGTGTTTTTATAGTATGTCCATTCCACTGAAAGAAATAAATGAAAAAAAAACGAAATCATACATTATTTTTAGTTTAGTTTAGTTTTACATTAAATTAAAATCACATGCTCAATCATACAAATCATTCTTTTGTAAATCTTCTCAATAATCAAAATTGACACTCATTAAATTTTTGTTAAACAGCTGCTGTAAATGATCCCCAGATAATCTATTTATATAATCTGATTAGTAAATTAAATAATTGAATGGACACGACAATTTTCACTCGTAAAATTCTTAACTTCAATTGACTTTTTTTTATTCTGTCACTATGTAGGAAGGCAAAGGGAACTAAGCCCACATGTCTGAAGAACTTTCAATTTAATAATCGTCACGATTCTTACTACGGTGCATCGCTTCGTTATTAATCGTAAATAAACAAAGGTTAGGAGCTAGATTGCAACCCAAAAACGCGCACGCACAGCATGCTAATTATTATATAAAAACAAAAACAATATTAGCGGCGAAATACTACAATTTGTTATTGTATATTTGTCTAGTAAAATGGGAGCAACAGAATCTGGTCATATGAAATAAAGAGTGCTACACACACAACTTCGTCCCCTTTCGTTTGCAACGTCTGTATGACTCAATGTGATAAATGGAACTCTATTACCAAGCCTCAAGGTCCAGTTTCTGTGCAGGTGGTAAAGAACGGCAGGACCGTCAGCACCGAGGAGGCACCTCGACGCTCCACTCGACCTTCTAAAGTCAAGGATTACGCTAAGATGGTTCGGGATAAGTAAGACCTTGTATACCTTATAGCATTCGTTTTATAATGTATTTCTTATACCTGAGGCGGTAGATCGCTGGCCTCTCAATCTTGATGGCGGTTGTACACACTCGACGAGAAGCTCTCGCCGAGAGCCTCGGCCGAAAAGACTCTCGTCGAGAGCATGACTGTACACACTCGTTCTAACATTTGAACTGAAGACTTACACGAAAATGGACGTAGAAATAGCTGCTGCTGTTTGTCTTTGTGCCGTGAGCTATTATAATTTTTTAAACATTTACTATAAAAAAAATATTCTCAAACCATGGAGAAAAAGAAGATGGTGGATGATTACCATGCACCGCAGTAGAAACAGGTAAATACATATTAAAAATTCCTGAATAGTGTAATATATGAACGAGTGTGTACATGCTCGGTCTCGTTTACCTCGCGAGAGCCAACGAGACCCTTTGACTGGCGCAAAAAAACCGACAAGCCACCGAGAGCGACCGAGACGAGAACGAGAGAGCGAGACGAGACGAGAGCGCCCTGTACACACGCGCGCTCGGCCTGTCTCGGGGTATCTCGACGAGTGTGTACAACCGCCATGAGACCCAGGTTCGATCCCCGGTCGGGCTTGCACCAATGAGTTCTTCGGAACTTATGTGCATAGGATTTGTGTTCTTAATTAATATACTTACCACTTGCTGGTGAAGGAAAACTTAGTGAGGAAACCTGCGAGCCCTTAAAGAGCGTGTAATTATACCCGAAGTACGGCGATAGGGCTCATCGCGTTGGGACGTTAGTGAAACGCGAGTGCACCGGGTGTGGACTGTGACTTGCATTTCACAGTTCACTCTCGAGAACACTTGACGCCACCTCGGGGATTCATGTTGTCACGTTTGTGTTACAGCAGGGTGTCATCCAGCGACGACTCCGACGACGATGACGACGAGGAATATAAGGAGGAAGAGGAGGACGAGGAAGATAAACCTGCAGAGGTAACACTTGTAATGTTACTGTGAATGTCCGAAATCGGTCGATGTTAACATCCACCAGCTTTATCTCTGACCCAGGCAGGGTTCGAAGTGATAATTATCTTTGATTTCAAGATAAACATAGTTTGATAATTATCTTTGATAAGTATAAATAAATCGAAAATATTTGCCACTGATGAAGGTGATATTCCACTAATCAATTTAAATTATTCAGCTTCAGACAATCCCCATTCAGTTAACGCAGTTGAGGTTGATGAGGATCTAAGTAGTATGTAGTTGATAAACTTCTCGTATTTTGGTTTGCAAGTTTATTGCACGAAATTATGAACAAAAAATTAATAAAAGATTACCATGATTGTAAAACGGTATAATTTATTTACTAAACTAATTGCTTCTAACGTAAATGTTCGTATGTAATACCAGTTGAAAAATGATTGCTAGGCTGTGTCTGTTTGATAATTATCGGATAATTATCAGAGGGCATATTTATCTTGATAATATCAAACCCTGGCCCCAGTAGGCCTACCATGAGTTTTGCTTACTATACACGTTACCGTCTGCGTCAAATATTTTGCATGAGAAATGCTGGTTCCTGTAGTAAGCCGCTAGGGGCGCTGCACAATTTCTCATATAAATATTTTACGCAGACGTTAACGTGTATAGTAAGCAAAACTCATGGTAGGCCTACAGGTCCCCCTTTTGTTTTAGTAAAATGATCACGGCTGGGGACCTTACCCCTAGCACCTAAACACCTCATCTAAATCTATTCATAAATTCCCAAGTTCTATGCTCATCATGATGTATTATATAATGCTTTAAATCGGGTCCAGTAGTGATTATATTATATTCAGTAACTAAGATGGCTGAATTTTCTGTAAGGTCGAAGCAAAACCCACGGTAAGCTACATTTCGAAGGTACGAGCAGAAATGGTCTAAAATCTTTAAAGTACCTTTGTAGTAAATTACAGTATGATAAGGTTTCCTTTTGTCACAGAGCGGCAGGCCACGTCGCGGCAGATTCGGCAAGACATCAGTGAAGCCAACCCCGCCCCCCGCTGCCGCCGCTCCCCCCGCTGACACCCAGCTCCTAAGCAACAGGAAACGTGGCAGACCAAGGAAGGATAAGCCACAAGAAGTGTGAGTATTCCTTTTTTTTTTACTGTGCCACTTGGACTTCACCAATTGTCTCTATTAAAGCGCATAGGCATGCCACCGATTTAGTACAAAATTTGTTAACCCATTTCTCTGTTGTTTTTCTTCATAGATTAAAGTTTGAGACCTGTATATGGTTTAATACATGTATTTACAAAGTCACAATCTCGCTGAAATGTAAAATTTTGGTATAGGTATAATATAATTCAAGAAAAGAACTTGGTATGTAAATCTGTCCAGCTCTTAAAAACGAAATTTTTTTTTTTCCAAAATGGTGCTTTTTAAAATATCAGTATAAGATGATAGAGGTATTCTTATACTTTGGTCTATAACGAAAAACATCAGAGAAAATAATTATCCAATTTTGTACTAAAACGGTGGCCTGCCTATGCGCCTTAAGAAGCGTGTACAGACCATTCATCATAACTTGTCCCTTGGATTCATGTTGGCATCACTGCTTGTCAAACTTTTGGTGTCATTTTGTTGCCAGTCAGATTTTTCAAAATTATTTGATAAATTATGTATTATTATTGCCAAAGTCGTTGAACAATAGTGCAAAAGAGATTGTGTTGAAGGTACGCCTTTTGTGAAATAGAAAATGCAAACAATGCATCGTGATTCCTCTCGATTAGGTTCGATCTCGTGTCAGTGCCATGACGGGTTAGTAAAATAGGGATACCAGCTTTAAACATAGAGCCAATTTTATGGGCAAAAAATAATTAGCTATTCACTAACTTTTGCAGGTGTATCGGAAAAAAGCGTTCACATTAAGTCACCAGGAAGAAATCGTAAAAAACGGGAGCTCGACGATTTAGAAAAAACGTCGTCGAGCTAGAACAAGAAATAAAAAATACCGTTTTAGTACGGAGATATATGTATAGATATTCATACCATTGGATCATACGTATTGTTTGCGAAATACAAATCAATAAATAATTGATAATTTTGATTTTTTTATTGTATACATTTTATTTTCATTAAAGAGTAGTCTAATTAATATATAAAAAAACATTATATGGCAACATTATATGCAGTGCTACCATTTCCTAAGCCAGGGTACTTCTTATAGTGAATGGTCTGTAGTCGGTGGCTTGAAGTCAGTCGCGCACGGGGTCGTTATGTTTGCTATTTCATTCTACATGCAACTTCGGATTATAGAGCACAGACTGACTGTTATTTGTTGGACCGAACGTTCATTTCTCGAGCTCGTACGGAACTAACCGAACACGGTGTGAGAGGCAAGCTAATGCGAGACAACGTTCATGTTTTGAACAAACTCGAGAATGGTTTTGGTGGTTAATATGATTTCAGGAAAAATATGCCAAAAATCGAAATGAAACAAAAATATTTTTGAATAGGTAGTATAAAATATACTATGCTGTGAAACTAAAATTACGGTACATAAACATTCATCAAAATATGTGTAAAATCCAGGACTCTTATACGCTTGTAACTTTTGTATGTAAGTACCTATTTGATTTTGATGTTTTAGTTTCACGTCATGGATATTGTATGGGATATGTTGAAAAAGAAAAAATAATAAGCAAGTACCTATAAATAAGGATATGACCAGCGAACTGCGCTAGTATGGCAGTTCAGGCGAATAGAGTCTCCTTAAGCTGGCTTTCCGAAGTAAGGTAAATGCCTAGCATGTTCGTGAGAAGGGTAGCTCGCACTCGTACACATAAATAGCCTCGGCGTGGGGTTGTGTGCATAGAACGCGCCGTCAGAAGCCATCTTTTTCCTTAGGGGGGAACGTTTCGAGCTCGGTGCAAAATGCACAACTTATGATTGTTTTTCTTACTATTGCATAAAAAGTACTAAATAAATGTGATATATGGCATTTCGCGACCATTGTTTAGTGTCAATCAGGCCTTTCTACCAAAATTTTGTAATTTTATATATATTATATGTAAATGAATGAGCATACAAACTTAAAATGACGCAATTCTGCTAAAAACCCCTGATAATTTAATTTTATTTTAAAATAAGTTAAACAAACTTATGTTATGCACTTTGCACTGAGCTCGAAACGTTACCCCTTGTTGTTCCTGACAAAATATGAATAAAGATATACTTTGCTCTTCTAAGCTTTATTTTTTATTATTTTATTTAGGACTACCAACAAGTATCCTTTCTGACAAAAAAATTACGAATATATAAGATCCTACAATATTAAATGATAATAATTCTATGGTAGATTGTCCCCCGATTTCACAATTTAGAATTGCTAGTTAAGTTGTGCTTAACTTTGAAATGCAGCGCTGTGATTGGCCAATTCGTGACTTAAGTATCCACTCAGCGAGACTTTCTTAATTCAGAAACTGGCCCTATGTATCGTTAACTGATCAAATGATCACATAAAAGAAGAAGAAAAAATCGTTCGTTTAAGTATTGTTTTCTTCCTATTACAAAGTGGTTTAGTCTCAGTTCAGTTCAGCTGACTAAATTTCTATGGAAAAATGAAAAAAAAAAAGCACGCGCAATTAAAAATTATTTTCGGTGGAAAGTGGTCTATTCAATCACCTCTTGATTTATTTTTTCACTTGGAATTTTAGATGTTTTATTATGAATAGTACTGAGTAAGTGCTTAACGATAGCGTAGACCTAATGCATGAACTCATGCTACGTTCTTACATTATTTCCTTTTCACTTTCTTTTCTAAGTATTTCTTCCGTATGTTCTAGGCCTACTAAAATAATGAAGCCGACACAAGAGGACGAGGAAAACGTTGAAGAATCAAAACAGAAAGCTGATCAACCGGAACCTCAAGTCAGCAAGGAGAGCAAACAAACCGACGAACCTCTAAATGAAAACATTGAAATGAAGACTGCTGCTGAAGAAAATAAAGAAGTAAGTCTACTCCTTCTTCTTAAACTTTTCAACTCCGTGGAAAAATGTTTTTTATTTATTTTTTATTTTTAGTATGTACTCCATACTTTTGAAGTCATTATTTTTTAAACGCATACCCTATACGTCAACTTATTTCAGTTTGGTTCCGTGCCGACTTGCGTGGAAACATTTGAGGAATTTTGTATTTTTCCATAGTACGACAACATAAAAAAAATATGAAATTCATGTTTTATTTTATAGTAACTGTTGTAAAAAGACAAATAACCAAGTTTTTTTAAGGTTAGATTTAAATGTAGGTTTTCTTTTTTGAAAACGGAATCCGCAAGAGAGAATATTTAAAGCGTAAATAATTACGAACGTAAATTCTTAAATAAAGATAGAATATTTTACATTCAACCGCGGTTTTTTATGAATTTTCTTTTTTACACCAGTTACTATAAATTAACATTGATGAAAAACGCGAATTTCATAATTTGTAATTTTGTCAAACTTTGGCAGAGTGCAAAATTCCTCACGTGTTTCCACGCAAGTCGCATGGGTTAAAAAAGGCCATATATCTTCAAATTAATTTAACAAGTGTTTTAGGACCTATCAAATAAAATGAGAGGGTACGCATTTAGAAACTAAATAGGTACCTACTTCGAGAATTTTGGGGCACTAATGCACTGTAACAAAGTTTTCGGGCAACGACAATTAAAATTAATTATTTTGTTCGTTTTCAGAGTCTGAGTCCTACTAAAACCGTTGCTAATCCGGAAGTTGTGAAAAAGCTAATGGTGTCGCCGACAGGACAAACATTAAAAAAGGTAATCATTTCACATTGCACCTAAGCATTTCTTTTTAAAAAACCATCAAGCCATATTATTAATCATGTAATTTCCGCAGGTTCCAATAAACTCATTACCGCCAGGCATAAAGCCTTTTCCATTGCCTGCCAGCTCAAGACGTAAGTATAAAGATCTAATAGATCTTGAGGTTTTATAATATGCTTTCGCAAACTCTATGTTAATGTCTGTTTGCATAATCTGATTACATTTCTTATATATTACTAGCGGACGCCCCGCGGCTTTGTTTGCGTGGATCCCGTTTCTCCCGATCCCGTGGGAATTAAAAAAATCCAGCCTTAGTTCTTAACTATATTACTTATAAAAAGAACCTCTGTGCAAAATTTCAGCTTTCTAGGTCTAAGGGTTTGGGCTGGGCGTTGATGAGTCAAAGAGTGAGTCAGGACATCTCTAAATACCTATATACATATATGATTATTATAGATAAGTAATATCAAACATTAAAAAAATAATGATATATTTCGGGCTCTACTGGGCCCGGCATCAGTAAATATAAATAAGTGATTATTGTTTCACTGATGCCAGGCCCAGTAGGGCTCGAAATATAATAATGATTTTTTTAATGATTAATATCACCTATCTATGATAATAATATATAAAAAATAAAGCTGATAATGGTAATATAAATTTATTTAATCTATCTGATTACAAACTATATGGGGCCATTTGGTATGATATTGCGCAGTGCATAGTAGTACCAGATAAATAATGCACTTCTGTAATATTCTGCTTTCAAGTATTCCCAGATATAGCGCGAGTAGGTTCCTGCGGTAGCGGAGCGGTGCGGAAGGGTTGTGTGAATTGACGCGAGAGAGAGAGAGAGAAGGGAGATCGCACCGCTTTCTACCGCAAAAATCTATTTCGTATAGCGGTATACCGGTAACAAGATAATAGCGCATTGATTTTAAACCTTGTTGCCATCGTTATGATTTCATATAGATCGGTTTTTTCTAATACGTGTATATGCTAATATTACCGACGCGAATTAGTATGTTCGAGCTATCATGATATTTTTTTAAGTATCGAGAACGTTAACAAGGGCTATCAAATCGATTCTTTATTTGATTGATCTTTGATTATCCAAACTTCTTTTTGTTAATTTCTAAATTAAACGAACCAATAACTCACAAGCTTGAGACTATAAAGATTTTTTTTTGTTTTTCTCGGCATTCCACCAAAAAAAAACAACAATAACAAAACAAAAATCAACAAAAACTGTAACAAACGTCAAAACAAATAGCACGTAAAGCAACCGCAACGAAAACCACAGGCTTAATACAAGATGGAACTCATACTGACGCGATTCTATAAGATGTCCGCACCGATTCATCGATGTATTTTCGATTATGTAGTGTCCTATGGGTTAACGTTCCGATCCACGCATCAAGTAGCAAAAAGACATTATTCTTTTCTGAATCTTTTTTTGTTAAATTTAACAAATACACTGTGATTATTGTTTCGATTTATAGATAAATAATTTATTGTATTTTTGCAATAAAGATATACATTCTTTCTAATACCTAATATTTTCTTTTGTACCTGGTTGTATGTAGTATGGTGTGAGTAGTATAGGTGAAACGGAAAATTACGAACTGTCACCCATATCATGCTATCTCGAACATACTTATAGTACTACTTACTTAACATGGAATTTTACAGACACGGTGCGGGGAAGTGAAATTTACGCTCAATATTCACGCCAGACAATATAGTACCCCCGCACCCCCCCCCCCCCCCCCCCTACCTACGAGACTAACCGAGTTCAACTTTAGACCTACAATTTGGTCGAAGTTTCCGCCTCTATGATATCTTGCACCGCTTGGCATTGTAACTAATTAGTCTTTTTTAGGGATTTAAACATACTGGGACGATTTGGAACCTATTCATTGAATTTATAAATTACTAGCTTTTGCCCGCGGCTCCGCCCGCGTGTTTTTCGGTTTAAAGACATGCTTTTTCCGGGATAAAAAGTAGCCTATGTGTTAAGTTACGGTATAAGCTATATCCATTCTAAATTTCATCCAAATCCGTACAGCCGTTTCAGCGTGACAGAGTAACAAACATACACACACACACGAACTTTTGCATTTATAATATTAGTGTGATGTGATTTCAGCTGTAAATACCGGTGAGCTGTGCGAGATGCAGATTGGCAAGAAAACTGTCAAAGTACACAAGATTGTGATGACGAAAGCCGAAGTCGAAGCTATGGCCAAGAAAGGTCTCGTCGAGATGAAGGTTTGTGATCATTAAAAATTAATTCGACCAAGTGCGAGTTGGACTCGCGCTCAAAGAGTTCCGTACCATCACACAATACTAGTACGGAACCCTAAAACATGGTAAATAGAAACAATGTAGATGTCGTAACAACTTTAAGGCGACACAAAGAAAGTTGCTAAAATGTAATGTAGCGCATGACAAACAAAGCCGTTCCCGCTGAAAAGAGAACCCTAATTTTATTACTTGTTATTTTTCCTGTAGAGTATGTACAACAATTTGATTAAAAGGTGGGTATCGGTAAGCTAAGAAAAGTGACATGATATATGATGAAATTATATACATACATAATTATTTTATTAAAATACAGAACATTAACTTAAGGTGGTAACGGAGGATCTCGGTACAAAATGCACATCATAATATTGTTTTCCTTACTTTTGAATAAAAAGTTTGCAATAAATGCGTTTTGTAGCAATTCGCGCAAACTGCTTGTTAAGGGGCTATTTCGATAAAAAGGCAATTTTTTGAAGTTGTATACCTGCTTTTCAGATGAAGCCACTAATATGATAAATCAGTATATAAATTTCAAAACCTTTTTCTAGTTTTGTTCAGTACAGAAACGCGATTGCGTAACTTTCGCTCGATAGAAATAATTATTGAAATGAGGTCTTCTTCTACACTTTTTTTCATAGTATGAGATACAAACCTGAACGATATTTTATTAGATAGATTTTAACGATATCTAAATTTTCTCAGTTGGAAATTTTGATAGCTATTTTAGTTAATTTTATATTAATTTAAAACCGACATTTTGCTATTTTTTCCGGAATCCGTCCCTCTCGCACTGCGGGGCGTTCCGCATGGAGTAACAATGACCTTTGCAAGCGCAAACGCAAAAGCAAAAGCGCAAGACGTATCCTCTTAATAGTTAGGTGATCACATGAAAATAATTTAAATTTTATGCGTTACATTTTAGCTGCATTATATTACAACTGTAAATACGCTTTTAAGTTTGTTAATGTAATGCAAACAAAGTGTAATACATTAAAGTACGTATTTTTTTGTGAAGACTTTATTATTAATAAACTATTTCTGCAAGTTGCTATAAAACGCATTTATTGTAAACTTTTTTTCAAAAGTAAGGAAAACAATATTAAGATGTGCATTTTGTACCGAGGTAAAAAATTACCCCCTTAACACTACAATAAATTAAAAGTAAAAATGACTTCGTTTTCATTCTCTACAATAATAGAGCTATGTTGAAGAGATTGTGCCGTTTTCAGGACGGCACCATGGTACTGAAGCAGGGCATCAAACTGCCGACGAACGTCAAACCCACGCTGGTCGGCGAAGGCGGTGCGTAACCGATACACCACCCACCCTTCCCATACCACTGTCTCCTCGCTCTCGCTTCCTTCATCTATAGCAATAAGGTACGCCAAATATCGTTATTTTAAATTGAGGAAACTTTGTTCATACATTTTAAGTTTGTGCACGGTACGCCCATAACCTAAAGTTCCCCGCACGCCTCAAACTTAAGGGTCCGTATATGGCTAGATGCACAATTTCGAATGAGCATATCACATTGTGTAACTTGGTTAATCGGTATAGTCAAAATAATATAAACAGTACACTATAGAGCTGATAAATTCATCTTGGAAAAAAATGCAAACTACAAGTTCGCTCGATAAAAATAAATTACGAAGTTACCTCTAAATTTCATGTTTTTTGAGTGCTAAAGGGCCTTCCTTAAGGTGGTAACGGAGGATCTCAGTGCAAAATGCACATCATAATATTGTTTTTCTTACTTTTGAATAAAAAGTATGCAATAAATGCGTTTTATAGCAATTCGCACAAACTGCTTGTTAATAGTTAGGTGATCACAAAAAAAAAATTCAATTTTATGCGTTACATTTTAGCTGCATTACATTACAACTGTAAACACGCTTTTAAGTTTGTTAATGTAATGCAAACAAAATGTAATACATTAAAGTACGCATTTTTTTTGTGAAGCCTTTATTATTAATAAACTATTTCCGCAAGTTGCCTAAAAACAAATTTATTGCATACTTTTTATTCAAAAGTAAGGAAAACAATATTATGATGTGCATTTTGTACCGAGGTAAAAAGTTACCCCCTTAAATCATACGGCCTTGAAATTTGTATTAAAAAAGTTAACAAATGACACCGTCTAGAAGCAGAGTTATTAAATAAAACGCAGGTTTTTGTGGGCGCGTGTTTTTGGTGGTTGAGAGCCTACCACTTTAAACTAAAAGGAAACGTGGTAGAGTTAGGTTCGGATTGATGCAAAATGAGGTGCTTAATCTGACTATATGTAGCCTTAACTGAGCGTTTAGCATGTTAGTTTTCTCAACGATTTAAACTTGCTTACCTTTGAATTCCAGTTGTATAATGGCGTTTGCTACGTGCGGCGTTTAATAATTTGCAACCTTACCTTGTTTTAAACGTGATGCAATACTAGCGCCAAAAATATTGCCTGTGTGGATATCGCTTGCTTGCCTCCCGCTACTCACCTCGACACTCCTAAAATATGCAAAATCTACGCCGACTATACATGTTTTCTCAGCCTTTATTTAAAACCTAGGAGCCTTAAACGATAAAGTCACACTGGTTTCGATTCGGCGTAACACGACTAATTTGACAGAACTAGACTTAATTTAAGCATTCTGTCTTTCTCTTTCTGTATCGACAAGACAAGGACAGGGTCGCCTAAAATAAGTTTAGTCCTGCCTGTCAAATAAGTTAAGTCGTGTTACACCGAATCGACACCACTGTCTGCCCATAAACAGTGCAAGCCTTCGTTAACTTTATTTCCTGCATTCACTCTTCTATCACACTTTCCATCGCGCGTAAATAGACAACCGAGGTTCTATTTCCTAGTCTTCAATCTTAACCTTTCATTCAGGCACTGCTTCATCCTTCTCGAGCACCATTACCTTTGTTCTTCTGTATTATTAATTTTCCTTCATTTCTTTTTGAAAGCATCATTCATAAATTGTTACCGTCTCTTGCAGCTCATCCATCTATGAAGCAAAAAGAACTTGGTCATTGGTATATAAGATTAACCTACCCTGCATTAACTAAACTAAATTGAAATGCACAATCTTCAACACATTCATTTTATGTATGATTTTTCTGCGGGAATTTTATGAATTCTTGTCTATTTCAGAGCCATTAAGTAAGAAAGAAAGGGGTGCACCTACAAGATGCAGTATAGGAGAAGATTAGTTTTAGTTCGTATTTTATTGCACGTAACATCTCATTATGTATTTAATTTTATTTCCTTAGTTTACCTGTTTACAATTAAGAAACTTTTTTCATTTGTATAAAAGCATCCTCTTTTCTCAAGTCTTAGGTCTAATACCTTGTGTGTATCAATAGTACATAATTATGTGTATTTTTTTTGTTTGTAAGCAGAGTATATTATGAAATAGATAGCATTTATAGGTTACTGAAAATCATAGTTGTAAATGTTACAATAATTATGGATTCGCATCTTAGGGCGCTGAGACCGCTTACACGTATAAAACAGGTGCCTGTCACCGGTAAACCAGGTTGCGTAAATCCAATATCTGTATTAGTCAACGCCGAGAAGTGCTGAACACACAGACAGTGTTGTGCACTCTTCGGTTAACAAGGCAAAAAAAACTGTTTGGGAGTCATCTTGATTACGTTATTATGATTCACGCAACAGTGTTTTGTTCCATACACATATACGCCGCAATGATGTTCTTACCCTTTCTACAGGCACGCGCGGAAACGCGACATAATTTGTCTCATAAAAGTAAGTACAGAGATAAGCCACGATCTGTAACAAAACATTTTAAAGTGCTGGCTCATCGCAAATTAAGTACCCTGAATTAATTCATAACAGATTTTGGCCTTATGAAAGCAGCTCAACGTCTAATTCATACATAGATATTGGGTTTACGCAACCGGCAAGCTCAAGCTGGAAGACCGGCGCCGGGTACCTGCTTCCTACGTGAAAGTACCCTTATACGTAGGGTTGCCACATAGTATCCATGGACATGTCCTCCTTTTTACCAAATTGTCCTTCCGTCCTCCCTAATGTTCTCCTTTTTTAAATTTTGTGCGCATGACACCGTTATCTTTTACTTAGACCCCTGTTACACTGACAAAACCTAAAATATCGGCTTAAATCTTTTGCGTTTAGGTCTATTTTCAAATGCTCCAACAATGTGACTTAATATTATGTTGCTCATCCTGAAAAATATGCAGGTAATTATAATCTCAAAATATCATTTCCTTTTATTTATGCATGTCCTTCTTTTTTTTGCAAAATACTCCTTTGTAAACTGCTCTCCTTTTCCATTTTGCCATCTGGCAACCCTACTTATACGTGACTTGTGGTGATAATGAGTTTGATTCCAGGCATTAATATGTGTTGATTGCATAATCGGTTCTATGGAATACTTTACAGTACCTATGAATTTTAATGTATAAAATGATAATTACATACCTACGTATAAATAAAAGAAGTTGTAAACCCATAAGTAAAACGTTTTTATCTACACTCATCGTAAAATCCTGACTATGAACTCGAAAATTGTGCCTAACGACAAATTTTATGTAGAAAATTATGGTGTCGATTGGGTGCAACACGACTTAACTTATTTGACAGGACTAACCTTATGTTAAGCTTCCTGTCCTTGTCTTTTGGATACAGAAAGAAAAAGACAGAAATTCTTTAATGTTTAGTAATGTCAAATCAGTTGATTCGTTATTAACTTTGTATTGGGGTCTTACTCGCGATAACTTACAACATACCTTAATAGATATGTGCTTGACGTTTCGACGCCTCTGTAGGCTGTCGTGGTCACAAGCTAACTGACGAACTAAGGTATGTTGTTAGTTATCGCGAGTAAGACCCCAATACAAATTTAATAATGTGTGAAAATTGCGAAAGTTTAAAGTTTATTAAGTTAATACGTGTTACACCGAATCGACACCATTGTAGTTTTCTTAACAAGATCAACGTAGCTAGTAGATTATTGAAAGTGATTTTAATTGCCTAGTGTGGGAGTTAGGAGCCCGAGCGAGACCTCTTAAAACACGAGTGCAATTAAAAATCACTTACGCAAGGTTCATAGTTTGCCTTTCTTTTAACTACGAAATAAAGAACGGAAGTCAAATAAATCAAACATTCATTTATTTTGAGAAATAAATCGTACGTAACTGGCCTATTGTTTTCACCAATATTTACGATTCGAAAACCATTTCGAGGAATAGCTTTCCTGAACTGTTTTTAGTGGACAGATTTAAAAATGAGCGTTCATAACATTTATTAAGGTTGCGTTCCAAATCACTTTTCAAGATTAAAATATTGCTCGCTGTCAGACAAAAGTAGCTCGATGCTGGTTCCAAAACATCTACTTTTAGGTTTTGGAACCAGGATCGAGCTACTTTTCTCCGACAGCGAGCAATATTTTAATCTTGAAAAAGTGATTTGGAACGCTACCTAAATGAAAAAAAGCGATGACATTAATTTGATCTTCAGTGACGTCATCACACATTTCCATTTTCTTTGAACGCATCCTAAGACATTATTATTATTTTATTTATTTAAAAGTATAACATTACAGCTTACACCAATGCGTTTTATACAAATTATATATTAAAAATTAATTATTACATATTTTTTCTTGAACGCTTTCGAAAGACTGACAAATTTTAAATGTTACCAACTTTATTAAAAAACCCTGTTTTAATAGTTACCAATAATTATCAGAATTCGAGAACCACCTCAATCAAAACAAAAAATTCAAGTTCTTAAAAAACCAAACCTTGCTAAAGGCGTAATCACCGAAACCCATTTTTACTTTAGTGTATTCCTATATACTCTAGAATTAGAGTTTTAGTACAATGTCAAAGTTATTCTGGTTTGCCTTATGTTAGTCCTATTAAAACATTTTTAATGTCGTGATTGTCTATAACATTGCGAGGATTCAAGGCTCACTATCAACAAATAATAATAGCTTAGGGTGAATTTTGAAACTTATTTATGTTAGAATTATTCATTAAATTATTTTTAATGACTAATAATTATTTATTTAAGAATGAGGTCATTGCACGAATAGGTAATTAAAGCTAGTTTATTTTAACAGAAATGTATTGGCTATCGTTTCATGATTTAGGTGTTAAATGTAGATTTTTTAAGATTTTTGTTCGAACTCTTCTTTAGTTCTATCAGAATCGAAGTTTTGAAAAAAGAAATACCGAGGTCGATAATTTAAAATTACTCAAACACTGATACTGATGTGTCTGTTACTTTGATTGCTTTGCTTTGCATTCGTTTGAATTGGGTTATGTTTCAAAACGAGTGGGTTTCACTCGCTCGGTGTGATGCGAATAGTGATCCAACATAATGTGATGACGTCATTTCCGGTAAATACTAAAATACTTATAAAATCGGGTTTAAAGCATAACAAATATATATTGTTCAAATTAAATTTCTAAAGTGGTATATTTATTCCAAAAACCAGACAAAAATAGCACATTGATATTTAAAAAATAGGCGATGGTTAATTAGTGATGCAACGAATAGTGATTTGGCCGAATACCGAATATTCGGCGGCGCCTTAGGCCGAAGCGCCGAATATTTGGTGAGAGATCTGTGCATTTCACGCGTACACTTGTACTGTACAGGTTACGTTACGACCTGTCTCGGTGCGGGGGCGACAGGGTGGCCAAAGAAAGCTCATTTTCGAGCATATCATGCGTGTCACGGGCGCACTACGTTTGTGTTTTTTACTTTTGTGGTCGCAATTTGTGTTTGATTTTGTTAAATACAAGATTTTTACAACGAACGAAAATGGCTTCAACTTCAATAATCTGCCTCTGATTAATTTTAAATATTAATATTACATCCGTAGTTTTTTATATAGCAGATTGTAGTAAATAAAAACAAGTTTTCTTGCAAACTTACCAACTATAAGTATACATACTTTCTGATTAAAATGCGTTTTTATTTCCGCTTATTTATACAACGTGTAACAGAAAGGTGTAACCATATTTCAGGGTTCAAAACTGGACATGTTGACGATCTTGTATTCAAATTTACAGGCGGATCTGCACTACATTAGATGTCCATACAATTTTTAAAAAAAATTATCTTATTTTGCGCTATCCGGAGACGTTCGTCGTAACAGCCACTTTGCAATACGCGCTGATTTGAAACTTGTCGATTTTTATACTGACACATATCGAGTTGCTGATTTAGCGTAGGCATACGTTTATACTGACACATTTCGATGTCACGTTTTTTATAGTGACATATATCGAGTTGCTGATTTAGCGTAGGCCTTAAGCGTTTATTACCTGGAAAACCCCAAACAATTTGAAATCTTCTCTTGTGCTAGAGGTCTGTACTAGGGTATAAGAACTTGATAAAGGTCCAAAGCTGTTGGCTGTGACGACATAGGTCGTATCATGATAACTTCACTACTTGACATCCTTATTCCTGCCATCACACATATTGTTAACTCTTCCCTTACTTCAGGACAATTCCCCGACATGTGGCGCATGGCACATGTCATTCCCCTCCCTAAAGTATCAGATCCTACACTCCCAAACCACTATCGTCCTATTTCAATTCTTCCCTTCTTATCCAAGGTTATAGATTCCCTAGTACACAAACAACTAACTAACCATTTAATTACTAACAAACTTTTGAACCCCTTCCAGTCTGGTTTTAGGACCGGTCACAGTACAGCCACAGCACTACTAAAAATCACTGAAGACATAAGATTGGGCATGGAGAATGTTATGGTGACAGTTCTCGTACTCGTGGACTTCAGTAATGCATTTAATGCCGTTGATCATGACTTGCTCCTCGCATCTATGGATCACCTTAATATATCCTCCCCTGCTAGGAAATAGTTTTCTTCGTACCTTCGTGGCCGCCGTCAGGCGATTTGCAGTAGTCAGGCGATGTCTGATTGGTGTGATTTATCTGTCGGTGTACCACAAGGTAGCATTCTATCCCCTTTATTATTCTCTATTTTTATAAATTTAGTCACTCCTTACTTTAAATCTTCTTACCACCTTTACGCTGATGATCTCCAGCTTTATAAGCAGACCAAAGTTGATGATCTTAACAATTGTATAAACGAGATAAATAGGGATCTACAGAGTCTTCAGTCTTGGTCCGAACGCTTTGGAATTGCTGTAAACCCAAGCAAGTGTCAGGCTATTATTGTTGGTAGCACACGACAGATTATTAAGATTGATCCTGATCTCTTGGGAAAGGTAAGCTATAACGGGTGTAATATTGCCTTTACTGACTCTGTTACTAACCTTGGCCTTGCCATTGACGAAAACCTTGATTGGAACGTTCATATCGCGAATGTTTCCCGCAAGTTTTATGCTTCATTGCATTCTCTTCTATGTCTTAAAAACGTTCTTCCTATTTCAACAAAAATTTCTCTTGCTAACTCTCTTCTTATTCCTTCAATTGATTACGCTGACGTTTGTTACTTGGACCTTAAAGAGGAACTTCTTAACAAGCTTGATCGTTTGCTCAATACATGTATTCGCTTCATTTTCGGTCTTCGCAAATAGGATCACGTGTCTGAGTTCCGTTCCAGGTTACACTGGCTTCCAGTTCGTGAGCGAAGGAATGTTAGAATTCTGTGTCTTCTTTTCTCTATTATTAATGACTCGTGTACTCCCCCTTACCTCAAATCTTTGTTTCATCTTTTAGATAACACCCACTGTAAACTCCTCAGGTCCTCTAACAACCTTCTCTTGTCTTTGCCTTCTCACCGTTCTGGTTTTATGTCCGATTCTTTTGCCGTCACGGCTGTCCGTTTGTGGAACGATCTACCCGTTAAAATTAGAAATGCCCCGTCTCGTCATGCGTTTAAACAGTCCTTGCGCAGACATTATCTTAGTAAAATACAGTAAATCTGGTGTCAACATAGCAATCTGAAATTATCACGACTAGTAGTCTATTCTTGTATATTCTTGTATTTATTATTATATTATATATATTTATATAATATTATATAATCGTATTTATGTAGTAATTATTGTTATTTGTTTAAAATATATTTATGTATTTTTATTAATTTATGTATATTTACCTACAAATCTACTTATCTATTTTATTTATAAGTACATTCATGTCTTTTTTTTTTCTCACTTATTTTTTTTATGTCTTAAAGCCTTTCTGCACGCCTGCCTCTGTTCATTTCTTGTACTTTCTGTCGGGTTGACTGGGAGAAAATGCTTTTAGCATTAAGTCCGCCTGTTGTACATGTAACTTTTGTTTTGTGCAATAAAGTATTTGGAAAGAAAGAAAGAAAGAAAAGGTGTTATTACCGTGCAAATTAAGTTGTAGACCTTCTGTCTCTCGGTTATAGTTCATCGACGTGCATCAGCTGATGGTTAATAGTGTTGTAACACGAAACGTTTCTATACTTAGTAAAAAAAACTTTCAGGTGGTGTATCTCGTTGTGTGTTTCGATTTTGGGATAAATACAAATGCCAATAGCAATAGTACTATTCCCTTGGTTACCTCCTTAAATATGGTTACTTACACCTTTCTGTTCATCATCATCATCGTATGGCCTTGGTATCCTGCTTTATCTTTTATAGATAAAAGTTTCCTGCTTTATCTTTTATAGATAAGATTAAAACTTTTTTTTTTCTATTTTATATATACAGCTACAATTCTAAATCCAGGTTTGATAGCCATACTTTTGCCTGAGGTGTTAACTTATGTAGCTGCTCCAGCCCACCAGAAAACCTTCTGTTGGGGCACTCTTCCACGATGTGACGGATAGTTTGTTCCGAGGCTCCACAGTCACAACGAGGTGAGTCAGCTATATCCCACTGATGCATGTTGTAGTTGCACCTTGCCACGCCAGTACGAATTCTATTCAGCGTAGTCCATAGCTTACGGTGTTCTCTAAAACCTGGTTGTGTGGCAGACGGGTCAGATATGATGTCCGCCTCTGAACATTTTTCTTCTCGCCACCTTTCTGTTAAACGTTGTATAACAGATTTTAGCGAAAAAAAACAAGTTTTTCTGCCATCTTACCAAATATATAAGGTCCTACAGTTCAAAGTGAAAAAAATCAAGAGATGATTAAGTATTCCTAATAGACCACTTTCCAACGAAAATATTTTTTATCGCGCGAACTTTTTTTTTCTCCTTTTCATAGAAATTGAGTCGGCTACAAATGTAATTGAACCACTTTGTGATCAGTTAACGATACTGATCTACCCTAAAATTATTTTCACTTATTACTGTAGGACCTTATATACTTTCTGATTATAATGTAATTTTCATTATACGGTATTCGGCCGAATACTGTCTACAATTCGGCCGAATACCGAATATTAAAAAAATGGCCGAATAGGCTGAATACCGAATAGTTGCCGAATATTCGTTGCATCTCTAGTTAAATACCAGTGGTCGGAGTAGGTAGTGCCATTTTGCGGGATTCATGAATGCTAGCATAACGTGGACTTATTCCGGGATTCGCATTCAATTATCAATTCAAAAGGAAATAAATTTGTCAGTTTATATTTAAACGTAAAATAATATCATCAGCAACGTATAAACCCCGGCAAATTTCTTTGCACGTTTTGATTACTATTATTAATATAATTATTATTCCGCCGGAATAATTAAGAAATTAAAGCGAAATATTGTCACTTAAAGTAAGTAGGTAATCAATATAATTTCAAAATCCAGGGATCCCGGGTGTATATCCATATTATTCATAATATTTGAGGTCGTTCATCCCAAACGGCACTGCCTACGCCGACCACTGTTAATAACTTATTGTTTGCGAGAAAAATATAGCGCTGATTGGCTGGTTGAAATCTTGTTGTTCATGCTCCTGCTTGTCATCGGCGCACTGATTTGCTGCGTTTAAACGAGTAGGTAATGCTCGTAGCCTGCGGCTTGTCGGCTCACTGATTGGGTGCTTTAAAACTAAATGGTCATGACTAGTCACGTGAGTTTTTGCGGCTTTAGTGCTAAAACAGTGCAATAATGGATTTTCAAACAGACTTCCTTTATGGCACTGTTCTGCTATGGAACAGTTAAGCCGATTTGCGCATACTATTTAGGTGGGCTAAGAAATAAATAATTGTCGCGTTTAACGACCCCGCATTGCTGCAGCGATGAACTGTGCAGCCGCTGCAAAAAGTTTTATTCTGTCAAAAAAGTGTTGAAATGAATATTGAAGAAACTATTTTTCTTTCGCCTGGTTACACCAAACAAACAAGTACAAAATCGGTTAAATCGAGTTAACTGCGTTGTTATTACATACATACATTACCTAAATTATACTACTTGAATGTTTAAAGTTCATTAAAGTTTAATTATCATTTCAACACTTTTTTGGCAGACTATATAAGACCATTTCACATGACTTAAGACTTAGCGCAAATAATTTCCGCTGTTCTCTGCAGCGTATAGGCTATCTGTCATTTTGACGTTTGGCCGTTTAACACAAATACATCGCTGCAACCGTTGCACAACTCATCGCTGCAGCGATGCAAACTCGTTAAACGCGACAAATGAAATTATGGCGTATTTGGAAATGTAGGAAGGCAAAGAATACCTAGTCCATACAGTCTGAGGGTAAGAGGTTTTAATATCTGATACCAATGAGGTTTTTAAATCATCTTAAATAAAATAAATGATTTTTTGTCAAAAAAAAATAATAACCGGCTTCAAATATTATAGCAGACATTCACTAAAAAGTTTAAAATAAAACGACATACTGATCGATGATACCAAAATAACACTTTTGCCGACTTCTTTCTTCCTGAAACACATGTTCTCTAGAAGTCGGCGCTCTCATATTGGTTTTTGTGTTCTATACCGTGGGGAATGCGCCGACTTCTAGAAATCATTTTGGAAGAAAGAAGTCTGCAAAATAGTTATTTTGGAACCATCGGCAGTATGTAATTATTTCAAACTTTGTGAATGTCTGCTATAATATTTGAAGTCGTTTTTTTTAGTTTATTTATTTCACGCTTTTTAGTGTTGACGGGTAAAATTGTAAAAAATGGGTACAGTGAGTGCACTCTGATTGCCTCATTTAAGGATTTTCAAATTCAAAGGTCCCGTAGCATAATGGCAATTTTTAAGTAGTATCCTCCAATAAGCACAATAACACAAAGCGATTGCCGTAATTTAGAGTTATTTGCTGTCACCCGTTGAGGAGTTCTATGGTAATGAGGCCAGGATCGAAGATTAGGTGGATAAATGTCAATTTTCGATTAGCCCCCCTGCAATCAACATCCGGGTACAAAGCGTTTGCCGCAATATCGAGTGATATGCTGTCATCCATTGAGGAGTTCCACTGCCTATCTCTGAAAACCATTATCAGATCACAACCGAACTAAAATGGGATCTACCTGGAAATAAACATTTTCAAAAAATAAAATTTTCATTTCGGTTAAGCAAGCCGGAATATTTGCCTCAATATACCTATAGAGAGAATGCTGTCATCCGTTGAGGAGTTCTTCTGCCTACCATCCATTGAGGATCCACTGCCTATCTCTGAAGACCATTATCAGATCACGACCAAACTAAAATGGGACCTAGCTGGAAGCAAACCTCTCCAAACAAAAAAATATTTTTTCAGACCGGTTATTATGCGCCAGATAAGGAGTAACATACCCAAAAAAAAAATAACGGTCGAATTTGCCTATTTTTTACATATCAATATGCTATTTTTGTCTTCTTTTTGGAATAAATAGACCACTTTAGGAATTCAATTTGAATAATATATATTTTTGTGCTTCAAAACCGATTTTATAAGTATTTTAGTAGTTACAGGAAATGACGTCATGTTGGTTGGGTTGGATCACTATTCGCATCACTCCGATAGAAACCCACTAGTTTTGAAATGGAACCCAATCAGTCAAAGTGACAGTATCAGTATCAGTGTTTCCAACAGCAACAATAATTTTAAAATTTCGACCTCAGTATTTCTTTTTTCAAAACTTCGATTCTGTCTGATAGAACTAGAGACTAAAGATACCTACCCAGCTAGGTTGAGTTCGAACAAAAATCATAAATCTATATTTAACACCTAAATCAGGTTCACGATCCGACAGCCAATAGATTTCTGTTAAAATAAACTAGCTTTAAATACCTATTCGTGCAATGACCTCTGTCTAATATAAATAATTATTAGTAATTAATAATAATTTAATGAGTAATTCTTATATAAATGGGTTTCAAAGTTGACCCTAAACTCTTAGTGATTATTATTATTATTTGTTGTTAATTCTCGAATTCTGATAATTATTGGTAAAATACCTATTAAAACAGGGTTTTTTGATAAAGTTGGCAACATTTACAATTTGCTGTCTTTCGAAAGCGTTCAAGAAAAAAATACGTCTTAGGATGCGTGCAATAAAAATGGAAATGTGTAATGATGACGTCACTGAAGATCAAGTTAATGTCATAGCTTTTTTTTTCAATTTAATGAATGTTATGAACGCTTATTTTAAAATCTGTCTACTAGAAACAATTCAGAAAAGCTATTCCTCGAAATGGTTTTCGAATCATAAATATTGGTGAAAACAAGAATAGGCCAATTGAGAACCTCATTTTTTTAAGTCGGTTAAAAACTTTTACGTAACTTTTCAGCTAGATAATCACCCTACTCATTCTTTGTCACAGAGTACTACAGACCATTCGATATAAGATGTCCCCTGGGCCGCGTTCAGTTTGATCGCCCGCCAACGCCCGGCGATCATGCTATCTCTTTTGCACGCGTTGGTTTTTTATATGGTATCCTGCTGTCAGTGATTAGCGGGCGATCAAACTAAACGCGGCCCAGGGAACTTCTTATAGTGAATGGTCTGTATATAATTTCTTTGTCATGCCGCAGACAGAAAAACACTGGTTCGGATTAGGTTTATTTTGTCGATTTTATCACATCCTAGCCGTTTGTCGAAACGGGACTCTCAAACCGGAACAGTTGTTGCGCAAACCGGACCACAACCTAGTTTAGTACAGCTATTCAACAACAGATGGCATTTATTTATAGTTTTACTTAAGTATATAGATGGCGCTATTCGCTATGTGTGCTTTCGTTTTATTTCCCGCCGCAGCAATCGTAATCACAAGGCGGTTCGTTCAAATATCCAAATCAAACAGTAACAAAATCGCGGCTCAGACGGTGGAGTGCTGCGGTATCCACTTTCAGTGTCTCCTAAAAAAATTCGATGTACTAAAAAGTGTACCTAAGAACTTTTTGCGTTGCCGAAATATTATTCTTTAGTTTCTGCTGACTATAGTGTTTTTGAACGGTGAAATTCAGTGTGAGTGCCTTTTATTTTCGTCAATTTTACTCAGCCCTTGCTTTATATAATGTTATACATATTAATTACCTTTTATTTACCCACTAGCTTTTTTTACATGTTTTTTTTAATCAAGTTAAATATTGTTACCAATAAACCCCTTCTCCCCTTTTCCAAATTTTTCAAAATACACTTTATTATATTTATAATAACATTGTTTAATAAATTACATATCGTCCCTTAACAAACAACACCGCGCAAGTCGGAAATTGCCGGTTTTGAGATTTAAATGCCATTGGATAGAACTTTAAAGCGTGCTTCGATTTAAACAATTTTATACATTCGGATGATTAGTAATACCTATCAAACACATTAAACAATATACTGAATCTTCTAACTCTTAAATTCATGATTTTAAATAGTTTTGTGTCTCTCCTGTAAAGTACGAAAAAATTACTTGCGCGGTGTTGTTTGATATGCGACGATATGTAAATTATCGTATTAAAAAGACATTAAACCCATTATTTTGACCAAGGAGGCAGAGATATAGTATAAGTACCCACTTATATTTTAGACTATTGAGTTCGAACTTAGCCTAGGTTACTCTATGGGTTCGACTATTTAAAGAACTGAGAAACGTTATAGCTATATTGTAAGTACCATAATTAAAACAAAGACTTTTTATTTACTTAGGAGGTTACGTTAACCTGATTAAATACGTAAATTTTTCTATACTCATATCGTGAAATCGTGGTTATGAACTCAAAAATTAGTGCATAAAGAAAAATTTGTTTTATAATTTAATTGGTTATTATTTTAATATTGACTGAGTTTCTGTTAGTTCAAACTTTTACTCGGGCAAAAATGTCTGACAACAGTTACAGTGATTGAGTGATACTGAGTAACGAAAATTGATAATTTTATAACAGCAAAACAAGAAAATTTCACCAAGATCTTATGGACTGAAAAATAAGTAGGCGCCTAATAATAATAATAATAAAATTCTTTATTGCACATTATAAAATTTTTGTACACAGGCGAGCTTAATACTATTTAGTATTTTCTACCAGCTAACCTTTGGCAATGGGGAAGTTGTTGGGGGTAGTGCCATGATGTCAGAATAGTATAAATACAATTTTAAATAGATATATTATTTGTCACTAAAATACTCAATAAATTATAATATTACACTACATCCTAATAAACATATACAATATTATGAACTAACAACATAATGTGATAAAATACATATACTACTTGCAAGTTTACATACATAAGTATAACATGAGCTTAGATAAAGTGGTGTATAAAAACGATGAAATTGCACTTAACTAGGTATTTTATTCTTTAAGTACCAGTTTTATAAATAGTATTCGTTTCAACGCAATATTGTGTTACATTAAACATTTACTTAGAACATCTCTACTTATATATTAAAATCTGACCCTAAAATATTAACCATTTTCTGTTGTCAAATATAAATGGTGGTAGAGCTGATGCCGGGCTCGACTGTGGAGGTACCACCATCTTACTCGCAAATCCTCCCGAAGTTATTCGGGGGAGAGTAAGAGGACAGCTCTCAGGCAAAACCAGGCGGCCCACCATTGCCGGGACCCGACGGATGGCGGTATCTATCCCCAATTGCCGGGCCATAAATAAAACAGACTGGTGACGGGCAGCGGCGTCACTGGTGCAAGGGTTTCGGCACCGCGCTCACCAACCCGCCTGCCCAGCGTGTGTGAGTATGGGCATTTCTTCCAGGAGGACCGCCAAGAGTGGCAAAATCCTGGAAAGGCCTATGTCCAGCAGTGGACGAAACAGGCTGATGGATGGATGGAATATAAATTACCAAGAGCCATCTGCATATGTGATAAAAATATGGTGATAAACTAACAATGCTTTCAAGCAATTTAAAAAATTAAATAGCAAGGTGAGCGTCACAAACTGAAAACGGAAAATAAGAAAATAATTTCCAGATACGCTTCTCGGAATTTTCTGCTGGCAAATGCAGTTCATCTATTTTTAAAACGGCGGCGGTGGGCGAGGTGATGTGATGATATTAATTTTGTTTATTATTTACCAAATCCTTTGTCACTTTGTTACCTTTTTTTAATGGCATAGAATCAAAAACATAATAATAAAAACATGAAAGCATGGTTTTTATTCTTCGGTTCGTAGAGCTGCTCGGACTGAGCTATTTACATTTTATTTTTTTATTGGTAAATAATACACACAGAGAAACAAACATACAGAAAAATATTTTTAAAGTACTACATTGGCGATCTATATACCAAAAATGTTTTAATGTTTAAAAAATTCAACTCGTCATATTTTTATGCGTATTATATAACGGCAGGCTGATTTATTTCGTTTGTAAAATTTTGATTTCCAAATTCTGTTGAGTTTCGAACTTTCGAAACTATGATAGAAATAAATTTCTATATTTTTAAACACTTCCATCGCAAGGAGTTAACAGGTTCAGAGCTCCTCACGTCCAGATTTACTTTTCTGATTTTCTATACCGCCGTGATATAAATTTAATCTAACTTTCGAGTTTATAAAGGGAACACCATTCTTTTGGGGACATCGCGGTTAATGGTTTCCCGGAGAGTCTTACCGAGTTTTCCAGTTGTCTAAGAATTATTTGAAATCTCGGCAAATCATCAAAATTATGACTAAGACAAGACTTGACTTGTTAAATTATTTGATTACAATTTGAGGCAGCTTTGTCGTACATTATAAATAAAGCAATGTTTATCAAAGCGAGGTAATGATGCAGATTTCTGCCTGTATCTTTAAAGAGGCATAAATAAATTTGTAAGTAAACTAATCTCTACCAAAAGGGCCAATCACAAAAACATGTTTATAATTATAACATGCCAAATATTAGTGTGGCTAGATGTCACATCTCGCATTATTCCGATGACACCGCTCCTTTATATTATTAAAAAATTATAATAAAATAAATATAGCTTATGTTGTTAACACAAAAAATAATTTTGGAATGAATAAAACTTTGTTTTGACAGTACTAAAAATAAAATTAAAGCCTTCAGAATCGGCTTTGTTGTTGCCCGAACACAGCGATTCATCATAAACGTAGGCAAGATGCAATGTCAAGTGAAGAAGAAATAATATAAAACTGTAAATAAATTAAATACTATTTGTATTTTTTTGTCTAACTGTACATTTGGGGATCACTCACACAAACGCAATTCTCAGGTCTCGCCTTCTTGACTGTACTAGTGCTAAAACAAAGTTCATGAGATTCAGAAATATGGTAAACATGAGATCAATTTTTATAGGTATCCTGAATGTTATACCACTGTAAAAAAGTCTCGTAGCTACAAACAGTGAATATTCGTGTTCCCCAGAATCAAAGCGTTTTTATTATCTGTTTTGTTTTACGCGAAGCTTGACGACATTTTATTTGCTGAAATCCCGAGACCCGAATTTTTAGAACATATGAACATATGTAGTGTGTTACGTTTTAGGTTCCATCCATCAGCCTGTTTCGTCCACTGCTGGACATAGGCCATTCCAAGATTTCACCACTCTTGGCGGTCCTCCTGGAAGAAATGCCCATACTTACACACGCTGGGAAGGCGGGTAGGTGAGCGCGGTGCCGAAACCCTTGCACCAGTGACGCCGCTGCCCGTCACCAGCCTGTTTTATATAAGGCCCGGCAACTGGGGATGGATATACCGCCATCCATCGGTCCCAGGCAATGGTGGGCCGCCTGGTTTTTCCCGAGAGCGGTTCTCTTACTCTCCCCCGAATAACTTCGGGAGGATTTTCGAGTAAGATGGTGGTACCTCCACAGTCGAGCCCGGCATTAGCTCTACCACCTAAACGTTTTAGGTTAGCATAGGTTAATTTAGATAAAGTACTTTGTATTACAACACGCAGCAGATAAAATGTGATAAGATAGAGGAGTGTCAACAGGTAAACACTTGTGCATAATGGCAGGTAGCCACTGTTATTTGTACGGTTAGGTACTTCACCGATACAGTGTCAAATAAAGTCAGAAATTATATCTGTAACAAAAAGTCACGTATAAATGGAATACTATTAATCATCGTCAACTACTTTGTACCGATTAGTAAATTACAAGGTTGCAGGAGAATAAATAAGTACATGTATCTACTTTACTAAATAAAACCGGTCAAGTGCGATAAGGACTAAGGGTTCCGTACCATTCAAATAAGTCGTAGGAGTTTAATAATTTGAACAGAAATTACAAACTTATCATACTTATACCTACGCTTATAAAACAGATCTGCAAAATTAAGTCGGTCCAGTATTACGTACCTCGAAAGGAAAAAACGGAACCCTCATTATAGGATCACTTTGTTGTCCGACTGTCTGTCAACATCCTTTATCTCGGGAACGCGTGGAGATATCAAGTTGATATTAAAACCATATACTCAAGTCTACAGTTCCTTGAATCTGTGAAAAAATTAAACTTCTAAGTGAACGTTAAAAAGGATACGGCCGTTTATGCCGCAAAAAACGTATATTTCGACACTCTTGAGAGAATCAAAATTTATAGGGTATTTCCCGTTGACCTAGAAGTATGAAATTTGGCAAGTAATACCGTCTGATACTACAAATGAAAGAAAAAATCTTAAAACTATACATTTGTAATTAAATCATGAAAAAATCATCGAGGTTAAGCAACGGTATGCATGGTCATAATTGTACGGGTGACCGAATCTTTTTTATACTAATTTGTACGGAACCCTCAATGGGCGAGTCCGACTCGCACTGTCCGGTTTTTTTATTTAAATACTGTATACGAGGGGTGGCTGAAAAGTAATCTACCTGACTATGAAAGAAAATACATGGATTAATTTTTTTTTTTCTCTATATAGTCCCCTGCAACTGAAATGCACTTACGACATTTGTCAATAAGTGACAGCATACCATTAAAATAATAATTATTATTTTGATCGTCAAAATAGTCATTCACAGCGTCCTTCATCTCTTCGTCTGTTGAAAATCTGCGCCCTCTCAAATTTTTCTTTAAATTTTTAAATAAGAAGTAGTCAGAGGGAGCCAGGTCTGGACTATAGGGTGGGTGGTTGATCTCTGTAAAGCCGTTTTTTGTCAGAGATGACCGCGCCTTAAAGGCCGTGTGCGCGGGTGCATTATCATGCAAAATCAAAACGCCTTTGCTAAGTTTGCCCCTCCTGTCTTCTTTTATTTTTTTGCGTAGCTGGTCAAGTAAGTTCGCATAGTATTTAGCATTCATCGTGGTGTTTTTTGGCAGGTAATCTATCATAAGAATCCCCTCAACATCCCAAAAAATGGTTGCCATTAGTTTGCCCGCTGACGGCCGGACCTTAAACTTCCTTGGTGGTTTTTCCCCTTTAAATTTCCATTGCATCGATTCTTGTTTGCTTTCGGGATCCCACTGACGAATCCAAGTTTCATCACAGGTCACTATTCGCAAGATAGTTTCTTCCTCTTTATCCTTTACCAAGTCTAAAAATTACTGACAACATTCCACACGCCTTTGCTTATCAAAGGGTCAACATTTTAGGCACCCAACGCGCGCTCACCTTGGACATTCCCAAATGTTCATGAATTATTTCATGAACTCGTTCCTTGCTAATGCCAACATCTCTAGCTATTTCCCACTGCTTAATTCGCCGATCAGCAAGGATCAGTTTCTTCACTTTTTCCACATTATCTGCGGTAACTGCAGAAATGGGCCTTCCACTACGGGGATCGTCTTCTAAGCTCACACGGCCTTGTTTAAACTGCTTTGACCAAAACTTTATAACAAATTCGGAAGGACATGAATCTCCGAACACCTTAAACATGCGCTCTCGGATCTGCGTCGGCGTATTCCCTTCTTTACCAAGGAATTTAATCACAGCGCGATACTCAATTTTATCCATTTTTAATTTTATTGCAACTGGATGAAAACGAAGACGCGACAAAAAATTTGAACTCGTAGAAACAAATAAGTGTCATAATTTTTAAAAAAGGAATAAACAAAGAATACGAGAATATAGTGGCCAGTAACATTTTTTAAACTTTCTTTAACAAAGGAGATTTTATATCAGCCACCCCTCGTATGGCACATGATATACACAAATACAAAAAAATGACATAGAAGACTCTGTAACAAAAATCATCTAAAACAGACAACTTTAATGTTTTAAGGTTTTTAAAAAATCTGCCTGGGACCGATTGATGGCGGCATATGCTGAGTCTTACATAAAACAGACTGTTAATGGGCAGGGTGTCACTGATGCGAGGTTTTCGGCACCGCGTTCACTAACTTGGCTGCCCAGAGTTGAAAAGCCTATGTCCAACAGGAAATGTCTGATTTTGTTGTTGACAACCAAATATGTAGATACGATTTCAATTGTCTAACGGGCTAATTTGCTAATAGCCATATGACAATCGAATTTGAATACGATCGTCTTACACAATTGCACCTCGGGTCTGGTTTAATGAGTTCAAATTTGACAATTCGCTGAAACAACGGAAAATTTTAGGAATTCGCCGATACCGACACAATATTGATAATTCGAAGATTTAAATAGAGATGCTCTACTGGCTGGGGTTTTTTTCAAACCCAATTATTAGCGGAAATAATACATGTAAGAATCTGTTTTCACCTAGAACATAATAATTAAAGAGAAGTAGAACTAAAAAGTTTGACACCCATTTGGAGTTCCTGAGGTTTATAAATATGAAGTGTCCCGCTGGCTGGAGGTCGCTTGTAAAATCGTGTACTTCATCTATTTAGGCGGAAAAAATAAAAAAATTGATTGGATTCGACAGAACTAATCTGGAACTAAATCCCTCAACTACTAACATCATCATAGGACCATGGGGCCCCGCTGAGTGTAGGCACACTATTACATAAGATACCAAAAGTAAATTAGTTTAAGGAAATTCCCAAACGATGACTCCATCAGAAATACAAAAAAAATCGCAACCTGAAAAAATGCACCGTAATGAACGATCCCCACCAACCGTCTGACATTGAAATAAAGATTACCAAATTGTCTGCTGTCTTGTTAGAACCTTGTTGAATTAACGTAGGGACGCTAGTCTTGACGAATTCGTGCTAAGTAATTTAGCAGCGACATAACGTAGACAAGGAAATTGTGGCGCCTCCACGGTTAGTGAACAATTTGTTTGCTGTTGAAGCACATCGTTGTTGCTACTTCTTAAGGCGAATACTGGCGTCAAATTCAATACCTCATTTATTAAGCAAAACTGAACATTGGTGAATTTTAATTTTAAATTGAAGTCTTATGCTCTCGGCAAATCAAGGTTTTCTTTAATCTGCAAATACTTTACGTTAAACAAAATAAAATGCATAATATCGGTACTGATAAACTCAAAACGAATGCGTAGATTAGAACAAGCAACCATAACAATCAGTATGGCATAGGCTAGGAAAAAATGTTATTACTCCTCCAACACAAAAAGGCCAATGTCAAATACTTTATTAGCTTTTGATAGAGGCGATTATTGATTAGCTAATTGAACTATTTGTCTAGGACGCGTAATACTAATAATCACTCGCGAAACAGCAGATCGGCGGGTTTTTAGCTAATACTGAAATATTTTGTAGAGAAAAAATTATTGCAATTTTTAATTTTTAATTTTAGGGTTCGTATACGAAGAATACTACGCTGGACCCTTTTACTAAACCTCCGCTGTCTGTCTGTTCATCTGTCACCGGTGGTCTACAGCTTCAGCTGTAATATGTAGACAGTTAAGAAATTCACACAATACAAATAAAATTAAACCCAAGGGAGAACCCCATACAAAAAACCTCCAAAAAGCCGTTTTTTAACGTTATTTGTTTCAGCTCTATCTTAAGGCGTCATAGGTAGTAAAAAATGAGATTTTAAAACAGTAAAACTTCCACAGTAACATATATATAGGGTTCTGAAAAAAAAAAGTTGTAATAAAGGCCTTTTCAGCAGAGAAAAATTCGCTGCATCGAAAATATTTTCAAATTGAAAGCTGTTTTTTCAGTTCAAAACAGTAGTCCGTCCAAACTTATATAGTAAAATAACAATAATGACTGTGTGAACATAATTTTTTAAAACGCTGTCGTTTGAATTTTTATATTGAATCTTATTCACTAAAAACTGCAATATCCAACCTTTTCTTAATTCACCGCACTACTCGGATGCGCACTTTTTCAGATATGTTTCTCTCTATCGTAGTGCGATGGACATATTGCGCCTAAAGATCATGATACAGACAAGTTTAAAATTTTAACAGATTTTTCAACGTATTGTAAGTAAAACAACAAATGATAAAAATTTAGGTTCCGTACAAAGCGGACTACCATTTTAGCGGCTTGTTTTGTGTCGCTTTAATTTATGTTGCTACGAGTATGTTATTTACCCTGTTTCTAGGATAACCATAAAATCATTTTGATAAGAGAACTACTATATTAAATTAAACTTTGCTGATTTAGTACATTTTAAGAGTACTATATTCTTTGATTTTGTATCTACTACAGTTTGAAACTAAACCACTTAACCAAAAACAGCTTACTTGTTGATATCCAACCTGTATTTTTTTTATATTGTCCTTGTGTCTAAACTTACAACAGGTTACATTAACGCCATGTGGTTTATCAAACAGTTACTGAGTAAATAAATGAAAAGTCACGATTTGCCATATTCGTTTCGGAAAGCTTCCAAAATTCGTTTTCTGATATTTTGGCGCCTTAAATATAACTTATTTAGCTACTTAAAAGATTGCTAAGGGGCTTAGATGCGTTCAGTCAGATTTAGATAATTACCAACGATCTATAAATAATTATGTCCTTTGCTCTGATATTGTAGGTCTAGGTTCAATTGCGTGTTGTTTACCACCAACGTGTTACACAAAGACGCAGACACTCTCTACACTTCAAATTGAATTTAATTACCTAGTAGCCTAGGATGTAATTCATCTTAAGGGGTAACGTTTCGAGCTCAGTGCAAAGTGCATAACATAAGTTTGTTTACCTTATTTTAAAATAAAATGTGTGAAATAAAATAGTTTCATCTTATTTTGCGACTATTGTTGAATCAGGGGTTTTTATTAAAATTGCGTCATTTTATGCATTACGTTGTAAATGAATGGGTATACAAACTTAAAAGCGTGTTTTAAGTTTGTATGCCCATTCATTTACAACGTAATACATAAAATTACAAAATGTTGGTGGAAAAGCCTAATTGACACTAAACAATGGTCGCGAAATGCCATAAATCACATTTATTTAGTACTTTTTATGCAATAGTAAGAAAAACAATCATAAGTTGTGCATTTTGCACCGAGCTCGAAACGTTCCCCCTTAACTCTGTCGGCTTAGGTAGTTGACTCAAACTGTCAAACAATCAGTTACTTAGGTGTTTTATTGCGCACTCTCCACTTTTAGATGCAAAATTTTGGGTTTACCCATACAACAACGAAATTTTGAGCAAACATAAATCTGTATTGTTTTAAACATAATTTTTTAAATATATGATAATATTACGACGATATTAGTTTTTCTTCTTCGATATAGACGCATAAAAACATCCAAAATTTCAGTGGAGATTACAATGTTGCTATATGATTGTGGTTTTAGAAGCGCAGTGGTAACAGTAAGTATTACTCGTCTATACGAACTACTTCTACTTTGGAGCCGACCCTGAAATCTCAAAAGGAAATCTGCTGCTCCATACAAAAATACTCACTCAAAATATAAAGAACAGTTTTTTTTAGGGTTCCGTACCTCAAGAGGTTAAAACGGAGCCCTTATAGGATCACTTTGTTGCCCGTCTATCTGTCCGTCCGTCCGTCCGTCTGTCTGTCAAGACCCTTTAGCTCGGGAACGCGTAGAGGTATCGAGTTTTATTTTATTTATTTTCTTTATTGGGAAACAAACAGTTATCATTTCTTACATACGTAGTGATAATATTATAGCTTACAATTTAACCAAAAACAGTTTCCACTTAACAATTTTAAAAACAAATAAAATTAATGCACGACAAATACACAACATGCAAAACTAAAAACATCAACACAAACAGTATAGCCAAATGGCTTTAAAAGTTAATTATATATATTTAAAAAAAAAGAGAATCAAAGTAAACAAGCAAAGGAGCAAAGGAAAAAAAAATAATAATACATGCTTAATTTTTTTTGATAAAAGTGTTATATAACTCTCTCTTGAATTGACCCAACGAAAGATGCAAAATATCAATATCACTGAAGTCCTTATTGTAAGTATCACAAGCCCTGATTAAAAATCTATTTTTAACATACTTTGTACCAGCAAAAGGAACGCTGAACAAGTTTCTTTTACGAGAATTGTAAGTTTGACACTTGAACCCTATTCTGCTTAACAGATAAGGAGAGTCCAAATAGTTATTTAAAATTTTAAAAAGGAAAGTTTGATCACGACAAGTTCGCCTGTCTTCAAGTGAGCAGATTGACTGAGGATTGAAATTAAAGTTTAAGTTACCTTTTTGTTTGAAATTCAAATACTTGATAAATTTCTTGTGAATTTTTTCAATTAAGTTAATATGTATGTTGTAAATGGGATTCCAGACAACTGATGCGTACTCCAGGCAAGATCTTACATAGGCATTATACAAGATGTTCAGGGTGCTTGAATTTTTAAACTCCCTACCTTGTCTAAGTACAAACCCAAGCATTCGATAAGCTTTAGCAGTACATTTTTCAATATGATTTCTAAAAGAAAGTTCCTTATCTATAAGTACACCAAGATCTTTTACTTCAGTCACCCTTTTGAGTTGTGTATTTAACAGAGAATAATTGTAATTGAGCTCGGAAACCTTTCTAGAAAAACTTATTACGCAACATTTATCTAAATTTAAATGAAGTTTATTAGTGTCACAATACCTACCTAAGTTGTCTAAATCCTTTTGCAATAATATGCAGTCTTCGTTACTTTTGATAACGGAATAGATCTTTTTGTCATCTGCATACAATAAAACATTAGAGAATTCAATATATTGAATTATATCATTGATAAATATGTTGAACAAAAGTGGGCCGAGGTGTGAACCCTGGGGAACTGGGGAACGAGTTGAAATTAAAATCATATACTTCGGTCTACAGTCCCTTGAAGCTGTGAAAAAATCAATAATTCTAATTCTAAGTTAACGTAAAAATATAAACGGTTGTTTATTCTGCAAAAAACGTATATTTCGACTCTCTCAAGGGAATCAAAATTTATAGGGTTTTCCATTGACCTAGAACTATGAAATTTGGCAAGTAATACTGTCTTTTACTATCTACAAGTAAAGGGAAAAATCTGAGAACTATACATTTGTAATTAAATTATAAAAAATATAGTTTTTAACGGAACCCTCGGTTGGCGAGTCCGACTCGCACTTGTCCGGTATTTTTTGCGATTGGAGCGTTGTCCTCGTAGTAGATAGTTTGCGTTTCCAAAACCAATATTAAACCTAGTATATTTAGATGATAAATAAATACGTAGATATTCAAATGTTTTTCGCCACTGACTCATAATATAACTATAACTAAGCCGACGGAGTATAGCAAGTAGGGCTGGCTACTGGTCACCCTATATATACTCGTAGAAGGTAATGCTTATTTGCCATATCTTGCGTAATGCAACTGAATAAGTCAGATCCAGGTAATAAATACCATTCATCTGTACTCCAAACAAGGCAAATGTGATGTGTATATCTCAGTGCCATATTTTATGCACATGGGCAATGGGCATAGTTAGGCCAAGGCCCAGGGCCCTCGATACAGAAGGCCCCTTAGCCGCCTTAATAGATGCAGACCAAACGGTGACCAATTTTTAAACTGTAAACCTTATCTGTAAATTTTGTAAGAATTAATTACATACAATGTTTTCTACAATGCTTTAAAAAAATACTTTTCAGAAGTCGATCAATTTTACTAATTCAAAAACAATATAATGTACGTAAGACAGGTCTTAATCATGTAAAAAACATAACATACATTTAAAGATATATGCCTGAAGTTGAAAATAATGTTATGTATTTCTACGCGATTAAGTCCCGTCTAGATCGCCTCTGTAGCCGACTGCTAGAGCGTTTGCCTGCTAACCCAGAGGTCGTGGGTTCAAATTCAAACCCATGGTACATGGTAATTTGTGTCAGGTCTACGTGCTTCAGAAGGCACGTTAGCTGTTGGTCCATTTATGCCCGAACTACGGCAATAGGGCTGACACGCATCACATTTGGGACGTAATGATCGTCGGTGAAAAGCGGATGTACCAAGTACGGACTTTGACTTGCATGAAATGCAAGTTTACCCTTGGAAACATCTCTCACACTGCCTAGAGGATTTATGTCGTGTCGATATGTTTTTTTATGTCGTCTTTTGTGCGAAATCATACGCGAAAATCAACAAAAGTTTGAAGTAAACAAAAAACATAATGCATATGTATAGGTATACCTCTTTGACTGTCAAATACGTAAAATGTTGTTTATTCGTGTAAATAAGCTAAATTAGCTTAGAAAATAATTTCTGTTGAGGGGCCCCATATCTTAACTTAACTAGAGGTGGCCCTGTCTATGTAGTTGAATTGCGACGTCAATCATCCATGATCAGTGATCACATATGGCAATAAGAAGCCAAAGTTTACTCTCCCTACGGTTTACTATGATCGTCACCTACATACGACGCGACGTCGACGACAACCATGTGTGATGCGCGGGCGCACCTCGATTTGTGGGGTCATGAGCTGTTGAAGTATCAACATACAACGGTGTAGGTAAACTTATCGATAACAATTTATTCTTACTTTATGAATTAGTCTTGAGAATCCTAATACTAAGCCTAAGCTCACTTGAACCAAGCACCTTAAGGGGGATGGTCCAAAGCCACTCTCCATACAAACTTGTCGGAACCAGCAACCACGACAAAAGCATTATGATTTCGTTCCTCACACGCTACACCCGCGAATAATCGTTTTTATTTTCATAATAAAATGGATTTTCCAAAAAATTTTGCTATTTCAAAAATGTATGAAAGTATCAAATCGCAAAATTAGATAGTAAAAACTTTTTTGATTAAAAGATTGATTATTCGTGAGTGTATAATTCATTGAAGGAGTAGTAAAAAGTAAAATAACGAAATCATAATCGAAATCGAAATCATGCTTCTGTCGTGGTTGTTGGTTACCACAAGTTTCTATGGAGAGCGGCTTTGGACCATCCCCCTTAAGCCTAACTTGACCCAGGTTTACTAACTTTTTATACTTGGGATAGCTACTTATATACCCCACCTGACATACCGCTGACGCCAAACTCGTTACGGCGGCGTAGAACTTGGTTATTACGTGACGACACATGCTATAAGTACGTGCCTGGTTTTTTCTCTCCCATAAACATGCCATCGCAGCCAGCTTAAACGCGATACATGTCCCTCGGGCCACTCACTAAACTTAAAAAAATATACTACTAACTTTGTTGAGGCTGGGTAATCTCTATCCTCCTCACCCTTAAGGCAAAGTCATAAAGGCCAAAAGCACAAACTATCATTTAAAAAAAAGGTACAGGGTACTTTTGCTCTAACACAGTGTGTACCTTTTTTGTCATACAAGAGAATATATTGGCCTATAAACGTGTCGACAGCAGTGGCAATGAAATGTCACTACTGTAGAGTACATTGAATTCCACCAGGCTGCCTCTGCGACAATACTCCAGCTCATTATGAGGTAGACCAATAATAACCGTGAACGGGCAGGAGGCTGTGACGAAGTCGGCGTAACCGTGATTGTCACGACCGCGGCCAATCTGACCCATTGCTCACGAGCTGACAACACGAATGGGCATTGTCATGCCAAGAGAATTATCTCACCTTAACTTACTTAGAAGCGCCATTTTCACATGGGGAATGAACTGTTCCTAAAACTTCGATTTTTGTACACAAGTGCCTATGTTTTTAAATATAACATACTGTTGGTCATGTCAGGAGGGAGATGCATCTTTACTCGACAGCTACTCTATTATTAGCTGGCCTATTAATAGCAAATCAATGCAGATTTTTATTGCCAACCAAAATTTGAATGCCAACTAATAGGCATTAATTTCATTGTCACGTCACTGTGTTGATGATTTGATGAGTGAATCATGCGGGATATCGTTTTCTATATCGTTATAGAGAAGTTTATTTTTAGTTCTAGTTGCTTTCGTTAAACCTACAGTAAAGTAAGTTATGATACTATTATCACATGGGAAGTAATACATTTAAGTTTACTAATCCTGTCAGTTGGAAACGTACAAAATAATAATATCTGAATTATATCGGGCAATACCTCTTTTTTATGTTTCCCATGAGAAAATACTCAGTTATAAATCTGGTTACTTCTACAAGTCAACACAAAGCATAATTTTATAAATTATAGCCTTCGAATAAAAAAACAAAGATACCACGCATATATTATTTACTACTTACACATTTTTTTTAATCTTATAGCAATTTCCGGTTTATGTTGTGTTGAGCTAAATATTGTAACAATGTAAGTAATTAATTGCCAAGCACCTCGAGTAAAAACAGTAATTATGAATCATGGAAATTTGCATAGCACTATGTGTAATTTCGAGTATAAAATGTATTGTTTCATAATGTGTGAAGTGAACACCGTGTATAATGTACGGAAGCCAGTTAGACTACTATTGGCAGTTGTTATTGGGGTGTCATATCATAACTGGTCATAACCGATATCTGGGAGCACGGCAGTGCCCCCGCCAAGTCGAGCTAAAAAGCGGCAGGGTCGTTTTATCCTTTTCTCGAAGCAGTTCAGGCGATTTTCGACCCCCTATAACTTCTTTGTGGATAAAACTAGAAGCCTGAATTTTCAGTAACCAAGCAGGTACTGTATCTATCTATCTATCAGCCTGTTTCGTCCACTGCTGGACATAGGCCTTTCCAGGATTTCGCCACTTTTGGCGGTCCTCCTGGAAGAAATGCCCATACTCACACACGCTGGGCAGGTGGGTTGGTGAGCGCGGTGCCGAAACCCTTGCACCAGTGACGCCGCTGCCCGTCACCAGTCTGAATTATATAAGTCCCGGCAATTGGGGATGGATATACCGCTATCCATCGGTCCCAGGCAGTGGTGGGCCGCCTGGTTTTTTTGCCTGAGAGCTGTCCTCTTACTCTCCCCCGAATAAGTTCGGGAGGATTTCCGAGTAAGATGGTGGTACCTCCACAGTCGAGCTCGGCATTAGCTCTACCACCTAACTGGGCAATGGGTAAATTGAATGTATGGTAAGGATGGATGTTAAAAATTGCGCTCTGTGGATAGTAGAGCTCGACGGGCCACTCTAGAATATTTTACAAGGGAGTGACATTGTGTATTTAGGCGAGGGGCGGTACTGGATCCAGAGCGATGCGTTATTTACACATGTCTCTGTCCAGGTCTCTAGCCATCTTACGGCCATTTTGTCAGATAAAATTATGAAACTGACGTAACTACCTATTATCCGAGAAGTGGTAAGATTTATGGTGGACATTGTCCCTCATGTTTACACATTTCAACATTTATCTTCTGACATGGTGACAATGTTGATGTTTTTCTTATCAAGTACATAGGTAACACTAAAAGTTTCCGGAACTGGCCACTTACATAAACAATATTTAAAAATTTATTGCAACATTTGAAAATAGAACTCTTTGGCTGTAGAATGCAGTTTGTTTCATCTGACTGTCTTTTGTTTTTACCTTGTGGCGCCATTTAAAAAATTGTGTGTCTGCATCAACATGGATTTAACTCGGGAAAATTTTCGTAGTATGATTTTCTACGATTTTAAGTGTAATTTGACAGCTCAACAGAGCATCGCTCGGCTTGAAACAGCTCTTGGCAATGAAGCACCATGCAAGACGACTGTTTATAGCTGGTTTGCAGAATTCAAGCGTGGTCGTATCAATCTCAGTGACGAATCTCGCGATGGTCGGCCGTCCACCGCTGTGACCAACAAAAACATCGATGCTGTGCGCCGTATGATTGAAACAGACAGGCATGTGACCTACCATGAAATTCGCGCATCCTTAGAAATAGGCATGAGTCAAATACAATCAATCCTACACAAACTTTTGGGTGTGAGAAAGCTGTGCTCGCGGTGGATCCCACACAACTTGACCGAGGCTCAAAAAACGGACCGCGTCACTTGGTGCAGTGCCATGCTTACCAGATTCAACGAAGGTGCGTCAAATTTGGTGTGGGACATAGTAACAGGTGACGAAACATGGATTTATTGCTACGATCCCAAAACAAAGCAGCAATCGAGCGTATGGGTCTTTCAAGATGAGCCGAAACCAACCAAAGTGGCGCGCGTGAAAAGTGCATCTAAGCGGATGATTGCTTCTTTTTTTAATAAAACTGGACACGTGGCTACTGTTGCTTTAGAGAATCGTCGTACCGTGAATAGTGACTGGTACACGACCATTTGTTTGCCGGAAGTTATTGACGAACTCCGTAAAAATAACCGTAAACGCCGTATCATCCTGCACCACGACAATGCTAGTTCTCACACGGCCAGACAGACAAACGACTTTTTGAAGACGAAAAATGTAGAACTCATGAGTCATCCTGCATACAGTCCCGACCTGGCACCTTGTGACTTTTTTCTGTTCCCAAAAATTAAGAACCAATTACGCGGTCAACGATTTTCATCACCAGAAGAGGCTGTCGAGGAGTATGAAAAACACGTTTCAGAGGTCACCACAGGGGAGTGGCACAAAAGTTTTCAAAACTGGTTTGATCGAATGAAAAAGTGCATAGACGCCAAGGGAGATTATTTTGAAAAACAATAAATTAATTTTGTACCTTTAATAGTATTTTTTCATATTCATTCCGGAAACTTATAGTGCGTCCCACGTATCATTCAACTGCAATGGCACATGAGATGTAATTTATAAAAATAGCAACTTAAACGTACGTGGAGATGAATGTAACGTGGCGTTCCACATATCAAGATAACAAGAAAATTACTCGGGAAAATGTTTGCGAAGCTGTAATTTAGATTGAATAAACGCTGAATATTTGTTTAAATAAGAACTGGGAAACTAATATAAATCGATACAGCGAATCTGTACTTATAATAAAGTAGTAAATAGGTCGTTTCAGTAAAATTAATATTTTTTTCAAAATTTTGTGTGTTGGCATAAATAGACTTCGACACTTTTTTTTTTGTAAGACATTTTTATACCTAGTAATTTTTCATTATAGACCTTAGGACGACAAATCTTATATAAGTATGGGTTGGGTTGTTAGTATGGTACTGAAACCAAAACTACCATTTTTATAGTTAATATACTTCGACAATTTTTTTTTAAAGACGTTTCTAATAACTTAAGATAGAAGGTCCCTTAAGTAGGGTCTGAATAAATTAACCGACTTGGATTTACATGGATGTCACAACTTTTTACGGTAGAAGAACTAAGTTGCGAGACTTGGTTTTGTTTACAAGTTTTGATTTTGATGGCATCTCATTTCTTTTTGTAGATAGTCCTACTTTCTTTCCTTTCCGGTAACTTCTAATTACATTTATATGGGATTACAAAGTTATTTATGCAGTTAATGTATCTAGAAAACGGGACCGAAATTGCAAAATATTTTTGTTTTTCCTTGATTAATACACTAAACACTAATTGTATTCCAAATTTGAAGCTTCTATGTCTGCTAGAAGTGCCTTAGAATTTTGATGATCGCTCAGTCAGTGAGTGAGTGACAAAATTGAGAAACGTTGACTAGTTATAATTCTTAAACTGCAGGTACAAATTGAATGAAATTTGAAATATACCGTGTTTATACAATACTTAACTAGATGCTTGCGACATCTGTTCAATGGATATTTTAAATGAAATGGATTATTGTAACTAAACTTAGGCTAAAACAATAATTTTTAGAATTTTTGTTTGTCTGTATTTCTATCTGTCTGTAAGTCCCGTTTTAACTCGAGAACCACTCAACGGATTCGGGTGTGGTTTTTTATTTTCATCGTTGTGACCCTGGTCAACATATAGGCTATAAGGGTTGTTCATAAAATAACGCCCAAGCCGAGTACGGGGCAACAATTCAATAAACGCTTTTTACTCGAGAATCACTCCACGGAATTTCATGCGTTTTTTTATTATCATTGTAGTGACCTTGGTGAACACATAGGCTACAAGGGTGTTCATAAAATAACGCCCAAACCGAAAACTGGGCGAAGATTGAATAAGCGCGGGCATAGCCACGGGGAAATGCTAGTAATATTTACAATTAGCTACTGAAATTATCATAAGGTCAAACAAACGTGTAATAAAACGTTTTTCCTCAACAAGCTATAGTAAATAAGTATAAAAATACCGTGCACATTACCCACCTACAGTTAATTTCCTGGAAGGTTTAATTAGTCTTATGCATCAGCCCCGCCCGCCCCAGGTGAGGGTTGCTCTATAAACCAGGTGTGTGCAACCTGCGCCCTTTTTACTACAAAACAGCAAAATTATCGTCATGCATGAATCTGCATGATACAATACATGGATTTCTTTTTTCGCTATCTTTTTAAAATACGCTTTACGTCACATATATGGACACCACATTTCTGACAATTTTTTTACATATAATTTTGTATAAATTTACTTAAGTAAACTCATTAAAATAATATTTGTGAGATATATTTGGGGCCATTCGCACCCGGCATCCAGTAGTGGCCCGAAATATATCTCACAAATATTTAATTTAATGTATGTTTTGAAATAAATTTTTAATAAGATAATGAATATATTTTCTTTCAAACCAGTTATTGGCTTCTAATTGTTATTATTTATTAAGAAAATTAAACAAATACTCAATAAAATGCGCTATATTTCGACCCGAGCAACAACGACAGCTGCTAACAACTTATTTCCAAAAAAAGTTTCTTATTCATTTTTTTTATGGATGTCCAGTGTTTCTTACGTTATTATATGTCAAATATATTTTACGGTATTATAATAAAAAACACATTAGTCAATATATGATATTTATTCACATCACTTTAAATAAAGATTTTCACTTTGATACACTACCCAAATTTCCGTAACTTAACCTCCGGAGCTTTCCCGCATTTTCTCGGGATCTAAGGTTCATTCTTCAGCGGCGTGCCTTTCAGGCCCAACCGTATTTCATGAAACAGACAGACAAATAGAATAGAATAGCATTTAATTTGTTTTTAAAATAATACTTACATACAATTTGAAATAAAATAAGTCTGGAAAACAAAAAGGTCAAAGACTCGGCACGTAGCTATTAACCACGCAGGTTAATAATAATAATAATAATAATAATAAAATCATTTATTTCGGACAGGATCCATAAGGTGTTAGTAATACAATATAACTTATGTTAGTAAGAGATCAGGCGAGTAAAAGTTGTATTAAAATTAAATTGTCTTGTGGAGCTCTATCCACTTTTTAAGAAGGGGCGAGTCCCACCTATCAGATAATACCTTCAGGACACTATTATTAATAGTAGCCGATTTTCAGTCAAAGCGAAACATCGGTATAAAATAAAAATCAATAAACAATTCAAATCGCCGGTAAAGTATACAAATTATAGGTTATATTAAGTTATCATTATATATCATAATCAAAAACAAAAAAACACATTACGACCTTATAAGCCACTCATGTCCTGAAGGGAGCCCAAGAGCCAGGGATTGATTTGAGAGCAGCCATCTTCTACGCTATAAAGGGTTCCGTTTTTTTAACGGAACTCTAGGAATATAGTGGCGTTGAATTTGTAAACCTATTTTGTTCATCCCATGAGAGTAGATTCTAAATTATTTTATTATTTTATTTATTTATGGAAAAACAACAGGAGCAAACTACAGAAAGCAATAGTATTAAAGAAATGTTGACATGTACCTAAATCTACTCCCTATAACATTTTTCACAAAGAGATAGACTTGTTAATTAACTTTTGGTGACATTACAGATGAAAGAACATACATACATACATATACTCACGCCTTTCTCCCATAGGACTACAGATTTTCATCTGCTACGATCCTGCCATCGATCTAGTCGTACGCTCTTATATTCCTTTGCCCTTCTTCAGTAAGTCGTCAATTTGGTCGGTATAGATACGTCCTTCTAGGATTTCGTACCCCTGTACCAAGCTGTAGTATGTAAATGCGGCCGGACGTCCGGTGATGTATTTTACTAAGTCCCACACCGCGCGGAGCTAATATATTAGCTAGCCTTAGCCTTGAGCTGTGGACTATGTATAGAGAAGGGGAAGTAAGTTTACTTTGTAATGTAACTATGATATTTCTAGACTAAGGTTAAGTTATCTACAGACATACAGTTACATTATGCATATGCACTGACGTTGTTTTTTAGGTACAAATAAGTAGTTCTTGTGGTAGTTCCATTTACATCAGTTGTCTGTATCGCGTTTTTTTTTATTTATTACTGTTTGGGGTTCTGTCGAAAATTAAAAACCTTGTGGCCGAGCCTGCCTTTCCGCTTCATAACTCAAGAACGACAAGACCAATTTGGCTTTTTTAAATATCCATATAATACAAATACAGAATTAAATCTAGGAATCCGGGAGAATTACGAAAAATGTTTAAAAGCAAAAAGTTTAAAAAATATATTTGCAAATCGTTTTTGGTTATTTTTAACGTAGTTTCAAACAGATTACGTCTACGCTGATCGAACGACGTTCTTTTATAATTTCTAGGATTCCATACACAAATGGTAACAAATAAGTTGAAAACCTGTCTGTCTGTCCGTCGGTCCGTCCGTCACAGCGAGCGCAGGGATCTGCAGCTTCAAACATAGCAAGTAGAGAGTTAAAATTTTCACAGAATAATTGTTACTATGGCCTCTATCAAGACAAATAATAAAATTTTAACTAATTAAAACCTAAATATTATTATTAGAGTGCATTACAAACAAGAAAAGATAAATTAGAAACAAATGTAAAGACAAGAATTTGGAAAAACTCCTCGGGCCAGGATTCGAACCTGCGACCTCTTGTTATCAAGACAAGCGCGCTACCAATCGCGCCACCGGGGCGCAAGGCGAGGCTCTAATAATAATATTTGGAGTATTCCACAGCGATGTATTTCGCAATAAAAACATGATCTTAATTAAAACCTAGTGGGTCCCCCTCATAAAAAAAATCTGCATATTTTAAACGTTTTTGGGGTTCCGTATCCGAAGGGTGTCCTATTATACGGGTCCCTATTCCTAAGGCTCAGCCGTCTGTTCGTTCGTCTTTAAAGCTGTCAGCGGAGTCTATAGCTTCAGCCGTTACCAATAATTAAAACTTAAACCCAAGGGAGGTCCCCAAAACCGGAGCATTTTTTAGCGTTATTTGTTTCAGCTTTATCTTAAAGACCACAATGTTTTTAGGGTTCCGTACTCATATTGTGTAGAGCCCTTTGTTTGCGAGTCTGACTCGCACATGGCAGCTATTATGTTTTAAACTAATAAGCGTCTTACGAATAGTTTATACTGTAAAAGCCTGAATAGTATTAAATCCTAGGATTTTCTGATAAAACCTAAGATTTACCATGTGGTGATGGTAAAAGTCCGAATTGTTCTTCGATAATTGTTGATTTCGGACTTTTACTGTTAGTCACCTAGTTATTCTTAGGTTCTACCACAGAGTCATGGTAAATGCTGAAAACGACATGTTCATTGTTTGTTTTCAGTACACCAGCACGCTATTTTAGAAAATACGTCAAAATAAATAAGCTACAATCGTTTTGGTTCCCATAAATTTCTGTCTTGCCTGGGCATATCGTATTTCTGTTAAAACTAGGAGACTTTTACCATCACCACTTGGTAAATATTAGGTTTTACCGGAAAATCCTAGGATTTACCACTACCCGGGCTTTTGCAGTAACATTATAAGGTCTTACAATTCAATGTGAAACAAATTCAAGGGGTGATTGGGTATCGGTTATAGACCACTTTCTAATCAAAAGAATTTTTATTTGCGCTAAGTTTTTTTCGCTTTTCCATAGAAATTTAGTCAGCTGATTGAACCACTTTGTACTGGAAAGTGAAAAAATTATTGGAGCACAAAAATTTATTTCTTCTGGAATGTGATCAGTGATCAGTTAACGATACATGATCTACCCTAAAATTATTTTCACTTATTATTGTAGGACCTTATATATCGATACATGGTCTACCCTAGAATAATTTTCACTTATTATTGTAGGAACTTATATATCGATACATGACCTACCCTAGAATTATTTTCACTTATTATTGTAGGACCTTATATATTGATACATGATCTACCTTAGAATTATTTTCACTTATTATTGTAGGACCTTATATATCGATACATGATCTACCCTAGAATTATTTTCACTTATTATTGTAGGACCTTATATATCGATACATAATCTACCTTAGAATTATTTTCACTTATTATTGTAGGGCCTTATATTAGGTTGGGGAAAAACTCTTTTCGCAAATAGTATGTATGAACTTATAATAAAATCTCTTTGTCTATACCATTTGTATCTGGCTGGTTTTAGTATTATTAAAAAGTTTAAATTTAAAAATAGATAATTCCAAATTCAAATTAGGTAAAATGTGTGATTTTCATTTGTTTTTCTTACTGTTAAGATGAGTGAACCTAATGAAGAAATTCGATACATTTTAAAATGTTACTAGAAAAAAGGTAAAAATGCAACGCAAGCCGCAAAAAAAAATTGTGATGTTTATGGACCTAGTGCAGTGTCTGTGAGAGTAGCACAAATTTGGTTTAAGCGTTTTCAATCCGAAAATTTTGATGTCAAAGATGCACCTCGCTCTGGACGCCCTGTTACGGATAAAATGGATGCCATTTTTGAAAAAGTGGAGCAAGATCGGCATATCAGTAGAAACGATGTAGCTGAAGAACTGGGGATTGACCACAAAACTGTTTTGGCGCATTTGAAAAAAGCTGGGTACACAAAAAAGCTCGATATTTGGCTGCCTCATGAGCTCACTGAAAGAAACTTAATGAACCGTGTACTCATTTGTGATTCTTTATTACGACGTAATGAAACCGAACCATTTTTGAAAAACCTGATAACTGGTGATGAAAAGTGGATCACGTACGACAAGAACGTGCGAAAAAGGTCGTGGTCAAAGGCTGGCTAGGCTTCACAGACTCTGGCGAAACCCGGGTTATCTCGCAACAAGGTAATGCTGTGTGTATGGTGGGATTGGAAGGGCATTATTCATTATGAGCTGTTACCGCCAGGCAGGACCATCGATTCTGAACTCTACTGGGAACAACTGATGAGATTAAAGCAAGGAGTTGAGAGAAAGTGTCCGGAATTAGTCAATTAGGTGTGGTTTTTCATCATGATAACGCTAGACCTCACACATCTTTAGCCACTCAGCAAAAATTAAGAGAGTTTGGCTGGGACGTATTAATGCATTCGCCCTATAGTCCTGACCTTGCACCTTCAGATTTCTACTTGTTTCGGTCTCTTCAGAATTCTTTAGGCAGTGTCAGGTTAACATCGAGGACTGCCAAAACCACTTGTCGCGGTTTTTTGATCAGAAGCCCCAGAATTTCTATAGGAATGGGATCGTGTCCCTACCTACAAGATGGTAGAAAGTTATCGAACAAAATGGCACCTACATACTTTAGTTAAATGTAAATAAACTTTATTAAAAAATGTTTTGAATTTTCATATAAAATGCGAAGAAACTTTTTGCCCAACCTATTATATCGATACATGATCTACCGTAGAATTAATTACACTTATTATTGTAGGACCTTATATATTTTACTGATACATAGAATTAATGAATAAGCTAGGTTTCTAGATTGCTTTAAACCATAAATGTTTTAATAATAATATATAACGAGGTAATATAGCTGCACTGATATCATCAGCGTTATGGCATAATGATAATTGTTAGAACTCATTAACATGCAATTTCATTTATAAAGCATTATACCAATTCGTGAATTACACATTTGTGTATTACAAAATATACATTCTAAGATTATTTACGAAATCCATCACCGAGGAAACTTAAAGTTCTTAGAATAGCAACATGGGAAAAACAGGACTTGCTTGCCTTTATACCTGGGCTGCATGATCTACTGATTATACTGAACTATATTTATAATAAAACAAAACCGTAACCGTACGTGACTCGTGTCCTGAGATTTCCGTACCATTCAAATAAGTTAAATGATTTGAAAAAAATGATAAACTTTTATTAAAAAATGTATGAAACAAAACTGCGAAAATAAGTTGGTATATAGTTCGGGTACGTAAACCTAAACCTTTATTAAAAATCGGTGTTTTCTGTATTTGTTGTTTAAATACACTACTCATATATGGCACATAATATACAGAAAATAAATACCAAATTCCTAAGTAGTTTAGTTTTAACTGACAACTCATTTACTTCTTCACTTTATTTTTGGAGATTAAAAAAAATTGTACTCTAATCAATGAGTTTCAGACAATGACACCTGCGTGCAGGAGACAGAAAAGCTTTTATACTACACCTGCTTGGAAAGTTCCTTCTTACTTTTTCGAAAACGATGGAGAATATACGTCATTGCTGTCATACTAATATGCGGGCGGAAAAAATGTATGAAAATCCATTGTTAACGTGCTGAGCGGGCAGAAAAAGTATATGAAAATCCATTGTTAACGTACTGAGCGAGCAGAAAAAGTATATGAAAATCCATTGTTAACGTGCTGTTTTTTTATTTGTTGACAACATCCGTACGATAAGCATAAAAAGGGGACAAACTTCTTGGTGCATAACCTAGCTTGAACAATAATGCCAAAAGACAAAAAGTTTGTATGTCTTAGTTTGCAAAATAATACTGGCCACTTGCTATTTATGATCATAAAAAAAATGAAAAAAGTGAAAGTCAAAAATCAATTATCTCTTCTACTTTGTCTCAAACGTCCCAAACCAAAATTAATCTCTTTGGGAAAAGTATAACACTGAGTTTCAATAACTGTAATAATTTTAATATAAACTTTAATTAAAGATTTTGTCTTTTATTTTCTCGCAGTTGTAGTATAAAATCACTCGGGAGGAAGTGCGATTCCTAACTCGTGTGTATTAAAACACACCCTCGTTGGTAATCGGCCTCTTTCTTCACTCGGTGAACAATGTACTATTTTTTCGTCTCCTTCTTCATGTATGGGACTGCCCCTAAAAAATTCTGTAATTTAATTTTTAATTCAATATTCGGTTGTGAGTCAACACTCTACACAACATATCTAAGTTTCAGATCTTTGACTCATTCCGTCTGCAACCCGTGACATACGGACGAAGAGAATAGAGCAACATAAAGCTCCGTTTTGTTGTAAAATAGGTACCAACCTTTAAATAGGTACCAACCGTAATGTTGTGGGATAGACGAGTCCGCATTTTTCTTGTGCGGGTTTGTTTATTTTGTAAAATTAATCTGTATTTTCTGTAGAATGTGTTGTTTCACCTTAAAATACGATTCTATTTAGACCCAGTATTTATTCTATTACAGACAATTGTAACTCGCCTATGTCATATGATGAAGATCTGAAAGATGACCTGAGACGTAGACTTTATTGCGGATCGTAAAATGGACTTATTGGCAACGACACGCACGCAACTTGCACGCGCCGCACAGTATCAATTCTTTACTGTGCACGCACCGTTGTTGGTGGGACTTGGGACCGAGCATTTCGATACAAGCCCATCGATTTACAGAAAAAATAAATTAGTTTTAGGGTTGCGTTGTCACAATATTTAATTTTGGGGTTAGTCCAATACTACTAGGGAGAAAAAACATACAAGGTGACATTTATTTATTCAGCCAAATCCATACTGGAGGCTTGTTAAGTGATCAGCAGGGATAGGATAATCGGATCGATATATACCTAAAGTTTTAAAAATCCTTTAAAAAGTAAAATATAATTTTCTAGCTTTTGCCCGCGGCTCCGCCTGCGTGTTATTCGGTTTAAGGACATGCTTTTTTCCGGGATAAAAAGTAGCCGATGTGTTAAGTTAGGGTATAAGCTATATCCATTGTAAATTTCATTCAAATCCGTTGAGCCGTTTCAGTGTGAAAGAGTAACAAACATATATACACACACACACACACATACGAACTTTCGCATTTATAATATTAGTGTGATGTGATTGTGATAGTAAAAATTACAAAATAGCTTAAAACGTTATGATGGTGTACCCAATACTTAACAGATGTTACCGTAAATGTATATTATTTCGGAATTGTATACAACTCCTAGGAAATTCATAAAATGCCAAGCTGATTTAGGCGAAGATGGTAATTAGTTTTCGATTTTATGTTTTAGCTTTTGCTCTATTCGGCCTAAATCAGCTCGGCATTTTATAAATTTCCTAGTAATTGTATTCAATTCCTGAATTTATTTATTTAATATTTACATTTCCGGTAACATACCATTAAACATATTAAATTATCGTAACGTTTCAAGCAATTCCATAATTCCGGGAATTTGACTATCTAAATAATATTATAAGAAGCCGACTCCACACCTACAAACTTTCTCAGTTTTTCCAACTTTAGGTATATATCGATCCAAATATCCTATCCCTAGTGATTAGTGTGATATATAATTATTACCTATATAAGGTATATAATAAATATTTTCTTTTGCTTAATTTAAAAAATAACTTTTTGCCTTTCTGTTGTATTGACTCTGGGCTGAGCTTGTGTTTATAGGGAAAAGAAAAAAAAAACGAATTTCCGAAATAGTGTCATCGAACCTTAATACTTAACGAGTCTTCAGTATGAAATTGACTCTTATATTTGTGCCTGAAGTACGTCGAGAGGGCTCACAACCCATCACGCTGGAATGTAATAATCGTCGTTGCAACGTGGGTGCACGGATGTGGACTGTGACTTGCATTTCACAGTTCATATTCGGAAACACCTCTGACACCCCCTCTTGGATTCATGTCGTAACGATGACAAAACATTACTCCAGCTAAATAATTATCTTGGCAGAATCTAGAGTAGATTCAGTTTAGTTAGATTCTACCTACCTTTCAACACAACAAAGGGAACAGAAAACTTTGTATGAAAGTTTCCTTACTTTATTTTGTTCATGACTTATTTAGGTAAACAATTAATAGTCATTGTTACGATAATTAGTATGGTTACAAATGAGTTCACTGCTAGCAAAACAAATCAATACATTAGTGACTAACTAAAACATTCAAACCTAAAAATGTCGCCGATAAATCAAATTCAAAACAATGGCCCTGACCCGATTCAAATTATACATTTACATAATCTTTTTTGTTATGTGTAGGTAGAGGTACATACCTACTCGAACTTTTTATAGGGCTCAAGATTTGTTTTATATAGCGCGTAGGTTTTGTAAATGATTTATAGTAACAAAGCCATATAACTATAGCTAGAGCGACATCTCATCCATCATATGTCCTCATAATGTTTCCAGTGTTATTACATGACGTCAGAGATATTTTATAGAGACACATTACATATTATATTATGTCAGTAAAATGTTGATCATCGATATTTTTAACAAATATCTTTGTCATCTTTCCGTCATCATCCGCTTATGCAACACTCCAGGCCCTCAATTCTGGCACGTGCGCAATTTTTGCCAAGGCAGATTGCGGGTGATTTAAAAATGGATTTTGTACGGATATGTATTGTTTTTTTTATTGAAAACTTTCAATGAGCATTCCTTACATCCTATAGATTTTATTTGATGTAGTTTAGTCACTCTAATTTTCATCACATAGCATGTATCTAACTTTAAACAAATATCTAATGATTGATATTGCGAATGCGCAATTATGCCGGAATAGCCGCCCTGTAAGATAAAAATACAAATCTTCAACACTCTAGGTCAGGGGTGGCCAACAGGTCGATCGCGATCGACCGGTCGATCGCGACTGTTAGTCAAGTCGATCGTGGCAAGGCAAAAAATATAAATACGTAGACCAGACTGCCCAACGTAATCACCTACTGCTGGACGCATCATCTTGTATAATTTTTCAATCGCTGTTCCGTCACGGTATTTATCATCTATTTTACGCAGTATAGTCTTTTGTTTTCGGCGCGCGATGACCAATAAGCGGGAAGCGTGTGGGACGCGGGGGAGGGACGGGAAGGTCTCAGTCAGTCAGTTGCAGTGTTGCCAGAACGTTACTTTTGTAACGTTTTACGTTACTTTTTGACCCCTTTACGTTACATTTACGTTACATGGCTGAAAACGTTATTTTTACGTTACTGATTCTGTTCAATGATTCCATTGATCATAGTGATATCTATGAATTGGCTAAAAAATTTGCAGATACATTTCAAATGGAGGACATGATGTTACAAAACGAAATTATTACTCTGCGCTGCGACATATTTCTTAAAGCAAGGTCATCCTCAGGTCAAGATTTCTGGGCATTGGTTTCCAACGAAAAATATCCAAATTTGAAGAAATGTGTTGAACAACTTCATTCGTGTTTTGGTTCAACATATTTATGTGAGTCGGCATTTTCCTACTTAAAGCAAACAAAAAGTAAACACCGTTCTCGCTTGACAGACGCTCATACATTAAATTCTTTAAGGTTGGCAATCTCCAACTACAAACCTGATTATGCTAAATTAGTGGAAGATACTCAGACGCAATGCTCACACTAATAATATATGTAAATAAGTAGTTAGTATGTATAATTTTCACATTTATGTTTATTCTCTTAATAAAATAAAAAAATGCTACATGATTGTGTGCTGAACTATGCTGTTTCATTTAAGATTTCTAGAAGTATGTAATTGGTAGATCGCACAGGGTCTCGTTAGTAAACAAGAGATCTTGGGTCCAATCAAGTTGGCCACCCCTGCTCTAGGTATTACGAGTACCTAAGTCCATACTTTCTTACACTTGTCTACTTCAGTACCTAAAATATAATACAAGGTGAAATTCAATCAACCGACCAAATTTACACTGGAGACTCGGTTAGTAATTATGAACAAAGTTCAATGACCCTTCAGTTGAAATTCGAAAAAAAAAAATTTTTGCCCCGTAGTGCCTGTACTAGGAAATTGTACTTGAACTAGTCCAACCAGTACGGGAGCAAAAAAATTCATTTTACGAATTTGGCCAAAAGGATTACTGAACCTTGTTCCTGATCACTAACCGAGTCTCCAGTATGAATTTGGTCGGTTGATTGAATTTCACCCTATATAGGTCTACATAATTAAGTATTTTTGATGAGTCATCAATAGTCATCATAGTAAATAACCCCATTTTATGTGAAGTTTTCCTTGCGTCTTTTCCCTATGTGAGCTGTATGTATGAGAGAACACATTTCTCAGAAATTTCAGAAATATCATCACGCGACTAACCCTTGTGAGGGTAGCCAAATGTAAGAATGATGTTTCATTTCGCTTGCACGGTCCAAAATCTTGCTAAGGAATTACAATCGTGCTGAATTAGTCACGGGCGCAAAATTTAAAACTTGTGTGAAGAGAAACAAGATTTTGGCAAGATTGTTGACGTTTTCAAACTTATTTTTAGGTAATATAAATCTAATTCCCAACTAGCCATAAAAACACATTCAGCTGCAATTATGGTAAGAAACCGTAAAATTTACGTTTTAGGGGTTTGTTGTTTTTTAGTCCTAATCGGACATAGATCTAGGGTGTCGTTAACTTATTTGACAGGACTTAACTTAATTTAAGCATAGTGTCTTTTTCTTTCTGTATCGAAAAGACAAGGACAGGACGCTTAAAATAAGGTTAGTCCTGTCAAATAAGTTAAGTCGTGTTGCACCGAATCAACACCAATATCAATGGACTCACAATTTTGTTTTTGCGTTTGTATAGCCTTATGAGGTTTGTGCATGATATCTGCTCTTAAGGGGGAACGTTTCGAGCTCAGTGCAAAATGCATAACTTATGATTGTTTAAGCATCTTATTTTTAAATAAAATTTATGAAATAAAATAGTTTCATCTTATTTTGCGACTATTGTATAATAATTGTCAGGGGTTTTTGGCAGAATTGCGTCTTTTTATGGATTATAGTTAGCGTGAATATCCATACAAACTTAAAGGCGTGTTTTAAGTTGGAGTGGACATTCATTTACAACGTAATGCATAAAATTACAAAACTTTAGTAGAAAAGCCTAATTGACATTAAATTATGGTCGCGAAATGCCATAAATCACATTCATTTAGTACTTTTTATTAAATAATAAGAGAAACAAATCATAAGTTGTGCATTTTGCACCGAGCTCGAAACGTTCCGCCTTAAAAGACCGAATAAGAACTTTAACCGTTTCGTAGGTACTTGTACCCTTTGCTTTGTGTATTCCTTAGATTTAAAATAAAAACCGTTTCTTTGTTGATGCGATCTAAACTGTACCAACTCATCTGGACCAACAAAAATAAAACTACATATTCTACTTAGAAAGCGTATCGCTTCGTGTACCAACCAACAAAAAAATAATGGATTCGAAATTCAAAATCGTCCATCCCTTTCAAACCATCGATGGCAGAGCAAGATGGTTTCGAGCCGTGAGGTTTTTTCGTGGCAATTATGACCGAGTCATGGGGCTTTACGGAGCGTAACCCCATCGTTTCGTACAGTTCTCGGGATACAATTATCTGAGGCAAAGGCCCACGTGACGTAATACTCCATTATTAACTTACGGACAAAAAATTTGATTTCGTGTTAGGTTGTTTTGCCCGTTGGCGTCGTCGAAGGCGTCAGCGCATGATTTTTTGTTTCACTTTTGTACCTACAGTTTGGCTTGTAAAATGCCAAGTGATAATAGTTTTTCCATCTACCAATCTACACATATATTGTATTGCTAAACTTTACTTGAATTTTTAGCAATAAATCAAAACTGGATCAATATAAAAAAGTAGCAAAAAAATCTCGTTGAATATTTTTTCAAAATTTTAAATGACATGGGTTATTTGTATTGTACTGAAGCCAAAAGTACCATTTTTTGAATTTTTGTCTGTCTGTCTGTCTGTATGTTCCGTTTAACTCGAGAAACTTTCAACGGATTTGGGTGCGGTTTTTTATTATCATCTTAGTAGTGATCCTGGTCAACACATAGGCTATGAAGGTTGTTCATAAAATAACGCCCAAGCCGAAAACGGGGCAAAGATTGAAATACGGGCGGAGCCGCGGGCAAAGGCTAGTTAATTAATGATTTAGTTAATTATTATTTTAATAGTTTTGTTCATGCCGGCGGCTTTGAAAGAGAACATTATTTTGGGTTTAAGGCGAATAGTCGTGAGAAAATGTAAATAAAACGCAAGGATTTTCAATAAAAGTATATTTAGCTTTTGGTAATGACGGAGCTTACGCCAACATCCCATGTGACATTGTTGATAAACGTCCAATATTTTATGACAAATCGTCTCTCCACTGACATATTTATTTAGAAATTATTAACATATGTTTGTTTATTGCAACATGGTCGGTAATACCCGTGAATGTTCAGCCAAGTTCGTAAAATAAGTTCATAGCTATTATGTGAATAGACAAACAAAAAAATTAAAATTATTCAAAATTCTGAACGCATTAATTGATTCGGTAAACCAATTATATTTTTAAAACCTACCTACTAGTAAGCTAATTGCAAAACGCTTGACGATCACATTTGTTTCGCTCAAGGTTACATCGGGCCAACAAAATACGACATTTATATACAGCCAAATTCATACTGAACACTCAGTAAGTGCTCAGTACCTCGATAACCGTTTTTGTGAAATTCGTAAATTTTTCTTTTCGTGTTCCGTACAAACGCAAGCGCAGACCCGAGTCAATTACTATGGGAGTTCAACATTTTATTTTGCGAAATCGGCAAAAAGCTATTCATACTAAACTAGAGCCAACGAGAGATGGCACCTATGACGTTTAAATGCCTATCAAGTTTAATAATTGTTTATGGGTAAGTGTCACTAAAATAATCTAATACTTCATTGTTGCTGGCAGCGAAAAGTGACGTACTACTCGTTTCGAACATCATTTTTCGATTTTATAAAGACTTTATAGCAAAAGTTTCTAATTTTTTCAAAACTCAAGGGATCATGAGGAATGTTAGTGGCTGAATTGTAATCAATAAATAACGGGTTCTATTCTCCTTAATCGTACGGCTCCGTCTGTTTACAAACTATATCGTTTTATGATTAAAAAATTGTAAACCAGTTTTCTAGACTTTATGGCTGCTTTGTAAATGTAAGCAAATGCACATTTGCCATTTGTATTATTAAATTATTATGATGCATGTTGTATGACGTGTCAAATAATCGATATTTTATTTACTCAAGTCGCTAGTCGCACTTGATTTTTATTTTTTCCGAAATTAAAATGCACCCCAGCACTAAACGCAGCTGTCATAGGTGCCATCTCTCGTTGGCTCTTCTATAGTTTTAAATTTCCGGTCTATCTATACGACTGAAGGTACGGATGGCGGCTTGACAAGCTACCTATTGGCAATTCTTATTTTAAAACTGCATATAGTAATGTGGCCAAGTGCGAGTCAGACTCGCGCACAGTAGGGTTCCGTATCACCCCACAATACGGGTGTGGAACCCTAAAAACATTCTGGTAAAAAACAAATATACATGCAAAAGCAACATCAGGGCTACAAAAAACAGGGCGCTAAAATTGTAGCGCCTGACGCAAATGTTGCACCGTCTGCGTACGGAACCATATGTTTATAATTTTTTTTTACTTTAGAGTATGTTCTTCAATCGTCTTTGAGTAAGAGCTAAAGCCAATAAAAATAACGTTAAAATATGTAATCCAACTTTTTCGAGGTTTCTTGTATGGGGAACATCCATAATATTTTTATTTTATTATTTGTCGTGGTGGAGGCTAAAGTTACACGGTATTCTGTGAAAATTTCAACTTTCTACCTATTACGGTTGAGGCTGTAGACCCCTGTGACAGACGGACAGACAGACAGACAGCGGAGGCTTAGTAATAGAGTCCCGTTTGGCACCCTTCGGATACGGAACCCTAAAAATAGTCTGCTTTAGATATTATGGTCCGATTGAGTTGAAATGGGTTTTACAACTATATACATTTATCACTCGTATACCTCGATAATGGTTTAGCAAGAAGCTGCACTTGTCATAAAAGTACAACACAAGTGTTTTATCAAGGAAATGCTAAGCCTTCGGATTTCGTTCGTAAGCCTCGATCAATACATACAGATACCACGTTTATAAGGTGAATTTATACGCAAACAACAATTTAGACCTACCTATATCTTTGAAGGCCTACTGCCTACACAGGTCCAAACACTTAAAAAATAAAACCGGCCAAGTGCGTGTCGGGCCACGCGCAGTGTAGGGTTCCGTAGTTGCCCGGTACATTTTATAAGTTGGTCTACTAATACACATCGCGCCAAACTCCTAGTCTCATACATTTAGAAGAACGGCCCATACATTGTCGTATTTAGAGGGGACTAAAAGTTTGGCACGACCTGTACTCTTAAACCTGTAAAGCCTACTTAGCTGTGATAGTTTTCCTTTTAAATTCATTATATATATTACTTCTGTGAATATAAACAACCGTTTAGCCAGCAGGGGGACGACGACACGCTCCACTCTAACTAAAATTTTCACTTTAAAGCTTAATACGTGGGACGCACTATAAGTTTCCGGAATGAATATGAAAAAATACTATTAAAGGTACAAAATTAATTTATTGTTTTTCAAAATAATCTCCCTTGGCGTCTATGCACTTTTTCATTCGATCAAACCAGTTTTGAAAACTTTTGTGCCACTCCCCTGTGGTGACCTCTGAAACGTGTTTTTCATACTCCTCGACAGCCTCTTCTGGTGATGAAAATCGTTGACCGCGTAATTGGTTCTTAATTTTTGGGAACAGAAAAAAGTCACAAGGTGCCAGGCCGGGACTGTATGCAGGATGACTCATGAGTTCTACATTTTTCGTCTTCAAAAAGTCGTTTGTCTGTCTGGCCGTGTGAGAACTAGCATTGTCGTGGTGCAGGATGATACGGCGTTTACGGTTATTTTTACGGAGTTCGTCAATAACTTCCGGCAAACAAATGGTCGTGTACCAGTCACTATTCACGGTACGACGATTCTCTAAAGCAACAGTAGCCACGTGTCCAGTTTTATTAAAAAAAGAAGCAATCATCCGCTTAGATGCACTTTTCACGCGCGCCACTTTGGTTGGTTTCGGCTCATCTTGAAAGACCCATACGCTCGATTGCTGCTTTGTTTTGGGATCGTAGCAATAAATCCATGTTTCGTCACCTGTTACTATGTCCCACACCAAATTTGACGCACCTTCGTTGAATCTAGTAAGCATGGCACTGCACCAAGTGACGCGGTCCGTTTTTTGAGCCTCGGTCAAGTTGTGTGGGATCCACCGCGAGCACAGCTTTCTCACACCCAAATGTTTGTGTAGGATTGATTGTATTTGACTCATGCCTATTTCTAAGGATGCGCGAATTTCATGGTAGGTCACATGCCTGTCTGTTTCAATCATACGGCGCACAGCATCGATGTTTGGTCACAGCGGTGGACGGCCGACCATCGCGAGATTCGTCACTGAGATTGATACGACCACGCTTGAATTCTGCAAACCAGCTATAAACAGTCGTCTTGCATGGTGCTTCATTGCCAAAAGCTGTTTCAAGCCGAGCGATGCTCTGTTGAGCTGTCAAATTACACTTAAAATCGTAGAAAATCATACTACGAAAATTTTCCCGAATTAAATCCATGTTGATGCAGACACACAATTTTTTTAAATGGCGCCACAAGGTAAAAACAAAAGACAGTCAGATGAAACAAACTGCATTCTACAGCCAAAGAGTTCTATTTTCAAATGTTGCAATAAATTTTTAAATATTGTTTATGTAAGTGGCCAGTTCCGGAAACTTTTAGTGTTACCTATGTATTTCGCCAACGGATCTCTAAATCTAAAAATGGTTTTCACATACCCAGAATGTTTTTGAACGACCTATGTAACGATACCCCACACTATGGATTTGACGAGGAAAAAAAATCATCCCCAGTTTACCGTGTACGAGAGGTATCTACCATTTAAAAATTTCTTTTCAAGATTTAATTTTACCATTTTGTCCGCGTGATTAATATTTTAATATTTGTGATCAATATCCATACCAAATTACAGCTTTCTACTACTAATAGTGTCTGAGCTAAGCCGCGGACAGACGGATAGACGGACATGGCGAAACTATAAGGGTTCCTTGTCGGACTACGGAACCCTAAAAATACATAACAGGCATAATATAATCAAAAATAAATTCCATGTTTAATGACAAAAAAATGTCTTTGCTTTTGACAAAAACAAAGTATAAAAGTAAAAAGTTATCTAAAGTTTCTTATGATTTACGCAAGAATTTTCTTTCTCCTTCCGAATGTTTGAAGAGATTTTAATGATTCTTTCACCATACTAAAGACAATTTATACATCTACAAAACTATTCATCAATTTTTTTTTCCGGCCGTCTTGTTTGTTTGAAAAAGTATAATTTTCTGCTATTTGCGCTATCCGGAGACGCAGCGATCATCGTAACAGCCACTTTGCAATACGCGCTAATATGAACGTTATTTCAATGTCGTTTTCGTCGATTTTTATACTGACACACATCGAGTTGCTAATTTTAACGTAGGCATGCGCCTTAAGATGTTAATTTATTTTACAGTCCAAATATATTAATAACAGTATACGTCGTAAGTAGGTAAACAAAAGTCCTCGTTACACTTTTCAGTTTGATATGCAATGAAAAATCAACATCCCGGCTGCCTGGCCTACTCAAAACAAACATTCAGATAAAAAGTAAGTAGATACGAGTAAATAGCTTACTGATATGAGTCAACATTTTCACTTCCATCTTAATCTTTTAACTTCTGTTTAGTCGCTCATAAACCAAAAATAAATTATATTTCACGTGTTTGTGTGTGGGGTCCACACAAAAAAGAACCCTTACAGAGCTTCAATGTCTTCTGTTCATAGTTTATTTGAGAACGAGTTAGATTACCTATAGTAGTTCGCCCCAAAATTTGAACTCGCGCTCGCCCGATTCGCGCTTGACCGATTTTGTCAAGCATGTTCGCACTTAAGAGGATAGGTTCCGAAAAACCATAATTTATTCTTCCTTGTTTGAAGAATCTAGCTATACTAGATATTTGAAAAAAAATTTGGACTTCTGTCAAGAATATAATGCACACTCTTATCGAAACAGAATCTTCAGAAGTCATTCCAACATTGAGCCATAAAAAATCAAAGATGACTCCAAAAAAAGGTTTCATGTCGAGTTTTAACATTATTTGAGCAAAATCATATTATATTATTCATTAATTAAAATCTGTATAAACTTTATTATACTGTTATCCGAACAGATATTTGATACAAACTTTAGTTTTTTTTTAAATAATAAAATTCGTGATAAAAGTCGTCATTTTGATAATTTTCCAGAATTCGTCCCTCTCGCACTGCAGGTTTTTCGGCATGGAGTAACAGCGATCAATGCAATCGGAACCTATTCTCTTAAGAATTATATTTGCCTTATTTACTCGCCTGCCAAATTTTATGACATTCCAATCAACGATACTCGAATTATCGTCGAACAAACATTCATACATACATACATCCAAACGCGGATTGTTCCAGTACACTCGGAGAACTCGCTCGCTTCGCTTGCTAGTTCAATGATCGAGAGATGGGATTGAAAAATCGTTGATGACGTCACAGTTTGAAAATATTTTAATGTCAAATAAAGGATATTTTCAAGCAGATATCTACAGGTACATTCACGGAACCTGTGTCCTGTGTCTATTGTGTAAGACGTCTTATTCTACTCTATTCTAGTCTACTGTTCCTCTTTAAGCTTACAAATCAGCTAGACATTTATGAATATAAATTGTCCATACCTGAATAAATATCTGATGTCAGGCACGGACCAAGGGTTTAGAGGGGTTCAACAAAAATTGCACGCTTCCATTTAATTTGACGCATAAACATGATTTACATTATTATTAGAGTGCATTACAAACTAGAAAAGATAAATTAGAAACAAATGTAAAGACAAGTTTTTTTTTTCAAATTCTTGTCTTTACATTTGTTTCTAATTTATCTTTTCTAGTTTGTAATGCACTCTAATAATAATATTTGGAGTATTCCAAAGCGATGGATTTCGCAATAAAATCATAATCTTAGTCAATGAGAACTGTGAATTTCTTAACTGTCTGAAGCAACACATATTGTAGCGACGACAGCGCCATCTGTTCCTAAGAACAAGGCGTGAAATCACATAACGCCCTCGTGAGCGTTCAGATGTGCATTACGAGCTGGTTAGATCGAATAGTTACAAAAATATTCGGTGGACAAGTATGGTGGAAAAATTCAACGGTCTAGGTAAGTACCTCGGTGGCGCAGTCGGTAGCGCGCTTGTCTTGATAACAAGAGCTCGCAGGTTCGAATCCTGTCCGGAGGAATTTTTTCAAATTCTTGTCTTTACATTTGTTTCAAATTTATCTTTTCAGGATTGTAATGCACTCTAATAATAATATTTAGAGTATTCCAAGGCGATGGATTTTGCAATAAAATCATAATCTTATGATTGACATTTTTTTCATTTATAAAAATGGTTCACCAACAGGTTAACACCAAATAGATGAACAAAAAATTATATTTAAAAAAAAAATGGGGCGCAACTTAAGTATAGTTAAACACAGCATCCCTTTTTAATGAGAACAGTCACAAAAAAAGTTAAGCTTACGACTACAATTAAATACAAAAAAGTAATGAAAGAATGAATGGGGGCGTGAGTTCGACTCTGGGGTTCTAGACCCATGTCTCCTTCCCCCGGCCTGGATACGGACCTGCTTACCGTCAACTTCGAGGCTACAAGTGATGCGTAAAGAATCAGGTTGCCTTTCAATGTCTCAGGTATTCACGTTCGTTACTGTTTTACGGTTATATAATACAGGTTAGCATAGATTACCTACCCAAATGGAGATAGTTTTAGCTTCATATTTACGACTAAACGAAAATCGACCGAATGTCTTAACTTCGGACTAGCCCTGCGACATACATACAGACGAACAGACAACGGAGTCTAACCTTTCACCTTCTTCGTTCCTTGCCGTTTGGATACGGAATGCTAAATAATTTGGCCAAGTGCGTATTGGACTCGCACACAAATGGTTCCGTAGAATATCCATTTATCCATTTATATCATTTATATCCTGTGGGGTGTGGAACTCTAAAAATATTATGGTATTAACAACAATATACATGTCAAAACAATATCAAGGCCACAAAAAATAGGCGCAACAATGGTAGTGCGTGAAAAAAATTTTTGACACCGTCTACGTACGGAACCCTACTTTTTATTATTTTTAATTTTACTTTAGAGCATGTCCTACAATCTAACTAAATTTATAACTTGTTATCGTCTTTAAATAAGAGCCAAAACCAATAACGATTATATAATGCAACTTTTTCGAGGTTTCTAGCATGAGGACCCCGTTACTATTTTTTTATGGAGGCCATAGTTGCACGTACTCTGTGAAAATTTCTACTTTCTACCTGTTACGGTTGAAGCTGTAGAGCCCTGTGACAGTCGGACTCACAGAGAGACAGCAGAGGCTTAGTAATAGGGTCCCGTTTGATATCGTTCGGGTACAGAATCCTAAAACGTCATCTGAACAACTATCCTCACCTCATGTAATTCCAAAATACCGAAAAACACATCGGCACCATTCAACAAACCGCGGTGACACTTCGTACCACGCGACCGGCTGAAATGTCCTTGGACTTGACACCGGAAGTAGAAGCTTCCGCTTTCAGGACCCTTGCTGCTATACGCAACATCTTGTGAACAAAAAACATAAAACTGTCAATGGGAATGGAATGGCAAGTTATATTTTAGGATTTTTACGAGCGGTGGTTCAGTCGGTAGGACTGGGGTTACCAGAAGACAGGAATGTTCCTGACATGCGAGGAATTTTGTCCCTCTGTCGGGGTATCAAGAAAAAACAGGATTCGTCAGCAATTTTTAAAAGATAATTTTTTATATGCTTCCATCCATCCATCCATCAGCCTGTTCCGTCCACTGCTGGACATAGGCCTTTCCAGGATTTCGCCACTCTTGGCGGTCCTCCTGGAAGAAATGCCCATACTCACACACGCTGGGCAGGCGGGTTGTGAGCGCGGTGCCGAAACCTTTGCACTAGTGACGCCGCTGCCCGTCACTAGTCTGTTTTATATAAGGCCCGGCAATTGGGGATGGATATACCGCCATCCGTCGGGCCCAGGCAATGGTGGGCCGCCTTGTTTTGCCTGAGAGCTGTTCTCTTACTCTCCCCCGAATAACTTCGGGAGGATTTGCGAGTAAGATGGTGGTACCTCCACAGTCGAGCCCGGCATCAGCTCTACCACCTAATAGATAAATTATATGCTTAAATTTTATATTTATTGAGTTACCTTGTGCTGTAACAAAAAACTGTTTGAAAATCTTACGAAAATTGTCAAAATATTAATTGAATTATTTGGGACTAGCCTTTGTCCGCAGCTCCGCCCCTATTAGCCTATGTGTTAACAAGGGTCACTACGATTTTAATAAAAAAAAATTGCATCAAAATCCGTTGTGCGGTTCCGACAGGCTGACAAACAGACAAAAATTAAAAATAAATTTGGTTTTGGCCTCAGTTTATTGTTACCCTAGGTAGATACTCTATATCAGATATGCTTGTGGCAAATGGCTGAGGCAGGCATCGGCGAGATTTACCTGCACGCCATGATTAACATCTATTTGTGACAAAAGTACGGCTCTAGGTAATAAATAAGTCACCCCCAAAGCCCCCAATAACATGGTAAAATTATATAAGTACTTAATATGTAAATAACAATAGTGTGACGAAAAAATCTTCTGTGAAAAGTGTGTGTTGGTACCTTTGATTCTGACAGCCCATAGATATACCAATAGAGAACAGACATAATATTTTTGCAAGTTACTGTGAAGAGCGTATAGTTTTCTTGACATTATTTCCATAATCAAACATACACGGATAGTAGACGTAAAGCAGACCTACTTTCCTTATCTTGCTTAGTTGCTGCGCCATTTTATACTTTTCTTCTTATTTTACATGTATATGATTAGTTTAAAATTTTGTTTTATGATTTTGCTTATTATTTTTATAGTTGAGCGAGGTAGCAATGTCCAATTTTTGTTTCTTACATATTAGAAAAAAAATTAATAGATGATAGAGTATCCCTAAAAGAACACATAACATCGAAAAAAAATTTTTTGCGCATATTTTTTATATTTTTCCATAGAAATTTTGTCAGCTGATTATACCACTTTGTACAAAAAAGTGAAAAAATTATTTAACCAAAAAGATTTTCTTTTCCTGGAATTTGATCAGTTAACGATACATGATCTACTCTAGAATTATTTTCACTTATTATTGTAGGACCTTACATATATCAGCCTTTTTGCTATTGTTATGTCTTAATTCGTATGCTTCAATTCAATCGATAAAAATGAGCCAATCACAGCAATGGACATTTATTTATTATTAGTAAATTATTGTTTATTAACAAATATGTATTTAATGTTTTTCTAATTGTTTTCGCTTGATGACGTCGATAAATCGATGAAACGATGAAACCGGTAGCGTGATCGTTCTTAACAAGTATCTAAGTATACAAGTAGTTTAATTTTTTCTAATAGATTAATAAATGTAATTTTCTTAAGAAAACAAGTTAATGACTTTTATTTGGTAGTTTATATTTTTATTAATGAACACACGGAAATAATAAAAAATTAAATGTGCTACTTATATTTTTGTATTATAGTTAAAATGTTCCATCAAGAAGTGACATACAGCATCAATCACAAATATATAATTTGAAGACTCCACGAGAAAACAAAAATGAATGTCAAATAAAATTAAAGCTGGTTTATTGTTTCATACGAAATCAAATAAAGGCAGAAAAATATGAGCATCATTAAAATATCAAGACTTTAAAATGAAATAGGCAAATAAATATGAAGGTCAGCATAAAAAAGATAAATGTTTGTCTATGGTCTGGCAATTGGACGTTTCGAATTCTAAATGTTATTTTATTGTTTGGTTATTCATTATTATTATTACAATAAAAACTATATAATAATAGTCCAGTAACTGAGACGGCAAAAGTTTAATGAGTGGTGGGACAGCACCGATTTAAAAAATCTTTCTTCTCCATGTTCTGTAGACCCCAAAAATATTGAACCTTGCTCCTCCAATAATGAAAAAAATTGGGGGTTTGACCCCTCCCCCCCAAATAGCAGTCATACAAAATGTATACTATGTATTTGAAAAATTCCTTCTTTCACGTATTCCCTGGGCCGCCAGGAACATTCGTCAGCATTGACCACTCCATTACCTCCGAAAATGAGAAAGGATAGTTTGAAATCCCCCAAAGTGCCACAGATAGTAGTTAACCTTTTCAAAAATGTTAAACTTTTGTTTCGCCACGGAAATGGGGTCTAGGTGGATTTTTGGGTCGTTGATCACGAATCCGAGGTCGAAGTTAAGAAATACCGTATTCCAGTATGGAGTTCGTGCCATTTTTCGGATGAAAACTACTTTTCGGGCGGAAATTTAAATAAGAATATTTTGATACGAATATGTGCTCTAGGATTAATTAGGACCTCATATTCTTGATCAGCGACCCAAAAAAACTTCTTATAATCCATTTCCGAGGCCAAATAATAATTTTAGTGTTTTTACAACAGTTGCTTTTTGGGTTCACTTTGGGGGGATTAAAACCCCCCTAACTTTCTCATTTTACGAGGCAATGCAGGGATTAATGGTGATGAATGTTCCTGTAGGTCTACGGAACACGTGAAAGAAGGAATTTTTCAAATAGTGTATTTTAATGACTGCCACTTTTTTGGGGTCAACTCCCCCCTAAGTTTCTCATTTTCGGAGGTAATTCACAGGTTAATGAATGTTTCTGTGGGTCTTATGCTAGCCTGCCAAAAGGACATCTGGTTGATGACAATGAAGACAGCTGTTAAGATACTCTGACATTCATCCTCAAGTATGTGACTATCGTCTTTCTTTGCTTTGATTTTTTTCCTTTTGGTTTTGTTTTTTTTTTTACTTATAAATATAATAATATAATAACATTTTTTTATTTCAATGTTATTATTGTATATTATTGCTTAAATACGTTATTTCGTTATAACAATTTACTTACAGGTATGTGGTCCAAAGGTATGTCTTGCAAAACTAAAATGGTTTAATGGACATTCATTTTTTTTCGCGTGGAGTCTTCATTTGTAATTTAAATAAATTATTCTCTTCCGATTTCAAATTTAAGAATTCAAAGCTAAGTAGTGTTTAATTACAAATTTTAGTAGTGTGAACTGGTTGAAATAGCGAGATTTTCTTTGTTAAAAACTGGCCCTCAATCCCACTGGCACTCAATCCTTATAAATGCGAAAGTTTGGATGGATGGATGGATGTTTGTTACTTTTTCACGCCTTATCTACCGAACCGATTAATCTGAAATTTTGCATACATGTAGTTCTAGACCTGTAATAGGACATAGGCTACTTTTTATCTCATAAATCTGTTCCCATTGGATGACAATGGGGGTGTCAAGTTTCTACAGAAAAGTGATGTGTAACTCTTTCACGCCGCACCTATTGAACTGATTGGCCTGACACTTTGCACAATGTAGTTCTAAACCTGAAATAGGAAAAAGGCTACTTTTTATTCCATAAATCAGTTCCCATAGGATGGCAATGGGATGTCACAAAATCTAATTCAACGCGAGTGAAGCCGCGGGCAAAAACTAGTATATCTATAAATGTTTTAATCAACATTGGTTACCTAGGAACTAATTCTTACTATTCTTAAAAGTGGTTGACCCCCGCTCTGCTAGCGTGTGCCAAATGAACTCCCATAGCTGTCTCCTTTGTAAATTATAGGCGGCTCCTTCGCATACAAACTTTTTTGTTTTGCATTACAAGTATCCCTGAAATATGGTTCGATTCAATATGCTAACTGTGTGGCTATTACGTAATGGTATTGAATTAACCTGTCACGCAATCCACAGGTTTGTCCTCTATAAGGACTTGGAAAGAAATATCGGATACCTACGTAGCGAAGCTTCGTGGCATTGCCCGAAAACGGCTCGGCCGATAGGATTGTAATGTGCATGTAGGTGAAGAATCCTGGGATTAAAAGAAAAAAAATATATAATGGCGTCGCATGTTTTAAAAGCTTTGGAAGTTCGTGCGGTTGTCTAATGAAGCATGAACTTGACAGACTTTTTCAATGTCTCTCTATATTTAATTTTACACCTTTTCTCAATAAATAGTTATTACAAGCATAGGTGTTATGGTGTTTCCCCAACATGCTGGTATGTTCAATAGTAGATCAAATTCACAATTTAAATTAAAGGACTAAAAAAGGTTACCGAGGTACCAAAGGTTCCAAAGACCTTCATATTTTTCTTTTGTCTTAGTATAAAATAGTAGAAATCATGCATTGACTCTCTTGTTTGATGTCTCAGTTAGTTGTAAATGCGAAGAGTTATTAAAATCTCATTGAGTAGTTTTTTTCGATCACCAAATTGGTTTGTCCCTATCATCAATTATGTAGAACGTGCGTGATATTAGTTAATCAAACTTAGATAAGCGCTATTCAGCTAAAATGTTTATTATTGGTAAATGTTTTGTAGAAGAATACAACGAATAGTAAAGTCGCATAATTCTTTCGACCAACTTAAATTGACCCTTACGATCTGTTAAACCCTATTTACCTTATGTATCCAAAGGGTCTCATTAAGTTGGTCTATATTTCTTGTTGAATCAATTAAATATTGGTAATTTTCAGACTTTTTCCAGGATTTGTGCTGTAACATCCAATTGTGATATGATTTTCAAGTTCCTAAGTCAACTGGAGGTACCCTATAGGTTTACATGATGAGCCAATTTGTATGAAATTGATAACGTAAACGGCAGTAACTTTTTTGGCGTTACATAAGTTAAGAGCCTGATTTTTTTAACAGCACTAAGGGTACGTAGGTTTCTGTAGGAGGTATTAGTTTGACCTTTATATCTCTAACGGAGCCCAAGAAAAAGGGTCATGAACTCACGACAGACGGACAGACAAACAACAAAGTGGTCTTGTGTTTTTTTTTTATTTTTAAGTTTGGAACCCTAAAAACAATCTTACGCAATATTCTTATGGATGTGCCAACAAATTATCAAATTGTATATCCTTTCAATAACTTCATGCAAATTATCGGATAGCTAGGATAAGTTTGAGGATTAGCTGCAACCATGCATGTCGACGAGAGAACGAAAACCATCTTAACTGACACAACTCGAATTCCGTGTAGGACAATCTGGAGATGAAAATTTCATAAAAATTATATGATTTTACAAGTAGTTAGTACTTTAATGGAAAAGTAAGGCTTACATAAACAAATTTGTAAAAGAAGATTTCCGAAAAATAAACGGTAGTTGATTTATTGACGCTCAAGATCCCTTTTCCTTCTTAATTTCCTAAACCAAAGCTTATTTTCAAAGTGTTGCAATTTATTTTAACTGATCCTGCAAATTAATTATACACAAATTCTTGTACTTTTATTCCACAAACATTTATTTTTATTTTAACTTAGACTACCGGTTTCGTATATCGGGCCATTTAATAGTAGCTTAAAACATATAATTTTCTTCAAAAAACCAGTTAATGGCTTTTACTTGTTAGTTTTTATTTTTACTAATGAACACAAAGAAACACTATAAAGTAAAGTGCGCTATACTTCGACCCCTCAGTGGGGTCGTCATCGGGCGAATGGAAAATAAAATCATGACATTTATATTTCTGTATAATTTATTGAAGATGATATTCCATCAAGAACCATCAATCGAATCTATCGAATAACACGCGTTCGGTTTATCAATTAATTTGAGTTCTCAGCAATGTATTGTATTAATTTAGGCGTTTTATCTGTTCAGCAACCTTACACTCAAAGTCGTTTATTTTCTCGTGGTCGTGATACATTAAAAAAATAGTTTTATTTACAATTATCAATACAGTACCTTCCCTACATTTATTTAACGTGCGCAGATGATTAAAAGAATGTGAAAATGGTGGTTTTTGGTCTGTATGATATCCATCTTTACATCTCTTACACAACTAAAAATTTTGTAAATATATTTTAACGTGGCTACCACACTTTATCATATTTTGACACGTCTAAAACTCGGTAACATCTACTGTCAACGACGCCAAAAAGCCTGCATCCATTTTACTCACACTTTCGATCCCTTTCTTTATCTTCGTTACCATTCAAAGGTTTTATTTACTTTACCACATCCTTATCACTCCTACAGATAAGAACTTTATCAGTAAATGTAGGACCGTCGTAGGGGCTATAGCCCAGCGGAAATACTAATAAAATCAATAAAAATATCATTTCATTTTCGAGTCAAGTTTTGTTTTATACATTGGTTCTATTGTATCGGTATTTACTAAGTGTACACTTTTCTAACAGATATTGGTCGAGGACTAGATATTTGTAACTAACGTGAATAACTAAAAGGTAAAAAGGACGAATCACTTTTGTAAACGTTCAAAGACGATAGTAAAGCATGCTTTATGATTTTATAACAATTTATTTTATTAAAAAATAATTTACAGAATTCAAAAAACGGTAATCGAACCTTGATACTAAGCATTATTGAGCCTTCAGTGTGAATTTGGCTGTGTATTTATGTCACCTTGAACACACCGTGAAACTGTAAAATCTGGTAGTTTATAAAAACACTAGACCTTTATTAGGTTATTGTTTACAAACTACCTAACAAAAACAATTATAATGTCACTAAAGAAATTATAACATCACTGCTTTAACAATAACACTGCGACATAGATAATAATCACAATTACAATATGCTTTTAGACTTTTAAACGCTGAAGTAGTCGATATCCGTTATTGAATGGGTAAAACATTACTAATATTGAACAAAAGCACTAAAATTGGCATCAATTATACTAAAATGTATTATTTATGTATGACGTCAAGTCAATAAATTGCTAGCATCTGAAACCAAACAGGTTCAAAACTTTTAATATTCTGTAAAATTAAAAAATATATATATATTTGGACGAGCAAATGAAATAGAAAATTGAAATATCCACACAAATTAAAGATTACAGGTGATTTTTGTATTTTTGAAAGGAAATTGTTCAGAAAAATACTTGGTTTCACTTTCAGTAATAGCTAGCAATCTATTTACATATGTCATAGAACTTGGCCAGGGGATCGTGCCTCAACTTTTCCTGATACGGGGATGAAAAAACTATATTCTGTCTTTTTTTTTTTAAATTACATTGGTAGCCAAAAACACATCAGTGCATTTTCAATCGGCAGGTTACTGCGATTGAGTTGAGGGTACGGTAGTAACTAATCTGTGATGACGGCGTCGTCGTCCTAAGGATTCTTGGTGAGTCAACGTTAGAGTTTGACTAGGGAAGTGCCTGGACTTTACCTGACACGGGTATAGAAAAATGATTTTTCATAAAATTATGCACCGACGTGTTTTCGGAAATTATGGCACAATATACTAGTACATATTCTTATCAACGGTGAGAACTATCAAAAACACTGAGATCAACCTGCAGATGCCCTAAAATGTTTATTTGTACTCTCACCCCCTGAGCTTTGCTATTGCTAAAACGATTGTTAACGGATCCCATTCACCGTTCTATTATCGGAAACACCTCTGACAACCCCTTGGAGATATGCCGTGACGATATGTTTTTGTCATAATGAAAACTAATGCAGAAGGCAAAATTAATAAAATAAATATATATATATTTATTTTATTACGAACTGTCATGCATGAGCCACAGCTCTAAGTTAGTTATCTGCACATGAAAGTAACTCTGTATAATTTACAGACCTGATATAATTTTCATGGAAACAATCGATAACTACAATTCTAGAATTACAGTTTCCATTCAACGCTGGATACCTAATTATCACATTCCTCACTTATAAATCATTGAAGCCTTTGATGATTTTTCCGTAATTTGAATCCGATTTTCTTGTTTGTTTGCTACGGAAGGTTCTGCCTCATGAATGATTGAACAGTCGTTCGTGTACGATAATTATTGCATACGGGTAGAGGCCTAATGCTTGCGCATTAAGAATTCAAGCTGCACAATTATGGTGGTACATACTATCTCAGAAAGATCTGCAGGCTCACTTTTAACCCGTATTGCAATGAACATGAGCGTGATAAGTGAGTTAGCGGTAACATCCTCGACGGTACACGTGAAGGCTGCACTACAATGCTTCACGCTGTCTTACCCCCTAAGGGAGATGGCGATATTCCTATGTCACCTGGCCTTATTCCTATGTGTATTACCAATGACACGAACTTATATGGAACTTACTGTTTTTTAGAGTTCCGTACCTCAAGAGGAAAAAACGGACCCTTAAAGGATCACTTTGTTGTCCGTCTGTCCGGCCGTCTGTCTGTCAAGACCCTTTATCTTGGGAACGCGTGGAGGTATCGAGTTGAAATTAAAACCATATAATAAAGTCTACAGTCCCTCGAAGCTGTGAAAAAATCAAACTTCTCAGTTAACGTAATAAAAGATACGGCCGTTTACGCCGCAAAAAACGTAAATTTCGACACTCTCAAGGGAATCAGAATTTATAGGGTATTTTCCGTTGATCTAGAACTATGAAATTTGGCAAGTAATACCATCTTATACTACAAGTATAGGGAAAAATCTAAAAACATCGTAATTGAATCATAAAAAATATAGTTTTTAACGGAACCCTCGGTGGGCGAGTCCGATTCGCACATATTCGGTTTTTATAGACCACAATCACTTTCAAATTATTATTATCCATTATAATATCGTCTGTACATAGTTGGCTTAATGTATCTAAAGATAACAAATATGCTTTCTTAATCTTCGGAATTTCGACGCCACTGTTATAGCCAAAATAAACTATTTCTTCAAACAGTTTTACAAGATAAGGGAAGATAAGATAATTTCAGTTTCATTACGGGTAATACGGAACCACGGCTTTCATTTACGATGATTTAACTAAGAGTAAACCAGATAAATCTATTCGTATACTAATAATAAATAAGTAAAAAAGTCGTGTCTGTACATTGAATATATTTGCGAATTTTTTAAATGAAACGGATTCTTAATAGTATTGTACAAATACTGAGGGCTAAACCATTAATCTCTTGAATTGTTGTATCTGTGTCTCTCTGTATGTATGTTCCGTTTCAACTCAAGAACCATTCAACGGATCTGGATGCAGTTTTTTAAATGTCATCGTTGTGACCCGGTCAACACATATACTATAGAGGCTGTTCATGAAATAACGCCCAAGCCGAAAAAGGGGCAATGATTTAACAAACGCGAGCGAAGGCGTGCGGAGGCTATATGAAATATAATGAAATTAAACTTATTTTTGGACGAATGTGTCATATTATAAAGCACAGAATCTTGAATTCGTTACGCGAAGAAACTAACAGTGCGTGAAAAATCGGATTGCACAAGTTTCTGAATTATTCATTCTGTAATTAAATTTTTGAACGATGAATTCTTTCTTGTGTAGTTTCAGAACGTGTCGCAGATAATAGAATTTGCGCATTTATCATCAGTTTGAACAGTTGTTTGTTGGCAAGATTTCTGCGTAACGAATGGGTATGTTATCGTCATCTAATTATCCGGATTATGGTCGAATAGCCGTAAACTCGACGGTTTATGGCGGTCTGCCACTGCACTGCCATCATCCTAAATACTCGTAAGAATATTGTGCAATGTTCGATCGTAATCCAAACTAAACAGTGTTTTCAGTTCTGTTTACAACTCCTAAAGTTAACGAGTTGGCGGCGCCTTCTGTTTAAACGTCTGTGTGTAGGAAAATTTGTTTGTTTTTGTTTGATTTTCATGTCTTTTTTCATTAATCAAAAAAGAAAGAAATCAAATCTTGTATATTTAATTTTCGATCAACTATAGTAGTACGTACGTATAATACTCCACATACACAGTCTCCCAAAGGCTTATATTGAGACTTCAGCCTCTACTACGATTCAGAATACCTACCTACACATAGGTACTGGCAAAAGACACTATAGGCAATAAATTAAATATTTTATCTCTAAATTCCTGTCAGCTAGGTGCTGCTAGATTCCTTTGGAGGACAACGATACCGAGCACAAATTATGAATATTTCTGAGACTCTGAGACTGTTGAAGAGCTAAATACCATTCTCAGAAGGCCAAAAAACCTTTTCCTTCGGCAAAAACACCTCGTACAGGCAGGTACCTACTTATTTCAGTTTTTATAAAGCTGTTTTTTGTCGACAAAGGTGAATGACTGCGAGCAATCTTGATAAAAAGTTGTTGTCTGTGACAATCAGTTTATTTGTAAGAATACTATTACCTCTATTAATATATTCTACAAGTTATGAACACTAATTTACTAGAGAAATCGACTACATTTTGCCATCTTCGGGCGCACTATGCAGCTCCGTACCACAGATTATTAAAATTAATCCAATAAATAAGCCGGAAAATGTGGAAAAGTGGTGGAACAGCATTAATCTACAAAAATATTTCTTGTCCGTGTTCTGTAGACCCCCAGGAACATAATCCACATTAACCTTTGCATTACCTCCGAAAATGAGAAAGTTAGAGGGGTCTGACCCCCCAGATCATCGACCAGCGACCGAAAAAGAACCCTAGAATCCATTTCCAAGGCGAAATAATAATTTTAGTTTTTTTATGTCAGGGTCTTTTGGGACACTTTGAGGGATTTAAAACCCCTGACTTTCTCATTTTCTAAGGTAATGCAGGGGTCAATGCTGACCAATGTTCCTATGGGTCCAGGGAACAGGTGAAAAAATTTTTTTTCAAATATGTTGACTTTAATTTATTTAGCCAAATTGTTACTGAAGACTCGGTAAGTGCTCAGTAACAAGATTAAATGACCCTTTTTGTGAATTTCGTTAATTATACTTTTCGTGTTCCTTACAAATGCAAGCCCAGCCCCGAGTCAATTACGATGAGACGTCAAGATTTTATTTTGCGAAATTAGCAAAAACTATTATCGATCCGTGATACTGATCACTTACCAAGCCTCTAATACGAGTTTGGCTTTATAAATTAAAGTCACCTTATTATTTTTTTATGACAGCTACTTTTTGTAGGGTCAGACCCCCGTTACTTTTTATTTTCGGAGTTAATGTGTATTAATATTCCTACACCACTTTTCCACATTTGACACTTTTTTCCGGCTTATTCCCTGGACTAAATAGTTATTATATACCTTAGTATCTACTGACTAGGAGATGAACCCGTCGTCGCCATGGCCGAAAATCAGCCGATCATCATTATCATATCTTATACGAGAATTCACATTAATGTAATATTAGGCCATTTCACTTTCCCATGAAGAGATAATAAACATGCATCAACTTGGGAGCTTACAAGCGAGATTCTTAAAACAAATTTTGCGTTTCCGCAAAGTTTCCTCGTTCGTTTATACCTACCCAAGTAAATATAATACTTACATCGTTAGCAAGAAGGTACTACAGAAATTAAATAGTTTCTAGCAATGACGACGACATCATTAAGTACGCAGGCAATTTTCTTAATTGGCCATTGTAATTTGCTGCAAAACGTTGTTTTGCTTCCAAGTTCCAAAGCAGTAAATCCTAGAATGAGGTGTTATTTTATTAAAAAACATTTTGTATCGTTGACGGATGACGGATCCATACCATACCGTGAACCGAAATATATCTAACAAAAATATTTCCTGTTGTTTTTTATAATTAATTACTCTCAAGTATCCCAAATAAAATAAAGTTCAGAAGAGTATAACATATCTTTATTTGTATCGTTGGATGATTCACAATTTATGGTACGTTGGCTTATGAAAGAAATAAATGAAAAATCATTTGCAATTCAATGTTTCAAAGTAGCTTAATTATTCAATTTGCAAAATTAAATGACCCAATTTATGAACGGACGTGACACGGCTTTAGTTACAACCCTGGCTGGGTTGTATATTTTTATACATTTTTTTAACAAATAATTATATAGCTTTTGGTAAAATTATGATTATTACACAAAAATATATCATAATGAGATTATGTCGTGCGAGTTAAGTGCATATCCCCATAGCGGTTTCAAAGGTATTTCCAAGTGTAGACTGTCATTATACAGTCAAAAGTCGTTCACTTTTCACCGATAATATTACGTCACATAGATTATCGAAAAAAAAAATTAATTTAAAATATTGGTCTATTGACTGTTCGCCGTATAATTAGTACGGAACCCTAATTGTTCGAACCCGAGGCGCTGATGGCTGGTTTTTTATGTTTTTATTAATACTTAGCACACTCGTAAGCTACGAATAACAAAACCCCCAGTCCTTACTTGCAAATGTTTTCGTGTGTGCAATTTTAATGTTTCAGCTGCAAATCGGCATTTTTAAACGCTGTCCGACTAGAATGTTTATAGCCGTAGGTATTATTGACAAGACTTGAGGACTTAATGAGTCATGTAAGCTAAGCTATGTAAATATATTATTATATTATATGCATTAAATTAGTTTCCATTTTAGGCAACTTACTATTGGCCTGATTACGAGTATCCTTTTGAAGTTCTGCTAATATTATTGTTGTTGTTTTTATCTCTATTGGCAAACGTACGAAAAGCTTTCCTTCAGTGGGTTTTGTTTTCTCAGTGTCCTGTCTTCGCGTCGCCGTCACAAACAACGATATCTTCTGATCTCTATGTTGTGAATCTTACAGTCGTCCAATTTATCAGTACAATTTTTACATATTTCATCATAACCGTTCAAATGTAAAAAGGGAAAATCTTGAACCTATTCTTAAGCCACCACCAAAATAAAATCCCATACCTATCAAAAAATTATAATGATCACAAAATAAGAAAATGATACCCTAATATAGTATAGAGGACATGACGTAGGGAGGTACTATGTTTAGGTAAGCAATGTATACTCGGAGTCATTTACATTATTACAATAACAATAAAATGGGATGTAAATTAAAAAAATTAAAACTTAATGATTTAAATTTTGGTGTTTGTTTTATAATTTTGTATATAAAAAGTATTTTTTAGTCTGTTAAACATATTAAGCCAATAATAATTTGAGTGAGATATGAGATAACTAATTGAAGATAATTTAAAGTAATTAGGTTGCATAATTAAAATAGCTGGAGTTATCATATCAGTTAGCCATGCATTAGCTAAATCATAAAAAAATGTATAAATGAATATCATTCTTTGCTTTTTTCAAATAATTTAATAAATGTAACTAACTTAAAAAACTAAATTATCCTCAAAATATTATAAAAAAGCAATACTAAATAAATAAATAAAATTTCTACAAATAAAAAGCCCGATCCAAATCGCTGCTCCGAGGCAAGTAATTTCTTTAAATTGATTCTGCGCTTCGGACAACGCGTTTATTCTTAGCACACAGTTTGTAGACATCCATCCATCCATCAGCCTGTTTCATCAACTGCTGGACATAGGCCTTTCCAGGATTGTGCCACTCCTGGCGGTCCTCCTGGAAGAAATGCCCATACTCACACACACTGGGCAGGTGGGTTGGTGAGTGCGGTGCCGAAACCGTTGCACCAGTGACGCCGCTGCCCGTCACCAGTCTGTTTTATATAAGGATATACCGCCATCCATCGATCCCAGGCAATGGTGGGCCGCCTGGTTTTGCCTGAGAGCTGTTCTCTTACTTTCCTCCGAATAACTTCGGGAGGATCTCCGAGTAAGATGGTGGTACCTTCACAGTCGAGCCCGGCATCAGCTCTACCACCTACATAAACCGTTTGTAGACATACCTAATACGAATTTGGAGGCTATAATGTAAATAGGATGCTGAGTCACAATCCACTTGCTTGTTGTAATATTTTTTAAATAGTAATTTTTAGATGAGATGCCCATAGTTGATAAATCAGTGAATAAGTCCGCCTGCGTAGGGAAACCATTTTTTTTTACTATTTTCTGTTTTAGTTTATAGTATTGTTCTATAATCTGATTAAATTGAAAATTTGTATGCATGGCTTTAAGTAAGAGCCAAAACAAATAACGTTAAAATAATGCAACTTTTTCGAGGTTTCTTGTGACCCCCCATAAATTTATAATTTCCGTGTATTTTATTTTTTGTCGTGGTACAGACGATAGTAACACGTATTCTGTGAAAATTTCAACTTTCTGTCTACCATTGAAGCTGTAGACCACCTGTGACAGACACACAGCGCAGAGGCTTAGTAATGGTCCCGTTTGGTACCCTTCGGATTCGGAATTCTAAAAATGCTATTTATTAGAAGATTGGTCAATTAGCACCCTAATATTACTACTACCACACCCGTAGTCGAACCCTAACGAGTTTTTTGAACCTAAAAACATTTTAACCACACGTGACACTATGTACAGTGGAGACCGCATCAAGTTAGACACTTCGGACTTTGTACCTATCTTATATTCTTCTCTGTAGGGGCTAATGTCGTACTGCAGGTGTATAGCTTGATGTGGTCTCCACTGTACATGATTGCCATCAATGTTTACACGGTCATGGAAGGTACATAGGTAAGTAAAGGCTAATGTGTTCGACGTGTCAACTTTCTTGTTTGTAGACAAGAACATCATAAAAATATATAATTTGGGATAGTTATTATGTTTTTTTGTCATCTATCAGACAGTGAAGGTCAGTATACTGTTGAACCTTTGATTTCTTTTCGAAGGGAATGTTGGTTGTTAATGTATATTTGTATATTAATAATGTATACAGATGCATATAGATATAATTACTTGAAAGGCAAACGACCACCGCTCGCTGCGTTGTGGAATTCAGAATTATTGAAATAAGGCCATGTTTTATGGATTCTATAGACTATAGCACGTATAGTGCGCGACCCGGGCGGGAGTGCGGGCGAGTACATACATCGCCGCCTCAGATCTAAGGTGGCATAAATCGAAATTTTCAGTAATTTAGTTTTACTCATAAAACGCACTAAAATAGTGGTCCGCATCGGTACTAGTCTCACACCCGATAGAGAAGCATGACTTTGTGTCTCTTTCACACTTGTGAATTTTCGCTTTTTGCTTAGAAATAAACTGATGCCAGTTAGTATTAGTATTGTGCCTGTATTTGCAAATTTGAGTCGCGCTTTTTATGTCCTATCTCGAAATGTGTCCTTTTATGACTAAAAGTTATCTGTTTTTGTAATAGTGGCTTCTTATTACAAAAAACGCGTGTAATTTTAAGTTTTTTTTATTTTATTAGTTCATTTTATCGTTAATTTTGTGTGATTTTTTGCTGAATTTACTTGATTTCTGCCTTACTTTGACTAAAAGTATCAAACTAAAGTTGTGTAAGATGGGATTTGATTTTTAAAATCTATCATTTTACTTTATTAAACAATATCCATGTACATTTATACCAAATTGTATTCAAAAAAAGATATACATTATAACTAGCCGAGCAGATTTTAGGCATGCCTTACAAATATTGGTAATACCATTTGATACCATAGAGCTGTTGAAACATAAATTGCCGTTTCCCAAAAAACATTAATTTTGAGTTATGCCATCTTATTTCTGAGGCGGCGTCAGTATGAAACGGCCCGCACTCCCGCCTGTCGCGAAATATAGTTTTGCCTGCGGCTTCGCGTTGATTTAGTAATGGATAGTCCTACATAGAATCCTTTTGTATTATTGGACCAGTAGTACGTATAGTACGTATTTTAATTTGACTTTTGGTTCTCATGAGAATTATTTTATATGTCTGACCCTGCCTGTATCCCTAGGGAACTGCCAGTTTCCAGCGAACAAACTTTAGCTTATGTTCAAACCATTTCGAACCATTCAAAGTACAACAGTGATATAATTCAACGAATTAAAAACCGAGGCAGGAACTGTCTGTTCCGCCCACTTTCCCAAAGCAAATTTTAAAATGTCAAAAGACAAATAAAACGAATTTAATGAATGGCTGTCCCTAGGAAACTTACAAACATCTTCTCTTTATAATATTAGTGTAGATAGTGTACATGTATAGGTAGATTGTGAGAATTTTTTCAAGTTTATCTTAACGAGTAAAAATAGATTTTCATACATTTGTTTTTCCTCTATGGCAGAAATGGATTTTCATCAATTTATTTTTAGAGTACAAGAGGCTCTTCCCGTGTTTGCTTATCAAAAGAAAAGCGACCATTACCAAGCATGTTTGAGAAATGTTCTTTTCATTGTCGCTCGTGTGTTTTATGGTTTAATTGAAAGGTACTTATTTACACTTGCTATAAAATACATATTTTATCAAGTGTACAATTTAACATTAAAATGTTTTAACATTTCAATAATCCAAAACTACAATAAGTATAATAATGATTGACAAAATTAAATAACAAATGACTTTACTTGCTGTTTGTAAATTATTTTTTGCACAAATCGTTGCTATGCCTAAGGAATTTTATGTAACAAATATTTTACAAGATGTTTATACATTGGCTTAGTAATATAACTCAACACCGAGGTAGAGTTGTACCAAATGTTGTCCTAACAAATTACCATCTTGTTACATTTAAGTTGACTTAATCAAAAACAAATAGAGGATACTTCTCATGTTATATATCTGCTCTCCGCGTGGTATTTACCGGTATTATATTTAGTTATGTTGTCTTTTTTACATTAGATATAATATGTACCTACTATATTCCCAATAAATGATTTGTTTAATTTGATTTGGTATAAGGAAACTAGTGGCCAGGTTACATAGGCTCTACAGCTCCGGAGATTTTATAATGAGTGAATGACCAATATTTCTATTTACACATTAAAATATCTACAATAAATAAAAACACGGAACATGAGTACAAATTATTCTGTTATAAAACATGCAATGAAATTTCCCATTCAATAAAGGTAATCAAAACTGAATATCGGATTGGCCTGAATTTTGGCCGAGCTCGTGTCCATTATATCGTAGGAAATTCCCAATGCAAAAGTGAAGGCTGCTTCGAAGAAATGGCTGGCAACGTTTGGGTTATTTTATCGTATTATACTAAACCGTAAAGCATTATTAGATGTTAGTAACTTTATCCTTATATCGTAAAATTTGTTATGTTTTTTAAAGGAACTGGAATATTGGAATTGGAACTGCCGGTGTCTTTCAATGTTTCCAGACGTCTCTAGTCCCTGCGTGGGACACGATATACCCTTTCTAAATGACTAAACAAACTCAAAAGTACGTTTTTTTTCATTGTCCACAGCATTTGTAAACTTGACGTATCTACAATTGCCACTTGCCTATTAAGGCACTTAGCCACGCCACCGTTTTAGTACAAAATTTGATAACCCGTTTCTCTGTTGTGTTTCGTTATACACCAAAGTTTAAGACCTCTATCATCTGGTACTGATATTTTAAAAGGCACTGTTTTGCCATAATTTTGAATATTGATTTTATTTTAAAGATATCAAGGTGGATAGATTTACATACAAAGTTGTTTTCTTGCCCTAAATTATAACTATACCAAAATTTTACATTTCAGCCAAATAGTGTCCTCGTGTATTACTATAGAGTTCTTAAACTTTAGTCTATGATGAAAAACAACAGAGAAACGGATTATCAAATTTTGTACTAAAACAGTGGCATGCCTATGCGCCTTAACAAGGGCTATATTTGTGACAAGCAGTGCGTGCTTACACTAATTAGTATAATTTGTGTCCGGTCCACAAACACAGCCTCATTTCCTTATTACCCCTTCCTCTAGACTATAGTAGCATTTCAAACCTTTTTGTTATCAAGCTCATCAACAAACCCGCAGGGACTCATGCCTAGTAGTCCAGTCATTACGTCGGAAAAATCGGGTTAGAAATGCAAATGAACCGAGAAAGCCAAATTTTGGATATTACGTGGGGGGTGGCTAGAAAAGCTTAAGTTCAAATTGTCGACCAAAAAAACCTTGTGGGTTTTCCGCCATCTTGAAAAAAGGGTTGAACTCAGTTTTTTTATCATAACTCGGTTCCCCGTTGGGATACGAAAATTTTTATAGAATACTTTTTTGTTGCTCTTTGTACGATCTACAATTAAGGTCCTATACATTTTTCACGTATCGACCATCGTTATCGAGATATCGATAAAAAAGCCACAAATTTTGGGAGAATTTTTTTTTTTCGCTATTTCCTTCTTTCTCGCGAAAAATATCGAAAAATGTTTCGAATAAAACTTGTAGAGCCTGTTCAGACCCACAAATCCGTTTTTTAATTTTCCATTTTCGAGAAAAATTACGACCTACAGCGCGCCGCAAAGTCGGCGCCAATGCGCCCGACGCCGGAATGTGCGTCGCGCCATGGCGGACGTGCGACGGTTGGAGTTTCGGCATGGGTCAGGTATAAAAGACCCTTTTTTGGCGTACGTGCCGGAACATCTGCTCCTTCTCGTAGAACATTCCAGTCAGTTGTCTCGAGTCTTTTGAAGCGAGCGTACGTGTTGAAAAATTTGTGTGAAAATGGGTGATTGTTTTATATGCAAAAAACCTCTCATTGAAAATGTTTATGTGGCTAAAAAGAGAGCTGTACAGACTCTTTTAGCGGCGAGCGTGAAAAGAGAACGTGTGGATCATCAGCAGATTTTACAAGATCTTGATTCCGTGAGTGTTCATAGTTCGTGCTACAAAAAATATGGCAACCAACGCGTAGCGTCCATTGCTTCTCGACGAAGCGAGTCTCCATCGCAAGAACTAGAACCCGATGAACAACTACAGGTCGTTCCCACTTTTGATTTTAAAAATCGATGCTTATTTTGTGGAGAAATATTTTGCGACGAATCAAGACTTCCAGTGCACAGACGGAAAAAAATTCATTCCGTGGTAGAAATATCAATGAATGAAAAAATTATGGGATACTTGTCTGGACGTGACGATGAATTTGCCACTTCCATCATCGAGCGTATTCATGGTATACCTGATCTCGTCGCAGTAGGAGCTCGATACCATAGAACGTGTATTTCTCACGTATATCATGCACTACCTGAGGAGAGGAATAAGAAAGGACGACCTACGGGGGACAAAGTAGACGAGGCGATGGAGGCAATTTACTCCTTTCTGAGAGAAAATTCCGACGAATGTCAATTTTCTATTAGCGAGTTAATGCGCCAAATAAATGGAGATTTCGTTCCGGACATCAAAACTGTTAAAAAACACTTGCAAGAGAAGTATGGAGACGACATTCTGATAATAGAAAAACAAGGGCGTGATTGCGTGGTGTGCTTCCGAAACACCGGCTTTAAAATTCTTTCGGAGAAATGGTACGAAGAAAAAAAAAGGATTATCACGAAGAAAGATTAAGAGTTATTCGCGAAGCTGCTGCGATAATTCGTGAGGACATTAGAGGTGTCGTTTACGATAAAAACAATTACCCCCCATCGGATGAATTCGTGAAAAATGTCGAAGCCACTGTTCCTGAATCGTTGCAAGTTTTTCTTGCCACAATGATAATAAAAGATAAACGTGGTGCATTGGAGCAATGGAAAAAAAAATGTACAGCGATAGCTCACTCCATAATAACAGCCGTACGTCCTCGTTCGTTTTTCTCTGCGCTGCAATTGGGTGTCGGGACTTTTCTTTACAAGAAATTCGGTTCAAAGAGTCTCATCAACATATTATCAGCAATGGGATTCAGTGCACCGTATCGAGAAATAACAATTTTCGAGAATTCATGCATTCATCGAGCTGAAAGTGAAATTCTGGAAAATTCGTTCAGTCAATTCGTATTTGACAATGCGGATTTTAACATCAACACCCTTGACGGTCATGGAACGTTCCATGCAATGGGAGGAATACATTGCGTGACTCCCTTCACAGCTATCCAGCGTGAGAAAAAAATTCCGCGTATTGTCGAAATAAAATCAGCTTCAGAAGTTGCACAATTGGGCATGGCTTAGAGGCTATCACTGTTGCCGATGTCGAAGCTCTTCGTCAACTTTCGGGCGACATTTTACCAACGATACCAGATTTAATTTGGCTTTACGGAAAATGGAGTTGCTCTGTTGGAATTCCAGGATGGAATGGCTTTATGGAGAGTATAACAGCCAATATGCACTATGAACGCTCAAAAGTTATCTGTCTTCCGTTTATCAACGCGCCGCCATCGAATTATGACACGATTCTCACATCGCTTCTCGAAGCTGTCGAGAATTCAAAGCGTTGCAGTCAAAAAACCACCCTCATCACATTTGATCAACCGTTGTACTGGAAAGCTCGCGACATCGTGGGAGCTGCTGACCCAACATCTGATTTAAAAAACGTCATAGTGAGACTTGGTGGATTTCATCTTCTGATGTCGTTTATGGGATCAACTGGCACGATTATGTCCGGTAGTGGGATTGAAGAGCTTTTCAAGCTCATTTATGCAGAAAATTGTGTCGAAAAAATTCTCGCCGGTCATGCATATGCGAGGGCTGTTCGCGCTCACATTTTGTCACACGCAGCTTTGACAAAAATTGTACTGGACTCGCTGGAATTAGACGAAAAGGAACGTGATGAACTAGACTACTATGCGGAAGATGTTTTCAATCGACCTACCATCATGACTGCCGCTGACAACAATGTAGTGAAAAGCATACACGACAAATTCGCAAAAGGATTGGTAGCCATCGAGAGCAGAGGTCCTACGGCAAAGCTATGGATACAGTACCATCGTATGGTTTCTCTAGTGAAGAACTTCCTGGAAGCAGAAAGATCCGGTAATTGGGAACTTCATCTCGATACAAAGTCTGCTCATTTATACCTACAAGATATGCGAGCTCTGAGTGAACAAATACCCATCGACGATTATGTCAAGTTCACTAGACGTGGCTATTTTACGATTCGTCGCTCGGAAAAATTTTGGTCTGGAATTATGTCAGACATGACGATAGAGCAGACTCTTATGCGATCCATGAAGACAACAGGAGGACTGACTCAGGGACGAGGAATTACAGACAGCACAATAGCATCGTGGACTTTGGGCATGGTTCAACTTCAAAACATTTGCGAACAAATCGAAAATTTTTCCGGAGTATCTTGCTCTACAACCGAACAGCACGTCGACATGAGACCCTCGCGAATTGCTCGAGACAATTGTGACGTTGAGAAATTGGACATGTGGCTCGCAGGTCATAATCCGTTCCCAGAGAAAAAAGAATTGATGTCCATCGGCACAGGAGTTATGGCAAACGAGAACATAAATTGTCATCGTGCATACGAAATTGGTCGCGACATGATGACTAAAATCATAGGAGCGAATTTTGGGTCTTTGTCATTCAGAAGGAAGGATAAAGTGCTCTCTTTATCGGCAGTAAATACCAGCATTACAATCGACGAGTCACCAGTTCCGATCGATCCATTGTTGCTTTTTCAAAGAATGTGCATAACGAAGAATTCCGAGACTGACCTGAAAAAATTTCTAGCATACGAGCTCGCTCCGTTTCCATTGTCATTGTTCACCGAAGAAGGAATGCGAAAAGGAACAAAATCGCTGTTATACAATGCCTTTGAACCATTGACAGAAAATGTACAACTTGGTGACAGACATCATTACGTAATCGACGGTGGTTTCCTTCTGCACAAGGTTGTGTGGGGTCGAATTGAGACGTTTGATCTCATCTGTAAGAAATATGTCACATACGTACAACAACATTTTGGAGAAAGTGTGACAATTGTATTCGACGGTTATCCGACTGACATGAGACTCGCAGGAACCAAAACTTCGGAAAGAGCACGACGTTCAAGGAAGAACCAATCACCAGAGTTCACGTTTGATGAAACTACCACTCCGAAAGTGAGCCAGGAGAAGTTTCTTGCAAGGGACCAAAATAAAAACAATTTAATACAAATGCTTCGCCGTTATTTTACAAATACCGGAATAAAAGTCGAGCAGGCTTTTGAGGATGCTGACACTGTCATTGTAACCACAGCAATTAGAGAAGCATCGTGTCATGACTCTGTGGAAATCGTCGGCGAAGATATCGACCTTTTGGTTTTAATTTGCGGACTTGCACAGGACAAAAAAAATATTTTTCTTCGCAAACCAGCTAAAGGCAAAACACCGGCAAAACTGTACTCTCCGGATAGTTTCAAGCATGATAAGTCTGTTCTGGAGAACATTCTTTTCATCCATGCGTTCAGCGGTTGTGACACCACATCGTCTTTTTATAATATTGGAAAGTCGAAATTCATCAGCACCCTCGAGAAGAACCCGAACCTGCGGTCATCGGTAGAACTATTCAAGCAAGAAAAGGTCGATCCGGAGATGCTAGCTTGCGCAGGAAAGCTCTTCCTTATCGCTCTGTATGGTGGTCGTAAAGAGGACACGACGATGGATATTTTGCGATTCCACCGTTTTGCAAAATCTATGACGACAAATAAGACGAATAATCTTTCACTACTCCCACCAACAGAAAACGCAGTCCGCCAACACGTTTTCCGCACATATTTACAAGTACAAACGTGGCTCGGAATTTTTCAAGATCCTCAGGAATAGGGTTGGCGACAGACGAATTACGGGCTTGAGCCAATTTGCACCACAGCCGCACCCGCTTCACCTGAACTTTTAAAACTAATTTCGTGCAAATGTAAAGGAAAGTGTGGGGCTGCTTGTGGGTGCAGGAAAGCAGGAATTAGTTGCTCGGTTATTTGCCTGCACTGTAGTGGACAGACATGCGACAATGTCGCCAAAGTCGAGATATTACTCAATGACGATCACGATGATGAAGATTACGATTTTTCGACCGTCACAGCATCATTTCCTGCGATTGAAGAATTTACACGACTCGAAGAGTGTACCGAGGAGGAACTTCAACAGCAGCCAAGACCATCAAAACGAAGAAAAACGTGTGACAAAAATGACCACGTGTAATATTATTATTTTTGCTGCATAAACATTTTTTGATTAATAAATTTTTTTGTTTGATTTATAATTTGGCTGGTTTATTCATTTATTTTGTATAGCAATAAATCCCTTAACCAATAATTCCCTTAACCAATAATTCCCTTAAGCAATAATTCATCAATTTTTACGTTATGGATACAACCGTGCGAGCGGCTAAATCGAAACCGGGCACAGTCTTACTCACTTTGCGGCGCGCTGGAGGTCGTAATTTTTCTCGAAAATGGAAAATTAAAAAACGAATTTGTAGGTCTGAACAGGCTCTACAAGTTTTATTCGAAACATTTTTCGATATTTTTCGCGAGAAAGAAGGAAATAGCGAAAAAAAAAATTTCTCCCAAAATTTGTGGCTTTTTTTATCGATATCTCGATAACGATGGTCGATACGTGAAAAATGTATAGGACCTTAATTGTAGATCGTACAAAGAGCAACAAAAAAGTATTCTATAAAAATTTTCTTATCTCGACGGGGAACCGAGTTATGATAAAAAAACTGAGTTCAACCCTTTTTTCAAGATGGCGGAAAACCCACGAGGTTTTTTTGGTCGACAATTTGAACTTAAGCTTTTCTAGCCACCCCCCACGTTATATCCAAAATTTGGCTTTCTCGGTTCATTTGCATTTCCAAATGTATATAATGACTGGACTATAGCGGCCGGTGAAAATTTAAATCGACCACCGACAAAATGAATGCTATCAGATTTACGCATTCAGCCGTCTATGACGAGAAGTTGTTAAGTTTATAGAAAGCTGGTGCTAATGTATGGTTGTTAACTTATATGGTGTTGATGGGGAATAGTTGCATTGTTTAGTTTTAGAGGAAACATTATACTATCTCATCGTTAATGGGGAAAGGAAATTGGATGTCCGTTATGACGTCCATAACATTTCTAGCGTTAGGAACCATCGTACCGTAGCATTACTTTCAAATGTAGGTACTTGATAAACTGATAAATTTCAATAACTTTTTCTACCTGTCAATTTCATAGATTTGTAACAACATGTTATATTCATGCATAATAATAAGGTCATAAAGCCAATTCTGAAGGCTTTAATTTTAGTTTTAGTGCTTTATTTATAAATTAATTTAAATTCAGAATCGACTTTATTAAACATAAAATGACTTGCATTCGTTTTTATCGCGGTATAGGACATAATTGATAATAATTTTGGAAGGAAATCGAAACCTGTCGCGTATAGGATAAACACGAATGTATGTACATCACAAGATTGATAGTAATTTTTACTAATAATAAAGTAAAAAGAAATTCGTAACTGTACATTGAATATTTTCGCGAAATTTCAAATGAAATGCGTTATAAACTTATATTATAAGATTTATAAGTGTTATACTGAGATCAAAACCATTTTTTTTTATATTTGTCTTTGTGTGTCTGTTCCGTTTTAACTTGAGAACCACACAAAGGATTTGGATGCGGTTTTCTTTATTATCATCTTAGTGACACTCAGGGCCGCGCCGCCCCTGTGTGCGAAGTGTGCGGCGCACACAGGCGCCAAGACAATAGGGGCGCCGCGCCGCCCCTGTGTGCGAAGTGTGCGGCGCACACAGGCGCCAAGACAATAGGGGCGCCGCGCCGCCCCTGTGTGCGAAGTGTGCGGCGCACACAGGCGCCAAGACAATAGGGGCGCCGCGCCGCCCCTGTGTGCGAAGTGTGCGGCGCACACAGGCGCCAAGACAATAGGGGCGCCGCGCCGCCCCTGTGTGCGAAGTGTGCGGCGCACACAGGCGCCAAGACAATAGGGGCGCCGCGCCGCCCCTGTGTGCGAAGTGTGCGGCGCACACAGGCGCCAAGACAATAGGGGCGCCGCGCCGCCCCTGTGTGCGAAGTGTGCGGCGCACACAGGCGCCAAGACAATAGGGGCGCCGCGCCGCCCCTGTGTGCGAAGTGTGCGGCGCACACAGGCGCCAAGACAATAGGGGCGCCGCGCCGCCCCTGTGTGCGAAGTGTGCGGCGCACACAGGCGCCAAGACAATAGGGGCGCCGCGCCGCCCCTGTGTGCGAAGTGTGCGGCGCACACAGGCGCCAAGACAATAGGGGCGCCGCGCCGCCCCTGTGTGCGAAGTGTGCGGCGCACACAGGCGCCAAGACAATAGGGGCGCCGCGCCGCCCGTGTGCGAAGTGTGCGGCGCACACAGGCGCCAAGACAATAGGGGCGCCGCGCCGCCCCTGTGTGCGAAGTGTGCGGCGCACACAGGCGCCAAGACAATAGGGGCGCCGCGCCGCCCCTGTGTGCGAAGTGTGCGGCGCACACAGGCGCCAAGACAATAGGGGCGCCGCGCCGCCCCTGTGTGCGAAGTGTGCGGCGCACACAGGCGCCAAGACAATAGGGGCGCCGCGCCGCCCCTGTGTGCGAAGTGTGCGGCGCACACAGGCGCCAAGACAATAGGGGCGCCGCGCCGCCCCTGTGTGCGAAGTGTGCGGCGCACACAGGCGCCAAGACAATAGGGGCGCCGCGCCGCCCCTGTGTGCGAAGTGTGCGGCGCACACAGGCGCCAAGACAATAGGGGCGCCGCGCCGCCCCTGTGTGCGAAGTGTGCGGCGCACACAGGCGCCAAGACAATAGGGGCGCCGCGCCGCCACTGTGTGCGAAGTGTGCCGCGCCGCCACTGCCACCTAAATTACTTTTGTTACCTATATGATTGTTTTTTGTAGTGGAGTATCGACAAGTAAGTAGGTACAATAGGCGCAACATAGGCCTTGTAAACAACAAAACATCTATAACGCTTATTGAACAAGTCTCTCAATATTTAATGTTTATTATTATCCTAATTCCTAAATGTTTCACAGTTTTGTACACTTAGATATTAATGATAATATTATCTAAGTACTGTAAAACTGGAGAACATTTATTTCAGTCAAAATCAACAATTAAAAATATTCATTCAAAAATTAAATTCGTTTTTTATGATGATTCGTTAAAAAAGAGGCGCTTCATAGGTTTCGCACACAGGCGCTGCCGGGGGTCGGCGCGGCCCTGGTGACACTGGTCAACTTTTAGACTAATAAGGGTGTTGTGAAATAACCACTAAGCTGAAAACTGTGGATCATTGAAAGAGGCTTCTCAGATTTATCATAGTTTATAATAAGATAAATCTTAGATGTACTATTACACATTATATACAGCGGAATAATACCATTTACAAGACTTGGAAACGAAAACTTAATACCTTATTTAGAAGGGATTTTTCCCCTGACTAAACAAAGCTGAAGTTTCGACGGGGTTATTATGCCGCCATTATTCAGAGAAATAAATATCATTATACGTAATTATGATTCATTATTAACTTCGCATTACTTAATTGGATATATGCGAAGTAATATTTACTTATAAAAGCTGCATCGTGTTGTTAGATGACGTCACTTAATATTCAATCCGCTTAGCGTACACCTCATACATCTCAACACAATCTTGAAGGCATTGATGTACACTTGCAATTCTTCTATACTTGAAGGATATTAGATCTCGTGCTAAAATAGTTATTAAACTATAGTGAATAAAGTTGTGTTCAGTTTGTGACCGATGCCCTTTTCCCGCAGAACCATGGGTGAACTTGGAGTCAAGCTTGGCTTGGATGAGCTGGCGGGAGGAGCTGCGGGCATCAGCAAGGCTCTGCTAGCTGAGTTTATTGGTGAGTAACTAAGTTTTTATAATAAGGTAACATTCTGAGTAAATACGGGTATTTTTTTTTCAAAGCAGGGTGTCGTTCACAATGCAGGGGTTCCGTCAGTAAAATTGTGGGTTGGGGAACATTTGTGTCGCGAAAATCGTGCTCTTTTTTAGAATTCCGTACCCGAAGGGTGCCAAACGGGACCGTATTAGTAAGCCTCTGCTGTCTGTCTGTCTGTGCGTCCGACTGTCACAGGGCTCTACAGCTTCAGCCGTAATAGGTAGCCAGTTGAAATTTTCACATACGAGGGGTGGCTGAAAAGTAATCTACCTGACTATGAAAAAAAATACATGGATTAATAATTTATTTTTTATTTTTCAATATAGTCCCCTGCAACTGAAATGCACTTACGACATTTGTCAATAAGTGACATCATACCAATAAAATAATAATTATTATTTTGATCGTCAAAATAGTCATTCACAGCGTCCTTCATCTCTTCGTCTGTTGAAAATCTGCGCCCTCTCAAATTTTTCTTTAAATTTTTAAATAAGAAGTAGTCAGAGGGAGCCAGGTCTGGACTATAGGGTGGGTGGTTGATCTCTGTAAAGCCGTTTTTTGTCAGAGATGACCGCGCCTTAAAGGCCGTGTGCGCGGGTGCATTATCATGCAAAATCAAAACGCCTTTGCTAAGTTTGCCCCTCCTGTCTTCTTTTATTTTTTTGCATAGCTGGTCAAGTAAGTTCGCATAGTATTCAGCATTCATCGTGGTGTTTTTTGGCAGGTAATATATCATAAGAATCCCCTCAACATCCCAAAAAATGGTTGCCATTAGTTTGCCCGCTGACAGCCGGACCTTAAACTTCCTTGGTGGTTTTTCCCCTTTAAATTTCCATTGCATCGATTCTTGTTTGCTTTCGGGATCCCACTGACGAATCCAAGTTTCATCACAGGTCACTATTCGCAAGATAATTTCTTCCTCTTTATCCTTTACCAAGTCTAAAAATGACTGGCAACATTCCACACGCTTTTGCTAATCAAACGGGATCAACATTTTAGGCACCCAACGCGCGCTCACCTTGGACATTCCCAAATGTTCATGAATTATTTCATGAACTCGTTCCTTGCTAATGCCAACATCTCTAGCTATTTCCCACTGCTTAATTAGCCGATCGGCAAGGATCAGTTTCTTCACTTTTTCCACATTATCTGCGGTAACTGCAGAAATGGGCCTTCCACTACGGGGATCGTCTTCTAAGCTCACACGGTTTTGTTTAAACTGCTTTGACAAAAACTTTATTACAAATTCGGAAGGACATGAATCTCCGAACACCTTAAACACGCGCTCTCGGACCTGCGTCGGCGTATTCCCTTCTTTACCGAGGAATTTAATCACAGCGCGATACTCAATTTTATCCATTTTTAATTTTATTGCAACTTGATGAAAACGAAGACGCGACAAAAAAAAATGAACTCGTAGAAACAAATAAGTGTCATAATTTTTAAAAAAGGAATAAACAAAGAATACGAGAATATAGTGGCCAGTAACATTTTTTAAACTTACTTTAACAAAGGAGATTTTATATCAGCCACCCCTCGTAATAAGTATAAATATGGCCGCACAAAGACAAAAAATAAAAATTTTAAAATATGAAAATCAAAGAGCATGCTATTTTCTTCAAGGTTATTTGTTTCAGTTCTATCTGTTGGTAATACACACAAGTTTAAAATTTGGTCATATAATAAAAATTAGGGTTCCTTACTCAAAGTATGCTGAATTATTTGACAAGCGACTTTCTTTGACGCCTTAATGTTGCTATGGCGTCTATACTCTTGATATTTATCATGTTTTAGGGTTCCTTACCCGTATTGTATGTGGGTACGGAACTCTTTGTGCGTGAGTCCGACTCGCACTTGGCCAAATTATTTATTTTGGAGGCGATTCGTGCCAAAAATTTGCTATGCTTCTCGAAAATAGTAAAGTACGTTGGTGTAAAAAGTGAAAATAGGAAAATTTTTTAATCAAATTTATTAAAAGTCTGTTTTATTATTATAAAGTTATTTATACATTACAATATATGTTTATTTCTACAACTACTAACACAGAAAAAAATACTGTTGAAATGTAGCTAATGTTCAGACTTTTGTTTTGATTTTAGTACATACTCTTAAAACATTCAACATAATTTTGCGATTATATTTAGGGCCTTGAAAATCAGCTGAAAAAAATTAAATTCACATTTATCTTAATATCAAAGAATTTACTTTTCTCACGATAAACATGACAATTTTCGGCAATAAAAAATCATTATGGTATAAAAATATAAAATACGGTAACAAAACAAAAAGAGTGACCTATTTACACCACATTACACAAAACCTCTTTACCCAAACATATATTTAATCTCTCCAGGTAATCTCCTGCTGAACCTGTTTGGATGCGGCGCATGCGTGAATATCTCTCAAGGCAGCAGCGCTGCGCCGGACATCGTGCTCATAGCTCTCACGTTCGGACTCACCATATTCGCTGTTGTCTCCGTAAGTGGCAGGAAATATTTAAATCATGCGGCTCCCGTCAACAGAGCATAGGCGTAACTAGATAGAGACCAGAGGATACGGCCCGCGGGCATCTCGAAAGTCCTAGATGTAACTCTCAATAGGGTTAGCCATTACTAGGATTCCGTACCTAAAAATTAAAAAACGTAGCTCTTATAGGATCACTATGTTCTTGGTCTGTGCATCTATCAAGACCCTTTTTCTCGGTCCCGGGCCCCGTGAGATATTAATTTGAAATTAATACCTCCTACAGAAGTCTACAGCTCCATGGTGCTGTTAAAAAATCAGGCTTCTAACTCAAGGCAAAAATAAGTAATTGCTTTACGTAATAAATTTTACACAAATGAAAACCTATAGGCATAGGGCAACGTCAGTTGCCTTATAAATCTAAATCTAGCAGAAGTGAAAGAATCACACTAATATTATAAATGTGAAAGTTTGTGTGTGTTTGTTACTCTTTCACGCTGAAACGGCTGAACGGATTTGGATGAAATTTAGAATGGATATAGCTTATACCTTAACTTAACACACTGGCTACTTTTTATCTCGGAAAAAAGCAAGTCGTTAAACCGAATAACACGCGGGCGGAGCCGCGGGCGAAAGCTAGTAAATAATAATACAATACATTTGTCATTCTATATGGAATATTCTTTGATGAACTTAATTTTGCAGTTTATATTTCATACATTTTGTAGGTAAATTAGGTTTGTAATTTTCGTTACAATGAAATTAAGTCCAATAAGAATAACTTTTTAGAATAGTAGGGAACCCTCAGAGTTCGCGATGCACTCACTCGCACTTCACCGGTTTATTGTTATCTTATGTCGCGGGCTGACGAAAAGACAGCGAAAACTTTTTTTAAGGGCAACCCTTACCAGCGAAGCTTCGGTTTGTGTACTCCTGAAGCCATATGTAATGTGTAGGTGAAATTTCTAGGTCTCTATTGTTACGTGGGTGACGTGGATCTAACCAATATAATTTTCCGTCCAGGCCATAGGTCACATCTCCGGCGGCCACATTAACCCAGCCGTGACAGCCGGCTTGGCCTCAGCAGGGAAGGTGAAGCCAGCCCGGGCGGTCCTGTACGTCATAGCGCAATGCGCGGGCGCAGCGGCTGGGTCCGGCTTGCTGAAAGCCTTCACACCTGAACGCGCGGCTGGCAACCTCGGTGTCACAGGGCTGGGGACTAATGTATCTCAGCTGCAGGGCTTTGGGATCGAGTTCTTCCTTGGCTTCGTGCTGGTGTTTGTTGTTTGTGGGGTGAGTTCATTTCTTATATTTTCCTGGTACTTAATGAATATTTTTTCCGAGCAGTGCAGCATACAAAATTCAGAAAATATTCTATTATTATATATATTTACGAAATTTTCATATAGAGCGATCATAGACTATGGATAACCCAGGGCCTTTAGGGCCTTTTGAACGATAATTAATAATCTATAAAATCAATACAAAAATAAATAATAAATACAAATTTCGGATGTGTAGGATAAATCCAGAAAACTTGGGTACATATAAAATTTCACTAAACATATTAAGTTGGTTATTAATAGATGAATTAGTTATCTTGCATCATTAGCTTATCGAATTAGGTTTTATAGCGGGGGTAATTTTTATCCTCAGTTAGGATATTTTGTGCGTGCAGTAGTCAGCTTCTGGGCGCTACATCATCTTAAGGCTCATCGAATCACAGGGTGCCAAGTATGAACATTGAACATGCAATCGACTCAACATCGCTTCGAATTGTAGCTCTTATTTCATAGCAATAAGAGTTGTTATTTAGAATTTATCGAGTTTATCCGTCGAATTTATCAAACCGATGCTTACGTACTTGCTATATTAGTGGCCAAGCGTTTGCACATTGTGTTTATTTTTTAATGTCATTTTATATACAAGATCAAGCTGGAAAATGATACAGGATTATTATTAAAAAGTTTTTATCCTGAAATGTGTTATGATTTTTAATTAAAAAAACAGCTATTAGACGAAATTGTTATTCTACACGAATCCCAAGCATTTCGTTACAATAATATTCGTCATTTTGACAGGTTCTAATTGCTTGACATGGTATTCATCACGCGAGAATCAGAAGTCATGTATAAGTTGGTATTGATATGTAAATACATAATATATTTATCGCATGCGAATTAATTACCAAAATAGCCGCCCAAGTTCAAGTTCACGTTTGTTTTGGTTTATTTTTGGCATTATAAACGTAAATGACTATTTTGTTGTATAACTTTGGTGTTGAATTGTAGATACTTTTCGTAGAAGGACATTTTAGACGGGCTTTAATTACCGAGGGCAAAAATAATCCATTAAAAATAATTGCCAGCAAAAAAGTTTACTTAGCTAAATTACAGTGCAGTACAAACAAAAATGGGTGGATCAACTGGACGGGGAAACACGAGCCTCCGATAGTCAATCCACCATATAGTATAGAGCCAAGGGGTTTAATAGATTCCCTTTTAAATCACGTCCTTTATGCGTAGATTTAAGAATTTCCGCGTCATAAAAAAATCAAACATTACGAGCCTTTGGTGACCTCCCCAAACAAAATCCTGCCCCCGCAAGCAATTGGCCTTTTCTTTTTTTCGCCAATACCAAATCGTTTCGACAAATAGCTTTCTTTAAGGAACTGTATTTAGTAGACAGACTTTAAAATAAGCGTGCATGTACATCATTAAATTAAAAAAAAAGATGTCTTTCATTTGACTTTCAGTGACGTCATCATCCCACATTTCCAATGCCTGTTTTTTTTTTCTTGAACGCATCCTCAGGTCTCAAAGGGCCTGCCATTCCACCTAATATGATTACGTCACTTCCTGTTATTATAAAATCGGTTTAAAGCACGAAAATATTTATTTTGCAATTACATACCCAAATGTATCTATTTATTCCAAAAAGCAGAGAAAAATTGCACGTTAAAGTTTAAAAAATTACCGATTTGTTTCTAGTCAAACGCTACATGCCGTGACAGTGGATCGCATTCATATCTTCGCACGTAATTCCTGTACATTTTTAAAACAGCAAACATGATTATATGTGTGTCCTATGCTTTTAATATTGATAAGCCGATGTTCCACTGTCACGAAGTTCTGCTTGCACAAAGCTATTCAAAGCTCAAATTGATTTTTCATAGAATGGAAGCTAACGACCAGCGTGGGTATAAATCGTAATCGAACAAAAACCGGAAGGTTAAATTTCATCAATCATAAATTCATAAATTAATATAAATTTCGTCGACCTGTTTTCAACGCTTACAGTTAGAGGAAAATAATAGTAGAGCCTTTAGTAAATAATTTTATTTTGTTGAGAGATCGAAGAAATTGAAATATTTCTTGAAATTGTCTTAGCCAATTAAAATTATTGTGTAAGAACCATTGACCTCTCATAAACAACTAGACTCACAATCTCGCTCAAAAAGTGTCCGCGATGCATTTTGTCACCGCTATGGGGTGATAAATTCGAATGACGATTTCGTACAACTGACATTGCATCTTATGTTATCGACATAACGTCTTAATTTGGTTGAATATTTTTGCTACTATGCACGTCGCACGTTCGGACACTTTCTGACGAACTTTTCTTAGAGACTGTGTGTCTTGTTGTTTATGAGAGGTCAATGGTAAGAACTTCTTATTTACTATACAACACGGTTTCCTACGGTTCCGTACCCAATACGGTGAGACTTGTCCTCCGCACCGTACATCAAGGTCCACCTGCGTCGGTCATATCGTAGAATTGATCATGAAAATGAATGAAAGTATAAAATAAGAAATTGATCTCCAATTGACTTCTAACAAAAAGGCAAAAATGTTAGGTTGCTTGTGATGATAAATTCAGGAGCCGAGCGAAGCGGAGCGGAGCGAGGCGAACCCTTTCGTTTTTACAGATTTCACAATATTTGCGCAGGTCATGAAATTACCATTTGTATGGTATGGCCACGACAAGACACATTTTATGTCGTCAGTCGAAGAATGGCGCGAAAACTGCTTTTCCGTGAAAACCGAATTATGGCGTAAACACGTCCTATTACGGGATCTTACATAATTATTTTCTGTTAAAAGTATGGGGGTCGCCTCGCTACGCTCCGCTTCCCGCTTCGCTCTTCGTTGCACCTATTGTTGATTATTTGCTGAGTATTTTGTAATTGTTTTAATTTCGCTTTTTCGTGAAATATCTGTTTTTAATAATATCGTAATGGGTCAGCATCCACGCCGTAATTCGGCTTTTACGAAAAAGCGGATTTCTCGGTAAAAAGCGCGATTTTACGGCGACATATATTGACCAACACACTAAACCGTTTTTCTTTATATCGGTAACTTTTGCGAGAGTCACGCTTTGGCTATTTTCGGATCGTATGACCCAGACAATGATAAGCGTTGCAATGCAATATTTATGCCCAATTACCATTTTCCTGTCAGACAGCCAACAAAAAATTCGCTGTACAACAAAAACTATATCAATGAAAAGCGCGCGTTATGGGTATAGAGCGGGAAATTATTTGACGAGGTCATTTAGACATCGCGTGTTCAAATGTAGTATTTCATTTGCAAAAAGGAAATGAATAACGTAGAAAATAATACAGCTTTTAGGGATTGGAATGCTAAGGGTATTTATTATTTTTATTGGATCGTTTGGTCATCCTTTACGAGATTGGTTACCTATAATTAAATACCTTTTAACTTTAATTAGTTTTTTATAGCAATCAATGATCTGCTATTCTATAATATGGAATCCATACTACGCAGTTTATTCCGAAAGGGTGGAGATGATCCAAAAGAAATTTGTTAAAGCCCTCCATTTTAGACTGACTCGATCCCGAGGACACTATGCCGACCTGCTCAAACTCTATAACCTACAAAGACTTTGTGACAGAAGGCTCCTATTAGACGCAAAGACCCTTTACAATATATTGAACAATGAATATGACTGCCCTACTCTTCTTGAGCAAATTAACTTTAAAGCGCCAACCCACTCTACACGATCTAAGACTTTATTCTCAGTACCTACTTCACAGAGTAACGCAGGCTGTCGAGCCCCCCTACGAAGAATCTGCAGCTCCTACAATAAAAAACTCCTTAGCATAGACATATTTAATAATAGTAAAATCAAATTTAAAAAGGAAGTTAGGCAAATTTTAGACACCAAAAACGAGAAATTGTAAGAAATTGTGAAACTACACAAATATAATATCAAATTAAAAGGCAAGTGTGTGTGTGTATGGATGGTAATATGTGAGATTGCATGAATGTGTGTAACCGTGTGTATGAACGCTTATCTTAGTTTTTAATTTAATTTAATTACATTGCTTTGTAAACAACATTATTTTTATTTTTTTAACATTATCAGAGAATGGTTTAGAAATGTCACCGAATTACTCCCTACAAAAATAACGTATTTGAGGAAAGCGTAGAGGAAGTAAATTAAACTAACCATTTGTTTATACTTTAATGTTTCTATGTATAGTTTACTTCTGTGTCTTTTCCATGAAATAAATAAATAAATAAATAAATAAATTCTGAATTGCCGAGGTACGTCTTGGAGTTTAAGAAGTAAAAAAACCGGTCAAGTGCGAGTCAGACTCGTATACCTAGGGTTCCGTAATTCGACCGTTTTGGGAACAGTCAGGTCAGAAAGAAGGTACCTATTTAAAATCTCGCCCATAACTGTTTATGATAAGTAAAAAAATAATTGATTGTACCACAAAAGAGAGACTCAAACATTTTTATAGCGTAAGGTAAAATCGCCATATACGATATAATATCGTCCCCTCGTCTATCTCAAATAAAACTCGAGGATGAAAAATTTAATTTTGTCATTTTGCTATCGTGAATTTCTCAACCACTATATTTTGAGTGTATCTTTAGGTAATGCCAAATTACCCTTTAAGTTACTACGGAACCCTAAAAAAAACCATTATGGTGAGAGACCGTTGTCCGTTTCACAACTTCATAAGACTCATAACTTTTGAACCGTTATTGATAAATTCTATCTCAATAATACATACCTATAATAACATATCGGGTTTTTTGAATCTCGCTCTATTTTCTACGCGTAATTTTCAGGGACTAGCTAGGAGATATCTCCTCCGTCTCTTGCTATTTTCACGTTTCGTCATCAATTCGCAACATATTCGCGTATCGCGTCGTCTGTGTGTAAAGAACAAAGTAATTCGCAAGACGCAGAATCTTCGTCTGAACGATTTATATTGATCCACAGGTGTGCGACCCCAATAAACCGGACAGCAAAGCCACGGCTCCCCTGGCCATCGGCCTCACCGTCACCCTGGGGCACCTGCTAGCTGTCGACTACACAGGGTCATCCATGAACCCCGCTCGGTCCTTCGGCTCTGCGCTGGTGGCCAACGAATGGGCTGATCATTGGGTAAGTCTATATTTCTGTCAATTAGATACTTGAAAAAATAAATAAACCAAAGACTGCATTTTGTTTACATTTGCCGATACGAAAATAGGAATGGATGAAAAAACGGGGAGGGGGAGAAAGCAAATGACATGGAGTGATAAGCTGCAAAGTTGGACCAAAATCAAAGACGCTTCCAGCACCATAATACAGAGGAATTCCGTGTGATAATCGCTAACATCCCCCAGGATATATGGCATCCCAAGAAGAAGACTACGCAATCGGTTTCACTGTCACATAGTATCCACTATGCATTCGTAGTCAACATAGACCCATACACCAGGATCTGCCGTCAGCCTTGCCCGTTTCTTCGGCTTTGCACTTATGGTCGATTAGTAGGCTACTCATTTAGAGCTTCATCCAAGGAGATACTTTCATTATATATGTATAAGATAGTGTTTGGAGACGGTCAAAGTAAACGGTAACTTAAGAATATATTTATATAAAAAGTGTATCTCCGTGCTTAAATTTTACTGAAGGGAAACATCCTATATTTTCAAAAATAAGTACAACTGCATTCAAAGATTTTTGATAAATCGCCTGATTGAGCCGGGATTCGAATCGGTGAAATGTAAAATAAAACATCATGTATGTTTATAATACTGATTGAAAGGATCAATTACATATGATAATCAATTTCTCCAGATGACAAGTATCTAAATTAACACCATTTTTTAATATGACATAAAATCACGCTGCCACATTTAAAACATCTGATTTCTCAAACTCTTCTAAATTCTGAGTAAGAAGGATTTTTATGACTGTGCGAGAGCTGCCAAACTCCAATGTATATAAGTATTTGAATTATACAATCACATTAATAATACATATGTTTTTGCGATTTTTTGCAGTTTAAACTTACAAAGCTCCCATACGCTTCCTACTTGGCGCAGCAGAAGTAAAATTAAGTTCACCAAGCATGGGCGCATAATCAATCATAGTATAGGTATAGTGTCCAAACAAACACAATCACCCCCTTAGACGACGGTATATTGGGTCAAAGTCTTTACCTTCATCATCGTCCTGACATGCTAGTGTCGAATACAGACTGCTGTGACATGAATCCTTTTTTATTCAGTGCACTTTTGCGAATACCATATCGTATATACCCGCTACCGGAATATGATATTACTTAAAAAAATATATCTTTAGCATAATTATCTGATTCTTCAAGCAATTTATTATCAAGCTAGCAACAAATCAACATATTCAGTTGTCAGACGTTTGTATCACTTCAACAATGGAATCCCAATCGACTGAACCCGTCTCGAGAATAAGAAACGAGTACAATTACATATCTGTATGTAATGTAAGTATTTGGCCCTGGCGGCAACCAAAACCGGCTCCAGCATTCCTGACCACTTAAATTTCTTTGGATCTTTTCCTGTTGTATAATGATAATGATTTTCATTCAGTTTCGCGCGGTCGAGCGACAAGCGTGCACGTATCTGTACAACGTCGTCACATATACAGTTGCGATATTTGCGAACTGTCACAGGTTAATCTGTTTTTATACGAATTAAAAATGCTCGAGTGCGGGAAATGCAAGTCAAATATGACGGAGGGAGCCTTATGTAGCCAGTGTCATCAAATGTACGATTTTGCCTGCGCTGGAATATCGGAAACAAACTATCGCAAATTAGGCAAAAACAAACCGTTCTGGCGCTGCCCCTACTGCAAAAATCTCGCTGCATCTCTATCTCCAGCTCACCGGGATGCATCTGCTGCAGAAGTATCGCACAGTGACCCAGACTCCAACAAGAAACTGGACGTTATGCAGTCTCAGCTCCTCAACATATTAAGTAAGCTCGGCAATCTGGATGTCCTTGTTCAAGACTTGAAGGCGATCAAAGAAGAGATTGGTGATGTGAAAACGTCACTAGAGATGGCTCACGACACGATCAGCTCATTTACTGCACGGATCGAAAGATTGGAAGATAATGTAAGATCAATACAAGAGGTATCGTCTGTTATACCTACCCTACAAGCTGCGCTAAAAAATATGCAAAGTGAATTACATGAGAGTGAACAAAGGAACAGGTCTAACAATGTGGAAATTAAAAATGTGCCCTTCCACAAGAATGAAAACTTGTTTGATCTGGCAGCGAAAATAGGTGATGTTATAAAATGTCCCGTTACAAAACAGGACATCAACATAATCACAAGAGTGCAAACTAGACAAAAAGATGCCATAAAACCAATTATATTATCGTTCACTAATCGTTACCTGAAAGAAGATTTCATAGCCGCATCACGTCAGCATAAAGATTTAACGCAAAGCACGATTGGACTAGGTGACAAAACGAGAATCTACATAAACGACCACCTGACTGTACACTTCAAGAACCTACTTTCGAAAGCCAAACAACGTCAACGTGAAGTGGATTTTCAGTTCGTATGGGTACATCATTGCAAGATCTTAGCACGAAAATCTCCAACGTCAGCTGTTTTTACCATCAAAGCAGAAGAAGATCTGTTGAAAATCAAGTAAATAGACACTGTATTTATTTTAGTAAGAAAATTAATAATACAAATAACTATTGTATACACCTTATTACGTATATTATTTATGTTGTATCAATATTCATATATTGGGTAATCCCTACACAAGCGATCAATAAATATTATTACTATAACACATACACAGCATCCACTCATTTAAAACATATTATTAAAGTATATGTACAACTATCTTATTTACACGTCATTAACAAATATCAATACAACCCATACACAACATGTATTTATTTAAAATATCCTATCATTATATATATATTCCATTCCTATTTAAACATTATATATACACATCTTCTACATCTCGTATCATATCGCACTACAAAATCAACAATACCTATAATTCTCTTAACTCATTACCAAAGCCTGTATAAAAATAGCTCAAATTATTCATTGCATAGAACTACAGAACTAAAAGCGATTACAGAAGCGGGTAGTAACTGTCTTTTATCTCAGCGCAGTGGTCACGAATCAGTCCTCATTATTGCAACTCCAATACCTATTACTACTCATAGTTGTTACACCCGTGACCTAGCTAAGCTGTACGTCACCACTGACCATGTAAAATACGTCACCGCTGTGAACGTAGCTACACTAAATGAGAATGCCTTGTTGCCCGGACGGCGGCGGCGGCGGCAGCGGCAGCGCGGCGACGGCCGCGAGTCGAGCCTGCTTGATCTGCAATTAATTATCTACGCATTCGTATCAGATGGCTCAACGTCGGTGAAATTTGTTTCAATGATAATTATTCCTGCCAACGTCAACTTTGAACTCTGTACTGTTGAATACACAAAAATATATTGTTTTAGTTACTACAGTGAATCTTAACGTGTATTATCAAAACGCAAGAGGTTTGCGTAGTAAGGTAGGCGTATTTAAAAGAAATGTTTTACTAGGCGGCTATGACGTAATTGCAATCACGGAATCGTGGCTCTTGGAGGGTGTTAGGAACAGCGAGCTCTTCGATGACCGATATTCGATCTTTAGACGTGACAGACGTTACGACTTAACCGGACAGACTCGAGGCGGTGGGGTTCTTGTTGCAGTGCGTCGGGAGTTTTCAGTTTCCGAACAGATTGACTGGAGATCTTCAGCAGAGGATTTGTGGGTATCCTTAAAGCTCAAGGCTGATCACAACAAAGTATATCATTTAAATTTATGCATAATTTATCTTTGTACTGAGAAATCAGGCAACGCGTTTTCCACACAACTTATGAACTTCTCAGACAAATTATTCGATATATATTCCTCGAACCCAGATCAAATTTTCCTTATTATTGGTGATTTTAACCTTCCCAATGTATCGTGGCAGGAAACAAATCATGAACCATCTAGTTTAATTGGAAACTCTCAGACACATTTTTTTGATACAATAGGCCAATGCAGCTTTAATCAATTCAACGCGGTTAAAAATATTAATAATCGCATTCTCGACTTGATATTCTCAAATGCGTCGTGCATTGTGTCGCCGTGTGACGATCCCCTTGTTCCTGAAGATCCTCATCACAGAGCATTGGAGGTAGGCTTTCACATTGATAATATGATTTTTCTTCCATATAAGGCTAGGACTAGATACATATACCATAGAGCAAACTATGAACATATAATAAACCATTTAAATGAAATACCATGGATTCTGCATTTATATAAATTTAGCCTCGAAGAAGCTGTTACATTCTTTTATAATTCACTTTATAAAATTATAAAAGATTTCGTTCCCGTTAAAAAAGAAACAAAACACACAAAACCACCATGGTATTCGGATGCACTACTGAAAATATTAAAAGAAAAAGATAAATATCATCGCAAATATAAAAAATACAATAATTTGTCCGATTACAACTCTTTCTCGGTACTTAGGAAAAGAGCGAAAATTGTTGAAAATATTTGCTTCACCGAGTATATGGCTAATATCGAAAATAATATTATTGCTGACCCATCCAGTTTTTGGTCATATGTAAAAAATAATAATAAAGGTTCTAATAATATTCCCTCCCTCATGAATTACGAAGGTCGCTCGTTGGACTCTGGGAAGGACATTTGTGAAGCATTTTCCGACTTTTTTGGAAAAAACTTTTCGCCTCCCTCAACCGGTAACGTCAATCTCATCGAGGTTCCCCAGACTCATCTTATTTCAGGTATAGAGATTAATCTAACTCGTTTACTCACGGTGTTAAAATCATTAGATCTTAAAAAAGGGGCAGGTCCAGACAACATTTCTCCTGTATTTATAACAAATTGTGCCGAAGCATTGGTTTTGCCCTTATCTATTTTATTCAAACGTTCCGTTAATGAAGGTATTATGCCGATTTTATGGAAATCTGCGTACATAACACCAATCCACAAAAAAGGAGATGTAAATTTTGTTGATAACTATAGAGGTATCTCGAAACTATGTTTATTTGCTAAGGTATTGGAAAGGATAGTTTATGAGCAGACTTATGCAGCGTTAAAGAGTTCGTTCTCGTTAGAGCAGCACGGTTTTCTAAAACAACGATCAACAACTTCGAATCTTGTCCTAACTCACGAGCATGTTACAGCTGGAATGGAAGAAGGTAGTCAAGTAGATATAATATTCACGGACTATAGTAAAGCTTTTGATCGCATAGACCATGTACGGCTTATAGAGAGGCTTTACTCTTCAGGTATTCATGGAGATCTTTATCGATGGTTCCAGTCATACGTCAAAAACAGGACCCAGTCGGTTGTGATAAACAACTATAGCTCACAGTGGCTCACGGTTCCCTCGGGTGTACCACAGGGCTCACTCTTAGGTCCACTCCTATTTACTTTGTTTATGAACGATATAGCTGGCTACTTCAGGTCTGCGAGGATCCTTCTTTTTGCAGACGACATGAAAATTTTAAAGCCAATCCAAAATAATCAAGATTGTGTCGCCTTACAAGAGGACCTTCGGCGGTTTGAGGATTATTGCCACTTAAACAAACTCGACCTCAATGTTTCTAAGTGCTATGTCATGTCGTTCTCGCGTAAATCATCTGTGACAATTTTTCCGTACGCCATTAAAAATCATCTTCTACCACGAACAGACTCAATTAGAGATTTAGGTGTCGTACAGGACTCTAAACTTCTGTACGACAAACATATTGAAAGCATAGTTAATAGGGCTTCTAGAAACCTAGGGTTCATAATTAGATCGTGCAAGCATTTTAGAAACATAAAAGCTATAAAAATTCTTTATTGCTCGTTCATTCGAAGTACACTTGAATATTGTTCCCAAGTTTGGAATCCCAGGTATGCCATATACATCACAAGAATTGAAGGGATACAAAAACGTTTTCTCCGATACCTGGAATACAAAACTGGAGTAACTGATGCTACATACGAGGCACGATGCAAGAGACACCATCTGCTACCACTTGACGTCAGACGCAATATTGCAGATGTAGACTACCTCATAAAAATAGCTAACGGAAATATAGACTGCCCTGAACTCTTAAGCTATATCAATTTACAAGTTCCCAGGTCTGCCAACCCTCGTCACCAGAGCAAATTACACGTTCCCGCTGTGCGTACTAACTACAGGCAAAATACGTATACAATACGTGCAGCTCGGAGTTTTAATACGTTAAGTCATGAAATTGATATTGACCTGTTTCACACAAGCTCAGACACATTTAAGAGACTCGCAGCAAATCTATTTTTTAAGGAGTGACATGAAGAAGGTTTAGGTGCAACCACAAATAAACTAATATTTTACGTAGGTATAGATACAGCTTTGTATTATATAAATATACATATATATATATTAAATATATTATTTACAACAAGTAAGTATATTATAATAATATTACATTACACTGAGTGTTTTCTTATTTATTAGGCAGTTCACAAATCAACTGTATTTATATTAAATTGTGAAAACTATAGGCTAACTTGCATTGCCATGTTATGTTAATTTTCGATTTAAAGCTGTTTGTTTTCCTATCATAAATAAATAAATAAATAAATTTTGTTCCAATTTGAAAGCAATCACCTCAGATAAAAAAGTCTTACTTAGTTTTTTTTTGTTTTAATGGTATTCGCCATTTATATCGAATTCACCTAACAAGATTGGAAGTTCCTTAATAGTAAAATACGCAATATATTAATGTTCATATCTATGGGTTATTTTTTGTACTTTGCTATTTTTTTTTTCTCTACATGTTGTCTAACTGGATCTCGATGCATGGCAATAGTACTTAATGTTGTCTACATTCGTACAAATGTAAATTGGTTCGCAAGAAATATATTTTTTTGTGGAAAAAAAATGTTTTTCTGCTGTCTTGGCAAGTTATATTTGTTTTGTTAAATGGCGTTTACCGGTGGCATTTTATTATTTCCATTAACATACCCTTTCTCAAGCAAAACAAGTTGCCAAACATCTCGAGTTATAAATGAGGCGATGAGAGCCAGAGTGGTCTATCTTTTCCACACACAATTGATTATTAATTGTGTCTGGAAAAGATAGGCCACTCTGGCGCTTATCGCCTCAAATTATAAATCAATAAAGTATCCTAATAATGTTAAACACAGCATTAAACAGGTTCAGCCATTCTCACAATTAGTTTACCCCCAATTACCCCACAAGTGCCATTGCCAGATGGATAGTATCCAGACAGGTCCCACTCGAGGGTTCAATTGGCTACGCCTGGCGATATGGTTTCGTAGCTAATCGCGTGTCTATTTGTGAACTCATTTATTTTATATGATTAATAGAAGATGGAGTATGTTTAGTTTTGGTTCGGTCTTGGGGTTCTTGTCTGATAGGTAAATAAGCAGATGATACACTCGATTAAATACACAATTGGTGTTTCTCTTGGGACTTTTACGTCTTTCTTTTAAACCATTTGCTCTAAGCCCCTGCTTACGCCTTTTCGCCAATGGTAAGGTGGTACTATTCTATGCTTTGCGTTTATTTCTACCAACAAAGCTTTTTCGACGCTTTCCTGATGGTCCCGTCCTCTCTAGATACTTTTTTAGATTTTTAAATCATAAAATTAAATACTTATACGAATAAGTCAACTCTTACTTTCTAATAAATCCCATACATAAACATATCATTTTGCTCGCGTTTGATTACTTATGTTCTTTTGTTAGAAAACTAATTTTTGGATAAAGAGTAAGTATGTTGGTACGAGTCACAAACTATCCCGCTGCAAAAGTTTTAATGATCTCCTCGTTACAGAGTTATAGTTGAAAGGAAACAAACAAACAATTTCAGATTTACCATACTAGTAGGACTTTTTAATTACTATTGTATTTATTAACGTATAATATTTTCTCCATACAGGTATACTGGGGTGGGCCGGTCGCGGGCGGTGTGGCTGCAGCGCTACTCTACGTCCACGTGTTCTCTGCACCGCCGGTAGACCCCAGCGCAGCGCCCCCTAGGTACAGGCCAGTCGCTGCCGATGATAAGGAGGTAGGGCTATACATCTTCTACTCTAACGGAAGCCGAGTAGACTGACCATCATCATTCTACCAGAATATACATAAACTCCGATCAAACAGTTCGAAAAAGACCGCACTTGTAATGAAAAGTGTAGAACGGACATAGACCAGTGGCGGTCCGAGGGGGGGGGGGGGGGGGGGGTCACAGGGGGTCATGATCCCAAATAATCACGTCAATTCTAAAAATCCCCTATAGTTTCTTCTAACTTCTTCTATCGGTTTACGAACATTTCAAACAAATTATTGTCTGTTAACTAACGTCTAAGTCAAAAATGTTCAAAATAACCTTGTAAAAATAACTCTTATTTGAAAAGCTAAGGCGGACATTCTGGTGCCGGGGCGGCCGCATACCCCATAAAATTCATAGAAGCCTTCCATTTGTTTTAAGGTTGAGGTTTTTTATTTTATTAAATATGTTCTATATTTGCTTAACCTGTTTTACTGTTAAAGTTGGCTTCTTAAACTGTACTTGAGCCAAGATAACACCCCCCCAAATCTTGAGCTGCGACTGCGCCTGACACAGACTTGCTTTTTTTACAGTATTTGGTATTTTCTTGATCCCGAAAAGTTTACGGCGTAACTACACCTACCAACCAAATAAAAGCCAATAGTCCCAGATAATTTTCCACTATGCCGCGGCGAATACACTGATCGGCACGATTGTAGTCGAAGCTTTCGACATTCAACAGTCTAACCAAAATTATCACCAACAAAATCTTTGTTGACACACACATTTGTTAGATATTTTTACACGTTTGCCTCATAATCGTTTGTCTGATTTCGCAAGCGGACTGGACGCCCAGCGCCGACAGCGTGGACCGTTGAACAGAGCGTAAGATAGGAATTTATTATTATACTTGGTTTATCTCGTGAAGTCCGTTTAGTCACTTTGCGTGTGTTGCGAGTTTTGTAGCGTTCTCGAGGTTACGTACGCACACTAGAAAGAAGTGTGTGTCCCAGCACTACTACAACCATAGCCAAGTGGACTTCGTGAGATAATCCAAGTATATCACATAAGAATATTTGTTTTACCCGTTAGAATGAATTCTTGGCGTAAACAACAGGTAGCGGTGATAAGGCAAGGCGACAATAAGTAATTTGGCGCCAAAACAAAAACGTAAAAAGGGCGCGTGAATATATATACGTAGTGCCATCTAGTGGCGAATAGCAGAAGTAACGATAGATTTGGCTAATATTTTTTTATAGCGGCTCAAAAGGTTATTTTAATGATAAAGTACCAAAGATTTTCTTTGGATTTATCAACAGATCATTGAACTCTCATCCGATATACAAAACCTTTATATATTTTTCATTTCCTTTCGCAGCTGAAGCGGCTGGATGGCAAAGCGGACGATCTTGCTTGAAGACGCGACTTCGGGCGCCGATCGCAGCGCCACATATCGCCGACCGTCTCGCGGCCGTCGCGAGTACTAAACGGCGATTGTGGCGCCGCCACCTGGCCCGCGGCAGCCGTGCCGAACTACGCCGGCGTCGAACACCCCAACGATAGCAAAAGCTACTCATTACAGCATGAGCGGCTTAATGACTTTACAAGACGATACTTATAAAATTGATTCTCATTTTTTACAAACGCCAAAACATTAAAAACAAAATCTACAGAAAAATCGAACTTTTTCCATTTTTAAACTACAAGAGCACAATCGAATCATGTTTCACATTGAATTTCAGTTCCGCTGAATCTTCAAGGAGTGTCGACTTTACTCGAACTTTTTTATTATATGGTGTATACCAGTGTATTTCGATATTAACGATTAATATTTTGAGAGATTTGTATACGAGATTTTATTTATATCCTAAGATTTAAGTGTTTAAGAAATATTGTCTTTTAATTATATTTCAGTAATTTATCCTCACGAGTCACGTTATCGATGTAAATATAACAATGTTAAACAAATAAACCCATTGTGTCGCACGTTTACAAAATAAAATATAAAGAAACAACTTGTATTGAATGCATGAACTGATGCAATGATCAAACAGTAAGAATGTAGTATGTTTGCAGTATATTTTAATAATAATGTAGCAAGTAAGAAAATACATTTTCTCTTTTGAAAAAGTTCGTTTTATTCATATAAATATTCTGTCTCGAAATAAACATGAATTTAAAGAAATGGCAGCTATATTTTGGATAATACATTGCTTTTTCATAATTGGTTATATTTACAAAAAAAGGAGACATTTATCATCAAATTTAAAATAACTTATGTAATTATTTACATTTTATCATCAGTCTTAATTAAACAGGGACTAGACAGAATTTTGTTAAAGATATCGCAATTATTAAAAAAACAAATGGCGAGAGGTGTCTAGTCTAGGGACACCCGTTTGGAAGGAAGTTCCTTTCGCTACAGACCTGACGCGCACGCTGCACTGCAGTAATATACTCATACTCGTACATAATCGTACACTTGTAAACACACATGTATATTTTAGCAAAAGTGTCGTGACGGTCGAAATCTTACACCAGCCTTGTTCTCTTTCACCAACTGCCTGGAGCGCAGTGGAGAAGAGTCCATAACACGATTCCCATCGGCTTGTTTATGAAATGGCAACAATACTTCATTTCTTTATTCCGTGCGCTTTGTCAAACATTTCCATAAATCTCAATACGACAAAATACACTACAATTTTTTTTATGTTTTCCTTGGTTGCTTTTCTAAATAAGGCGATTTTTTTTTCCGGGTTCCGTTTTTAAAATGTTCACCCTTTGCCACTGCTGCGGGTCTAGAAGCACAACCGTTTGAGGCTCGTTCGTCACGTTTTCGTCAAACGACGAAAGAGACAAATGTATACGAGTAAAAGAGACAAATAACAGGTATCCTGCTCACTCGCGTAAGTTTGTTCCTTTTGTCGTTTGTCGAAGACGAGTCGAGTGAGCCCCGAACGCTTTACTTCTAGAGCCGCTGGAATGTAACGTGCGATAAGAAACTTCGTTCCAAAAACGCTTAGAAATGTTTAGACGATTTTCACCAATTACGGATAAGTATATAAATGCTGCCTAAAATGAACAAAAATATAACAATTTAGGTACCATGCAATTCTTAAATTCATGAACGTATACTTGTACTTATTCGTACTGATATTGAAACAGCTACTCACGATATCGTTTCAATATCAATATGAATTTAAACCACGAATCTTTTAGTAGTAAAATTGTACTTATTCGTTTATTGTCAAAACCTAAAATTAGCACAAGTCCTCTCATATTTCATGTTTTTTTTTACAACAAGTCGTGTTTTTACGCTTTCGTTTCTTACAAACATCAACGAATATATAATCGCTATCTGGATTATCAAATAACATAAACGTAGCTACAAATAAAGATTCATGTATCCATTGATCACTGATAAGTATAGCAAACTACATAGGTATAATAAAAAAAAACGGTACAAAACACAACACGTTAAAACTATTACAAAATTAAAATGCATAACAAATCACACGTATCATGGTGACAACTTCATAGCGCCATAGTAATATAAATATTTTTTTGTTACATAAATGCAGTTAAAAAGTAACATTGTAATTTAAATTTATTCTATCTATCTGCACCATACATAATTATTAATTACATGTTGATTTGGTCTAAAACTGTCATTACAGGAGTGTCACTATACACAATGCATATTCCAAAAACGAAACAAAACAAAAAATGACTGGAATTAAATATTTATTTTATTTGAACAAAAAATTTCTTGAAAAATATCCACAGTAACGGGAAGTGGTGCCTACACTCAGCGGGACCCAATGTCCTATGACAATGTTAGTAGTTGAGGGATTTAGTAGTTCTAACGAATTCAATCAATTTTTTTTTTGTTCCGCCAAAATGGATGAAGTACACGATTTTACAAGCGACCTCCAGCCAGCGGGACACTTCATATTTATAAACCTCAGGAACTCTAAATGGTGTCAAACTTTAGTTCAACTTCCCTGTACTATGGTCTAAGTAAAAAAACAATTTTTTTATGAGGCAGAGAATGTTTTTTATTTTTTTACAATCTGCTACTAACTTACTAGAATAGTACGGAGCCGGGAGCGAGACTTATTGCAATTGATCGTTTTTTTAAAACTTATGTGTCATTTTTAAGAGCCCGGTCCGCGACGACGACTACATTGATCAAAAACAATATGTTAAATATTTTTCTGGCCTTTATCACGATGTTTTTGGTAAAACTAGGGACATACACCACTTCATATTGGCCGTCCAAATGAAGGCCTAGAATTTATTTGATTGAATTGTTTCTCTTTTGTGAGTTATTTTATTTTTACGAGCCCGCTCCGAATCGTTATTCATAATATCTAAGTATCAAAATAACGCGCAAAGGAGAAACAATTAAATCAAATAAATTTTAGGTCTTCATTAAGATGGCCAATATGGACTGGTATATGTCCCTGATTTTTACAAAAACATCGCGGCAAAGTCAAGAAAAAATAATAAAATAATGCTTCGCATCAAACAAACGAAAAATACGGAGCGGCCTCTTAATGGCTTGTTTTAATTTTTGGCGTCAATATCGTGACAAAATTTTAAATCAAATCAACACCTTGTATGTACACTATGTGTACAGTTTGTCAAGAATTACAAAAGAGAATACCTCTGCACAAAAAAATGAGAGTTTGATCGTTTTGAAGGGAACAGTAAATCCGATTGTGAAGGCTTTAATTTTAGTATTAGTTCTATCGAAACTAAATTTTCTCCATTCCAAAATATTTACTTAGTGTTCACAACAGAAGATACATTACTTTGGAAAAAAAATAGTTTCGAGCGCTCTAAAACTAAAATTAAAGCCTTCAGAATCTACTTTAGTAATCATACCTTGCATCAGCAAGGTCTGTACTCATACCACAATCGAGTACTGCTCCTCAGCTATCATATAACTGCCATTAAAAATTGTAGTACACACAGGGAATAGAATAGCCCATTGACCATGAGTACAACGTCAAGTATTCGATACCTGGGGATCTAGCATACGCCGTCGATACAGTGTCATTCCATTATACGTGCCCTCTCGCACATAGACAAACGCAGTACGCGTGAGCATAGGTAGTCGCTGTATCACTGGCGTGTGCTAGCTGCACTGGCATATACAAGCACCATCACGCCCCTGGATGTAAATAGTTTGATATGTAACGAGGGTTCGGCCCAACTAAGGCAGATGTGAGCCGCTGCGACGACATCTTCACGACCGCCTTTGTGATTGTGACTGTGGGATCAATTTGCTGAAATCGTTATCAAATAGCTATTATGCTTGGGTACCAAATTGTCAACTAGAAGTTTTGACAGTTTTATATCCAATCAGACACTGGATCTCATTCGATTCGAAGTTTTGTATGTAATCACTATTCATAGACATCATTCGATGAACGATATCGAGTTGCAAATTTAGTCCCTTACACCATGGGCGTCGGAAGCCCCCCCCCCCCCCCCTCCTCCCTGTAAACGGAATGGAACAGTAAAAAATAGGATTTCGTAGCACGACTAAAGTACACATACAGCGGACATATGAGAGACAAGACCGATCGGCAGTTTTTGTTTGCACAAAAGTACGTTTTTTATTTTTCAACCATAAATCCCGTTGATATTTGAAAGGCTGCCCCACCCTAGACTTTCATCTTCCGACGCCTATGCACTGCACATACTCCACGAATCACGTAAATAACTTTCCTGAATGAAGTACCGCGCAAATGTTCTTTTTGTAAATATTTCAAATACTTACGTTAAAATTAGTATGTTCTAGCTAGTCTAATGTTATATTCCATTTGCGTCAGTATGACATTATAAGTTTTTCGGTATTATCAACACCGTCTATGGTTTCAGTTTGTGTTATAGGTAGGACGCGATCTAAATCCACCCTCAGACGTTTCATTATTTAACTCCATTGACATACTACCAAGAGGACATCGGGTCTGTGCTCAAAAGTGTCCGAACCAAAAGAGAGTCAAAACCATTGAAAATTAAAAAAGGGTGTCAATCACACGTCAATCAAAATTAAGCCGTGCAGCAATGACATGCGATTCAAATTAAAATGTTTTGTTTATAATAATAATCACAATAACTTAAAACATAAAAAACAAAAACTTATTCTAAACTAAAATTACCTCACAATATAAATTACACACTTAAAAATAACTACAAAAAATATACCTCATCTAAAATTGACCCCTGCAGCACGGTGCCCAGAACGTTGTTTATTAATATTTTGACACTTCACTGAGGACAATTTTTGGTAAATTTTATACGGCTGTCCGAGTTATCATGATATGGGTGACAGTTCGTAATTTTCCGTTTCACCTATACCCGAGGTCCATGGTTTGGTACGTCAATGTTTAACTCTTATTAAAAACCGAGACAAGATTTTTAAAGATTAAAATCGACTTGTACAAATTGTAATTATTTATGTACATATTTTACAAAAAAAAATGGAGATGTTACCAGAATTTAGAGGCTCCCACCCTAACCTTTATTGACAAATAGTAGAGGCAATTGAAAGATATCGTGACACAAAAGTTGTAGTGACACAAAATAAGATGGCGACTCAAATATATCACTATATTTACGCCCGGTATTGATAAGGGCCAGTTAAGAACAGCCATCACGCTAAAACCTCCATACGAAAGCAAAAACAAAATTCCGAGGTGTCTATGAACTTTTTTAAATAGTTTTTAAGGCTGGGTTCATTGACATTATGTAGATCTGTTTAACAAAAAATCCCTAGAAATATATATTTTACGGTTTTTTATGAAAAGTGTAGGCGAATGTGTTTTTATTGTTTTAGATAAAATCAAAAAAATAATACTACAGGTCTAGCGCATAACTGAGTCTGTTCCTGAGGTATGGGAGCGGCACGGGAGGGGTGACAAGTGAGTCAAGGCTGACGCCGAATGAAGTTACGCTTCGTTTGACGTTCCGTAAACACACCCCTCCCGTACCGCTCCCATACCTCAGTTATGCGCTAGACTGTAGTTGGACATCGAAAATGTTATCTATAGGTAGATTAGGGTCAAATTAAGGTTAAATTATTAATTAGGTCAAAGGTGGAAGAGCTAATGCCCGGCCTCGACTGTGGAGGTACCACCATCTTACTCGCAAATACTAATATAGAAGTTATTCGGGGGAGAGTAAGAGAACAGCTCTCAGGCAAAACCAGGCGGCCCAACATTGCCTGGGACCGATGGATGGCGGTATATCCATCCCCAATTGCCGGGCCTTATATAAATTAGACTGGTGACGGGCAGCGGCGTCACTGGTGCAAGGGTTTTGGCAACGCGCTCACCAACCCGCCTGCCCAGCGTGTGTGAGTATGGGCATTTCTTCTAGGAGGTCCGCCAAGAGTGGCGAAATCCTGGAAAGGCCTAAGTCCAGCAGTGGACGAAACGGGCTGATGGATGGATGGATGAGGTAGATTAGTATTAACCAAAAATATGTTTGAAAACGTCCACAATCTTGTCAAAATCATGTTTCTCCTGACACAAGTTTTAAATACTGCTCCCGCTACCATAGCGAAATGGAACAGCATTGCATTTGGCCGCCCTCACAACTGAGTTAGTCGCGTCGTGATGTCTGCTCTTAAGTTACTCGAAACACGCCAGACTCAAGGCCCTCATTTGTCTACTTTGTTCATATACAATTGACTGGTTACCTGATCTATATAAACTTGAAACATTTCTGTTTGTCGTGCGGTATTCTCGTCTTGAACAAAATCGAGTCGGCCCGAAACTGCGTGCTTAGTAGAGGTGTGTAGCCCATAACCTGAATATGAAATAAATCCGTCATATAAAATCGCGGGCAAAAAAGGTCAAAGATCTTCTCTCAGGGTGGTAGATTTTGTATGGAAAAAGGAGAAAGAATACTTTTCAAATATATTTTATAATTATATGAAAGTCGATTCTGAAGGCTGAATTCTGAATTTTAGATTTACTGGTGTAAAAACTTAAATTTTTCAAAGTAACATAGTTTCTGCTGTTAACACAAAAGAACTATTTTGGAATGAAGAAAATTTAGTTTAGACAGCACTAAAACTAAAATTCAAGCCTTCAGAATTAGCTTTTGTATAAATTTAACGTACCAGAGAATTTTAATTTTTTATTCACGAAGATAATAATCAATTATTTAATTTAAAATAAATATGCTTAAAAATGTTTTCGTTATGTAGTTTTAAATAGTTATTAAAATAATAATTTGTTGGCCCGATGATGTGTAATACGAAACCGGTAGTCTAAGTTAGAATAAAAATAAATATATGCGGAATAAAAAGTACAAGAATTTGTGTACAATTTATTGAAGATGATATTCCACCAAGAGCCATCAATCGAAACCATCCAATATTCAATAATTTCAAACCCGCAACACGTGCATAAGCATCGATTCGGTAAATTTGGCAGATAAAACCGATAAATTCCAAACGACAACTCTTATTGTAAAGAAATAAGAGTCACAGTTTTGTTTATCACATCGATGTTGAGTCGATAGCAATTTGGTACTCGTACTACAGTTCTTCTTAAAACTCTGAATTCCTTCCCAAATGGTAATTTGGAGTCAATAACTGAAAATTACCTGCGAGAAGAACTGTATACACTTGTGTCTCTCGTGGAAGTGCGTTTCGTCAGCTGACAGAGTGACCGGACACCCGGGACACCGGAACGTCCACCGTGACGTCACCTAGAACACAACATTGTTTATAATTAATATATACCCTCCTAGACTCTTACACAACTTTATCTTGCTCTAACATAGAGACCTTATTATAAACACAAACATTCACTCGCCCACTTTGCTCTGTCTTATACATAAACACCATGTTCTCATACAGGCGTGTGCTGCGTTGTACAAAATATTGAATATAATAAAATTCTTATTTACACCGATGGCTCATGGCACTCACTCATATTATACACAAACGCACCTTTGCTCCTACACAAACACATACTCTCTTCCACAAACGAAGAAAAATTATGTGTGCTGTGTTTTAATGAAATTAAATAAATAAATGCACCATCACTCTTACACAAACGCAACCTTACTCTAACACAAACACACCCTCAATCATACACAAACGCACCCTCACTCATACACAAACAGAAAAGTTTGTACTATGATGTTAAGTAAAATAAAACTCTAACCTTCACCGGAGGCTTCCTCGATATATGGGAGACGAGGAAGTTCATAGCGATATCTTCACAATTCATGTACTCGTCCACGTAATCTCTAATGGCGGCCGGCAACACGCGCCAATACGACCACATGTAGTAGCGGTGAATGAACGCAGCGCCAGTCAGCACCATGCTGAGCTCACAACTGGGAAACAGGTTAAATGACGTCAGAACACCCGGTGGTTGATTGGTTGAAAAGTAGATTGTACAGAAGTTTAATAGTAGGGCTGATCACTTATAGTTCGGCAACCGCCCACAAGAATAAAACAGGTTTTTTATTACTTTATCTGCGTAGTCTAGTATAAAGTATATGATTATAATGGTAAATAGTGTGTCCAGCGATATAGTGCTCAAACGAAAAAGGGTGGAACAAGGAAGTCTTATTTCAGATAAAGTAGTTTTTTAGGGTTCCGTACCCAAAGAGCAAACGGAGCCCTATTAATATCACTATGCTGTCTGTCTTTCCATATGTCACGGGTCTCTAGCTCGTAAAAGGAATAAGTCATTGTGCAGAGCATTGAGTAGGGTAAAAATATAAAATTAAATCTTATTATCTTCAAAAATAAAGAAATGGGGGACCATTAAAGTTGACAGTTTTAGATCATTTTAGTTACGGGTCTATCTCAAAAACCAAACTAAATGCCTACCGTTTAACTAAATCGATTCCTGTGCACACTGAACGAAATAAGATTATAATTACTGGATACGAAACAAAAATCTATTGGTTATCTTAGCGTCAAATTATAGGGGAGATCCAAGATACATCCATCCATCCATCCATCAGCCTGTTTCGTCCACTGCTGGACATAGGCCTTTCCAGGATTTCGCCACTCTTGGCGGTCCTCCTGGAAAAAATGCCCATACTCACACACGCTGGGCAGGCGGGTTGGTGAGCGCGGTGCCGAACCCCTTGCACCAGTGACGCCGCTGCCCGTCACCAGTCTGTTTTATATAAGGCCCGGCAATTGGGGATGGATATACCGCCATCCATCGGTCCCAGGTAATGGTGGGCCGCCTGGTTTTGCCTGAGAGCTGTTCTCTTACTCTCCCCCGAATAACTTCGGGAGGATTTGCGAGTAAGATGGTGGTACCTCCACATTCGAGCCCGGCATCAGCTCTACCACCAGTTGATACAACCAAACAACAACTAAACCCCAAGATACAACTTAATTTAATTAGTAAATAATGAACTTTTTTGAGTTTATAATAATAATATTCCACATTTTTTTTTAAAGTGGTAGTGTTGATACCGGGCTCGACTATGGAGGAACCACCACCTTACTCGCAAAACCCCTCCGCCTCCCCCCCTCCCGAACTCAATCGGGGAGAGTAAGATGGCAGCTCTCAAACAGGCACGACTAGGTGGCCCACCATGCCTTTGACCGATTGACGTTGGTATAGTATATCCATTCCTAATTACTAGCCCTATGAAACTGGTGACGGGCAGCGGCGTTGCGAGGGTTTCGGCACCGCGCTCACCAACCCGCCTGTCCAGCGTGTGTGAGTATGGACAAAAGGGAAGGCCTATGTCCAGCAGTGGAAAAATCAGGCAGAAGGATGGACGTATGGATATTTTTTTATAAAAAGGTTTTAATTTAAGTTAATTTGCTAAAAACTTGGTAATTCTACTCACTTAAGGGTCGGATAAAAAGGGTAATTTTGGTTATAAATATAATTATTCTTTTTCACAGTGTCCCAAAGTGGACCCAACATAACCCATCCATTCATAAGCCTGTTTCTTAGACAGCTGGACATAGGCCTTTCCAATATTTTGCCACTGTTGGCGGTCCTCCTGGAAGAAATGCCCATACTCACACACGCTGGGCAGGCAGGTTGATGAGCGTGGTGCCGAAACCTTCGCAACAGTGACGCAGCTGCCCGTCACCAGTTTGTTTAATATAAGGCCTGGCAATTTGAGATGGATATACCGCCGCCAATCGGTCCCAGGCAATTCAAATTCAAAAGTTTTTTTATTCAATAAGACAACAATATTTTGTCATAATAAATAAAGTGTCCCCAAGCTGCAACACAGCTTATAACGGGCAATACGCTCATTTAACTTCTAATAAGTACATCCATGACTTAGATTTATCAATCCTTACAATTTAATTTTCAACATTATTTTTGTACTTTTTCACTTCTACCACGTTGGTAGGTGGGCAACCAGTGCCTGTTTGAGAATTGTTCTCTTACTCCCCCGGAAATACCTTCGGGGCCGTTTGCGAGTAAGATGGTGGTACCTCCACAGTCGAGCCCGACCCCAGCTGTACCAGTACCACCTACCCACTAAATATGAAATATTGTAACATTGTACCTATAGTTGGAGTTGTAAAGGAAGCCATTATTGAAGTTGAGGTCCCACGCGTGGTAGCGTCCCGGGAACCCAACTATTTGGTCCCGATGTTCTCGCCATACCCTGGAAAATTAGAGATAATTTTTATAATAAAATAAAGCATCTAGATCAGGGGTTTTAAAATTATGGGTAGCGGCCCCCTGGGTTTAAATCATGGGCGTAACCAGGAGGAGGGGGGTTGGGGGTTCGATCCCCCTCCCCGAAATGTTCCGAAAAAAATACATTATAAAATAGGTATATAATAAACTATGTTAAACTACAGAATATCTGGAATGTGACAGAAGAAATTTAAAAAAATTGGTTTGATAACTTTAACTATACAAATACGAAACAAAGTCTAAAATTAGACTTAGATCCGATTTAATCAATTAAGTAGGCAAAGAAGCATGTTGAAACTTGGTAAAATTAGTGTTATAATAACAAATATGTTCCCCGTATTATTCTTAAATAACTTTAGCTATGATATTACCATACCTACGTCCACTGCTACTCCAGAACGGACTTTCTCAAGCCTAAGAAGACTGAAAAACTACTTGCGCAACATAACGAGTGAAAATAGACTAAACAATAACGTAAAATGGGCGTTACGTTTTTTTACAGAGACATATAATTTGTTTTACTACAAGACTACAGTTTCTATTTCCTCCCTACAGACAAACCAAATTTCTACTTGGTTTTGTGGGATGTATTTAGATTAAGTTATACTTTAAATAACTAAGCATATTAATTCCTCCATTCATTGATTTGCATGCTATTTTCGCAATATTAAAAAAAACATTAAATACGTGCCTTTTCATGACATGCAATTTCTAGCTAGTAATGCACTCTAATAATATTTAGTGTATCCAAAGCGATGGATTTTGGTATAAAACATTGATAAATGTATAAAGAAAAAAACCGGCCAAGTGCGTGCCGGGCCACACACAGTGTAGGGTTCCGTAGTTGCCCAGTACATTTTATAAGTTGGTCTACTAATACACATCGCGCCAAACTTCTAGTCTCATAATTTTAGAAAAACGGCCCATACATTGTCGTAAGTTTTTATAGGGGACAAAAAGTTTGGCACTCGTAAACCTGTAAAGCCTCCTTAGCTGTGATAGTTTTCCTTTTAAATTTATTATATATACTACTTCTGTGATTTTTTTACATATCCATAAATAATAATATATATAACCGGTTAGCCAGCAAGAGGGGGGAGACTTGACTCTAACAAAAATTAGCACTTTAAAGCTTATATTTTCAAAATATGCTACGGGAGGTACCCTTAAAATATCCTCATGATTTTATTTTATTATTTTGTCGGCGTGATTAATATGTATGTATACTCATGCCAAATTACAGCTTCTAGTACTAATAGTCTCTGAGCTAAGCCGCGGACAGACGGACGGACGGACATGGCGAAACTATAAGGGTTTCTTGTCAGACTACGGAACCCTAAAAACAAAACATTGATTCTTTAATGCGTTTGTATTAGAACTGCCCCCGATACTAAAACCTGTCTACGCACGTGGGTCACATGAACAGGTCTTTATACCCCCTCATAATTAAATTCACTTGTACTTGTTTCACTGGTTTTAATTTTAAGACACGTTAATCCCGACCGGTTTCGGTTAATACACCATTCTCAAGGGATTCAGGAATTCAGGAAATTAAACTAACATTACGACGAGCCGTATTGTGTACATTTTTAACGGCTCGTCGTAATGTTAGTTTAATTTCCTGAATTCCTGAATCCCTTGAGAATGGTGTATTAACCGAAACCGGTCGGGATTAACGTGTCTTAAAATTAAAACCAGTGAAATAAGTACAAGTGGATTTAATTATGATGTTTTCCAAGTTTCATCAAGTGCCGACAATCGCAAGTGTAAATTAGGTCTTTATACGTGTAACAGAGAACGTAGAGACTCACCGGAAAGCGAACACGATCTCATCGTGTCTGAGATGCGCGTCATCGTCGACACAGAGCACGGCCTCGGTCTCGATCAGGTCATACGGCAGGAAGCGGTTGTTCAACGAGTTCTTGGCCGTCCTGACTACCGCTATGGGCGCGCCGGACTCCGGCCACGACATCGAAGGGGCGGTGCGCCCGTTCCATACCACCACCACCTGAATTAAATGTATATCCATACTAATAATAAAGTCGTGTCTGCACCTTGAGTATTTTTGCTAAATAACTTAGGCCGAATTAACAATTTTTTGAATTTTTGTCTGTCTAGGTATGGATGTATGTTCCGTTTTAACTCAAGAACCACTCAACGGATTTGGATGCGGTTTTTTATTATCACCCTTGTGACCCCGGTCAACACATAAAATGAGAGGCGTTCATAAAATAACGCTCAAGCCAAAAACGGGGCAAAGATTGAATATACGCGGGCGGAGTCGCGGGCAAAGGCTAGTGTATATATAAAAGAATACCCAACTGACCGACCGATCTATCAGTCGCCTTCAGATTTCTATGCGCATTATACATATTATGCTATAGATAAAAGCATACGTACCTTATTCAAATAAGGAAGCCCACGCAACCGCGCCAAAGCAGCAGCCAACACAGCCTCCCGTTCATACGTCAATATAACCACTGTGAACTGTTCTCTCGGCCGGTCTCCTCCCAACGCCTCACTGAATTCCTTCCCCGAACCCCCTGCGCCGGCGCCTATCGGCCTAAACCCCGATGAAGACCCCATAAACCTCGCTTCCGACGTCAAAGGTACATCCCACGGCAACTGAGGGTACAGAATAAATGGTTCACCCCAATCGTTCCACAACTCGTAACCGTGAAGTAAGGATATTGAATAGTTACGGCGGTACGAGGGGCTGGGGTATGGCGCTTCTAAAGGTCCCAAGGTTTCTTCAGGCTCCGAATCGACTGGCGGAGGCTCTAATTTTGGTGGAGTATAAGAATCGTTAAAGGCCGGTGAGCCCGTTGCAGGCACGGCCGCGCGAGGAGGTATGTTTAAACGAGTCCGTATCACAGCCAGTAAAGTATCAACGCTCGCTTGAACAGAGCTTAGATACCTCTCCCAAAGGTAGCGACCATGTCTCCGGAAGGCTAGTAAGTCGGCATCAGAAATGGCACGTAAGAAAAAGTGCAGTTCCGTCACTCGTGCTTTAGGTAGAAGCAGCACTGCTCGACGCCAATCCAGTACCTCACCGTAAGGTAGCTGTATTCGGTCCCCACCAAGGATTGCTGGTATCGCGCCCGATCTTAGAGCTTCGTATAACCTAGCCTGTAGTAATGCGGTGCTGGTATATGAACGGTCACTGGGAGCCAAAATTAGAGCAAAAGTTGATTCTCGAAGTACCGATCTTCTCGATCTATCAGTTCCACATAGCGCCCAATCTCCGATAGCTATTAAGGCCCGCCTTTCTGTCGGCGGATCGCATTCAAACTGAAGCAAGAATTTGTCCGCTTTAGGAGCCGCGGCCGCGGCTTTTTGAAGGTATTCGATTAAAGATGCATCGTCATCTCGATCTTCCGTGCTCGTTGGTGGTTGCGAACCCTGAAAACTACACATTGCTAATGAACATATTTTAAAACAGCATCATTCAAAAATAACCTTTCCAAGAGTATGATTACGATTAATTCTTACCTGAGAAGATACATTCTCCGTGCTGGAGCGATAGGGGCACAGTCTGACCAGACATCCCCACCGGGAGGTCCCAACGCTGGTGGGGTAATTACGTCAAACCCTGGTCGAAACTGTTCCAGTGTAAATGTGGACTGTGCTATGATAGCCCTGCCAGTGGACGCTCCGTTGAACATGTCCCCAGATCCACAGGATAACTCGCGACGAGCCAAGTTTATGAGGACATGATTACGACCATCGCCTCCCCAATAGGGCAGGCTCTTCACTGCCGTTTCGTTTAAAACGAGCTTGTAAGCTTCTGTCGTTGAAGCTAGTCTGAAATAATAAAGAAATTATATTCTTCAAATGTTGATACTGTTGATTGTTGGCACTTGGTGGAACTTTCAATACATAATGGACAAAGAATCACTTATTGTACTATTCCACGAATTTATTAATTGCTCTCATTGAAAACTCATTGATTGCTCTAATGTAAACTGTCATAATAAGATCATTTACCTATAAATCCTTTGAAAATACCATTAAGGCAAAACGGGTCAAAAAATAAATAAATTCGTGGAAGAGCACGTGTGATTTTCTGTTCATTATACAGGTTGAACTAAACGAATGCCCCCTGGAGGGAAAGTACCTTAAATATTAAAGATAGCAAATTTTACTTAAAGGAACCTTTATTTAATTTTTAAAGTTAAGGAAAACTGCATTCAAAGAATTTACAATATTTTGAAGTCTAGTGGATCTCGGAGGCCAAACTGGATAAGCAAGTGTCTCGCAATAACCTAAGATATTGGTTCAAGCCCCCGTGTGAGATTTATTTTTTACAGAGAATTTGTTTCTTATTCCATTTTCTATCTTGTAAGTTGTAGTGCACTTATAGTGTTTGAAGTTTCCCAAGCGATGAAATTCGCTACAAATAATATAGGTGCTTAACAAAACAGTGAGTAAATGCAATAAATGCCCAGGAACTTACGAAGGTCTCTTATCAGCAGGAAATGCTTCTCCAACTAGTACTAAATAAACGCAGGCTTCATTCGGATTCCTCGTCAAATGCGTATTGTATCCTAAAGTCTGCCTCAAAGTAGTCTTTAAGAATCCATCGACTTCCGCGCCAGCCAGCGTAGCGTGATCATCAGGATCGTATAAGTAGACTGGGAAACCTGAGGTAAGGGAACACCGTGAGTGATCAAAGCAGGAATGCGTGCGGCAGTGGACCTCGGATTTGGGACTTACTGGGGGGAGGGTAGGGGGCGGTTGTGAGGGTAGTATTTGTATTGGAGGGGCGAGTTCGGGGGAGTCCCGCCTGATGGCTTCTAGTTGGGCTATTCGGGCTTGCTGGGCAGAGACGCGGAGACGTTGCAGTTCTGCTGTGGCGTGGGTGTGCTCCGCCTTGAGGGCGTCGGTCTGAGCGCTGGCAGCAGCCGCCTCGTGCTGCAGCCTGCCGCGACGGGCTTCCAGCTCACGAAGCTCGGTTGACACTGATGCCTGAAATGGGATTCAATGTCATTATCACTTCCTACACAAGCAAGACTACCAAAAAAATTTAGGGTGCTAATATATGTTACATGTTACGGTCAGAGTAAAGAATAATATAAAAAATAATAATACCTGGTAAATATTAATATGAACCTAGTCATTAGAGTAATAAATTACGTAAGTATATAGTGAATATGTTAAGAACCGAAAGAATCGCCTTGCTCCATTCCCAAGGAACCTAACACGCTTCTCCTCACTTCACTCTTCTAAATATAACTCTGATTCGAAATTTATTACTTTTGCCATGGATGGGTATACAAAATTTGTGAACAATATAGGTCCTTGTCAAAATCAAAATCAAAATATTTATTTTGTAAATAGATACATAAAGTGTACTTTCGACAAGTCAAAGTTAATCTTTACAAGAAATATCTTTAGAATAAAAAATATAAAAAATAATATGTACACTTTTACTAATAAATACCTACAAAAAATATTTAGGTTGGGCTACAAAAATTTAATTATACACCTACATAAAATAGAGAAATCTAGGAATAAAAATATTATATATAAACGATGCAACGAACAAACAAGTTGATAAATAAATACGGGAAAAACATCCAAAAAATACTAAGTTTGGGCTACTAAAATGTAATAAAGTTATATACCTGCATAAAATAAAGAAATATAGGAATAAAAATATTATATATACATAATGCCTAACCATCCGCACCATTCGATTAGTATTGCTAAGAAGAAGGGCAAGAAACTTAGCAAACATGATTTTTTTTTTCATTTGTAACATAAACTTGTAATAAATTAATCACCGTCCCCTTGTAATTTAATTTGCATCAATTATTACTGATAATTTTTATAATAATGTTAATTATTGATTAATTTATTACTAAAGAAGAGCCAAGTTCTTCTTTATTATGTCACCAAAAGGGTATCCAAAACTTTTTTTACATTCTATCTACGCCTTTTTATGGAATACTAATGTTGTTGCCAGACAATGGCGTAATTCAGATAACTTTTTGAAGGGGGGAGGCTGGCCTGTTGCCATATACTTTTATAATCTGGGGGCAGTGCCCCCGCCAAGTCCAGCTAAAAAGCGGCACGCCGTACCATCCTTTTCTCGAAGCAGTTCAGGCCATTTTCGACCCCCTATAACTTCGTTGTGGATAAAACTAGAAGCCTGAGTTTTCGGTAACCAAGCAGGCATTGTATAAACACGGTATATTTCAAATTTCATTCAATTTTAACCAGTAGTTTATGAATTATAACTAGTAAAAGCTTTTCAATTTTGTCACTCACTCACTGACTGACTGACCGATCATCAAAACTCTAAGGCACTTCTAGCAGACATAGAAGCTTCAAATAAAATTTGGAATACAATTAGTGATTAGTGTATACATCAGGGATAAACTAAAATATTTTGCAATTTCGGTCCAGTGCTCTAGATACACCAACTGCATAAATAACTTTGTAATCCCATATAAATATAGCGTGTTTACAGTTGTAATGTAATGCAGTTAAATGTAACGCATAAAATTGAATAATTCTCATGCGATCACCTAACTATTGACAAGTAGTTTGCACGAATTGCCATAAAACACATTTACTGCAAACTTTTTATTCAAAAGTAAGGAAATAGTACATTACGATACGAGAGTATCGTATAATATTTTATAGCAAAAGTGCGGAAAATGCCGACTTTACGCAAGCGCAGCGTGCGTAAAGTGGTCATTTTACGCACGGTGTGCTATAAACAATATTATGATGTGCATTTTTCACCGGGATCCTCCGTTACCACCTTAAGTAGGGACTGAATAAATTAATCGACTTGGATTTACATGGATCTCGCAACTTTTTACGGTAGAAGAACTAAGCTGCGAGACTTGGTTTTTTTACAAGTTTTGTTTTTGATGGCATTTAATTTTTCAGTCATTTCAGCAGTCATAAAACAAAAGTTGTTCATATGAGAAATAAATGAGATAATATTGTATTGACAAAAAATTGCCTGCTGCCCCAAAGTTACCAAGATAATGCAAAAATCTTCCAACATTATTTGTAAAATTAACAATAACAACTTTTTTAAACTAGTTTATAGATATTTTTTCTAGTTTCTGAAGGAACAAGCTACCTTGATCCTTATCATCTCTTCTATCCTCAACTTGAGATCATCTGCATTCATAGTAGAGAAGTCACCCAGGGCCTCCAATGTATGCCGCACCGAGTTACTGCCCAGGGAAGCCGATGATGATTCATACTGAAAAAAAAACTTTTATATTTAGGTTCCTCAGTTTTTAGTAAACTGAGTAATGATCGTACATAATTCCGGCCTCACCAGAATAAGCATTAATACAAGTAACTTTTACTTTTAAGTTAACTATGACATCATAAAAAAATCAGCTGTTACATACATTTTGGTTTAAGAGGCCGCAGACTTGGGACAAATACGCGAGTGGGCGTGGTCTCTCCCCGCGAGCCCTGAACTGTAGAGAGTTGCGCGGGAAACCTCGAGTTTGAATTTAATCGGACTTTAGATCTTTAAGCAGATGCTTTATGCCATAATGTATTGGGATATTATTGGAGACAGTGAACGAATGATTAAATATGGAGATAAAAACTTCGTCCAAACTATAAATTCGACGCGATGATGCGACAACCTGTAACACAGTCTTCCCGTCGGAGAGTTGGAGCGATACTGATCAGCCAATAGGCGCGTGAGCTGGACGTAGTACAAACGTAATCTTGTAAACATTTGAAGATTATCTTTGTTTATATTGACAAACATGTTCAAATTTATTTAAACAAAAAAATATCAGGCTAACTAATCTGTTGGATTGAAAAATTAAAAATAGTTCTAAAATGAACATTGTAGCTCATACCTTGATGACATAATACCGAAACAAAGAATAAAATAGAGGCAACATTGACATTTAATTCTATCGAGTGAAGTTGTAGCTATCTGGTATTGGTCAGGTGTACCCACGTGTGATATTATCTAGTAGATGTATTATTTTTTTCACAATTTTAGATACATGAAAAGTAGGAAAATATGCGAATCAAAAATTGTAAATGAGGGTACTACGGGGTCTTAAATACGTAGATATGTACTAGAGTTGCCGCAAAAGTAGTTAAAAATTGTTTATTTTTTTCTAAATATCTGTAGTTTTTGTATCTAAATTAATGAGCAGTTAATTATTTTTTAATAGTGATTAATATATACAATTATTCGCTATTCGACGAAGAATACAAAAACTAGGAATAGGGAATAATAGGGGTTATGCCTGAATTCCTCCAATGCATTGTTTTGAAAAGATAAATATGCCATACATCAGTTCTCAATGTCCTCCATGAAGTTTATTATTTAAAAATATTGTTTTTGAGTCCCGTTTTCCTCCACGACTACTGAGTACAGTCAGGTGGTTAAATTGTAATAAATCAAACAATAAAATTGATATTAATTTAGCATGAGACCAAAAAGAATCTTTCATGCTAAAATTAATAAAATAAAATTGGAATGACATGAAATTTAGAACACATGTTTTCTAAACAGACCTTCAGTTAGGTATTTGGAGTCATGAGAATCTTTGTGACCACCTGGGTTGTTCAATTTATTGTTTTTAAATGTCTACTAAATTAAAGATGAATAAGGCAACTTTTCTGCTATACTTTATTATAATTATGAGTAAAGTCATGGATGAACAATACGTAATTTCGTATTTTGTCTATGGTAAAGTCTACAAATAGGTATACCCAAAAATCATACAGTTCATGAATTTTCTAAGACAAATGACACAATAACGTACGAAACAATGGCGTGGCGGTAGATAAAATCTTCCTTTAGAAACAATGAAGTTCAGAACACAGGTGTTCACAAAAACTCCACGCTGGGTCTAAATTCCTGGTACCAGCAAAGCATTATCAGATATAGTACATTTCAAATACCATGGCCCTATTGCACTTGAAACTTAACAATGGGGCTCATAATGTTTGCCTTTTGTTATCTAATTTGGAGCACTTCAAATTGGCACGCGTCGGTGCAATCTGTATGTAACTAAAGCGTGACTAAGAAATTTTGGTACTTGAAAATAAAAATACGTATGATTAGTTATTTACATTAATGTTTAATTATAATACTATGGTATCTTTATATTTATTACATGTAACGTCTAATAATTAACAAGTACAGACATTCAGATAACTTAAGTTACGACTAGCTTAATTGATTTACGTTTAACATATAGGTACATTAATTATAAAAAATATAAGATTCATTCGCTTTCTGACATATTTTCTTCCGAACTTGAGGTTTCGCAGGTGTTTATGATGAATGGATACACAGGGTGGGTTAAAAAGTCGTTCTCCACTTTGATGACATGCTCACAAGCATTTTTCCAAAGCGTGGGGTTCGTATTGTCTACCAGTTCTTAAATTTTTAATTACAGTATCACCCACTGTTGGTGTAATGTTCGTCTTACGAATTTGTTTTTTCACATGACTCCACATAAGCTCGATTGGGTTTAACACACAATAATAGGGGGGAAGCCTTAAAATTTCATGCCCAGCCTCAGCCGCTATTTTGTCGATGACGTATTTCTTTTCAAACTTTTGATTTTCTACAATTTCCAACAACTTCTTAATAGTTATTTTCTCAGGTATAGTAACATGACGCCTTCTTAAAAAAGCTATTATATCCGCTTTTCTTGTATTTGTGTTGGGAATTTTTTCGTCTTTTTTCTCTTGTCTTATCATATAAGACACACTATCCATAACGATAACGCTGTCGGCAGGGATATTGGGTAAAAGCTGCTCTATGAACCATCTTTCGAACAATTCCGAACACATGTCTTCGTGATAGTCTGCACTTGAGTTTTTCAAATGTTTGCTCGAGACAAGAAGAGCCCTTGGAATCCAACCATTTTCAGTGCCTGCGTGCAATATAATTAAACGTAATTAAACGTATTTGCCTCTTGAACATGGAGTATTTGTCGAACAATTTTGAGAATTGTCCCTGTATCCTTTTTTCAATGTATCGTGGGTGTCAAACCAAGTCTCGTCCAAATATACAATACTTTTTCCTGAAGACCTCTTTAGTCTTATACTGGTAATAAATTCTTCTCTTAATTTTTTAAGCCGTGAAGTTTCCATTATGATTCTTCTTTCATTTAACTTTCCATATTTAAAACCAAGTTTTCGTAAAAGTCTCCATAGTGTCGTTTCTTAATATGGAAAGCCCACTTCGCTTGCTAATAATGTTTGATGAATCTCTGTGAGCGTTGGAACTTCATTTTTTCGATAAAAGTCGTACACAGTTCTCTTCACAAATTCTTCTCTAAAATTATCAATTTTTGTAAAAGAAGTTTTTATTCGTGTTCGGGGAAGATATCTTGGTCCTGATGAGGGTGATGAGACAATCCTTTTAACTTTCCTTTCCGGAACATTGGTGAATATCGATGTTTCTTTAATTACACCTTTTTCGCCCATTCGATTTAACAAAGTTTTATAAACACTTATCACCACATCTTGAGCGTCCTTGCTTAAAAATCTTTTCTTACGTTGCTGCGAACTAACTTCACCACTAGACGGGTCACATAAGGATGTTACCCAAGGTCGAAACATTGTTATTGACAGTACACGTGTAATCACTAACGTAGTCAGATGACAACTAACATGAAATATTGTTTACATTCATAAAGATTACTTGGTTAAACGATCAAGATCATTAGGTTGCGTGTAAAATACCACACCGCAAAAGGGTCTGGCCAGGTATCTTTTGTTATCACTAATCCTATTGTTAACACCTAATGACCGTCTTAAGCGGAATCGGGCCATGGTATTTGAAATATACACATGTAAATTTTTCTAGATTTCATAACAGAATAAATAGAGGTTGTTGAAAAAATTAAGAGTAAAAAACAAAAGAAGTTTCACAGTTGGTTTAATTATTGTAATCAAATTATTAAATTTTACGCGGTGATAGTTTAACAGTAAAATATGAAAATCAACAATTACAATTAACCGACTAAATTCATACCGGAGAGTCGGTTAGTGATCAGAAACAAGCTTTAATTACCCTTTTGAAAAAATTCAATAAATATATTTTAATTTATTTAATTTAATTTAATTACAAATAACATACTAATCACTCTTACATAAGTTCACTAAAGAATATTATCATTCTCTGGATTGAGGAGTTATCAAGTTAACTTATATTTTAGCTTCCACAGGCTATAAGGTACCTATGTATACCTACTTACTATAAATTAAATATCCATTTATGACTTGTGTTAGTATCACCGACTGTACCTTCTGATGTCTCATGGAGGGGAATGGGAAGTAATTTAGTTAATAATGTTTGTGTGGGGGAGGTTGGGAATTAAAAGCCGACATTCGTGGATGTGATCGGTAATAAGCCGCTTGAACATTCACGGCAACTCTAGTATGTACCTCTTCTATGGAGCCCAATGTACACATAAATTCATAGATTTTTTGTTAAATCTTGAAATGTAACAAATTTCAATATGTTACAGTATAAGCAGAGCAATTGGTAAAAACAATTTGAAGATACCTTTACTCTTATAAGAGCTGAGCCTAACTAAGTTTGTTACACAATAGCTAGAAACAAGACTTGTGATCAGGCATAATATGTATCAGGATAATTATACAAAAAACTTTATATTTTCGCAATGGGTACCGGGAGGGGGCTATATACTCAAAAAATGTTCTAATGCCCTTCCATTATAGAAACAATTGATATTAATAGGTTGGGGAAAAACTCTTTTCGTTAATAATATGTATGAACTTATAATAAAATCTCTTTGGTTATACCATTTGTATCTGGCTGGTTTTGGTACTATTAAAAAGTTTAAATTTTAAAAAAGATAATTCAAAATTCAAATTAGGTAAAATGTGTGATTTTCATTTGTTTTTCTTACTGTTAAGATGAGTGAATCTAATGAAGAAATTCGATACATTTTAAAATTTTACTACAAAAAAGGCAAAAAAGCAACGCAAGCTGCGAAAAAAATTTGTGATGTTTATGGACCTAGTGCAGTGTCTGTGAGAGTAGCACAAATTTGGTTTAAGCATTTTTAATCCAGAAATTTTGATGTCAAAGATGCACCTCGCTCTGGGTGCCCTGTTATGGATTAAATGGATGCCATTTTTGAAAAAGTGGAGCAAGATTGGCATTTCAGTAGTTCCGATGTAGCTGAAGAATTGGGGATTGACCACAAAACAGTTTTGGCGCATTTGAAAAAAGCTGGGTACACAAAAAAGCTCGATATTTGGGTGCCTCACGAGCTCACTGAAAGAAACTTAATGAACCGTGTACTCATTTGTGATTCTTGTGTTACCGCCAGGCAGGACCATCGATTCTGAACTCTACTGCGAACAACTGAATAGATTAAAGCAAGAAGTTGAGAGAAAGCGGCCGGAATTAGTCAACAGAAGGGGTGTGGTTTTTCATCATGATAACGCTAGACCTCACACATCTTTAGCCACTGAGCAAAAATTAAGAGAGTTTGGCTGGGACGTATTAATGCATCCGCCATATAGTCCTGATCTTGCACCTTCAGATTTCCACTTGTTTCGGTCTCTTCAGAATTCTTTAGGCAGTGTCAGGTTAACATCACGAGAGGACTGCCAAAACCACTTGTCGCAGTTTTTTGATCAGAAGCCCCATAATTTCTATAGCAATGGGATCATGTCCTTACCTACAAGATGGTAGAAAGTTATCGAACAAAATGGCACCTACAGACTTTAGTTAAATGTAAATAAACTTTATTAAAAATGTTTAGAATTTTCATATAAAATGCGAAGAAACTTTTTCCCCAACCTAATATTTTACATACACCAGTCACCAATCAGTGCCAGTAATGAGGCAGAAAAGTTCACATAGCAGCTCAGCGTAATATATATTTGCACACATGAATGTTCAAAATGTCTGTTTGCACAGCTATAAATTCTCTGTTCCTCCTTACTGGCCATAGGGACGTTTTAAATATATCTTACCTTAGATAAGTAATAGTGGGTCACAAGAGGGATTATAAACAAAATCACGGAAACCAGAATTATTACTCGGGAGAGCTTCAGATGTCCAAGCCACTGGCAAAACCGCTCATGAAGATACATTGTAGAAATCAATGGATTTCATCTATTCTAGCCTTGATCATTGAACAGGACCAAACAGCTGTTTCTTCACGTGTTCATTATTATTTTGAAGACTCCAAAAACGAAATAATTTCCCATTTTATGCTGAAAATAAAAATTCCTTTCTTATGTACTACCACCACTTTTCTGTTTGCATATAAATACTCGGCCAAAAAAAGATACGATGTATAAGAAAAGGATGAAATCAGCACACAGCACAACTAAGATGCGTTAGAAAAAGAAGACAACATTTTGCTCTTAGATTCTTCTTTTGGTAGCATTATATTTCTTTCAAACCAAGAACGTCAGAGAAACTAACCACATAGGCCGGGTTCCGAATGGCGCTGACAGCACCTGGCACCAATAAGAGTACCATCAAACTACTCACGTCGGTCGTACGGCCATCAGTGATTCGGAATGACGATAGACGCGATGTAATCGATTATGTCTTGAATCGGACGGAACGCACGCGTGTTAACAGGTTTGCATCGCTGCAGCGATGAGTTGTGCAACGGTTGCAGTGCGGCGATGGATTTGTGTTAAAACGGCCATACGTCAAAATGACAGATAGCCTATACGCTGCAGAGATCAGCGGAAATTATTGTGAAATTGTCGTTTATAACTCTTTGCAGCGGCTGCACAGTTCATCGCTGCAGCGATGCGAGGTTGTTAAACGTGTCAATTGAATGGAAACTGACCAGAGGGGTACGTTCAGTTTTATCACCCTCCAACTTTCTTCTAGAACCAAAGATTACCACAGCCAAAGACATTGTATTGAGAACAAGACTGTGCACTACGATATTTTTTTTTTTTTTTTATAACAGAATTTTACACAAGTATATACTTTACAATTTTCGCCAAACTGCTAAGCAGTTTGTTGGCGATACGCTCTTACATTTGATTAAGAGAAGGTACTTAAAATCTAATACTATATAGTCTTAAAACATATACATATTTGTAGGAAATCATTATGCAAGATATAATAAGTTCTAGTTATGTAAGGGAAGATAACAATATATTTTTTAATTTATGTTTTAGGGTGCCAATTTTTAACTTATTTTCTTCCAGTAGGAGAGGATATTTATTACAAAGCTTGGGAGTTAGGTACTTCCGAGTTCTCTCTCCATAATAGTTTTTAGATGATGGCTGTGATAGTTTGCCAATTTTTACTGCTCTAGTGAAATGTCTATTTGGTTTAGGAACTTTATAGTCTTTAGTGTAGTAAATTTCCAAACCTATGAGATATTTAACTTTCTGGTTTACTGGGAGAATTTCACAAACTGTAAACAATTTTTCATACTCTCCCTTATATTTAGCTTTGATATTTTTACCTACTAAGTGTTTAATAATTCTCAACTGTAATTGCCTAATTAGATCCAGGTATGTTTTAAAAGTAAGTCCATAACAACTTAATCCATAGCTCAGAAGTGAGTCAGCAAGCGCATGGTAAACAATGTACAGGGTTCGTTTATTTAGTATTCTACGTAGGTGATAAAATTGTCCTAAAACTGATCTCAATCTTTTGCAGACTTCATTAGTATGTAGTTTCCAATTAAATTTGTTATCTATTAATAATCCTAAATATTTAAATTTATCTACTATTTCTAAACCTTTGCAGTCACACCCTTGTTTATTTTTATGAAAACAATCGTAGGTGTGACCTAATATTTTAATATCCGAGGGTTGTAAGTTTTTGGCTTTCTTATTATACGGCGAACAAATGTACATACATTTCGTTTTATTTAAATTCAAAATGATGCCATTATCATGCGCCCATTTACAAATATTGTCAAAGTCCGCCTGTACATTGTTTACCATCTCCGGCATATTATCTTTCCCAGTGTACAGCAGACACATGTCATCTGCGTACATGTAAACGTTGCAGTTATTCACCACGTTCGACACACTGTTCACGTGCATGATGTAGCCGACCGGCCCATACACAGAACCGGTTGGCACGCCCAGCCTGACAGTAGCTTCAGATCCAGCTGTTCCATTGATCACCGTGCGCAAAGTCCTGTTGGTTAAATAATTACGGAACCACTGATTGGTAGGCCCACTGATACCGCATTCATCCATAGCTTGTAATAATTGCACGTGATCCAGTGTGTCAAACGCTTTTTTAAAATCAATAAATATTGCCAGTACCTAGTTACGCCTGGCGACTCTAGCGATAAAGCTCACGGCCACTCTATCTTCTAGGAGTTTCGATGCTGAGTCGGCAAGCGGAAACTGATAAGGCCAGCTCCTGCCTGGTCATCCCAATGTTTCGTAGTAATAAGCATAGAATAATAAGTTAGTCTTAGATTTTCTGTCAGAGCAAATACACGCTCTTAAACCAAAATTTATTCTTTTTAAAAACGTTTTCCCCGCTCCAGGAAAGTTGACTGGCGCAGCCGGTAGGATTTCCGCGTCGCGTTTACTTAAATTCAGTGAAATTCGACGAACGTTTTCTTACGTTTTTATCGGAAATCCACGAACCAAATAAATTTGTCAAAAACTCTGAGTGAAGTGTTGTGAAAACCTTTTTAAGTGTATCATACACGGATTACGGCTGAGAAGACGATCTAAGACTCAACGGAGGGACATGGGCAGTCTGTGAGTAGACCCAAATAGCTATTCCATTCTATTTCCATTCCTTTTCCATTAGTAATTAGTGTCTTGAAACAATCACGTTATTTCCAAAAATTGAAGTGCGTAGTTTGATTTCATTTAGACGATAGTTATAAGTGCATAGAGTATTAAAAAATATAGTGGTAACAAATAAATTATAGAAATATGGAAAATATCAAACAGATACCCAAGGAAATTGCTAGCGTCATCCCCAAATTCGACGGTGACGAAAAGCTTTTAAATTTATTTATTAGAAAATGTGAATATGTAATAAAATGTTGTAGAGTAGAAGGAAATATCGACCAAGATTTGTATGTTTTTCACGTAATAACCTCAAAATTGACTGGAAAAGCCGCTTCTCTTATTAGTGAGCGACAAGACTTAAATACATGGACTGATTTAAAAAAAGCTTTAGAGCAACATTTTGGTGATCCACGTTCGGAGGAATGTATCGCAATAGAACTTGAAACTTTAAAAATTGGCAATGGTGAATCTTATCTTGATTTTTGCAATAGAATTCAACACACAAGGAGCACATTAATTGCTAAAGTCAATTTGATCCAAGACCCGAACCTTAGGGTTAGTAAAATTGTGATTTATGACAACATGTCGATGAATGTGTTTCTTTACAACCTACCGGAAGACTTACTACGTATAGTAAGATTAAAAGGATGTACTTCTTTGGAAAGTGCATTGAGCATTGTCCTAGAGGAAGTCAATTTCCTATATCAGTATAACACACGTAATAAGATGTTAAAAATGCCCAATACCTTACAACCAAAACCTCAGACTATAACACAGAACCCTTTTATTGAAAAACTTGGAATGAAGCCTTTCTTTAACCAAAATCCACAACCGCAGCAGAATTTTAAATTCGGCATTTCCCAAAATGCACCAAATATGAGACCTAATCTCTACCAACCCCCCGCTCAACAAGGTCAATTTAAATTTGGCATACCACAGAGCAAACAGATAAAACTACCCCCACAGCAACCCCAGCAATTTGGTTTTAGACCCCAACTTCCACAGCAACCCACAGGTTTCAGACCACAATTCGGTGCCACACCTCAGTTTGGTTATCGACCACCCTTTAATCAAGGACAGCAACAGTTTGGCTACAAACCACCCTTCAATCAAGGTCAACCACAATTCGGTAACAAACCACAAAATGCACAGCCGAAAATGCAGTCTACTGACGTAAGTATGCGTACAGCCCAGCCTGCAAAACCTCAAGGATTTCGTATGAACGAACTCTACAATTTGAACGACTTTGAAACTGACGAAAATAATGGTACTTATGACACTGACAATATGTACTATGACTATGATGCTTTTACGTATAGAGATAATACTGACGAGACTCCTGAATTTCAGAATATGACTGAATCTGATTACCAAGACACATCTGTTGAAAATTTTCACATAGTAACTTTCAACCAACCCCCGAAATAATAAATCTTAATTGCAGCCTTAAATTAAAGCTGCCATATATAGAAATCCCAGAAATAGACTCGAAATTTATGATAGATACTGGAAGTTCACGGTCATTTATCAGTCCAACTAAGGCAGAACAGTATTTCGAAAATTATAAACAGTACGAACCCTTTGAAGTGATAAGCACGCACGCTTCTAGTAAGCATAGCGAAGTTATAAAAGTACCCCTATTTCCCACATTCAATAGCCCTGAATCACATAAATTTTATGTTTATGACGTTGATGGACGTTACGATGGACTCATCGGAAGTGACCTCCTGAAACAACTAGATGCAAAAATCGACATGAAAAATAATATTTTATATACAAAATCTACAAAAATACCCATGATTTATAATCCAACAAACGAAATTAGACTTGCCCCACGATGTGAACAAAGAGTTAAACTACCGACCAACTTACTAAACGGACATGCTATTTTGAACTATGTACAATTTTGTGAAGGCGTAAGAATGCCAAGTGCAATAGTAAAATGTGAAAACGGTTATGCGACTACAATAATACAAAACACATTAGAAGATGAAATGACTTTGACAATTACTAGACCTTTTATAGTGACTAAATATAATAATGAAAAATGTAAACTTAACCATATGAGTATTGACAATAACTTGCGAAGTGACCATATGAGTGTTGACAATGACTTTGAAATTGATGAAATATTGACCGAAAATTTGACTAAGCTACGTTTAGAACATATGAACAATGAGGAACGAGAAAAAATTCGGAAACTTTGTGAAGAGTACAAAGACATTTTTTATTCGGAAAAATTACCTTTGACTTTTACAAATGACGTTAAACACCATATTAGAACCCGCAATGAAGACCCTATTTATATCCGACCATACAGACAACCACAAGTAGTAAATGACGAAATTAATAAGCAAGTAGATAAAATGTTACAGAACAATATTTTGAAGGAATCCTTTTCTCCTTGGAGTGCCCCGGTGCATTTAGTGCCCAAAAAGCCTGACGCATCTGGTGAAAAGAAATTTAGGCTCGTAATTGACTATAGAAAACTGAACGACCTAACAATTGACGATAAATACCCTCTGCCGAACATAACTGACTTATTTGACAAATTAGGACGAAGTACTTACTTCTCTACCCTTGACCTTGCAAGTGGCTACCACCAAATAGAGGTAGCTAACGAAGACAGACATAAAACAGCATTTACAACCCAATCAGGACATTACGAGTTTACTCGTATGCCTTTTGGCCTCAAAACAGCACCAGCCACCTTCCAACGGACAATTGACAACGTACTACGTGGACTACAGGGTATACATTGCCTGGTATACCTGGATGACATAATCGTGTATTCTTCAAGCCTTCAGGAACATATTGACAAATTACGGACAGTGTTTGACAGACTTCGCAAGACCAACCTAAAAGTACAGCTAGATAAATCTGAGTTTCTGAGAAAAGAGGTCTTATACCTCGGACATATGATCACTAACAACGGACTTAAACCTAATAATGACAAAATTAAAGCAGTACTTGACTACCCCTTGCCCCGAACGACAACTGAAATAAAAAGTTTTCTTGGACTCATTGGATACTACAGACGATTTATAAAAGACTTCGCAAAGATTACACAACCCATGACAGCACGATTGAAAAAGAAAAAAGCTATGCCTATTAGCGATGAAAAATATTTGGAATCTTTTCAAAAATGTAAGGAACTACTGGTGAATGCCCCCATTCTTCAGTACCCAGATCCTGACAAGCAATACATACTGACAACGGACGCTTCACAGTTCGCTTTGGGCGCCGTACTCTCACAAGGGACACCTGGAAATGACAAACCAGTTGCCTACGCAAGCAGAACCCTTAACGATGCTGAAACTCGCTATAGTGTTACTGAAAAAGAATTACTTGCAATTGTATGGGCCGTGAAACATTTTCGCCCGTACCTCTACGGTAAAAAGTTCATAGTTATTACAGACCACAAGCCCCTTGAATGGCTTAAATCCCTGACAGACACAAACAGTAGACTTACACGCTGGCGCTTACGATTAGCTGAATACGACTTTGACCCGATATACAAAAAAGGAAAATTAAATTTAAATGCAGACGCTTTATCACGTATCCGTATAAATGCTTTAGGTAAAGATGACAATATTTCCACTCAAGCAAATGTTGACAAAGACGAAGACAGAAATGAGACTATAAGACAACTGACAAAAGAAATTAAAGAACTAGGTAAACTACAAAAAAAATCCTTTCCAAAACCACCAGATAAGCCAATGACTATTTCAGACTCTGACTCAGAACACCCCATAAGCATCCCAGATTCTGATTCGGAGAGAACATTATCAATAGGCCGAAAATCTCCATATTCGATACCAAGCCCTTCTAGTGCAACTTTAACAGCATCTGAAAAATCTACAGTTACTGAAACAGCTCATTCAGCACAAGATACTGAATCTCAAGGCATTCCAATTTTACAAGAAGCCATCGACACAAAACCTAACCAGATATTAGTTTTCACTTGGTTAATTGACAAACTTTCTGTTAAAGACATATCTACAGAAAAACAAAGGATTTTAGAAGTCCATCTTCCCATTAATCGACCTGATCTAGTAAAGCAGTTTTTAAAAGAATACATCAAAAACAAAAGCAAATACTTCATCTATTTTGAAGATGACGAACACCGACGACAATTTACAGAAACAGTTATATTCCTATTTAAAAAGGAACTAGTTCAATTCTTTGAGTGTACCAAAAGAGTAGTATTCGTAGAAGACGAGACAGAACAGCAAAGTATTGTTCAGAAATACCACACTGGCAAAACCTGCCATCGCGGTATTAAGGAAACCTTATCCCACATCAAACGCACATATTTCTGGCATAATATGGACCAAATTGTATCTAGTGTAATAAATTCCTGTGAAACCTGCCGAAAAATGAAATATGACAGAAAACCCCTGAAACCCAAACTGCAATTGACACAGACACAGACTAAACCCTTAGAGGAGATTCTTATTGACCTGTTTTCTATAGAAGGACGTTATTACTTGACTATTGTCGACGCTTTCAGTAAAATCGGTCAAGCGTTTGAAATTGCAAACCGATCTACCCCCGAAGTGGTTAGGGCCCTTATCAAATACTTCTCCTTTTACGGCGTACCCTTAAAAATCAGTTCAGATCCTGGTTCAGAATTTAACAACGCTTTGATGAAAGAACTCCTTACTCTCTATAAAGTAGACTTACATATAGGCACCCCGAACAATCCCAATTCCATGGGCCTTATTGAACGATTCCACTCCACTATAATCGAAATTTACAGATTGGCAAAATATGAGCAAAAATATACAGACGCTGCTTCTATAATGACATACGCTATAATGGCGTACAATCACAGTATACATTCCGCCACTGGCATGACTCCATTTGAAGTGTTACTAGGACATACAGACTCAAGACATGCTTTTGACGTAGACTTTGAAAAACAGTATTTACAACAATTGGTAAAAGAACATACAAAACGAACTAAGTACCTTTATAAACATTTGGCCGAACAAGCTATTAAAAATAAAGAGAAAATTATTAATAAAAGAGGTGGCGAGACAGACTTTAAAATAGAACCAGGCGACACAATCTTTGCTAAAGACACAAATAAAAGAAGTAGTAAAGACAAACCACGATATTCAGAGGCCGTTGTAACAGGCGATATCTCTAGAAATATTGTCCCTATTCGTGTTAGAAACCGTGAGACTAAGGTTCCACTCAAAAATGTAAAACGCCCTCCACAGACACCTGCTCGTCCTGGCAGTGGCCATGATGACGCGACTCCATGCGCTTCAGCTCCAGGAACTAAATAAAAACCCAGGAATCCTGCCCGTCAAAAATGGCGTTGCTGTTATAAGCAATGACAAATGGATCATCGCAAAAACACTAGACTTCAAGCCTGTCGCAGACGACTTGGAAATAAATATTATGAGAACATCCGAATTAGATAAGTTAGTTCGTAATTTTGATAAAGATTTTACGTATAATTTTATAGATATTAAGATACAAACAGAATATGTTAAGAATTTAACTATAGATAAATTTCGACAAGTAGCACCATCAATTCGTATTAAGCGTGGTATAATTAATCCCCTTGGTTCATTAATTAAGATTATAACAGGAAATCTTGATAATGAAGATGCCATTAGATATGACAAAATTATAAACGAAGTAAAGATAAATCAAAACGGTAATAACAAGAAACTGACATTGATCACTGAAATGGTGCAAACCTTAGCAAACTCTACATTTAAATTAAATGACAACCTCATTCAAATTAATACGGTCATCAGACAATTAACTAATAATATTAGCGAGATTTTAAAGAAAGAATATCTTAATCACATTGAAACACAGGTTATAAGCACATATAATTTACTAATTCATAACTTTCAATATATCCTTATTAAATTGAATGAGATAGAGACTAGTTTAGCATTAAGTAGGTTAGGAATACTACATCAATCTGTAATAGAATCAAATAAGCTATTACAACTTCTTGTAAAGATAAATAAGTTAGAAAAGTTAGTTTATCCTCCTGTATTAGAAAACCTAGTTAAGATAGAGAGAACCATAATGTTAAAAGCTTACTTTAAAGGAAATCAAATTACATATATTTTGGAAATACCGCTTATCATAAAAGACACATATATCTATTATAAACTCTTTCCCCTACCTGTGTTATCCCAAGACCACACTGTCGTTATTATTCCCAAATATCCATACCTCCTGGTGAAAGGGTTGAAGATCAGACTGCTTACTCACCCCTGTGAAGAAATAGACGAAGCCAGCTTCCTCTGTCTTGAAGATGACACTTCTGATTTTATTCAAGACCCTTGCGTCATAGAATTAATGACGTATGCTGAAAACGTGACGTCATGCAGCCAAATCCCGATATCCATCGAAGCAGTAAAAGTTCAGTTCATCGAAGCCAACAGATGGATTCTCTATTGTAAGGAAGATATGTTACTATCCAGAATTTGCAGCAACGAAATATTTCGCCAGAAAGTTCACGGAACTTACGTACTCACCCTGGACGATCCATGCGAAGTAAAAATTGGAAACATTACCCTAAAAAGACATTCTATCGAAGAAGAAACAGAAGCGAATTTAAAGATGCCCATAGTCAACTTACCCAAGATAAACCAGCCAACAGAAACGACGCCCCCGAAAATTGTAAATTTAGAAGGAATCGACTTAACAGATTTAAAGTTTCTATCATACAGCCTTAAGAAAAGTGTGAGTGAAAATAATAGTGAAAGTGAAAAGGCAATCACAGTGAATAGTATAAGTATTTGGACCATTGGACTGTATGTAACGTTATTTGTATTCCTTTGTTTCCTAGCATATAAGTATTACATTAAATTGTGTAAAATTAACCATCGAAGTTCTGCTCATAAAGAAGAGAACTTCGATCTTAAGGAGGGAGGAGTTACGCCTGGCGACTCTAGCGATAAAGCTCACGGCCACTCTATCTTCTAGGAGTTTCGATGCTGAGTCGGCAAGCGGAAACTGATAAGGCCAGCTCCTGCCTGGTCATCCCAATGTTTCGTAGTAATAAGCATAGAATAATAAGTTAGTCTTAGATTTTCTGTCAGAGCAAATACACGCTCTTAAACCAAAATTTATTCTTTTTAAAAACGTTTTCCCCGCTCCAGGAAAGTTGACTACCTGCTGCTTATCGCTAAGTTTTGTGTTTACATAATTAGTGAAGTGCGTGCGAAATATGAAAAATGAGCCGAGCGAGATGGGTGTTGGCACTCGTTGGTCCCATTCTAACACGTTTGAAACTCAACAACACTATATAAGTATATTGTTTATATTATATAAACTGGCAATTTGCTAGACAAAGATACACGAGTAGCAACAGCTATCTCGCTTGGCTCGTTTTGCGCTTGAAAATGTTATCATAATAATTACAACCTTATTTTCTAAGGAAATAAAATCTAGTTTAGTTGAGCAAAAATTGGACAGTGCGCATTCTTGTTGTTATAATGTCTTTGACCAAAGCATATTCAAAAACGCGTGCAAAAGAGATAGCGTGACAGGGGGCCGTCGCCCAACAATCAAATTAACTCAGCCCCAAGTTGGGCTATGTATGTAAAAGTTTCCTTCCCGGGCCAAAATCCGCGATTACACCATCCGATTTATCGGGATCCTAATTAGGACGCACGAAGAAACAGACCGTCCTAAACGTGATTACACTGTCCTAAGTCCAGTCCTTTCCTAGTGAGGATGCCGATAAATCGGATGGTTTAATCGCAGCTATAGACACTATAGTCGATTCTAAAGGTTTTAATTTTAGTTTTAGTGCTGTCAAAATTTAAATTTTTCCAAAGTAATATAGCTTCTGTTGTTGACACTAAACATTTATTTTGGAAAAGAGTCAATTCAACAACATTATTTTTGTTTGTAAGTAAACCCATTGCCTTCGCCGTATTTTTTCATGTAAGAAATCTTTTTAAAGCATGCAAAAATACCCATTACTGAGATATTTACATTAAAAGATTGTAATAAAATGCATGTATGGAAAAACGGCCGGCAAGATGCACTCAAGGTCACGTGGCCGATGTGACGTCAATATCGATGAATCTGCTAATTTGTGCAGGCATTATTCGGATGTGGCGTTGTTTTTCTGGTTTATCATAGTGTTTTTACTTTAAAACTTTTAATAATTGAATACATGGTACCTATGCACTTTTGAAATTATTTAAAATGACCGAAGCGGGCTTTAGTAAGGGCCACCAACACAAGATTCTTCTGTTGGGTTCCTTAGTCTGAGTTCTTCAGTGCTGAAATGGAGTTTTAAAGCAAAGAGGTAAGCAAACTTTTTATAAACCTACTTTTAAGTACCTTATACGAAATAGATAAAATTTGTAATTATTGTTTACTTACTTCCTTGTTCATATTACAAATACATTTTGTGTTGTGTCCAAATATTCTTCATCTTTTTTAACCAGATAAAAGGTACAATTTAATTTCAAGAAAGGGTATCTATACCAACATAGAAATTAAAAATTTTTTGGCAAAATGGCTACCTTAAATCCTTATGAGCATGCATCGCACGAAGTCAAATACCCAGTTGGCATGGATGTGTTTTACGCATTTTACGGGCAAATTAGATGACATGATTAGTAAGTATAGATTTGAATTGAATAAACATTTAGGTATAGTCTGCCAAAAAGTGTTGAAATGAATTTTGAAGACAATATTTTTCTTTTGCCTGGTTACATTAAACAAACAAGTACAAAATCTGTTAAATCGAGTTAATCGCGTTGTTATTTCATACATATATTACCTAAATTATACTACTTGAACGTTTAAAGTCCAACAAAGTTTCATTTTCATCTCAACACTTTTTGGCAGACTATACGTCAAAATGATCCTCACACACAACAGTAAGCTGATATTCTCGGAGAGCACTCTTCCCTTCTTATCACTTTCATTCATTTATTTCGGAGTTTTTTTATCCGGTGTAAAAATGATTGCCGATTTACATTTTGGCACGATAGAGTATTTATACGGTTGTTTCTTAGTTGTAGACCTTTTTAATAACCGTTTACTTCGTGCGCTCAAGCAATTTGCTTAAAGTTCAAACTCGACTCGCTGTTTGTGACGTCACTGCGGGATATCCACCTCGCTCCGCGTTGAACATGCCGTTTTGTACCGCGCCTGATTCGAGCTAACTTTAAAGTGCTCTCATTTGGTCAATCCACAAGTTTTCATTTCTGATAAGGTAAATAAATATAAAGTCTATGGAGATATCTTTTTATTCTTATTCCGAAAAGCGTTTAAATGTTTTATTTTTTAAAGATATGGGCTGAACAGCTAGAATACATTTGCCTAGAAATAAATAAAAATACTAGCTGTCAATGTCAAGTGTCAATGACATTTGATATATTAAGCTCTATTGTCATTCCATTTTGTTTTTTTTTAATTACAACCAAAGTAGTTACTGGCATTGGTACGAAAGTCATTAGGCCTTGAAGGCTTTTGTTGAGGAGTCAAAGTTTTAAAAAATCATTTAACTATGTAAAATTTAAAATTTTGAAAAAGGGATATATACAAATCCCTTAGCCTTTTACCTACTATCTAAATAGTTAATAAAATTAGTGGATTAGTATTTTGAAATGTTATGGATTGTTTTGTTATCATAAAACAATAAAAAGTATGTTAGAATTTACGTTAAGGGCAGATCTTTTGATAAAAGTAGTTTACTTTAGTTACTGAAAATGATCTATTAAGAAATTTTGGTTTTGACATTATTTAATTTCCGTGTTTAATTAGCACTAAAACTAATATTTAAGCCTTCAGAATTGGCTTTATTGGTGTCGATTCGGCGTAACACGACTAAACTTATTTGACAGGGCTAAAATTAATTGAAGCATTCTGTCTTTTTCTTTCTGTATCGAAAAGACAAGGACAGGATGCTTAACATAAGGTTAGTCATGTCAAATAAGTTAAGTCATGTTACACCAAATCGACATCATTGTATAGACCCGGGCGCATCCGAGGCTGCGTTTAGTTGATCGCCCGCTCATCACTGACAGCAGGATAGCATAATTATACTAAAGCGCGTGCAAAAGAGATGTTATGATCGGCGGGCGATCAAACTGAACTCAGATTCAGCCGAATTTAAGCAAATCCTAACTACAGAGTTTTGATACAGTCCTGCGATTGGTTGAAATACTCCATAGACTTTGCATAACATAGCATTTTACTAATATTTTTTACGCAATATCCTTTTGCTACAAGCACGACGGTGCGGTCAAAGTGAAAAAATACGAGTAGTTTCGCGGAATGTGTGGGCGCGCATGTGACGAACGGTGACATGGGTTCTCCGTGCGAAGGCGTTTGGGCCGCGCGCGCGATTTTTTTAGCTGTCAGTATGACGTCCGTGCCATGCTACCTTCATTCATTTCATAGGGTGACCGATTCGATCGCTTGCTAATGCCCCATGATTATGGCATGTACCCGGCTATACGCGGTTTCAAAATACCCGGGTATACCCGGTTCATCCAGGGTATCTGCAGAACTGGTTCCGAAAAAAGTTTATATTTCGCATTAAAAGCATAATTCAAATCGCGTGCTTCTGAGCCGTACAAGGGTAATTAAGGTGGTAACAGAGGATAACGGTGCATAGTGCACATCATAACCTTTGAATAAAAAGTATCTAATAAATGCATTTGAAAAAATGTGTATTCGCGAAAATAGCTTAATAACAATTATGTTTTCACAAGGAATAATAATATTATTTAAAATGATGTCATTTTATGCATTGGATTTTGATTGCATTAGGTACACTGTAACTTAAAGCGCGCTTTAGAGTTTGTTAATGTAATGCTATCAAAATTTTCTTATAATGACATAATTTTTTCAAAGCAATACAATTTTCGTGAATACACATAAAAAGCATTGCTTATTGCATCCTTTTTCATTAAAAATAACGAAAACAATATCAAGATGCGCATTTTGCATCGAGATCCTCTGTTACCCCTTTAATAAGCTGGCAACGTCATCGCTCGAGTTATACATATACCATCGAATACTCGTCGCGCGCACATCCGCGTCGCTTGGCCTCCGCGTACCCCTCTGTTTTCCCACTGTGGGCCTCAAATCACTACTCCAGCCAGTGACGAATAGTTACTAACGATCGTAGTATCAAGAAAGTAATGAAACAAAGAAGACTGGTAAATTAAATTAAAATGTGCTGATTATTTCATATGTTTTAAAGCTTAGTTTAACTAGGTATATTTGTTTTGTTCTTATAATTACTTTTTCAATATTTGATGAGTGCTATTGCTTTAATGAAATGGAAAGAAATTCTTTTTTTCATGTTCATCCACTTTAAGAACTAAAATTCTTGCTAATTTTACGGTGGTGGTTTCTACGGCTGATTTATTGTTTAGACGTCCGATACTTGATTTTAATCATGATTTAAGTTTAGGGGGATTGTTTGACTTTAGTTCAACCCTTTTCCACTGTTTTTTACTACCGGGAACGCTTTTTTTATTATTTAAGATTAAAAATTAAATATGCGTATTACGGAACAAAATTCTGTCAATTTGATAAAGTGTAAAGAGGTTAGTTGTCAAAAACTGGTACAAATGTGTGAAAAGAAACGCAACACTGGTTAGCTAGTGGCCATTTTGGTTTGAGCGCATCTATCATTCCGTATCTCTTGAAGTCACGCAATTGTAATTCAGAATTCCTTCGTGAAATCGGTGCGAGTGTAGAAGTCCGACACGGTACTGTAGCGGTGATTAGGCTAGCGAAGCCAGCCTTCTAGCTTGTCCATAGAGTGTATATAAAAATCAGAGGCATCGAAAAGCGCGCCACCAGCGTGCGGTGAGGAGCAGACACGGTGAGTGAGGACGTCTGCGATGAATTACACGGTGTTAAGGGCGCCGTAGGCGGTGCAAAAATGACACAAAATGTGAGGTTGTGATTTTACAAGAAATTGTTATAAAGAGACTTTTAGGTTTTTGTCGGAGGGACTTCAGGGAACAATCCTCTATCCTATCCAACCCCCAACCCCCTTTTCCTCCCTCCTTTTAATGTTTTTAGGCAAAAAAGTGAGATCATAATTTTTCAAAAAACTATGTACTTCCAGACGAGGGGGTTTCCAGGAGGGAGGGTAACCCCTCCCCCCTCTCCTTCCTTACCCTTCTTCGCAGCTACCAGCCGTCTATATTTTTACCGTAAATAAAACTTTACACTTTATTACGTTTTTAATATTTAATCAATGTTATTACATACTTTTGCTGAAAAGATATTATTTTATTGTTCATGTTGATTTATTTTATTCCCCTTGCTTGACGGTAGTCATATTATGACCATGGTTTGTAAAGTTGATTACTGTTTAGTAAAACTTAACTACCTACCTAGTTTAGTATTTTATTTGTGATTGTGTGCCAAAAATTTTCACGAAAAAAAATTATCCTCATGATAAAAAATATCACTGTGCATAGTCTGTTTCCTTACTATTGCTGTGATTTAATGATAATAATGACTATTTAGCGAGCTGGAGTGACCAATTTTTATTTTATACTCGTAATAATGTCTTGTCCTTTCTCTGTAATTTGTTTGATCATATATACCTAATTTACCGTTTTATTAGTCGGAACCGGGGAGAACTGGGTACCATCTCTGCATCTCAAAACCGGGTATCAATAATCTGGAACCGGAACTGGTTCTGAATGCCCTATCATTATGTTACATTTGGTGTGATCGTCCGACGGTCTTGCTGACTTTCTGAACGGGCCAGTGCGTCGGCGAGCGTGAGCGGGCGAGCGATCAAACTGAACGCAGCCATGACTTTTTATGCAAATATTAATGTTTATTTATTTCCATCAAAAAACAGCACTTTTCTAAGTATTAGTTACTTTTCTATTTACATTAAGTGCTTTAAATATGTGAAATACAATACAAATTTTAATTTTGTTATTTACACGAGTAGTAGATTTTTTTGAAAAATCTGAAATTGTGTTCATTTTTGTTATTTTTTTTTGCCCCTCCCCTTCGCTCCACCTCACCGCACAGCTGATCAAATGTCAAGAAAATGGAGTTTTGTTACGCATTTCATAATTCTGATAAGAAAAAGCTACAATATGAAACAGAAGAATAGATTTTTTATAACCTGTCGGGGTTAGAATGGACAGTACAACTCCTTTTCAACCTTGGGCTGCAAACGATGGAGCAAAAAAAGACAAGGAACTAGTGGATGACGCGAAACATCATAGGGAAAATGTCAATCATCCAAAACATACGCAAACTGCGTCTTACGATAAAGAATTGGCCGTCGCTGCCAGCAACGTCCCCGGGCCTTCGAACATCGCAGGCCCCGGAGGAGAACCCGGCAAAGGAACCGAGGGAAAAATGGACTCTGGCAAAATAGCTTCCATGCAGCAAATCGTCGAAAATACTCTCAGGTAACACTCTCACTGATGTTTGTTGGCACATAATTTACGTGTAATGATTAGGGCATTGTTTCATGCCACCAGTTATGCTAGTAAATTGTGTTACTTACCAATTGACCAATGATAAGGGTAATTTCTACTACAAATAATCTTTTTCTGATTTACTGTGCTTGGTGAACAAAGTGTAGCCAAATGAAATGGTTAGTTCGCACTAAAAGGCGCAATAAAATATACTATGATCTTGGTTTCAGTTAGAAACAGTAGGTAGGTATTTTACCCTAATATTTTAAAGAAACATTCTAGGAAATTGGCAAAAGATTTAACTTTGTTTGTAACAAAAACAAGACAGACATCTTACATATATGTTTGCATGAGATCATGTATCTCCTAAACCAAAAGTTCAAATCCAAATTCTATCACATCAACCAATTTTTCAAATGCCTTTATTATTTTACTAGTCTTTCACCTGTGGCTCCCCCTGCATTTATTGAATATCTGCCCCGTTTCTGGCTTGGGCATATTTTATCAACAACTCCTATAGCCTACATGTTGACCAGTGTCACTATGATGGTAATAAAGAAAACCACATCCAAATCAGTGGTTCTCAAGTTAAAATGGAACAGATAGACAAAAATTATAAAAATTGTTGTTTTAGCTTCAGTGCAATACTTATAAGTTGTAACACATATCACATTATTTAAAATTTACAGACATGACTTTGTTACTTTGTACAACCAAACAAACCTTTGATAATGCTTTAACAGCGAAACCGGTTAGGGAAATTAATATAAATAAGTGGACAAGTACAAGTGTTTATCAAACAAAAAAACTTTGTTACTACTTTATTTTAGTATAGATTTATTATATTATACAAGGTAGTGCTAGATCGGGCAGATAGGGAAAATCTAAATTATAAAAGATAAAGAAATTTGCCTTTATCATTGAGAAACCAGCTCAAACCTCTCAACTCATACCCTTTTGGCAATCGCCAAATGAAGGACTTATTAGTTAAGTTTTTGTAGTTGGCTTGTTGGTTTTGTGCAAATAAGAGTGACTACTTGTTGAGTGCTGTAGTGCTAAGAAGCTAAAACTTGACAACTCAGGTTATTACAAAGGTTCCAATGAAACAATAACTTAACGATCCAGGTGTCCACAAACAAAGCTGCCAATACAATAATGAACTTGACTACCCAGGTGGTCACAAAGATTCCCAAGACTCCAAATGCCTGGAGTTCTGTTTAGAAAACAGGTTTTCTAAATTTCATGTCATTCCAATTTGTCTGCAGTTTAGCATGAAAGTGTTAAAGTTGAGAACGGGAAGTATTAACGAAAAGATTCAACGGCTTCGGATGCTAAACAGATTTTTATTTAGTTGTAATGACAACACCAATTTACTATCCTAATGTCACACGCTTGACACTTGGCAGACAGTACAAAGACAACAATCATAGATTAGTCTTAACATCCACCTCTGTTTGTGATGCCTGCCACCTTCTTCAGCATTTCTGTTCTGGGCTTTTCTGGTAAACTTACTTTTGCAGGTTTTTCCAGGAGTGGTATTTCCTCAAACGTCACATCTCTGGACCTAATTAGTTTAAATACTTTATCATTCCAAATTCTGTAGCCTTCATCTCCTTCGTACCCAATGAGAATCCCTTTTTCCGCTTTCTTCTGTAGCTTTTTGCGATTAGCTTTCGGGATGTGCGCATAGCACGTGCAGCCGAGAATCCGTAGGTGCTTTATCGATGGCTTCTTTCCGTACCACAATTCATGAGGAGATTTGCCTTGTACGCTAGACGGCCCAGTTCGATTTAAAACGTAGACAGTTGCTCCTACAATTTCTGCCCACAGACCATCAGGAATTTTCTCATGTGCGTGCATGATGGCGCGCGCTGCTTCTACTACTGTGCGATTTTCCCGCTCTACGCATCCAGCTTGCTCGTGTGTGTGGGGCATCGTCAGTCTTTGCGTGATGCCATGTTCTGTTAGAATCTTTCTAAATTCACTGCCGACAAACTCACCACCGTTATCGCTGAGAACTTCTTTGACAACGTGTCCCGCAACTTTAGCTTCAGCAAGGAACAGCTTTAGCTTTGATGCTGCTTCAGATTTTTGACGTAGAAAGTAAACATGTCGATGTCGTGTGTAGTCGTCTTTGAATAGAATATAGTATCGGTTCTTCCCGATAGAGTATGGAAATGGTCCGCAAATATCGGTGTGGATTTGTTCTCCTGGTTTAGTGGCTCTAACCCTTGTTCCGAATTTTTGCTTGTGAGCTTTTTCATAAACACAGCCTTCACAGAGATCCGATTGCTCCATATTCACTTTCAATCCGAGCTCTTGTTCTATCACCTGTTTAACGTGTCGCTTGTTCTGATGTACTAGCCTTTCATGGTACACTTGTAGAGGATTTGTCAGTAATTGGTTGACTTCTAGACTCTTTGGCGCAACGCATTTAAGCTCCAGCTTATACAGCCCGCCCTTGATATCTCTTGTCCCAATAACTTTGGTGACTCCATCTATGTTTAGTACGCATTGCTTCGGCGTAGACTCAAACGTACTCTTTGACGAAATATCATGCGTAGCAAGAACTGAAAACAAGTTTCTCTTGATGTTTGGAACATACCAAACATCCTTCAGCAAAATTTGCTCAACTTTATCGTTGACATTGGCTGCAAACGGGCAAGCCATAGAAGCCATAGGAATAGGCAACATTCGTGCTGAAGCCAATGTCAACGATAAAGTTGAGAACGGGAAGTATTAACGAAAAGATTCAACGGCTTCGGATGCTAAACAGATTTTTATTTAGTTGTAATGACAACACCAATTTACTATCCTAATGTCACACGCTTGACACTTGGCAGACAGTACAAAGACAACAATCATAGATTAGTCTTAACAGAAAGTTTCTTTTTAATCTCATCCTAAATGAATACCAACTTTAGACCCGATTTCGCCATACTCTGTTAGTTAGTTGACACTACTGTTATATCATTTAAAGGACCGTTAAAGTTAGTGAGTGTCCCATTTAATTTCCTTAATCAGTTGTTAAACTTAATGACTGCTCTCAGGGTTTGGTAACAGATGATTAGCTTACTGTTACACAGACCCACAGCTGTCGGGATCGGCCATGTTTGTTATTGTTTACATTGTTGTCATGGCAATCGGCAACTGACCTAAAGTCCCTTTCTATAGAATCCGGCAATAATGTAAACAAACCAATTATTTGACGGTTGGCTATGATCGTAGTGTTGTACCTATCATTGATTATAATGTTTAAATCTCTTTAAAATCAATTCATAACAATGAAAAACACTAACTTTCCAAAGACCCAATAAGACTGATGATAAAAAAATTAATATGAAATTTGACAAAACTATTGAAATTTTTTTCGTCCAAAGATTTTTTATTAAAATAACCATCATAAAGAAGTTACTTGGTGTCGAAATGATTGTAAGAGCAATGTATGGTTCCTTGAAATGCGAAATGAAAAGGATTTATATTCAAATGTAAGTAATTACGGAGTAATCGTGTTTAAAATGGTTTGTTTACATTATTGCCGGATTCTATTCAAAGAGAATGTATCTCTAAGACTCAAAATGTTTGACATTTGAACCAGCAAAACGAAATGTGAACCGATTTCTATTGAATTCAACAGAATAAACGGTATTTCAAATCAGTTGCCTTTACCAAACACGAAACTAATAAAACGACTAGTGAAAAAAGTGCGCACATTTTGTTTTGGTTGGCTTAGAATGTAAGTGAATGATTTTTTAGTCATTCGCTTAATGTTTGATTCACTAATGGCTTGTTACATTTTCGACATGGGACATACAAAATTAACAGAGATGTTTGATTGTCCTTGTTAATTTTAATCCCTCGTTAGGTAATGTCTGATTTATTAAATAACTAATAGGGTATTCTTAAACTACTGGTTAGAATTAAATGAAATTTGAAATATACCGTGTTTATACAATGCCTGCTGGTTACTGAAAATTCAGGCTTCTAGTTTTATCCACAACGAAATTAGGGGGGTCGAAAATGGCCTGAACTGTTTCGAGAAAAGTATGGTACGGCCGTGCCGCTTTTTAGATGGACTTGGCATTAAAAATCTTGTGTATAACTGTTTATAACTATAAAAAGAATTGATTGTACCACAAAAGAGAGACTCTAATAATTTAATACCGGACTCGAAATAAAACTCGTGGATGAAAAATTTAATTTTGTCATTCTGAATTTTTCACGCGCTATATTTTTCCTGTAATCTTTAAATCCCAAAATAACATGATTTTTTTCATATTTTTCGGTTCATTGGTTTCGGAAATAAGGGAGGGGGAACATTTTTTTGTGGTTTTTCAGATTTCTTGAAATCGGTGTCAGTAAATATAGTAAAAGTATATATTTTATAATCAGCTCTCTAATATCTTGAATTTGATAGCCATATTGTATTTTATTAAAATATTTTTTTTATTTTTTTTTCATTTCTAATTTGTTTTTTTTTTATCACTATAGTTTTCCTGTACTTGGCCAGTTATGGCCTATAATCGTAATTTTTTAAATTATTTTCGGTCCACCAGTTTCGGAAATAAGGGGGGACATGCATATTTTGTGGTTTTTCAAAGAATTTTTGAAATCGGTGCCAGTAAATGTAGTAAAAGTACCTATTTTTACAATCAGCACTTTAATATCTACAATTATGGTACCCATAATAATTATGGTACCCATAATTGTATACATATTTAAGATTTTTTTCATAAATATTTTGAACAATTTCATGTTTTTCTTATACCATATTATGTAGGCAAGTGAATGCTATTTTTGTGGGAAATTTGAAGTCTTTATCTTTAACGGTGCTAAAGCTATGAGGCTGTGACATACGGATGGACGGACGGATGGACGGAAAACGGAGTTTCACCATAAAGGTTCCTTTTGTACCTTTCAGGTACTACGGAACCCTAAAAATAACTACGAAGGTTATGTGTGGCGATCTGGCAATGGTGTGAGTGAAGGTCTAACCTTCTAACCTAAGCTGCCAGCTCTCTTCTGCGCTGAAGGATTTCCGAAAGACTAATTAGTCCTCAAATCCGATTTGGCATACTATAAAATAATAATAATCACGTACCTAAATGGTAAAAGGTCGTATCTGTGCATAGAATATCATTATTAGTATTATGGTTTAAGGGCAAAAACTAAAATTTTTGTCTGTCTGTCTGTATAACCCGTCAGAAACATCTAGCACATCGAAAGGGGTTATGCCCGAGTTCCTCCAACCTCCAATCCATCGTTTCGAAAAGATAAAAATGCCATACATCAGTTCCCGAAGCCCTCCATGGGGTTTTTTTTTTAAACAATGTTTTTGAGTTCAGTTTTTTTCCAGGACAACTGAGGTACAGTCAGGTAGTTAAGTTATAATTACATCAAACAATAAGACCCGATTTCACCATATGAGCACGCACCGCAAAGCCACTTTCGTGGCTCTTGCGAATTCAAGGGTTTAAAAAAAATGCCACTTTTAAGCTCGGCGGTGGGCGGTTAACGTTAGTAAATAGTAAACATATAAGGGTGTGTTCTGAATTGCAATAAGTATTATGAGTAAGTTTGGCATAATAAATGTAGATAAAAGTCTAGTTCTGTACCTACATATTTTAATACATTAATTATTATTTTACTTGGAACTTTTTAGACATACAGCTACTTCAAAATGCAAATTAAACTAATAATTGTGCAACTAAATAATATTTAAGTTTAATATTTAATATTTAGTTGCACAATTATTAGTTTAATTTGCATTTTGAAGTAGCTGTATGTCTAAAAAGTTCCAAGTAAAATAATAATTAATAATTATATTATAGTCTTTACTTACCTAAACCATTAACACAAAACGATTATAATATTTTCGCAGAGGACATCGGTATAAAAGAAGCATAAGTTTCAATTTTAAATATAATAATTATTACAGCATTTCACATGTACACATTCATAAAAAGATTATTACACAGTCGTAAATTGTTTTTATTTCTTTTTTAATCTATCTACACGAAAGAAATTAATAAGTCAAGAAATTATAAATAGTCCAACATTTCATACTTACCCCAAATGTGACGGAAAATTCTCTGTTGAGTATGCAGCCTTACGTTTACTATTTCCTGACATTTGTTAGGTTAGCTAATTATGTAATAACTTAAGACAGAAGGTCCCTTAAGTAGGAACTGAATAAATTAACCGACTTGGATTTACATGGATCTCACAACTTTTTACGGTAGAAGAACTAAGTTGCGAGACTTGTTTTTTTTACAAGTTTTGTTTTTGATGGCTTACCGTCTTCCTGACTGTTCCCAAAACTGTCGAATTACGGAACCCTAGGTAAGCGAGTCTGACTCGCACTTGATCGGATTTTATGACAACCTAGAACCATTTCGGCCTAGGCCAAAGCGGCCAAACTAGTCCAGCCTAAAATCAGTTTGACCGGTAACATTATTTAAGATGACTTTCGTTTAAATAGCTAAACTCATATTAGAAACTCGGTAAGTTGTCAAGATCAAGGTTTCAATGACTCTTCCTGTGAAATACGCAGAATAACGTTCACACTTCCTATATATAAATAAATACTTGTTCTTGAACATAAATAAGGTGACTTTTGTTTATATAGCCAAATTCATACTGGAGACTCGATAAGTGGTCAGGATCAAGGTTCAATGACCCTGTTTGCGTAATAGGAAAATATTTTTTTATGCCTCTGTACTTGTTCAATAACAACCTCGACTTAATTGGTATAGGAATTTTATTTTGCGTTTTTCACAGAAAGGGTCATTGAACCTTGGTCCTGACCACTTACCGAGTCTCCAGTATGAATTTGGCTGTATAAAGTTCCCTTAAATATCAAGGTACCTACGAAAAAATACAAATCCTACAATTCAAAGTGTTTTTTTTTACAGATGATAGAGTATCCCCAATAGACCACTTTCCACCGAAAAAAAAATTTTTTGCACGATCTTTTTTTTCACCTTTCCATAGAAATTTTGTCAGCTGATGATACTTTGTACTAGGAAGTTCAAAAATTATTTGATCAAAATATTTGTTTTCATCTTGGTTTTGTCTGCCCTAGAATTATTTTCACTTACTTATTATTGTAGGTCCTTGTAAAGGTATCCTCGAACACTGATCTACAGTGTGGTAGGTTGCCTGTTGCTCGCATTGTCTTTTATATATCCAATCAAGACATTTACACATACTTACTATGTCTTCCACACAATAAAGGATTTATCGTGTATATTCCTCATATAACTTATTTATAAACATTTTAATTTCAGTCCCGAAGCCCGCCAGCGAGTCTCCCAGTTGCTAGAGGCTGTGGAGGCCCTCAGTGGAACTGAAAGGCTGCTATTGTACCTGAGACTACCGACTGGAGTGCCGCCCCATGACCCTTTGAAGCAGCCTGTAAATCCACTTGGATCAAGGTATGGAGAAGTAGCTAAGTAGCTTGGTGGTGTTTATTTTAAGATGTTACGACACTATCTCAGAATGCAGCTTTATGTCTATGCGCTAGAGTTTAAAAACCTATATTTTAGTTTGTACAATTATTGAAGAATTACGAGAAATTATTTAAAAGTTTATTGTTGTAAGCTTAATTAGCTTCATCTTTTCCCAGTTTATCTTTCCTGTATTTTTCTTTGATGTTTAAATGAGACTGCCATATCGCATCAAGTGCCGGGCCCAAAAGCTCAAGTATTATATAAACAGACTGAAGCGGTAACTTCCTATAACAAAGCCACGCCAAAAAAAATTACCTTTATATTCTTTACCTTTCAAGAGTGATTTATTCATTTTATTTATTTATTCATAACAAGTAACATTACAGGCTTAACCTAAAGCCTTACAAGTCAAATTAAAGTAATACAAAACAGCTTATCACTAACACATCAAGCACTTAATAAGTTAAATATATTTGCAGAGAATGACTTAAAAAAAATCACTATTTGCAACTTAAACGTATAAAGTTTGTTAGCCATAATGTCAGCCTCTGGTAACTGAGCGAGCATGTCATTGAGCAGTTGTACAGCTCGAGAGGTGGGTGCTTTATTTGCGTAGTTGGTGCGCGTCACCGGCTCCGACAGTAAACGGTGCCGACGCCGCGGGCATACTCCAGCAGTCGCTTCCATTCCTCGCATAGCCATTAGGAGCAAACAGCTTTATTTTTCCTAACGCCGAAAGTAATGCAGCATTACCAGCATCTATCGCCTAAACTCTGGGGTTAGGAATCCAGTCATTCCCGAAACAAACAGTGACGGAAACATGTATGGATAATACCCGTATAATTTCCTGTAAACATATCTGCCAAATTTTTGTTGGATTTTCTCAACCATGAGGGTATTGAATCTATACCTGATATCCTCATGAGGAGCCCAGGCGACTGCGTTATATTCTAATCTACTGCGGACGTAGGCTATGAAGAGTGTGATGGCTGCATTAACATTTTTAAACCCACTGGTTTTTCTTATGATAAAGCCTAGCATTGTGATATAGGCAGCGATTCCTTTAAAGAGAGATGAATTTTATGAGTAATAGAGATGGAGACACGTAATAGTAGTTTATGCTACGAGTGCGTAAAGGAGGCAATAGCTTATACGAGGAACGAATTGAAACACGAGCGATAAGCGACTGTTTTAAACGTTACGAGTAAGTTATTGCCCTTACGCACGTGTATCATACTACGTTTTTCAATGCATTGTGTGAGTAAATAAATTAAGTGTAAAGAAACAAACAAACAATAAATACTTACTTCAAATGAACTTTAGGTGGGCATTCTTTTTCTTTGCACGCAAGTTGCCAACTTGACGGAAATAAGCTGCTTTCAGTTTGATTCGTTCGAAGGCTGCTTCCAGTCATACATAACATAATTCGAATCCACCAGCTTATTCGAATAATTTTAACCACAATGGCTGCCCGAAATTATTCTTTGGATACAAAGAATGTTGTTGTGTTATCAAGGAAGACCGATCGAAAACGTTGTATTTTAAAAAAATATTGTATAGAGAATGCAAGTGGCCAGTGTCATTTCGCGAACTCGCATATAAAAACTTTTTGTCAAAAAGTTCTTATTCATATTATGATTAAATGAGGTTACCTACCACGAAGGTTATTTTAACCAGATTTCAGTATCCTTCTTGTTAAGTACCTATATATTATCAAAAAAAAAGCGGCGGTAGCTTAGGCGCTGGCCTTTCAATCTTTGAGATCCAGGTTCGATCCCCAGCCGGGGCATGCACCAATGAGTTTTTCGGAATTTATCTGCAGAGTATTTAATGCTTACCACTTGCTGAACGGTGAAGGAAAACATCGTGAGGAAACCTGTATGCCCTATAAAGCGTGTATTTGTGCCTTTGTGCCCGAAGAACGGCGATAGGGCTCACGTTGGGACGTAATAATCGTCGGTGAAACGCGGGTGTACCGGGTGTGGTCTGTGACTTGCATTCCACAGTTCACACCCGGAGCACCTCTAACACCCCCTCGGGGATTCATGTCGTGACGATATGTTTTTATTTTTTATATATTATATCAAAAGATTGGTTGGTTAAGTTTCATCAGAATTTTCAATTAGTAAAGTTACTACCTACTGAAAATGTCGTCTAAACAGTTTTCATTTCATTTCATCAATCAAACTGAACGCAGCCTATGAACGCATCAAACTGAATCTGTCATGTCTATCTGTGCCTATCGTACACAAGATAAGACTGGCAACTGTTTTCGATAATATAAAAAAATAAAACATACCTCGGACATGGCTGCATGAGCTAAGTTCATTTGTCTTCTCATTATGTAGGGAAAACAAAACTAAAAAAGTAAATACAAAAATATGAAAACATTAAACACTTGTGCGGTAAAGTTGACTTTGACAATGGATTAGACGCATATAATACAGAACTTTACGAGCACTTGCATTGAAAAGTTCATTTATTGTAGCGTGCGGCTTTCAGTAGACGTTATCACTCCAGTCTGGTTTTAAACTTCTTGTCCTGGCCCTAATTTCTTACCGCTTCTGATTTCTGTGATATTTATGTTTAGTTTTACCTTTTTGTATACTAGGCAATTTTTATTTTTTATTATTTTCTTTTTTGTACACGTGTATGATTACTCTTTTGTTATATTTTTTTACTCATTCCTTAATGGTTTGCTGTAAGCAATCTCCTATTAGAGATAAGCTTACCCATATGTAAAGTCCCTTTCTATAGAATCCGGCAATAATGTAAACAAACCAATTATTTGACGGTTGGCTATGATCGTAGTGTTGTACCTATCATTGATTATAATGTTTAAATCTCTTTAAAATCAATTCATAACAATGAAAAACACTAACTTTCCAAAGACCCAATAAGACTGATGATACAAAAATTAATATGAAATTTGACAAAACTATTGAAATTTTTTTCGTCCAAAGATTTTTTATTAAAATAACCATCATAAAGAAGTTACTTGGTGTCGAAATGATTGTAAGAGCAATGTATGGTTCCTTGAAATGCGAAATGAAAAGGATTTATATTCAAATGTAAGTAATTACGGAGTAATCGTGTTTAAAATGGTTTGTTTACATTATTGCCGGATTCTATTGAAAGAGAATGTACATACCTTTTTACTGTTACTGTTTGTATTAGTGTTTCTGTGTTCAATAAAGAATAAGAATAAGAATTCGAGAATACTTCCATTTTCCTTTACTATTCCTCATATTGGTTTCCTTCTCTGTCTAACTTATTCTTTCCATTCCCCTCCTACATAAAATCTCAAATGCTTGTTATCTCTTTAAAAAGTCTCGGTGTTTTATGTCCACGTTTTACAACCTTATACAGGCTGATGACTTTCAAACACACCCGGATAATTTTAGAGGTTATTAAAAAACGTTAGTAGAACACATTTTTAATGTAAAAAATATTAAAATGAAAAGTCAGAATATTATGAAAAAATGTTACTTGGAAATAAAATGTATGGTTATCCTAGCTATTCCTATACGGAAAAAGTTGAAAATAGCCAAAATAGTGGGATCAATATTAAAAATAACTTCTCGCGATCTAATTATCTTATCTCTTCGGGTGATTTCTTTGGATTTTACGAAAATCTTCAAAGGGCTCCAACTCTATAAAATAATTATGAATATGATTTTGAATGGTCTTAACAAAACCAGATTGTATTCTTCTACAAAATACTAAATTATCGGGGTTAGGTTAAAAGTCATCCTGTATTTATAACGCAATGCTCCAGATGTATTCTTTATAAGTGTTTCCTGTCGTTTCGCGATACATTCGCTTATAATAAAATAGACTTTTAAGGTTCCGTAACCAAAGGGAAAAACGGAGCCCCATTAATATCACTTCGCTGTCTGTCCATATGTTACGGGTCTTTGCTTGTAAACGTAATAATTTAAGGACCTGAAATTTGGATGTATGTATTGTGAATAATGTTGTCTCAAAACCGAATATTCAATAAATTTCATTTCATTATTATGTTTATTCTGTGGTGGATGAGAGGCGGTTTGAAGGTTTAGCGACACAAGCACCGAGTGGTAACCAATTAACAACGGAGCTAGTTTCCGGTCCATCTGGAGTTCCTCTAGCGTCAACGGCTCTTATAAGAACAATGCCATGAATTATAAATAACACAGACCAATATTAGAAATTTTAAACCACTTATTATAAACACAACAATACCAATTTCCCTGTGAGTGAAGGACTAGTGATGGATGTATTATAATTTAGTGAATTGTTTTCAGAGCTGAGCTTCAGCAGACTGTGACATGGATACAAACTCATCTAGAGGTGGATCCAGATGTGTCGTTGCCCAAACAAGATGTTTATGATGAATACATGTGAGTTCAAAAACTAAAACATTCGAGATTACGTCCCTCACCTCGCTTCTATTCTCTGTACACATGTGAGTTCAAAAACTAAAACATTCGAGATTACGTCCCTCACCTCGCTTCTATTCTCTGTACACATGTGAGTTCAAAAACTAAAACATTCGAGATTACGTCCCTCACCTCGCTTCTATTCTCTGTACACATGTGAGTTCAAAAACTAAAACATTCGAGATTACGTCCCTCACCTCGCTTCTATTCTCTGTAGGACGTACATTTTAATATAAGTATTACAATGTTGGCAATTTTTATTTACCCTTTTACATCTATTATAAATCGAGGCAGGCATACAGGTTCTTCCATGTCGATTGTGGGATTATTAAATTAAACATATGATAATGGGTCAGCCAATTAATTATACCGGGGTGGCCAACTTTCTCGTAATAACCATTGACTTTTCTAGTCCTTAATACCATTTGATCAACTGTAGATGATGCAATATTTTTCTCTCTTAAAAATGGTTATTGAAATAAATTGTATAATTATAGAATATTTTAAATAACTTATTTTACGAAGAATAAAACTGTTTGAAAAACAATGTAATTTTTCTACCCACAAATATTTCTGGTATCCCATATTACTAGCCAAGCTGAGTTTGGAGACCCCTGGTTTTGTATTTTAAATTATACGCAGTTTATTCCAATTTTTGTATTAATTTTGTGCTCCAGCTTATTTTGCAAAATACATATTTTCATTTTGAAGTTTGTGGAATACAAAAAGGAAATAACAAGTTGCAAATCTAAAATCACACGAAAAATTTCGTTTTGAGTGAGTAGTAGATAAATGTTGTTATCTTTTTTAGGTTAGTTGTACGTATCCACACCAGAAATCAATTTTCATAAATGATGTTGCGATCGACTAACCTTCAACCTGCGATCGACCGGTGTAGATCGCGATAAATGTGTTGGCCACCCCTGAATTATACCATATTATGTGGGATTTAATATCCATGAATTAGTTATTGTAGATTACTTACATAAGAAACATATATTAAGATCTAGTCTGGTGTAACGAATATCGAAGCTAAGTGAGATAACATATCTAGCAATCAGATTTTGGTCAATACTTAGATAGGAATCTTAGACAAAACATATGTATGTATAATGACTGTCTATTTAAATCTTACCGAAGGAATGATATAATATTTCAGCTTTTGCTAATTTCTACTGATGTATCTTTGTCACCAATATATCTATCTCGTTGTCAACAAGATAGATAGAATAAGGGACATATTGGCTAAGTGATAACTTAAACTAAAATAATTTTATTGCCTGGATGTGTCACACAGTGCATTTTCATCGCGGCATTGCCCAATTTTCATAGTAAAAATGCAATGTACCTTGACCGTATCCCTGCCCTTTCACCTGTATATACCGGGTGTAAATAGACTGCTACCATTAAATGAAACCACATATTGTACCGACCCTACTGAACCAAACCTGAATCTGTTTCACGGACGACGCTCTCTCTAAACTCGCCCGTATGTCGGTGCGTAAAGGTTCACGCATTTTTGTTTGGAACTAAATTATTTGCTAAACTACGGGTGTCCGCGGGTATGATTCTTGGGAAAAGTGGTTCAGTAGGGTCGGTAAAATATGTGGTTTCATTTAATGGTAGCAGTCTATTTACACCCGGTAAAGAGGAACCCTTTATAATAAAAATCTTCGTTCTAGCGCACATTGTATGAGCAGCAACATGAAGCCGCTATCCACGGCTGACTTCGGCAAGGTGATGAAGCAAGTGTACCCCACCGTGCGTCCGAGGCGTCTTGGTACCCGAGGGAACTCTAGGTGAATACATACAGGATTACCTTTAAAAGATCTGAGGTGCAATTGTGTAAGCTAATGGTATTCAAATTAATTGTCATATGGCTATTCGGTTAAATAAATTTGCCCTCTTGACAGTTGAAATCGAACATGTCGTTGACAACCAAAAACGTACGATTTCATTTGTCAAACGGGCTTATTTGCTTAGCCGAATAGCCATATGACAATCGAATTTGAATACCATTGGCTTACACAATTGCACCTCTGATGGGTAGATTTCTGACCTTTCTTAAAGAGATTTCTTGTATTTTTACATAGCGAGTGTAACTGGGCATATGCCTTTTCTTTTCCATGCCATTTTCTTCAGCTTCTGGTCAGCCATCAGCTGCTGTACTACAGATTATATTTATTTTAAGTATAATACGGAACCCTCGGTGCACGAGTTCGACTTGCACTTTACCGGTATTTTAATAATATTATTTTATTCCTAACTTCGCCTCAGTATTTTTTGTATCAGTTGCCGATAGCGTAGCATGTAACTTCACGAAACCAGCTAAAACTATTTATTTATGAGCACCGCGCCCACGGCTTGTACTTATATATATTATATTAAATGGTATTTGTTGTTCCGAATGGAACGAGGCACTGATAAGAAATTACCAATATATTTATTCTTGTTCAATTTGTCGCCGTAACTACCTAGTTTTAAAGTTCAGTTTTCTATGCTTATACGTAGTAGGTATTTAATTATTTTAATTTTCATACTAATTAATGGCAGGTTAAAGTAACAAATCTCTGATCAGATCATGCTTATTTTATTTATTGCTTTCATTCAGTATTGCAAATTTTAATGACGCACTTGATGACGTAGATCATTTGAGTTATAGCTAGTTAGATGACATGCTGCATTCATATTAATAATTTATTTTACTATACATATAAAAACAAAGTATTGCTTCTATTATGTAAAAAACCGGTCAAGGGTGATATGATAAGGACTCGTGCCCTAAGGGTTCCGTACAGTTAGTAGACTTGAACAATTTGAAATGAAAATTATATAGGTAAGGTGACTTGTTTCTATAGCAAAATTCTTACTGGAGACTACGTAGGTGGTCATGGTCAAGGCCAAGGTTCAATGACCCTGTTTGCGAAATTCGAAAAATATATTTTTGTTCCCCTATACCTACTTTGTTCAACAACCTCGACTCGATTAGTATAGGAAGTCTAAATTTTATTTTGCGCGCACGGCGTTCAATTGAGTACTGTTGAAGAGTCCTGGGCCGCGTTCAGTTTGATCGCCCGCTTATCACTGACAGCATGATAGCAAATACAAATTCAACGCGTTGAAATATGTCATGATCGCCAGGCGTCGGCGGGCGATCAAACTGAACTCAGCCCTGATAATAATGATGAGTCATAATCTCATCGAAAGCTCGACCAGTTAGTAATAAAGCACAGTTAGGTTCCCTTCGGAAACGAGTGAATTTCACTCGGAGTGATGCGAATTTCACCCTAGAGCGTTCAACAATTGACCCGAGTTAAACCGAGGGTAACCGAACTGTTACCTGACAGTTGCTCGAAAGTGTTTTGAAACGCTTCGGAGTGGTGCGAAAATCACACTGGGCCACCTGATTGGTGCAACCAGATTTTTGTTTCTCTTGTTCCTATATAGATCTGTCTCTTTCTAATAAACGAGTGAAATTTCGCACTATGATCGCACGTTCTGAAACGCTTCCTTATAATATAATGTTAGCCTCATCTTATCAGTTTTTAAAACAATAAAATGTATATGTTACCTTTCAGCTTTTCTTTATAAATATTTATATAATATATATTAATTCTAGTTAAAATATGCACATAAATGAATTAGCAAGATATATTTCGAGTCCTTCTGCTAGTCTAGCATAGCAAACCATATCGAGCTCGATAGTGCTTGATACAGTGCTCTGTCTCTCTCTGTTGATCTACTTAGAGAGGGACAGACAGTGCATAGGCTACTATGCTAGGTACCCTGGACTCGGCATCAGTTGCATTGACGATGACAGACATAATATCACGGATAATTATCCTTTCGAACCCTGAAAATTACGCCAATAAGGAATTCTAAGACGAAATCTACTTTTAAAACAAAACTTAAATTATATTTATTACAAGCTCAAATTCATAACTAAAATTAATCTGTGCCAGTTTAATGAAAAAAATCTTTCAAGTATTTTTCACACTTCCCTTTCTATTATTTATTATTTTATAAAATTTTGTATGCATTTTATTGTGTGTATTTTACTCATTTATTTATTTATTTTTTGTATATTTTATCATGGATACGCATTTTTTACTCGTGTTTGCAGAGAAAACTAGTAAAAATTTCATATCTTCGCGGAGGGACAATATTTTTTAAATTAATTATTAGATTTAGTTACATCGCATGTGTCGCAACTCGCGGCCTCTGACGGAAGATCAACGTCACAGTTTTGCTGTGGCATTTTGTTGAGTCTGATACCTTTTTGTTTGCTGCATCTTAAGTAGATGGATTGTTAAATCTATTTATATTTTTTTGTATGTGATTTTTGTATTGATGTAGCATTCAAAATAAACGTCTTTTCTTTCTTTCTTTCTTTCAATTTTTAATTGAAGAAAAATACATCGTCACGACACGAATCCTCGAGGGAGTGTCAGAGGTGTTCTCGGGTATGCGCAGTCACAGTCCAAGTACCTTTTTAGTAATTCAATTATTTATCATGTGAAAGTCTTATACAACATATCAGTTAAGAAAAGGTAATGTGCTTACTTGATAATAATCTACTTCAGGTACTGTTATGCGGGACTCAGAAAGAAAATCAAGTTAGAAGTTCCACAATTACCTGATTTGGGCGAATCATCTAAGGTAATTTAGATTTATTCGATAATTTAGTTTAGTTCCTTGTATAGTTTTATTCTGTGACCATTTATTTATCTTATCAAGGGAGTAATATTAATCGATAAATTGATCTGATAAACGTTTTTTTCAGGAAACTACGACAGCGTCTCGAGAAACTGAAAGGATAGTTTGCGAATGGGCTGAATCTAAACTAGGTAGATATACATAATACTTTTTGCTCGGAGAAGTTTGCAGTTTCTTTTAGACAGTACTATGCGTTTCAAATGAGAATGGATCGTACCCGCAGATAATTTCACTTTATTGGTTACTGTTTTCTTTATCAAATGTTTATTTGTTTGTCCCACCTGTACATTTTATTAATAATTATTTTTTCACCACCCAAAGGTTGGCTGGAAGAAATTGCTCCTAGTAATAAGCCCGCCTTTGTACAATACTGTGTATTATTTACTTTTTATTCTTTATTTTTATTTCGTGTGTGTACAATAGTGTCTATTCATTCATTCATTTCAATCGCTAGCAATATCTGTCGCTCGCTCTGAAGAAAGATTGACAGCAAAATGGCGTTCTATTGTTATTTGAAACGCATTCAAATGAAAATGAAATTGTCATTTATTTAGTGCGAGGCGAATCAAAACTGATTTCTGTTATCAATAAAATGTGTTATTATTGTATGAATTTTAGCTTCTCTATCGGCCGATACAGCACGATAAGAAAGCCAGCGTTGAATGATCGATAAGCATATTGTCTTAAAAAGTCGATAGGTCGAACAGTCATAGATAAATATACTGGTTTGTATTTTTTCAATGTTTTATCTAATGAAAAGCGCATTCATTCTGAATATGTCTGTGATTGCGCAATGACTAGATATTATGCATTCTTTTGTTATGAAGTTATGCAGAAAATAATCTTGTCATAGTTTTGACTCGGTTTTTACAATGTAACGTTAAGGAATTAATGGCAAGCGTCTACTCTTATGATGTCATTTTTTTCATCTAAACAAAAATCAGGGAGTCGTAGCAAACATCCGCTGACTTAACGATGTTACTGAATATCACAACGAGTTCTGTACCTAAGTAACTCATCACTTTCCCGTATTGATCAACATATCATTTCAACTTGGTTGTTTGACGTGACTTCTGATGCTTTTTACATTTACCCACAAAATTGTTATGGAATGGCACGTATTCAACAAAATGAAATGTTTCAGGTGTAAAGTTCAGTAATCTATGGGAGTTGTCGCGACACCTGCTGTCTGCTAGTTTAGGCGCGGGCAGAGCGTCTGGCACGCCGCCGCCCTTAGCCTCGTTGCCTCAGACACATGGTATGATTTTTTTATCTCTTTCTATGTAAACTTCAGTAATCTATCAGAGTTCACTTGTGTCAGTTGGTGTCTGAAAGTGTGGGCGCGGGAAAATCGTCTGGCACGCCGCGCGCCGCCCTTGGTCTCGCTGTCATAGACAAATAGTATATTTATAGTACTTTTCAATTTGTTTTTGCCTTTTTTAGAGTTATTGTTCATGTAAATTTTACCATATTAAAGGAAATCCCCATTTTCTTGACCCAAAGAGAAAAATTTGAGTAATTAAATTCATAGATGATGTTTATTTGCTAGCTTTGCTAGCACGTGCTCAAAGAAATGCCCCATGCTCATTAGAAAATGGCGTTCTGCACAAAACATTGTGAATACAGGTGTTGAAATGTTTCAGGGTCGAGTGAAGATCCTGCTAGTCGGCAATTGATGAAGCAACTCAAGCGAAAAATACAGGTTCGTACCTATTGTTACTTCATTTTGAGAATTTAGTTTTCTTTTTAGCTTTATTTAGCAAAAATTATTTATGTTTTTTTTTTGTTAGACGCAAGGCACTCCCGGCCGCCCTAAAAAGTATAAAGGCCAAGAGATGACGGGCGAATCATCGCCTTCAACATCATATTCCGTTAGTCTCCATCCCGTCAAACACGAAGGGGAAATAATGGAACCAGGCCCTAGGTACGAATATCCAGAGACTTACGTTGCAATGTACGACGTACGACCGCCGTATCCATACGCCCCGCCCCCTCGCGCACATCCCCCGCACGTGCCGCACCCCTCGCTGCCGGTTCACGACTACAGACCCGACCCGTACGTATTCGAGCCCACATACACTCCGCGCGATCTAAGCATACCCGCCGACACAGCGCACAATCTACCCATAAACCTCAGCAGCGACGCATCACTCGATTTGTCGACCGAGCGCACGGACTGGCAACGTCGCCGGCCGCCGGAACCTCCCCCCTCTCGGTCTCTCCTTCCCGGCAAGAAGTTGATACTCGAAACGTACCAGAGCGAGACCCAAGCGGGCTCCCCTCGCTCACATATCAACGAGCCTCGACCGCCACCGCCGCAGGAAGAATTCCCCCGAACTGAGTACCTACCCAAGAAAATGCGCGCTGCAGAAATCCTAGGAGGAAAACTAGCGGCCGCCCGCCAAGCCGCTGCCGAGGCGTCCACCTCGGCAGCCGAACCCACCCCACGTTCCGAGGTTGCTTTTTTAGAGGATCCAAAAAACGTATCGAGCCGGTCCAAAAGCACCGCCGCGGCGCTGGCCCGGGAGGAACAGGAGGCGGCGAGTCCGACACGGTCGGTGGAAGCTCCGACGCCTAAATCCGAACGCAACAAACCAACCAAAACACTCAATAGAACTAGACATGCCGGCTCGTCGGAAAACGAGCACGCTGGGACGTCTGACACGTGCTGTGGGCTCGACGGCATCAGCATGAAAACTGGCGTGATCTGCGAAGAGAAGCACACTGAAATACTGAACCGAGAACGAGTTATCAGCATTTGCAACATTGACAAGCACGATTTGGATGACTACCTGAATGAAGGAAACAGCCAAGAGAACGAGGAGGAACTGCTGCAATATTTTCATCAAAAAGACGCAGAAAAAGCGAACGCAGAAGCAAACAACTCGGAAGCCGTTAATTTTTTAGAAGCAGGTCTGGACCCGCAGGACGATCATAGTCAGGGGAAAAACGAAAAGATATGTCAGCTTAGAGAACTTTTAGCTAAAAACTTAAAAAATCAAAGTGGGTCCAGTTTCCAGAATCTACCCGGCAACCAAGAGCTCCAACTACCTCCAGGAAACGACATGAAACAGGTTCAAGTACCAAACACAGGGTCAGAAGGAGCTTTCAAACCTGTGACGTGTTCTAATATGTCTGAAATGATGAACGGACCAAGTTTGCTAAATTCAGGAGTAGTCAATAATAATCACAAAACGAGTTTAATGAAACCTACAAATGGCACAAGTCACCTGCCAATGATGCATGATAATTCATCAGGAATACTTATGACAATCGCAGGGACACAACTTTATAACGGAAACGGACACAATGTCCCACAAAGTCCAACGACTAGAACTCAGCAATACGATTTCGTTCCCATCTCTGATGGTTGCCATTCCCCTAGAACCTTTAACTCGAAGTCGCCTTTAGGTTTTGGTCAAAGAGGCCTCAGTCCTTCCAAAATGAATAAGTCCGTTGTTATGGGTGGCTCGTTACAAACCTCTCCCATATCCCACAGTACAGCAGCGAGCCCATTCGTGAGTCCGAGGAACACGCCCGTACCACGTTCACGACATTGTTCACGACCGATACCAAAACACAACGGTAGGAAGAGACGTAACCCGCTCTCGATAGGGGTCAATGATACTTGCCCGAAACAGTTTGCAATACCGAACGAGCAAAAGTTTATCGCGAAGTCAGCGTGCGTCCCGGGAATCAAATACTGCCAACCAATGTCCGCACCATCATCACCAAACATATCCTGCCAATACAAAAATCCAATGTTTCAATGCGCGCCTAGAATGCTAAACGGAAACAGCCATCTATCTTTGAATTTCCTACCCAGCGCGCCATTTAGAGAAAACATGAACGGAGAACTTTCCCAACCGCTGTCTGCAGATCCATTATCAAGCGAAGTGAGTCAATTCTTCCAAGATCCGCTCATGAACTATAGACCCCAACAAGATTCCACCTTCAGATCTCAATCGGTACCTCTTAAACAGGGGGTGAATAACATGGGCCTGCATAACTACAAGACCCCTGTGGGGTCGGTCCCACCCACGCCGGTGCCAAACGAGTTCTGCGACTTTGGTTCACTTGGTGAGGCTTGTGACATCTCGAAAGCAGGTCTCAATCCTGAAACTTTGGACAAAATATACGATGCTATCGACAGCAGCAACGATGTACTTAACGCTGGAAACACGCAGAACTTGCTGGACACCAATGACTCCATTTCCAACGGTTGTGATCTCTTACCAGAACAACAAATACTTACAGATGAAATAAACTCCTTGATGCCGAGTGACGACATACTGGATAGAAACAGCCAATACGGTCAAGCGTACCCCGAAGAGAACACAGCAACTGATAACGTTGAAGACTTCCTGAAACGCACAGACAGAATCGAATTTGATTTGGCAGACTTGGTCACTGATAAGAGCAAATACTACATGTCCCGCTCAGTTCCCAGTACGCCGTTGCCCTACAAACGCCAAGCTCCAAACTTGCAAATAGACCCAAGACGCTCCAGGGAACTATTTTCGACAGATAACTATCCCGAATCCAATGGTGTATCGTCTAAATCAGTGCCATCGACGCCCCAACTAGCGGAAGATAAAAATGTTTTCAGTTACAGTAACAGAGACTTTTTAATAAATGGAAATTCGGTTGATGGGAGTCTGATCCATGGATCAGTTGTGAATAGCGATCAGCCTCCGACGTCACCTTTACATGAAATGTTGCGCGAAGATATATTGGAACCGTTGACGCCCGCCGCTGATTTGCTCGCCGATTTTGACAAAATAGAAGGAGCTCCATACGTTGACCTCTAGTCAGCTACGTCACCGATTGTAAATACTGAAGTAATATAGGTTCACTTGTACAGATAACCAAAGTGTTGGGGTTTTAAAGAGTACAATTTTAAATGCCTTCAGTGAAGGTGAGTTTTGTGAATAGTAAATAATTATTTTAATTGCACACTCCCTTTTACTGAGTCAATACAATTTAAATCAAAAGTTTATCAATTTGAAGATCGTCAATGTTGTACCATAAGGTATCAAAGATACATCGACGATTTAATTATTTTATTATAGATATAGAGACAATTTTATAGTGAGATGAAGATGATTTTATCGGTATCCGCCTTTAACATTGCATGCAGCACAGTGTAACAAACATATTATAGTCATGTCTAAAGGTGGAATGTGCTCATGACAATACAGAAGATCATGAATCAGAAGAGAACATCGAAATTTTTATATGTATTTTGTAATTAGATGTGATACACCCGTGTTGATAGTTGTAACAACTAGAATAGATATTCTATATGTCGCAGGAGTATTGGTGAAGTTTCATCGTAATAAAAATTATAATAAAGCTCTGATATTAACCATTGTATGCTGAATGCTGATACAGGAAGAGTATAAATTTACTTGGATTATAATAATAATACGTCGGCTATGTCAATATCCCTGTGACAGTTATAAAAGTTCGTCAAAAACCTCACAATGCAAAGTATGTACTAGTTGTAAACTAAAACAGACCAATGGTGCGTGCAAAGCGCGCTTCTAGTGTATATAAAACTTGGTTATCTCGACGAAATTAACAATTTAAATATAATAAAGTTTAAATGAATTTATCGTAAGTTAGCACAAAGATTTAATATATTTTATTATCACATAGGAGTTTTACTGATATACTTAGTGACGCTTTGTCGCATATAATGCGAAATGATATTTGTAGTCCCGCCTCTAGTGACATCGCACTGAGCTTAATGAGATGATGAGTGACCAAATTAAGACTTTAAAACTTGTCAACAAACATCGATATGTGTAGATTTGCAAGGTAAATTTCCAAAAAAAAGAAATCCGTTGTCCTCGCGGCAGGACGGGGTGATGTGTAAAGGCCGCTGTATACACTTGCGAGTACCTCGCCATGAAAGGGACCAAGCTATATGAGTAAAGGAGATGGACTGTATTGCATGTCGCTATACCTTCTAGATGTGGCCCCTGCATGGTGTGGGTCTCGCAAAAATGTACTGCCGTCATAAAAGCGATCGACTTACTCCGCACTAGGTAATAGGTTGTTCCGCTGAGTCAATTGGAGAGGTTTGCTCTTTTGCTAGTTTTTCTGGGTTATAGGGGAAGTTATTCTGAACATAGTGACCAGATAACTCCTCTTTCTCACGACGACGTCCCACTCATTAAAGAACTTATCCCGAAATCAGTATAGCATATAAATCTGTATAATCAAAATGTCATTTAATAGTATCATCCAATCAATCATGTAAAGTTTTATCTGTATTGCTTGTTTATCTTTCATACACCATGTATAGTATTAGCGAAATGTTAATAAAATAATTTTAATTTTTACTTTTATACAAACTCATTTAAACTACATTACTCGATTTTTGTGTTGATTTTTTAAGAAAATGCTTCAGATTGCTGAGGCCAAGATATGGCGAGTCTCTTGTGTTATTATGAAATAAATGTGCAGTCATGCGCGGTTCTATAAACGGAAGTCAAGGGCGATATAAACGCCCCTCCCGACTGTATGGTTTTTAACCATTTTTAAGCAAATAAACTCAACAATTTATGTAAATTACCGGTGGTTAAGAGGGCACCGAGTTTCTGGCGAAGCTCCGTGTACGTTTGCGCGTGGCACGCCGGCAAAAGCAAACGAGCGTTTTAATACCGTGCTTTAACCGAGCGAGGCGTCTCTGGCTAGGATGGGCGAAACGGGCGCGAATTTAGGTATTTCCTTCGTATTGCTACAACAAATACACACTTTGAAAATGTAAAGTGTATACGTTATCAAAATCATGTAGTTTTGTTATTATTCAAAAACTGATGGCATTCCGTGAAGTATTTACTCCGTACTACGGGTTTATATTGTTTCTTAGAGATAACTTTGGATTTTTTTCTATCGAGTTAGCTACAAGTAATTGTATTTCTAAAATGTATGATTTATGGAGTAAATCCTCAAATATCTTACATATTAATTGCATAACTAAAGCTTAAGTAATAACAATACAGCAAGAGATCAAACGAACGCAATTATTTTGCAAAAAGCTTGGTGCCTCCTTAATCAGATTTATTTAAGGTGGTAACGGAGGATCTCGGTGCAAAATGCACATCATAAGATTGTTTTCCTTACTTTTGAATAAAAAGTTTGCAATAAATACGTTTTATAGCAATTCACGCAATCCATCCATCCATCCATCAGCCTGTTTCGTCCACTGCTGGACATAGGCCTTTCCAGGATTTCGCCACTCTTGGTGGTCCTCCTGGAAGAAATGCCCATACTCACACACGCTGGGCAGGCGGGTTGGTGAGCGCGGTGCCGAAACCCTTGCACCAGTGACGCCGCTGCCCGTCACCAGTCTGTTTTATATAAAGCCCGGCAATTTTGGATGGATATACCGCCATCCATCTGACCCAGGCAATAGTGGGCCGTCTGGTTTTGCCTGAGAGCTGTTCTCTTACTCTCCCCCGAATAACTTCGGGGCGATTTCGAGTAAGATGGTGGTACCTCCACAGTCGAGCCCGGCATCAGCTCTACCGCCTAATTCGCGCAAACTGCTTGTTAATACACTCAGCGTCAAAAAAATCGCACCTTTTAAAAAATGTGCTTCAAACAAATTTTATTCTTATTTGAAACCAATTTCGCGGGATTTTTTAGGTATCATTTGAAAGGTAATAAAACAGACTATTTAAATATTGAAAAAAAAAAGTGTTTTTCATTACAAGGGCATAAAAAAAATACAGGTTGATTGGGAAAGAAAAATCATCTTTATTTACGCTCTACAACAAAAGAATTAATTATTCAGAAAAAATCACAAAATCATTCTTAAAAGTAATCTAAAACCTAGTGTTACCTCCTCTTGCCCTGATAACAGCTTCCATTCGATCTCTCATAGACCTAACCAATTTCAGGACTTGATCTTGTGGCATGCTGTCCCATTCCGAAATTACGGCCTCTTGCAGGTCCTGGAGGGTGGTAGGAGCAGGATCTCGTGACCTAACTTGCCGTTTCAGTTCATCCCAAAGGTGCTCTATCGGGTTCAGGTCTGGACTTCTCGCCGGCCACTGCATGATAGGGATCCCAACCTCTTGAAGGTAGTCACGTACAATAAACGCGGTGTGGGAGCGAGCGTTGTCGTGCATCAAAGTAAACCCATGGCCGACGAAACCAGCATATGGGACCACATTCTCTTCCAGGACTTCTGTGATGTACCGGTGAGCAGTCAGCGACCCTTTCCCGCGAGCACCTCCAGTCCGGGAAACGCATACAAGGTCAGTTTTGCCGTCGCAAGATATGCCGCCCCAAAACATGCAGGAGCCACCCCCGTATTCCACAGTTTCTTGAATACAGGCTTGTGCGAATTGCTCCCCCTGCCTCCTGTACACTCTTTTTCGCCTGTCATTACAGAAAAGGCACACCCTCGTCTCATCTGAGAAGAGAACTGTTCGCCATTGGTCTAGCGTCCAATCGACGTGATCGCGGGCAAACTGCAAGCGGGATCTACGATGCTCTACAGTCAATCTTGGGCCTGTAGCAGCTCTATGGGCGGCTATTTTCTTCTCTGTTAATCTTCTTCTAATCGTAGAGTCACTTGCAGTTGTCCCGCGAACTGCTTGGAGTTCCTGTCTTATCTCAACAGCATTGGAGAAGCGATTTCTCAAGCTCGTCGACACTATGAAGCGGTCATCCCTTTCAGATGTGCAGCGTCGTCTCCCAGATCCATGTCTTCGGACAAAGCCACCAGTCTCCCGGAATCGCTGGACTACTCTTCGAACAGCAAAACGGCTTAGGTTGAGTTGCCGGGCAATATCACACTGCCGCACCCTTCGGCGCAGCAGTGCAAGAACTTGTGCAGCTTCTTCAGGAGTAGTATCCATGTTGAGGGTAGTATTTTTTACTTGTGCGCTTAACGTGTGTCACCTTCAAAGTTTGGATAGTGAATGACCTACATTTGACGTGTAATTACCTTTTTATACCCCTTTTATGTAGCGCAACTAGCGACCGTTTGAACGCGTATTTGAGCAATACTTTTCTTAATACCACGATATTCGAGAGATTTTTATCGTTTATAAAATGAAACGATTGTTTATTTCAAGGTCGTTTAATGCCCTTTCAATTGATACCAAATAGTTCTCTCATATTTGGTTTCAAATAGGAATTAAAATGGTTTGAAGTAAATTTTTCAAAAGGTGCGATTTTTTTGACGCCGAGTGTAGTTAGGTGATCACATGAAAATTATTCAATTTTATGCGTTATATTTTAGCTGCATTACATTACAATACAACTGTAAACAGGCTTTTAAGTTTTTTTTTTTTTTGTTTGATATATTTTATATATATGTTTGATATTTTTATATACTTTTAAGTTTGTTAATGTAATGCAAACAAAATGTAATACATTACGTACGTAATTTTTTTGTGAAGATTAACCTTCAATTAACTGTGGAACTATTTCCGCAAGTTGCTTTAAATCACATTTATTGAAGTAATGAAAACAATATTATGATGTGCATTTTGTACCGAGGTAAAAAGTTACCCCCTTAATCAGTGTATTCCCGATTTATTATACTTATCCTCAAACTCGATTTTCTAAAAGGTTAATTAAGACCACTACCCCCAACCTCGAGCTGCGCCAGCGTCTACATGCAGTTCTAAGTGCACCCTTAGTGTAACTTGGCGCAACCTATTTGAATCTAAATAAACCCGTTTTGACTGCCCTTGTTTAGATCTTTACACTTCTGTGCCCATATTGTTTGGTTTTAAAAATATGTTTTATCAAACTAAAATAAGACTTCTACTAATGTAGAGAGAATCAATGTCAATACAAATCGAAACCATACATTGTGATGCCCTCAGTGTGTGCCTCAATAGAGAATATGAATGCCTCGTAGTTGTTTTGTATTAAAACGCTAGTACAAATGGGAAACTGAGACCACAGGGAAGTTATTGTAAGTGAAACAGAAGACTGTTTTAAAGTATGTTGTAGTTATTTTGACCATTGGACATATATATTTCATTAAATAAAACACTAATATCCTTACTAAGAACTTTGTCCTTCTCTCACTTTATTTGCTAGAGAAGGACAAAGCATATATGTAGAGCAAAATCACGAAAATATAATCGAGTGAGGCCATATTTTTGTTTTAAAAATATGTATACGATGGTAGATAGAATTCATTGATGTAATCATTGGACATTGTACATATATTATTCCAATTTGGTATCCATCGTTTACCAAAATTGACTAGTACCTAACTATTGTGTAAGTGTATGTACATTTTACTTAGTTTTTAGTAACACTAACCCCTGAGTTTCACAAAAAGTATAACTCTTGAGTATGTTATGTAATTGCTAAATACCACAGATACTTTTACTGTAGGGTAGGTAAATAACCAGTTGTTTCGTGGAAATGTCACTATGGCAGTTTATATACAATATTTTCTTTAAAGATGTTACACCAATATAATAATAATAATAATCTTTTGATAACATAGAGCAGAATTACATAAATTATAGCACGAAATAAAACACATATGGCTTAAAATGTTTAAACTTGGCAAATTTATATTTTTTTATTTCGAACCGGAGTCCGGTGTTCTACAGAACTGACCTGCAGCAGCTCACTTCCCTCCTCGTTGGGAATTTTGTTTTGCGTTTTCTGGGAGTTCTAATATTTTGACCTCGGTTAACCCTATGGACTAACGTTCATTAACAGTAAGAATATCGAAGATGGCGTGCATAGGACTTTTTGATGGAAATGCAATGAGGTCAAGTTTGAAATTTTTCATATTGTTTTTATCGTCAAACTTGACCTCCTTATTGCTTTTCCAGCAAAAAGTTCTATGCACGTCACTGCGAAGAGGACAATTTTTTTTTAATATTTTGTGAGAACTATTACATTTTTTTCCGTCTTAATCGTTCCTCTTACTGAAAAGACACATGCGTTACTATGGGTCAACCGAGGTTTGACCAATGTATTAGAACCATCAGAAGACGCAAAATAAAATTCCCATGCGTTTAGTATGGAATAAAGTTTGAATTGTTATTTATTATCCAAACCGTGTCAAGTTGCGCCGGGGCCGACCAACCCCCTGATTCTGTATCGTAAAATCAGTTGCCAAACCGAGTGCCTATTGTCTAAAACATACATTATCCGCTTATATAAGGATACGTTCGCACTTGAAATGACGTCACAATTCGTAAATAGTTCAATACCCATTGAAGGTTATTTTGGAAGTTCATTTTTATCTGTTTTTGGTGAATAGCAACCATAGTTGGCAACCGATTCAAAGATACTAGGTGCTTTTGAAGGTACTAAAGGTCATTTGTCCGTACAAAGTGGATGGGTTAATTCCGTCGGTCCGGTGAATAACGGTTTAACTCTAATTAGGTACAAAATTGTCTAATTGGAATTTCGATATCTTTTACAACACCGAAGATAGACATAATGTTATGATATGACAAAATGGTTTAAGTATTTTTTTTTCCGGTACACATTGGTTTAAAAGGAGTTAGTCGCATACTAAATTCTTGTGAAAGTAGATGTAACTTTGGATCGATTATCACGTTTTTTTTTTGTTTTTTTTTACACGTTTACTACATATGCTAAAAGGCACAAACTCAACTTAAATCATAGTGCATCTAACAATGCATTTTTTTGTGCTAAATGGTTTAATTCGGCTTCTGAGCGATATACCTCTGAAATTGTTTGTTTTCTAGGGCCTAAATACATACATGGTAATAGAACTTAATGTTATCGGTAAATAAAATAAAAAAATGTTTTTGGCCCACCCATAAAATTGGGTTTTTTGGGTTAAATCGTTTTTCACCGCAGGCACAGAATTATAATGCGAGGTTGCGTGCAGTCGCCGCCCGGACTTAATTACAATATTAACTTTAAAGGCATTTTTAGTTCGTGCTTAACATTTGATTCCAGGGGGTCTAGCACTTGCCGTCGATACAGTGTCTTTCCATCATACTTGCTCTCTCGCACATTGACAAACGCGATATACAAGTAGTATAGATATACGCTGCATCACTGGCGCGAGCTAGCCACATAGAACTTGTATATTTTTTTCCATTTTATGTCTATTTAACCGACAAGATAGTTCGGTCTGTTTTTTACATGAATGTAAGGTGGGATGAATCATCTGTAGCTAATCTTGTAGAGTAACTGAATGTGAAATGTTTTAAAGAAAAATGCCGTCGCTAACCGTCCGTAAATTGTTGAAGAAGGTGCTAATATTGGAGCCAAATAACTAGATATTTCATTCACGCCTTTAAAGTGAAGGTAACAAGAACTAGTTTGAAAGATCAACTTTGGATTTAGGATAAGCGCGGGGACGGGAAAAGGAAATTGTGCTGTATGCATATACACAGCTTTATTGCGCTTATCCTTATTTATGTATGTATACGGTATGAATGTAAGGTTCGGAGGGCCTTGCTCTTATAAAACTATAAAGGCGATAGTAGGGTCAGATTTTTCTGGAAAGCTAAATGCGAGTTGCCTATCGAATAACTTTACTACAGCGTGAATCGAGTTAAGGGCATGTGTGACCTGAGATTGTGCACCTCATTTTACATTTGACGTTTAAGGGCTTGCCTTTAGTGTCTCAACGGTTTTTGTTTTAATATGCCGAGTCAGGTACTTATCTGATCGACGTAAAACTTCGCCACATGATTTTTTCAGACCTTTGTCTTTCCGTTGTCAGGTCGGTTAGCTAATTGGACAAATTTCACTCGATAGATCTTATTTTTGAAAATGGCTTTTTAAGTTATTAATTCGTTTTATGTCTAAACGGCTTCAGTTTTATGTCTGAAATTACTGCTGTAACAAGAAAACATGCTATTTTTCGATGTCAAGTGAAAAAACTCTTACATCAAATACTTTTTCGTAAAATCCAGAAAAACCTCGAAAATTCAATGATTTTGCGTGCCGGCAGCGCGCGAAGCGAGCGTTCTAATGTAGACTTTCTGACAACATACTGAAGTTCAAAATCGCTCAGTTAAGATTATCGTGCACCAGGGCTGAGGCCTTAAAGCTGTTATGGAATTCGAAATATCACACGCTCTTAAAAATACTGAGGTTTTTTTAGGTACTTTACTCGGCTTCTAGATGGAATAAAAACGTTTTTTTCAGAATTGCTAGATATTAGACGATCAAATTTTATAAAGAAAAAACCCAACTAAATCCCGAAATCGATACCCGAGAAAATCAGTAAGAAGTCTAAAATAGGGTAAATAAAAACTAAATCAATTGATGCGGTTTGTTTAAACTTTTTTCAAACGTTAGAAGAATATACCTAGTCCTGCCATAAGTTCTGTCCCTGTTTTTAAGGATTATTGCAAGGTTCCAAGAAAGCCCTAGAACTCAAATATAATCTAACAAGAACGAGTAGGTTTCAAACTACAATAAACAATTGATTGTTATACAATTTATCATAAAAAATATTTTTTAACGGGTCTCAAAGTATCAAATTTATATTGTAAGAACACGATTTGATTGTGGGTCTACGATATTGCATTGAAATGGGTGAAAACGAGTTAAAGGTTGGATTTTTATGCCAATAATATAGGATAGAAAATGACATTTTTTTATTATAAAGCTATAAAAATCCTCAAAATAATTTCTAAAATCGCTAGGCAAAACAAGTTTTTTTCTTAGACATCCAATTGACGTGATTTGTTAATAACGGTAGTGCTGTAAAATGGCCCACAAAATATTTTTGACTCCTTTGTTTTCCAATGTCTAATGTCTTATCTCTCAGAGGCAATAGTCAGCTTCAAGCCTTACCACAAATTCTAATTTTAAGGGCCAGCAGTATTTGTATATGGACATACCTTCATGTTTATTACAACTAAATCATCCAGTTTTATTTCTATTTGCGTCATCATTTTCCCTTAAGAGCAGACATGACGCGACCAACTCAGTTGTGATTGTGAGGGCGGCCAAATGTAATGCTATTTCATTTCGCTATTACATGCACGCTCCACGAAACTTGCGAAGACAATACATTCGTGCCGATTAAGTCGCGGGCGCAAAATTTAAAACTTGTGTTAGAAGAAACACGATTTGGCAAGATTGTGGACTTTTTCAAACATACATATTTTTGGATAATCTTTAATAACATTTTCGATGCGCAACTAGTATACATTTTTTATTTTATCTAAAACAGTTAAAACACATTCGCCTACAATTTTACAAAACTGTGAAATGTACGTTTTTTGTTGTTAAGACCAGATTTTTAGTTCTAATTGGACATTGATCTAGAATAATTTCAATGGATTATCAACACATTCCATAGACACCTCACAATTTTGTTATTGCGTTTGTATGAAGGTTTGCGCGTGATGGTTGTTCTTAAGCTGGCCCCAGCGCCTGTTTTGCCCTACACGTGTGTTTGGTGTATAAGGGAAAACACGCGCAGGAGACCCGCTTCAACTCAATTCACGCTGTAGTAAAGTTATTCGATAGGCAACTCGTACATAGTCGTATACATACAAGAAAAAACATTTTAACACAAAATTTGGCAGATATCTGCGACATATAAAACGACAGCACTTAAAACAAATTGTAACAAATCTTACAAAATCTTAAGAGGAAGCCTTCCTTTTTCAAGAGTTTTGGATTGATCTTACTAAGTCTGCTACAAATAGCGCGCGAGTTAAGAACCCGCTCCGTATTTTTCGTCTGTTTGATGCGAGGCATTATATTAATAAATTTTATTGTCATTGCCGCGATGTTTTTGTAAAAATCAGGGACATACACCAGTCCATATTGGGCATCTAAATTTTATTTCATTCAATTGTTTCTCCTTTGCGCGTTATTTCGATACTTAGGTATTATGAATAACGATTCAGAGCGGGGACGTAACGTAAGTAATAAAATAACTCGCAAAAGAGAAACAATTTAATCAAATAAATTCTAGGCCTTCATTTAGACAGCCAATATGAAGTGGTGTATGTCCCTAATTTTTCCAAAAACATCGCGATAAAGGCCAGAAAAATATTTAAGCTATTGTTTTTCATTAAAGTTGTCGTCGACGCGGACCGGGCTCTTAACGCTCTGAGCGCTACAAATAACGCAGTCGGGGGCTGAGGTGGAGGCCGGGAACACCTCTCCTGGTATATACCCAATCAATGTGATACGTATATATTTCTCACAGCGTTATCTTTCGGCTGTAAATGGCGTTACCTAATAGGAAAACTTTCGCTTAATAGTTTTTTTTATAGTATAACTTTTTCAATAAAATTTGTGTTTTTTAAATTTTTCTTTAAATTTACTTGGTCTTCATGTATCATATTTTACGATCAATACGAAAATCTTGTTTATTATCGCTTCTATAAAGATGAAAAAATATTTTAATCCAATATTGTAATTTTGGACTCATTCTGAATCATCTCGCGCGCACGCGATTTTTTTACTATATTAATGTCCGTCTCCGGGTCATAATAGCAAAGCTGCTTTGCCCCAAAGGAAGGCCTCCTCTTAAATGTTACATCAAGTGTTGTTCACCTGTCGCATGTCTCGATGATTCGTTATAGTAAACATTTAATGTGAGGTAAAATAATGGGCACAAATCCCCTAATTGGTTGTTCAATGTACCTAGATGTGATGGCGATTCGGTGTTTCGAGAAAGCCTATATATTTTAAACAGGGTTACAAAGTGGACCCTTCGTTGTGGTCACTAAATTTGGCTACTAATGTTACATTTTAATCAAATTTCATCAAGATGGAGATTCTGTTGCTAGTTCTAAGAGATTGTTATGTAAATAACATTTTGTAAACATTATGTATAAATAAATATGGCACCATTTTAGGTTTTATTATAATTATGTTGTTATTTTAATTATTACTGTTTTTATTTAGAATTTTTATCAATTGTATGTACGATAGTAAAATATTAGTTTTTAAATGTATATTTTAAGTGAAGATATCCATGTTGTTGATTAGTCTTTTATGGATGTTGATTTACATCATTTGCTATGCAGTGATAAATAAATGGTATGAAAGTGATTTAGTATTTTATTTGTTTTTAGGTGTTTAGATTAAGGGCTCGTCATTATTACAAACTTGATATCAAATAAATGTTTATTTTTTATAAAATTACTGTCTCATTCATTAATTAAACCAATTTAATAATATTAAAAAATAGAAACATGTTTGAGGGCAGTATCGTCCATATTAAAAAGGTATGTATGCAGTGCTTAAATTGAGGTAGATTTTCCGTAACTATTTACAAACCATTCTGGAAGTATAGGATCAGTTTCATAGCTATATGCGTCCGTGACCCTGACTGGCATTCTAGGACTCCATTCAAAATGTAAAGAGATCAGAGGCAGCGATTGTAAGTTGTTCACAGCTTTATCACCATATTTCATCCTGATTTCTTTTGCGAGGCATCTTTTTACATAAGTAAAAAATGTTTCCAGGAAATTGAGGCAGACATTTGGCTGCCAAAATCTCTGAAATAAACAAAAATTTAAATAAGTCAGTATTTACACCACCATATTGATCAATAAAAGAGACTGCCTCTGCATTGTCATGGTTAAAATATTTCAACCACTAATTGGGTCTCATATTAAAACTCGTAGGGTGTGTGCAGGTATGTGTTATCCATGTGCATGCTTCAGAGGGAACATTTAGCTGTGTGTTGTGTAGTCAGATGGATACTCTAATGACATATGGTAATTCATTTTGTGACAATAAGCAAAAAATAAGTACAGTGCATACCTGTGACATTTTCACTAAATCCTTCACATGGTACAATTTCAATTGCTCCACAATACCATCATCATTCCTGCATCCACAAACTATGGTGTCCACTCCTGCGAGGAAGGACTGACACCACCATTTTTTTGTTTTAAATCTCCTAAAAATATAGCATGAGTATTTAAAAAATCTATATTTAATTTTTATTGACTAACATCAGCAGCATCACTCAAAAGTTAATAACCTATTGAAAACTGTCTAATTTTTTATATGAAAAGGTACATTACTTTCTGGCAGATTATTTACCTGAAGTTATTTTGTTGATTGGGGAACTCAAGGTGCCGATTCGTCTTTAGTTCAATAAACTGTTTTGTAGAGAGATATTGGATGATGGCGTCAGACCCCAACTCTTCAGAGGGTGGTGCAGAGACCTCATCTTTGTCACATCTGATTCCATCCATTTCTGCTGCATACACTATGATGTGTTGATTCAGGTTTGTTGTGTAGACAAGAGAGAATTCTTCACTTTCTACTACCCCTGTGTCTGGGTTGGGTTCTGATGTTGGTGTGTCTGAAAAAGTGTAAATTAACTAGATTGAGTCTGGTTTGAACACACAAGTCATAAAAAAATTATATTGGTTTGTTGTGCAGACAAGAGAGAATTCTTCAACTTTCTACTACCCTCGTATCTGGGTTAGGTTCTGATGTTGGTGTGTCTAAAAAAGTGTCAATCAAATAGGTTGAGTCTGGTTTGATTGAACACACAATTTATAAAAAAATTACAATCTGATTTTTAACATTATCAGCAATTTATTTAAAAATTAAGTACTGGGATACCTCCTGGTAGTAAATAGAAACTGGAAGTCAATAGACACAGATAATTTACCTACCAGACAAAACAAACTGCTCAAACTTATAGCCCCAAGATGTAAACATTTTGTCTCGCTCAGTCATATTTCTTTCCCTTTCAATTTTTTCTGCTGTATCTCTAGTGCATAGGTATATATTGCCCTTAAATAGGGTGGCCACGATTCTCCAAGGCTCCCGATTCTCGTAGGGTGTACAGGCTACACAAGTCATAAGTCCACGATAGCAGAAAATCATTGCTGAACTTAAATCATTCTTTCTAGAGAAGTTCAATCTGTTTTCTTGGTCTAACAAGAATTGTAGTAAGTGTGTTATTCTTTCATTCAAATTGGGAGGTTTATGTTTCGTCCTATCCATGTGCAGGCTTAGGTCAAAACTTACAGCCTTTTCTTTAACACATCTGGCAAACATTAGCTGCCTTGTATCTGCATGGTATTGCCTCTCACTGTCCAGGCTCAAGTAACCTATTATTTTGGGACGGCCGAAGTTAGGGAATGTCTTGGAGTAAATGTCTGGGGCAACGTGGAGTTCTGAATGCATTTTAAAATTCGGAGATTTTGACTCTTAACCTAACCTCGACAAAATATCGATAGTCCAAAAAAAAGAAAGGAATTTCTGTATCTTAGAAACAGTGTATGTATATATAATTATTCGCATCGGAACAATTCCAAAATACCTATTTTGAGATCATATCACATCACACATACAAAAAGTTAAAATTTACAATATAAATTTTTTGTTGTGGACCGATTATTTTTGACATTTGTCAGCTGTTCGTCCTGGGCCGCGTTCAGTTTGATCGCCCGCTCATCACTGACAGCAGGATAGCCTAAAAGAAATCAACGCGTGCAAAAGAGATATCATGATCGGCGGGCGATCAAACTGAACTCAGCCCAGCCTCCCTGACCTCCGTTCGTAAAAAAACACTTTCGTCAGGTTCCGACACTGACAGCAGGACAGCGTATCCAATTTTCAAAGCGTGCAACAGAGGTGGCATTAGAACCCGTCCCGTCCCGTTATGAACGCGGCCCTGCGGGGCTATTATGTAACTGTGTCGGTTGCTAGCTATAGTTGCTATTCACCAAAAACAGATAAAAAATGAACTTCCAAAATAACCTTTAATGGGTATTGAACTATTTACGAACTGTGACGTCATTTCAAGTGCAAACGTATCCTTAGATAAGCGGATATGTATGTTTTAGTTAGACGATAGGCACTTGGTTTGGCAACTGAGTTAACTATACAGAATCAGGGGGCTGGCCCCTCAGTTAACTCAGTTGCCAAACCAAGTGCCTATGAAAAAAATGTATGTGTGAAAGTTGTTCAAAATCAAAAGGCCTGTCACGTTAAAAAAATCATGGCGATTTACAAACCTTGGACCCTAAGTCCCACATTTTACAGAATGGAACCAGTGTGCGGGTGGTCTTATGACTTTTCTTTCTTTTATTATTATCTGAGCACATAAACTACTTTGTTTATTTTTTGTATGGAGAAAAATACATTTGGTCAGTTTATTCAAAAGTCTCAAAAAGTCTTAACATATGGATTGAAGATTCTAATAGTCTGTATGTTACGCTATCACCATACTCAAGGGGTGGCGTCGCAAATGCTCGTAATCGTGGCAATTTACTGACCAACTTAATAGTGTAGCTGGCTCCATACATTTTGCTTGGTAACATAGGTTTGTCGCCGACATTTTTGGCGATTTCTATAAAATTTACTATGTGTTCTATTCCACATCACCTAGGAGTATTCAACCTATTAAAATAAAATAAATATTTTAATCAAATAAAATTATGTTCAAATTGAACGATTAGTGAACAATAAAAAAAAGTATTTTTGTAAATCATTTTATTTAACAGACATTTGGTATTAGTCTAAGCTTATGTTTATGTGAATGCTTCTGATGATGTATTACTAATGTTGACATGACAAAAAATGAAAATAGCTAAAACAATTTTTACAAACAATACTTTTTCTTAGCCAATTTTTTACCTAACTAACTTTGGAAGCCGATATCATCGCAAAATGGCCTAATAAGGTGCACTTTATTTTTATTTTCTGATGAACTGTTGAAGTTTTAAAATTAGTTTGAACCTATGGAACAGCCTTTTTGTAATTTTAAAATAATTTTGAAAATTTAACCATTTCCAACTCCATCCAAAAAACTTTTGAACTTTTTTTGGTAGCTCGTATGGTGTTTTTGTAGCTGATTATTTTATGAAAGGAAGAATGACTAAAGACAATTATGTAACAAAATAAATTTGTACAAAATTATTACCACTAAAAAAGTTATGATTTTAGAAAAAAAAGTAAAAAATTCGCAAATACACATGAAAAAATCATAACTTCAAAACTACCAAAAATTGCGGAACATAGATGGCATATTTTCGGATACACTTAGGTGTGAGGAATCTATGAAAAATTCTTTGACGTCACTATTCGGACCACCTGTATATATGGATGTCTGTGTGTGGCACACCCCGACACACCACCGATCTGGCCCAGATAACTCCACAAGTGCATAAGCGTGTCCGTACACGCTTGTGTGTGTGCAAGAGCTAGTCTAGGGCTGGCAGCAAGCGTGTGAGCGTCGTCGACCGAGAGGGACAACATATAAGTCAGCAACTTCTATGATTCTCTTATTAAATTCTAGCGTGGTTAATCCTATGCACAATGCACATAATACTATGCACATTATGTAAATTCCGAAAAACTCATTGGTGCATGCCCGACCGGGGATTGAACCTAAATCTCAAGATTGAGAGGCCAGCGTTCTACTCCTGAGTTACTGCCGCTTTTTCGTTACTTTAAAAATATATATAATAAATAAGACAAATATAGTAGGAACTTTTTTTAAATTTTGGGGTCGGCTTAGGAGCTTATCTTCCAATGAATGGCATTGTTCTATTGTTAAGTTCCACCCCTTATTAGCAGTGCACAACGAAACGCATAAGCAACAAAATATTTTATGTTAATAACAACTTTAACGCCTGAACAAAAAGGCTCAAATTTGAACGGATACGCATTCCAAATAGTACTTTTTGAAATTGAAAGCAGCAGCAAGGTACAGCTGGTGTGATACAGGGTGAAACGATTTAAGAGTTTTACATAATTTGATATGCATGTTATTGAGAAAAATAGTATTTAAGTTTAAAAAAGTTCATTTGTCTCTTTGAAACTTTAATTGAACACACATTTGTTGTTTATTTAATAACTATGTTTATTCCAATAAAACCAGTAAATACCTACAAATAAAAGAAAAATGTATGACTGCAATCTACAATAATTATTGAAGTTACATTTAATAGTTTACATTTTTGTACCTCTCATTCCCGCTAAATCAAAGTCCATATACACAGCTGGGGTCGTTATCGAATACACTTTCCACAAAAACCCAAATAGTAGGCAAGCAATCAAAATCCTGTAAACCTAGGCCAGGGTCAAATTTATGAAATATCCAGAATAAAACACACAGAAGTATACTATGTTATGATCCAAAAGCCATTACTTAATCACCCTGAAACTGACACTCAAAATGGCTGCCACTTCCAATTTCAAAAATTAAATCTGAAATGCGTTGGTGACTTAGCATTCAAATTTTAGCCTTTTTGTTTAGGTGGTAAAATTGCTATTAACATAAAATATTTCGTTGTTTATGCACTGCTCATTTAGCGGTCGAACTTAACAATAGATGACAATGCCATTCATTGGAAGATAAGATCTTAAGTGTATACCGACATTTTAAAAATTCCTACTATACTTAAATCCACTCCCGCCCGTCTACTGTCCAAACACAGGGGCTTAAACGCCTCGCTTAAACTATGGCCCCGCATGCAACCCGCTTTCCCTTTATGATGCTGCAACGGCGGGTGCGGCGATCGTTCGACAGCGCGTTGGCACAGCTTCGTAACGGTGGCAAGCGCGAATATAAAGAGTAAAATTTAAACATCGTCACGTCACGACACGAATCTTTTCAGAAGACTCAGATGTGTTTTTAGTATGGACTGTGAAGTGCAGCTCATATTCGATACTTACTCTTACACCCACGTTTCGCCAATGATTTTCAACATGCTTTTATTAGCTTCACTAATAAACTAACTGAGGAGTTCTACCTATGTAGTGATGAGGCTTGGATCGTAGGTCAGGTGGGTATACAAAACCAAATAATTGGTCCTTTAAACAGATTTTGCCGGTAACATGATTTACGAGCAAAAACTTAACTTACAAAATTACATAATAACCAACGACCGGCACGCCGCCGGTACAAGGCTACATCGTAGAATACAATATAAAGTCATGTTGAAATTAACTCAAACAAAAACCTTCGATTTTTTAATTTCAAATGTAACAATTTACTCGGCTCGAACTATTTTTATCAATATGGTTCGTTGTTGTGGTGTTTATGGATGATTAGAAAACCGAAAAACCAATTAAGAACAAAGATTTTTTAAATTTCCTTCCGATGAACCAAGGTAAGGCATTTTCTTCTTTGTCGAATATTTTTGTATTACCCTTTACCTTGGACGAATTCGCTTAAGCCCTTTACCCCTTTACCTACCGGCTTAGGACTCCAACTCTCAAACAGTTGGAAACAATTTCAACATTGTAGCGTGTGACCACCGTAAACTCCCTCCGCGAAGGACACGAGGCGTCGTGCCGTCTCGCAATGCGCATATAATAAGTTGCATGGGTAACACGTGACGCCCGCGTCGGCAGTCGAGCAATGAGTGCCAACGGGATAGCCCGCGCGCGCGTCGCTTGCTCCCGATTCTCGATTCACCATTTTGTAAGCTGTAGTTTGTGACAAGCCATTATTACACGGTTTTCATAAGAATATTGGACATTTTACTACCACCAGTTCAACCCCGAACCCAAAACATCGCCACCCACGCGATAACTGGCGCCCAACGATAACTGGCTGCCCAACGTGTTTGTGGTTTTAAAACGTTTTTGTGTGTTGGACAAATGGCACAACAACTGCTCGCCCAAAAGTGATTTTTGGTTGCAAACTTCGTGTTGTATGTGTATATTAGTGGATATATTAGATATCAGTGCCTACACGTGTCTGTCGAAGCCGTCATTTTGTGAATCAGACTTGCCTTCGTTCGTTTAATTCGCGTGATCCCCGCTTGCTTCATTTAACATGGTTCGAGGTAGACGACAAGCTGTCTCGCCGGAAGTGGAGAACTTCGGCAACGTCACTATGAGCCAGGAGGCCTTAACTAATCTATTCACAACACTGCAACAGTCACAGGCGGAATTTTTCCAACAGTTGTTACATCAAGTTCGCTCGTCGACGCCGCAATCCGACACTGCCATCGCGGTTGCAGCTACAGCGGCCACTGCATCCACCGGAAACTCCAGCGTCGCGAACTTCTCGCGGTGTTCGGCACGGTACAGTGGCAAACAGGAAGAGTCACTCGAAAACTTTATCGATTCAATCGAAGTTTACAAAACGTGCGTAAACATGACGAACGGGAACGCACTGCGAGGTTTATCGATGCTGTTTACGGGGTCTGCTGCAGTGTGGTGGCAAGGAGTAAAGAACACCACTACTAGCTGGCCCGAGGCCCTTACCAGGCTTCGAGCCGCATTTGGCGAACGTCATCCGCCTTTCCGAATTTACGGCGAATTATTTTCTTTAGTCCAAGGACAAGAAAACACGGATCTGTTTATATCAAAGGTGCGAGCTTTGTTTGCAAAATTACCCACGGGAGATTTGTGCGAGCGAGTTGAGCTGGACATGGCGTTCGGTCTCCTTGACCGCCGCATAAGTAAACGTATAGATAGAGAATCGATAAAAACATTCGATGATTTGTTACACAGAGCTCGCAACATCGAAGATTCGCTTAAAGAGATAAATAAGCATGATAATCATCAAAAATCTATTCCGCATCACTCGAAGTCTTCACGAACCATAGCCGACAATTCTTCGCGCAACAACAAGGACAAGGACTCTCCGCGCGTCGACGACGCCAGGGCCGGAGCTAGTGCGTCCCGCCTTGCCGCCGCTACCGTGGGGTCCACCGATAAGTCGTCGTCGGTTTCTACGGGAAAGCCGAAACGTCCGTTTTGCATGTATTGTAAACGTAGTGGTCACTCCAGGGACAGTTGCGACGAAATTATTAACAAGACTGAAGTGGTGAATGCCAGTAATAAAAATAATAGGAAAGATGACAAAAGTGCAGTGCAGTGTTACGGTTGCGGGGCCCTAAATGTTATCCGATCTAAGTGTCCGAACTGTAGCGTTAACCCCGGTCAATCGTTTTATTCGTTAAATTCGCGTCAAGTGTTCGGTGATCATAAAGAGTGCGCGTCTGAGTCCGTACCTTTCATGTCGGCGTCACTAAGGGAAAGTCCACCGTCAAAGCCGCGGGTGCCTCCCGCGCTCAGCATGTTGCCCCCTACACCCGGCGTGTTGCCAACCGACTCTCCTGCGAGAAGCGCGCCCCTCGCGCGCCCCCCGCGTCTCCCGCGCTTGCGACGGCAACGGCCACAGAAGAGCGGGCGCATAGCAACCACACCGCCCGTCACATGGCCGCTCCAGACGTCAAGGGCGTCGCCGCCGAACGTTTTAACTCGTCGTTGCCTACGGAAGGTAACCCTACGGCTACCGTAGGGGTTTTCACTAAATATTTTAAGTCCATGAACAATAACTCTGAAAGTGATTTAGTAGAAAATTCCAATGGTTTTAATAATAATTGTAAGGAGATTATTATGAGTGAACGATGTCGTAACGATGTTACATCGATCGATAATACCCGAGATCGTAAGTGTGTGTGTACTAGTAATAAGTAAAATTATATTATTTGTAGTACTTGCGTTAAGGGGGAGTTTATGGCTCACGCTTGTACTTTGGATACGCTCCGTGATTCAAGAGATTCACAATCTTTTTGCGGAAAATCCAGCGATTGTCAATCTCTTTGCATGAAACCCACCGGTTCTCAAAATTCGTACGGTGATGCCAGAGATTCCCAACCTTTTTGCGGAAAATCCAGCGGTTGTCAATTTTGCATGAAACCCACCGGTTCTCAAAATTCATACGATGATGCCAGAGATTCACAATCTTTTTGCGGAAAATTCGGCGATTGTCAATCTCTTAGCATGAACTCCGCCGGTTCTCAAAGCTTATATGGTGATGCCAGAGATTCTCAATCGGTTTGCATAAAACTTAATGGTTCTCAAAATTTACACGGGGATGGCAGAGATTATCAATCTTTTTGCGGGGAATCCAGCGATTATCAATCTGTTTGCAAGAAACCCAGTGGCTCCCAACCATTTAATAAAAAAGCCAGAGATTGTCAACCTTTTTGCGAGGAGGCCAACGGCTGACAATCTCTTTGCGAAAAATCAAGAGATGATTCAATTTTTAGCGCACAACCCAACGAATCACGTTTTTTTTCTCAAGCTGAGAATTGTCAACCCTTTCGAAGACCGGTGTTAAATATTAGTATTTTAGGTAAACACGGTATTACGTTGGTAGACTCCGCGGCAAAAAGTTGCGTTGCCGGTCACACGTTATACGCTCTTCTCAAGGCTAGAGGACATCCTATGCACCCGTCAACTAGATCTGTAAAGTTGGCGGATGGCGTTAATAGAGTAATGAATGTACTTACTACGGAGGTGAAGGTGACACTCGAACATAAAAAACTAAGAATGTTGCCTTTTTGATTTTTCCTGAGGCTGACAGTAATGAGAGCCTTTTAGGAATTGAGTTTTTGATTAATTTCCATGTTTCGGTTGATTTTTGTAATGCCAGCTTAACGAGTTAACGTTTGAAAGCGTGTCACCTCCAACTTCGTGTGCAGCTGTGAATGTCCTTAGGGATGACGAGGCAATGATCCTTAATGAAGAACAACGCGACGCGATTGCCCGCCTCCCCAGAGACAACCAGGACATTTTTGAGCTAGGGGGAGCCCCCACACCCTTCGCGGAGCACAGAATCGACACTGGCCACCACCCTCCTATTGCAGTTCCACCTTATCGAGTGTCTCCTTCTAAGAAAGAGTTAATGAAGGCGGAAATTGAAAAGATGTTGGCAGACGATATCATTTAGGAGTTTGAGTCAGCGTGGGCGTCTCCTGCGCTTCTGGTTCCTAAGGCCAACGGTAGGGTTCGTTTTTGCGTCGACTATGGAAAGCTCAATGCGATCACGAAAACCGACGTCTATCCCATGCCGTTGATAGACGAGCTAATCCAGTCGACAAAACGCAACTGTTTTATGAGCACGCTTGACATGAGGAGTAGATTTTGGCAAGTATCGGTCCGTGAGTGTGACAGGGACAAGACTGCGTTTTTGGCTCAAGGTACATATCGTTTTAAGCGTATGCCTTTTGGATTAAAGAACGTGCCATCCAATTTCCAGAGGCTCATCGATAGGTTGCGTTCTGGAGCCTCATTGAAGGACGTAACTCTTTTGGCTTACCAAGACGATTTACTCGTCATATCTTCAGGATTTGATCAACACATTGCTGACTTACGCGCCGTGTTTGAACGGTTGCGTCTTTTCAATCTACGTGCCAATCGTGAAAAATGCGTTTTTGCGCGTGAAAAAGTCAAGTATCTGGGTCACGTAATTTCTCAGGATGGTGTGTCTCCCGATGAAGACAAGGTACTCGACATCGTGCCACCTTCTTCACTACGCCACCTCAAAACTTTCCTGCAGACCTGTTCGTGGTTCAGGAAGTTTATTCCGAATCTCTCTTCAGTCGCAGAGCCGCTGACGCGCTTATTAAAGAAGAATCAAGTTTGGATGTGGGGTCCAGAACAGTCTAAGACATTTGACGAATTGAAGAGGCTTCTTACAACAGCACCAATTCTCATTCAAGCTGACTTCTTCAAGCAGTTACGCTATCGGTGGGGTGCTCCTTCAAGGTGAAGGTGAACATGAACGTCCCATCGAGTAGGCCAGCCGTCTTTTGACTCCGGCTGAGCGGAACTACAGCACCACCGAACGCGAGGCTCTTGCTGTTGTCTGGGCTGTTGAGCGTTTTAGAGCCTATATTGAAGGTCAAACTGTTGTTGTTGGGACAGATCATCAACCGCTAAAATGGCTCCTCGAATTGAAGTCACCATCAGGCAGGTTGGTTCGTTGGGCACTTAAACTACAGGCTTTCAATCTTCAAATCCTGTATACGCCAGGTAAAGCCAACGTCGCTGAGAAAGGAAAATTTTGTGCCGCAGATCACGCCCTATTTGGAAAAGTTCCTTAATTCTTTGATAGAGAGATAGAGCAGAGTCACAGCAAGACAAAAGAAAGGACTACGCCGACAAGTCTCGGAAACCTGCAGAATCATTTGAGATAGGAAGTCAGGTTTTGTTAAAATCTCACATCCTGAGTAATGCTGCAAAGGGATTGTCTGCAAAACTGGTACCAAAACGAGATGGTCCTTATTTGGTTACGAAAAGGGTCAGTCCTACTACTTATCTGGTGTCGAACCTGAATGCTCCTGAGGAAGTTGTGGACAAGTTTCACGTGTCGGAACTTAGTCGTTTTTACAATAGAGAGGACACACCTCCTGATCCTGTTATGCCAAAGCGTAAAAGAGTACGCCCTCATCAGGATAATGCTGTGCAATCTCATGACTAGTGTCGGTCTCATGAGCTTGAGGGGGAGGGTGTAGCGTGTGACCACCGTAAACTCCCTCCGTGAAGGAAAAGAGGCGTCGTGCCGTCTCACTTTCGCATATAATAAGTTGCATGGGTAACATGAGCAATGAGTGCCAACGGGATAGCCCGCGCGCGCGTTGCTTGCGTCCCGATTCTCGATTCACCATTTTGTAAGCTGTATTTTGTGACAAGCCATTATTACACGGTTTTCATACGAATATCGGACATTTTGTTACCGCCAGTCCAACCCCGAACCCAAAACATCACCACCCACGCGATAACATAGAATTGAAATTTAAAATACAGTTACTGTCGAACAAAAACATTAGATTTTAAAATTTCAATTCAATGTTGAAAGTGAAAGTTGAAGTGTCGATTTTTGAACGCTGTGGGGTGAAATCCGCGTCACTCCGACCGTACGAACGTATCGAATTCGCTCAAACTGTGAGTAAGTGAGAGATAGCACACTATTTCTTTAGTAAGATAGCTTACAAATAATTCGGACCGCAGGGCAAGTAAAACCCCTCGTTTCGAAATGAAACCTTGTTTGGGAACACGGCTGTCATCCTTCTGTCAAAAATAAATCAAAAAGCTAACGGACTTTTGAACATTTGTGTTGTGTGTGTGTGCTAAGCGTAATCTAAAATAAAATGAAAATTTAGGTATAATGGATAAACCATTTTATAAATGCAGACTTTGCTTAAAGCTCGGTGATTTTTGTTCTCTGTTCGAGCAAGATGAGTCTATCAAACTCTCGGAGATGGTCATGTCCTTCGCTAACATTGATGTAAGTTAACATTTTTAAAAATTCATTTTATTTACAATACTGTATTACAATTCGTTTGATACGATATTTGCGTATACGACAGTATTACTGTGTATGCGTGGATGCATTAAGAGGTTTTATGTACAAGGTTTGATGAAGGTAACCTAATTAAAATTCATTTTATTGTGAGCAGTAACCAGGCCTGGCGAGCGATATTAGCGCGTGCGATAAAATGGTGCAAGTGGAAAAATCAATCGTTTCCGTAGAAATCCCTTGTAAAATTATGCAATATCCATAGCAAATTATTTTGCGCTTGCCGGAATAGCCATCCTGGACTGTGATCTGAAACCAGTTTAGGAATTTTCAAGATCTATATATCAAACGAAAACTTCATTGTTTCTTTAACGCAGATCACAATCCTGTGTTAAGATTATGATGTACTTATTTCCATTGTTGTCAATTTTTTGTAAACATCCTAAAAGTTGTTCAAAACCATTGGGCTGTAGTGTAGGGTGGCGCAATAAAGGCCTCTTGTTGGTTCCTTTCATTACTTTTCTACTCATATTCCAGATACTTGAAGGGGATGGCTTACCAGACAAGGTGTGCACTTCATGCATCGAGAACCTCAGTACTGCCTACTTGTTCAAATCGCAGTGTGAAAGGATTGATAATTTGCTCCGGAAGTCTTCAGGCATGTTGCATTAAATACAATAAAAAAAAAATTTTCAATGTACATATATTCCACCCAAACTAGCAACCACCTGGAAGATGATGCTATTAGGAAAGAGTGACACCTTTCTACACTTTAAAATTTTTGTAATATCCTGTTTCATTTTTTGTGTAATAAATAAATAAAATATGTTTGATTTTAGTATCGCAAATAAACCCACACATAGTTCCAGACTTTGATGGACTTCTTCACAAGGACTTCCATGTGCACACAGAGTATGGCACAGTAGAGGGAGAAAATGATGAGAATTCTGTGAAAGATGGCAACATTGAGTCAAAAACAGAAAGATGCTATGAAATCAGTGACGAAACTGACAGTGATGTTGATTCGATAAAATGTGTGTATTGCAATGAATCTTACAATGCTGTCGGTGCCCATACATGCCATGTTACATGTACTATTGAGCACAACCAGTTACAAACAGCCAGTAGCACTGAAACCCTTGTGGCTGCCGATATGACACCACCGTTTGAATCTGCACTCAACACTTTCATCCATGATCCCTCTCCCAATATCACACAGGTATCATGTGTTCTCTGTGATGAAAATTACACAGATTACAACCAATATGTCATCCATATAAACAAATGCACAACAAATGTGAAGCTGCAACACTTTGTTTGTCCTGTATGCCATGAAATTTATACACATAAATTGGCATACTTGAACCATTTGAAGATAAATCATTTTACTAGCACACAACATGATAGCAGCTTGGATACAGTGGACTCATTTGCTCCACTAATACAGAAAACAAGCAAGCCCAAACCTGTCCGCCGTCAGATCGGCTGGTCGGTTGAAGACATCTATCAAGAGATAGAATGTAAAGCTGTTGAGGAGAAATTCGAAACACCCACATCTAGTCCTATGAAGACATTATTTTCAAAATTGGGGAATGAGTGAGTGCAAAATTGGTTCTTAGCATGACTGGGTGTATCACTGCATCTGTAAGAACATGCTTTTTTTCTATTTTGGGGCCACAAAAAGCAACTGCCTATAACCTTCTGCATTTAATTCACTACATCTTCTGCTTCCTTCTCTAGCACTAAGTAATTTAACTAGAATTGTACAGGTTAGTTACAAAAATTCTTGGTGTCAAATTAAAATTTCTGTCAAGTTTATTTCTTTAAATTTAATTGTCTGTTCTAGTTCTTTCAGCAGGCAAAGCACACCCAACAAAAGAGTGAGTTTCCGCAAACTGATCGAAAATGGGAAGAACAAAACTTCCAATTACTTTCAATTTAGGAAGCACATTCAGAACTACACACAAAAAAAGAAATCTGACTCCTACAGCCCATTGAAAGGGAAATTGCAAGTATCCACGAAAGTCAAGGCAAGTCTGCCAGGAGCTGTGTCAGGTAAGATGTTGATTTGATGCAGAAACCTTTCACATAATTTTTTGGCGAGTGTTTAGAACCAATTTGTGTATAGATGAGTTGGTTAATTGGCATTCATCCATTAATTTTTATTGATTGAAGGTAGCATTGACTGACATGGAAGTAAGGGTATTTCAAATGAGATTATCTAAGATTCTCTTCCACCAATTCTCATCCTTCTGACTGCAGTTATCAAATAACTGTCCCCATTTGTATGTCAACAGATAGTGACTACACATCTCCAAGTGGCACATCTGAAGAATCATGGAAGATGAAACAGAATTTGATATGTGCCTGCGATAAGAAAGTATTTATGCTGTCTGAGTTTATAAATGTTAGTATCGAACTTCACATTACAACACTTAATTATCGGTGGACAAATATAAAACTTATTAATATAAAATTTATGTTAATTTTTGGCCATTGAGAACGACAAGACTCTTCAGAGTTATGTAACTACTTGATACACCAGCTTCCAATGCACATATTGAATGCTCATGAGGGCGTTTGTACATATTTCATGCCTTGTTCTAAGGAACTGTCGTCGCTACAATATGATGTGTGGCCTTGGACAGAGAGTGTATTACAAGATAGAAAATTATCAATTAGAAACAAAATCTTAGGCGAGGCTCGAATCTGCCTATCGCTGGCCAGCAACTTATCCGGTTTATCCACTGAGAGCTATATGATTTCCAAATTTTGTAATTACTTAATATACCAGCTCCTAGTGCACATTATTATCTTGTAATGCACAAAAAATATTGAAATTTTCCAAATCGATGGATTTGCCAATAAATCATATACATATAACTTATAAGATATGTAGAAACTGTCTTCAATATTCATGTTGTCAATATACCAAAAGTTAGTCAAGTTACGTGGTCACGAGCGTCCTCTGCAGTACGAGTGAATTCATCCAACTGATCCATTAAGTTGTGGCTGAAGTTGGTAGAAAATATTGGGATATTGAAATACTTGTAGTTTGTCCACCACTTCATAATTTGTACCCATAGTTTGCATCAAACTAATTATTATTAGAGTGCATTACAAACTAGAAAAGATAAATTAGAAACAAATGTAAAGACAAGAATTTGAAAAAATTCCTCGGTCCAGGATTCAAACCTGCGACCTCTTGTTATCAAGACAAGCGCGCTACTGACTGCGACCGATGGACTTCCTAAGAACAAGGCGTTAAATCACATAACGCCCTCGCGAGCGTTCAGTATGTGCAATACAAGCTGGTTAGATCAAATAGTTACAAAAATATTTGGTGGACAAGTATGGTGGAAAAATTCAACGGTCTAGGTAAGTACCTCGGTTGCGCAGTCGGTTGAGTTTTTCAAATTCTTGTTGTAATGCACTCTAATAATAATATTTAGAGTATTCCAAAGCGATGGATTTCGCAATAAAAACATAATCTGCATCAAACTAAGGCTGAGATTCAGAGTGCATTTTGAGTCCGAACTCAATCTTACAAACGTCAAAAACCGACGTAATCACATACTAGGAGTGACGTTTGTAAGATTGAGTTCGGACTCAAAATGCACTCTGAATCTCAGCCTAAGGCTAGAGATCACGTCGCTTTTTGACGTTTGTGAGATTGAGTCCGGTCTCAAAAAGCACTCTGAATCTCAGCTTCAGAGTGCATTTTGAGTCCGAACTCAATCTTACAAATGTCACTCTAGTATGAGATCACGGTCACTTTTTGACGTTTGTAAGATTGAGTTCGGACTTAAAATGCACTCTGAATCTCACCCTAAGATGCGTTCGAGTGAAGATAGCTTGGGCGAGACGGATAGAGAGATAGACGAGCTTCAAAGGCGGATTTAATACTTGTCTATTATGACAGGGGACCAATACCGACCCGCGAGCACCACCAATGGCCCACGCTCGCTGGCTGGACATGGCCGATTTCTGGCCCGCCATAGCTTATTTAAAATTCACAATGTAACTTAGAATAATGTTAAGATACGTTAAGATGATGTCTAAAAACGAGATAGGTATACTACCTATATTATGACATGTAATTTTTAACGTTGTCATGCGTATTTGTCTTAAAGTAACGTTTAAATAACGTTATTTAGCAGCGGTAGTTCAGACGGCAGAACAATATTGAGACTCAGGTTCGATCCAGAAGATTTTTGGAATTTATTGTGTCCTTACTTAGTACTTATCTTATCACTTGCAGAATGATGAAGGAAAACACCGTGAAGAAACCTGCATGCTCTAAAAAGCGTGTATTTGTGTCCAAAGTCCGGCGATAAGGCTCACCACCCATTACGTGTGGGACGTAATAATCGTCGGTGAAACGCGGGTGTACAGATTGTGGACTGTAACTCGAATTTCACAGTTCACATCTATGACACACCCTCAGGGATTCATGTCGTGATGATATGTTATTTATAACGTTATTTTAAGGCCTGTGTACCACGCGCTTCTTCTATCTCTTCCTTGACCCTTGCCCTTCGACCGAAATTGCGAACGGAGCGGGATCTATCTCTGCTCTCTGCCAGTCTCAAAACGAAAATATTCGCGTCAAAACTACAGAATGTTAGTATGATGAGCTATCTAGGTGGACCTTACCCTAAAAAGTTTGCGATCCCCGGCACAGCAGATATATAAATCAGTACGTACATTTCAAGGGAACGCCATGAATCGCACAGACGTGCACTTTTACACGCCGTCTCGGCGATTGTCGCGGAAAGTTAGCGTCGGTTGGCAGTCGCGAGCGCTGCACGGTGTCATAAGACTCATAAAGTTGCTTTTAGATTTCGCCTGATGCCAGCCCTAACGCGCCGATCGGACGTAGGTAATTATCTCGAGAATACGGTAGAGTTTCCCTACTGTTTATATATCTACTGCTGTGCCCCTGGTCTATGATGCCGTACAGCCAACAATTAAGGTAAAAAGGTGGTTTCTTAATATGTTCCATAGGTTTTTGTTTAGTATCATATAATGTACTAGCTTTTGCCCGCGGCTCCGCCCGCGTCGAAGAGATTTTCGTGGAAATAAGGAAAACAAAAGAATATGATTTTTTGAACGACTATATGCAACGGTCACCATGTTTTACCAAAGTGCTAATAAATACCAATCAAATAAGCCCAAATTCGAAGGGTCTGCTGTTGTTCGTTGAGGAGATCCCGTACCAAAATGCTAATAAAGACAATCGAATAAGCCCAAACTCGGAAGGGTCTGCATTCTAACCAAATTTTATAAACGTTCGGGAATTATTATTTGCTACATAACTTCTGATTACTACCAATAGAAAAGTAAATTCCAAAAATCTTTAAATGACGATAATTTTTTTCCGTTCAGTAGTTTTAGTGATGTGCGTGAACAAACAGACGGACAGAAAATAACTAAAAATCGTTGATTTGTGTTCTATTACTCTTCTTTAGTCACCCCCATTCTATTTCTATTACTTTTCTTCAATTTACAGACACAGCGGTTTCTACTGTTTTAATGTGTATTGATTACTTCTTGTTGTACGTGTGTCTAAAAGATAATTTTGCCATTTCAGGATCGCGACAGAATAGTAGCAATGCTGAAAGAGTTAGGGGGCGTGGTAGCAGAGAACACAAAAATGGAAATGTTGGCAACACACTTCATATCTGTGCTGCCAAACGATACGTTCACAGGAATGATGGTTTGCGCACTTGCAACCGGCAAGTGGCTGTTACACGTCAACTATATTTATGATAGCTTCAGGGCTAAGAGATTCATGCGCGTAAGTTGAATAGGTTTACGATTATTTAATAAAAAGATATCGCAAAGACATCATCGAAGCTACAGATAGCGCGCGAGTTCATGTCCATCCTGAGGAATGCGGTAGTGTGTAGCTGTGACCTAATCTATTATGGTAATGTCGATAATTATTACCGATTTTGTCAACAGCTGTCAATTTAGTTTATTGTAACTCAAGGTAATTTTGCAAATTATCAATTAAAATTAATGTGATAAGTACTTGTTTATTAAACAAGAAAAAAAAATGCAATTTAATCACTATCAGATGCAAAGAAACCAAAAGAGCAGAGTCGGAATCAATATCTTCGCCGTCGCTGACTTCAATTACGAATTTGTCGTTCGTATTCTCCATTAGTCCGTCTTTTCAATATTTGGTATCGATAAGCGCGCGTCACAACCATCGAGGACTCGACTGCAGAATAATGCGGCAAGGTAGGTGAAGGCGGGGCGTGCTGCCCCCGCGCGTCGCCTCTGGCCCCGATGGACATGAACTCGCGCGCAATCTGTACATATACCATAATTATACGCTCTCCTATTCCGTAGCATACTTGAAACGAAAGCAGCAGTTTGAAACCCACACGGCAAAAATAAATACATTCTCCTAACAAAGCCAACAAGCCCAAAAAAGATTCCCCTAAGGAACAAGCTCAAAAAAGTATCTTAGTAGCCTCTATAAAAGACAATATTTTTTCAACTTTTTTTATATCCTACAAGTTTGCTTGAGATTTCTTCTATCTTTATTTTAGAATGTCGTCATGACATGACAGTAATTAAAAAGCCCAAAGCAAAGTCAAAGGTGCCGCGTGCGTTGGCGGTGTTCAACTCAACTCTTGCTAAACAGCCAAGAAACTGCAGTGTGACTTATTTGTATCAGGGATAGCTTGCTTGATGAATACGTTTAAGTGAATACTAGAACAATACATTAAATAATTAAAACTTCATAAATATGTAAATAGTAAGAAGATTGGCTATGGCAAATTTTATATGATTCACTTGAGGTAAATTTTGTATTATCTGCTTGGGTTATTTTCTTACCACAACCCAAAATTCCTTGGCGCCAAAGATCGTGCCCTTTATCCCCTGTCCTAGGCAACTAGTTTTTCCTAAAATCTGGTTTGGTCGGTAACATATCGGTATATAGATTCAGTAATTACTTAATATCTCTCAGGAAAACCTGTATGAGTGGAAGAAGCATCCGAAGATCTTGGAGTTGGACAACACAAGTGTGGAAGTGGCTAAAGCAGCTGTATACTGGCATCTGGAATTGCAAGCTCTCAACGCCAAGTTTCCCTTCGAAGGGAAGCAGATTGTGCTCATCATGAAGAAGAAATACAGACAGTACTATCAAATGATCTTCAAGACATTAAAGGCCAAGCCTGTTACTTACGACCCGAGGTAAAATCATTAGTTCATTTTTTATGTCATTATAAGCGGTTACCTCTGTTGCCTGTCTTAAAATGTGCCAAGGCAACACTGTCTTAGGCTGAGATTCAGAGTGCATTTTGAGTCCGAACTCCAATCTTACAAACGTCACTCTAGTATGGGATCACGTCGCTTTTTGACGTTTGTAAGATTGAGTCCGGACTCAAAATGCACTCTGAATTACTCTGCCTTAGTGGGTATTGGTTTCGATTCAGTGTAACAGGACTTAATTTATTTGACAGGACTTAACTTAAACATATGGCATTCTATTTTTTTCTTTCCGTATCAAAAAGACAAGCAGAGGACGCTTAAAATAAGGTTAGCCCTGTCAAACAAGTAAAAGTCGTGTTATACTGAATTGACACCATTGTGTATCAGAGGTGTCATAGCTAGGAAGTGTCTGCCCTAATTTGTATTACACAGCAAAGTTATACAGATTAATGAAAATGAACCCACTAGCTACTAAATCTCTAATAGAACACAAAACGGTAAAAAATAAAAGTTTTTATTTAAATTTTTTTTTGGTTCCCAAATTTTGAATGAATGGCTTACCTACGCGACGCGACATGTGCTGACAATAGACAGTTCATATTTCCGGCGGTTAATAATGCACATAAGGCTATGTAGCTTCGGCTTCATAGAGCGTCGTCTCTGTCACCGGAGTATTAGTGCATTTTTTGACGGTTGATAGGTATCGAGTTGAAATTAAAACCATATACAGTAGAGCCTCGAACTCGAACTGCCGACTGCCCCTCTCTCTCTCTCTTACCGTAACCGAACCGCTGATCTTACGTTTTGTCTTCAGTGGTCTTCAGTTGCGAATGAGTCACCTCGCGTGTTCACGTTACTCTGTGCTTAACTCTCGCGCCACTTGTTTTTAGAGGTTATAAAAATAGTTCCTACACCGAAACGCAAACATAAGACTTTAACCATGCACGCCAAACTAAAATTGATGACTTTAGGGATAATTAACGTATTTTGTCGTTTAAATAATGATTCTTATAGTACTTCAATAAATATGATCTGTCAAAATATACTTGCATTTTTTTAACAGGGGTCCAAACAGGGATTGTTTTTTGTTAGGTAGTTCGGATTATCGAGGCTCTACTGTACTCAAGTCTACAGTCCCTTAAAGCGGTGAAAAAATCAAACTTCTAAAAAATATCCGTTTATGCCGCAAAAAACGTCTATTTCGACACTCTCAAGGGAATCAAAATTTATAGGGTATTTCCCGTTGACCTAGAACTATGATTGGCAAGTAATACCTTCTTACCTACTACAAGTATAGGGAAAACACTGAAAACTGTACATTTGTAATTAAATCATAAAAAATATAGTCTTTAACGGAACCCTCGGAAAAATTTCCTTTGTTATAGCTAGGTTCATTTTCAACCTGTATATGAAAGCCGATTCTGAAGGCTTTAATTTTAATCTTTTGTGCTGTCAAAACTACATTTTCTTAATTCCAATATAGTTCTCTAGTGTTAACCATCCATCCATCAGCCCGTGTTCGTCCACTGCTGGACATAGGCCTTTCACAAATTTCGCCACTCATGGCGGTCCTCCGTCCTCCACATGCAGCCGCCACCCACAAAGTCCTTCAGGTCGTCGGTCCAACGGGCACGAGCTCGGCCTACACTACGCTTTGCTGTACGTACGTGGTCTCCATTCTAAAGCCTTTCGGCCCCAACGGCCATCCATCCATCAGCCCGTGTTCGTCCACTGCTGGACATAGGCCTTTCACAAATTTCGCCACTCATGGCGGTCCTCCGTCCTCCACATGCAGCCGCCACCCACAACGTCCTTCAGGTCGTCGGTCCAACGGGCACGAGCTCGGCCTACACTACGCTTTGCTGTACGTACGTGGTCTCCATTCTAAAGCCTTTCGGCCCCAACGGCCATCAAGTCTGCGACAAATATGGCCTGCCCACTGCCACTTCAACTTACTGATTCTGCAGGCTATGTCGGTTTCTTTCGATCTCCGACGGATCTCCTCATTTCGGATTCTATCCATCAGAGATACCCCAAGCATAGCCCGCTCCATAGCTCGCTGAGCGACCTTAAATCGGTGGATCAGGCCCTTTGTAAGAGGTCACGCCACGTCTCAGTGCCAGGAAAGGCGCACTGGTTGTAAATCTTAGCCTTTAAGCACTGCGGTATTGACGACGTAAATATGTGACGCAACTTTCCGAATGCTGCCCAACCCAAGCATATTCTTCTGTCAGCCTCGGCGTCGGAAGTTGTTTTCATCCAGCTGCATGACTTGACCCAGATAAACATATTTTTGAACAACTTTGATGCTGACGTTGTCGACGGTTGGTGGCCCTTGGATGAAGTGACAGTTGGACATGACCTTAGTCTTATCGAAATTCATACGCAGGCCCACTAGTCTCGAAAAATCGCTAAGGCTGCGCACTATTTCCTCTAGTTCTTGCAGCGATTCCGCCATTATCACGATGTCATCGGCAAAGCGAAGATGTGAAATTTACTCTCCGTTTACGTTTATGCCTCGTCCATTCCAGTCTAGTGTTTCAAAAGCGCGGCAGTAAACAGGAAGTAACTAAACTATTGTTAACAACAGAAGCTATATTACTTTGGAAATTTTTCACATCACTTAAACTAAAACTAAAGCCATCAGAATCGACTATTACATACTCATATCCATTTAGCATTAATAACGGTCCGTCCGTCAGTCTGTTTGTCTGTCACAGGGGTCTACACCTTCAACCGTTATGGGTGGAAAGTTGAAATTTTCACAGAATTTGGTTACTATGGCCGCTACCACGATTAAAAACAAAATAAATAACTTAACGGTGGTCCGAAAGACACCTCGAAAAAGTCATTATTTAAACGTTATTGCTTTTGGCTCTTACTAAAAGACTGTAATACATAGAAGTTTTAAATTTCGTCGCGTCTCACGTCTTTTTCACCCTTGCGAAGCATGGTTTTATTTCTACTTAAAAGCATAAAAAATTTGCTCATCCCAGAAATGTGATCCTAGAATTATGTTTAGCTTGTTTTTGCATTATGGCACATTTAATCATTGTTTCAAGTTAAATAATGAACAGATGTCAAAGTCACAACGTGTACTCGCGCTTACGGATAAAATGATGAGATGTTCTCCGCCGTGCCTACTGTTCCCACTTAGAAACACGCTCTCTATGCTTACTATGTATACTCTAAGGTAGTGACCTAATCAACATATAAATTATAAAGAATGTTCATAGAATAACGCCCAAACCGAAAACGGGGCAAAGATTGAATAAACGCTGGCAAAGGATGAAAATAATGAAACCCGTATATTTTGAATGCGTCACAGTTGTACCACTTTTTACCATGTAACAAGTTTTTTGTTCATTTCTCAGGACCCCAGGAAGCTGTTGCACCGCCGACTATTGCTTTGTGGACATGAAAGTCATCGAGAGAGTTAAACTACGTTTCTTCGCGCGTCACGAAGTGCCGGTGTTTCCATATCAGTACATTTTGATCTACCTTCTCAATAGGGGCAAAGTCGATGATGAGAACAAGTACTTACTACAGGACTCTAAGAAGGGCTTCCAAGGCATTGATTGCTTGAATAATACTTATTGAGTTTTTTATACTCGCTTGAGCAAGTCAACTTTTTCAATCTATTTAAAATAAAGACTTTTTTAAGTAAAGAAAGACTAAAAAGTGCCAGACTATTTTGATGTAGTTTAAAAAAAAATAGTTTGTGTAAGTAAAGGTTCCTATATGAATCATTCCATGACTTAAATAAATGACATTGGTTTGTATGCAATACAAGCCTTATATTTTTAGACGAGATCAATTCAGTCATTGTTATTTTTATAAAATTTTAATCATAATATAGTACACTTATTATGAAATCACTATATTTTTATTATTATATAACATGAATGAATATAAATTAGTATGTAAGTAAATCAATGTGGTAAGACTCATTTTATTTTTAAACTAGCTTTGCCCGCGACTTAGTTTGCACTAAATTTCTAATACGTGACTCAGTATATACTAGGTGAAATTAAATCAACCGACCAAATTCATACTGGAGACTCGGTTAGTCATCAGGAACAGGTGCCTGTACTAGAAATTGTACTTGAACTAGTCCAACCAGGAAGGGAGCAAAAGAAATATTTTTCGAAATTGGCCAAAAAGATTACTGAACCTAGTTATTGATCACTAACCGAGTCTCCAGTATGAATTTGGTCGGTTGATTTAATTTCGCCCTAAACCGGGTGTAAATGGAGTGCGACCATTCAATAAAACCACATACTCTACTGATCATACTGAACACCTATTCGAAAAAAAACCCGCGAAAATTTTCAGAGAAAAAGATATTCAACTGTAACTGAAAGACTTTATCTCGTAGGAGGAAGGCCTATTTTAAAACGGGTGTCCGCGGGTATGATTCTTGGGAAAAGTGGTTCAGTAGGGTCGTTAGAATATGTGGTTTCATTTAATGGTAGCAGTCTATTTACACCCGGTATACTTACAGCGCCATCTACTTGGACACCCTATGAATCACATTTAAAAAGTATTGTGATGTAGCTTCATCAATTAGGGGCAGACATGTACGTAGGTACAATTTTCATGTTTTTCCGAAAAATATCATATGCCCAGCCCAGGCTACATAACAGTGAAAACCCATTCACTAGCACACACAAAAAAGAAAGGGGCTCCAAGGAATCGACTGTTATAATTAGACCTGTGTCGACCGATCATTTTTTGCGACCCGGGTTGATCTTGACCTATTAGTTAGGTGATTGGGTCAAAATGTTTCGATCTTTCGATCGATCACCCAGTCAGTTATACTTAACGAGATACGCGCGACCGAGTCCACGAAGGAGACAAAAGTGTAACTTGTCCGAGCCGGTACATAAGTGGGTACTCTTGTTTCTGCATAATTTAGTTTTCCGAGCGATTTATCTCTCGCAGTTACGTACGGCGCGCGGCGGCGGTGTCAGTGGGTCAGAAATGATTGTATCTTTTTAAGATGATTCAATCAATCACGTGATCGATCAATCGTGATCGACCCGTGTCTAGTTATAATGAGCAGCAAACTTCTTGATCGATGAGACAAAGAGGCTGGTGCGAGTTCACGTAAGTAAAGTTAAGCAAATAATACTCTATTATTAATATGTATCCATCCATCCATCCATCCATCAGCCTGTTTCGTTCGTCCACTGCTGGACATAGGCCTTTCCAGGATTTCGCCACCTTTGACGGTCCTCCTGGAAGAAATGCCCATACTCACACACGCTGGGCAGGCTGGTTGGTGAGCTCGGTGCCGAAACCCTTGCACCAGTGACGCCGCTGCCCGTCAGGGCCGCGCCGACCCCCGGCAGCGCCTGTGTGCGAAACCTATGAAGCGCCTCTTTTTTAACGAATCATCATAAAAAACGAATTTAATTTTTGAATGTAAACTAAGGAATGCTCGTAAGGAATGTAAACTAAAACCCTAAACGTAAAATGAAACCATAAACGTGAATAATAATAAACATTAAATATTGAGAGACTTGTTCAATAAGCGTTATAGATGTTTTGTTGTTTACAAGGCCTATGTTGCGCCTATTGTACCTACTTACTTGTCGATACTCCACTACAAAAAACAATCATATAGGTAACAAAAATAATTTAGGTGGCAGTGGCGGCGCGGCGCCCCTATTGTCTTGGCGCCTGTGTGCGCCGCACACTTCGCACACAGGGGCGGCGCGGCCCTGCTGCCCGTCACCAGTCTGTTTTATATAACGGCCGGCAATTGGGGATGGATATACCGCCATCCATCGGTCCCAGGCAATGGTGGCAATTAATATGTATACTTTTCACAATTGTCAAAGGGCTAATTCTAGCCTAAGCCTAGCACTGAATAATGTTATGGATATATCAATAGTTTGCCATATTCCGCTATAAAAAAAACTTGGAAGTTTAGCGGAATATTGCAAATTATTAATATATTAAGTGTTAAAATTTTATATTGTAAGTGAAATTAATTCGAAATGTTGGTTACTTGATTTTATTTTGTTAACGGTTTGGGATTCTCTATCAGATTACGTTTAGTCAATATTGTAGTCATTTAGTAAATATCCATAATTTTTATTTTATAAATGCTTAAAAACGATAATAAACATTATGATTATATCTTCTCTATTTTATTAACGAGTGTCAACCAGCGCCTCCTATTCCAGAGGAAATAATTATAATAAAATAGCTACTGCCCTTGGAGATTATCTGAAACAGAGAGATACCTTTATGTCACCTTAGAAAGAAAGGACTTCAATACTTTAAGGACAGCCATCACGCTCAAACCTCCACAATGCAAATACAAATTTTTAAATGTCTATGGAATGTCTTAAATAATATTTTAGGTCCAGTCAATTAATTATCTAGATCTCTCAAATTAGAACTAAAAATCGAAAAATCAATCGTATCTCAACACCTCGTTGCGGTATAGAATACCATGTTAATTTGTATCTAAAGCGAAGAATACGAGGGGTGTTCAAAAAAAAGTGAGAATGAGTATGTTATAAACAACTTTTATTAAATGTCATTTTATTTTTCGACATAGTCACCTTTTAGCATAATACACTTAGTATATCTTTTTTCTAAACTTAAAATTCCATCTATAAAAAAGGTCTCATCTTGAGTACTTAAAAAATTTTGTACTGCAGCGACTACCGCGTCGTCGTCTTCAAATTTGTGGCCTCTCAGGTGTTCTTTCAATATCGGAAATAGGTAGAAATCACTGGGGGCGAGATCTGGTGAATACGGAGGATGCTTAAGGATATCGAACCCAGCATCACGAATTGCAGCCATTGCAACGGCGGACTTGTGTGCCGGGGCATTGTCCTGGTGGAACAGCACAACTTTCGAGAGTTTACCTCGCCGTTTTTCGCGGATCTCATTGCGCAATGTTGCTATTTGTTTGGCATATAAAGTGCCCGTAATAGTGGCTCCATGCTTGAGATACTCAATCATTACTACCCCTTTACCATCCCAAAAAACAGAGCCCATGACCTTACCGGCAGATGGGCCCACCTTGAATTTCTTCGGAGTTGGAGATGATGGCCTTTTCCATCTCATACACTGCAGTTTCATTTCAGGGTCGTAATGATGGAGCCATGTTTCATCCATTGTTATAAATCGCGCCAAAAAAAGTTCCCGGTCTTGTTGTATCAGGTCCAAAGCTTCTTGACAAACTCTAGTTTGTTTTTGCGTGTCAGTAAGCATTCTTGGTACCCAACGCGCAGATACCTTTACCCAAGCGTTCATGTAAAATATTATGCACGCTCCCCGTTGAAATCTTTACATTTTCAGCAATAAAACGAACCGTGACACGACGATCCGCTAAAACTAAGTTTTCGACTTTTTTCACAATTTCTTCAGTTACTGCTGTAGTAGGGCGTCCGGAGCGGAGGTCGTCCATGGTCGATGTTCCTCCACGTCTAAATTCGGCGCACCAACGTGCGACTGTCGAATACGGAGGAGCATTAGACCCTAAAGTGTCCCGTAAATCTAAATTGACTTGGTCCGTAGAAAAATTTTTCAAACACAAGTATATGATAACGGTAAGCAGTTAAATTTTCTCCATTTTTGCTATTGCACTCAATAGCATTGCAAAGAAATTACCGTATTTTTTTTTAAACAAAAGACAGTCACTTTTTTTTTCATAGCAATCAGCTGTATAGATTAGCTTTACCGGCCAGTATTTAATTTCCTAATATTAAAAGAGTTTGCATCTCATCTCACTTTATATTGAACGCCCCTTGTAAATACTTAGTGTTTAAAATATATACGGGTATGGCCGTAAAAAAATGTACTTTTTTTTTCTTTTTTGTGTCGCCCAGCGACTTTAGTTTTTTACATAAAAACTGATGGTCGTATGCACAACACAATTAAATTAGGGTGAAGTAGAATAACAAATGAATTGAAATTCAGGAAGTTATTGCAAATAAGCATTGAAGTAACGATATTTTCACGATGACACTAACAACATATTTTTAAATTGTCTAAGAAAATAATAATGTCGCCATTGCCTTTTGATCCCTTCTAAGATAAGATGCGATCAAAATAGCCTTGCATAAATAAAGGTGGGTGTCTTAACATAAACATAAATGGTGCATCTTTTGTTTAATTTAGTAATCGTATGAATAGATGTTATATTTATACAAAATATCCATTTTTTTATTTTATTTTTTATTTTATTTTACTTTATTCAGGAAAACAAACAGTCTATAAAGGTTGCACTTACTTAAATAAATTATTAAAACTTTTTGACCTGGAGTTCCATAAAAGATTAAAGAAATAATATTAACTAATTAACAAAAACGAAACGGTACAGTACGGTTTTCATCTACAAACAAAGAATAATGTTAAAAGAATAAAGTTATTCTTAAAAAAGTAATACATAATGATTGTAAGATAGACCCATGTTACTCAAACAAAATTTCACCAGCTGATCTCTTGTATTTCGAAAGAGAAAGTGCAAATATATCAACATCGTTTAATTGTTTATTATAACAATTTGAGGATCGTCTAAAGAATGTATTTTTTGCATAATTTGTCCTACTAAGGCTTACAGAAAATGTGTTTTTCAAACGTGAGGAGGTCCGCGGTACACGAAACATTACTTTTTCAAGTAAAACGGCAGAGTCTATGTGATTGTTCACAATTTTGTATAAAAATGAGGCATGTAAGTATTTACGTCTATTTTCAAGAGAGGTGATGTTATGGCGCTTGGCCGAGCCTACGCTACCTGTAAAGTGTTGTCCGGTACGGAAATCTAATGATTTCAAAAATTTATTTTGAATTCTTTCAATACGGGCTACATGAACAGAGTATTGAGGATTCCACACAAAACTTCCAAATTCTAAGACGCTACGCACATATTTTAAATGTTATGTCGCCTATTTCGGTCCTTGAATGTTACATTTTGTTTGTGTTAACAATTAAATCGACATTTGTTAAAAGAAGGACACCTACTATATTTTTTTTGCAAATAGCAACCCTTTGATGGCAACTTAATGAACTAATCCGCCAATAAAGTTTTGTTTTGAGTGGGTGAGCGACGTCGCGTTCGTGAAGTTTTTTGTCTGTCGTGAGAAGTTTTAGTGAGATTTAGCTTGGAAATATCAAGGTAAATATGCGAAATGTCTATCTGTTGTATATTTTGCTCATAGATTCACTAATGCTTGTAACGATTATATATTTTAAACGTCGCTAACATCATTCATTTCCAAATAAAACAATTATAAGGTTATGTCGCGCATGTTTTTGATTCACGAAAGTTACCGTATGTTACCAAGTCTTACTGATGTGTTACATAACAGTCGTGAAACAAGGCTGTATTCATATTGCTTTCAGTTAAATCAATAACTATTTATTATAGTTAAACAATTATGGGCATTAAGTATAATATAATAATAAAACAAAGATTACCAAAAATATTAATTAATATCAAATCATGAAGCTGTTTCACCTTTTTTAATAATAGTGCTTATTTATATTCCTTCTGCACATCCTGACATCTACAGACACAAACCGTATTAGACTGCTCCATTTAATATTAACATTGGTATTTCTGATTTTCAGATGGCCTTAAGTAATGCTAAAAAGCAAAAAAAGTACCGAGAAAAAATTAAGTCACAGAATCCTGAAAAATATGAAATGGCCAAGAAAAAAAAATGCTGAACGAAACAAAAAAAGAAAAAAGATAAAGGACTATGACGAAACATGTCTAAGAAAAAATGTTAATTTCCTAGGGTCAAACAAATAATAAAACTAAATGGTGCACATTAGCTGACTTACATTTTAAACAGACCTTAAGGAACTCACGTATGTTACGTTATCTTGAATGTTACCGATGACATAGTGTGTTACTGATTCACGGATGTTATGGTACATTTTTTACGGCGATACCCATACATTTATTTCTGTCATTGTTTTAACTAAATTTTTGATTGAAAAATACTTGTACTTGTCCACTGATTTATATTATTTCCCTTACCTTAAATAATATAAATCAGTGGACAAGTACAAGTGTTTTTCAATCAAAAATGTATCAAAAGTTCCACCAAGTGCCAACAATCACGAGCATCAACTCCGTTTTAACTAAAAACTGATAATTTTACGGGTTTTTATCAAAAGTGTAGCCGAATGTTCAATACTGTTAGATAAAAACAAAATATAATAATTTCTCATCGAAATAGTACTTTATCTAGTTTATTTTAACCGATAATGTGTTTGAAAACCTTCATAGCATTGACACAAATTTAAATTTGATTGCTCCTGGCCTGACAAACGTTTTTAATTCTGTGCACGTGACAAAATCGATACTACATTTGGTCACGTCCACAACTGAGTTGCTGCGCTCATGAAGACCGTCCTTAAGCATTTCGCATAGACCCTAAAGTTGATTATTTATCCAAAAAGTAGTGTATTGCTGGATTTTAAACCACCACAGAGTGTATAATAAAAGTAAATAAGTATAAACCTATAATGTGGTAATCTTCCTCATCACGATCCAAACAAACATGGTGGTAACAATGGATCCCAACATGCCCCAAAGCTGTTTTGTGTTTGGGAAGAAATCGTCAGTGTAGTCTTCAGGATCAAAAGGCTTGCCACAATTACAGTAAAAGAACATTCTAAAGTAATAATAATATAAATCACTTCAAAATTAAAATTCGCAGCTTGGGGAAATTCAAAAAGACAAATCTTCTCTAAAACTCTATGATTTATGACAATGACACTCAAGGAATCAGACAAGCAGATGAAGGAGTTGTGTCACTGAGTACCAGAAACATGATAAGTACATACTACACTGGACAGCAAATAAACCGGGCCTAGCGTTGCCATCTCTAGAAATTAGAAAACCGGACTTCGCCGCAAAAAAAAACCGGACTTTTGATTCCCAAGAAGGATGCCAAAAAAATAAATCTAATAAAACACAAGTTTTAATCAGTTTATCATTTACACGTTTTTCTTTGCCAGAAATCTGCTCAGTTTCTTTAATAATTTCCTTATAAATTTCTGACACGTTAAATTTGTGACCTATTTAATTTATTATAATTAAGGGTGTATAATACCTCACTTCATTTCGCATGATCCTGTTTTATACCAACAAATACTGCAACAATCACTCTGAAATTAATATATGATAAATTTGAGGATTAGTGCTAGCTATGTCCATGCTGTTGTGAAAACTTCATTCCATTAAATTTTCTCGCTAGGAAAAAATACAAAGTTATCTCCAAACCGATAGCATTCAATGAATACTTGAAATTAGATCTGAAACTTTGCATAATATAACTGATATTGGTATAAAGCAGCTGCAGACTGTTCCATAAAAATGAAAAAACCATCAGTGTAGCCGCGATTTCAAAATAACTGATGTTTTTGCGTGCGCGGCATCTGATTAGAGTAGGATTGACAGTTAAAAAGCAGAAGCGTTAGAGCAGGACTGCGAATTGAGGTATTATGGGCCCGTAAGATCCTCTTGTTTCTCTTCCAAAAACTTTCTCAGGTTTTGCAACTGGTAGAAACATTTGCTGTCCTCAATTTTATTTGACAAATATTTAGTAACTTGACAATTTTCGTAAATTTAAGTTGACATTAAAAGAATTATTAATTGTCAAAGCCTATTATGACATTAAACATTTTCTTTGTGACGAATTTCGGTAATACTTAAATAAATTATCTAGGCACTTATACTTGCATCTTACATATTTAACATTTGACATTGTTGTGATAAAAAAACACTTGTACTTTTCCACAGATTATCTGTGGAAAAGTACAAGTGTTTTTTTTATCACAACAATGTTTGATAAATTCCACCAAGTGCCGACAATCTCAACTATCAACTTACATATTTAAGATTCGGAACGTGACACTACTCGATTAGCTGACACTGGATTGCTGTGCTGGACTTGTGTTATCAAATTTTTCTTTTTTTTTTCTCGTTTTGTTGTTTGAATTACTCATACATCAGACTCATTGAGTATTTTTTTTGTGTTTCATAATTTGTTATTTCTCGTTGAATTGTAATTAAAATATCACGTTTATTAGATATGTAACAAAATTATTTGTACCCCTCACAAGGCAGAGCTGAGCTGAAACACGTTACATTATAACACCCTATTGTACCTTGGTTCGACAAATAAATTATACTTTGAACACAATGCTAAGATTTGCTCTGTTTTGACTAGAGTTCGCAATTAGCGTTCTTTTTTGCTACAATGAGGGTATTCGGATATTTCTTATAATTTCTTCAGTTTTTGTCCATCCTTTGCTCAAACGCGTCTATTTTTTCTACTTTTTTCGGTCAATAATGGATATGACACCTCAGAAAGCAGGTCAAGCTGTAGCACTGCTTCAAGCAGGCGCTGCGCAACGTGAGTTCGCTCGGAAGACTTCGAATCAGCAGATCATCTGTGCAATGACTTTACAGACCATACCTAGACTCTAGAGACTGGAGCATTCGATCGCCGTCCAGATACGGGAAGACCTAGGGCTACATCAGCAGCAGATGATCGTTATATCTAACTCACGCAGTTCAAGTTCAACAGAGTCTGCGTGACGAACGCCAAGTGATCATAAGTTCAGATACCGTCAGAAGGGGACTTGCTGAACGGGACCTGACTCCAAAGAGAGCTGCAACAGGCCCGGCATTAGCGGTAGCCCACCGGCGAGCACGACTTGAATTTACTCGAGAGCATAGGTATTGGACGTTAGAGCATGTGGAGTAATGTACCTACTCTTCACTGACGAGACCAGAGTGAGTCTACATGGAAGTGATCTACGTCAGAGATTATATCCTCGCCCTGGAGAACGTTACTCTCAGTGTTGCATCGAGGAAACTGTTGCTTATGGAGGAGGATCCGTAATGGCCTGGGGCGGCATCTCGTTAACCGCACATAGGTACAGCGTTAGTTTTCAACGAACCGACGGGTCGTAGGTACCTACACGTGGATTGACTTCTGAAATCCCCGCAGACCATGTGGTACCTTACACAGGATATGCAGTTGATGCATGATAATGCACGGTCTCATGTTGCTCATGTCGTGACCCTGTGTCTACGCGTCGTCGGCATTCGTACCACGGACTGGCCAGCTCGAAGCCCGGACTTTAATCCGATAGAACACCTATGGGATGAGCTGAAACGTCTGGTTCGAGCCCGGGTACCTGTTCCAAAAAGGCTTACAGAGCTGTGAATCGCAATTGAAGAGGAGTGGAATGCAATACCTTAAGATTTCATCGTCAGGCTCGTGAGGTCAATGAATACAAGGATACTGGCAGTTATCCGAGCAAGGGGAGGGAATACTGAATACTGACCAAATACTTTTTTTAATTTTATCTTCGTTTCTGGCTTTAATTTTTTTTTTCATTTTATGGTTACTAACGATTAACACGACTGGAAAACGACTCTTCTTTGTAAAATCCTTAATAAACACTTAACAAATTGATTAAACCCAATGAGTTTCCATTCATTTTAATCATCATGAAACGCACTTTCTGTAGGTATAACTTTGATAGTTGTAGGTAAGTTTTATACTTTTTGACAAAATCGAACTAGAGTTCCTAGGTAGCGGGTGGCTCGGTTTATTTGCTGTCCAGTGTATTAAGATGGCTTGTGTATATATTCATACTTTTTTCAGATCAAAGCTACGAGTCCGGGGCTCAGAACAATAACTAATTTTTGTTCTGAGGTCCGGGGCCTAGAACGAGTGTCTTTGGAAAGTCATCAACTGTCAAATTTGATTTCTAAAAATTAATCAGCAGAAGACTCTTTCAAAAGATACTCTTTTTGTGCCTCATTCTAAAAACCTATATTAAGATGTCTATGCCCCCACCGCAATAATATACGACAAAAGCATTATAATTTCGTTGTGTTACTTTTTTCTACACGTTCCATCAATTCTACACTCGCGAATAAGTAACGGAACTTTTCAGATTCCATACAAGTTCAAAGTTCTTCACATTTAGATTTACTTTTGTTCTGCGTTTCTATAATGTCAACTGTGACAACATCCATCACAATGAATAAGAAACAAATTGTATATGGTAGGAATTTTTTAAAATGTCCGAATCCACTTAAGATCTTATCTTCCAAAAAATGGCAATGTTATCAATTGTTAAGTTCGACCGCTAAATGAGCAGTGCATAAAGAAACGCCTAGACAACAAAATATTTCATGTTAATAGCAACTTTACCACCTAAATAAAAAGGCTCAAATTTGAACGCCAAGTCACCAACGCATTTCAGATTCCATTTTTGAAATTGGAACCGGCAGCCATTTCGTGTGTCAGTTACAGGATGATTATGTTATGGCTTTCGGATCTTAATATCGTATACTTCTCTGTGTTTTATTCTAGATATTTCATAGATTTGACCCTGGCTTAAGTTTATAGGATTTTGATTGCTTACTATTTGGATTTTTGTGAAAAGTGTGCTCGATAAAGACCCCGGCTGTGTATATGGACTTCGATTTAGCGGGAATAAGAGGTACAAAAATGTAATGTATGTAATTTTAAATGCAACTTCAATAATTAGCATAGATTGCAGCCATACATTTTTTTTTGTATTTGTAGGTACTTACTGGTTTTTATTGGAATTATATAAGTATAAGTAGAAATTGTTATTTAATAAAAAACAAATGTGTGTTAAATTAAAGTTTCAAAAGGACAAATGAACTTTTTAAAACTTAAATACTGTTTTTCTTAATAACATGCATATACAATAAAATATGTAAGAATCTTAAATCGTTTCACCATGTATCACACTGTACCTTGCTGCCGCTTTCAATTTCAAAAAGTATTATCTGGTATGCGTTGCCGTTCAAATTTGTTCAGGCGTTAAAGTTGCTATTAACATATAATATTTTGTTGTTTAAGTGTTTCGTTGTGCACTGCTAATTAGTGGTGGTACTTAACAATAGTACAATGCCATTCATTGGAAGATAAGATCTTAGCCAATTCCGACATTTAAAAAAATTCCTACTATACTAGTAATATTTATCAATTATCACATTTATTAAGAATTATCACTTACAGTATACTTAAAATCACAGACACATTAGGATATCCCATTACTAAACAATTGGTTGACTACATCAGCAAACTGGGGATGCTTTATTTTAGCCCCCAAATCTTTTACATTCACAAAGTAATCTTGCCCTTTCTTAGTAGAAATGTATGAAAGCAGTGGCATCAAAGCTGGCACGACTTCTTCTACAGTATTTTCTTCTAAAATGTTGACCAGAGTCACAATCTTCGTCATTACAGTTTCAACTTGGCTGTCTGACAGTGGCTCGACGAAGAATTTATCCTGTAAATAAGTATAAATATTTGAGTACAGTACCAATATATAAAGCCTGCACTGCGTTTTGTATTTGGGAGATAATTATTAGATAACTTCTGCGACGAAATGTCATCTTCATTGAAAGCTTTTTTCCGCCTACTGCATATAAGCCCCCTCTTTTTTACGGCACCAATTCAGTTGTTTTGTAAACTTCAATGTGCTATTTTTGTCTGCTTTATGGAATATACAGATCAATTTAGGAATGCAATTTCAATAATATATTTTTTCGAGCTATTAAACAGATTTCATACGTTTTTTTGTATTTACAGGAAGTGAAGTAGTCAGAATTACTTATTAGATTGAATGGTCCGAAGTGGTCCGAACCGAACTCAGAATAATAACTAAACCAATAGAAGTAGTCATAAAATAGCAACTATTTTTGATTTTCTTATCTTTTTTTCTCATATCACTATTTAGAGTACTTAACAAAAAGAGACAACTGTTTGTGAACATTTTTCGAAAATTACAAGGGTGTACCCGGTTGTAGCTATTCCATGGGCGTCGGAAGACGACAGTCTAGGGTGGGGCGACCTCTTTTAAATATCAACGGGATTTATAGTTGAACAATAGAAAAACGTATTTTTGTGCAAACAAAAACTGCCGATGGGTCTTGTCTCTCGTATGTCCGCTGTTTAGTACTATTTTTTACTGTCCTATTCTATTTCAGGTGCAGCTTCCCACCTCCCTTCCGACGCCCATGATTACATCGATCCATGTATAAATCTTATTACGAATGGTTATCCTACTAAAATTTAAACTTCCATAAAAATGCTTAAGGGTATCATAACCTAAGGTATTTTCAAACGGTCAAAATTATCGTTAAGACCTCAATGCATGTCTGCCAAGTACCAATGGCTTGCTTGTATCTTATATACCAATTTGAGTTTTTTTTTATTCGTACACATACACTATTATAACTTATTTTATTACCTTAGTAATAACGACCAAGTTTCTAAAGCAATGAACGATACACGCCCAAGTGTTTTGTGTTCGATTTTCTCTTTCTGCCACTGCAGTAATGAACATGGAATTGTAGAATATATCTAATATTGTCGCATCTCCGTGGCTCTTAAGGCTATCCCACACTTCAGCCCATTCTCTAGTGCTAGTTGAGCAAAGAACCTGAAAAAAGAACAAACGAAAAGTTATAAAATAAATAATCTTGTCACAAAACAAATGACTTATGGGTTATGTATAACTATCTGTATGTAAGCCAACTCTTATAATGTTTAATTTCGCCTGGAGATAGATTCAAACAATGAAACGAATTTTCTAAATCGATTCAGAATTTTCAGAAGTTCCAGAGATTATCCGCGCGAATGTAATTAATAGCTAATACTAATACCTATGCTTCTACTGCCCGTCGTCGTCGCCACGGAACATACTAAAGCCTATGTCAAAGTGATGAATCTTATCATTATAACAGTAAAATAATTTTCAAAAGCAGTTCATTTGTTCCAGAGATTACCCACACACAAACAAACAAAAAAAAACTTTATAATATTAGTAAATAAAGCATAATTATCAAAAAGCTCTGTAATAAAAATGCAGTAATTAATATTGAGTCGAAATGTAATTTTTTTTCGTTATTCTAAAGGCGTTATCAATTTATCATACAATATGAAGGTTGGTTTGCTCTTTCAACAAAATCTATGATATTTGGGTTGATATGTTACTATATTATAGTCTTTTTATAATCTGGTTCCACTTTCAATCTGATTTTATATACACAAGAGTAGAAATTGCCTTTACACAGATAGTATAAGAGGCCACGACGGATTTACTAAAGTATCGTTTGGATGACTGATGTAGTATCAATAACGTGAAGATAACTTATGTGAATGCGATGGAGCTTTTGGTTGGTGCCTTTCGTAGGTACAGCCGTTGAAACACGTATTATTGTTTAGTAAAAACTAAAAACTAAACAATAATTGGACGACTGATTCAAGCTTATTATAATGCTATGCGCAGTAGCTATACCTATACGCACAGTATAAAAACTGACGTGATTCGTTGGACCGTTTAATATGTATACCTGGTGAATGGTGATAAAATGTATAGGAAGCAAAGCGCTTGCAACTTTAGTTTACTATACAATAACACGTGTTTCAACGGCTGTACGTACGAAAGGCACCAACCAAAAGCTCCATCGCATTCACATAAGTTATCTACACGTTAATGATACTAAATCAATTATCCAAACGATAGTTTAGTCAATCCGTTGTCGCCTCTGGGAATAAGAGGTAAGTAGTTGAAAAAAGCAGTAAATGTTTTACTGCTTATTATGATATTTCCTTATAATCTTTCTTAAATTCACCCAAAAATTTGATACGGATGATTCTTCGAAATTCCGTTTCAAAGCGCAATCAAAAGAGATTTATTTATTACTTTTATATAGCCCCAGATATACTTTTATGAATCAGGCCGTTTTACGTACCGTTGCCAAAAGAATAATTAGTTGTTCAGCAGACAGTTGCTTGTTGCCACTTATAACTTCAACAAAGTTATCACCAGGCGGGTTCCAAAGTTTCCTATAGTAGTACATGTTCAAAGGAGCCAAGTTTCTGAGTTTGTCCTTCAGCCAGTTAGATTCTTTCTCTGAAAAGTTATGAAATCAGATACCGCATATTGGATACAAAAATTTATTTAGTCACGTCACGACATGAATCCCCAAGGGGGTGTCAGAGCTGTTGCCAAATGTGGATTGTGAAATGCGAATAAGGTTCTACACTTAAACACCTATGATTCACTGAGGATTATTACTTTCCAGCAGGATGGGTGGTCAGCCATATTGCTTTACTTCGGACACAAATTGGACCTACCTACAGCATTATGTGCCTTTACGCAGATGTTACACAAATATGTGCCTCTACTGGATTTGAAGTTTTGGACTTCTGGATTAGTAGTTCTGTACTCGAACCACTAGACCACAGAGTTGGTATCAATACAATCAAGTAGCATCTATGCATTTATTAAATGTTTAACACATTTTTCATCACCAATTAAGAAATGAAATTAAGTCATATTTAACTCGAAATGCGGGAGGTAGATTCGATTTACAAACCTAGGGGGCTAGCAGGTGCCACTTTAACACCATTTGACAGTAAAATGGTGTTTAAAATTGTGTCAAAGTGGCAACCATGTTAGACCTGCTGGGGAGGTAAGAATCGAAAGAGTGTCCTCTACAGTCACTAACTAGTAAATCACTCGTCTCGCCAAATGACAATGAAAAATATATTTTCATCACTAATGCTCTGAAAGTAAGTCGTGTATAACTCGTAAATATGTTAAATAAAATGTTAAAGTCGTTTAAAAGAACACAGCAACAAAATTCGTTTTATTTTTAAAACAATCACACTGGCCAGTAAGACTAAGACACAAAAAAAGAAAAAGGCACATGAAAATAAAATGGCGGCAGTAAACTTATCTTTATTTATTTGTATAACTATGGAAAAATGTGACTTGCTTATTATTATAGGTAAATAAAATGTTTAAAAGACGGTTAAGAGTTTAAACAATAAATAGGTTAGGTAGTTTTATTCTTCAAACAATCACACTGGCCAGTAAGACACGATTGCACAAAAAAAGAAAGTCTCATGAAAAGAAAATGGCGGCAGTAAAATTATCTTGTTGAAAACGTTGCAAACATATAATGTTTGTAATTTAATTTTTATTTCCTCGCATTAGTGATGAAAGGTAGAGTGTTACACACGGGTGTAAGTGATCAATTGCACCCTCGCTCGCTCGTGCGCCTAAATATCTCGGGTGCAATTGATAACGTACCTCCCTTTTATAACAATCTACTATTGATACACTCTTACAAACTATTTAAATGCATAAACCTGCTTTTTACCATTCCATTCCAAATGTATTATGGGGCACAAATGATACCTAAGTACATGTTTTTTAGGCATCTAACCAGGTTAACGTTAGTGTCTTTTCTTGGTATACTAATAAAGAATAATAAAAAAAAAACAAAAATGTTACCTGGGATGCTGTTGGTATATGTGGCAAAGATTTTAATTTGCAACTGCAAGGCATGCTCCAAAACTGCTGGGGCATTTCCTGAGAATGTGTTGATATTCCACCTGACCACTTCTAGGACTTGAGCTAACATGGCCAGCAGTGGAGCCCTGAACTGCAACAATTCCTCAACACTGTAAGCACCATCTATCAATCTTACTTGGACATCTATCACATCATTGTCTTTGTCTATGAGAGCTTTATGAAGATTTGGCATCACTATTTGCAGCAGCAACTTTGCTCCTGATAAAATATCAGCTTTCTTCAACTTGACAATAAAACAAACAAAGTTGGTTCTCTGTTTATCTGTTTCTAGTTTTGTTTGAGAATATTTTTCAATACTTTTGACAATGCAAGTTTCTGTATCCGTAATGTAATAGTGATTATGGTACTGTTGTAGCATCTCCATAACTTTTAGCATGATGTCACATTGTTTTGTATTCTCAACAGCTGTATTTAGTATCTTGGTATAAGTTAGGAAGGGATTTTGGATGAATACATTAAAGACATCTGAGAGGTTTGCATCAGGAGCTGCTATAAGTTTGTTGAATATTTCTGTTACCATATTGTTCATTTCAATAGTTTCAAGATCATTATTGAATGTTTTGTTTCTAAAGTGATCTGAGATAACTTCTTCCTTTTTGGCCAGTTCACATTGACTGAACAGTTTAACTGTTAGAAGTTTTACTAGTTCTGGCTGAGATTCACTATTTTGCAAATAAGTAAGCAGTGATTTTAGTAATTTTTCACAATCATCTTCACTGATAAATTTAATATTTAAGATCAAACATTCAACAAAGGACATATTGTTGCACAAGTCAGCTTTCTGAGTCAAAGCTTGGAGCCATAAGCTTTTGTGTTCATTGTTCTTGTTGGCATTTTCAATAATGGTATCATTGTCAGCCCCTTTGATGATGTCATGAATGTCAACTGGCTTGATAGAGATCTGTGGCAGCATATTTAAAACAGGATGTTCAGCATTAACACTTATTTCTTGAAGTTTTGAGTGGAAAGCATAGCACAATTCTCCTATTGTTTGTTGCATACTGTTTGAATTTTCTTCATATTCACTCCACGCGCAGAAAATGTCAACACTGACATCCATTATGTTAACCATACATTTATCCAACAAGGCAGTATTACACTTTTCTATACATTCCAATATTGATTTATTTGGACTTTCGCATATTTTGTGTGCCAGTACTCTAGTTTTAATGTTCTCTGGCTTGATAGTACACAGATACATGTCCTCAAAACCCTCCGGATCAAACATTTCTGTTGAAGTAAAGAGATTGAAACAATCCATTATCAAACTGATCATAGTATAGAGGTTGTTACCGATAAACTTGTATTTATCATCTTCACTGAGTCTGTTTAGCTTTTCAGCATTAGGGGGAGTGACAAAGTATGTAACACATCTTAGGAAATGGTCATATAATGCAGACAGAGTAGAGGACATGAAATTGTTATCATAGTTGAAAAAGTGAAGCCTGCATATTAGTCTATAGCAAGCAGCAGAGAGGACTTTCAGTTTGTTTAGACATTTCATAGGTGAGCTATATTTTATGCTGTCTATAAAAGGCTGCAACACTTGCATAGCCATTGTTGGAGTGCAAAATGCTATGACTTCATACAGAAATGACTCCATATTGAGACCCCAAACCATTTCACAGATGAGACATTTTGTTATTGTAGGAAGAGTCCAGATCACTATGTCTATGCCAGGCATCTCAACCATTTCTTGTAGTATTGGGAAGTCTGCATTCAGGACCAGATAGAATGTAAACTTCCTCAGTTCTGATTTCGTTTTTTCTGCAACACCTTCATTTGAAAGATATTGTTTTTCTTGTAAAAATGCATACATACTGGTCACAATGTCTAGTATTTTTTCCTCATTGCCTGCAATATTACACAAAGATCATGAGAAATTATGCATGGATATCATTTTACAATTCTACTATATTATAATTAGGTATATTCTGCAGAAAAAAACTATACTCAATTCCATATAACATTAGAAATAAGGAAAAATAGGTTCTTCATTGCGCTTCGACGAAATGGTGACAAAAATGTTAAATATTAATATTTTGTCATTTTATATGTCAAAGTCTATATAAATACCTTACCGAAAATTTGTATTTATGTTTAACTTATTATAATGAAAACGACCTCCCAAGCTACGAAATATTATTTCAAACAACAAAATTACAAAATGTTCCTGTTGACAGCATGTTGAAAGACCTAAAGAAGCAGAGATCTCTAATCTTTTTAGGGAAACATAATGCAACCAATAAAAAATTCTTGGCATTAGACGTGACAATTGTCAAAAGCATAACATTTCAATTTTATCAGATTATCATGCTGCAGTCATGTGAAATGCGTTGCTACGTAACATTTGTTGTTAATGGCAAGTAATTAAATGGTATTTATTTTAAATATTCGGTCAGCAAGAAATATCAGCTGAAAAGTTATTTTGACAGGACAATATGTTTTTGTCGGCCGTAAAAAAAACCACCAGCAATACCTAGTCAGCAACTAAATCAAGAATTATCATTAAATAGGTAGATATTTGGTCAGCTTGATAATGTATTATGTCTGCTAAATAAATAGTCTTACTACACAATTATTATTTGGTCAGCAGGATTATGCAATCGATTAGCATAACAATAGTATTTAATAAGCTATAAAAGCCGATTTTGAAGGTTTCAATTTTAAGCTAATATCCCGACAGTCATACCAGTATGACAAAATAGTATGACACAGAGGAAGAACCCATTTTAAGTGACAGAACTATATATTGCTATTCTGAAGGCACACCAACTAAAATTTGCAAGTCTTTTAAACACTCCTAAATCAGACGAAATTTTTTAAATTTAATCATTGGCAACTCTAAAATGTGCCTTGAAATTACCAAAACAAGTTAAAATCACTAAGTTGAGTAATGTATAGCTGTCAAACTAAAATTTTAGTTTGACGTTTATAAAATGGTAACTCGAAAATGGCTCTTCATTTTAACCATACCTAAGTTTAATTTTATGTATGTCGAACTAAAACTAAAGCCTTCAAAATCGCCTTTAATATATTATCTCTATGAGTCTGCATTATAAAATGATGTTCAGCTAACAATTTAAAATTAGTGTAATTTTATTGAAAAAGCGACAATGATCAGTTAAAGTAAGCAGAGTTTCACAACACGAGCGGCCAATTGCATGTGAGCATTGTCATTCGATGAATTGTTGCATTAGAAAATTAACAGTTTAAAATTAACGTGTTTAACAGTGTTTACATTTATTTTTGATGTTTGACAATAAATTATTAAATTTATTTTGTAACGTATCTTTGATATCTTTAATAAAAACTAGCCTTTGCCTGCGGCTCCACCCGCTTTTATTCAATCTCTGCCCTGTTTTCGGCTTGGAAGTAATTTTATTAACACCCCGTTATACCCTTTATGTTGACCAGGGTTAATACGATGATAAAATAAATGAAAAAATCGCATCCAAATCCGTAGAGTGGTTCTCGAGTTAAAACAGAACATATACAGACAGACAGACAAATACAAATTCTAAAAATGGTAGTTTTTACTTCAGTACAATACTAATAACCCATTTCGATAAAAAAAATGTATTATATTATATACAAATTAATTATATATATATATATTTAAATATGTTTATTATTTAAGAATAGCTATCAAAATATTTTATGTTTTTCCTTGTTTTATTTTAATTTATTTTCAAACAGTAGGTAGAGTGGTCAGTCTATTAATGAATGCAATAAATTATTTCACATTCTTACCAGCTAAAAATTGCTGTAGAAATAAAATTAATTAATAAATCAAAATAAATTTTACAGCTTGCCAAAATGTAATAAAATCTATATCACGATTTGCTGCAGATATATTTAATTACCTATGACATCAATTTTAAAGCTGTCCAAAATCAAATTACTTGCTGATCAATTTAGTTATTTTTGTCGACCACTAGAAGTAGCTCAACTCACTCTGTTTGCTGACAAAATATATTTGGGAGCTGACCAAAACCTCTAATTTGCTGACCATTTAAATGATAGCCATTGTTAATTTATGTTGACTTTTTATTTAGTGAGTGACTACATGAGTGATCTGGGTGTGGGCCCTAGTGGCTTCACAACATCCACAGCCATCAACCTCAAAATACTCTCTTTGTACTAAGTATATTTTATAATTTGCCTTTTCTCTATTTTTGTGCATGTAACGGTTAAACTTTTGATACGGGACCTTTGAATATTGTAGGTATATATATTTTTTTGGATTAAATGACCTATTTCTGGTGTATTTTTGAAATGATATAGTGAGGAAATGCAATTATTTTAAGAAAAAACTCTTTTTTTGGTACTGTTTTTGTTTAATTGACACAAATTTACTTCAATTTATTTTTTTCCTTTTGCAGGAAGTGCAGCCCCTTAGCTTGCGTAACAAAACGCAGGCACTTAGCTGTATAAATATGTTGTCAGCAGATTGTAGAATTGGGCAAATCATGTTCTGGCCAGGCACATATAATATTTCTGTTAAAAATAGGGGGGTCACCTGGCTCCCCAATTTTATGTTCACAAACAACCTAACATGCTCCTCCTCACTCCGCATCATCCTTGCAGCCATCTAGGGGTAGTAGCCACAAGACTGAGTTGAGTTGGGGGCTCTGATTCAGTTTTAGAGCAGAGTCAACCTACATTCAAAGTCACTTGCTTTTTTTTATTTGATTTGAGTGGATGAGGGATAACAAATTATTTTTTTCAATGAATGGCATTAGCTCAGGCGGTAGAATGCTGGCCTCTCAATCTCGAGATCCATGTTTGATCCCTGGTCGAACATGCTCTAATGAGTTTTTCAGAATTTATGTGTGTAGTATTTGTGTTATTGCTGAACGGTGAAGGAAAACATTGTGAGGAAACCTGCATGCCTAAAAAGCATGTAATTGTGCCTGATGTACGGCAATAGAGCTCACCACCCATCACGGTGTTAAAACGCGAGTGTACCAGGTGTGGTTGTGACTTGCATTTCATTGTTCACATCTGGGAATACTTCTGACACCCTCTTGGGGATTCATGTTGTGACAATATGTTTTGTCATTGTTTGTTGTAAATGTAACATAAAATTGAAGCAATTTGGACCGTGTTTAGGCTGGTAACAAATAAAAATATAGGTAACCTTATTTGACAATTTTTTTCTCAAAAATTATGGTGTTTCTCAAGTAATCGCCAACACTGTTAAATGGTATAAAAATAGCTTAACAAGACATAAATTCCTCAATATCCAAATCCCCAGGCCCGTATCAAAAGCCAACCTGTGTTTTCCAGTAAATTAAATAATGTGCATGGTATGAAATGGTTATACGGAGTGGAGTACCTATAGGCGTTATACTGATAGTATTTAAGGGTTTTTGTATTAATGTATCATAAACTAGGCTATCGCTTACCTCCTCGATGTAAGATTTGAGCAAACGGGTTGATGTTGTCAGCTGATATTATAACACCTTGAAATGCTGATAGCTCTGGTGTAAAATTCATTTTTCTTGTACAGTTCTCAAGTTAATTTTAGCGAGAAAGCTGCAGATGCAGAATAGCATCTACTGATATTGAATTTGTACTTTTAAAACAGCCCAAGATTGACCGGCTTCCGCTATCGGTTTTTTTTTTCTTTTTATTTTTTATTTTTTTCCTTTCATCCCTTTCAGGGACAGGCAAAGGTATCTAGGACCATGATAGCCTTTTCTGTAACCATTTTTATTCCTTTACTTTTTTTTTTTTCCTTTCGTCCCTTTCAGGGACAGGCAAAGGTATCTATGACCATGATAGCCTTTTCTGTAACCATTTTTTTTTTTGTTAATTGTTTTACGGCCCTAGATTCTTGTCCTTTTGAGCCATTCGTTTGTTTATTATGGACTTTGAAGTCTAGAATACAAATCACTTTTCACAATTTATCCACTGTTTTTAATATAATTAAAAAGAGGCATATGGAATTTTGGTATTTTGGTTCAGCTAATAAGTCTTGAAGTCGCGTAGGAACATCGCCGTCATCACAGATTTTTTCCAGTTCTGACACAAGTATTAATCTGTGAATTCCAAAATTTGGGCAGTTAAAGATGATGTGATCCAAATCGGCGTTTATAAAGTCACAGTAATTACAGGAGGAATCTTGTATTATGTTAAGTCTTTTTAAGTGAGAGGGAGTTCTGCAGTGGCCAAACCTCATACGGTTTATTGTGGTAACAACATTTCTGTTATCTATCTGTTTATTTTTGTTGTACCATGGTATACCGGGCGGGCTTTTCTGTATTTCGGCATACCATTTACCCTTTTCTTGGCTTAATGACGTCCAACATTCCTTCCACAGTTCTTTTATTTCTTTATTTATTTGTAGGTTATAGTCAGTGTAAGGGACTTTCAATAATGAGGAGTGGTCTTCATCGTATGAGCCTCTTGCTGCTCTGTCCGCTTCTTCATTACCTGTGATGCCTTGATGGGATGGCACCCACATGAAACTTACATGAATTTCCTTCATTTTTAGATCATATATTTTATTTGCCTAATTTTATAAGTTATGTAGTTAACATTGTATTTAAACACCATATATTTTAAAGCTGATATAACACTCTGGGAATCTGTTATTATTAATACTTCAGAAACACTTATTCTAGTAATATGTAGTAATGCCTGATAAATATAGCATAGCACTCGGCCGTAAATATACTACAATCATTGTCTAACTTACAACACACTTTAAATTTGAGTTGTGGGTCATAAAATGCAGATGTAACAGAGTTAAAAGTTTTTGAACCATCTGTAAATATTTTATACAGTTTTTTTTGTCCTCCATATAATTAGAGAACTCAGTTTGATTAGCAACATTAGATGATAAAATTTCATATTTATTATTAATAAGTGCATTCAACTCAACATTATATAGAGGTAATGGAAAACATTTGTACATGTTGTTAGCTAGTGTTTTAATGTGTAACATAATTCTCAACATTCCAGGAAGTTGGCCTGCCAATATTTGTGAGCTACAGATATGAGGCTGATCAATCCTAAATTGTAGAGCAGCATTTGGAAGGAGGCTGTTAATTACCAGATAATTATTAGAGGAGAGTAACTTTAGAGAATATTGTTCAGCAATTTGAAGTCGTCGCAAGATCAAAGGTAATATACAAGCTTCAGATTCCATTGCATAAATAGGCGTTGAACACATGGCTCCAGTAATTATTCTTAAAGCCTTATTCTGTATAACATTCAATTTATGAAGTAATTTTGAATTAGCATTCCAATAAGCAATTGAACTATAATCAAAGTGACTTCTCACTATACTTTTATATAACATGGAAAGTATTTTAGGATCAGATCCCCAATGAACCCCTGCTAGGGATCTCATTATGTTTAATCCTTTACATGCATTACCGATTAGGTAATTGATATGTGTGTTGAAATTAAATTTTTCATCAAGATAAATGCCTAAAAATTTCTTTTCTTTCAATAAAGATAATGGAGTATTGTTATAGATAATCATATTACTTAACCGATATGGCCTTTTACTATAGATTACCACTGCACTTTTATTGGCACTTATGGTTAGTTTTAGTTTATTAGTATAATAATTATTTACATTAGATAGTGCATTATTTAAATTATGTACAGCAATATTTACATCTTTGTGTGCAGTGTAAATTACAAGGTCATCTGCAAACTGTAAAAACTTTATGTTCCTGTTAGTTATGTATTGAGACATTTGACAGGCATAAATATTATACGATAATGGGGATATTGTAGCACCCTGCATTGTGCCTTTGTAAATGCTGTGTGGCCCATAAATAATATTATTATATTTAAAATACATGCTCCTGTCATATAAAAAATTAAAAATCCATTTACAGAGCTTCCCGGGAACTCCAATATCATCTAAGATTGAAATCAATATGGAAGGATTCAAGTTATCGAATGCACCCTGTACATCCAAGAATGCACATACAGTAGCAGAGTGACTATGTAGTGAATTATTAATGTCTGATATTAAAGTAGAAAAGCTTTCTACTGCACTCCTTCCTTTACGGAATCCTAACTGTTGCACAGGTAGGATGTTATTGGATTCAACATAATAATCAAGCCTTATTTTAATCATATTTTCAAACATTTTGCCTATGCAAGATGACAATGAAATGGGTCTATACGAATTGTAATCATTGCTTGGTTTGTCAGGTTTAAGTATCGGAATAATACACTGAGATTTCCATTGCGAGGGAATACTTTGGCTAGACCAAAGTAAATTAAATAAATCTAATAAAACCTTTTGTGCATTGCTGTGTAACCTTTGTATTAACATATAAAGAATGTCATCAAGTCCAGGAGTAGTATTTTTTCTGGAATTTAGGGTTATTTGAAATTCATTATATGTAAATGGTTCACAAAGAAACTTGCTTTTTTCAGTTCCACTTTTTGCAAAGATGTTATTTAAACTAATAATATCTATATTTTTTTCAGGTGCTAAAGCAGGTGCAAACTTTTCTATAAAGGAAGGAATCCATTCATCAATTTTTGGTGTCTTATTAATGGAAGCTCTCTTAAATCGTCGTATGTAATTCCTTATGACAGAAATAGGTGTGTATCTATTGAATGACTCGCAAAGTTTACGCCATCCGTCTTTTTTCTTCTCACTAAGTAGTCGTTTTTTAAGTGTATCATATTTCTTATACTCTATATAATTTGTAATTGATGGATAGTATCTATAAGCAGTTAAGGCTTCTTTACTTTTTTTTACTGCTTCTAAACAGTCATCATCCCACCAGGGAACAGGTTTATGTAGTTTTACTAGTTTGTCTTTTTTACAATATTTAGGGATACATTGTTCTTTAATATTGTTAAGTATATCACAAAACTGATCATAACTATTTAAGGGGTTATCAGGATTTAAAACTAAATTATCGAACGCTTTTTCTGTTACAGATGAGAATTTGAACCAGTCTGCTTTATTGTAGAGGAATTTGTTTGGGGAATCGCCTACTGTATATTTTTCAACAGTAGTTTGGATATTAATAAAAGTAGGATAATGATAGCTTCCCATTGGATCGTCATGAACTGTCCAATGACATAATGGAGCAACATTGGGAGATACACAAGAAATGTCAATGCTTGATGGTCTAGCCGTAGCCGTGCCTACAGTTGTCAAAGATCCAGTATTTAACAGACATAGGTCACTGTCGTCTAATAAGTTGAAGATATCTCTGCCTCGGGTGTTAGTACTGTGACAGCCGAATGCAACATGATGAGCATTAATGTCTCCTGAAAATAAGATTGGCTTTGGAAGTGTACTTATAAGATTCCTGAGTTTATGAACCCTTAAACGTGTTGGAGGTGGTGGACAATATGTACATAATATAGTTAGTTTACCTGCAGTTGTGTGTAAGGCAATAGCTACTGTTTGTAAGTAGTCATAAAAGGGTGTTTGTATAATATCAAATTTATAAGTATCTCTAATGAGAATACCTACTCCATGATGTCCATTTTTCCCATTTCGGATTATGAAATGAAAACCAGATATGTTTATTTTAGTCGAATCTTTTAGTCTAGTTTCGTTTAATAAGCAGACATCAACATTTTGATTATTGAGAAAATCAATCAGTAAAGGCTTTTTGTTATTTATACTCTGTAGGTATATTAAATTGACAAATTCTAATAAAATTACTATCCATCAAAGACAAGGGATTTTTTTAAAACTTCTTTAATGTTGTTGAATGTAAGTGGTTTGGGATTAGTAGAATTGCCCAGCTCAACAAGGGTTTTAATTAAGCTCGTTATAACGTCATCATTTTTTAAAATTCCTTCAATTAATTGTTTTTTATTAAAAGTTTCAGTTTTTTTAAATTGATTGTCAGTTTCCATTTGTTCAATTTTCTTATTAGTTTTATTTAAATGAGTATTTTTTTCATTAAACTGTTCCGTTCCTTTTTTGGTTTTATTAATTATTTCGGGTACTAAAGTCGGTTGTGGTCTAGGCTTTGGGAGAGCAGGAAATGTGTTATTTTGTAAAATATTAGCATAACTGCTTGAGTTTTTTTTCTTTTCTGCAATCTTTTTTTGTTTGATGGGACAATCTCTAGATATTGCTAGGTGAGAGCCTCCACAATTAACACACTTTATAACATCTTTATTGTCACATTTCGAGAAATGATGATCAGATGCGCAGATGCTGCATGTCTGAACACCTTTGCAAATCTTGGCACCATGATTAAACTTGAAACACTTGAAGCATTGCAACAAGGGTGCTACATACTCATTAACTTGGAACCTGTACAAGTCTAAGTAGACATACTTGGGTAGGACATTTGCGAGAAATGTCACGCTCACAGATTGGTATGGTTTGATTTCACCATTGACTTTGTGTTGAAACCGTCTAACACTTATTATTTCAGAATCTGCCTGCAATTTTCTAAATAATTCTTCGTTTGAAATAGTAGTTGGAACATATTTTAGGACCCCAATTTTCTCAACTGCTCTTGCTGGAATGTAAGTCTTGAAGCTATACTTCTCTTGGAAATCCCCATTTTTTAGGAAGTTGTTGGCGTTATTTGCCTGGGTAAATATAACGGCTATTTTGTTAGCATTTACTCTGTGTATTAAATGTATACCTTTAATTTCGCTTTGAAGTAATGTGTTTAATAAAGAGGGGTTTTTATTGCCCAACTTTTCTCCCTCTTTGGTACTTTCCAAGTATACCACAAATTCTGTATTTACCGAGTTTTCTGCAAAGACTCGGTTGTAACCCGGTTTAATAAAAGGTTTATGCATACTTGTGTCCGGTATAAGTGCATAATTATTAGAAGATGTCTCTGCATCAATCTCCTCCCTGCCTCTCTTTGTTCCAGTATGGGTGGCGATATAATCCGGTGGTTTTTTACCCTCTGGGGGATCAGGGGTCATTCATTCTGTTTAACTCTGTATACACTAAACAAAGTTTTTATACTATTTATAAAGAAATATGTACAGCTTTTGACTGAAAAATAACTTTTTGAAAATTTGTTTCAAAAAAGACGCCTTTATTTTTTGAAAGCCCGCCAAAAACTTCCTTCCGCTATCGGTATCGATCGGACAACGACAAAACTTAAATTAACTTGATTGATGAATGACAAAAAGCTGTGTGCAGTGCTGCCGTTTTAAAATTGAGAAATATGCTAGATTTTCGCCGCAAAAATGCTAAGAGGGCGTCCATAAATCACGTGACACTTTTTTGTGAATTTTTGACCTCCCACCCCCTTGGTGACATACTTATCTATCGACCCCCCTTCCTCCCCCCTAAATGTCACTTGACACAACAATCTTATTAAATCAAACTGCTACCTACAAATTTTTCACATAAATTTTACTATCTTAACCCAATTAATTCAAATGATCTGACATATATTATTGTGATTCATTTTAACTAACAACCTATGGACTTGTTTTATCGTTCAAGGAGTACTATAATACCTACCTAGCCTGATGTGGATCCGCCTCAAGCAGAAGCAACAGAGACTCCACTATGTACCCAGGTAGTAACAGCCTCAATTACAATTTCTCCAAAATCTCCACCCACGGAGTACTAGGATTCTCTTCAATTGTCATGATAGGCATCACTGGAGGCAAAGTCTCCTCACCTATAGCGTCCAGCTCCAAGGGACCCACGTCAAGCTTATCTTGATCAAGCCACTGGGCCTCAAACTCATTGTCAGAATATAAAACCCCACGTAGTCTGCGCTGTATGACACGATTTGGTTAGATTTTAGCGCTTGAATCTAGGCGCTGTTTATGGATATTTGTCATGTGAGCCTTGAATGCCTTCTGCGAACAGAAGTACAGGCCACACTTTTCAAATCAAATTTTAAAATCATTGAAATATTAAATGTCACGAGATTTTTTTTTAACCCCTCATCAACTCAGTGACACCACTCAACGACTACTCTTCCCTCCCCAATTCAAGTAACGTGATTTATGGATGTCCCCTAAGCAATATTTTTAAAGCGTTTAATAAAATGCCAAATCGATTGATTAGTTGAATGAGCGAGCGAGTTCTCCGGGTCTACTTGAACAATCCGGCGTTTGTATTTATGTACTATGTATGTATGTAAGTATGAATGTTTGTTCGACGATAACTCGGGTATCGTTGGCCGGAATGTCATGAAATTTAGCAGGGGAATAAATGAGGCAAATATAATTTTAAGTTCAAACATGAGCCAAATCGGTCAAGCGCAAATCGGGCGAGCGCGAGTTCACAGTTGGGGGCGAACTACTAGTATTATAAATTATGCTTTGAAACCTATTGTTTGTTTTCCAACCAAAAGATTATAAAAACATGCAATATGCAAACTTTGAATTTTTCATGCAAACTACAGCGCCACGAGCTTGTCTGACCCTATAAGCCAAACTAAAATGACCTCTATATTCAAGAAGCGTCAGTCCTCGTCACCGGGTCAGATAAGTTTGCTGCACTATAAGGAGATAATATGTTATACTTAGCATTAAAACTGCCAAAATGGCAACACTGACTTCGCGGATAAATCGGTTGCTCAGAGAACAGTCAAATACATGGCCACGTTCCGAATTTGAAATAAATCGTGGTCAACGCATATCTAATCGCAATCTGTTTGTTGGAATTTTATAAATCTTCGTATGCAACATGCAACGCATTGATATATTATAACAAAAGGTATAGTCTGTCAAAAAAGTGTTGAAATTAATATTGAAGAAACTATTTTTCTTTCGCCCGGTTACCCTAAACAAATAAATACAAAATCTGTTAAATCGAGTGAACCGCGTTGTTATTTCATAAATATATTACCTAAATTATACTACTTGAACGTTTAAAGTCCAATAAAGTTCATTAAAGTTTCATTTTCATTTCAACATTTTTTTGACAGACTTATAGATACGGTACATACGTTCTTTATATCGTCAACAGAAAAATGGACCTCTTTTTTAAACAAGCGCCACCGAACGACAGAGATAGAGCGAGAAGCTTCGACAGTGGCGCGAGCGAGACAAGCTGCACAAAACAGGCCCAGTCAATATATTTATTTAAAACATAATTAAGGTTTTTAATGTTGATATGGTCACTACTTATAAGATGTTGTTTGGTTAGCTAATTATGTAATAACTTTAGACAGAAGGTCCCTTAAGTAGGGACTGAAGAAATTAACCGACTTGGATTTACATGGATCTCACAACTTTTTACGGTAGAAGAAATAAGTTGCGAGACTTGTTTTTTTTTACAAGTTTTGTGTTTGATGGCATCTCATTTCTCTTTGTGGATAGTCCTATTTTTTTTCCTCTCCGGTACCTACCTTCTACTTCTTGAATACCAACAACGGTTTTTCTTAAAGCCCACTCTTTGTCTTATGAGCTTTTCTCATTTTTGTAGGTAGGTACCTAGTTAAAGTTAATCCTTATGTAAAATTGTATCCTCATTCCTATAAATACTGTCAATGAACTTAAAGTTTTGCGCGAACTTTTTTTTTGCCTTTCCATTGAAATTTTGTCAGCTGATTCAACCATTTTGTACCCGGAAGTGAAAAAAATATTTGAGCAAAAAAATATACGTCATCTACCCAGAATTATTTTCACTTATTTATTGTAAGACCTTATAGAATTAGATTTATATACCTAAAGTAAAAACCTGGCAAAAACCAGGCGGCCCACCATTGCCTGGGACCGATGGATGGCGGTATATGCATCCCCAATTGCCGGGCCTTATATACATCAGACTGGTGCCGGGCCACGGCGTCACTGGTGCAAGGGTTTCGGCACCGCGCTCACCAACCCGCCTGCCCAGCGTGTGTGAGTTTGGACATTTCTTCCAGCAGGACCACCAAGAGTGGCGAAATCCTGGAAAGGCCTATGTCCAGCAGTGGACGAAACAGGCTGTTGGATGGATGGATGGACCTAAAGTAAAGATTATTTAAATTTTTATACCCATACTGATTGATCAATTTGCGTAAGTTAAATAAAACGTGTTTTGTGTGTATACCAGCGATATCGCAGTAAGACCCAGAGGTTGCCTGGAAGAAAGTGGTCGCCTTTCTGCGAAGCGTGGAAGCCGCGGAGCGAGGAGAAGCCACCTCCGCCGTCGGCTGCGGTTATGATTTTAGTGTTCTTTCTTTCATGGCAATTTAGTCTACTTAATACTTTGCGGGATTTTGGTACAACTTCATAAGACATGTCCCATTCTTGCTTTTTCATTCCGTTGATAGGGGCCGTTCAAGTATGGGAGTCTAGATGATGATTACGTCATCGGTATATTTTTGCCCCTTGCTCTATGTTGAATACTGTATCAGTAAAATCTAATCTCTATCCTAAATCTATTTTCTTATTTTTAAAATTATAATTATAACATTATAATACATAAAAAAATATATTTATAATTGAAAAATGTTTACGTAAGCATGGGGGGAGGGGGTAAGAGCTTTGCTTACTTTTGCTGACAAGGGGGATGGGGGGGTAAATAATTGTAATAAATCTGCTTACGTAATACTTGAACGGTCCCATAGACCATTTTACAAGTTACATTTGAACATAATCCGTTGACCGTTTTACAAGTTACCTTTGAAGACAATTATATGTAGGTACCTATCTACACCTATTATTCTATTATGCTCGTACATACATTTTTATATTACACATAACTTTTTTATCTGTTAATATTTATTTGTAAAATGGCAAATAAGCGTTTTGGACATATTTAGTCTGTTAGTTTATCTTGTTATACCTATAATGAAATAAATGATTCTAAATATACAGGTACACGGATTCATTCATGCAAATGTAACTATACTATACTAACTTTGTAATCATATATATTTATATGGCATTACAAAGTTATTTATGCAGTTGGTGTATCTAGAAAACTGGACCGAAATTGCAAAATATTTTAGGTTTTCCTTGACTTATACACTAAACACTAATTGTATTCCAAATTTGAAGCTTTTATATCTGCTAGAAGTACCTTAGAGTTTTGATGATCGGTCAGTGAGTGAGTGACAAAATTGAGAAACTTTGACTAGTTATAATTCTGGTTCAAATTGAATGAAATTTGAAATATACCGTGTTTAAACAATGCCTTGGTTACTGAAAATTCAGGCTTCTAGTTTTATCCACAACGAAGTTGTAGCGGGGTCGAAAATGGCCTGAACTGTTTCGAGAAAAGGATGGTACGGCCGTGCCGCTTTTATAGCTCGACTTGGCGGTAGGGTTGCAAAGTTACGTTTTACCAAAAACGCTCGTAAAATACGGGAATTTTACGGTCATTTATATACTTAAATTACCGTAAAATTAACGTCAAGTTACGACATCTTAAATTTTGATTTATTTTAAATCCCGCGCGCGTGTAGTTTCAAAATAATCACGCGACATTGCCGATTAGTGTAGGTAGTCATCGTAGTACTCGTAGTCGATTTTGCGCCGTTGCCGTTCCACTTCCGCTCTCTCGGCGTTCCGCTGTTTATTAGCGACGGCTAGTGTTGCCGTTTTAGCCACTTTGTGGCTAGGTCTAGCTGATTTTCATCGGTTTTAGCCAAAAAATAATCAATTTTAGACACCAAAACGAATCTAGCTACTTTGGGCATTTTTTATATTCAAGAAATAATTATTTTACAGAAATTTGTGGTTATCGCCTTTTACTGAGTAGGCAACACCACCGCGGTTTCCCCAATAAATGTTTATATTTTGTGATTGGACCCGTACATACATGACATAAATAAAATGCAAGGGAAATAAAAGCCTGTAAAAACGATTCAACTTATTTATTCATATCATACTACATACGTTAGAGTAATTTACTCTAAGCTACATACATTCTGCGGAATTTGACCGTAACTTACGTAAAATATCGTTTTTCACCGAAAGTTACCGTATTTTACTGGCGTAATTTTACGGGTTTGCATCGCTACTTGGCGGCCCCCCCCAGATAACATTACATTTTGGGATATTTATAAATATCCCTGCAAAATGTTGATTGGTGTCGGTGACAGTTGGTCTGTAAGTCTTATTATCATCCGCGTAAAAAAGGGTAAGTAGAAGAATTAACTATAGGTATAATGCAGATATTATAATGTCATTTATAAAGATATTAAATAATAAGAGACCCAGCCCAGGTGGGACCCTTTTGGAACACCAGAAGAGACTGGTGTAGGTAAATGAAGAAGTAAACCCACCGATTGCCACAGTCTGGTTACGGTTCAATATGTAAGGTTTTAGTTATTATATTCACGATCTAGATGCTAAGATATCTTGTTGTACAGTTATTATTCCGCTTGAAGAGTGTTTAGAGTCATTAAGAATATTTTGTTAGTAGTTATATTGGTTTGGTGGGTAGTCATGAATTAAGTCACTTTGGACATATATAAATACAGCTCCGCTGTACAGTGACATCAGTCTTGCTACGATCGTCAGTGTTGAAACTCTATTAAGATATACTGTGAATATGGAAATCTCACTTTTATTTAATCGTACCTCCCGAGTGCTTCTAAATAAATATGACTCAAGGCCAGCTAAGCAAACTGTCATGCACACCGACCGCCTCCACCTATTTAATTAAGTGTTAATGGGAGATTTTATCAAAAGCTTTGGAGTAGTCAGTGTCGGTGCACACAATAGCTGCGGTAGCCATTTCCCATAGCATTCAGTACCGTGTGAGTGAGTTCACTTAATCAAATAATATATATTTTTTATTAACTTATTTAGTTTTTCATTTTTATAATTATATATTTTTATATATTTACAAAAACACGTTATAATAACCAGATATATTTTGACAAAATTGTCGGCATCAGTGGAATAAAAATAAATTATAATACTATGTGACAAAATGTTCAAAGAATGTAGATGACTGACAGACAGAAAAAGGAGGAAGTAATGAGGTGTGTGGTCTTTTTGCTGTTAAATTTATCTTTGTCTATTTAGACCTGGACCGTAATGGGCACCAAGCGACCAAATATAGGACCCTTCCCATGTTCTGAGTTTAACGTCTGTGAGTGGTGGTGAGAATGATTTTATGATGCGTGCGGTTGGTTAAGTCTGTTTACTTAAGTTTATTTAAGTTCACTTAAATTTGTCTCAACTGAACGTCGGGAAATAAACCCGTGTTGATTAGGTACCATGATAAAAAACGAGAGGATATAATTTGTCATACACAATATTTTCTTAAAGTTTCCCTAACGTACAAAGCTTAGTTACGCCATGGTAGTTATTTCGCTCCTGTTTCCTTTTCTATGCGTTGAAGTTATAAAAGAAGTTTTCCAAATTAAAGGGAACCTACCAGCCTTTAAGGACATATTCAGAATAATCGTTAAGGGGACAGCTAGCTCATCATCAGCAGTGGCGGCTGGTGCCTCAGAGAACCGGTGGTGCACTGCATGGTTTTATTAAAAAGATCAAATAAAATGCCGCAATTTAAGGAAACAAATTTTATTTATATTCCGTCCAAATCGCTTGTCCGCCGAAAATAACACAGGGAAAGCAAAAAAAAGCATTTAGTCTCTCACATCCACATAGCCATTTCTTTTCAACATACATTTCAGTTTTGAACGTTCTCGTCAACGATTTATTTTTTGTTTTGCATTCCTGTTTTATATTATGATGGTTTTCATGAGTCCTGTTGGTTTTAATAAAGTCAATATTGTAATTTACACTCATTATTATCACTCTTTCCAATCTTTAGTTTACTTTTTTAGATAATTATAGTAATTAAATAAACAATTACTCCTCCGCAAGCGCGCGCTAAAAGTGACAAACTGACGACAAGTGCATCGTGCGTAGGTCAAGGCCTCGGGGTAACGCGAGTGAACTACTCGTTTCGTTTCGTATTCTTTCGGCAATTTCCGGTCGCGTGCGGCGCACGAATCTATCCTAAAACTGCCATACATTTTGTACTACGCATCTTCTGTCTCACGCGCCGGGCTGTTTACTCCGTGTTTCATAGAAGTTGTATGAGCACGCTGCGTGCGCTTTCCCGAGCGCACGGGGCCGATTTTGTTCAAGCAAAAATAAGATTAAATTCCTTTGCAGTAGAAATCTATACATTTTTATTTACCTCGTAATAACAAAACTTGTATATATATGTACTATAATCAGATATTAATTTCCGTATATGGCAGTATGGATGGATGGGTAATGATAGGTATAGGACATTATTGTGTAAGTTTAATTTAAATGGTAGTGCGGCGCACGGGCGCACTTAAGGTGCAGCCGCCACTGATCATCAGTATGATTTGTAATATAAACCTCTGTTTATATTAGCTTGACATTTTTTGCAGACTTACTATAACAATAAACGTTTGCGCATTTTCGCTATTCCATACAGTTTCGAATTTGGTAATTCACGCCCACTTGAAAAACTAACCCAGTATATACATTACCTACGAAAGTAAATAGTTCCAAGATAATAGGCACGATGACAAAAAAAAAATTAGTCCGTCAGTTAGATTATCAGAAAATATTGGACACGTATTTTTTCTATTTAACAAAAAATGATGAAGATATAGGCCGCTGAAGTTCCGCGTGACGTCACATCTAGGTACAATTTTACTTAGAAGTGACGTCATTTTCCCCCACTCCCAAACTTTGACGCGTTTTATCTCTGTCATTTTTTGTTTGATTGTGAAAAGAAAAAATACGTGTCCAATATTTTTTGATACCTAAATGACGGACTAAATAGAATAATATTTTGCTTACCCTGTCTACAAGCCTATTGGGTCATGAACATTTGTATATGAAACTGAATCAGTCACCCTGCCACCCCACCAAAGACTCAATAAAACGCATTTATAAATTAAGGTTTACGTATATTTTTCTGTACTGTCAAAAGATTTGTTTGAGCACTTCTAAATCCAGGATCAATTTGCAAAGCTTTTTTATACATTTCTTCAGCTAAAATGTATTTCTTCCATCGATGGTACAAAACCCCTGAAAGGAGAATTTAAATTAGATAAACCAATTTCACAAAGAAAAAGGTTTCCGTTCCGATATTATCCAGTACAAATATAAAGCTGGTCTAATTCAGCAAAACTATTAAGGGTGTATAATACCTCACTTCGCTTCGCATGATCCTGTTTTATACCAACAAATACTGCAACAATCACTCTGAAATTAATATATGATAAAGTTGAGGACTAATGCTATGTCCACCCTGTTGTGAAAACTTGATTCCATAAAATTTTCTCTATAGAAAAAAAATACAAAGTTACCTCCAAACCGTACAATAAACCGATAGCATTCAATGAATACTTGAAATTTGATCTGAAACTTTGCATAATATAACTGATATTAGTATAAAGCAGCTGCAGACTGTTCCATAAAAATGAAAAAACCATCAGTGTAGCCGCGATTTCAAAATAACTGATGTTTTTGCGTGCGCGGCATCTGATTAGAGTAGGATACAGTTGAAAAGCAGAAGCGTTAGAGCAGGACTGCGAATTGAGGTATTATGGGCCCATAAGTGAAAATAAAAAAACGTTCACAGTATTCAGAGATTCAGAGTGTCAATTCTCATTGTCTATTTAGAAACTATAGACTATTCAAACAGGGGACGAAGTCGCCGCTAAGCAACAACTGAAGCATAGCAATGGCGGCGCGGCGATTAACAAGTGTGTGAATTCACTATGAAATTAGGCTTGCTATGATTTGAATGTGTGCGTGCCGGACACGTGCGTACACGCGAGTAGGCTTATTAAGGATGCTTCAGTTTTTGGTTGGCGAAACTCCTTCGGACTTTTTTGGTACTTCTATGGGAGAAACAGATTCTTCCTTACCAAGGTTTGCAAAGTGTATAGCCTGAGCGTGATGTCCAAATAGTTGAATTGCTTTTATGAAATATTTCTCGGCTTCTGCGTAGCTGTTCATTTTGCCATAAATATTGGCAACAACAAAATTGATCGATGCAGAATCTGGCAACTCTGTTAGAGCTTGCGGAATAATTTTTAGAGCTTTATCTATTTGACCTGTAAGACAACAATAAGGATTTAAAATATCAAAATATTGGGAATATAGATAGTCAGTATATCACATACACTGTATAAGACATGAAATTTGATTCCATGACATAAAAACAAAAAAAAAATGGGTTTGCTTACCTGTATTATCTAATAATGCTAATAAGTTACTCCAAGCTAGAGTATGCTTAGGACTGAGATGAAGAGCTTGCTGCCACGCCTCTATAGCTTCGGCAGTTTTGTTTATTTCTAGAAACTGAAATTAAAATAATATTAAATGTATAAAAATTATTTCGTTCTAAACATTTCATAAACTGTTAACTAACGTTTAACCTGGTGTTTTAAGGGGTTAAGTTAACAAACGCCGATTGCGTATATTTTGCTCGATTTGTTGCCCAAAATTCTGGGAACCGCGTAAAAATTTATAAAAGGAAAAACATAAGTTCCGTTTCTTATGTATAAAACGATAATATGTATGTCGTGGCCATGTCGTAGAATTTATCATTTCATGAAATTTTGTGGAATTGTGTAAGAAATTCATATTCATTTGACAGCCAAAACCGTACAGTTTTAATTGTCAAACGGGCTAAGTTTAACCGAATAGCCGTTTGACAATCGATATCGTACCTACGTTTTAAGCCGTCGTGATCCCCATGCGCAAACATATCCCTTCCACTGACGCCCCAGAGCTCTTTTTACCTGCGTTGCTTATACCTGCTCGCTATACCTATATAAGTAAAAATGAAACACATTTTTTGTTTTATTTTTCTTGAATGAAGTAAAAGCAGATAAAAGTTTAGGATGGAGTGTAACCCCCTCTTGCTGAATCCACACCGTGTATTCGTCTGGGCATGCTAGCGAATATACCTGTTTAGGTATAGGTTTCTTGCGAAATACTTTCCCATTCCGTGGTAATCACATTCTTTAGTTCTCTGATAGTCTGAAGAGCCGACAGCACTGATCTCGAAGCTTCATAACGTCCCAGGCATGCTCTATGAGATTGAGGTGAGGACTTCGAGCTGGCCAATACAAACGACGAATATTTTTCAGGCAGGAAAGAAATCAGAACCACCCGTTTTTTTTATTGCAAATGCGTGCGTATTAAGAATAAAAATCACTTACCAAGTTACCTATATTATAGTAGCAATCTGGGTATTTTTTACGGAACTTCAAGGCAGTGAGATATGCGATTCGTGATTCGTCATAGCGTTTCGTATTAGCTAAAACTATTCCTAAATTCATCCATGCGGCTGGAAAATCTTTCCTGGAACAAATAAATTAAACAGTTAATTTTTTGCTAGCTGCCGTAAATAGATAAGTATTTGAGCACTGCCATAAATAATGCATCTTTTCATCCTACTTGCGCTTTCGCACGATGAAAAACGCGGGATGTGTGAGCGCAATTAAGATAGATAGATGCTGTATTCATGGCGCAAGCTAGCCAATTCGCATTCTATAGTCTATCCTGAAATTCTTCAACTACTGTGGGGGAGCTTTTATATATTCGTGAATTTAACTGTTTCGAGAGTACCATGGTGCATTAGATATAGGTCGTAGAATTTTGTTTTGAGCACTTTGGATGACTTGCAGATTTGACTTGCATGTTTGACAACCAGATGTCCAAACTGGTTTGAGGATAGAATCGACAATATTTAATTTTAGTTAACCATTTGTTTTTAATATCTATATTGAAAGGCTGCGTAGAAAAGAAGCTTATGTATTTTTTTATTTTGTTTTATTTTACGTTATCCTGCATAATTTAATGTTTTCTTATTCACTCATTCTAAAAGGACGTAAGTCGCATCTGAGGATTTCAAAAGTAGAAGTTCATTGCCAATCGATTATTAAAAAAAAAGCTGGCATGTTTATGTCCACTTTCACATGATATGACAGTTGATTTTTTTTTAAACAAATTGAACTTAAAAGCAAGGGAAATTGTTTTTAAAATCCTGTGTTAACCATATTTTTAGTTTTTTGAAAATATCTCCTCATTTAATTCTGAAAAAAAAAATGATGCACAGAAGGCCCATATCTCGAAATGGATTTTAGTTTTGCACCAATAATTAATTTGTAATGGTGTCGATTATAAACTAAAAGTTTGTCGTTGACTGTCAAGGGCAAGTCACGGCCAAGGAGAGGAGCAAATAAAGTCTTTTGAAGGGGATATCCAACGTCGCGCGTCGTCGTGTATAGTTAAAATTAGAGTGAGTTGACACATCATGAATATTAAAAAAACGGATAGGGCTCACTTTTTTAACTGTGCAAGGAAGCACAGGTCGAGCTTTCGATGAGATTATGACTCATCATCATCAGGACTCTTAAGATAAGATAAGATAAATTTATTCAGCTTTCTTGTTGTACAAAAGGTATCTTAAATAATAAAAGTATCAAACAAGAACCCTGCAAGGGCGCTGCTGAATTAAGTATAGGTACAAAATTAACACATATGTAACAACTTACAAGTCTTACAACTAAATTGCTTATTTGTTAAGAGTAGACTCTGCTTAGAAACAAGAAAACCATCGTTTATATATTATAAATAAACAACATCTTAGGAACAAAAATATCAATAAGATTTTATACTCAGACAAAAATAAAAAATCTTTTATCGGCCATTTTTGGCATGGTCATTAAAAAACTCTTGTAGTGAGTAGTAACTTTTTTTGATAAGTATTCATTAAGTGCATTTTTAAATAAATTAGTTTTTTCTAAGGATTTTATTGAGTCGGGTATATAGTTAAAAATCTTTACCGCCATATGGTGGGGACCAGAATGTACTAGCTGCAATTTTGATAAACAGGTTGCTAATCTTTTGCGTGGTCTTAAATTTTCAGGGCGTGAATATTGAGGAAATAGGCGTAAGTTATTTTTTACAAAAACACATGCATCATAAATATATAATGAAGTTACTGTAAGAAGTTTGTATTTAATAAAATAGGTTCTGCAACTGGTCATTGAGTCAATGTTGGCGACAATTCGATTACACTTCTTTTGGAGAATGAATAGTTGCTTAGCTTGCGTACTATTACCCCACAGGAGGATACCATACGTAAGCGAGGCCTGTGCGTAAGCAAAGTAGGCGCACATTGCACTTTTGAGATCCGAGGTTCTTTTGAGCTTTGATAAAGCTTAGATAAAACTGGATAATTTACTTGCTACTTTATTGACGTGATATTTCCAGTTTAAGTTGCTATCTACTATTGTAATTCCAAGGAGGCAATATGAATGAATGGCAATACAAGTTCTATGGTAGTGTTATTAAAAGAGTAGTTTATACTGAGAGGCTGTTTTTGGTAAGGTCTGAATTGCATAAGTTTTGTTTTACTAAAATTAATTTCTAAATTGTGGTCAATGAGACAGTTATTTAATTTTGATAGATTAGAATCTAAAAGTTCCACTAGATGTTCACTATTATAGCAAGGCAATACTAGGGAAATGTCGTCAGCGAATAAAGTGCATGGAATATTTATTATTTCAGGCAAATCATTGATATACTCGTATATCAAAAAAATCAAACAACCAAGTACGCTTCCTTGGGGAATCGATTGGGTTAGGTAAGCTTTGATGGACCTTATGCTACTGATTTCACCGGTGATGAAATTGTAATATTCCACGTCTACGTACTGAACGCGGTTAGTACGGTAGGAGACAAACCAGCTCAAAGCTGTACCGCGTACTCCTATTCCGTACAACTTTTTAAATAGAATTTCATGTAGAACCCTATCATATACTTTGGACATGTCTAAGAGGAGGCCTATTGCGCATTTTTTATTATTTATAATGTTTAATATGTTCTTTACGTACTTATACACAGCTAGCGAAATAGATCGACCTTTTCTAAAACCATTTTGGTCATTATTGGAAATGAAAAATTTTTCACAGAAAGAATTAATACGGTGGCACATTGCAGATTCGTATATTTTGGCAAAAGTACAGAGCAGTGCTATCGGCCGATAATTATCACAATTGCTTTTGTCGTCTTTTTTGTAAAGTGGCTTGACAATTGCTGTCTTTAAAAGATCTGGAAAAACTCCTTCCGTAAAGGATTGGTTAATAAGGAATAAAGGTAATAAAGGTGAAGCAAATTCCTCTGCACATTCCTTTACCAGTAGGGTGGAATTTCGTCAAATCCGAAACTTCGTTTTGATTTGAGTTTTAGTATAATGTTGTAGATCTCGGCTTCGTCAGAAGGATAAATAAAAATCGAGTTTTTTGTTGGGGTTAGCACTGGTCGCCCAGGCGGTCGGGGCTTATCTTGTGGGGGGGGCACCTACTGTCTTAAGGAAATCATTAAAGTGGTTAGCAATTTCAAGCGGGTTATCAGTGGGTTTACTCCCTATATTTTCCTGGATATATGAACAATTTTTCTCAAAGTTTTTTCATATAATTTGTAGTATTTGGTGAGGGTGCTGTTATTGGTTTGTGTGACAAGACGTTTTAATCTTCGGGAGTACTTTCGCGCACGGCGTTCAGTCGAGTACTAAGCTTTTGATGATGAGTCATAATCTCATCGAAAGCTCGACCTGTGCCTCCTTGCACAGTTTAAAAAGTGAGTCCTATTCGTTTTTTAAATATTCATGTATAGTTGATTAAATACCTATTTTTGTGGTCAATTAGGGGGTGTCTTTAATAATGTGACCACCACTGTTATGTGTATAAGGTGACTTTCCTTTATATAGCCAAATTCGTACTGGAGACTCGGTAAGTTTTCAGGATCAAGGTTCAATGACCCTGTTTGCGAAATACGAAAAATGTTTTTGTGCCTCTATACCTATTCAACAACAACCTCGACTCAATTAATTATAGGAAGTCTAAATTTTATTTTGCGTATTTCACAGAAAGACTCATCGAACCTTGGTCCTGACCACTTATAACCGAGTCCCCAGAATGAATTTGGCTATATAAACAAAAGTCACCTTATAATGAACAATATTAATCTTATTACTAATACCTACATACTTGTATTTTATAGCGGTTTTAAGAAAATGCTCAGCTGCTGCATATTGTTTCCGATTTTTAAGTAAATTCGCTAAATTATTCATTGCTTGATGATATTCGGGATACAACCTGTAACCAACCAAAATGTTTTATATCTAGCGTTTTTTAAATAAGGTGACTTGTATTCATATAGCCAAACTCACACTGGAGGCTTGGTAAGTGATGATCAGTAACACGGATCGATAACACTTTTTCCTAATTTCGCAAAATCTTAATGTCCCATAGTAATTGACTCGGGGCTGGGCTTGCGTTTGTAAGGAATGCGAAAAGAATAATTTACGAATTTTACAAAAAGGGTCATCAATCTTGTTACTGAGCACTTACTGAGTCTTCAGTAAGAATTTGGCTGCGTAATTAAAGTCAACTTATGTATATTTGTTTCTCTAACATTTCGTAAGAAAGAACATTCTGTTTTAAGTATTTTTTGTCATGGTAACTGGTTAAATGTCCTTCAGAAATTTGAGAATGTTGTATGCTACAATGCAAAATTACATACCAGTTGAAAAATAAACATAAAAGAAATACCTGATAGCTTCTTTATATTCCGCTAGAGCCCATTCGGTGAGGTTGCTCGCATCAGCAACTTTAGCTACGTTATAGTGTACTTTAGCATTCAGCGGGCAAACGGACAGACCACTGATAAATAACTTGTATTCATTCTGCCATTGGTATGATCTTTGCCAACTTCTCGCTGACAAAACTAGTAGTAAAAAGTAAAATAATACTTTTATAATCTGAAATGGGAATATAGATTTGAATCATTATTTTTATTGGCAAGAGAAGACAGTTTGGGACAGACGTGTTTCAAAATATCAAACACAATTCAAAGGATCATTGTCATAGTATAAATAACAAATAGTATCTCCATACAAACGGGCCGAAACGAACCGCCCCCAAAACTCGGTTCAACTCGGTTTTAGTCAGTGGCGTGCATAGGATTTTTAAGTAGGGTAGGCACAAAACTGTCCATGTTCATTGCACGTATTATAACGAGAATTACGATAAATAACGATATAACTCGCACTGGTGTCTTTCTCTTTTGTCCAAGCTCATTGGCAAAAAACCTCTAACCCACCTACGCACGAACCCACTATTTAAAAATGTGTGGAGCCATCTAGTAGCAAGTTGTGCAAGTAATCATGACAACATGGTTGCTTTGCACAGGCGTTGCGTATTTTAATGAGAATGTGTGCGTGATTAGCGCGAGCCGCTGACGTCATGGGAGTATAGTTACAGATGCACATATAGAGAATTGCCTTCGAATTTTAGTTATGCGTGTTGCCACAGTAGCGCGAGCGCTGCGGAGCAGGCAGTTAGGTATTTCAAAGAAAGGGTGAAGCTTACCTGATTATAATATTGAAACAGTTGTGTGTACCTTCTTATAATTAAAAAGATAGTGGTCTAGTTAGCTAAGCCAAGCCCAGGGTAGGCATTGCGTATTTGCCTATATGAGATGCACGTCACTGGTTTTAGTCGCGGTCGCACCACTGAGCAAATAAAACAGGTCGCACCGCAGTAATGTACGCACGTTGTCACTGTGACGCTCCCGCGCATTTTCGTAAATTATGGCACGAAATTACAGAGTAGGTATGTTGTGTATTGTATGGTTGCTTAAATACAACTTTTATAGTAAAAATATAGCATTATCAAATACGTAAACAGTCATTTCGCAGCCCTAACGCGTGTTTAGGCACCGAGCGGCCGTAGGTATTGATTTCAAGATTTGCATCCGAAGCAGGACTTCGGACAGGGGGGAAGCGAGGCAGCTCTGGCTAGGATGGGCGGAACGCGCTCAAATTTAGGTATCTCCTACGTGTTGTTAAAAAAATACACATCCACAAAATGTAAACTGTATACGTTATAAAAAAAATGTAGTTTTGGTGTAGCTCTGAGGTGGAACGCTAGTTTCTCAATCTTGAGACCCAGGTTCGATCCCCGGTCGGGCATGCACCATTGAGTTTTTCGGAATTTATGTGCATAGTATTTGTGTTACTTACCACTTGCTGCACGGTGAAGGAAAACATCGTGAGGAAACCTGCATGCCCTAAAAAGCGTGTAATTGTGCCCGAAGTACGGCGATAGGGCTCGCCACCCATCACGTTGGGACGTAAATCGTCGATGAAACGCGGGTGTACCGGGTGTGGACTGTGACTTGCATTTCACAGTTCAGACTCGGGAACACCTCTGACACCCCCTCGGGGATTCATGTCGTGACGATATGTTCATGTTATTATTCAAAAACTGATTAACTTCCTTAAAGTATTTACGCCGTACTAAGGGTTTATTTTGCTTTTAGAGATAACCTTGGTTTTTTTCTATCGAGGAAACTAAAAGTAATCGTGTTTCAAAAGTGTATGATTTATAGAGTGAATCCTTAAATATTTTACATATTAATTGCGTGACTAAAGCTAAGGTAATAACGATACGGCAAGGGATCAAACAAACGCAATTATTTCGCAATAAACTCGGTGCCCCCTTAAGAATTACAGGGGTCGCCTCGTTCCGCTCCGTTTTCCGTTTCCGCAACCTAACACACTTCTATTATATAGTAGTAGGATTGGATTGGGGTTACGTTAAAAGTCACTCTGTTCAGGTAGATCTGTATTGTATATAAATTATTGTATACACTTAATACCTTTATTTAATTCATGTTACTACAGGTATTATTTTATTATTAAGTATAAGTAGGCCCAAAATTTAATTTAATTTGTTGGCATTTTTCCATTTTAAACTTAATTTAATTAATTGTTAAAATAAAAATATATAATACACCGCAATTCTAAAAATAAGTGTATTAATATGATGTACTGACATACAGGGTGTAAATAGAGTGCGACCATTAAATAAAACCACATTCTCTACTGATCATACTGAACAACTATACGAAAAAAATACCCCGCGCAAATCTTTAGAGAAAAAGATATTTAACTGTAACTCAAAGACTTTATCTCGTAGGAGGAAGGTCTATTTTAGAACGCTGCACCGGAACAGCTTTTTCACGGACAAAGCTCTCTCGAAACTCGCCCGTATTTCGGTGCGTTAGGGTTCACGCATTTTTTTTTCCTCAACTCAATTATTTCCCAAACTAAGGGTGTTGCAGGTATAATTTTTGGAAAAAGTGGTTCAGTAGAATCGGTAGAATATGTGGTTTCATTTAATGGTAGCAGTCTATTTACACCTGGTACATTGCAAAAATAAACTTTTGAGCCGGAGTCACTCTACACCTTGAGTTTGTGTGTTACAGCTCAGGGAGTAGTGCTAGACGGGTCTGTGACTAGGGTTAAAAAATTAATTTATCCAATAACTCACCTTCGAATAAATGTATCCTTTAGTTTTCCTTATAATACTATTGAGTCCAAGCACAACCAATAGACTAAAACCAGCTGAAGGAATGTATAAAATTCTTTCAGCTACCACAAACCCAACCGGGAAGAATATGTTGCTTGCCGGCAGGTATGGTATCACCAATAGGGATAGTGCCATAATGGTTATCCTGAAATAGAATAATATTTAACACATTATATGTAAACGGTGTAAAAACGAACATTGATACAAGAAAAACTTAATAGTTATTGTATAATTTTAAGCTTGTGATGCTCACTTAAATGTTAATAGGTACAGAGCAATGGATTTTGCTAAAAAAATACCTATTTTTAGGTATGTGTATATTATATTTCTGGTAACTGCTAAAAATAAACCCACCTTTTTGTACTTCCTTTATTATTTTTGTTGCAAAGTGAAATTATGACTAGTAATCCATATGCATATAACAGTAGGATAAATATTATCCTGTAGTCTATGATTTTTTGTATAAGAGGAACACAACCCATTGACCAGTCAAAACAAAGCCACTGAGGCCAGATTAGCAGCATCAAGTTGATGGAATAAATGTAATTGTAGGTTGCTATCTGAAAAAGGAATTACATTTGATTGATTGACCCTTATTCTTGTGCTTTTCATAAAGATGTCGGATCTTACTCTAAAAAAAAAAATAAAAAAATAGCTATAAATAACTTAGGGGGTAAGGTTTTGAAAGGTTCAAATTAAGGGTTTGCAGACTGTGGTTGTGTTGTTAGTTCTTAAAAAACATAGTTTACAGTTAGTTTAGGAGTGAGGTTAAAATATTGATTAGTTTTACCGTTACAAAGGTATTAAGCAGGTGTAAAACGGTAATGCAGACAAGAGTGTTTGTGAAAAGATAAGCTTATCAATTTACTTTAGTGAAATAATCCTGGCTAAAAGCAGCTGGGTTGTCAATGTGCTTGAATTCTGGGTTGGTTCCTCCCATGACCGTCCATCTCCCGATCAGCAAGAATATAGCACTTATGGAGAGAAATACTATCCTTGTTACAGAGTAACAAGTTATGGACCCAAAACCCTTTTTATTATAAGTTGTTCTTGTAGCAAACTTGGCTCTTTCTGCTTTTGTGTTTAAAATGATTTCATAGACAAAACAGACTCCCTGAAAGAAAACGATAATAATTACAGATCTGCCACAGACATTATGCATATAGAAATACATAGCCGACCAACTGAAAGTGTACTATCTCTCATGGATTTTATAGAAAGCGTAAGGTAATACAACCTTAGTTACAAAGTGCTGAAGATTTCTATGTGCATTATTTAAATGGTTCTACTGTATTTTTTATTCTGAAAATTTAAAAAGTATTATTTTAAGTAATGGAGGTGTAATACTCACCAAAACAGTTATTCCATTTTCTTTGAATAGCATTGAAAATGCTGCAAATATTACAGATGCAGTAAAATACAAACATGACAATACTATGCTGCTGTTCACAGCTTTGTTATACAAAAGAAATGATGTGAAGAATGTTACAGCAGATAACAGGTCTGCTCTTCCAACTATACCGCTTATAGCTTCTGTGTGAACTGGGTGCACTGCAAAAACTAATGTTGACAGAATTGGTATATCTATATTCTGTCTCTTTTTATAATTCAGACTGTTCAGTAGTGTCTCATATGAAATCCAGAGCAATATACAACAAAGTGTGTGGCAGATTAGGTTTGTTATTTTGAAGTGGTATGGAACCAGCCGTTTTTGACTGAACAAATAATTCAACCTGTAAGAAATAAGTAGGCTTATTAATGGTAGAATTTCACGAAATATAATATGATACTTAGACAAAACAACTTACCTAAATGATAGTGTTGTAAGAGGTCGGTATGATTTATGACTTATATTACTCCTAATACTTGTGCCCCAAAAATCATTGAAAAACGTATCGATTAAAGATTCAGATGTTACGTCCTTGTTTTTAACAATAGCCTCAGAATCGTCAAAGACGAAGTCCCCTTGTAAAGTAAATAAAAATGGTAAACACGATACACAGCTAATTACAAATAGCTTTTTAATCATTTTCCTGTACTCGTCAATTCTTGCTTAAATTGAAATTTGATTAACCACATCCCGTATTGTTTTAAAGGGTAATTTTTGGTACATACCAACTCATAATTTAATTTAAAAAATTCTTTTTTCAGAGAAAGTTTTTAACAAATCCATTATTTTTGAGATATTTACTATTGACTATTCAGAATTCAACGTTAATTTAACGCTTTAAAATTATTCAGGAAATGATTCGTTCTTAAAACAACGTTGCTGCATAAATGTGCAACGTTGGTTGAACATCAACTTGACGTGACAACTGACATTTGTGTCAGTCAAATCAAATTCTAAAATAGCTGCGTTCACAGTTCAGAAATAAGCTAAAGCTGCGTTGTATTTAGTTATACTTCTATATCTCAACATTCATCCTAGCAGGCGCCAGAGATACAGCATCTATCTATCCTACTTGCGATCTCACTATATACACGCATATAAACGCATTATAATATAAACATACTTAGGTACTTATTTTTAATATGTTTTTAATGGCTATCATCTTAGACCATCATTTAAATGGTCAGCTAATTAAAGAGGTTTGGTCAGCTCCAAAATGTTTTTTGTCAGCAAAATCCTAAACATAGATGAAACCTCAATAGTACTCGAGATATCACGTCTAAAAACGTTATTTTTATCACCGACTGACTCACTCCGTAGAGTATCTTATTCTCTGTCTACGGACTCACTCATATAAAACCTAAACCACTTCCAAAAGACATAGGCTGTGATTCAGAGTGCATTTTGAATTCGAACTCGATCTTACAAACGTCAAAAAGCGACGTGATCCCATACCAGAGTGACGTTTGTAAGATTGAGTTCATCTTGAGTTCGGACTTAAAATGCACTCTCAGCCTTAAAGTCGTCACAATTTAAGAGGCCCGTTTTGGCATTTGTCATCGCAACGTATTTAAGGGTGTGAATCAAACAAATCGGTAACTAGAATAATCGATTCGCACGAGAAATCGATTTAAAATTGTATCAGTTTGTGATCGTTTGGATTATTATTATGTTCATTGCTTATATTACAAGTTCTAGATAGAACTTGTATTCAATCAATCAAATCATTTATTATCAAACATCTGTGGCCCATAGATAAATATCTTACATACTAACATATACATATGTATTACAGTAGATATATTTTTGAATACAAAATTGAGTTATTCCAGTTAATGAACCTTAGTATTGACTAACCTTATTTTTTCCACTGAATCGTATATTCCGTTTGTTCAGTAATTTATAGTGCATGTTTTATTGCATTATTGGTATAAATTACTATAATATGAGCGTTATTATTCACAAAAATTAATATATTTTTGATGCACACGCACACTTTAGATGTTTTATATTTTTTCTTCATGAAAATTATTTGAAATGGATATTCTTATGTGCCAGTGATATTTTGTAATGTTGTTATTTATGACCTCAATAGAGGTATAAGCTGTACTTGAAAAAAGCGGTGACTGCTGTTAAATTCTGGCCAATAATAAAATATACTTTACGGTGAAACTATTTGCTTATCTAAATCGCAATATAATTTTTTTATAAGCTGCCGTACCTATTGATAGAATGTTTTATGATTAAACCTTTACATGTGAATCGTTTCTTAAATAAAAAAAAACGGACAAATGCGAGTCGGACTCGTTTTTAAACTCAGTTTTGTGATTCAATTACAAATGTAGTTTTCAGATTTTTTCCCTATACTAGTAGTATAAGACGGTATTACTTGCCAAATTTCATAGTTCTAGGTCAACGGAAAATACCCCATAAATTTTGATTCACTGAGAGTGTCGAAAAATACGTTTTTTGCGGCATATACGGCCGTGTCCTTTTTTACGTAAACTTAGAAGTTTGATTATTCCACAACTTTAAGAGACTGTAGATCTGAGTGCATACTCGTATATGTTTTTAATTTCAACTCGATACCTCTACGCGTTCCCGAGATAAAGGGTCTTGACAGACAGACAGACGGACGGACATCAAAGTGATCCTGTAAGGGCTCCGTTTTTTCCTCTGATACGTCCCTACCTAGTTAGTTGTCCCTATTTCAAGGAGTGACAATTAAAAGGCATACGTACAAAAAAATATATAAATGTATTAGCGGCCACAGGCCACTCAATCGGTAGGGCTAAAAATAGGTCGTTATTATAATCGAAAGCGATCTGGTTCTACTACGCAGCCTATGTACTATCCTGGAATGCGTGATCGGGCAGGAAGAAGCCGCTCAGGTGTTGTCGGGACTTGGAAGTGGATGTTCCGTGCTTGACGGTAGGTCCAGCAAACTGCGGAAGTGAAGCAGGGGAAGCGCGAAGCGAAGTGTTCTTCAACCCCAGACCTTGAACCCCAATTGGGGTGGATCAGAATGCATATAAAACGAACATGAAATGTCCGCATCGGCTGGTCGTATAGCGGACCCGAAACGTTTAGGACGCCACAATTAAATTAATGCACAATGCATTTAAATAAGTGCACCACAGTTACGTACGAGATATTTACATAAATATCTGATGTCGAATAAAGACCGTGGAGATAACGTACGTTCGGTCCCAAGCGCGGGGCAGAGCGAATGTGACGTGCGTGAAGTGAGTCAGTCAACCGAAATTAATGAACGAATGAACAGACAAAAGATGGAGTTCGTTAGCGAGGTACACGCAAGCAATAAATTCATAGTGAATCGCGTACATAACCATATTAATGTTTTAATTATACTAGGCTTTAAACATACAACGTTACACCTCTTGAGGTACGGAACCCTAAAAAACAGGAAACAATGCTGTTTTTATCATATGGTTAATTTAGAAGTTATGAAAGTGGTATATAACGTATTTGGTACAATAATTTGATTATATTTTCTCAAATAAAGAGATAAAAAAACAAATGTTGGTAAACACAGGATTTTAAAAACAATTACCTTTGCTTTCAAGTTCATTCCATATTAAAAAAAAACAACTATCATGTCATTGTGGTTGTTGACATTGACAGCGACCATAAACATGCCAAGTTTTTTTTAATGATCCCTTGGCAATGAACATCGCGTTTGAAATCCTCAGTTGCGACCGCTTACGTTCTTTTAGAATGAGTGAATAAGAAAAAAATTAAAATAGGTATTAAAATCACACAATAAAACAAATTAAAAATCACGCAAGCTTTATTTTTACGCAGACTTTCAATATAAATATTGAAAACAAATGGTTACCTGAAATGAAATGATGTCGATTATTTTATTAATATAAGGTGACTTTCGTTTATACTCGTTTATCCAAATTCATACTGGAGATTCATATTGGTCAGGACCAATACCATATGCTATATACGAAAAAAAAAAAATTGAGCCTCTATAAATGATCAAGAACAACCTCGACTCTATTAGAATAGGAAGTCTAAATTCTAGTTTGAGTATTTCACAAAAAGTGACATTGAACCTTGGCCCTGACCACTAATCGAGTCTCCAGTATGAATTTGGCTTTGTAAACGAAAGTCTCCTTATATTTATCTAATTTATATTTTTATGTGATATTTAGCGGTTAATTGGTTACAACCTTAAAATTAAAAAATAATCGACTTAGAACGTAACAGCTTTTGAGACGTTTCGTGGTGATTAAAATTTGCCTTTTATTTTGGAATTTAAGTTAAAATAATACTTGAAATATTATCTGTCATATTATATAACGTGATAATAAAAATTTACGGTTTTATTTTAATACAATAATGTAATAATTATTTGTTTACGGTTTAGTTTATTTCATTTAAAGTTACATTCTATGGTCGTTTCTAGCTGTCAAAACGGGCCTCTATATTGTGGCAACTATAGAAACTTGAAATTTCAGATAAAGTTAGGTCATTCATTGGGTTTATACAAATGAAAAATTCAGAAAATTGCCTATTTAGGGTGACTTTAATTTATACAGCCAAACTCATACTGGAGGCTTGGTAGGTAAGTAAGTAGGTATGACGGATCGATAACACTTTTTGCTAATTTCGCAAAATAAAATCTTGTCGTCCCATAGTAATTGACTCGGGGCTGGGCTTGCGTTTGTAAGGAACTGTTATTCAAGGGAGGTAAGCGATCAATTGCGCCTGAGATATTTAGGCACACGAGCTAGCGAAGGGAGCTCGCGAGGGTGTATATAGTTCGAGGGTGCAATTGACCACTTACACCCGTGTGTAACACTCTACTTTTCATTACTAATGCGAGGAAATGAAAAAAAAACTTACAAAATTATAACATGATGATTAATGTCGGGATCGGCTTAAGAGCTTATCTTCCAATGAATGACATTGTTCTATTGTTAAGTTCCACCACTAATTAGCAGTGCACAACGAAACGCATAAACAACAAAATATTGTATATTAATAGCAACTTTAACGCCTGAACAAAAAAGCTCAAATTTGAACGGCAACGCATTCCACATAGTACTTTTTGAAAAGTGATACAGCAAGCAAGGTTCAGATGTGATACAGGTTGAAACGATTTAAGATTTTTATATAATTTGATGGAAAAACAGTATTATACTTTAAAAAAGTTTATTTGCCTCTTTGAAACTTTAATTTAACACACATTTGTTGTTTATTAAATAACTATGTTTACTTATACTTATATCATTCCAATAAAACCAATAAGTACCTACAAATACAAAAAAAAGTGTATGGCTGCAAAGTAACATTTAAAATTACATACCTACATTACATTTTTGTACCTCTTATTCCCGCTAAATCAAAGTCCACATACACAGCCGGGGTTGTTATCGAACACACTTTTCACAAAAATCCAAATAGCAGGTAAGCAATCAAAATCCTATAAACGTAGGCCAGGGTCAAATTTATGAAATATCCAGAATAAAACACAGAGAAGTGTACGATATTAAGATCCGAAAGCCATTACTTAATCATCCTGTAACTGACGCACAAAATGGCTGCCGCTTCCAATTTCAAAAATTAAATCTAATATGCGTTGGCGACTTAGCGTTCAAATTTGAGCCTTTTTGGTTAGGTGGTAAAGTTGCTGCTATTAACATAAAATATTTTGTTGTCTTTGTGTTTCATTATGTACGGCACTTTCAGGGCACGGGTCTTATTCGCACTTGACCGGTTTTTCTATCTTGCAATGCAATGCACTCTAATCGACTCTTATATTTTAAGGAGGTAAAATTTGTTTGTTTGTTTAAAAGTAGACTTTCGTTTACATAGCTAAATTCATACTGGAGACTCGGTAAGTGGTCGGACCAAAGTTCACCTTTCTGTGAATACGCTAAACATAAACGATAGTCACTTTATATAGGGAGTAATCCGTGGAACGACTAAACCGATTAAAGAAGTTCTTTCACTGTTTAAATGGTTTGATTCTTTACTTGGACATAGGCTTCAGTTTTTTTCCTAGGGTCGGACAGTTCCCTAGGGACATAGCCATTAGTTATATTCGCGTCGGTAATATCTCGAACTATACTGCATACACACTTACTCAACTATGTGTGTAACGTGTGCGTCACGTATACAATGTATAAATATAAGAGATCAATGTGAATAAAGTTAGAGCTATTACTGACTTCATAATGAGTTTATATTAAACGAACCCTCGACATAGCTCACTATTAAACCGATTTTGAAAATTCTTTCTCCGTTTAATGGTTAGACTCTTCATTTACGAAAAGGCCATGTACAGTTTGTTTTCTGAGGACAGGCAGTTCCCTAGACCATCCGCTCCTGGCTATTAATACGTGGTTAAATACAACTTTACAAAAAGCAACGATATCCCACCAAAAACAAATTTGAAAAAGGGGCGGAGTTCAGTACTAAGGCAGTGGGCAAAACAAGAATTGAGATCAAATTTGGTGCCGAGGCTTATGGAAGCTCCTAAAGTTATAAATTCATAACGTTCTTCACTTGTTTTAAAAGAAAGTTCGTAAGGGCTCTTGTTGCTACTGAATATATCGATAGAACATGGCAAGTTCGGCAAGTTTTGCATGCATGACACACAGTGAGAATTATTAATAAAGTTGTAATAAAGTTCTGTTTGTACATAATTTTGAATTAATTGGGTTATTAATATTCAAGGAGGCCAAAGTAACAATTCTTAGAATGTTTGGCTATTTGTATGCTCCGTTTTAACTCGAGGACTACGCAACTGATATTTATTTGTTATAAAGGAATTATATAAATAAAAATCCCTTAAAGTTATTGAGGTTACGTTTTAAGTCACTTGTATTTCGAGCTTTTCGGGCCTGGCATCTGTCACAATGGAGTATTAGAGAAATTGCAATGATGTAATCTTTATATTTTTTTAACCGTTTAAAATTGTATCTTGATAGTTTTATCAGGTTTTATCCTACTTGCAGAAAAGTGGCTGTGGCAATGATACAGGCAGACAGACAAATGATGCACGAAATGGATCAATATACCTATATAGGTCGATACATAACAGTAGGTTTTGGCATAACCATCTGGATATGTATTACTTATTGTGTATTCAATTGAATTCGTTACCAAAATAAAACGCCTATTAAATGGACCAAACAGACAACATAAACAAAGTGACAGAGGACGAAAATGAGCAAGAACAATATGAATTCAAGTACGGTTTTGTAAACACCCCCTGGGATGATCGCTCGGACAGAAGCAAAATAGGCATTGTTGTCCTCCTAGTCGGCATCTTTGTCGCAATAATGGCCCTTATTATCAACGATTTCGTGATGCATTACAGAGGGTACAACGAAAATAACGAAAAAAAGCTGGGCGACAGTCATAATTGTCGCTTGGTGAAAATGGATCAGTATCCGTTCGTCGCAAGGATTTACGCTATGAATGCTGAGGAGTTGCTGTGCGTTGGAGCTGTAGTTAGTACCACTACAGTGCTAGCGAATGAAGTTTGCGTTAAATCTGGACCGATTCATATTGAACTGGGAAGCTCTAGCGAGTAAGTACTCCATTCACACGTTTGGACGTCGACTGGCTCTTGTTTCGGTAAGGGCAAGATGGCCGCTTTATATCAAATCCATTTTCAGCTTGTTATTTACGGAATCTCATCTCCACTGTCTCCCCGAATTACAGGTATTTATTTTTTCGTGCTGGTATTTACAAATAATTCTTATAATTCCTATAATTGGGCTTAATATTGAGCAATTTGTTATCTATTTTATATCTGCAATGTATTGCTATTCGCTGTTGATTTCTGTACATAATTAAATAAATAAATAATAATCCATGGTAGACATAAATACTATACGAACAAAGAATAATCTTTGACAAAAGCTCCTAAAATGTCACATTTTGAACATAAGTATGAAAGTAATGAAAATTGCGAGTTTGTAGCACCGTGTCTCGTAATACTATAAAGCTCTAAAAACGTTTTCTTTTTCATGCTACCTACCATTACGAACTTGGTTGCTTATGACGTCAAAACTTGACCCTTTACAAGAAAGATCGAAGAATATTTTTATTTGTATTGACGTCAACAATAGATTTTTATAAAAATATAAACAGGCAGAAAATTAAAAATATTGACCTGTCGATTTAAGCCAAAATTTTCCAACATCTTTGGTTTATTAATCAGCGGATGATCACAGGCTTATGTTATGTATATATGTGTAACTATTTATTTAAATTTACTCTGAAATACTCTGAAATTACTCTTAAGGGAAGTTCGTTAAAAACATTACTCTATATTTATGAAATGTGTCTGTGTGAGTACTGTGTTGGTTATTTTATCTATGTGTGTTCGTCTCAACACTCGTTGAGCTACCTGTACCTACTCTCTAGTCCTGATACAAGCCGCAGCAGCATAACCTTCTTGAAATCAAAATAAATCTAAATCTAATACGCTAATATAGAACGGCTATTCCGGCATTATTTTTCACTCGCAATGTCAGTCATTAGATATTTCTTTAAAGCTTGATAAATGCCATGCGAGTGAGTAAACCCACCGAATAACTTAAATAACTATATAATAACCACATAAAATAAAAACTATACGATTTAAGTAATGCTGACTATAAGTATTCCGTAAAAAAAACATTTTTTTAAGAAGGATTTTGTAAGAAAATACATTTTCTTACAAAATCCTTGTTAAAATCACTCGAAATCTGCCTTGGCAATTTTTCCGTACGTGCCGGAATAGCCGTTCTGTACTATCCGTTTCAGATGCTATTAGGATAGGACCTTGTCATACCTGACCTGATGCCTGTGCTGTGTGCATTTAACCCACTCACGCACTTTTGTCAACGTTGCTAATGCACACAGGCAACTCCCCATCAGATGATCTTCGAAAGAAGATATTATAATAATGATAAAGAAAAGCAACAAACTGAAGACTTGGCCATGTGGCCTTCAAGAAATAAAAAACAATTCTTCAGATGGTACTATTTATGAAGACAAGTACACAGAAAAGACAAGGCGGTATGGCTTAGCACCGTAGCCATTCCCTGAAGGGATAAAATAAAACAAAAAAAAAAAATGTGTGCGCAGGCATCAGAGGAGCAATTGTGTAAGCCAATCATATTCGATTGTCATATGGCTATTCGGCTAAGCAAATAAGCCTAAGCCTGTTTGACAATTGAAATCGCACGTTTTTGGTTGTCAACAACGAGCCATAGATACACATATAGGTCGTTGGTTGTCAACAACAAAACATTGACAGCCTAAAATGTACCATTTCAATTGTCAAACGGGCTAATTTGCTTAGCTGAATAGCCATATGACAATCAATTTGAATACGATTGGCTTACACAATTACACCTGAGGTATGACAAGGTCCTATCCTAATAGTATCTGAAACGTTTAGTACGAATCGTTGCAGAACAAAACATTGCTATCACTGTTTTGGGTTTAACTTATTTTAAATATTTTTTGAATAACTTTATTACGAAAAGCTACGAAACTACACTAATAAACAGGGTGACTTTCAAACAAACCCCGATAATTTTAGACGTTATTAAGAAACGTTAGTAGAATACATTTTAAATGTAAAAACAATGAAAATTAAAAGTCAAAATATTATTAAAAATGTTACAAGGAAATAAAATTTATGGTTATCCTAGCCATTCCCATACGCAAAAAAATAACGAAAAATAGTCCAAATTAGTGGGATCAATAATAAAAATAACTTCGCGCGATCTAATTATCTTATCTCTTCGGGTGATCATGATTTCTTTGGATTTTACGAAAATCTTCAAAGGGCTATACCAATAAAATAAATAATTATAAATATGATTTTGAATGGTTTTAATAAAACCAGTTTGTATTCTTCTACAAAATACTAAATTAACGGGGTAAGATTAAAAGTCAACCTGTATAAGGTAAGTAGTAAAAAAGTCGTGTCTGTTAATATTAGTCTGTTATTAATATTTAATATTTCCTTCGTTCCTATTTGCCCCATTGTTTGCGAAATTCTGGAAAAGAACTTTGAATCTAAACTGGACCTGTAAATAATCGACCGAATATTTTATTATGACTGAGGCCAAAACTTAATTTTTTGGAATTTTTGTTTGTCTGTCTGTCTGTATGTACTGTTTTAACTCAAGAATCAAACGGAATTGGATGCGGTTTTCCATATTATTATCATTGTAGTTACCTTGGTCAACATAGGCTATAAGGAGTGTTGATAAAATAACTGTCAAGCCGAAAACTGACCATGACAATCCAAATAAAAAATACATTGATTCAAAGACGAGCGAAGCCGCGGGAAAAGCTAGTAATTAATTAATAATTTAAAATCAAAAACTTTGCGTATTTTAGAGGCTTTACTCCCGCAGGTTCGAAGTAAAATTATGAATGTGGTTTAATTTTTTTATATTGTTTAATTTTTATTTTTTTATATACATTAATAACACATTTTTAATAACACATTTTTCTAACGTAAAATCCTTTTTTGCAGTCCCCGATGCCAAAAACGTTTCGAGATCTATGCATTAAATATCATACCTCATGACGGCGTAGCGTCCCACAATTTAGTTTTGCTAAGAGCAACCGAAAAACTCAATGACTGCTCGGAAGTCATTCCTATCGGCAAGTCTTTGAGGACCGGATCCGAAGCCACTGTCATTGGCAGGTCTTCTCTTGACAAAAAGTCTATATCGCGAAGAATAGTGAATGTGGTTGGGACAGGGACCTGTAGATCTGAGGTGATGAGGACTCAGAGTTTAAATCAGAAGAGTACTATTTGTGTCAAGGACTACTCCCAATGCCCTGCCTTAGCCAGCGATCTACTGGTGCAGGATGAACATTTATATGGTCTGGCGTCGACCAGTTCACATCGTGAAGACCAGAAAATGGTTTTGTTTGCCAATTTAGAGATGGTTCGTAGAGCCCTCAAGGAACTTGAACCTGAAATATTACACTAAATGGAAATAATACATTTAAATTATTAGTACTGCGCACTTTTATTTTTAATACCGTACATCACACAAATATATGTAATAGTAAGTACGGACATTACCTACAGCCAGTTCATATTCTTACTGCGACATAGTAGGAATCGTTTAAAAATAGGAAGCTTGAACTGCGGTAGCTATAGCTGGCATAGATGACACGAATAGAGAAATGAGAAGAGAAGACACGCAGGACGAAGCGTTACTTCGACGAGACAAAACTTCTCTACTATTTTCATCCATGTTAGCTATTCAGGCAAATATACATTCATATCTAATACTAAACAAGATTAAACGGGTAAAAATAATGTTTTATTTTCAACAGGAGTCACATACATAGAAGTAAGCTACTTGTAAAGTTTGCTGTATTTGCGATTCATTGTAAATAAATTGTTTTGATAAATGTTTTCAGAGCTGTACACTTCATGGGTAGACGAAAACCAATTGAGTTTCTTCATTACAAATACAATTTTTTTAAAGGGTTTTTACATCCGATAACTCAGGGAATCTCTGCCCTGCACCATTCTGAGTGGTCGATGTAGGTACAGCATGTGGACTTTGTAGGATGTTATGTAGTAGAAGGTTCAATACTGGATCCTTGGGTGCAGGAGCATTTTCCCCTCCGTCTTGGGTACATAGAGTTCATACTCATAGAATTTTGGCCACCAGAATGCACTACTACTGCTACCAGCACAGCTAATCCCAGAAACGCTATCACTTCCTTGTTCAAAAGTAGCAAAGGGCTTTTAAAGAATATTGAGCCATCAAGGACAGGCATAATGTAGATCTCGGTAGCATAGATTATGAACAGTTGAGTTTAAAAGGTATTAAAGGTTTATCTGAAAGAGAAAAAAACTGGTCAAGTGCGTTTAGGACTCGAGCCCTGAGGGTTTCATACACACCGTTTAAAACAGAAACTTATTCCACGAGCAGTTACGAACGACCAACTCAACTCGACACTTAGGATCTATTGAACTCTATGTATCCGAAGGGTCTCATTAAGGTTCGGTCTGTATTTCTTATTGAATGATTCAATATTGGTAATTAATATTCAACTGGAAATATCCTATAGGTTTTCATGTTGGATCAATTTGTATGAAATTGACTAAGTAAGCGTTGAGTTGTTAAGCCTGATAACATCACAGCACTCAATCTGTAGGATTTATTACGGGGCCTGAGAAAAAGTGTCTTGACAGACGGACAGACAGACGGGCAAAAAAGGGTGTTCATATACAGGTTCCGTTTTTTCATTTTGAGGTACGGAAACTTTGGGGTGACCGGAGGCATGTCATATTTGATTATTTAATTTATATTTATGTTATTTAGGTGCAGAGTAGCCGGTAACCAGGGAACACAAAATTGATGCTAATTGAAATAGCCCTATTGCGTTTCGGAATTCTGCGTATACCTACTGTGAAACTGACAATCCATCAACAATTGAAATTTAAATAACGTATATATATCTATTAAACGCAGCTTCTAACAATTTTAGTTAGGTAACCAGGGACTAGAACTCGTTGTAGGTAGCTAAATAACAATTTACTCAAGGTAAAGTAAGTAATGTATTCTAAGTGTTTTTGCAACAATGACCTTAAAATATCTGGTCTGAATATTAAAAGTTAATATGTTCTAGAATGCGATGTCACTTTGCGTCGATCAGATGGCGTGTTCTTATGAGACTATTTACATGGTGGTGCGTCCAATTTAACGGACTCGGTGGTCGGCAGTGGGCCGAAAATTGTAATAACCCATTAAGAGCTCGTCATCCACGCGACTGCCTGTTGATGTACAGGGTCAGCAGATTGACAACGGACACTCAGTTTATTAATCCGTACTAAGGGTACTTTGATAATAAAAAATCAATGCAAGACAATTAAGACATTATGGTGCACAATTATACAACATTCGTATGAGGACCTATTATTCATCTGCATATTTCATAGTATATTGTAGTGAATATAAAAACACACTGTATAATTGCAGCAGCTGTGAACAGACCCAGCTACACGTCATTAATAAATGTTTATTCTAAATTAATAAAAAATTGCGCTTACGTACGACGCATTGTATCAATACGAGTTATGAAAAGTGCAACCCTTTTCCCTGTTGACGTCATGGGCGTGTCTTGTTAGAGAAAGCTCAGTGATTTTCCACTGTGCCGGCCCTGGATGCCTCCCATATGGCATATACACCAAAACTGACTTTCCACAATTAAAATGGAAATTTGTCGCTAGACTCATCAACTCGTGGCGCCATCACACATAACTTGTCTAGTCTACGTTTTTTGTTTACGAAATTGTGTCAGAGATTTATTCGTTTTTATAAAAAAACGGTAGGAATTTTTCTACGCAAACAACTTGTCAGATATTATGCAAACTAGGACTTAGATATTGTTTTTGAGCGATCACGCTTTGATGCTAGTGCCTAAGCGATGTTTGGTACTCCAAATATTATTAGAGCGCAATATATCATTACACGTATTTCTATTCTTCCAAAATATCTTCTACCCAAAAAGTTATGTCCGCTTATTGTTACCTAAATCTACTAAACTTTGTGTTGTTCTTTTACATTGTTTTTCTTTTGTTGCACAATAAAGGGTAAGTTTAACATAATATAATATTATAACATGTTAGAATGCATTCCAAATACTGTAAATCATAATCTTCTATTATAGTATTATAATTTTCGTTTAATTTTCGTTTAATTTTTTAATTTTTATTGTACTCTCTTAATATTCAAAATAAAACTTATTATTTAAGATTATTGAGAATATAAAAATCATTTGTCGTTTAAGTTTTTGCTTCCCTTTTGTTTTATTCCTTGTTTAGATGAAAACTGATACAAAATATGGTGCAATGTGTTAAGGCGAACAGATATTCGAACTAAAATATTAGATTTGTCTATGAAGGCCTATTCGTCCTGTACAGGTGGTTGAAATGGATAAAAAATATATGTGATAATCGTAGGTATAATATAGTCAGAAATTAACTCTCATTTAAATTTTTTTTTAGTTTTGTATTTATTCGTATGCATGCGCTCTAAAACTACGCCGTAGCAGAACTACGTCGTAGTAGGTCTACGTAGACTCGCAGTAGCTCTACGCCAGCTATGTCAGAAGCGAAGGTACTCGTATGTGATCGGGAACATGTATTTTCCTGTTATTGTTTGTAAAAGCATCATATTATCGTCATTTGATATCCTAACTGGTCGAACTTCCTTAATTTTTGTTTTTCTGTGAGGTATACCGGTGTAATATAATAATATTAACACGATTTTGCTACGACGTAGCAAGTGCTACGACCAGTGAACGATTCGTTCCCTGGTTACAACCTCATAGTTTACCCGCTTTTTAAACCTGCTGCGCATTCCGAATGCAAACGCGTCAGATAGTCGTTCATAAACTCACACTGGATTGGGTTTCCTACCCGGGTTGCAACACTAACTCGTTCAAAAATCAACTCAAGTCGCAACACCGACCGTTCAAAGCTGGCAATTTCGCTACAACAGTGTTGAATTTTTCAACATCAACTCTCAGCAGGATTTGCAAGGTTCGTATAGGCACGTCAAAATACAGATAACAACAATACTAAATCTATTGTAAATACTCGTACGAATGTCAAATGACGTTTGGAGTTGCTACACGGCTAAACCCGTTCAAAAACTCAGCGTTGCAACCCGAGTGTTCCTACCCAGCCTAGGGTTCTTGTATGAACGCACCTCAGGAGCAACCAATAGTACGTATTATACACCGATTGGGGAAACGCAACGTTAGCTCAAACAACAACATAAGCAACATAAGCTCTCAAACTACAGACAAACTGTTCGCTGCAAGCTGAGTAAAACCCACGAGTAGAATGGTCTAATTTTCATCATCAACTATAAAACTTTTACTTGCCAAGTAGGTACTTGCTTTTTCATGAATATGTGCTCTTGCATTTTTAATGCTTTTTAGTCTATTACATTATATATTTTTCGTTTTCCTTTAGTTTTTTCACGAATTTATTACCGAGTTTATTAATTTTAAAAGCTTGTCTAGATGACTTTGAACGATGCTAACAAAAAGGATGCAAAGCAAAGAGAGTCTGCAAAAAGTATAAATTGACCTGTCATTTTAATCCATGACGGAGCTAATTTTAATGCCAGCTGTTAACAGTTAAGGGATTGTTAAGATTAAACTCATAGTTAAGACGAAATTTTAAATCTTCTTTACTCAACTCGGAGGTACAATAAATTGTGAGATTAACATAATCCAGAAAAGGGCCGGTCCAAATAATATTTCTCAACGATCACCAAATTCTCTTGGAATTTCCTTTGAAATCTTCCTTTAGTATAAAGTGCTTTAATGTTGGCTTTTCGGCGTATAATTTGGGGCGTAGGTAGATTGGGTTATAAATGCTTTGTGAGCTTAGCTGTGGTTAGTTAGGTTACTGAGATAAGGTTCTAATTCTTATCGTCTCTGTAAACTCTGGGCGTATTCGTCTAATCATGTCAGGTAGCTGAGGGGCGGCTAGATCTAAACTGATTTTAATGCTGGTACACAAAAGTGTTGCTACATTTTTACGGTTCCGTAAGCATTATGGATTACAGCCAGACTAATAAGCGTCATAAAAATGGGTATATTATTCACTCTAAGCCTGTGTGTCCTAAGGTTTGTTTACATTTGAACGAGTTTACTAGCGAGTTAACTGGCGTGCCTAGCAAGTTTAGCTACTGGCCCCGTTTGGACAGCGAAAAACGCGAAATAGAATCGTTTTCTAATTTTTTGACGGTTAAGTATGGAGAACCTCCTCCCGCGCACCTGCCGCAGTCTTGCCGTGCATCAAACAGACGAGTTTAGGTTTAGTCATAGTTTAAGTAACTAATAATATTCTATCTCCATACAAGCGGGCTGAAACGAACCACCGCCAAAACATGGTTCAACTCGGTTTACGACAGTCGCGGCCGCACCCAAAGATTACAATATAATACTGGAAATAGATAGCTCTCTCCGACCGAATTTGTGTTTACAGAAATATATATTGAAAGTGACGCCATCTGGTAGCCATGGTGTGTAACTAACATTTTCAACTACATACCTATAACCAGCTAGGTACCGACTACCGCTACGCCTGTAGCACAGTTGCTATAAATAAAATGGATTTTTAGAATATATTATTAATGAGAACTCAATTATTACTCAGAACCGCTATATTTTTAATAAAATTATAAAACCCCCATATAAGTCAAATAATTTTTTTACAATTTCACAATTTGCACCTACTGAGTGTAGCGACATCATATTGTTATTTCATAGTCTTGTAGGATGCCACAAATCCTGCAGGGGTCGTATTTATGTTGCCGTAGCCGTGAGCATGAATGATGTTCTCTAAGAAGTCCTGATGGAAGTTTCGCACACACATGTACATGTATTTGCTGATATTCTGAAAACCGTTTATGGTTTTTACCCAGCTTTATTTTCAAATTTTATTGATTGCAAGACAGGAAGACTTTCCCACTATAGCTTATGATGAGGCGATGTAGGTTTTACAGCAGCTCTATATATTTTCCCGTTTTCAGTTTTACTAAAACTCCCATCTCAACACATCAGCAGTTTCTGTGATTTCTTTCAGCAGTATTCCTTTCTCTGAAATTTAAGAAAAAAACAATTAATAAAATCTAAACAGCTAAACAGACCGACGACGATCTGAAGGATGTGGGTGGCGGCTCGATGAGGAGGATGGAGACCGCTATGAGTCGCGAAACTTGGGAAAGGCCTATTTACAGTAGTATGGATGGAGCTAAACAGAAAATCCAAAATTATTATCATTATAATTGTATCTAACCTGTCATGTAGCCCATTGTTACAGCGAAGTTACTAGCTGAAAACTTATCTAGCATTTGTTACCCTCATTTTGGCATCGCGTTATGCACAGTCAAATATTTTCTACCATTTGAACAAAAGTTTTAACTTTGGCATTCCAAATTAAAAAGATAACCTTGGTTACAGCATATGTAAACTAGATGGAGTTAGTGTCTATGTGAACAATATACTTGCTCTAAGAGAACAGGGGGGTAATTCCGGAGAATCAATCGAATCGAGATTTCTAGAACTCGATCTAAAAACTTATGGAGTTCGACTGATAAAATGGGGTTTTACGATCGAGAAGGGTAATTAGACAGACTCAGAATATTCTCAGTCTATCGAATTAGCTTTCTCGATCGTGAAAACCCATTTTATCAGTCGAACTCCATAAGTTTTTAGATCGAGTTCTAGAAATCTCGATTCGATTGATTCTCCGGAATTACCCCCCAGGGCATGGTCGCACCGCAGTTACGTACGCACATTGTCTCTGTGACGTTCCCGCGGATTTTCGTAAATTATGGCATGAAATTACACAGTATGTTGTGCATTGTATGGTTGCTTAAACACAACTTTTATAATTCATTTCATTTTCATTTTCATTATATTATAATAATATTATAGCATTATCAAATACGTAAACAGTCAGTTGGCAGCCCTAGGGCGTGTTTAGGCGCCGAGCCGCCGTAGGTAGTGATTTCAAGGACACCGCCTAGTTGAACTACTGTTCTTACCTATACTGTGGTTTAGTACAGTTCATTTGATGTCAAAACATTGTTTTTGAGGATTTGAGGTTATCTTTTGTGGATATTTAAGATGAAGTGGTCGGAATCCACTCATTTGTTAATACTCATACTCTGCTGCGAGCACAGATACTATTTCCCTTATGATTTCACGAAGTTTATTACGAATTTCTTCTTCAATGTTTCACAGGCATAGTGACAGTATAATCAACTGACAACCATAACTTGACAGCAAATGTAACTAAGTAAATCTATCCAGCGATTGTTTGGACAATAAGTATATTACTACTTGATCAAAGAACGAGTTAACCTGCTTTCTGTCCTCTGTCCTTAACTCGTCCAAATGTAAACAAGCCCTTAAGGAAATGTCTGCATATGTTTTATAAAATATCGTCGTCGTCATGTGTCATGTTTATTCGTAGGCAAAGATCTACACTACCTACTTGGTAAGGTTTATTTTTATGAGTTTGACTATGGAATAACTTTATTCGTGCGCGTTATAAATTTGATTTGATTTTTGAGAATATTTTAATGAACACAAACCTTTAAAGTCATGCTTCGGTAACAATGCAATGCATTCTGACGAAAATAGATGGGCAAATTGAGGTGGAATTTCGTAATATTTTCAATGAAATAATATTATAAATAATTTATTTATTTATTTTCAAGCACAAGTTGCAGATCGTTGTACCATTTGATTAGTCTTGCTAAGAAGAAGGGCAAGATCATGTCTTTTTTTTCCATCATCATCATTATATATTTAGTAAAGAGATGGAAAGTACAGGACAGCATTATCACGAGCCTGTCAAGCTTTCGCCGTACAGGAAGTACGGGATCTGCGACTTATGCTTAAAAATAAAATAAATAAATTATTTATAATGTTATTTCATTGATCTATTGTATCTAGGTTAGGTACTCAGCGCACTTTGTTGCTCAAATCATCCCCCTTCACGTGGGTGTAAAATCGTGAAATATGAAATAAGAAACTCACGATAGGCTTGCAACGAAAAATCAAAAATAGGTGCGACGACGAGAGAAGCAAGGAGGAGCGCATGTTAGGTTATGCTTTGTAATCAAAGCTTCGGAAGCCCAGCGAAGCGGAGCGGAGCAAGGCGACTCCTTCAGTTTTTACAGATTTCATGATATTGGCGCATATAACCACGACATAGGTACATAAACACAATGTTTGTGGATATACATCGTCACGACACTAGTTCCAAAGGGAGGGTCAGACGTGTGTCCGAGTAGCAGTGGCGTGCGTCTTCCCATTGTATTCGACTTCACCTTCCTTTGTATGAATACAAGCTTATCCGTGAAGCCATCACATTCAATTATGCGCTCTAATGATAAGACATTAGAAAACATCCGGACGCCACGGATATGTTTGTCATTCTGATACAAAAATAATTATGTAGGTAACTCTGTATTTTTTAAAATGAACACAAATTTGTAAAGATACAACAAGTCTTGCAACAATGTTCACACATGTCAGTCGTCTCATGTACATTTAATACGACTTTAACTCTAATTATCTACTTTCATTTCATGTTTGTATTTGTGTGCTAGACTTAAATAACACCGCACACAAACCTCTAAGGGTTTAAGCGGTGTATACTATTGTAATATTTGTACAACTATCAGTGTGTGAAATAAATAAATAAAAATAAAATATAGGCAAATACGCAATGCCTACCCTGGGCTTGACTTAGCTAACTAGACCACTATCTTTTTAAATACAGGAAGGTACACACAACTATTTCAATATTATAATCACGGATTCTTCTCCAGTTCTTTGAAATACCTACCTGCCTGCTCCGCAACGCTCGCTACCGTGGCAACACGTATAACTTAAATTCGATGCCAATTTTCTATGTGTGCATATGTAACTATACTCCGATGACGTCAGCGGCTCGCGCCAAGCACGCACACATTCTCATTAAAACACGCAACGCCTGTTCGAAGCAACCACGTCGAGTTGGACAGTTTGGAATTTTTACCTATCTTATTTTTCGTATGCAAAATGAAACATAATATTATATCGGATAAATTACAAATTTACAGTTTTGTGGCTACCCTACTTAAAATTAAAAGTCCTATGCACGCCACTGCCGAGTAAATGTGTGGAGTGCAAGCCATAGTTCACACTGTCACCCAAATTACACTGACCATTGTTACCTAGGATGATGGGTAGTGAGCCACTTTAACGAGCCTTCCGAAGTATGCAGTCAGAACACAAATGTGCCTCAACGGGATTCGACCCTGCGGACTCTGGATTAGTGTTCGAGGCGTTCGACCCACTAGACCACAGAGGCAGTCCACATGCATGCATATACATTAAGGTGTCTTTTGTTTATAAAGCCAAATTTACACTAAAGACTCCGTTAAGTGTTAAGGACCAAGGTTCAATGACCCTGTTTGCGAAATAAGAAAAATATTTTTTGTGCCTCTATACATGTTCAAGAACAACCTCGACCCAATTAGCATAGGAAGTCAAAATTTTATTTTGCGTATTTCACAGAAAGGGTAATTGAACGTTGGTCCTGACTATACTTTCCGAATCTCTAGTTTGAATTTGGCTGTATGGAATCTTTAGAGTTCCGCTACTGTCCACTAAGGGCGGTTATCAGATTCCAAACGAAATCTAACGCAAACGCAACTATAAGGTTCAAGCCACACAGAAGCGGCGCGGCGCGCATCGAACGCGCGGGCGTCATTCAAATTTCGTACAAAACGCATGGAAATAAAGTCGCAATTTGAACACACCGAATGGTATGTTTCAAGCGGTGTCGGACGTGGAACGGGCGTCCGTACCAGACCTCAAGTTGCGACTTTATTTCCAATGCGTTTTGTACGAAATTTGAATGACGCCCTATGCGCCTATGCTCTATGCGCGCCGCGCCGTTTCTGTGTGGCTTGCACCTAACGTAGCCGTGATGTTTTATACAAACAAACGCAAGGACAGCTCCTAATAAAAACTATGGAAAGTCAAAATGTTATTACTAAAATCGTTTTTTGTTATACTGGTCACTTACCAAGCCTACAGTATGAATTAGGCTGCATAAATTAATGTCACCTTATACATATATTGTTCTCTACATATTCACCTTGCATCGCTTCATGCAGCTGATGTATGAAATTTTACCTTAAACTCGGTATACAATGTCGTCAAAATCGACACCACCACAGCAGTAAGTGAATTTATCTATGAAGATAAATTAACTAGCAGGTGACGGGCATGCACATAATAGATCAGCTTTTTACAAAGATATGGAATTTTCCGTTAATCTTCGTCATCTCAAATATCTGGACATAAAGAAAGATCAGTTTGGAGATGAGTTTAATATTGATGAGCTAGATGGCGCGCCTTAATAAAATTATTAATTGCTCTCTTGTTTGCCTCGTAAAGGTTCAAGGGGACATGAAATTTTTAGGACATAAATTGCTTTACCGTTGCTAGGTAGCTAGGTTTGGAAATCTCATTACTGGCTATTCGCTGACACTCTTGAATTTGAAATGCTTTTATTATATAAGGTGTTATTTTATTTATGCAGCCATACTGAAGACTCGGTAAGTGCTCAGTATCAAGATTATTTTGTGAAATTCGTAAATTAAAGCTTAGCCCCGAGTCAATCACCATGGGACGTCAACATTTTATTTTGCGAAATTAGCAAACAGTGTTATCGATCCGTGATACTGATCGTGATCACTTACCAAGTCTCCAGTATGAATTGGGCTCATCAGACTCTCCATAAAACGTTGGGTTCATGTAGTTGATGATGGGTGTAATTAAATGAGAAAGATCATGTATCGTCTAAACACTATCAGTGCTATAAGTGCTACGAGGCTACGAAATGCTACGATAATGCGTAGAAGCAGTCTGCTTAGAAAAACGATTCACAGCATAAATGAACGCTTCTATCTAGTGGTTCGAGTACCATACTACTAACCCGGATGGTCGCGGGTTCAAATTCCGTGGTACTCGAGAACGGCCGGGTGTTCAAAACAAAGTTCAGCTTCTCCAGCCAACTCGAGCGATGCCAGACATTTATTATTTGTGTCCGAACTACGACGATAGAGCGCTTTACCATCAAACCACGCTGGGACGTGGACGCTGGACTGTGACTCTCATTCAATAGTCCACACTCGGAATTACGTTTGACACCCCTCAGGGATTTATGTCAGCGCAATGTATTTTTAATAAACATGAAATTAATCAACTGTTTGCTGACTCACATCACGGAATAATAAATCCCATTAAAAAACATAAAATGTACAAAAATATCAAGGCCAACACAATACTTCCACAATAAAAAGTTATGAGATCTTATGTGAAGTCAAAGTTAGTTATTTTTGATTGAAGAGTTACTCCAAGACTTTCTTTATGTAAAACCGACATCCGCCTTTACAATTATTTAGAAACTCTGTCTAAATACATGAAATATTGCAGCCCAACGAATTGCACTAGCTTACATTTTTGTGCTGAAATGTTTTGCGTTGCAAAAACTCCACAAGAACATATCTATTACTAAAGTTATTTTTTATTCTTCAAATTACTTTTACTAAAAACCTGTGCAGATTTATAAAATCTATATATATAAAATTTGAAGTCCTGACTAACCGATATATCGCACAGCCTAAGCCGCTCTGGTATTAGAGGCATGAAATTTGGAGGGCGTTTTCTTCGTGAAGAGTAAGTATCCGTTAAGAAAGGGTTTTACGAAATTCTACCCCTAAGAGAGTGAAATGGGGGGTTGAATTTTCTGTGAAACTTTTTATTCTCTGGGTCGATTAACTCAAAAATTGGTACACACACTCTTCAATTAAAATGAATAGGGCTTCAAAAATCCTACACGGCATGGTAGACAGGCGTTTGTCACGCAGGGTGCCGTAAGGCGAGCGGGGGACCGTGCAAACCGCGCCCGGCGTAGGAGTATTTACCTATTAGTAAGGATGTTGATGGTTGTGATTGTCGGCACTTGGTGGAACTTATTATACATCTTGTTAAATAAGACACTTGTACTTGTCCGCAGGGTGCAGTAAGGCGAGCGGGGGACCGTGCAAACCGCGCCCGGCGTAGGAGTATTTACCTATTAGTAAGGATGTTGATGGTTGTGATTGTCGGCACTTGGTGGAACTTATTATACATCTTGTTAAATAAGACACTTGTACTTGTCCGCAGGGTGCAGTAAGGCGAGCGGGGGACCGTGCAAACCGCGCCCGGCGTAGGAGTATTTACCTATTAGTAAGGATGTTGATGGTTGTGATTGTCGGCACTTGGTGGAACTTATTATACATCTTGTTAAATAAGACACTTGTACTTGTCCGCAGGGTGCAGTAAGGCGAGCGGGGGACCGTGCAAACCGCGCCCGGCGTAGGAGTATTTACCTATTAGTAAGGATGTTGATGGTTGTGATTGTCGGCACTTGGTGGAACTTATTATACATCTTGTTAAATAAGACACTTGTACTTGTCCGCAGGGTGCAGTAAGGCGAGCGGGGGACCGTGCAAACCGCGCCCGGCGTATGAGTATTTACCTATTAGTAAGGATGTTGATGGTTGTGATTGTCGGCACTTGGTGGAACTTATTATACATCTTGTTAAATAAGACACTTGTACTTGTCCGCAGGGTGCAGTAAGGCGAGCGGGGGACCGTGCAAACCGCGCCCGGCGTAGGAGTATTTACCTATTAGTAAGGATGTTGATGGTTGTGATTGTCGGCACTTGGTGGAACTTATTATACATCTTGTTAAATAAGACACTTGTACTTGTCCGCAGGGTGCAGTAAGGCGAGCGGGGGACCGTGCAAACCGCGCCCGGCGTAGGAGTATTTACCTATTAGTAAGGATGTTGATGGTTGTGATTGTCGGCACTTGGTGGAACTTATTATACATCTTGTTAAATAAGACACTTGTACTTGTCCGCAGGGTGCAGTAAGGCGAGCGGGGGACCGTGCAAACCGCGCCCGGCGTAGGAGTATTTACCTATTAGTAAGGATGTTGATGGTTGTGATTGTCGGCACTTGGTGGAACTTATTATACATCTTGTTAAATAAGACACTTGTACTTGTCCGCAGGGTGCAGTAAGGCGAGCGGGGGACCGTGCAAACCGCGCCCGGCGTAGGAGTATTTACCTATTAGTAAGGATGTTGATGGTTGTGATTGTCGGCACTTGGTGGAACTTATTATACATCTTGTTAAATAAGACACTTGTACTTGTCCGCAGGGTGCAGTAAGGCGAGCGGGGGACCGTGCAAACCGCGCCCGGCGTAGGAGTATTTACCTATTAGTAAGGATGTTGATGGTTGTGATTGTCGGCACTTGGTGGAACTTATTATACATCTTGTTAAATAAGACACTTGTACTTGTCCGCAGGGTGCAGTAAGGCGAGCGGGGGACCGTGCAAACCGCGCCCGGCGTAGGAGTATTTACCTATTAGTAAGGATGTTGATGGTTGTGATTGTCGGCACTTGGTGGAACTTATTATACATCTTGTTAAATAAGACACTTGTACTTGTCCGCAGGGTGCAGTAAGGCGAGCGGGGGACCGTGCAAACCGCGCCCGGCGTAGGAGTATTTACCTATTAGTAAGGATGTTGATGGTTGTGATTGTCGGCACTTGGTGGAACTTATTATACATCTTGTTAAATAAGACACTTGTACTTGTCCGCAGGGTGCAGTAAGGCGAGCGGGGGACCGTGCAAACCGCGCCCGGCGTAGGAGTATTTACCTATTAGTAAGGATGTTGATGGTTGTGATTGTCGGCACTTGGTGGAACTTATTATACATCTTGTTAAATAAGACACTTGTACTTGTCGCTTATAAGCTTATATGCGAAACCGGTCGGGTGTATTAAGTGAAATTATAATCCTGTGGACAAGTACAAGTGTCTTATTTAACAAGATATTAGTAAGGAGGTAGGATTTTTCTGAGGTAGAGTGTATCTGTATAATGTACCTGATATTAATATGAACTAATATTTGCAAGTTATAAGTAAGTACATGTACAAAAACGCGTTTGTTTCTCTATTAAATAAAATTAAATACAATAATAGTAATAATAATAATTTGTCCGCAAACGGGTTAATACCAACCAGCCTCGAAAACAACCTAAGGCGGTTGGGGTTCCGCGGCAGTTCGCTTCCAGCGCGGATGCAAAAGGCGGTACTGCTTGATACTGCCCGCATCGTTCGCCGGTTTCTTTCCCCGGGGCTCTGAACCCCGGTCGACTGTGCCTCTGCCAGGGATATACCGTCCCTGTCTCTTTAAATTCTTTTGGCCAAGAGAGAGAGACGAGATCAAAAATTACCACAATAATAATAAAATTCTTTATTGCACATTCAGATAGATAGTACAGAGACGAACTTAATACTAATTAGCATAATCTTCCAGTTAACCTTGGGTGTTGAGGATAATTTAGGGTAGTGCCAAGAATATGATTATAATTAGGAGAAAGCACTCCAAATATAAAACGGGGAAGGGGGATTTATACAAAATACAATAGGAGCAGTCTAGTGGTTCTAGCACCTGAAGGAAAAACAAAAAATTTTGTAGACGTAGTAGGTTAAATCCCAGAGATTAGCTTAGTTTTATAGAGAGCTTCCTCCTTATTGCTTTGCTAAGGATATTGTAAGTTTGATTGTCTACCTATATTCAATAGAGGGGGAGTGAGAGCGATTATAATGTTTGTTTCTAAAAAAAAGATGTGTAATTTTTTCCTGTGAGCCACGCGGGCGAAGCCGCGGGCAGAAGCTATACTTAAGGCGCTACCTCACTAAAATCGGCACTTTTTGAAGTTATTTACCTGATTTTCAGAAGGAGCCCCTAATTTGATAAATTAGTATATAAATATGGGTACCTTTTTCTAGTTTTCTTGAATACAGAAACGCGATTGCAGAACTTTCGCTCGATAGAAATAATTATTGAAATGAGGTCTTCTTCTACACTTTTCATAGTATGCGAAATAGGAATGACACATAGACCTGGACGATATTTTATTAGATAGATTTTAACTATATCTAAATTTTGTGAATGTGAAATTTTGATAACTATTTTAGTTAATTTTATATTAATTTAAAACCGACATTTTGCATTTTTTTCCGGAATCCGTCCCTCTCGCACTGCGGGTTGTTCCGCATGGAGTAACAGTGACCGTTGAAAAATTCACATATAACCTTAAAATTGATTACTATGGAGCGGGCTATGCTTGGGGTATCTCTGATGGATAGAATCCTAAATGAGGAGATCCGACGGAGATCGAAAGTAACCGACATAGCCTGCAGAATCAGTAAGTTGAAGTGGCATTGGGCAGGCCATATTTGTCGCCGACATGATGGCCGTTGGGACCAAAAGGCTTTAGAATGGGGACCACGCACAGCAAAGCGTAGTGTAGGCCGACCTCATGCCCGCTGGACCGACGACCTGAAGGACGTTGTGGGTGATGATGAGGAGGACGGAGGACCGACATGAGTGGCAAAATTTGGGAAAGGCTGTCCAGCAGTGGACGAACACGGGCTGATGGATGGATGATGGATAGATTACAAACTTATTTCTTGCAGCCTTCATCCGAAGCTCGTTAAACTGACCCTGAGGACTTTAATGACCACTTGTTGATGAGTGCTATTCAGGACGTAGGTTTAAGAATGGAACGTAAGTATGTGTCAATGAAATTAAAACCCCATGTTTTTAGGAGCCAAACTCACTACTAAGCATCACTACAAACTTATTACAAGTCTTCTGTTCGTCCGTCTATCACAGGGGTCTAAAGCTTTAACCGTAATAGGTAGACAGTTGAAGCTTTCACAGAATACGTGTAAATATAGTCATTACCACGACAAATAATAAGAATGATTAAAACTGAAAAAGACCCAGGGACGGTCCTTTAACGATAAACCTCTAAAAAATAGCATGTTTTTTAACGTCATTTGTTTTGGCTCTATCTTAAAGACGGTATAATTACATACAAGTTTCAAATTTGGTTACATTGTTGTAAACAGCCCAAGTAAAACAACATATACTTAATAAAATTAGAGTACCGTACTCAGAGGGTTTGGCAGGCGTTACCATTTTTGCAACTTGTTTTTTGTCACCTTTGATATGTATGTTTATAGTTTTCCGTAACAGTATTGTTTGATGGTATGGAACCCTTTGACTCGCACTTGGCCAAATTTTATTTTAGGAAACTTGTTTAGTTTATGCTCGGTATAACATCACTGTATCAGGCACTTTAACAGCAAACAGGTCAGTTTTCCTGACCTCTGCAAAACTCTATAACTGATTCGATGGCCCTTCCGAAAGTCGGCATGCTCCTGTAATAGTCTGGTGAAAATACCTAATGGTTTCGTAAATTTTTAACGAAATTAGCAATATTTGATGTTCAAGAGTGCCGTACCTTCGTTGGAAGCCGACTGAGGGTCTGGGCAGCTAGCCACGTAGCCGTTTGAAACATTGGTAATACAGAATTATTAGGGCCGATAGTAAATTCACAAGGGGACATTTATTTATGTAGCTAAATTCATACTGAAGACTCGGTAAGTGCTCAGTAACAAGGTTCGATGACCCTTTTCGTAAAAAATTTTTTTCGTGTTCCCTACCAACACAAAGGTACTTAGAACAGCGTTTGATTAGATTAACGAATGTGGAAGAAGCACAAATTTTGTGGCAGGATGATGGTTGCGGAAGGAAATATGATTTGTAGTTACTACAATTTTAATAACATCCCTTGTAAATTGTGTAATATCCGAATGAAATATGAAAATAAACAGTGGAACTGGTACAGGTATGTTTATATAGTTTCTGTCTAGCCTTCTGAAAGACATGCGTGCTTATTTGGCGTATGTTTGTAAATATATATTAAATGTTTAATCTATAACATTTACAATGCGTGACATAATAATATGTAAAAAATCAAACTGGGGCCGAAATGTATACCGTTTTATGCAGTACTGATTTATTTATGTATATTCAAACTCTGAATGGATAGAATCCGAAATGAGGAGATCCGTCGGAGATCGAAAGTAACCGACGTAGCCTGCAGAATCAGTAAGTTAAAGTGGCAGTGGGCAGGCCATATTTGCCGCCGACATGATGGCCGTTGGGGCCGAAAGGATTTAGAATGGAGACCACGTAAAGAAAAGCGTAGTGTAGGCCGACCACGTGCCCGCTGGACCGACGTTCAAAGGACGTTGCGGGGAGCGGCTGGATGAGGAGAACGGAGGACAGACATGAGTGGCGAAATTAAGGGAAAGGCCTATGTCCAGCAGTGGACGAACACGGGCTGATGGATGGATGGATGGATTCAAACTTCACCCTGTATATAACTATAAAACACAAGCATACCAAAGCAAACTCTATTTTATTTACAATATTTTTACTTGCCACTATCACCAGATCAGTTTCGCAGTTTTGTTTTTGGATACTCCTCGTAATGGTTTTCTGATGGTAATGTCGCATTGCCTGACTAAAGTTAGGCTCCAAACATGACGTCATATGAGGTAACAGTTTGTAGACCCGGTGGGGCCAATGCCAACGTTGATCGATATCCCAACACCATAATGATTCTATTTGTAAACTAGCATACGCAAACACGGACCTAATTAGCGCGGAAGTGCACAGTTTTACTGTTTACAAACTCTTATGAAAGTTTAATATAACCGAAGGTGCAAAAGTAAAAAATATCGCTTTGTGTGTTTTATAAATCACGTTTATTTTAATATGAAGTGACAATTTAATATTTAACAATAAAACAGTTGAATTCGAATCTAGTCAACAGCTGCGAGAGTTCATTTCGTGCAAAATTTTACCGCGTCAAACTGTGAGTAATTTGGTCTAAGGGAAAAAATTGCGCTGATCCGATTTTCGCTCTTAACGTGATTAAAGTAAGGACTAAATTTGATTCAGGTTAATTTTCACCCATAGTACATGCACATATGGAAGGTAATTAAGCGAAACGTACTCCTGTACGTATCCGTTTGAGTATACCTTTTATCTGAACCTGATGGTTCAACGGGGACGTATAAAGGGAGAGGGTTACTGCCTTATATATGTTACAGTTAACATCCGAAATCAGTTAAAACCCGTCTGCTATACAAAAAAAAAACAAAAGAGGTTGGGATGACGAGCGAAGCGAGGAGGAGCGGTTAGGTTGACATGTTAATACGTTTAGGAGCCGAGCGGAGCGGAGCGAGGTGACTTCCGAAGTTTTGTATGGCACTAAGTAGTTCTAACTGATTTCGGGTTTTAACTGTAATATATGGCATACTTTTTGAGAGGACTAATAAGAGTACTTTTAATTTTAATATCTAATATTGATTTAGTACAGCACTGTTTAAGATAATTTATTTCTTTCAAATTTAACTATGCACAAATAAATTTTACTTAGTTAGTTTATTATATTTTTATTTTTATGTCTTTAGTTTTTAGAATGATTTAGTTTTAATTTATATTAATTTAGTTATCACCTTATGTTCAAATTATGATTAAACTAAAAGAAAAATCAGTGCATTATAATGTTAGTTGAATGGTTCTACATATGATAATTCTACGTTGATGTTAGTAAAGGGTTATCATTGAGAAAAATATGATATTATTTTATGTGATCTTTTAAAAAATACTATAGATTAAATAAGGCCTTTTTTTGTTAAAAGATTTATCTTGACAGTTTAATAATACACACAAAATTATTATAAATAAAAGTTTATATTAATAGGGGCTATTACGAAAATGTTAGCGTATAGCTACGTTCCGAGACCATGGCAGATGGAACTTTTCCGAAAATTCAGGAAAATATAAAAAGAAAACATGATGAGTCGCGTACCCCTAATAATTCTTAGCTCTTAGCGTAGATGTCGCTACTCCCACAGACAATGGTGTCGATTCGGTGTGGAGTAACCTTATTTTAAGCGTCCTGTCCTTGTCTTTTCCATACAGAAAGAATAGGATAGAATGATTAGTTTAGTCCTGTCAAATAAGTTAAGTTGTGCTACACCGAATCGACACCAATAAATAAACCAAAAGACATTTTTTTTTTCTACCCTGGATGTCAATGTCTAGAACTCATTGAGAATAGTATAAATTATTAATGATTTATTTATCTCCAAAAATTAAAAAATGGTTGGCGCTCAAAGCTGCCAGCTTTAGATCATTTTTGTTACGGGGTCTATTTCAAAAACTAAACTGGTTAGGAATTTGAAATTTTTGATATCCTACTAATATTATAAATGGGAAAGTTTGTGCGTGTGTGTGTGTATGTTTGTTACTCTTTCACGCTTAAACGGCTGAACGGATTTGGATGAAATTTAGAATAAATATAGCTTATACCCTAACTTAACACATAGGCTACTTTTTATTCCGGAAAAATCTATGGTTCCTGTAGGATAGACCAATATCATTGAAAAATAAGGTGTCTAATTAGCGCGGTATATAATCGTTTGTGGTTAAATAAGGCAAGGCTTTGTTAATTCATACATCAGATTAGCGCGGTCGCTAATCGTTTGTGGATTAAGACAAGCCTATGTTATTTCATACATATTAATATTAAACCAAAATATAAATCCTAGACAGATGAAAAAACCGGCCAAGTGCGAGTCGGACTCGCGCATGAAGGGTTCCGTACTATATATCACACTAATATAATAAATGCGAAAGTTGTGTGTGTGTGCGTGTGTGTGTGAGTGTATATTTGTTACTTTTTCACGCTGAAACGGCTAGATGGATTTGGATGAAATTTGGAATGGATATAGCTTATACCATAACTTAACACATAGGCTACTCTTTATCCCGGAAAAAAGCACGTCGTTAAACCTAATAACACGCGGGCGGAGCCGCGGGCAAAAGCTAGTATTGAATAATATAATGTATTTAAACAACAAAATTGAGGTGATAGAGCTGATGCCGGGCTCGACTGTGGAAGTACCACCATCTTAATAACCCCGAAGTTATTCGTAGGGGAATAAGAGAACAGCTCTCAGGCAAAACCAGGCGGCGGACCATTGCCACCATTGGGACCGATGGATGGCGGTATATCCATCCCAAATTGCCGGGCCTTATATAAAACAGGCTGATGACGGGCAGCGGCGTCACTATTGCAAGGGTTTCGGCACCGCGCTCACCAACCCGCCTGCCCAGCGTGTTTGAGTATGGGAATTTTTTCCACGAGGTTGCCAGGAGTGGCAAAACCTTGGAAAGGCCTATGTCCAGCAGTGGACGAAACAGGCTGATGGGTGGATGGAAACAACTAAATTTGAAGACGCCGATTTTTATTGTTTAGGGTTACATACCCAAACATACAACCAACTTAATTTTGTATGGTTTTGTATCATACATTTATTAGGCAAGTTTGTTATTTGTATTCAAATCATTCAAATCTATTAACTTATTTGAATGGTACGGTTTGGTTTGTTTAAGACACAAGTTACATTGTCCCGGCTACAAAGAAACTGACTACCTCTCTGTACCCGAAGCAGTTGTAAAAAGTAATACAGAGTTCAGTAGGTTGTTTAACATTTTATAATCTCTAAAACGTTTATCGACTTACTCGTGTTAGGTATATGTTTTACCGATCGTAAGATGGAATATTTCAAGTGCCTCGTAAACCAGGAAAATAAAATAAAGCAGCATCGCTTATATTCTTCACAGCAAAAAGTATATTTTTAAAATTTCAGGAAGTATTTCTTTACGTAAGGTTCTTTGATTAATAGAGTAAATTTTATACTGAAGTGTTGGTCAGTGATGAGTATCAAGGCCCAATGATGCGTTTGGTGAAAATCGAAAAATGTTTTTCCTACTTCCATGTAGAGGGCCCAGTACACGTTGGCCAATGCGTTAACCTTAAGACGACATAGATGAGGTTTTAAAACAGTAGTACCCCGAATAATAATAGACAGAACTAGCTTTAGTAGCCCAACTTAAATATAGTTTTTTTATATATTTCCCGTATCACATTTGTTTAATCATAAAATATTATTTTTATACAGATTAGATTTGACAGGTAAAACGTATACTTTATGTATCTATAGGTATTTTACAAATAAACAATTTGAATCTTTGAATCTTTTGACAGGATTGATAAATAAAAATTTGCTGCATTCAAAAAAGAATGCAAGAAAAGTTGTTTTTTCAGTTAAAAACAGTAGTCTTATCCAACCAAATTAATAAAGTGAAATAACAATTATTACTGTTATAAACATATAAACCAATTATTTGTTATAATATAAACATATAAACCCGTTATCTTAAACATAGCATTGGGTCTTTTTCAAAAACGCTTTCGTGTGAATTTATATTAAATGTTATTAATTTAAAAATTGTCCAATATTTTCTTGGTTCACTGCACTACTTGAACAGGAAGTTTATTAGATATATTTATCTCTTTCGTTATACTATGGGCGCACAGATAGTTAATTGACACTTCTTCATAAGGTGTCAGCCTTCTTGGTTGTGTGAGGTGAGCACAGACGTATAATACCTATATATGTCTGTGGAGGTGAGGAGGGTTTTGTATTCTGTGTTCCAGTGCAATTCCGAGTGCAAAAAGGGCATATGTACAGATCATTCACTATAAGAAGTCCCCTGGCTTAGGAAATGGTAGCACTGCATATAATGTTGCCAATAGATCACGTAGCATTCACCCTACTACACATTCCTAATATTTACTATAACTGCGTTTTTTTATATATTAATTAGACTACTCTTTAATGAAAATAAAATGTATTGACTGAAAAAATAAAAATTATCAATTTATTGATTGATTTTTATTTCGCAAACAATACGTATAATCTAATGGTATGAAGAATATCTATACATGTATCTCTGTACTTAAACGGTATTTTTTATTTCTTGTCCTAGCTCGACGAAGTTTGTTCTAAATCGTCGAGCTTCCGGTTTTCACGTTTTTGACGATTTTTGCCAGGCGACTTAATGTGAACGCTTTTTTTTCCGATATGCCTGCAAAAGTAAGTAAACAGCTAATTTATTATTTGCCCATAAAATTGGCTTTATGTTTAGAGCTAGTAACCTAATTTTACCAACCCGTCATGACACTGACAGGAGATCGAACCTGATCGAGAGGAAACATGTGGCTTGTTTGCATTTTCTCTTTCACAAAAGGCGTACCTTCAACATAATCTCTTTTTCACCTCACTACCTCAAAAAGTGCGCCTTTGTTGCTTAAAATCAGTGAGCAAAAGTCAATTTTGCTCACTCAGTGGAAACTGTGGTGCTGAAATATGATAGTTTTTTTTTATTTGCTTGGCCGCCTGAGTCTGACTCTTTCATTGGCTATGGTCATGACCACCACCACGTTCATCACGCTCAACAATCGTTTGAAAGTCAGTTAAACAAAAAAAATATATTGAGTGAAATTTTATATTTATAGAAGAGTGATGAAAGAATGAATAAAAGAAGAGTGACTCTAATAGGCTCTCTAGAAGGACACGTGCCGACCAAACGAAGATGGGTGAAGTCAAAGGTACCCGGAATAGAAGAACTTGTATGATTAGGATGTGGAAGAAGCGAAAGGGATGTGCCAGGATCGTAACAGATAGAAATCTCTAGTCTCTGACTACCCCTCTTCGCAGAGACAGGCGTGAGTACATACAGACTGTCAAGTATTTTTTTACATCTTGTATTTTCTCACTAGTGAGGTGAAAAGTTGAGTGAGGTAATTTTGTTTCTTGTGCCTTTGAATCCCTCACAATGCTCAGGATTCTAACTTAGAATCACTCGCTACGCTCGTGATTCAATTATAGAATCCTTCGCTTGATCTGGATTCGACTTCGGCACTCGCAACATAAACTACCTTTGCTCTCTTGTTGCACAAATAACTATTGCACAACGGCTTTGGCAATATTATCAAATAATTTTGAAAAATCTGACTGACAATAACATGACAGCAAGGGACAAGTTATGATGAATGGTCTATGTTGTTAATTTTATCATTAAGATTTTTCACAGGATACGAGTAGGATGCGCTATTATTGCATATTCGCAAAATATTTTGACAGATTATTATTTATTTACTTTATTTAGAGTGTTCAATCAAGTTTGTATCTATCCTAATTTTTAAAGGACGATCTGTGCTCTCAGCACATAATGTTTTAACCAATAAGAGAAGTAAGTATATTAAATGATACGCATATCCTTACACACAAAATCTCTACTGTATTTTCTTGACTGACTTTAGACTATACCTATTTCAAGGTTCCTGAAATGCACCCGAACGGTTTTTTATTGTTACATTCAAGTATAACCCTCTTCATTCAAACCAAAGAGAAATTTTTACGAGTATTTATGGGGATTATGTTCCGATGCTAAAAAAAATGTATTTAAGGTAAGGTTTTATATGGGCCTAGGATCTGGAAAAATAAATTTATTAACAAAGCGAGAGTACTAAAAAGCTACGTATGGTCTGATCAAGGTATGTTGTTATTCAACGTGAATAAGACCCGAGTACAATGTACAAAATGTGTGAAAACCGCGAAAGTTTAAAGGTTACTAAATCTACGAAATTTAATATTTTGAAACTAATCTGAAACAAATGTGTACATCCTACATAATTTGTATCGGCTTATACGCGGACAGACTGTTATATTTATTTGTAGCAGAGCGTGGTTACGATGCACGGATGTGGAATGAGAAGTGAGATGTAGGTTTTATTATGGATTGATTGAGATAACACATAGGTACAGCACAGTTAATATTTCCGTTTTATTTTGCACAATTTTCAGTATTTACTCGTTGACATTTTAAAAGAGAGAGATGACAAGTGATTATAATTTAGATAGACTTTCAACCATAAGTTTTCATTCTAGTGTCATGCAACCTTATTACTTTCCCTCACTAGCAGGAAATACTTTGCAGCCCCAAGTCAGCTCTGATTTTTACCAGTCTGGGTTTAGGAACTGCCTTTGTTAAAAGATCAGCTAACTGTTCAGCAGAGCTTGTTTTTTGAACGTTGATAAGTTCTTCTTGCACTGTCTCCCGAACGAAGAAATGTCGTACTCGGATATGTTTAGTCCGCTTGTGGAATTCGGGGTTATATGCAAGACGTATAGCAGCTTCATTATCTACCTTCAATATAGGTATTCCTTCCAGGACCGTTAATGAACTGAATATCCTTTGAAGCCACACTAGCTCACGTGCGCCTTCGCTTGCGGCTACAATCTCTGCTTCCGTTGTTGAGATTGCAACAGATGGTTGTCGTTGACTCAGCCATGAAACGGCACCTTGAGCAAACAAACAAATAACTCCTGTAGTGGAGCGTCCAGTCTGGTCATCACCGGCGTGATCTGCATCACTATAGCCATCTATTTTTCCACTGGTAATATTTGCGTTGTACATAATGCCATAGGATACTGTTCCTTTTAGATAACGAAATATCCTTTTGACTTTTAACCAATCCGCTTCTGTTGGATTCTCCAACTTTCTTGATACTACCCCAACAGCATAAGCTATGTCGGGGCGTGTACCCGTCATGAGGTACGCGAGAGCACCTACAGCCTCACGATATGGGAATTTATTCTCTTTAGGGACTCGATCTTCGACTTTCCCTGATTCTGAAGTCGGATTCCGGTCGATAGGCGTTGAGACTGGATTGCATTCTGACATACCGAAACGTTCTAAAATCTTTCTCGTGTACGACTCTTGGTTAATGAAAATAGAACCATCTTTCGAACGTGCAATTTCCAGACCTAGATAGTAGGATGCTTCCTTAGTCGTAATTTTAATCTTATCTCCCAATTCTTTGAAGAATTGGTTTGCTAGTTCTTCATCTGTTGTAGCCACGAGTCCGTCATCTACGTATAATGTGATCAGAATCTTCTTATCTCCCACATTCTTCGTAAATAAACAGCAGTCGGCCTCATTCTGAACGAAACCTTGGCTTAGCAGTATGTCTTCAAAACAAGAGTTCCAACATCGAGGGGCTTGTTTTAATCCATAAAGGCTTCGTTTCAGACGATAGACTTTGGTTGTGCCATCGCTGAATCCTTCTGGCTGCTTCATATAGATCTCTTCTTTTAGCTTGCCATTCAGAAATGCAGTTGACACATCAAATTGTGTGACATGCAATTTTTCTTTAGCACTGACACTTAACAAGGCTCTGATAGTTGCCATTCTCGCAACGGGACTGTAAGTTTGTTCGTAATCTATTCCTTTTCTTTGTTTGAACCCTTTTACTACCAGCCTGGCCTTATATTTGTCAATAGTTCCATCTGGGTTGCGCTTAATTCTAAAAACCCATTTGCATGGAAGCGCCTTTCGATTGGAAGGTAGCTCACACAATGTCCAGACATCATTGTCTTTCAGAGACTTTAGTTCACTTCTCATGGCTTTCTGCCATTCAACACCGTCATGTCTCTTAATTGCTTCTTCGTATGTTACCGGGAAATCGTCAGAGCTGACGATGCATACGTAGTCTTCAAACTTCTTAGGACGTGCGGTATTTTGTCGGTCTCTTAAATAATATCGAGAATCCGCTTCTTGCAGGGGCTCAATTACTTCTAATCGCTCATGTGCGTCGACAAACTCATCGTCACTATCATTATTGTATTTGCCCTCAGCTCTGATAGTTGGACCTTGATCCTCTTGAACTTGTTCTCCATTTGTTATATCTCCCTCTAGAACATGTTCAGGATTGTCTGGCTCTTGTCCGGGAACATTTTCATTATCGTTTATGCCTGTTTCTCCCTCTGAATAAATAGGGAAATTTGTGGTAATCTTAAATTCGACGTCAGTTTTGAAAGTAAGATCCCTAGACCTCAATGTCTTGTGACCATCCCAGACACGATAACCATCATCATTCTCGTAGCCTATAAGAATGCCCTTAATAGCTTTCTTACTCATTTTATTCCGCTTTTGTTTGGGAATATGGGCATAGCATTCACTCCCGATTATCTTGAGATGACTAATCTTGGGTTTCTTGTCATGCCATAGCTCGTAAGGCACCTTGTCCTCCACTCTAGTGGGACCTGTCCTGTTGAGTACATAAGCAGTTGTATTGATCAATTCAGCCCAGAGTACTTGTGGCATTTCCCTTCTTGCATACATTATCGATCTGGCAGCTTCTACCAAAGTGCGGTTTTCTCGCTCACTACAGCCATTCTGTTCTGGCGTGTAAGGCATCGTCAATCGGTGTTGAATTCCGTGTTTCTGTAGTATCTTACGAACAGCCGCATTGTCGAATTCGCCTCCATTATCACTTAATAATGTTTTTATAGTATGGCCAGCATTTTTCGCTTCTTGTAGCATTTGCAGAAGTTTGTCTTTCACTTCCGACTTCTCTTTGATAAAATAAACAAATCGATAACTCGAATAGTCGTCCTTGAAAAGTACAAAGTACTGGTACTTCGAGATGCTTTTTGCAAAGGGACCACAAACATCGGTGTGTATCAGCTCTCCAGCTGCTGTTGCTCTTTCCCTTGTTCCAAACGGTTTTCTATGTGACTTTCCATATATGCAGCCTTCACACTTTACTTTTTCTGGACTTAGTTGAATGCCTAACTCACGCTTTACCACGCGAATGACATGTCTCTTGTCTTGATGAGCAAATCGTTCATGGTATAGCTGCAGCATATTCGAGCCTGTCACAGCATTGACTTCTATTGTCACTTGCTTTGTTGGAATGACTGTCTTCATATCCAACTTGTACAGTCCACCATGCGGGACTCTTCTGCCAACAACCCTAGTCGTGCCTGCTATGTCTAGTTTGCACTCTCTAGTCGTCGACATAAAGATGCTGTTCTGCATCCTATCTTGCGCTGCTAATGGCGAAAATAGATTTTTTGTTAGCGATGGTACTAACCACACATCGTTGAGGGTTATTTTCTCCTTGTGTTCACCGACATTTGATTCAACCACTACGGAACCCTTTCCCAACGCAGGTATGATAGTTCCGTCTGCCGTTGTTACGGTGTGATCTGAGTCAAATTCATGAAAAGCGTTGAAAACATTCCTCCTTACTGCAATGTGCGTTGTTGCTCCATTGTCGACATACCAGTTTTCTTGGTCTTGGATTTGACTGATTGAGCATGCATTTACCATCAACGAAATTTGTTGTACTTGTTTGGACTTCGACCCAGAAGATGAGGTGATTGGTTTAGGTGGCCTCCCATCTTTAATCCACTTCTTACACTTGCGTACTCTATGTCCTTTTCCAGAACAATAGTTGCATATCAACTGGTCATCGTTCTTATGCGTATTTTGTCCATATATGGGCGTAGTCACTAGTGTTTCCTCTTGTGAGTTCTCTTGACTACCCAGATCTCTCTCAAATGTGCAGAGGTGACTCGTCAAACTATCGATAATTCTTTCGGACTGCTTCAGCATTAGCCAGCTCGATTTGAAATTGAAGAATCTATCATCAAGTGTATCCAAAACTTTACAAATCAGAAGGAGTTCAGGTAGCTTCGCCGTTGTGTCAGTTTTTGATACTTCAACTTTTAAATCGTTCCATAAATTCTTTAACTTTGACATATGAGTAGGTATATCGTCCTCTTTGTTATGTTGCAGTTCAAAGAATTTTAGACACAAATTATAGGCTCTATCATCTGTTTGTCCATCAAAAAGTCTGTGGAGCTCTTGCCAAACCTCGTTTGCCGTTCTGTACCTCATAACTTTTTGTAGTGTTTCCTCTGTCATATTGGTGGTCAGCATCAGCAGAGCGCCGCTTTCAGTCCTCCTATACTTTGCCATTGCGGCGTTATAGGCGCTAGTCGCAGCGTCACCTCCTTCCGCAGCAAGTATTGGTCTTTGAAGTTTCCCTTGGACAGCATCTAAGGCACCTTCTGTACCTTCTAGCATTATAGAAATTTTGTACTTCCATGTTGACCAATTTTTCTTGCCTTCAAGTTTCCCAATATCTATTTTTGTTGAAAAATCCATTGTTACCCTATTCTCTTCTTCTTGTGGGGCACAGAACCTGTTATATTTATTTGTAGCAGAGCGTGGTTACGATGCACGGATGTGGAATGAGAAGTGAGATGTAGGTTTTATTATGGATTGATTGAGATAACACATAGGTACAGCACAGTTAATATTTCCGTTTTATTTTGCACAATTTTCAGTATTTACTCGTTGACATTTTAAAAGAGAGAGATGACAAGTGATTATAATTTAGATAGACTTTCAACCATAAGTTTTCATTCTAGTGTCATGCAACCTTATTACAGACAGGCAGTCAAACAGGCACCGAAGTTCCAGTATTAGTTTTTTTTTTACGGAATCCTAAAAAGGCAGCCTATTTACTTCTATATTCCATTCAGGCTTCAGCACAGCAATGACGGGCATCTACTTAATGAATAAAAACTGGAATAGTCATAAAAATGAAGCTTAAACTGCAGTTTAACAAAGTGCAAGTCGTTATTCAGAACGCCTTGACATCCCTCCTCAAAATCTCTTTTATATGAACCGAACTTGAACTTCCTTATCCCAGAAAAATTTCCTGCCTCAAGAAAGTGTACAAAACGGGTTAACATTATTGGGAAAGTAACATAAATCACTCTAATCGTTGGTACTTTGATACCCACGTAATCTGAAACCGTTTTGTAACTTCGGGTATCGGGATTTTTTTAAATCGAATGCTAATCGTTATGCAGGGATAGTCGTTCTTGGCTCAGAGGCTTATCGAAGAGTTTAAAGTCTTTTTTTCTTTTCCTTTGATATATTAACGACCTCTGCTGAAGAATTTCACATAATACAGGTGGATAGCTTTATCTGGCAGAACATTATTTTCTATTACACGAGCTCGATTGCATGGTTGACAGCGCAGTGTTGCTAGATCTTGTACAATAATTATAAAGTCTCATATATTCATAATTTCTACTAAACACACTTTCTACTTTCTACAGTATTATACAAATATTATAAACACCAACGCAAACAAATGCAAATAATATCAAATAGCTTGATGGTTAGATATGATCAATTTAAATATATAAGTACATACGAGTTTAATTATTTCGAGCAAATAATTCCCGTAATAGTTCAAATCAAGATCATTTATCAACTGCTTCTTTCATAGTTACATTTCAGCGCCTGGAAGTACCAGTAGATGAACCAGCATCTAGTTTACAGCTCTAGACTTCCTTACCCTTTGTTTAGACTAACCGACTTCGACTCAAGAGACCCTTAGTGCATACGAACTCCTAGATCTAAATTTTTTCAGGTTCTCAGGAAATGTTTTCGTCGCCTTCGCCTTGCGCCGCGAAATTTATCTCGCGTATAGATGGATATTTTTATATTTTCAACAATTTTGTAAATAAATTTTACAAGGTATATCTGTGACCTGCTTTGAAACTTTACCTTTCACGTGTTTAAGCAAGGATGCGGGTGATATTGACCATTTATTCAATTGTTTTTTTTTTGCACGAATGTGACAAGTTAAATCAATTCAATTAAGCCAATATTTTTTTTTCCAATGGTTGTTTGCGAGTTGGTATTTTTGGCTCGTATTTAACCGATTATCAAAATTACACAAAGAGATATGCAAAAAAAATGTTTGCCAAAAATATAGAATGTTCACCAACTCACGAAGTGTATTTAAATTATTATCTAATAATTTCGATTTAGGTATTATGTTTAAAAATAGAGGGTATGTAGGTACTTGAAAAAGTGCATTTAAATTTAAAAATTACCCATGTTCGCAAATAAATATAAACATAAATTACCTTCTGAACTTTATAAAATATGCTAACTGAGGCAATATAAGTAGCTCCCCACCGTATAGTTTAACCCCAACCCAAAATAATCACGTGTACAACAGAAAGTTACTTAGGAAGAAGGGAAGTATGAGGGATCCACTCCGCTTCACTCAGCTTCCAAATTTATAATCACCAGCAAATTTAACATGTTCCTCCTCACTCCGCTCGTCGTTTCACCTATTTTTGCTTTAGTTGCCAATTATACGAATATTTACGAACGACTTTTGATGATATTTAAAGTCTGGCATACCTGATTTTACTAGCTCAACTTAAATATACTCTTTTTAAACGTATTTTCGTATTATATTTGTTTCATCATATTATTTTGTTTTTTATAAAGATTAGATTTGACCTGTAAATTGTATACTTTATGTATCTATTTTACAAAATAATATTTGAATTTGACCAGGAATAATAAAAGCCCTCGCCATGTTGCGGAATACCAATAAATCTAATTTCGTCGACTGGTAACACTAACTTCAAAACGTAATAATGTCGATTACTGTGAAAGTGTGGTGTTGTTTTTTGTTTGAGTTGTATTGCAATTATAAAAACAAATGGGGCGTTCCTGGAGCAGGTTTTTATTTTACCGATCAATCTGTAGAAAGCACAGTTGGTGGGCATTCTATAATTTTGGATGAAAAATGCATTTTTTGGCTGACGAGCTGTAATATTTTCGTTCACATATCAAGGTGTAAGATATGGTATTTTACGGTATATAGCCTTTGGTATTTATTTGTTAAGGGATCTTGATATTTTTTCTGGTTGTTAGGCTTGTGGGGTCAAAAACACTTTTGGTCATTTAATTTATTTAGCCTTTCCAAAGTTAAACAACAAAAGTCGTTCAATATGATCAGTAAAACATGTGGTTTAAGATTGAAGTAGCTCACAGATGCACGGTGAAACACTTATATTATGACGTAAGAACCTTGAGAAGCGGTATCTGCCAAAGCTACGAGCAGTTAAAAAAAGAACCCCGCCTTTTCTTTTTCAAATTTTTCATGAATCGTTAGTAGACTAATGTCACGCAGAGACGACATTTTTGATGGTCGTAGATAAAGTATTGAGTCCAACTGGACATAATTAGCTATTGGTACACCCGTGCAGGTGCAGCATATTGCGTTTGTCTCAATGTTTCTCATTATGTCACACACATCAGTTGCACAAAATACATACCTACTATTTGTCTATTCCCATACAACAATAAAATAGTCAAGTCAAGTCAAGTCAAACGTTTATTGCAAACTAAGTGTACAAAAATATGGAAATAAAAATAGGATCTTACAACTTAGTTGCCTTTTTCTAGGCACAGCAAATAACTGGTAGATACATATAAAAACTTAAAAATAAGGTAAATTTTAACATTCTTCCTCACATCTTAAACACTTAATAATAGGATATAGCATCGATATTTTTTGTTCAATATTCAATGTAGTTATCATGTATATTATCTTTATACCTATTATTTATATCTATTTATTTTGACTGAGTTAAATATTCATCAATTGAGTATGGGCATCTTTGTATCAAATATGTTTTGAGTTTATTACTGTAGCTGGTCAACTTAGGTTCATTTTTTATATTTTCTGGTAACTTGTTAAATATTTTTATTGCCATATAATATGGACTATGGTTCAGCATTGTTAATCTTGATTGTGGTAAATGTAGTTTATTTATGTTACGAGTGTTAATATTGTGCGTATCTTTTATTTGTAAAAATATTTCACGGTTTGTAAATACGAATGTACATATGTCGTGAATATAAATTGCGGGTAGGGTTAAAAGGTTATATTTTGTGAAATACGGTTTACAGCTAGTCATGTTATCAATCCGGGTAATTATTCTGATGCATTTCTTTTGAGTTAGAAACAGATCATTAGCATCCACGCTGTTGCCCCACAATATTACTCCGTATTTAAGCCACGAATATGCGTACGCGTAGTAAGCTGATAATGCTGTTTCTGTGTTGGTGCTATTATTGATCTCGAATAGGGCGTAGGTAAATCTACATAATTTGGCTTTCGTAACTTTTATGTGGTTTTTCCAATTTAAGTTCGTGTCTATATTAATACCAAGTAAGTTATAAAAGTATCTACTTTTTCAATAACTTTGTTTTCAAATTTTAGATCAATATTAAATGGTTGTGTTTTATAGGGTCTGAAATGCATGACTTTTGTTTTATTGAAGTTTATTTCTAAGTTGTGATCTTGAAGCCAGTTTTGTATTAGTTTAAGATTTTCATTTATTATAATTTTAGGATCTTTATCACAATTTATCAATATGGAAACGTCATCTGCGAAAAGAATTGGAAAAGCAACTTTTTTATTTAGAACTTTTGGGAGATCATTTATATAAAGTAAAAATAGTACACAGCCTAAGACGCTCCCTTGGGGTATTGAATTTGTGAGAAGTCTTTCTTCGGAACGTACTATTCTTATCTCACTCTTTTCCGGATCTAGATGTTCTATTTGTACTATCTGTTTCCGTCGATGCAAGTATGACTTGAACCACTCGTATGTTTGACCTCGAATGCCTGATCCATATAACTTATTTAGTAATATATTAAAAGACACTTTATCATAAGCTTTCGTCATATCCAAAAGTAGACCAAAAACACGTTTTTTATCATTTATCTGTTGGAGTGCCATTTGTATGTAGTTGTATACTGCTAATGAGGTAGATCTGTTTTTCCTGAAACCATTTTGGCTATCATCGAGGATATTGTGTTTTTCTAAGAAGTAGTATAAACGAATGCAAATAATTAATTATAAGAATTATAAAAGACTCCCACGATTTTTTTTTCTAATTTTAAAGATTAATTCAGATGTATGTCAAGCGAGAACAATATTGTGATGGTCGTAGATAGAGTAAAAAAAAACAAAAAACAACCAATGTCCAATTTTTAACATTTTCATTGCAGCCAATACCCTGAAAGGAGATCTTCCGAATTATGAAGTTGGTTTTAACAAAAATGGTTCCTGCCCAGAGTTATTCAAGGTAGAAAAACTGACTCTGCATAGCATTCAGTACATACATGAAGACTTATGTGATTTATCCTGTAAAGTTTTTATTTTGGACATTGGTTCTTTTTGTAAATAACGCCTCAAGTATTGAGTCCAACTCAAAATAATTAGCCATTAGGAGACTCGTGCAGCCTATTCTATGACTCAGCTTCTCTTTATTTCAGAAGTGTTCGTGTCCTAATGGCCCTCATTATGTCACAGTTGAGCAAAATACTTATTTTATGAATAAATTAAATGAAATAAACGAACGGTGTCTTCAAAACCTTTAAAGCCAGTACGAAGGAAATTATTTGCAGTGCGATATTTGCTATGAATTTTAGAATGTGCCTTACAAAGCGGCTTGGTAGTGTAAACACCTTGTTCAAACCTTCTCTGTACGCCCAAAGAGGATTTAATAACAAAGGACAACACATATACATTAATTGTTTTGTTGCGTAATAAGAGGCATAACGTAATCGATTCATAATATGAGACCAAGTTATTAGTGAACAAAAACTATCGATTTTAATTAGCCGCAATAAACAACTTTAATTATTTTTATTATTACGTGGGACGCACTATAAGTTTCCGGAATGAATATGAAAAAATACTATTAAAGGTACAAAATTAATTTATTGTTTTTCAAAATAATCTCCCTTGGCGTCTATGCACTTTTTCATTCGATCAAACCAGTTTTGAAAACTTTTGTGCCACTCCCCTGTGGTGACCTCTGAAACGTGTTTTTCATACTCCTCGACAGCTTCTTCTGGTGATGAAAATCGTTGACCGCGTAATTGGTTCTTAATTTTTGGGAACAGAAAAAAGTCACAAGGTGCCAGGTCGGGACTGTATGCAGGATGACTCATGAGTTCTACATTTTTCGTCTTCAAAAAGTCGTTTGTCTGTCTGGCCGTGTGAGAACTAGCATTGTCGTGGTGCAGGATGATACGGCGTTTACGGTTATTTTTACGGAGTTCGTCAATAACTTCCGGCAAACAAATGGTCGTGTACCAGTCACTATTCACGGTACGACGATTCTCTAAAGCAACAGTAGCCACGTGTCCAGTTTTATTAAAAAAAGAAGCAATCATCCGCTTAGATGCACTTTTCACGCGCGCCACTTTTGTTGGTTTCGGCTCATCTTGAAAGACCCATACGCTCGATTGCTGCTTTGTTTTGGGATCGTAGCAATAAATCCATGTTTCGTCACCTGTTACTATGTCCCACACCAAATTTGACGCACCTTCGTTGAATCTGGTAAGCATGGCACTGCACCAAGTGACGCGGTCCGTTTTTTGAGCCTCGGTCAAGTTGTGTGGGATCCACCGCGAGCACAGCTTTCTCACACCCAAATGTTTGTGTAGGATTGATTGTATTTGACTCATGCCTATTTCTAAGGATGCGCGAATTTCATGGTAGGTCACATGCCTGTCTGTTTCAATCATACGGCGCACAGCATCGATGTTTTTGTTGGTCACAGCGGTGGACGGCCGACCATCGCGAGATTCGTCACTGAGATTGATACGACCACGCTTGAATTCTGCAAACCAGCTATAAACAGTCGTCTTGCATGGTGCTTCATTGTCAAAAGCTGTTTCAAGCCGAGCGATGCTCTGTTGAGCTGTCAAATTACACTTAAAATCGTAGAAAATCATACTACGAAAATTTTTCAGAGTTAAATCCATGTTGATGCAGACACACATTTTTTTAAATGGCGCCACAAGGTAAAAACAAAAGACAGTCAGATGAAACAAACTGCATTCTACAGCCAAAGAGTTCTATTTTCAAATGTTGCAATAAATTTTTAAATATTGTTTATGTAAGTGGCCAGTTCCGGAAACTTTTAGTGTTACCTATGTACTAGCTATTGCCGCCCGCGTCGAGAAGATTTTCGTGGAAATAAGGCAAACAAAAGCATACGATTTTTTGAACGACTATATGCAACGGTCACTATGTTTTACCAAAGCGCTAATAAATACCAATCAAATAAGCCCAAGCTCGAAGGGTCTGGTATTGTCCGTTGATGAGATCCCCACCTTCCAGTCCCATCAACAGACCCTGGTCACCATGTTTTACCAAAGTGCTAATAAATACCAATCAAATAAGCCCACATTCGAAGGGTCTGCTGTTGGTCGTTGAGGAGATCCCGTACCCTTCTTCCAGTCCCATCATCAGACCCTGGTCACCATGTTTTACCAAAATGCTAATAAAGACCAATCAAATAAGCCCAAACTCAAATTTTAGAAACCTTCGGGAATTATGATTTGCTACATAACTTTACATAATTACTACCAGTAGAAAAGTAAATTCCAAAAATCTTTAAATGACGATAACTTTTTTTCGGGATCCAATTTTAATGAAATAAAGCCTATATTCTATTTCAAATTAAGTTCTGTACAGCTGTGGAAATTACATGAAAATCCGTTCAGTAGTTTTAGAGATGTGCGTGAACAAGCAGACGGACAGAGAGACAGAAAAGAATTCTAAAAATCGTTGATTTGTGTTCTATTACTCTTCTCTAAGTCACCCTCTTTCTATTTGTATTACTTTTATTCAATGTACAGACACAGCGGTTTCTACTGTTTTATTATATGTATTGATATGATATTGATTATTCGGTACTATCCTTTGCCCGCGGCCCCACCCGCGTTTATTTAATCTCAGCCCCGATTTCGGCTTGGGCATGAACACCCCTTTTAGCTTATCCAAGATCAATTCGATTAATTGAAAAAACCGCATCCAAATCCGTTGAGTAGTTCTTGAGTTAAAACGGAATATACATACATACAGACAGAAAAAAATCTTTAAATTGTGGAGTTGATGCTTGTGATTGTTGGCACTTGGTGGAACTTTTGATACATTTTTGATTAAAAACACTTGTACTTGTCCATTTATTTATATTATTTCCCTTACCGGTTTCGCTGTTATAGCATTATCAATAGTTTTTTTGAAAAATATTAAAATTGTAGTTTTGACCTTAGTCTATTATCATTTATTATAATTTGGAAATCAAATATCAACTTAAATAACATAAATAAAACTTAATTCAATAACATAAAACACTAAAAACTATTTAATCTAAAACTAAACTTGTTCTACAAAAGGTAAAAAATGTTGTCCAAATCGATGCCGCCGGGCAGAGTGCCATTATTTGACCTTAGTACAATACGAATTACCCATAACCAATTAAACGCCTTAAATCGAATGAGATTGATCTCATATTGTTACTCGGCTACGTATGTCTACCAACACAGAGCTCTTAGGCAATGAAACCAGATGTCAATAGACAGGTAACATAAATGATACCAAATACTCGAGAATACTTAGATCATACTTTCGATAATCTACAGTTGGTATTGGCGTAGTAATGTAGCTTGTGGCTTTGATGCACGCTGTAAAACATTCGCAAAATGATCCTACATTAAAAACCAACTTTGTGTATGATATTCACTTAAGTATGGTTTTTATTTAAATTTACAGTAATATTATGAGAATTACAATCTGTTAGAAACAAATCTCAAGTAATACAAATATAAAAAGAAAATAAAGGAACCTCGATAGCTCAGTCGGTAGATCATTTGCCTTGGAAGATAGAAGTAAGGTTCAAACCCTGGCCTTAGGATTTTTTTTAGAATATATATTTTCCTTTCTTGAAGTTTGTTTATAATTATTATTTTGTAATGCACTTTAAAAGTATACGTGCACAGTAGAGTATTTAAGCGATTGATTTCGCTACAAATCGTATAATCTTAGTCGCAGTATTTATATAAAATACTAAGAACAATAATGGATGAGCTCTAAAAAGAGATTTCTTACTACGAATCGATAAGAAATCGATACAATTTAAAAAAAGAGTAATCATGCACGTGTACAATAAATAAAGACGAAGGCTAATACCTTGATCTTTCAGTTTTTTTTAAGATAAACTAATAGTACCACAGTTCATTGTATATGAAGAAGAACAATGCGAAGCCTGACTGCTTGGACATTTAAATAATGAACATAAGCACCAGTATTGTGTATTGTAGTTTACAGGCACAGTAGTTCCAGAACGTAGGAGTCTATCTCTGGGATTAAAAATTCAAAACGCTCACGAAGGTAAGCGGGGGAAAGTGGATTCTTAATTATGTTAAATAGATAGTACAAAATATGAAAATTGGCAACCATTTTGACTCCCCAGGAAAATAATAGACGTGATCTTTACGATATATTACTTTTTGTATGTTCAGTAATTTTTTATTTCTGCATTTTTTTTTGGGTTCGATTTATCATATCTGTACAATACGTAGTTAAATTAAAATTACTTGGCTTGTGACTATGACAGCCTACAGAGGCGTCGAAACGTCAAGCACATAGCTATCTTTTAAGGTATGTTGTTAGTTATCGCGAGTAAGACCCCAATAAAAAGTTAATAATGTGTGAAAATCTCGAAAGTTTAAAGTTTACTAAAATTACTCTGTCTGATAATACAAATAACACGTTAGATCGACGAAGTGAAAATTCACGCGTCTAATGTCCATCGCACAAAGATTATTCGCGTCCGAGTAGTGCGTTCAATCAAGAAAAAGTTGGATATTGCTGTTTTTTAATCAATAACACTGAATATAAATTCACAAGAGAGTGTTTAGTTTGGACATGGTTTGGAATGTCTATGATTTGGACGGACTATTGTTTTCAAACTAATTTGTTTTTGAACTAATAAAACAGCCGTCACTTTGCAATTTTTTTCGTAGCAGCGAGTTTTTCTCTGTCATGTTTGAGCTCTGCTATAGTGATGGAAAAGGCCTCCTTTATAATAAGTATTTTTGTTTTTTCAGAAACCTATCTATTGTAACTGGTATGGCATTTCTACTACTACTTTCCTCTACTGTTTTAATTCCATTGTCCTCCCATAAACAATTAGACTACGCTACGACGTGACAAGATCGAATGACGATTGACAACTGACATTGCATCTTATTTTAACGACGTAACTTCTTAATTTAGTCGAATTAATTTTTGCTATCTATGCACTTCGCAACTTTTCTTAGAGTCTGTGTGTCTAGTTGTTTATGAGAGGTCAATGTTTAATTCTCATTTTTTACTACCTATTTAAGTATGTACGAGTGTCTAATAGAGACTATATATACCGGGTTTAATCGTTAAGTGTGACCAGCCGATTATTCCGTAACTATTACAGATATCAAAAAAAATTTAACTGATATCGAAAGTACGTTACCCAATCAGTAAAATGACATCAATAACTTTTTGAAAATCAAACGAGAAATATTCAAAATTTTGACTTTAATCACTCCCATTATACTACACTACATTTACTTTAGTATGAGCTTAACAAAGACGTCACTTCGAACATCTGCTTTGAATACAACATTTTGCACTTACTAAGAAATTAATATTTTTCAAGATAGTTTTATTACTTTGTTTGGTTAATGAACAGTTTCCTTTAATATCAGTACTAAGCTAAAATAACCGTTTAAAATAAGGAAACTAAAACCTTTCTACTAATCTTATACTAAATGTATGTGTGTGTTTAATTTCAAAATTTTGATTACTTCTCGTTTGATTTCCAAAAAGTTATTGATGTCATTTTACTGATTAGGTAACGTACTTTCGATATCAGTTTAATTTTTTTTGATATCTGTAATAGTTACGGAATAATCGCCTGGTCACACTTAACGATTACATACACCCTGTATACATTGACAGAATCCGTCTATTGCGAACAAAGTATACATAAAATATGATGTTTAAGTAAAAAGTGCCAACTTACCGAATTCAGACAAAAACAACAAGTACTCATTTACGTTGCAATACCAAAATAAACATTAAATTGATCGGTACTTTGCACTTTTCAACGATTTATGCGACCTGTGCATAATTGCTGGTTTTTTATCTTCACAATACACAATATTTTCACGGTATCCATTTTTCACATTTGAGAGTTAAGTTGAGTGATACTTAAGTGTAAAAAGAGCAGTGTGATTGGCTGATTTGTGGCACTGAACGAATTTTTATCATCACGAAAACTTGGGTTTGAGACTTCTATTCGTAAAAGGGACATGCTATTTACTTATGAAATACAAAGCGTTATTAAAATAGTAAAATGTGAATGTTTTACTTGTCCCATTTCCCGCTCTGACGTCATTTGACTATTGCATGGAATCACAACACCTATAATCATATTCCTCTATCAAGGGACCATATTCAGGCAGCCTCTATAATTTACTAAACAAAGTACCTATGGAAAAAAGTTTGCGGGGGCGCGTGGTCCTCATTCAAAGTGTGATATGAATGGTACGTAAGGACGCATGCGCCATTCTTGCACGATGCACGCCCCGTGAGATATAAGCGCGCCACACGGTCCACGAAGCCCATAACTTTCTCGCGCCCAAACCTATCGCAGCAGAGGGTGCGACGCGCCGATCTACGAAAAAAAACTACAATTTCCGCCCCTCAAAACTTATTTTCAGTGACTTGTGACTGTTTTCTGAGTGCATACTAAACGGGTTTTTCGCGTTTTTTCGGTTGACAAATTCGTTTTTCCTCAAGTTTAGTTCGAGCGCCGCAAAACTTCCAGTTATACTCAGGTAAGGGTTTATCATTCTCTACTTAGTTGCTGTAGTAACATTTTTGTAAATATCGCGCAAAGTTTTATCAATAACTCATATTAACATATTGCCTACAGTACTTTCTACGGTTGAATAATTAATTGCTTATTATATTTCAAGGTTTCTCTTTGGCTGCTTTTAGAACTTTTTTAATCATTTACTTGTTATAAGTAAGTAAAAACTTTTCGTTTTAATTATATGAATTCATAACAATCTACCTTAAAACAGAGAAAAGCCTTCCAAAGTTACGATAAATGTAATTAAAAGAAACTTGTCGGTACCTAAACCGCTTAAAGTAGTCAACAAGCGGTTAGTTAAAAGAATTAGCTTTATATATTATATAGGTAGGTACAACGAGCTATATAGGTCGTTGGGTAGGGACTACGAACTTATTTAAAATTACCGTGACATATATAATTTAAGTTATAATTAATGGAATGGGAATAAATTAAAATGAATTTGTTAGTTTGCCAGATTTGGTATTTTTTTTATTGTTGATATCAGTAATAACAAATTTTCATTTAAAACTAGCTTAAACTTAGCAACTTCATCCGTATGGGTTTCAAAAATAAATTCGAAACAGATTTTTCCAGAGAACCTTAACATCTCGTCAGGCAAAACGATTTTTCTTACAAACATACATTTATACCTTTTCGGGGTTGATTTTAGAAAAATCATTCTTATTGCACTCCCGAACTCTCTAAGGCACGTATGTTATTTTTATCTTTACGTATTTAGGCTGTGCGTTGTCTGTCTGTTAATCACGGAACTGTTTTATATATACCTATCCACACCTACTTATTCTTTAACGCAGCTCGCTGAAGAGTTTCATTATTGGCAACTGATAAAAAAATCGGCTTTCAAAAAGGTGAATCTAAAGAGCCCACGCATAATAATTCTACTATATAATATCCATTGAAAGGTTTAGTTTCTATTCCACTTCATCATCAAAATATGTTGGGCATGTTTTGACATTAAATCTAAAATTCATCTAAAATCAGTCATGTAAAAACTATTAAGGAGAGAGAACTATGTAGGAAGTACCTAACCCCCAAGCTATGTATTAAATATCCTCTCCTACTGGAAGAAAATAAGTTTAAAATTGGCACCCTTAAACATAAATTTAAAAATATATTGTTATCTTCCCTCCCATAACTAGAACTTATTATATCTTATATAATGATTTCCTACAAATATGTATATGTTTTAAAACTCCATAGTATTAGATTTTAAGTACCTACTCTTATTTAAATTTAAGAGCGTATCGCCAACAAACTGCTTAGCAGTTTGGCAAAAATTGTAAAGTGTATGCGTCTCGTGTAAAATTCGGTAACTAAAAAAAAAAGCACTTCTCAGATACAACTTGAACGAGCAAAAAACCGCCACTAATTTATGTATTTTATCAGCACCAATAGTAAGCCGTAGATTTCTATAGGAAGTATTAGTTTCACCTTTATATTCTCACGGGGCCCGAGAAAAAGGATCTTGACAGACGGGCAAATAGACAAAGTGATCCTATAAGAGTTCGGTTTTTTCCATTTTGAGAAACCATCCGTCAGCTTGTTCGTCCACTGTTGGACATAAGCCTTTTCAAGATTTCGCCACTCTTGGCGGGTCAGTAAGCGCGGTGCTAAAACCCTTGAGTGACGCCGCTGTCCGTCACTCGTCGGTTTTATATAAGGCTCGGCAATTGGGAATGGATATGTCGCAGTCATCTGGTTGAATCTGCTATTTGATTGAATGACTAGCGCGTCTATTGAATGACGACATTTAATTGAATGACTAAAGGACAACACGTCAAGTCGTTGAATGTAACGTTCAACATCTTGACTGAACGTCATTTAGCGAAGTCGTTGAATGGGATATAGCCGACTTTGTAATGTTTGGTTAGGGTGACCATGAGATCGCAACTTAAAAGTAAACCTTACGATATTACTGTCGATTGCCGTAAGTTTCATCATTGGCCGCCAAAATTTTAGGTCGTCTATAGTGGGGTCCCATGTAGGGTGACCATAAAGATTAGGTTTGCTTATTAGGTAGGATGATCATGAAAATTTTGGGAGAATTAAAAAAGTACTGATTTATGAACTGCTAAGCTTAAAATAATAAAAGATTGTAGCATGATTTCCAATGCTCTACTTAATCTCATATTTTTGCTTCGTATAAAAAAGTGAAAAGCATAGAAAAATTGATCATATTATTTCAAAAGTAATTTATTAAAATATGCGAGTCTCTGGGACTCCAAAAAGTTGTTAAATTAAGTCTTTGTCACCTAGTGAAATGAGGGTTTAGATTAAAAAAAAAATACTTAAAATCACAGGATCAGTTTCATTTACAAATAACTATAAAGTAAATTTAATCGAAAAATATATAAACACAGTTCTATCTATGCGAGCTGTTTGACGCCATATTTGTTTTGGTGACTACTAGCGCCGCAGTGGAAAAAAAATGAACAACATTTGAATCACCTGACTGATTTTACGTCCGCTCTGTTCATAGGGCTGTGTTACAATCCGCTAACTAGTTGGACGTTGAGTGACGCTTGTTCAATCAACGTTCGGCCTAGTCATTCAATTGAATTTCGTCATTCAAGGAACGCACTAGTCATTCAATCGAATAGCAGATTCAACCAGATGACTGCGACAGATATACCGCCATCCATTTGTCCCAGTCAATGGTAAGCCACCTGGTTTTGCCTGAGAGCTGTCCTCTTATTCTCCCCCGAATAACTTCAGGGGGGTAAGTATTTTCAGGCACGGAATCATAAAAATTGATAAATTAAAAACGATTAAATTAACATTATACCACAACGATATAATGTCAATTTGCATCTCCTTGCGATGGATAAATTGGTAAATTATTAAAACATAGGAATCTATTTCTATCATAGTTTTGACACAGATAATAAGTGATATTTACTATTTATCTGAATAAATGTCTCATTCTTTAATTCTCTCATAACTATAGTTCTAGATCTAGTGATTTTCTCTATCTTGCTGAAAGATAGAGAAAATCACTAGCTTCGCCTTTCCCGTGTTCAAAGAAAGATCCCGAATAAATATATTAGTTTCATGTAAAAGACACATTATTTAATAAACCTCAGAACAGGTATTAGGATAAAACTCAAAGGTTAATACGGTTATTATTGTCTTTCTTTAATGATACTTCCAGATTGACAAAGTAGTATAGTACTTTTAAACCAGATTCTACACAAATGTTGTCTGGAAGAGATCGCTATAAGCGATAAGGCCGTCTGATTGTACCTACGTTATTTGGCTACTGCAATTTATATTATTTTTGTTTCCTTTTATGTGGTGTGCAAATAAAGTCTTATTGTATTGTGTATTTTAGTGTCAAATCATCATAAAGTATAAACACACGATATAAAAAAAAATACACGTTTGTTTACTCGTATAACAGTAAGTATTAGCCCGCACAAACAAACAAACAAACAATATTCCGAAATAAAAGTACCATATTGTTACCTAGCTAATAAAATAATAGCACACAAAATTTCATCAAATCAGACAGACAGACAAAAAATTCAAAAACGTGTGTTTTGGTATCTAATTCGACTATGTCCACTACAATTATAATTTACAAAAAATATCTCATTAACAGACATGGGGTCGTTACTGTTTTATTATATTCATTTAATATATGTATAACTGCACAGCATAACAGATTAAATCCAAATCACCGTACAGACACAAAGAATATTACAAGGATACAGAAATAAGACAGAAAAGTAACTACAAACGGATAAATGAAATAAGAATGTGAAAACTAACTACTAAAAAAATCCAATATTGTAAATCTAAGAAAATAGTATTGATATTGATTAATTTCAGTAGCCACTAGCTTATGATATAATGTCATTTGTCAGGTAGTGTTTAATTCTTCAATATTATTTTGTTATTTCTGGCTTTGTAAAAGTAAAAAAAACTAAAACTCGTGAAAGTCAGCATACGTATAAAGTCGACTTGAAGACACAAAACTGAATGAAAATTAAAAAGTCGCCATAAAGTTAATCAATTTATAAGGTGGTCCTGACACTTACCGAGTCTCCAGTATGAATTTGGATGTATAAACGTCGTCAAATGGGTAAAGTTGGCATAAGGGTAATAACTTACATACAAATTAATTTATACTAATAATAATAAAGTAGTAAAAAAGTCGTGTCTGTACATTTAATATTTTCGTGTAATTTTAAATGGAATGGGTTAGTGGTACTGTATTGTACTGAGGCCAAAACAATTTTTTTTTTTAATTTTTGTCTTTCTGTCTGTTTCGTTTTAACTCGAGAACCACTCAACGGATTTGGATGCGGCTATTTTAATTATAATTGTAGTGACACTGGTCAACGCATAGGCTATAAGGGATGTTTATAAAATAACGCCCAAGCCGGAAACGGGAAAAAGATTGAATAAATGCTTTTATAACTCGAGAATCACTGAACAGATTTGGATGCGCTTTTTTAAATTATCATCGTCGTAACCGTGTTCAACACATAGGCTATAAGGGTTATTCATAAAATAACGTCCAAGCTGAAAACGGAGCGAAGATTTTCAAAACGCGGGCGAAGGTACGGGCAAAAGCTAGTATAAAATAAAATTTGCATTCTGAAACAAGAAGTTTTATTCAAAGAAATTAACTACTCTGATTAACTATCTGATTAACTATTAACTATTATGATTAACTACTGCTGATTAAGAATCATCTAATACAAAAGTAAAATTATAATAATCTGATTAATTTTCTACTTCCTCCTCTATCGAGTATATATTTAGTCCAATGTCTCACCAGCACTATTATTCTATTTTGATTAAAACAACTCCTTTTAACCCTCTTTTAACAAATAGTCGTCTACAGCAGCAAAGACTTCGTTGTTGAACGAAAATCTCTGGCCACAGAGCCATTTTTGTCATCTATCAGTTTTGAAATATCTCACTATTATCAGTTGTTGGGATCTTGGGATCTGTCACTTTTGACATCTGTCACTTTTGACATCTGTCACTTCTGACATCTGTTAATTTTAACATCGGTCACTTTTGCTATCTATCACTTTGAGATCTGGGAGGCAGGCGTGAGAATATGTACAAATGTATGTATGTAGCTCTGTCGTAAAACAAAAACAAATGCTGTCGATTCAATAATTAGTTACCCATCTCTAACATGAAGAACTTCAAGAGCTGTTACTAGATAGCGGTCCTATTAAGCTCTAATGTCTAGTAGACAAGAAGCTTATATATAGAAGAATTTATATTGCGTGCAGATTTCAATAGAGGTCATCACTACAGTCTGGTTATTTAGCTTCCTGTGTACCTTATATGAAACTTTTATTTACAATATTTATATGGAAAAACACAATATATGTATATATATATTTACAATTTTCGATATATTTCGGCCCACGGTATGGGGCCGTCATCAGTCGAATACATGGGCCGAAATATATCGAAAATTGTAATATGTATATATATTTTGTGTTTTTCCATATAAATATTGTAAATAAAGGCTCAAAAAGACTAAAATATACATTTATTCATATTATATAAAACTTCTTTTATTTAATTAGCGGAACACTATCAGTGAGCGGCAAAAATTGGGTTAATTTTCTAGAAATCTCCAAAAATATTTGTGACAAACATAATGTTACCGAACAAATTGTATGGACTCAGCTGCACTAGGTACAGGAGGTAGCGTTGCATTTTAGGTAGTGATTTTGTGTGGGTGTGGGAGGTTGCGAAAATGGTAAAAAATTAATATAATGTAGTGATAGTACGCCAGCTGGTACCTTTCTGACAGGTAGTTGACGCCATAGTAAGCTGAAATAAAAACGTCAGCTGCATCGTGGAGGGGGGATGATACGTCAGCTGCTCGCATGAACTTGTTTACATTTTAGGTAGTGCTTTTACGCCGATAGATTGCCATCTTTTTCAATAGATCTGGAATGATTAATAAGAGAAACAAGCGTCAGCTCATGCACCCGCGGTGGGTGTGGGTGTAGAAGGTTGCACAAGTGGTAAAAAAAAGAAGTGATAGTGCGCCGGCTGAAACTTTTTTCACAGAGTAGTTAACATCATACTGAGCTGAAAAAAAATAAAATGTAGTGATAGTACGCCAGCTGATACCTTTCTGACAGGTAGTTGACGCCATAGTGAGCTGAAATAAAAACGTCAGCTGCATCGTGGAGGGGAGATGATACGTCAGCTACTCACGTGGACTTGTAAAAAAACACGTAAAATATAGTTATAGTGCGCCGCACGAAATTTGACTAGGTGATTCCTTAAATAATTAAAAGTACAAAAACAACAATTAGCTACATAGATAGCGGTGGAAAGACCGTCAGCTGACGCAGTAAAGATATGGATTAAATATAATAATCCCGTTTTACACATAATGCGACTAATATACACGCACACGCTGATGTTTATTTGGAATTTTAGGGGGAGAGGCCCAGGTAGCCCGAAGGTCATGTTATGGGCTCATGCAATTCCAGAATGAATTCCAGAAATTCCATGCATCCATTTCCATTCCTGCTTCTGATCTGATTGTTGTTTTCGTACTTTTAATTATTTAAAGAATCACTTAGTCAAATTTCATGCGGCGTACTATAACTTTATTTTACGTGTTTTTTTACAAGTTTATGCGAACAGCTGACGCATCACCCCCCCTCCACCATGCAGCTGACGATATTTTTTCAGCTCAGCATGATGTAAACTATCTGTGAGAAAAGTTTCAGCCTTCATCTGAATCATCATTTTGAGACTTTTTAATAAACTGACCAAATGTATTTTCCTCCATGCAAAAAAATATACAAAGTAGTGTATTGGCTAAAATATAAGTATTCGAAAGAAAAATCGAAATAAATAAATCGTCGCCGTAATAAGCAGAATATGTCAGTACCAAGAAACAATCTAAAAAATTAAGTTCATTTTTATTCATCACTAATTCGACGAAAATTCGATTTCAGTCCACTGTGCGCCGCCGGTTGGAAACGAAAACTTGGTGACGCAAACAGTGTCATTTGATAATTTTGGATTCCGGAAAATTAGTTCTCCAAGAAAGACTTAAAACGGTTACAGGTTTAAGATAATAAATAAGGTTCAACGTGATAATATCTATGAAACAAGAAAAAGCAATAATAATATCTGATCATAAAAATAAGTAGGTAAATAAAAATACATAAAGCTGAAATCGACCAAACCAAAATAATATTCAGATGGAAAGAAAGGACCGTAGAAAGTTTTTATTATTGCTCGACTGACGACAACCCTCTTACGACCGATATGTATTCGAGTTTTCAATAATCTTTTATTTATATATCTACATATATTAAAACTTACTATGCTATGTCAATGTTGTTGTGAAAACATGATTCCATTAAATTTCCTCGATAGAAAAAAGTTACAGAGTTACCTCCAAACCGTACAATAAACCGATAGCATTCAATGAATACTTGAAATTAGATCTGAAACTTGCATAATATAACTGATATTAGTATAAAGCAGATGCAGACAATAACATAAAAATGAAAAAACCATCAGCCATTATTTCAAAATAACTGATGTTTTTGCGTGCGCGGCATCTGATTAGAGTAGGATAGACAGTTAAAAAGCAGAAGCGTTAGAGCAGGACTGCGAATTGTGGTATTATGGGCCCTTAATATCGCTAAAACAATAGTTGAAAAATATATATTTATATTACCTGTTTAAAAGCTAAATGGTGTCTCGAATGCATCGGGTTGAGTTGAGATAGTTGCAGCAGGTCGCGTTCCTAAACGCTATAAACACGCTTCAAAGTTGTTATGCACGATCATTATAACGTAATGTATAAAATAACACAACTTTGCTAGAAAAGCCTAATTTATATCAAACTAGTGCCATAAATCCTTAGAATAAATTACCACATTATTACTCTACCTAAGCATAAATCACATTCAAGTCAAGTTGTACGTTTTGAACTGTTTCTACAATTTAACTATGTTTTTATATCTTAAATTATTTTAAACTTATAATTATCTTCAATTCCTGAAATTAAAATTCGTAAAATGAATAAAAGTGCTATCCAAACGTAAAAAGTTAAGCACTTATATACGACATTCTTATTAAAATTCGATATTGTCATAAATTGACGAACGGTACTCTACAAATAATATAACTCCGAGAAAAAACAGGGTCTCAAACAGGCAATGTATGTAAACGAGTGAATGATGCGAGGGTTCGGATCAGCTTTTACCTTATTTCGGGTTCAGAAAATGCCTGATCCAATAAACGCAAACAAATAGAAACAAATTTGTACTGAAAACCTAAATTTCACATCTTCTCATAATGTATCGTCAGAAAACCGAAACCGATAGGGAAGCAGTCTGTCAGTCTGTTTGCGGCCCAACTCAAAAACGGTTGAACGATTCGAGTGAAATTTGGACATTTGTGAAGATTTATAAAAAACTGGTTTCTACAATGACTCATTTTCCGTTTACGTCACACGACTTTGGATATGCTTTATCTATACAAAACTTTGAAATATTCCGACCTATGGTGCCGAAATAACACTTTGGCCGACTTTTTTCTTCCAGAAACATATGTTATCTAGAAGTCGTTGCATTCCCTATCTATGGTATAAGAACACAAAAATGAGAGCGCCGACTTCTAGAGAATATATATTTCAGGAAGAAATGTCAGCAAAAGTGTTCTTTCGGTACCATAGGTCAGGATATAATTATTTCGAACTTTTTAGTGAATGTCTGGTGCAACATTTGAAGTCGGTTACAATTTTTTTGTTAAAATGTATATATTATCCTTCTTTTCCTTTTAAATTAAATTGGTTTAGTTGACACAGGCAAAGTCCTTAAAATTACACAACTATATTTAAATTCACCTGGAAAAATAAATTAAAAATCAGCAAACTTGAATGATACACTGCAAATATTCTCGTATCCTATTTAAAAACTGTTTCAACATTTCTCTCTGAGACGTGGCATTTGTTTATAAACTTTCCGGGAAAACTGTGCAAGATGAGGTGACAAAACTAACTCAGAAAGAACTCAGACGTGCAAAATTCATGCATGAGTTTACATGATACACTCTGGATACACAAAAGCTTTTTTCATTTGATAGATACACATTGTTGTTTCATTGTATCGTGAAACAATAATTATTATAATTACCAATGTAATATATGTTGCTATTCCTGATAAGTGTGAATTTCACAGTTTACACTTGGGAACACATCTGACACCTCTTTGTAATGATATGTTTTGATAAAAGAAAAAGCTATTCAAATCAATAGATTTATATAACTGGTAGAATTTTTTTAGCCACTATCGTGTCGGAAGTTTAGTCTCAAAGTCCCAATCAATTGTTATCGAGAAGATAAAAACAATAAGCTTTTCAAAAAAATGTCGTTTTATGCATAACATAACAATAGAGATCATTTCATTTCAGGTAACCATTTGTTTTCAATATTTATATTGAAATTCTGCGTAAAAATAAAGCTTATGTATTTTTTATTTTGTTTTATTGTGTGTTTTTAATGCTTATTTTAATGTTTTCTTATTCACTCATTCTAAAAGAACGTAAGCGGTCGCAACTGAGGATTTCAAATGCGATGTTCATTGCCAAGGGATCATTAAAAAAAACTTGGCATGTTTATGGTCGCTGTCAATGTCAACAACCACAATGACATGATAGTTGTTTTTTTTAAAATATGGAATGAACTTGAAAGCAAAGGTAATTGTTTTTAAAATCCTGTGTTACCAACTTTGTTTTTTTTTTTAAATCTCTTTATTTGATAATGATTTAATTCTGTAAAAAATATATGATGCTCAGAAGGCCAATATCTCAAAATGGTTTTTAGTTTTGTACCAATTATTAATTTGTTATGTTGTCGATTGTAAGCTCGCTTTAAAGTTTGTTATAGATACTTTTTGGCTATGGTTGTAGGTTGTAGCGGTGCATGGACACGAGCTTCTTTCTGTGTGCGTAACCTCGAGAGCGCTACAAAACGCGCTACACATACAAAACGCGCTTATCTGTACACGATACTACTACAACTGTAGCCAAACGGACTTCGTGGAGTAAAATATCAGTAACAAACTTTAATACATAACTTTATTACACAATGCATAAAATAAACTTATCATTTGACATGAAACGCATTGATTGCATACTTTTTGTTCCAATGCTTATAATTGTTCCGATGTAAGGAAAACTTTGCATTTTGCACTGAGATTCTCTGTTACCCCCCATAAAGCTGTTAACTCTGAAAATCAGAAAACGGGAATCATAACTACGCAGTAATACAATTTCTACGCAAAAAGCTACAACGCGCTACGTAAAAGCCTACGAGCCGCTACACGGCTTCTACGAATGAAGTAAAAAAGGTCCTTTTTATTTTTTTACATTAATATTTAGGCTGACTAGGAAATCTATGCAGTATTATCGAGTCTACTGGATGCGTTTTTAAATATATGAAATACACGCTTTCTTTGTATACAGGTTTATTCACAGTGGTTACTTTTACGGCTTAGCAAATGGTAATTTATAAATATGAATACATTGCGTAAAACACATTATTGTGTTCTCGACCGCGAAAGTATATTTTCTGCGAAAAAGATAATTACTATTTAAACAAATAAATACATTCCCTACTCAACAGTGAAACCAACAGAAAACCATTTTACTTTCAAAATAAATTTCCTTAAGAACAATTCTTTAAGAAGTTTTAAATACCCATTTAAAATATCTGAATACCTTCATTTAAGTTTGTGTTTGTTGCCAAATATGGGAATGCCTCAATAAAATCTGAAATTTTCATCAGCTTTTAATCCCTTCCCTAACTTTGCTCGTTATGTTCGTTATTTTTTTAGACTGTATTTTTACATAAGCTGTCCAAAGATTCCTTATTAATTAACTTACGTACAACGACGTATGTACCTTTTGGGATTTTTGTTCATTAAAAGTTTGTGAAGACATAATCATGTCAACATATGTATAATATACATTAATTGTTTTTTTAGATACCAAAAGAGATATTTTTTGTACGGTGAACACATCTATAGTAAAAAGAACAATGTAGTTCTCATCTCCAAACTCAGAGAACGCCAAGTTGCTACTTACATAAGTTAAGCATGGACTTAAATTGGTAAAAATTAATGGACAGTTACTTAAAAAAATACAAAAATTAACGAAATATTTCGACTCCTTCAGTGGAGTCGTCATCAGTTCGACTGTGTTTTAAATATAATAAAAGTACAATAATTTAAGGCCAATACTGGTAAAGTAAAAAATATATTTATTTACATAAAAATTAATGATAAAGTTTCTTTTTGTGTTTGTTTATTCAGTGTGAAAAATTAGAGTGACATGACTACAAACCCCTAAATAAAGAATTTAAAGAATCGCATGGTTTGTAAATGTACATTTCTTGAAGAAATAACTGAACTTCGATAAAGATATTTTTTATCTTGTTCCACTCAACAACGGCGGTGGGTCAATCAGTAGGGAGCTGTACTCTCAACCTTGAGACCCAGATTTAAATCGTTGCCTGTGAAGCATGTACCATGAGTATTCCGGAACGTTATGCATAGTATTTGTACATTTAACATTTCTTGATAGTGAGAAAAACACTGTGAGGCAAACTTCCATGCACAGAAAAGTATGAAGTTCGACGATGACGTCCACCCCCTGTCACGTTAAAATAGGCGGTGAAAAAAGAGTGTTAGAGTCAGGGCCGGATTTCCGCCTAGGCCCACGAGGCACTGGCGTAGGGGCCCGGCCGTCAAGGGCCCCGGCCAGAGCGAACACGGAAATTAAATTAGCATACTCAAACTGTAATATTAGACCTATCTTTGAAGGCTTACTCCTCCCAAACGGGTAGTCCAAATACTTAAAAAATACATGATAAGCATATAGCATAGTCAAAAACAAATTCTAAGTTTAATATATTTTTTCTGTCTTTACTTTTGACAACAACAAATCTTAAATTTACGCAAGAATTTTTTAATCATTATAAAGACAATTTATAGATCTATTAAATTACTGTTCAAATTTATTTTTCCGTACATTGCTTCCATGTGGAAAGTTTTTTTTTCTCAAATTTTACGCTATGCGGAAACGCAGCGATCGTCAGCCACTTTGCAATACGAGCTGATATGAACCTTATTTCAATGTCGTTTCCGATATTTGTACCGACACACGTCGAGTTGCTAATTTAGGGTGTGTGCCTTGAGGAGCCGCCGCTATAAAGTTCCTAGAGGCCCTGCCCGGGCCCCTGTTCTAAGTCCAGGCCTGGTTAGAGTGTTAACTGTTCTAGAGTCCACACTCGGAAAACCTCTGACACCCTTCGGGGTTACATGACGAGACGAGAGGTATGTAGTCCAATCAGAAAATTGTACATTTCCAGGAATAGTCACGCAGTGTTTTCGTACGGGGACACATTTTCGTCATTGTTTCGTTACGATACTCATTAGTTATCCACATCACAATATCGTTGTTATTATTAGAGTGCATTACAAACCAGAAAAGTAAAGGATATATGAATATAATTTGCAATATTCCGCTAGACAATTCTTGTCGTGCTATTCAAAATGCAGACTCGTGCACCGCCCGCCCGCCCGCATAAAAACATGCAACAAGCAAGCGATACAAGCAAAGCAATCTTAAATAACAAGCAAGAAAACTTATCGACACGTGTTTCGCCTCTGAACGAGGCATCCTCGGGATGTGTTGCTAGCCCGGCTTCTCCGCAGCAACTGATGTGTTGCTCGCCCAGCCGATCCGCAGCAACTGATGTGTTGCTCGCCCAGCCGCTCCGCAGCAACTGATGTTGTTCGCCCGACAGCTCAGCAGCTAGTGACGAGCCGCCGACCAAAACTCGCCTTTTATACACCGGCCTGACTAGTTGTTTGGTGGGGAAAATGGGGAGACGAAAACATGCGTAACAGTGGGGTAGTGGTAAAGTTAGTTTGTTCGTTTAGTAAATCAGGGTTATTCTTGTTTTTTAGTATTTCTAATTGTTCTAACACACACATTCTTAAACCTTTTTTACAAATATGTTTTACTTCAAATGAATGGTTATCGGGCAAACTATGACCGGACTCTAATAGATGTTTTGCAAAGTGTGATTTTTCAGGATGATTATTTCTATGGGCTGAGATATGTTCTTTGTACCTAGTTTCAAAACTGCGACCTGTTTGACCTACATAGACACCGTTACAATCATTGCAAGACAATTTGTAAATACCAGACTGTTGTTTTTTATCTAATTTGTCCTTACTATTGCAAATACGCTTTATCTTATTTTTGGTTCTGAATGCAACGCGAACACCACAACGCCGAAAAATCTTCGCAACCCGTTCAGAAATTGGACCTAGATAAGTTATGCTTGTTTTATATTTCTGAACACTCGTACTTTCCGGCTGTAAAGCAGACAAACTGTTTCTAATAATGATATTCTGTTTTTTGTGGACTAATCTATCAACCATTTTTGCACTATACCCGTTATTCACAGCAATCTGATATATTATGTTGAGTTCTTTTTCAAAGTTGTCAGGACTTAGAGGCACCGTCATCAATCTGTGAACATAACAACGAAATGCTGCAAGCTTATGTTCCCAAGGGTGACAAGATGAAGAAGGTATTACAGTATCGGTGTGTGTTGGCTTGCGGTATATTTGAAACTCATGTTTATTCTGTGCCCGAGTAATCGTTAAATCTAGAAAATTAAGGGAGTTTTCTTGTTCGACTTCTAATTTAAATTTTATTTTGGGGTGAATTTTGTTCAATTTGTCAACAAATACATCGAGCTGTCTACCAGTACCAGTCCAGCAAATAATGATGTCATCAACGTATCTGTAATAATACAAAATATTCGAACTACTGACAATGTGTTTGTTCTCAAAACTATCCATGAAAATATCGGCCATTAATGGACTTAAGGGTGAACCCATCGCTAAACCTTCTTTCTGCATATAGAATCTATCATTGAATTTGAAATAATTTTGACGCATGCAAACTGATGCAAGGCTAATGAGGTCATCAATTTCGTTAGTGTGAAGACGTTGTTTTTCTAGTAAATTTCTAATAACAATCAAACACTCATCGGAAGGAACATTGGTAAACAAGCTATCTACATCTAAAGATATCAACTTCGCATTAGAGGGCAAATGGACATTCTGAATTTTTGATATTAAGTCATCTTTGTTCCTAAGACAAATAATGGGCTTGAAGGCAGTTTTTTCTATCAAAATATGATTTAACCGTTTTGACAAATCATAAGCTGGAGCACCTATATAAGAGACAACCGGACGAACTGGAATATTATCTTTATGAATTTTTGGCAAACCGTACAAAGCTGGAGCTACAGGGTTCATAGGAAGTAATTTTGCTTTATAGTGAGAATTGTCTGGAAAAACAAAGGAGGTGTTGTTGACGGCTAATTTTAACTCTGCTTGAAATTTCTTAGTTGGATCTGAATTAAGAGGAACAAAGGCGTCACCCTGAATAACATCATTTACCTTTATATTATAGTCATCACGATTCATTATTACTACTGTGTTGCCCTTATCGGCCTTGGAAATCACTAAGTTATTTTCGTTGACCCTACTCTGAACAGATTTAAATATTGCTAGTTCCGGATTAATTTTGAGACTTGATGAGACAACGGACTCTTGAATTTCATGCGTAACCAAACTCTTCACAATATTGTCTTGCTTAGAAACAATTGCAGTAATCTCAGCATCAACAGCTAAATTTTCTAATGAATTTTGGGACAAACTAGAAGGAATATTATATTTTAAACCCTTTTCTAAAAGAGACATCTCAATATTAGGAAAAACAACATTTGTTAAATTTTTTACTCGAGGGTAGAATGAAGAAGTTGATGAATTTTGCACGGGCTGTCGACCATTCAGAACCAAAAATAAGATAAAGCGTATTTGCAATGGTAAGGACAAATTAGATAAAAAACAACAGTCTGGTATTTACAAATTGTCTTGCAATGATTGTAACGGTGTCTATGTAGGTCAAACAGGTCGCAGTTTTGAAACTAGGTACAAAGAACATATCTCAGCCCATAGAAATAATCATCCTGAAAAATCACACTTTGCAAAACATCTATTAGAGTCCGGTCATAGTTTGCCTGATAACCATTCATTTGAAGTAAAACATATTTGTAAAAAAGGTTTAAGAATGTGTGTGTTAGAACAATTAGAAATACTAAAAAACAAGAATAACCCTGATTTACTAAACGAACAAACTAACTTTACCACTACCCCACTGTTACGCATGTTTTCGTCTCCCCATTTTCCCCACCAAACAACTAGTCAGGCCGGTGTATAAAAGGCGAGTTTTGGTCGGCGGCTCGTCACTAGCTGCTGAGCTGTCGGGCGAACAACATCAGTTGCTGCGGAGCGGCTGGGCGAGCAACACATCAGTTTCTGCGGAGAAGCCGGGCTAGCAACACATCCCGAGGATGCCTCGTTCAGAGGCGAAACACGTGTCGATAAGTTTTCTTGCTTGTTATTTAAGATTGCTTTGCTTGTATCGCTTGCTTGTTGCATGTTTTTATGCGGGCGGTGCACGAGTCTGCATTTTGAATAGCACGACAAGAATTGTCTAGCGGAATATTGCAAATTATATTCATATATCCTTTACTTAGTGATGGACTTCCGCAAGGTAACGCCTATTTCAATTAATCAAACCAGAAAAGATAAATTAGAAACAAATGTAAAGACAAGAATTTGAAAATATTCCTCGGGCCAGGATTCGTACCTGCGATCTCTTGTTTCCCAGACAAGCGCGCTACCAATTGCGCCACCGAGGTACTTACCTAGACCGTTGATTTTTTCCACCATACTTGTCCACTGAATATTTTTGTGACTATTTGATCTAACTAGCTTGTAATGCACACACTGAACGCTCACGAGGGCGTTATGTGATCTGAAGCAACACATATTGTAGCGACGAAAGCGCCATCTGTTTCTTAAGAACAAGGCCTGAAATCACATAACGCCCTCGTGAGCGTTCAGTATGTGCATTACAAGCTAGTTAGATCAAATAGTCACAAAAATATTCAGTGGACAAGTATGGTGGAAAAAATCAACGGTCTAGGTAAGTACTTCGGTGGCGCTATTGGTAGCGCGCTTGTCTGGAAAACAAGAGGTCGCAGGTTCGAATTTAGGCCCAAGGATTTTTTTCAAATTCTTATCTTTATATTTGTTTCTAATTTATCTTTTCTGGTTTGTAATGCACTCTAATAATAATATTTAGAGTATTATAAAGCGATGGATTTCGCAATAAAAACATAATCTCAATATCGTTGTTGTACACACTTTTGTCTTTTAAGTGCCCACAACGGGATAGTCCAAATTATGAATACTCGTAAGTGTGTATTGTATATTCAACAAAGGCCTTAACTAGGCCTTTTGTCCGAGGTTTCACTCGCGCGGTTGTAATTAATGAGTATGTCCTTAGGGAACGGCGTGGAAATAAATATACAAATTTCCAAGTAAAAAGTAATTTATTTAGCTACTAGCTTTTGCTTGCGGCTCCTCCCGCGTGTTATTCGGTTTAAGGACATGCTTTTTCGGGATAAAAAGTAGCCCTTGTGTTATGTTAGGGTATAAGCTATATCCATTCTAAATTTTATCCGAATCCGTCCGAAAGGGCTCAGAGTGGAAGAGTGACAAACATACACACACGCACACAAACTTTCGCATTTATAATATTAGTATGATTAAAGAATTTTCAAAGTCGGTTCAGTAGTTCCAGAGACTACCCCACATCCGAATTCACGAACCAACTTTACCTCTATATTAGGTATATAATTTGTAATTTTCTGAATATTATGTGCCATAAATACTGTATTTAAACAACAAATACTGAAAACACCAAGTCATAATACAGGTTTAGGGTTACGAAGCCGAATACTCGACCAACTTAATTTTGCAGCTTTGTTTCATACATTTCTTAGGTATCTATACTGTCGAGTATAATTTTTATTCAAATCATGTAACTTATTGAAATAGTACGGAACCCTCAAGGCGCAAATTCTACTCACACTTAACCGTTATTTTTAAAATTTTATATTTTCATAATACTAGGTGAAATTAAATCAACCGACCAAATTCATACTGGAGACTCGGTTAGTGATGAAGAACTAGGTTCAGTAATCCTTTTGGCTAATTTCGAAAAAATTTTTTTTTGCTCCCTTACTGGTTGGACTAGTTAAAGTACAAATCCTAGTGTAGGCACTACGGGGAAAAAAATTTTTTTTCGAATTTCACCTGGAGTGTCATTAAACCTTGTTTCTGATGACTAACCGAGACTCCAGTATGACTTTGGTCGGTTGATTTAATTTCACCTAGTATTATTAATATATTTAAAATAAAAATAAACGGTCAAGTGTGAGTAGAAGTTGCGCCTTGAGGGTTCCGTACTATTTCAATAAGTTAAAAGATTTGAATAAAAATTACACTCATCAGTATATAGGTAGATACATAAAAAATGTATGAAACAAAGCTGTAAAATTAAGTTGGTCGAGTATTCGGCTACGTAACCCTAAACCTGTATTATGACTCGGTGTTTTCAGTATTTGTTGTTTAAATACAGTATTTATAGCACATAATATTCAGAAAATTACAAATTTCTAACTATATAGTTTAGTTTCTCAGATAGACCCCGTAACAAAAATCGTCTAAAACTGATAACTTGATGGCACCCCATTTCTTTTTCTACGGAGACAAAAAAATACATTTCTAATCTACTTTATGAGTTCTAGACAATGATTACCAATATACCGGGGTAAGAAAAAAAAATCTGCTCCTTTTTCTTGTATAGGACCCCTCTGGAAACAATTTAATTACATTTTTAATAAATATTCTGTTTTTGTCGACATTCTACACAACATATTCAAATTTCAGGTCTGTAACTCATCACGTCTGCAAGCTAGGCATACACGTGACATACCCGAACGGACAGACGTATATACAGCAGAACGACATTAATAGGGCTCCATGTTGCCCTTCGGTTACGGAATCTTAATTAAAACCAACCTACAAAAATACGTACATGACCGCTAACGATGAGGTACTATGTAATTATCATTCAGTATAAACATAAAGAAGGTGGTAGAGCTGATGCCGGGCTCAACTGTGGAGGTGCCACCATCTTACTCGCAAATCCCCCCGAAGTTATTCGGGGAGAGTAAGAGAACAGCTCTCAGGCAAGACCAGGCGGCCCACCATTGCTTGGGACCGATGGATGGCGGTATATCCATCCCCAATTGTCGGGCCTTATATAAAACAGACTGGTGATGGGTAGCGGCGTCACTGATGCAAGGGTTTCGGCACCACGCTCACCAACCCGCCTTCCCAGCGTGTGTGAGTATGGGCATTTCTTCTAGGAGGACCGCCAACTGGCGAAATCTTGAAAAGGCCTATGTCCAGCAGTGGACGAAACGGGCTGATGGATGGATGGATAAACATAATACACTCATTTTGTATACATATATAGGTAGTTATAAAACGAGTATATTTCGCAAGATTCGATATTTATTTCATTTTCTAATAATTTGGATTTTCGTTGTATTTCAAAGACCATCTTTTACTCAGAAGAGATGTGTCGGAATCGTAGCAGATGGAAATATATAGTCTCTGCCTACCCCTCTATGTATGTATGTACTCATTTTATCTACATGAAATATGTATGTATGTAATGTTTATCTTTTTACCCGATCAAAGGAATGGTATTGATAAAACATTTCATGAGTGAGAATTCAAACTGTTGGAAGCAGGAGAAGTTATTTAATATTCGATATTGGCGACAGTTAATGGCACATAAAACTGTTATTGATCAGATTCTGTTTGCTCATTGCACTTCATTATCACTTTCATATTCATTCGCTGAATCACATTTATATTCATGAGTTCAGTCCCACGTGGTCGTAGGCGTAGCGTACATGTTTGTAAGGTTGTTTGTTTGTTTTATAGTAAACTTAGTCGCTCCAGCGGACTGGGTTGGGGACACATATGGAGTCTCGGAGTAATACTGCCCTTCGTGGTTTTACTATCATTTCTTTACTATGTAATACTGTACAGTTTCAAACAAAGAAACATATCGTTACAATATGACTAATCTAATGGGTGGAGTTAGGTATATACATTGTAACGTATTAGTATTTATCTTACCTCATATCGTCAAATCCTCTGGCACTACTGGCACATTGAATTTTTTTTATGAACGTCTTTAAAACACAATAAAAGTTAAATTATAGTACAGGTCTCCAAACAGCATAATGCTATAAAAAATCTTTTTCTGAGATTACAGTAGTAGATGTGATACTAACTAGGAAGGCAAAGGGAACTTAGCCCGTACAGCCATGTCTGTACAGCCTTGTCATTACCAATGAGGTTATTATATAATATTCTCTAACACATACGAAATAATATTGCGGCGTGACAAAGGAGGTCACAATTTCATTTTATTTTCGGCCTGCATTGTCTATGGCTGCCGGCGCACGCAACGCGTACAAATGCGTAGTGGACTGTTGGATTTTGGCGCCGTAGTTTACGTCGAAATTACTATTTACTGTGGTTTTATCGATCAAATAAAAAGTATTATTTTGCCCTAAAATTACTAACAGCAGTGATGGTGATGATAATTTGACTCCACCTGACATTCTGGAAATAGCGACGGAAATTACGAACACTTTTAGAACAAGCTTTTACAAGAAAAATAAAAAATGGCTAACGACAAATTTTATCAAGATTATGAAAACAGGCTGTTAGGCATGAGTTTAGATAAAGTAATGCATGGAACTATACACAACTAGGTATTAAAACAGTCGTGTACTATTAAAAAACTCGCCTTCGGCTCGTTTTTTAAAATGACACTTGTGTTTTTAATAACCTTTTTATGTCCCAGTTTCATAAACTACTTAATGGGTTGCTATCATTATCATATTATATATATAATTATATACATTAAATATACCTTTAATGTAGTTTATGTATTTATGTATGTAACATGTGAAGTTCAAATACCCAAAACCTAATTTAATATATTGTATTTCCCTCTTTTTAAATTGAATCATTTTACCTATTTAATATATTATCTAACGTGCGATAAGTGTACTTATGTACCTACATTGCAAAAATAAAATCTTCGTTTCATTTCATTGAATCCCGGAGGGGGTATCAGAGGTATTTCCAAATGTGAATTGTGAAAGGGAAGTCATAGTCCACACTAGGGTACATCCGCTTTTCATGATCGGTAGCCCTATGTGAGCCCTACTTCATGCACAAATGGACCAACAGCGTAACTTGCCTTCTGAAGCACGCAGACTGAAAACAAATAATATGCACCGCGGGAATTGAACCCACGACCTCTAGGTTAGCAAGTGAGCCCTCTACCACTCGGCTACAAAGGCGGTCTTGTATGTATTGTTTATAGTCATATAAAAAGTACAATAGAATAGAAATATAATAGAATCGACACATAATATAACCACGTGATAAGATAACGGTTGCCAAAAGTTGCTGAAAAGTCATAAACAGGATGTTCTGGTTGTGTTTGAGTCACTTACTAGGTGTCAAGTCAATGAGCAGAAGTTCCTAATTACGGTTTCAGTCGTCACATCCGTTCTAAGTATCCGATGGGATATGGTTAGTAGCAATGTGTTTATGTCGTATATTGGAGTAAAGAACGACAATAAAGTTACAAAGACAAATATGAAGACTTGATAACGTGGTGACGCACTATTTATGTTACACTAAATACTCTAAAATATAATATAATATAATTTTTAGCTAAAACTGTTGTATTTATCAAAATTTTTAAATTACTTTTATGTAAATAAAATTTTAGATATGTAAATACCTATAAATATGTTCATGTTGTATTTACATTAAACGTATACAGCATGAACACAAAAAAAAGAAAAGCTTATATCTAAAAATACATTAACCAACTTCATACATTATATGTAGACCTACATTAAAACACGGACTAAAATAAAATGTTATTAATTAATTATATAACTAAATAAAATGGATAATTAAGCCAAAATCGCTGTCGTCTCGTGGAAGAGTGCCCAGGACACTAGCAGCGTTGCCTAGTTGAATAGCTAGGCCAAGGTATGTGCCAGCTTTGAGGTCTCCGGAAATGGCAACCAGTTGCAAACGAAAGCTCCTTGTATAGCTGTCGCTCCCGGCCCCCACCGCACGAAAGTTTCCACGCCGAAAGACACAAATATGTAACCCACATCGAGGGTTGCATACTTGCGCCGTTTCATCTCCTCAGCAGACGCCGCCGTCGCTCCGACCTGTAGGATGGTTGCCTGTGGCAACTGTGTCGACACAGGTCGGTCTCACACCAGGGACCTACCGTATTTATTGTATACGAACTGTTTCGCTATGAAAATACATCTGTAAGGATTTAGTTTTCAATTTTTTTTTCCAAATAATTAATTGAAAAATGCGCCTTAAAATCGTAAGTTCTCTGAGCTGCCCGCTTTCGCTCAATAGGATAATATAAAAGTGTCTCATTGGAGCAAGATTAGATAGATTACTCTGAGTAACTCGCTTAAATGCAGTTTTTATGCTCCTCAAAGTCCATGATGAACTAACTCATTTTACTGATTAGAGTGTATTATCTTTATCTCTTATATTTTCCCCTTACTGTCCTGTCTCAGTAAACCATGTATAGCTGCTAAATAAAATAATACATAGCTAATAGTACCACGCACGTCACGCGCGCTCAACCAAATTGATCAAAGAAAGTGGCCTGGCTACTTGCAATGACGTAAATTTGCGTTATTTTCCGGCAATTTTGCGTCATTATCTCCCTACAACACCGAAGGGAAATCGTGAGGTTTAAAAATATTTTGTGTTAAACTTTTGCTTTACGTTTTGGTGATTCTCATTAAAACTTTGGTTCATATTTTTGGTACATAAAAATTTAATGTTATGTACGTACATATATTACAATAAAGTGTTTACGGTTTTAGAATTGTAAAAATGTATGTACAGTGCAGAATGGTGTATTTTATTTTAAGCCCTTTATTTAAAGAGCTATGAAAAAGTTAATGGTTGGCTACCGTATTTTTTTGTATTGAGGCGAAGTACGTCGTTAGTAAAAGTCAACAGAAACACTTTAATCCATCCTTAAGGAAACGGCGACAGTTTTAAAGTCTTAAATCGGAGTGTTAAATCCACCTCGGATAGTATTTTCTCGAGTCTTACTGTGTGTTCCTAAGTGACCATAAAACATAAAACCTCGGCTTTATTATCTAACTGAAGCAGCTATCGCTAACGCTTTCAAAGGTATCGTGACTGGATAGAAATTACATTTCATATGATTCTAGACTGTCTATTGGCTCACGTACAGCATCACTAGTTATTATCAGTATCAGTATCATGTATTGTATCAGACTACGCTTGTATTAGTTACAGTAGCAGTCTCTCAAATAGTATGTCAACAATGATATTATATAATATTATAAAACCTCAGTATGTCTGTCGTCGGCTGATCGTAGAATTGGGCAGATTGTAAAAAAGGTGCGACGACGAGCGGGGCCAGGAGGAGCGTGTTAGGTTGCTTGTGATCATAAATTTAGGGAGCCGAGCAAAGCGGAGCGGGGCGAAGTAACCGCCCTAGTTTAACAGAAATACGATATGCCTGGGCAGGTCATGATATGCCCAATTATAGGATCTGCCAACTACATATCAACCTCGATATACTACGCGTACCTTAGCTAAGACTGCGTAATGAAATGTGTTACTTTTTGTTTGTCAGATTGATTAAAAGGAATTTTACGTATTATGAAAGACGCAAAAATATCGAGATCATAGTGTATCACCTAAGCAGGCAAACATAGTCTACAAGTTGTATAAAAAATATATTTGTGCTTGAAGTACAATCCACAAGTTTTCATTTCTGTTAAGGTAAAAAAATATGGAGATATCTTTTTATTTTCATTCCAAAAATCGTTTTTTTTTTAATTAGTTCTAGAGATATGTTGGAAAAAAACAAATTTTAATGATATGGGCTGAACAGCTAGAATACATTTGCCTAGCAATAAATAAAAATACTAGCTGTCAAAGTCAAGTGTCAATGATATTTCATTTATTTAGCTCCATGGTCATGACATTTCGTTTTTTTTTCAATTACAACCAAAGTTTCTGGCATTGTACGAAAGTCATTATGCCTACAAGGCTTTTGTTGAAAAGTCGAAGTTTTAAAAAATCATTTAACTATGTAAAATTCAAAATTTCCTTAGCTCTTTACCTACTTTCTAAATAGCGAATAAAATTAGTGGGTTAGTATTTTGAAATGTTATGGATGGCTCACGTATTACGTTGGGATGTAAAAAAAGTCGGAGAAACAAGAGTGTAAGGATCCTGTGAATAAGAATGAGAATTAATACTTTATTTTTGCAATGTGCCGGGAACGTAAATACGATGGGATTTATTTATAAATTAAACTAATCACATTTAAAGGAGGAAAATATGGGTTTGCTTATTTTGTATAAGTTAATACGTACATGAATTAAATTAAATTTAAGTTGTTCCAGTAACAGTCCATATTCGGGCATACCTTTGACACCGTCTCAGCTGTGCCATAAATGACACATGATATAACGTTTTTTAATACAAGTGGAAATTAATATAAAAATATATTATCTGTTGCAAACAAAACATTCAACTAGTCGCTGAAAGTGTAACTTTGCTTGCATTAGTTATCCCTGGCTTATTAGCTACTGATATATTTTTGCTTTCTTCCACAATAATCACAATCCCCACATTTTGTATTTTTGGAGGGAGTTCAGTCCACAGGTCCACGGTATCACAGAACAAAAAACATAACTATTATGGGATTTCTTTAAAATACAAAGTATACCTTACGACCGAATGTTTTTCAAATCAAAGCTTTGATCTTATTCATTTCTTTTCAACCATACACAGAAAGAGAGTGTTAAATCACGTAAGCGTTTACTGAACAAGGTACATACATACGTGTACATTTATGTTTCTTTTTCTATAGAAATATAATGCTGTTTCATTTCGCTATCACGTGCACGCTCCACGAAACTTGCGAAAGCAATACAATCGTGTCAATTTCGTCTCGGGCGCAAAGTTTAAAACTTGTTTCAGACTTGACTGTGTGTGGACGTTTTCATAGTTCTAATCGGAATATACGAGTATCTAGATAATTTAAATCGGCTCAGCCTAAATAAAACATTCCATTAGACACCACACAGTTTTGTTTTTGCGTTTGTACGGAAATTGGCGCGTGATGTCTGTCCTTAAATATGTAGATTTTTGAAGCATTATGAAGACCGAACATGTGGCGTGCGTGACTGCTACAGAGCCCTTTGTCCAACTGCGGACTACTATTGGCTGATGGATTGGATTGGTACAAGAATAATCTACCAGTGATTGTAGTTACGAGATACATATATTGTAAATCTTTTTAAAATATTAATCTCGGAAAGAAGTTACACCATAGTAAAAATGACAAAATTTCATATTATTTCCTCAATGGAATGTAATTTCCTTAACAATGTTTCTGTCGTAAGATATCGAAGGCTCTTACGGAAGAAGAGGACACATCACATTCATCAATAAACAGACCGTATAGTCCTTTAATTATTCTGCTCTTTAATGTGCCAGTCTGTTTTTAGTAGAACTTAACAGGAATTGTAAGTTAACACGGAAAAAATTGTGAAACAACGTGAAATTTAAGTCATTTTGCTAACGAAAACTGGTGATAGTACTCGTCCATATGAACAACTAACGGGGCCAAACCTGAAATCGCGAAAAAAATATCAGCTGTTCCATAGAAAAGTTAAATACCTACTCGATCAAAATGTATGAAACAGCTGTTTTTTTTCGCGATTTCAGGGTTAGCCCTATAGGAAAAGTTGTTCACATGAACGGGAACTATCACCAGTTTTCGTTAACAAAATGACTAAAATTTCACGTTGTATATCAAAACTCTTCAGCAATTTATCTATTTTTTATACAGCCGCTTACTGATAACTAGAATATAGAACAACCCAAGAATCTAGTTAATAAAACTCGTGAAATGCTCCAAATCCGCTGCGGGACTCTGGCATTATTCCAGCAAATTACTGGTACAGACCGAAATATATTTTGATTTTGTTTACTTTATTAAATACATACACATAACTAGAATAAATAAATATATACAAATACAAATAGTTTATTGGACTATACAGAAATAGCATACATATAATCCAAAACAGCATTCTTAAGTAAAATATAACAATAATTGTATTACAAAAAATATATTAGACCCTGGCATCTGCGCTGGCTTTATCGCCGTCCTGCAGCATGACAGTAGCAAAAAACAATAATTAGTAGGGACGTGTACAAAAAAAAAATAAAAAAAAATAGTTATTATTATTTTAAACGCACGCATATGCTGTAAATCTGTGAGGGTGTGTGTTACGGGTAACAAGGTATGTATGTAAAGGGGTATTAGAAAGTGTGAGTGTACGAGGTGTGTGAATGTGTGACCGTAGATGAGTGTTTATATATTTTACTCTTTTTGAGCCTTATTATTTATTTTGGACAGCTATTAACATGAAAAAAATCAAATATATTTGTAAGTACTAGATATATTTCGACCTACGGTATTGGACCGCCATCAGTCGAATATGACAATGGACACCTACAGATTTTTGACGTTTTTTTTTAAATATCTCTCTTTATTTCCACAATCACAATAATACCTTCAGTTTGACACCCTGTATTTTTACGAAATGCTTTATTTTAATTACTTTTTTTTAAAGATTACTAATTTGTGTTCAAATTTATTTTTGATCGCTTTTTACTACAATTTACAATTAGCGAAATTTTTTTTTTGATCTAATAGGGACAATTTATTTTGATATTTCTACATATTTCTCTAAATCTGTACAATTTAAAATTACAAATACTGGATGTTAGGAGATTTTTTTTTATGTCGTATAAAGACAATATTTTGAGAAATTTCTTTTTTTTTATAACACTACACTATGTGAGCAAATTAATGCAATTTTTTGACAAATTTCAAGTTTTATCTTGAACTGTTAAAAAGTTATGAGGCCGTTGTGACATACGGATAGACAACAAAGTCCCAATAATGGTTCTTTTTACACCTTACGTGCGGAACCCTAAAAACAGCATCTCCAATCTTCTCCAATATTTAAAATACTTATTTTAAGATTTAACAGCCCACAAGCAAAAATAAGTTCTTGTGTTTTGCGGCATCTCGTTACATCGCTTCTATTCCTAGTTTTAAACTTTTAAATTTAATTTTACAGCTAACGATTCCTGATGGGATGTGGTGTCTAGTCCATAAAACTCATTTCGCATAAACATATCTTGCGGTGAAGTATGAGTTATAAATCGTCCATAAATCTGCCATACTAGTCTATTGGCTAACCCAGGAAGAGTATAAGTGTCGATGACCTACATTATAGCTGTAAACCTAGGATCCAGCAACATTGATATCGTATGAGGTATTTTTTTCTTCGTAATATATTGTTAACTTTTGTAGCAGATGACGCTGAATTCAAATGCGCTGCCGAATTAAAATAACTAAAAAGCTTTCAGAACTATTATATCCACCGAAAGTTACAACGTATAAAATTTCAAAACAATGTCTCTTTCCTGAGAAAGCAAACGACGCGACGTAACAAAAGTTTTCAGGGCGGGTTTCCGATTGGCATCTAACACAAGAATGCTTGCTATTTAGTTTGGGGCCTCATTAAGCCTAATTACGGCAGACAACGGGGGGCAACGGCTCTACATTTACACTGTTAATACACACATACAAACGACATGAGGTCAAAGGACCAAGCCCTTATTTACTGTACCTACTGGCGTACTACAATATTACCACCTGTTTGATAATGAATAAAATTATAATGAAAAATGCTTGGATACCAATGCCAAAATTTCCAAATACCCAACAGTTTTGGACTCATTACGTTGATCAGTACATCATCTTACAAGAAAAGCCACTTCACATATCGGGGGTTCATCGAGTATTATTTTTTTATTTTGTCTAAAACAATAAAAACACGCTTTTGGTAAGAAATCCTCAAATTTACGTTTTTAAAGGTTTGTTGCTAAGATCTGATTCAAATGTCCCAATTCTTTTTCTAATCGAACATAGATCTAGATAATGTCAATAAACTCAGCCTACAATGTTATCAATTTTCAGGTCCGTACAATATTATAAAAATATTCCAATAAATTATACACAAATTCTTGTACTTTTATTCCACATATATTTATTTTTATTCTAACTTAGGCTACCGGTTTCGTATTACACATCATCGGGCCAACAAATTATTAATTATTTACATTACAGAAAGAAAACAAAAGAAAACATTTTTAACAAGCAAATATAAAATAAACAGAGGTGAATCACCACAGCTTGCGTTTCAAAAATATTCCATGTTTTTGCGTTTGTATGAAAGTTGGTGTCTGCTCCTAAGCAGTTGAAAGAGTATCAAAATCTCATCAATACCAACCTCAAAATATTATAAACCGTTAGCCAGTGGTTAGGTTATTGGTAAAGTCTGCTGGAGGAGGTAAACTGTGTGTCTTCAGGCCGTCGGCAGCGGGCGGCGGCTGCGGGCGTCGGTAGCCGGCGGCGGGTGGGCGGACTTGATAGAATTACCTCGATGAGGTTACCATCATTACGTTAGGGCAGCGTCGTCGGGTGGGCGGCTAATGTACGAAAATAGTAATCTTCGACAACTTTATTATTTTGGGGCTCTATTCCAAGTTACTTTTGGATATGGAATAGGTGCTCCAAGGGTAACTACACATAATCTAGTAATTACACGGGACTATTCGGTGGAACTGGCTCGCTGTGAGTCGAACTCACGCACTTAGATCCCATACTACATGACAATAACCGTACCTATTTAATTTACTATTAGTGTTGGGTTACCATAGTTTCCGTTTGTATTAATCATAATGCATTTCCGTAATATTCAAGAAGAAAATTGCCGCATATTTTTGGAAATAAAAGGTTTAAAAATAGTTTTAATTTTATTTTTAAATTAATAAAAAAATAGTTGAAAGTACGTCAGTTTCAGAATTCTCAAATGACGCCCCTTCAAATGATACCACATTTACTGAGATCAACTAAAAAACAAACATTGATCTCATCTTGTTACCGAATCACGTAATATTACCGACGGAGCGCTCTTGATGATACAGAACTGTTTGTAAGACAAACAACGCTGAAAATCTCAGATCAAGTGAAAATGTGCGTCATAGACAATTTATGCGTACATTATAGTTACACTAGCTTTTGCCCGCGGCTCCGCGCGCGTTTTATTCGGTTTAACGACATGATTTTTTCCGGGATAAAAAGTAACCTATGTGTTAAGTTGGGGTATAAGCTATATCAATTCTAGATTTCATCCAAATCCGTCCAGCCGTTTCAGCGTGAAAGAGTAACAAACACACACACACATAAACTTTCGTATTTACAATAATATTAGTGTGAAGTGTGATGAGATAACAATAGCCTTGTCTTATTTCACCACAAATGATTAAGGACCGCGCTAATTAGACACCTGATTTTTCAATGATATTGATCTATCCTACAGAAACCATGTATTTTTCCGGGATAAAAAGTAGCTTATGTGTTAAGTAGGGTATAAGCTATATCCATTTTAAATTTCATCCAAATCCGTTCAGCCGTTTCAGCGTGAAAGAGTAACAAACATACACACACACACACGCACAAACTTTCGCATTTATAATATTAGTAGGATATTTTGTCCAAAACAAAATATATTTTTCATTTTATATGCATCAACTGTTATACGTGAACTGTCCTACCTATAACGTGAAATATGATAATTTAGAATTCCTTAACTATTTTTACACTTGGTAACTGGTATTAATGGTATATAATATTTTTTCTTGTCTCCATTTCTCCCCCTCTCTGTCCCCCCGCATACCTCAACCTTTTCATTGAAGAGGTAAAACAAATATGTTTGAAATAAAGTCAACTAGCACGCAAAGCGCGTTCTGAAGTAAGGGACTCGTACTATTTGCACAGTTTGTTTCTGAAGGGTTTCTCTTGTCTCTACAAATGCTACGTGAATCAAATAATTTAAATTTGAGAACGTGAGACATTTAACTAAAGGGAACAACTATCTATATCTGCTTAGGTATTAGGAATGTTTATAATTTTTTGTTGGCGGAGAAGGTGACTTCGATAAGTTGATAAAAATAGAGGCTCTACCAAAAACTGTAAAATAATAAATCTAACAAAGTAAAAAGTATTGGCCACATCGCCATCGTCATGTGAAACGGTACCTATAAGCATAGACGTATTGTTCATCCATGCTATAAGGCTGGCTGCGTTTCTCCTTTGAATGTCCAGACTAATTCTCTGACCAGTTTTTTTATTAAAAGAATTGTAATTGAAGTTCATGATGTGACGAACATTTGATACTTCATTATTACTTAATAGGAACTTTTGAGTACACAAGATAGGCCTATACAACAAATAGTTTAAAAAACTGAAACTAAAGAGCTCTCCTTGACAGATATTGCAGCTCATTAGTGTTATAGGTATGTATATTCTGAAGGCTAGTTTGTGACTACCCTGCGAAGCCTTATTGAACCAAGCAAAATTCGACCCTATTGCGATGGAAAAAGAACTTACTTGTTTTACAGAAAGTTGGACAGCCCACTTCATGATTTATTGCTGTGTACTCAGCTACAATAAATCTATTCTATTGGTTTATCCTAGAGGTCCACTCTGCCTGTTACGATGAGATTTTTCTGTGCATTTACCTATATTTCAAATAGTGATTTTACATATTTTGTTATTTCTATTTATTTTTAGAAGTGGGTTCAATACTAATATATTCTTTATTTTGTTACAGATTGTGAACAAGAGGTGAGTCATGGAAGCCATAATGAGCCGGACTGTATAACAAATATTATTTAATTGTACAATCATAAAATTAATCTAAACATACAACTCAGGAAATATTTATTTATTTATTTATTTATGTGTTTATCAAATTACAGCTATCATTACAGGGTATTCCTAATGCAATAGTGTAGTCAATTAACTCATTTAATTCTTAACATTAGACACATCAACACATATCAAACATTTTCACCATAACATAAAATATACATTGTCATCTTTACGAATTCGCTCAGAGAACAGTGGTATAGGTCAATTTTGTCCGTCACCAGATTCAGTAAATGCATTGCACGCGTCAAAGGTGCTTTCCCGAGCAAATTGGTCCTCCCGTTAGGCACCGCGAATAGACGTGGCCTCCTGCGCCTGTGCACATACTCATCGGGTACGCATAATTTCACCCCATCCAGTATAGCCGGATTAGCCAGTTTACCTCGAAAAACCTTAAAAATGTATAGCGCAAGTGACATATTTCTTCTAACTTCCAGCTTGTTGTATCCAACCATACCCAGCACGAATAAGGTTGGATACATCAATGAATAGAAAGGGTAGACGCCGTACATATATGAAGTAGGTACCTATACCTACAGGATGTGGATAAACTAACCTTGTAATGAAACTAAATAAGTTACTGATCATACTGAAAAGCTTTCCCAAAGAAACATGACCGCGCAAAAGTTTAATAATTTGGCCATGTGCTAGTCGGAATCGCGCACAAAGGGTTCCGTGCCACCACATATTACGGGTACGCAACCCCAAAATCGCATCTTACGAATGAACCTCGGTGCAAAAAGGTTGACTAGCCACCCTTAGCGCCATCTATCAATGAACCTTGGTAAAAGCTGCCAAACGAGTCATCTCAGATGGCACTAGGGTTAACACGAAGTTTATTGGGTTTAATTTTATTTTATTTTAATAATAACAGGTATTCCGTGAAAATTTAAAACTTACACCTTTTACGGTTGAACCTGTAGACCCCTGTGACAGACAGATAGACATACAGGTAGACAGCGGAGGCTTAGTAATAGGGTCCCTTCGGTTACGGAACCCTAAAGATTACTAGCATAATATTTAAAGTAAATATGGGAAGGTGAATTTTTTTAATTTGCTCCGTTACATTTCTGTGGGAAAGTTGTTCAGTATGATCAGCAGAGTGTGTTATTTCACTAAAAGATGGCAGTCTATTTACACCCTGTACATCTTAACTACAATCTACGTACGTACACGTACATAATAAATACAAAGTTCGTACAACCATTAATAAATGTAAAAAAAATGTTCAACATTAGCAATGTGGCTAATACATTAATTCATATAAGGCAGCTGGCTTCTTGTCAAAACATTTAATTAACAAGTAATTCATACAAGGCAGCCAGCTTCTTGTCAAAACATTTCATAAACAAGTAATTCATATAAGGCAAGCTTCTTGTCAAAACATTTCATAAACAAGTAATTCATATAAGGCAAGCTTCTTGTCAAAACATTTCATAAACAAGTAATTCATTCAAAGCAGCTGGCTTCTTGTCAAAACATTTCATAAACAAGTAATTCATACAAGGAAGCTAGCTTCTTGTCAAAACATTTCATAAACAAGTAATTCATACAACTCACAGAAGAATCTGTGTGCACGCTAACTTCTTGCACTTCAAAGCAGAATTAAACTGTCATTTTCTTAAAATAATAAATCTCTCAATTTTGTGTTTCCAATTTCATCACGGACTTGTCAGGGAATAAAGACTATATTTGCTTTTTCCACCACTTCTTTAGAGCGGTCGAAGCTATGACTGTTTAGTCCAATGAACATTTTTTTTTTGTATATAGGTCCTTACAATAATTCCCCTGTTAGTAAGACTCTGCAGCACGACAAAGTACAAAGTAGAGATTATAAGATCTTTAAATTCAAATACGAAAATTCTGTATTATTTTTCTCTTTTCCTTAGAAGTTGAGTTATCTCGTTGAATCTTTTGGAGCAAAGTTTTATCAACGGAGAAATTATTTAATACCCCAACATCTCCGTTCATTGTCATTGGAGTAGCTACTATAAAGGATCCAACTTGAAGAACCGCGAAATAACTCAACGAAAAAAGCTCAGAAGCTCTTCAAAGTTATGCAAATAATTAGATAGTTTAGCTCCGTTTCAGGCTTGATTTCTTCGTAAAAAGTTTTAATTACTTTCCTTTGCAACGATGGCTCTGTAAATACTCAGTTTTAAAAATGTTTTTTATTTTATTAAATGTTTAATATCCCCGGAAATACACGCACTCATACCTTCACAGATATAAAATAAATTGTAACTAATTACTCAAAGCCACGCAATAACAAACCTCACAATGTAATATTTTCATGTTTATATTTTCTACCATTCTCTACATGTATACTAAAGGTAAAACTAAGGTTTAGCTTTGACTCAAATAAAAAATTGCATTTATGAAGCTGGTCTTTATTAAATGTACATGGAAAAGTACGGTTATTTTAGTCTCAACAATAGACCGGTTGAGCATGCATAGATATAGTTATAGGAATATCTGTTAGAGGCATGTTTCTAAAGCTTCTCGAGTTCTCATTGAGATAAAATCTTATATAGCGCGTTATCTAACTTTCCACATAGTTTTAGTTGTCTGTCTTAAAAATAAGCATTTGATTGCTAACAGAAAACATGAGATAAAACATGACGATTCGTTCTGCCAATAATAATCGATATAAGAAGACTTTAAGAGCTCGATTCGAGGATAAAATTTTAGTTTTCTTTCGCTGTGAATTCAGTTGTAAAGCTTTGGGTATTTATTTTGTTGGTATTTTTAGATCTTTTAAATTTCTTGTAACGACTGCTATTAAAACGATGTCATTTGTTAGAAAATGCAAAATCTTGCGTAAAGTGAAAACTGTTAAAGCTGAATTAAACAATTACAACACATTTATTTGTGCTCAGTGAGTTAAATAAGTTTTTCTGTGGGCACATTTATATGTTTGAGTATTTATTTACAATAGAAGTTTTTTTGCTTCTTAAAATACAAATTATATAACCATTAGAATATTGAGTATATAGGAATTCGCATAAGAAACAAACTAATGTTAGCGCTTTTTATTCAAATATTAGGTAGACAATGTCTTGGGTTTGAATGCATAAAATTTGACACAAGTTTTTTTATTTATTTTAGATTTTTTCTTATTCGTGTGCTTTAAGAACTAATAGCTGTAAACGAAATTTTTTCAAGTTTCTTAGTGAACTGGAAGTACCCTATAGGTTTCCATATTAAGCCAATTTGTATGAGATATTTTACGTAAAGGGCAACTTTTTTGCGTTTAGTTAGATACCTGATTTTTTAACATCATTATGAGGCCATAGGTTTCTTTTTCAACTTGATATCTCTCACAGGGCCCGAGAAAAAGGGTCTGACAACTGACAACAAATTTAAGTGATCGTATAAAGGTTCCGTTTTAAAAAGGTCTGAATAGAACGACGAAGATATCTATATTTGGGATATCAGGGTTGTTTTTGGACTAGTGAGGGTCTACTCTACGAAAGCATTCCTAACCTATAAGGTCCTAATAGGGATGTACTGCTGAGGCACAATAATAAGACTAATTTGGTATCCAAATTCCGTCTCGCTATGTCCGGGGATTTCAATCATTTTTACCTAAATACTCAAAACACAACACCAACGGATGCTGCTATAAGAAATGTATGTTTAAATTACCTATCTCCGGCCATTTGGCTGAATTCTAAAATGTTTTTGGCACTCCTTTCATAATAGTTCGTCGGAGAATTGGCGACACACATGTGGTGCACACTTGCTGTTGTCATTGTCACGCTAAATTCTTGATTCCTTCATTTTTTTATATACATTGTCACGACACTCTACCCTAAAGGGGTTGTCAGAGGTATTTCCGAATATGGACTGTGAAGTGCAAGCCGCAGTCCAAACTTGTACACCCACGTTTCACCGACGATTATAACCAGCGGCCACAAATATTGCCTTTAGAAGCACGTATATTGAACAGTTAAACATACTTGAATGCCGTTACAGGACCTAAATCCCGGAATTTCCGGATTTTAGTAGTCGAGTGAAATTAATACAAGTTCTTTTTAGTGTTCCGTGCCAAAGGGCAAGACGGAACCCTATGTCTGTCCGTCCGTAAAATCTTCACCTAAAACCGAATAATTTAATTAAAATGTAAATTTAATTATTTTTCAAGGCGGGAAAAAGAGGCGTTAATTCTTTTCCCTGTTGTCTGGAACTCAAAAATTTTCCAAAAATAAACTGTCTATTAACTTATTTGATTGGTACGGGAACCTCAGGGCGCGAGTCCTACTCGCACTTGACCGATTTATATTTCATGTTTATTATTCACTTTGTGCTTAGTTTTTTAAAGCGCGCTCGCCGCTAAGGTTCACATGTTTGTACTCTCCCGCACTCCTGCCGTGTCGCGTATCATACCTATTTACTCTTCTTTTAAGGGAATCTGGTTTACAAGTTTCGGATTATAACTGTCCGGATTTACGGATGCTGGTTGGAGTTCCACATCTCTGTTGTCTGTCCGTCAGTCAGTCGCAGCTAGTCAACTGTTTAATATAGATAATGATATGTGTACAGAACCCGTATTACTTAATTCAAGTGAGTTTTTAATAAGATAAAAAATATATTTTCTTTCAAACCAGTCATTGGCTCTTAACCTTTATTATTTATTGAGAAAATTAAACAAATACTAGCGCTATATTTCGACCACTCAGTGGGGTCGTCATCAGGCAAATGGAAAATAAAATCATGACATTTAATAACGTAAAAAACATTTGACATCTATCGAAAAAATTCAAGTGAAAATTCTTTGCAATAAGAGTAAACCACTTTGCACAAAGAGACCTTTTCTTGCATTTTAATTTAATTAAGGTTTTTCATAACGCAAAGTGCTTCTAAATTAAAATGGGACCATTGTATTTCTTTATAATATCCGGGGTTCTTCGTACCATAACTCTAAGCTCGTCTACTTTTCCTTAATTACCTACTGCTAATTTACTGGTAACTGTCTTCATTTATGTTTATACTCATAACATACATTTGATAAAATTACTGTAAGTTTACATCATGAATATTGGATAGGACTCACGATTTTACGTGTGGTACAGGTGGAGCTTTCGATGAGATTATGATGACACGAATAGAGAAATTTTGTCTCTCGAAGAAACGTTTGACCAATGGACACGCAGGACGAGTCGTTTTGTCTAGGTGATGATCACCTGATAAAGCTTACCTGCATTTCCATTGGTCAAACGTTTCTTCGAGAGACAAAACTTATCTATTAAGCCCCGTATTCACTAGGGGACAAATTGTCTCGGAACATGTCCCGCGACACTGTTTCTACGTGTCGCCGCGACGTCGCGCACTGTTCCGCGACGTCGCATGGGACTTTTCAACGACATCTACGTGTCGCGGGACATGTTCCGTGTTTTGGCTCGCGAGCCAGAACTTTCCGAGACATCAGTCCCGCGACAGATTTTGGCAAGTGTAGACGCGTGCGCAACAACATGCCAGTAGAGTGGAGCAATCAGTTAGTGTTAAAACTTGTCGAGCTTTACGAAAGCTACGGATGTTTGTGGGACACGAATAACCACGACTATAAAAATAAAATAAAGAAAAATGACGCGTGGGAGGGGTTAGCCAATGCCCTAAACATTACTCGAAAAGATGTAGAGACGAAGATGCATAACCTCCGCTCACAATTTAATCGGGAGAAAAAGAAAATTCTTTCGTCAAAAGGCACGGGCAAAGCACGGGATGAAGTTATTATAACAAGTTCATGGTTTGCCTATGATGCCATGAAGTTTTTACTGAGTGGGGCGACTACTTCTGGTGGCATAGATACATTGCAGATACAAGTAAGTCACAACTTTAAAATAACTTTATTATTATAAGAATAGAGTACCTACCTACCTTTCTTATAGATTAATTGCTGCGATTGTCTTTTAAATATTGACGCTGACTGCAGGTATACTCTAGCTAGCTCATATTACACACCCTTCTTCGTTTTGTTTTCAGATGTAAGTTTATTTTCAACTTTAATTATGTTGGCTGCATATTATGTTTACATGGAAAAGGTATAAAAAAATAAAAATTAAATAAAAATGTTTATTCCAATTTAATGCAGTCACAAGTAGATACATTACACTGTTCATTATTTCTAAGCTAAATTGTTTTGCCACGGAACACTTCCTTCTGCACTGATGAAATATTCAGCGAACTTGTTTCTTGTTACCATCGCAGATTGAGGAGATGGTCTTCCAGCTGGTTGCAAATCCAACAAAATATTAGGTCTTATTTCTCTGCGCCAAGATCCTTCCACGATATTATGATCCAAATCTTCTGAATCAAAGGTTCCACGTGGGGTGTAGAGTGCTCTTGATTGCTTATTACGCCTTAGAAAATTGTGTAGGTATACACAGGCCATCACGGCAACTTCAGCATTTGCAGGTTGGAGTGCAATTGTATTACGAAACATACGAAACACGACACATAAGATTCCGAATACGTTTTCTACAATTCTTCTCGCTCTCGAAAGCCTGTAGTTAAAAATGCGCTGTATATTTCCCACCTCGTGGTAGCCTGGATATGGTTTCATCATTGTTTCGGTGAGTGCAAATGCACTGTCTCCCACAAGTACAAAGGGCATGTTTGGTTCATGTCTCAATGGTTCCGGTTCTGGCCAACTAAGTCGGTTTTCATTCATAGCTTCATAAAAAGAAGTTTCTTGAAAAACTCCACTGTCAGATGACTTTCCTTTGGCACCACAGTTAGCATATATGAAATTATAATCTGCATCTACAATAGCCAAGAGGACAATGCTAAATTGTTCTTTATAGTTGTAATAATCACTACCAGAATTTGCAGGTGCCTGAATCAAAACATGCTTGCCGTCAATAGCTCCAACACAATGTGGGAAGTTCCATAGTATTTCGTAATTATGAGCCTTTTCCTTCCATCCAATTACAGTATCTGGGACCTGAAAAAACACGTTTTTGTACACTTATAATAATTTTTTTTTTCAGGCAGTACGACAAAGCACCGATGACCAATGTTCCGAGCTTCCCTCGGAAATTACACAAAGTACTCATGAAACTCAAGATGCCATCCAGTCGCAACCTTATGAAACTACCACGGAAACGTCACCGCGGCCAACCACGGAAGCGTCACCGCGGCCAACCACGGAAGCGTCACCGCGGCCAGCCACGGAAGCGTCACTGCGCCCTACCTCATCCAAACCGTCGAGAAAGAAAACCCTAACACATGAGGATAAATTGGAAGAGGCTTTTGAAATAATGAGGACCGCCAAAAATAAGATGGACGCTACCCCAGATGAATTTGCTGTCTATGGACAATATGTTGCATCAGAGCTACGTCACATTAAGGATGAACACTCCGTCCTCATGGCTAAATATTATATTAATAATATATTAATAGAAGCTCGCATGGGGAAATACACCCACGGCTATAGTACCGCAGCATCAACACCATCAGAAAATCCAGATAGTGTTACAGCAACACATGGAAACCTGTATAGCATTCCACCAAATGAAAATCTGGGTGAAATTTTTGGAACTAACCAGGAAGTAGACTTGTTACATCCAAATTGTGTGGGCGAATAATTTTTCTTTGTGATAATTAAAAATAATATTAATAAAATATTTGTGATTTTAACTCGTTTTTGTACTCACCTTAACATATATTTTCAACACTTTCATGAGTTCTTTACAAACTTCTGGCACTATTCTGCTGATTAGTTGTTTTGATACTCTAAAAGTGTACGACAAGGAAGCATAGGAATCTCCGGTCGACAAGTATCTTAATGTAATTGCAAGTCTGGTGTCAGGACCAACAGCATTCCGTAATATTGTGTCTTGTTTAGCTATGGCAGGCCCGATCATTTCTAATAAAATTTGAAAATCAGCCGATGTCATTCGCGTGAAATTTAAAAATGATCCATCAAACATTCGAAGATCACTTAGAATATCAACTCTGCTTTCCCTTTGTAATAAGTAGTTACGCACCCACCACCTTTTCTTTTTATAACGTTTCGGTAAACTCGATAGAATAATATACGCAGCACTAACTGCCGCGACTTCCTCGGGCAACATCTCTGCGATGACTGACCGGTGTGGACAAGCAAAATGTCTCGCGACAAGGTAACAACGTGTTCCGAGATGTTCCAAGAACACGTAACGTAGATGTTCTGGAACATGTCTCACAAATTGTCCCCTAGTGAATACGTGGCTGTGCTGATGACGATGAGTCATAATGTTATCGAAAACTCGACCTTCCTGCACAGGTAAAAAAGTAATTCCTAACCGTTATTATAATATTTAGGTGGTAGAGCCGATGCCGGGCTCGACTGTGGACGTACCACCATCTTACTCGCAAATCCTCCCGAAGTTATTCGGGGGAGAGTAAGAGAACAGCTCTCAGGCAAAATCAGGCGGCCCACCATTGCCTGGGATCGATGGATGGCGGTATATCCATCCCCAATTGCCGGGCCTTATATAAAACAGACTAGTGACGGGCAGCGGCGTCACTGGTGCGAGGGTTTCGGCACCGCGCTCACCAGCCCGCCTGCCCAGCGTGTGTGAGTATGGGCATTTCTTCCAGGAGGACCGCCAAGCGTTCATTTCATTTCGTTCCATTTCGTCCAGCAGTGGACGAAACAGGCTGATGGATGGATGGAATAAAATGTTTTACTTATAATATGTTTGCAAAACTCCAGTTCAATTTTGACGCCTATCGTGTCATAAAAAAATCAACTGCGAGACTATCCGTCTGTTTATCCGCACCAACCAGCATATCCCAACTAGCTGGACTGATTGAATAGAAACTTGGCTTGAGCCGCCGAACAAAAAAAACAGAAGATGCGTTTCCAAAATGGTATCAGACGCTTAAGAGGGCAAAAGACTCATGAATACTCATGATTGGTTCATACTGTACGTCATGCATGCGACACGACACCAGCCGTGGTTAGCCGACTCATAGAAAGAGTGAACGCTATTGAAACCGTCTCCATACTAAACTGTATCCGAAACAGTTTTCGTGGGGTAATTTTTCAGCGCTAATTAGATTTCTGTGTTTTCTTTTTGTTCGCCGGCTTGTGCTTCAAACTAGTTAACATATAAGGGGACATTAATTCATGCGTCCAAACTTATACTGGAGGCTTGGTAAGTGATCAATACAATGTTTTGCTAATTTCGCAAAGTAAAATGTTGACCTCCCGTAGTAATTGACTCAGGGCTGCGCTTGCGTTTGTAGGAAACAAGAAAAATATAATTTACGAATTTCACAAGAAGGGTCATCGAACCTTTATACTGAGCACTTACAGAGTCTCCAGTACGAATTTGGCTGCATAATGTCACCTTGTATACTCTGTCTTCCAAACAGGCAGAGATCTCTCTATATCTTCTATGATCCTCACATGACATTCACACTATTTTCACCTTTTCTCCGCATTTTTCATTTGAGCCATACAAGCTCTATTTTTCAAGAAAAAAGTACTTTAGTGTAGATGATGAAATCCGTATTTTATAGTATTTATTCATTTTAGTTATACTGGTGCTATAAGTTTGTTGTATTTGACCTGTTATTTTGGACAATCCACCAGTAAGCCAGAATATTCAGTCCATAATTTGATTCCATATTTTTCATTCAACGCTGAAATTGTTTGTATAACATGATCCCCGATACAGAGTATTAAAGTGTCTACGTGTTAAGAGGGCTGCGTCATGTTGCTCTTTTGTAAGGGATCGCATTTATAAAGTAAAACCGACTCACTTTTCCTTAAGTGTGTAATGGAATGCAGGTTTCATTAATTTAAAAGGTTACCCTCGAAGTTCTGTTTTCTGTTGTCATTTCCGTGAGTCGCCAAAAGCAGTGTTTGATATTGGAATCTTCTAAAAATCCTTCAATACAGTTGCAAGATTGCCGTTTAAAAACAAAAAAGCTCAGGAAATGAGACCGACGTTGAGTGCAATGTTCGACCGAATTTCAATTTTACAGGTCGATTTGGCGTAGAAAGAGATTTTTGCTCGCTGTGTTGGTGCAATACATCGGTGGCTTTGACACCAAAAAGATCTCATGTTTTATGAGCCACGAAACTCCACAGAAGTAGAAAATTCAAGATGATCTGATAGATTCAAAGATTCAAAAGATTGAAATTTTTATTTGTAAAATAGATACATAAAGTGTACGTTTTACATGTCAAATCTAATCTGTATAAAAATAATATTTTATAATGAAACAAATATGATACGGGAAATATATAAAAAAACTATATTTAACTTGGGCTACTAAAGTTATACACATGCATAAAAAAAATACTTACTGGAATAAGAATATTATTACACCTGCATAATGCAATTAATAAATATACTGAATAGACCATAAATAAATATAATGCCTAGCCAAATATATACTAACATAAGTAAAAAATTAAAATATTGTATATACATACCTACATAATGCAATGAATAAATAAGTTAATAGATAAATAGATATAATGCCTAAATCCGCCCATTCGATTGATCTTGTTAAGAAGAAGGGCAAGAAACTTAGCAAGATCATGTCTTTTTTTTATCAGTTTTTTTTTCAATATGTCTTAATACTATCACAGTTTTTTTAACTTACATAAAATAATACTAAACAATATATTAGAAAAGGATAAAATATAAAAGACAGGAGGAAATTGTGTAATGAGGAAAAAATATATATCTTAGTCTACCTGTCTAATGAAGTAGTAAGTTAAAATACTAAGCAAAACATCATCCACCTGTCTCATATAGTTTATCACTTTTATTATAGTCTGATTATCAACTAATAAATGCTAAGTTTAAGTTATAAAATGTCAAAATAATAATAAACAAGCAATATAAAAATATTAGTCTACGTAAAAACAAACGATTTGAAAAACACAAATCAGTTAGAAAATAAACGAACAGTAGTATCAATCAATATTCTCATGACACCAAGCGTCACTATCATCCAAATAGTCATTGATTTTATGATATGCTTTTCTCAATAATTATATATTAAATTTAAACTTATTTTCTGAAAAAATAAGGACCTCCTTTGGAAGTTTATTGTAAAATCTTATACCATGTCCAATAAAAGAGGTGCCTACTTTTGCAAATCTAATTTTTGGAAAAGCCGGTTTATGTTTCTTACTAGTGTCTATCGAGTGATGCCCACCGAGCCTAGGGAAAGTATCGATATTTTTTCTGATATATTTAATAACTTCGTAAATAAATTCACAGGGAATTGTTAAAATATTAATTTCTTTGAATTTTTCTCTTAATGAATCCCGATGCTTCATATTGTAAATAGCTCGAATTGCTCTCTTCTGCAAAACAAAGACTGCGTTTATATCCGCAGCTCTACCCCACAGCAACATACCATATCACATAATGCTGTGAAAATAACTAAAGTACACCAATCTAGCAGTATCCTCATCAGTAATTTGCCTCATCCATCTAACAGCGTATGCGGCTGAACTTAGTCTACCACAAAGGCTTTCTATGTGGGGACCCCACTGAAGACGAGAGTCTATAGTAATGCCTAAAAACTTCGTTTTGTTGACTAACTCTAGCTTGGACCCCTGAAAAAGTAGATCAGCATCTACATGAATTACATATGGTAATGTGAATTTTATACATTTTGTCTTTTTCCCATTTAAAACTAAATTATTCGCAGTAAACCAATCAAGAATCATACATAGAGTTACATTCACATCATCAACGATATCTTTATGTCTATTAACTTTAAAAATAAATGACGTGTCGTCAGCGAATAGCACTATCTCAGATAAGTCTTTAACTAAATAAGGAACATTTATGTATATTAAGAACAATAAAGGCCCCAATATGGAGCCCAGCGGGACACCCATTTAAACTAATGCTCCAGCTGTTTTTACTCTTTTAATATCTACCTTTTGAATTCGATCACTAAGGTATGACTTTAATAACGCCAAAGATTTGCACCTAACCCCATAGTGAGCCAGTTTTCATAAAAGGGTTTCATGATTAACGCAATCAAAAGCTTTAGAGAGGTCACAAAAAACACTGAATGCATCCTGTTTTTCTTCCCAAGCATCAAATATGTGCTTGACTAAAGCAACTCCTGCACCTGTAGTTGACTTCCCTCTAGTAAATCCATATTGTTCGCAATTAAGCAACTTATTTAAGTTAAAATGAGATAATAAATGATTTAAAATTATTTTTTCGACAACTTTACTCAGAACTGGTAAAACTGACGCTGGTCTATAATTAGACGGGTCTTCATGGTCACCTGATTTAAAAATGGGGATCAATTTACTCAACTTCATTAAATCAGGGATGACACCATAATCTTTACATTTATTAAAAATTAAAGCCAATTTTCATAAACTGACTATTAAATCAATGACGGAACTTATAACTTTAAAAGATAGGCCCTATAAGTCCTCGTTTTTTTTTAAATTAAGAGATGCGCCGTATAGGCCCATTCTTTTTTCGCCAATATTTACAATTGAAAAACCGTTTTTAGGTTCGTTCCTGAACTGTTTTTAGTAGACAGATTTTAAAATTAGCGTATATATCGATTATTAAATTTAAAAAAGCATCATCTGACCTTCAATGACGGTCGTCACCACACATTTCCATAGGCATATTTAATTTTTCTTGAGCGCATCCTAAAGTTCCAAAGAGCGGCGACCATTCAACCTGATAGGATGACGTCACTTCCTGAAAATATTAAAATACTTATAAAATCGGTTTGAAAGCAAGAAAAAAATTTGCATTGAACGATTCCAAAAAGCAAAGAAAAATAGCATCTTGAAGTTTAAAAAAAACCAACAAGTGCAAATCGGACTCGCCCACCGGGGGTTCCGTACAAATTAGTAAAAGTTTAAAAAAAACAAAAAAATTTGGTGTCCCGTACAATTATGACCGCGCATACCGTTGCTTAACCTCGATGATTTTTTAATGATTTAATTACAAATGTATAGTTTTAAGATTTTTTCTTATACTTGTAGTATTAGACGGTATTACTTGTCAAATTTCATAGTTCTAGGTCAACGGGAAATATATACCCTATATGTTTTGATTCCCTTAAGAGTGCATAAACTGCCGTATCTTTTTTTTACCGTAACTTGGAAGTTTGATTTTTCACAGCTTCGAGGGACTGTAGACTTGAGTATATGGAGTTGATGCTCGTGATTGTTGGCACTTGGTGGAACTTTTGAAACATTTTTTGTTTGATAAACACTTGTACGTGGACAAGTACAAGTGTTTATCAAACAAAAAATCTTGAGTATATGGTTTTAATTTCAACTCGATACCTCTACGCGTTCCTGAGATAAAGGGTCTTGACAGATAGACGGACAGACGGACGGACAGACGGACAGACGGACAACAAAGTGATCCTATAAGGGTTCCGTTTTTTTCTTTTTGAGGTACAGAACCCTAAAAACAAACGAATTGCCAACAACCACCGTCTAGTATCTTTTTGCGTAGCGGTCTGTCAACTCCGTTCGTGTCTACGGCGCGCCGTAGCAGGTCTCCAAAACGAGGTGACTGGAGTCGTGTGCTTGCTAGGCCGTAGTAAAAAGAGCAGCTATACGTAACTTGCTTTATAAATTGCTCAGGAGTATCCGGTAAAATTCTCAGAACAATAACTTATTGTTCTGAGGTAATATCATACATTGTGATTACTTTATACGTATTTTTTATGAATCGGTTTGACCATCTCTCCGCTTATGCTCGTGGCTGGAAAACTGGATGAAATTGCATTTGAAGCACCTAGCAACAAGATACTTTTGAGGTATTTCGACGAAAACCAATGTAAATTGTAATTTCATACGGTAGAAGCTGCAATATAACCGAAGGACGTATTGAAAACATTCCGAAGGAAAGGCTAAATAACATATCTTTCGAAAAATCTGCCTTGAACTTTACGTAAGATGAATATGGAGGTAAATAAAACCGCCTTCTCTGTGTAACTTCCTATACCTACAAACAGCCATAAGTTTAAAGTTACGGCAGATAGATGAAATAGTTTAAAGACAAACTGTTTCACTTTACAGGCGTAGTCCTTTGAATCTAATGTTAGGCGCATAGTTTTGTCTTCTTTGACATATACCGGGTGTAAATAGACTGCTACCATTAAATGAAACCACATATTACCAACCCTACTGAACCACTTTTCCCGAGAGTCATACCCGCGGACACCCTTAGTTTAGGAAATAATTGAGTTCCAAACAAAAATGCGTGAACCCTAACGCACCGACATACGGGCGAGTTTAGAGAGAGCGTCGTCCGTCAAACAGCTTCAGCAACCTGGTTTCCGCGGTTATGATTCTCGGGAAAAGTGGTTCAGTAGAGTAGGTAGAATATGTGGTTTCATTATCTTCTATATTACAAATAATAATGTAGTAAAAAAGTCGTATCTGTACGATGAATGATTTTTAAAAAATTTAAATGAAATGGGTAATTAGTTCAGAGTGCAAAACATTGGTAGTAACCATTATTAGAATTTTTGTGTGTATGTATGTTCCGTTTCAACTCGAGAACCACTCAACGGATTTGGATGCGGTTTCTTTAATTATCATCGTAGTCACCCTGATCAGCACATAGGTAGGCAATAAGAGGTGTTCATAAAATAACGCTTAAGCCGAAAACGGGACAAGAAACGCTTCACGGAAGACGCGTTCTCTCTAAGCTCGCCCGTATGTCGGTGCGTTAGGGTTCACGCATTTTTGTTTGGAACTCAATTATTTCCTAAACTAAGGGTGTCCGCGGGTATGATTCTTGGGAAAATCGGTTCAGCAGGGTTAGTAGAATATGTGGTTTCATTTAAAGATAGCACTCTATTTACACCCGGTATAGTCCAGTAGATAAGCCGCCTTTACCTCGACGTATATGCATACTTGTTTCGTAATCTGCCGGACTACAAGTGTCCAGTACATAGGGAGTCCAAACTTGCGTGCACTTGCCGGTGTGTTCAGAATTTCAAGTCTTTTATATTGACGATACTTGCAATACTCGTATCCGTGAAGTTGGACCGCCATGAGCCATTTTATTTTGTAGCAAAATATTTCTATTTCTTATCAAGCACTGTCTCTATTATTTTTCAATAAGAATTAAACCAATATTCTACAGGTTGTTAAGATAATGTCGCGGAAGCCGGAAACTGGCGATAGTTCGTCTATACGACCATCTTTTACTATGGAACCAGCCAGAAAATAAATTAGTTGTTTCAAATATAACCTACTGAAACAACAGATTTTTTTTCACGGTATCTCAATTTTTTTTTTTACGAAATTTTTTTTTTGTACTAATAGCCAGTTTTCGGCTTCCGCAACAATTTTTTAACACCCTGTATATCGTCACGACATGAACCTCCGAAGGGGTGTCAGAGGTGTTCCCGAGTGTGAATTGTGAAACGCTTGGCATAGTCCACACTCGATATATTCGCGTTTCACCGACGATTATAATTATAACGTGCCTATTGTCTAATTCGAGAACAAATACACGCTTTCTGGGGCATGCAAGATTCCTCACGATGTTTTCCTTCACCGTTCAGTGGTAAGTATTAGGTAAGAACACAAATACTATGCACATAAATTCCGAAATTTTTTATGATGCATGCCCAACCAGGGATCGAACCTGGGTCTAAAGGTTGAGAGGCCAGTGTTACATAATATCATCTGAGCTACCACCAATCAATATAGATGTTAGTAGTAGTACTTAATAGTGTGTGCAAAACGGCATATTTTCCTAGATAAAACATGTTCTATTCATGTGTACGAGTATGTACATAATATACAATACATTTTTTTTAACTGTCTGAAGGTCTGTCAAAGGGTTACGGTATAGAAATTCGTCTAAACGGTACAAAAATATAAGTCTAATAAAAAAGCCTTAGAACGTGTAAAGGTGGTGGAACAGCAACGATTTGATAATTTCAGGAAAAATAGTCGTAACGTGCTGCAAATTTTTTAATAGGTACATCAACCATGCAAAGATGTGTACGGCGCAATTTCCCCAGATATCAATAAAATTTCTTACTAAAAGAACTTGATACGTAATATAGTCTGTCAAAAAAGTGTTGAAATGAAAATGAAACTTTAATGAACTTTATTGGACTTTAAACGTTCAAGTAGTATAATCTGTGTAATATATTTATGAAATAACAACGCAGTTAACTCGATTCAACAGATTTTATACTTATTTGTTTGGTCTAATCAGATGAAAGAAAAATAGTTTCTTCAATATTCATTTCAACACTTTTTTGACAGACTGTACATCTATATCTATTCTGCTAATAAAGTAGTAAGAAGTCGTGTATGTACATCATTATGAATGTGATATTTTTATGTAAGTTAAGATGAAGTTTTGAGAACACTATACCTATAAAATCGATTCTTAGTTTTAGTGCTATCAAAATTTATTTTTTTTCAAAGTATAAAGCTTCTATTTTGAAAACAAAAAAACTATTTTGAAATGAAGAAAATACAGTTAAGACACAACTAAAATTAAAAGTAAAGCGTTCATAATCGGCTTTAGTGACAAGCAGCGAGTTTGTAACCTTAACAAACTGGTAGGGTTATCTGTTAACAGTAGGTAATTATCCAATAATCCTAAGTCTATGCCAACAACATATATGAATAATCGACTGTCAAGTTTCGAGTCAGGTCTCTTGCTACTTGAGACTTGGAAATTAATAATGTAATAAGTACCGTTAGCAAAAATTTTGTCAAACCACTTTTCCCAATACTGCAACCGTACTATGAGCCAAAAGTAGGTTGGCAGAAATTCCCTCTAAAGTGCACCTAATAAAATAAGTGAAAGATGAATCTATTAAAATACAAAATATAGTCTTGTGTAATATTGTACTGAACTTCAGTGTTAATTTTTGGTTTAATCTTTCAAAAGTGCAAGTACAGAACAGATTAAAAGTAGCTGCGTAGCAGGCGCACTGCAAGTTTGTTTGTTCACAGTCAAACAATTTCAAAGAGATACCGTAAAATTGAAAAATGGCTGACGACGACGTCTGATTCGACCGCGGAAAGTTTGTAACTTACATTTCTAAACAGACCACATTAATATCGAAGGAATTTACAGGAATATAAAGCCGCAGTTTTCTAAAACAAATTGGTCTGCTACACACAGAACTATTTTACAAAGAAACATTCCAACGCCAATGATTTATAGAGGTAATATTTTCTTACCTTGAATACCTACTGCTGTGAATGCTCTTTACGAACATAGTTGGAACGTGATTAATAAAAACCTAGTCAGCATCCCCAGCACGCGTCCATAGACACAGCATATTCCATAATATTTTCTCTTACGTACATAATCGTGGCAAGCGTTACATTACAGCGCAAGTAGACACTTTATATCGGGTGTAACTACTGATTATCGGTAGTATTAAGAACAACTTTTTCTACCAAATACAGGCAATTGAAAAAAACCGGTCAAGATGAGTAGGATTCTCAACTGGTTCCGTACAATTCAAACAAGTTAAATAAAAATTACAAACTACTAAGAAAAAAATTACAAAATGTATGAAGCAAAACTGCAAAGCTAAGTTGGTCGAGTATTCGGGTACATAGCCCTAAACCTATATAAAAAATCGGCGATTTCAATACTTGTTGTTTAAATACAGTATATGGCACATAATATACACAGAAAATTTCAAATTCAATGGGTTTAATTAAGTTGGTACCAAATTTTTTGTTTAATATTTAAATATAGGTAATTTTCAAACCTTTTCTTTTGCGTTTGCTATAAGACCAAATTATTAACGGAATTTCAAGTTTCTAAGTCAACCAGGGACAAGCCAACTTAGAAATGTATTAAATTTAACAGCATTATGGGGCCGTAGACTTCTGTAGGAGGTATTAGTTTAAACTTGTATCTTTCATGAGGCCCGAGAAAAAGAGCTTTGACAGCCAGACAGGCGGACAGCAGTGATCCTTTAAGGGTTCCGTTTTTTCAATTTCGGGATACGGAACCCTAAAAAAATCTTTTCTCCATGCTGACATCTATCTACTGTAATAATCATGTAAGTACGAATTAGTAAGACCATTCTTATTTTACTTCCGAAACATTTATTTTGGAAAGATTTTCAGTATGGTTATTAAGATATGGTTTAATTAAAACATACTAGTCCTTTATTACACCCGGTATACGACAGGTACGTGCTAGGAGTACTGACGTCATAAAACGACGTGTTTTTACGTCCGAACGTGCGTTTGAAGGATCACCTTGTTGATCTTTTAAAGTCAAGTTTGATGAAGACAATTAGTTCAGAAAGTGATACGACGAAGCTGTTATTACCTGCGTCATTAATTTCCTATAACGACGACGAGCACTTTATGTCACAAACGCCATTCTTCTGAGGATAAAACCGTTGAGATGATAAATTGTCTGTAAATACATTGTTAGCGATGATGATATCTTATTCATTGTGTAATTTGGGGTCTTCTGGAACAGGTATTTCTATACTTAATAGAAGGCCCCAGCATTGTAAAATTATCTATTCCTGGTTTTTAATAAACATTTTTTCATTTTCATTTTCATTTTCATTTGTTCAGTAAAAATACTATTATGTTGATTTATTGTAATGTTTGATTTTTAATGTATATTTGCGTATTCTACGTTATACTCGTATTATTACGTCATATTGTATTTTCTATTCGACTAATGACGACCTCACCGGGAAGTAGCAGTTTGAAACATAGCGCATTAGACTGTATCATCCATCCATCAGCACGTGTTCGTCAACTGCTGGACATGAGCCTTTTCCAGACTTCGCCACTCTTGGTGGTCCTCCGTCCTTCTCATCCAGCCGCCAACCACAACCTCCTTCAGTCGTTGGTCCAGCGGGCACGAGCTCAGCTCACGCTACGCTTTTCGGCCACAACGGCCAACATTTCGGCGATAAATATGGCCTGCCTTCGCTCTCCGACGGATCTCCTCGTTTTGGGTTCTATCCATCAGAGATACCCCAAGCGTAGCCCGCTCCATACCTCGTTGAGTGATCTTAAACCGGTGGATCAAGCCTGTAAGAGACCACGTCTCAGCGCAAGCACGTCTCAGAGCACTGCTGTTTTGACGATGTAAATATGTGACGCAAGCTTCCGAATGCTGCCCAACACAAGCATATTCTTCTGTCAGCCTCGGCGTCGAAGTTGTTTTTATCCAGCTGTATACTGCATATTTATAAAAATGAAAAAACTGATTTCCCAAAAAGAGTCATCGAATCATTATACTGAATGCTCACCAAGTCTTCAATGTGAATTTGGCTGCATTATTTAATGTCGCCTTTTATGTATTATAGATTGGAATGGAGTCAGTGTTGAATGAATACAGAAATGTATCTATAGATATATTTAATCTTAATACATAAAAGGAGCCAAAAGACTCAAAGAGAGATAATATATATTATATATAACGAAAATTCAAAAGACAGAGGCGTACATTACACGATGCAGACCGTCAAATTGTTTGACTCAAGATAAACGTTTTCCGCTTTTCTCTGTGATTATACGAGAAGTCTCCAGTACAGCGGCGAATAGGCAATTAGAGTGAAAAAATTCAGGCCTTTTTTTCTCTTTGTTTCTAGTCTAACCTTTATGAGCTTTAAGCGGATGATAATAAAGGAATAAGAATTTGTGTAATATAAAAAAAACTGTCAAATGAGTTTCTAAACTGGCGTATCGTTGTCGTACCAATTTTGGATTTTTTGTAGACAGACTATCGTAAATATCTTATTTCGTACACTATGTTATCGCCAATTTTGCGATATGGCCACAATATCTACACAGAGCGGCTAGCGATTATATTTTTATAAAAAAATATTGAATAACTGAGGAGGAGGTGGTAGAGCTGGCACCGGGCTCGACTATGGAGGTACCACTATCTTACTCGCTAATCCTCCCGAAGTTATTCGGGGGAGAGTAAGAGGACAGCTCGCAGACAGGCACAACCAGGTGGCCCACCATTGCCTGGGACCGATTGATGGCGGTACATCCATCCCAAAATGCCGGACCTTATAAAAGCACAGACTGGTGACGGCCAGCGGCGTCACTGGTGCGAGGGTTTCGGCACCGCGCTCACCAATACGCCTGCCCAGTGAGTGTGAGTGTGGGCATTTCTTCCAGGAGGACCGCCAAGAGTGGCGAAATCTTGGAAAGGCCTATGTCTAGCAGTGGACGATACAGGTTGATGGATGGATTGATTAACTAACCAAAAATGGTGGGTAATCAGCTCTATATAGGGTGAAATTAAATCAACCGACCAAATTCATACTGGAGACTCGATTAGTGATCAAGAACTAGGTTCATTCGAAAAATATATTTTTTTGCTCCCTTACTGGTTGGACTAGTTCAAGTACAAGTCCTAGTGCAGGCAATATGGGGCAAAAAAAAATATTTTTTCGAATATCACCTGGTGGGTCTTTAAACGTTGTTCCTGTTGACTAACCGAGTCTCCAGTATGAATTTGGTGGGTTGATTTAATTTCATCTTGTATAAATCTACGACAGATAGTAGTGCAGTCTGCTCGGCGTTATGACAACTGCCAAAATGTCCGGTTCCGATTGTTTGGACATGTTCGAAAAGTACCATGACTCCTATATATTCTCTAATAAGTTTCTAAATGCAAGAGCAATGTTTAGGGTTCTTCAATCCATGGTTGGGCAGTTTTCGAGAACACTTAAACTGGCGAAGATATTTAGGATATCTGTGTTTGGTATTTCAATAATATCCTTGAGACTTGGAAGTTTTTCAATCATGACGTGGTTATAGTCTTGGCTACTGATCGACAAAACAATCTACCAGTGGGCAAACAAAGGCACAAGTTTGATTTTACTTAAAAATGAGTTACAGACCTACCAACTTATATCTGAAATGAACTACAGATTACCGGGCCTGTCATTGGCTAATATTCAACATTATCTCAATGAACTTCCGCAAACCCTCAGAAATCTTCCGTCTGTGTCCTCTTTTAGATATAACCTGAAAAATTATTACCTTTCATCTCTCTGAATTACTCGACTGACTATGCTACTTTGTTTGTATGTATGTATTTATTTATATATGTATGTATTTGTATGTAGTGTATTATATAGGGTGAAATTTAATCAACCGACCAAATTCATACTAGAGACTCGGTTAGTGATCAAGATCTAGGTTCAGTAATCCTTTTGGCCAATTTCGAAAAATATTTTTTTTTGCTCCCGTACTGGTTGGACTAGTTTAAGTACAATTCCTAGAACAGGTTCCAAGGGTAAAAAAATTTTTTTTCGAATTTCACCTGCAAGGTCATTAAACCTTGTTCCTGATGACTAACCGAGTCTCCAGTATGAATTTGGTCGGTTGATTTAATTTCACCTAGTATATAAGTAATAGGCTTCAAGAAAATTGTTTTCTTTTTGCACAAAAACAATTAAGTATCTAATGTGTAAAATTTTCATTTTCCTAATACCATCGGTTGACTGGAAGAAATTTCTTTAAGGAATAAGTCCGCCCTTGCCTTCTGTTTTTACAGTCATGTTTTTATTTTAATTTTGCAATAAAGTATTTATTCATTCATTCATTCATTCATCCATGGATATTATCCAATCAGATATGCTGGTTCCGCCAATTTCATTTGACAGATAAGTTGGTAGGTCTGTATATCAAATTTCGTCTGTATTCTACGAATAAACCATCCTCTCGTAGTCTGTATTCAATGTTGGCTCACATTTATTCTATAGAAAATTACCCTTTATGAATGTGCTAAGTTTTTATCCGTGTCTGCGATTTTATATTGGGAAATGGCTGATTGCCCGTGGTGTAATAATTTGGCTACGTGGGAGTCGGACTGGCGCACAAAGGGTTCCGTACCACCCCACAATACGTTTGCGGAACCCTAAAAACCTTATGGTAAATTACAACAATACATGCCAAAGCAACATCAAGGCTACAAAAAACAAGTAGCTAAAATGGAAGCGCCCGACAAAAAAATTGGCGCCGTCTGCGTACGAAACACTACTTTTATTTGTTTTATTCAACATAGTAAATAAATTACGTATTTTATTTCCAAATTTGAAATAAAAAGACTTAAATAACATAATTAACTATATAAAATAAATAACTAAACTATCTTAATATAAACAATAAATAATACACTAAATATTAAATTTGTTACCAATCGACAATATTTCATTTTAGTTAACCATTTGTCTTTGATATTTATATTGAAAGTCTGCGTAAAAAAGAAGCTTATGTATTTTTCATTTTGTTTTATTTTATGTTTTTCCTGTATAATTTAATGTTTTCTTATTCACTTATTCTAAAAGGACGTAAGTCGCATCTGAGGATTTCAAAAGTCAATATTCATTGCCAATGGATTATTAAACAAAAAGCTTGGCATATTTATGTCTGCTGTCACATGGCATGACAGTTGATTTTTTTAAACAAAATTATGTTAAAAGTAAAGGAAATTGTTTTCAAAATCCCGTGTTTACCATAATTTTAGTATTTTGAAAATATCTCTTTATTTAATCACGATTTAATACTGAAAAAAAAATATGGTGCTGAGAAAGCCCATATCTCGAAATGGTTTTTACTTTTGCATCAATTATTAATTTGTAATGTTGTCGATTGTGAGTCTATAGTAACATGGATTCTGACAATATATAATTACTAATTACATTTTAATTTCCAGCTTTAAAAAAAACCCGACCTTAAAAACTTACATAACACATAACTTAATAATAATATAAAACTAACATAAATTATATAAAAACTAAACTATTTATAATAAATATAATAAATTTAATTATTTTATGTTTGACTGTAGAGTATGTCCTAAAACCTGACTAAATTTAAAAAGTTGTATGTATTACCGTCTTTAAATAAGAGCCAAAATCAAAATAAAACCCTTTAATTTTTTTGTACATTTTAGTATTTGTCTTGATAGAGGCCTTAGTAACAGGTATTCTGTGAGAATTTCAACTTTCCACCTATTACGGTTGAAGCTGTTGACACCTATGACAGACAGACAGACAGCGGAGGATTAGTAATAGGGTCCCGATTGGCACGCTTCGGGTACGGAACCCTAAAAAGTGTACCTGAGATCACAATCGTAGTTCCTACTGCAAAAACCAGGCAAGCAGACTTCTAGGATTATTATAATATAAGTAGAATACTCGTAAATTATCTAGGTGGTAGAGCTGATGCCGGGCTCGACTGTGGAGGTGCCACCATCTTACTCGCAAATCCTCCCGAAGTTATTCGGGGGAGAGTAAGAGAACAGCTCTCAGGCAAAACCAGGTGGCTCACCATTGCCTGGGACCGATGGGTGGCGGTTTATCCATCCCTAACTGCCGTGGCCTTATATAAAACAGACTGGTGACGGGCAGTGGCGTCACTAGTGCAAGGGTTTAGGCACCGCGCTCACCAACCCGCCTGCCCAGCGTGTGTGAGTATGGGCATTTCTTCCAGGAGGACCGCCAAGAGTGGCGAAATCCTGGAAAGGCCTATGTCCAGCAGTGGACGAAATAGGCTGATGGATGGATGGACTCGTAAATTTATAGCTTTTAATAATATTTTTATTGAAACCAGGTATATTGCTTAGCAAAATAAAAGACGCTATGCTTCAATGGCATTTCTTTATTACAAGCGAGCGTCTTTACCAGTTCGGTCTCGGGCCATGTTTATTACATTTTTTTTTGTGGTAACAATATTTTTTCGTACCTTTACGTTTATTCTGTTTTCACTGTCACAAAATGTATGTAATCGCCGACATAACCACCCCGTTTTATTATAAGTAAACACCAACTCAGTGAATACACTTATAACACGTAAGATCACAGGTTAAATATGTATATTTGTAGGAAAAGATTAAAAGTTACAATAATTTGACCAATCGCGAATCGGCCGATTTGTTCGCGCACAAAGAGTTCCGTGCCACCACACAACATCGGCACGGAACCCAAAAACATTATGTTAAATAACAACAATAGATGCCATAGCATTATTAAGGCCACAAAAAACATGCCTCTATTATATAATGATAGAGCCTAATAAACAATTCTGTATCCTTTGCGTACGGAACCATAAATTTAATTATTTTTTATTTTACTTTACAGTATTTATAACAACCTGACCAAATTTGAAACTTGTGTGTATTACCGTTTTTAAGATAGAGCTGAAACAAAAACATTGAAAAATTTTGCATTTTTTCAAGGTTCCTTTGGGAGCCCCTTTGATTTTTTTTTTTTTAATTTTACTATTTGTTGTGGTAAGGCCATACGTAAAAATGAAAATTTCAACTGGCTCCCTTCTATGGCTGATCAGTTATTTTAAAATAGCGGCAAGATTTTTACTTAGTCAATGGAAAAACTATAAAGCATATCGGAAAACTGTTTTTTTATTGGAGTTGATGCTTTTGATGGCACTTAGTGGAACCTATTGATACATTTTGACAAAAAAGCACTTGTCCACTTATTTATATTATTTTCCTAACCGGTTTCGCTATTATAGCATTATCAAAGGTTTTTTGGGTTCTTACGTACCATATATGAAGCACTTGGAATGCGAAACCAGTTAGGAAAATAATATAAATAAGTGGACAAGCACAAGTGCTTTTAGTCTAAATGTTTTTTTAATCTTGTATTTTGGTGTTTTGTTATGGATCTGAAATTGTTGTAGTTTTTGTCTCTAATTAAATCGCAGTATTCGGAATGCGGCAATGCTAGTCGAGAGTCCTTTTTAAAATTACAGTTCAGTACACGTGACTAAAAAAATTCACAGAAATTTGTTTTATGATCTGGATGATCACTCCGATGCTTTGGAGTAGAAAGGGTATTTATTTTGTTTAGAAACTCTAATATTGACTATCAACTAAGCTCGGAATGCCGAAGCCTGTTTTTGGATAGTTCTAAACGAAAGTAAGCAAAAGCTGACCTATCTACGAATATATTAGGTACATGTACAACTCTACTCAACTCCGTAAAAGAGTTTATGATAATTTGGCTTAATCTCTTGTTAAATCTACTTAACATACGAATGTTATTCTGTGGTTGTAACACAAAAATAAAATCTTCTTTCCCTATGTTTTCCACGACCTACAATAAAATTTACATACAAATATCATAGTCCACAGCTTAACTGCCCTCTTGGTAGGATGTTTGCGCACTTTGCTTACTTAGTGAAAATTGTCATGTTCGTGTTATTGTCCCTGTGATGTTTGATAGTTTGTATGTAGGAAGGAAGGGTATGTTGCGCATCATCATATTGTAATAAATTGTCACTAAGTAGCGAGAAGACGGGCTTATTAAAAGAGCCTGTGCTAAAGTTACAAAAGAGAGAAACGAAATAGAGAAAATAATACATCAAATGTCAGATTTCTTTCCGCTGTTCTTTTAATGAACAGTGCACTAAAATGAAAGTATCTACGAGATATTTAAGATATTTTTATACAAGTTAAGAGGAAATAAATTTTGTAATAACATAAAAGAGGATATCTCAGATGTTCGGTTATTTAACAAACTATTCGGGATTTCAACGGGTGAATTATTTTTAAATAGTCACCGCTTTTTTATTTTATGTATAACAAAATCAAAATTACTTATCATAAATCAAAAATGAGTAAAATCGCATCATTTATCAAGAACAATACGACTTCCTGTATTTTGTGTTACCGAAACACGAAGTTTTGTTTGAGGTTACAGATGATATTTCCGCAGCCCCAAAACCGCTAACTGAAAACTATGACGGTTTTATATTACGAGTACAGAATAGAATCAACGCTAAAACTATATACAAGTGTCAGATTTATTTATTCAGTTTACATTTTTTTGTTTGTTGAGTTTATAAATTTTAAAACAAGTCGTTATCTACGAGTATATTTACACTTCAACACTACCTATGAAATATTTGTTTATTTGTATGTAATGGGTAATCTCTGGAACTAGAACCTATTCGAAAATTCTTTCGCTTATAAAAAGCTACACTGTCCCTTAGTAATATAGGCTATATTGTTTTTAATACGAATCTCTTTTCTGTTCGAAATTTCAATATTTGTAAATCAAGTTGGGAAAAAAAGCGCTGCTTAGCTGGTTTATCGGTGTGCGTTATTGAGCAAATGGTTGGTTCTACGTGAGAAAAAAAACGGTCGTTCTAACATGCAAAACAACTATATCAATTTTATCTGACTACAGGTTTACATCTACAACGATCCTGACTCACCTCTTGCTAATTTTAAGCTTGAAAAAGTGGTTACAGCCATGTTTAAGTAATGATACACCACATCAAACCTTAGTTTATGGCTCCCAAATAAAAAAAAATATGCATCTCTATCTTTAAACATTGTGAATCTACACTTCTACACTAATATCATAAAGAGATGTTTGTGAGTTTGGATGTAGGAGGTAATTTCCGGAACCACTGATACGAATCAAAAATTTTTTTCACTGATAGAGCTACATTATCCTTGAGTGCAATAGGCTATAGTTTATTTTCTGAGGACGGGCAGTTCCCTTGGGACATAGCCATAAATTACAACAGGCAATCTGTGAAACTACTTAAGCATTCTTTCATTGTTGTAATGGTTAGACTCTTCGTTTAGACACGGGTTATTCCCTGTGAACGGGCAGTTCCCTGCGGACATACAATTCAAGCGGATAATCTCTGGAACTACTAAACCATTTTTTAAATTTTTTTTACTGATGTAAATGTTAGACTCTTTACTTGGACATAGGCTATAGATTTTTCCTTGGGGACGGGCAGTTCCTTAGGGACATAGTTTTCGTTCCCTAGGGACATATTCCTTAATAACAACAGAACCGACAAAAAAATCTTTCACTGTTGTAATGGTTATACTCTTTACTTGTACAAAGACACAGACATAGGGTCAGACGTACAAAATACAACATATCGATACGCCATGAATCCGCCAAAGACACATAGGGTCAGACGTACAAAATACAACATATCGATACGCCATGAATCCCCGACGAGGTGTCAGAGGTGTTTCGATTTGTAAAGTGTGAAGTGCGAGCCACAGTCCACACTTGATACACCTGGCTTTTCACCGAAAATTGTTACGTCCCAAACGCGACGTGGTGGTGAGCTGAGCACTATTGCCGTACTTCGGACACATGTGGACTAACTGCTTAATGTACCTTCCGAAGCTCGCAAACCGAACCCAAATTAATATGCACTACGGGGATTAAACCTCTGGGTTAGCAGGCGAGCGCTCTACCACTCGGCGGTCACATATAATTAATAATTTTCATGAGAACCAACAGTGAAAGTCAAATACGTATACAATATAAAATTATTGTACATAAAAATTTAACAGATTTGATAGGACTATCCAAAAAATCATCGCAGGGGAAGCCGCGAGTATAAGCTAGTTATACAGGTTGAAAATGAACCCTCCAGCTTTATTGAACTCTATGAATCAGAATCACTAATAGAATACAAAACAGTAAAAAAAAAACTTTTGAATTCAAATTTTGAAAAATGGCCAACCTACGCGATGCGACATGTGACTGACAATAGACCGTACATATTCCCGGCGATAAATAATTCACATAGGCTATGTACACATAGGTTTTGTAGAGCGTCGTCTCTGTCTTTGGCCGGTCGATATCTTTTTTTAGGGTTCCGTAGTTCGACAAGGAACCCTTATAGTTTCGCCTTGTCCGTCCGTCTGTCCGTCTCGTCTGTCTGCGGCCTAGCTATTAGTACTAGAAAGCTGTAATTTGGCTTGGATATAAATATTAATCACGCCGATAAAATGGTAAAATAAAATCTCGAAAACAATTTACCTCGCCACCTCTCATACAGATAAACTGGGGATGATTTTTTTTTCTCGTCTGTCCCATTGTGTCGATTGTGTAGGTCGTTTAAAAACATTGTGGCTGTGTTAAACCATTTTTCTATTTACGGATCCGTTGGCGAAATATTAAGCTTTTAAATTCTAATTTTTGTTAGAGTCAAGCGTCCCCCCCCCTGCCAGCTAAACGGTTGTTTATAGATATGTGAAAAAATTCACACTAAGTAGTATACATATATAATTAATTTAAAAGAAAAACTATCAAAGCTAAGTAGGCTTTACAGGTTTAAGAGTACAGGTCGCGCCAAACTTTTAGCCCCCTAATTTTTGTTAGAATCAAGCGTCCCCGCCCCCCCCCCCCACCCTCTGCCGGCTAAACGGTTGTTCATAGATATGTGGAAAAATACACAGAAGTAGTATATATAATGAATTTAAAAGGAAAACTATCACAGCTAAGGAGGCTTTACAGGTTTACGAGTACAGGTCGCGCCAAAATTTTAGCCCCCTCTAAACACGACAAATGTATGGGCCGTTCTTCTAAATGTATGGGACTAGAAGTTGGGCGCGATCTGTATTAGTAGACCAACTTAGAAAATGTACCAGGCAACACTGCGCGTGGCGCGACACGCACTTGGCTGGTTTTTAAATTATGAATCATGACAAAAGTAACAAAACATGTATTTTTTATTTCGATCATAGAACAGTTTCCAGATGGTTAATTTTCAACCGGTATATAAAGTAATGAAATACTTCGTGCTTGCGGATAAAACTGTCTCCAGAGAAGTTGCAACATAAATTAAGATGTTGTATCAATCAACAAGGTCTTTATTTTTATTAACATTTTGCGGTTGTTTGCACAGACAATGACAAATGGAAAATACTTTCCTCGACGTTGGAAGGTAAATATTGCAATAGTAAACCCTTCTTCTTAATAGCATAATAAAGCCGATTCTGAAGGCTTTCATTTTAGTTTTAGCGCTGTCAAATCAAATTTTGTATATTCCGAAATAGAAGAAGTTAACAACAAAAGCTACATTCCTTGGAAAAATTTAAGCTTTGACAGCACTAAAACTAAAATTTAAGCCTTCAGAATCGACTTTAATAGGTTTATGAGTAATTTATAATAGAGTAGGTAAGCATCAAACAAACGGCTACAAACACACGCAGACGCGTTCTCCTACAAACACGTTGTCTCGGGAACTTATTGATACGCCGCCAGAGCGTGGGTAGTAGTTAGGGAACGCGCGTACAAAACTGATAATAATCCGAAGAATTTTGACAATATGTGTAAAATATCTCATAATTATGAGTGAACAACGAAAATACCGTTACCTGAGTAGGTAGCGGTACATGTGTGAATTTGAAAGTGTTGAAAACATTTAAAAAAATTAAGAAAAAGTACAACCGAAAGATGCTTTAATTTCTTGCTTTACGAGGCATGCCTTTTAAGTTTTGTCGTTTGAAGAAACAAAAACAACTGGAACCTAATAGTACTTTTTATTGTTTTTCAAAGTATTCTCCACGTAGTTTACAACACTTTTCCGTTCGCTCGAACCAGTTATTAAAACATTTATTCCACTCCAAAGTGGGGGTGTTCAATATGGCTGATTTGAAAGCGTCGACTGCTTCTTAACCGGACTGGAACCTTTGACCACGAAGAGTTTTCTTAATTTTAGGAAATGTAAAGAAATCGTTAGCGCTTAGGTCAGGACTGTATGGAGGATGGTCAAGAATTTCTACGTTTTCCTGCATCAAATACTCAATCGTTTGATGAGCGCTGTGTGAGCTTGCGTTGTCATGATGTAGGATGATGCGTCGCTTTGGATTAGATTTCCGAAGTTCGGCGATGACTTGTGGTAAACAAACTGTGGTATACCACTCTGCATTAACCGTTCTACGATCTTCAAGTGCAACTGTCACAACATGTCCGGTTTTTGCCACGAACGTAGCCACCATCTTCTTTGAAGTGCTTCGAGAGCGAACAACTTTTGGCGGCTTTGGTTCGTCTTTGAAGACCCAGATTGTGGATTGTTGTTTGGAATCAGGATCGTAGGCATAGATCCAAGATTCATCACCACTGATAATGTCGTAGACGTGATTTGACTCTCCTCGGTTGAACCTTGGAACAGTTTTCTTACACCATCTGACGCGGGCCCTCTTATGATCGTCGTAAAGCAAATGCGGGATCCAACGGGAAGCTATATAGCTTTCTCACACCAAGCACCTCATGCAAGATCTTCTGAATGGTTGTCCCTGTGATGCCTAATAATGTCTCTACCTCCCGATATGTCACATGACGATCTTCGAGGATTAGAACTCTCACAGCAACAATGTTATCTTCAGTGAAGGCGGATTTTGGACGTCCTTCACGAGATTTGTCACTAAGACTGATATATCCACGTTGGAATTCTAAATACCAGCATTCGACAGTCCGCAAACATGGGGCTTCATCATGGAATACAGATGTTAGCTCTTCGGAACACTGAACCCGTGTTAGGCCTCTTCGAAAGTTATAGAAAATGATTGCGCGGACATTTTCCTTGGTAAGATTCATTTTCGTACGTGACCTGACAGATTCAAAACAACGCTGTGACTAAACAATTGCATTAATCCTAATTCTTTCAATTGTTTTGAAATTCTAAATTCACCAAATTTGAATATTGAACAGTTGTAAATTTAAAATTGGCGGCAAATATGTAAACGACAGAACTTAAAGGGCATGCCTGGTAGTATTAAAGTGTGATCGGTGAAGCGGCAAACCGAGACAGGTTTCTGAATGAAATCTTTGAGATGCTTCTCTGGTATAGTGTCTTTGACACTCTCGAAACATTTCCGACCGAAATTTTGTTCCAAGTCTCTGATTTGTGTTTCTAACCGAAAATATTTCTTTGTCTCGAATTACATTCATATAATTACATACTAACACAAGCACGTACAATAATTCTTTCACTGTGAGTGAAGCGCCGTCATATCAGTCTTTAAGAACAAGGTTAGACAACACTTTCTTGAGTTGCAGAATACTACTTTTAGTGATTGTTAGATCATAAAGAGATTTTAAGAAATTTAAAAGCTGTGCTCTTGTCTGTGAAATCTTCTCCATTCCATCCGCCTTCTCTTTAACTTCTTGATACGACACGACATATATTTTTTCTTTCACTTGATCCATGAATGTTCTCCTGGTTCTTCCTCGTTTTCTTTTCCCCTCCACTTTACGTTCAATGATGTTTTTAATAAAATTGTCGTGTCGTATCAGATGTTCCAACATCTTTCTCCTTCTATTAGTCTTCATCAAATCTCGCTTTTCATTTACAATCTGCAGGACCTCTTCATCGCTCTTCTTTTCCATCCAACTAATTCTTTAGTTATTATGTTCATGTTCAATCGAATTAAACCCCAGGGAAACATAGATTTTAATGTATCATACATAAGTTAAGTTGGACTTTATAACTGGCTCGTGGAATAAGTTTGTGTTTTAAACGTTATATACGGAACCCTCAGGGCACGAGTCCTACTCGCACTTGACCAGCTTTTTTTTTCTATTTTAAGTCTCTTTATAGGTGTTTTTGAAAATCCTGCTTATACCGCAATGATATAAATTAAATCATTTTATATAATTTTAAAACTAATATTATAGGATTTTTAGCGAAATCCATCGGTTTGGAAACTTCAAATATTATTAAAATTCATTAAGAAAAATCAATAAGAAACAAACTCTCACAGAAAAATGAATGAATGAAATGAAGTCTTGCAACTTAGTTCTACCGTAAAATGTTGTGAGATCCATGTAAATCCAAGTCGATTAATTTATTCAGTCCCTACTTATGGGACCTTCTGTCTTAAGTTATTACATTACCATGATGTTTCCCATATTTTTCGGTTCCTTAGTTTCGGAAATAAGGGGGGGAGACATGCATTTTTTTGTGGTTTTTCAAAGATTTCTTGCAATCGGTGCCAGTAAATACGGTAAAAGTACGTATTTTTATAATCAGCTGTTTAATATCTACAATTTGGTTCCCATATTGTATTTTTATATAAGATTTTTTAATTTATTTTACTTTTTTATATTTCTCATTTGTTATCAACTTGGTTTTAACCGCTTTAGTTTTACTATAATTGGCCATGACCTACAATACTTATTTTTTTTATTTTTTTCGGTCCACCAGTTTCGGAAATAACGGGGGACATGCATTTTTTGTGGTTTTTCAAAGATTTCTTTAAATCGGTGCCATTAATTGCGGTAAAAGCATGTATTTTTATAATTAGCCCTTTAATATCTATAATTTGATACTCATATTTTATTTAAAAAAATATATATATTTTACATATTTTTTTATATTTCTCATTTTTATCAACTTTATTTTAATCGCTATTGTTTTCCTGTAATTGGCCAGTTAAGACCTATAATCGTTAGTTTTTTTATTTTTTTCCGTCCACCAGTTTCGGAAATAAGGGGGAGGGGGGGACATGCATTTTTTTGTGGTTTTTCAAAGATTTCTCGAAATTAGTGCCAGTAAATATAATAGAAGTATATATATACCTATTTTTACAATCAGCTCTTTCTGCAATTTGATACCCATATAATATTTTAAAGATTTTTTTTTTATTTTTCTCTCTTTTGTATATATTTTGAAAAATTTCATAATTTTAATTTTTTTTAATACCTTATTATTATGTAGGCAAGTGAATGCTATTTTTGTGGAAAATTTCAAGTTTTCTTTAACGGTGCTAAAGTTATGAGGCTGTGACTTACGGACGGACGGACGGATGGACAACGGAGTCTCACCATAAAGGTTCCTTTTGTACCTTTTAGGTACTACGGAACCCTAAAAATATATGGTACATCTCACTCTTTGAACTTAATATTTCGGCCGTTCAATATAAGATTACTTGCAAATTACTGCATCCAATAAAATCGCAAAGATATGCCTATGAATAAATACCATTTCATTGGAGTTGTATTAGGTTTTAGACAATAAAAATTATACTAAAATAAACATCGTACAAAATGTGATTTAAAACGGCCATCATATAAAATATACATCCTTTTAATTCCGAAATAATAAATAAAAACACCTCGAAATAGCGAGTTTTCTGAGCGTCCCGCGCACTAAGCAGGTTAGAAAAGTGTAAAATGAAAGCGTTGGAGCAGGACAGATTTTTCTGGATAACGCCGCCTTAGTTTAAGAAGACTGCATAAGTTGCGCTCCTGTTTGCATATGTAATGTGCTTCAAGGCATTAATAACAACTCGGTCACTTTTTGGGGTTCAGCAAGCAAACGGTCGCGGTTTTATAACATAACTCGGTGCGGTATTCTAAGAAACTATGAAGACAAACAAACGTCAAGATCTTAAAAATACATACTAAGATACTCAGTACCCTTAAAATTATGGCGTATTTATTATCACGCCACCGATTAATCCGAAATAATAATAATAATAACAAATAATAAATAAATTAACAATAATTATAAAAATAGCATTCGACCTAATCGGGGTGTCGTTTCCCGTGCGGGCGATCTAGATGATGTTGTGGAAGTCGGAAACTGCGATAGTAGATACCGGTTCATAAACACAAATCGCAAAAAATAATGCTGTTCCATAGACAATATATATACTGCTCAAAACAATTAGGGGAATAACATTTCAAAGTGAAATAAAACTTTTTATTTTAGGGTTTTAAGTATAACTGGCCACTAAATATTAAAGTAAGATACTTCACGAAAATAAAAAACGAAAGAACATCAGCATTATTGTTAGTAGTTCTTAACACGGTGGCCAAGAGTCTATGTACACCTAAAAACAAAGTGACACCATTCAATTTTCCGAACTTTTTAATTACAAAAAACCGATTTTAAGTGCCCTTTCAAATCTCCTGAGTGCTGTTATTGGTTGAAATGAGTGTTAATTTGGTTAAGAAGGTCATTATACCAGATCTGACTGAAATCAAAGTCTCCCGAGCTATCACTCTGCTTCAAGAGGGTCGAACTATGGCATATGTAGGAACTGACCTAAGAGTCAGCCCTTCTTTTTATTTATTTATTTATTTATTTATTCAAGGAGAAAAAACAGAAACAAATACAACTTAGACTTAATAACTATGATATTTAAACTAGTTTAGATGTATCTATTTCCTTGACATTCTCACAGATAGGATCAGACGAGTAAAATTATGTAGATTGAGAAAGTAATAACTAGACTTTTTTAAACTTAATCATAACTTAATTATAACTTAAAAGTAAGCATGCGCATGCAATCTTAAAAATAAAAAGAATAAATAAAAATAACATGGAATCTACATGAAATTTGAATTACTGTTTGATTTTGTTGTTTAACGCTTTCTTAACTTTATTTTTAAAACTATTTCGTGAACAATTAAAGAAATCAATGTTCAAAACATTTACACTCTTGCACATACGATATATTGGGGCTCTTTTGCCATTTTTTGTTCTAGTCCTCCTGAGATAAAATAAATACTTGGATATAGTTCTACGTTGACGGAGACTTGGAAGACGAAAATCAACTTGAGATAAAAGATCTGGGCATTTGTATTCTCCAACGCATATACTACGAAGGACAACGGAGTCGGCCAGACTTCTTCTGTCGGTAAGAGACATTAGCCCAAACTTGACTAAAAGATCATTGTAAGAATATAAGGCTATGCCTGAGACGATAGTTTAAGGCGCGCACAAATCTCTTTTGGATCATCTCAACTTTTTGGACATAATAGTCATAGACTGGATTCCATATCGAAGAGGCATATTCCAATTGTGACCTAACTAAAGATTTATATAAAATGATGTAAGTAAAGGGATTTTTAAAACATTTTGCTACTCTTAGAATAAAACCCAACATTTGATATGCTTTCTTAACCATGTTTTCGATATGGAAATTAAATGTTAATTTTGTGTCGAATAGTACGCCCAGGTCCCGAATTTGCGTGACATTTTCTAGGGTGTTATTCCCAAGTTTGTAGTTAAAAATGTGTTTTGTTCTCTTCTTAGAAAAAGCCATTACCTTGCATTTATTCTCGGCAAGTACTAACTTATTATTGATACAGTAAGCGTATAATCTGTCTAAGTCCTCCTGTAATTGCCGAGAATCGACATTGGTATCAATACGTTTATATATTTTTAAATCATCTGCATACATTAAAAACTGAGAGTGATGAAAACAAACTATAATGTCGTTAATAAATATAATAAAAAGTAAGGGACCCAAAATTGAGCCTTGTGGGACACCAGACGTAACAGTAGTATACGGTGAAATATGACCATTAAGTGCAACTGCTTGGTGTCTCATGCATAAATAAGATGAGAACCATCGCAGCAAATTGCCTTTTATTCCATTTAAGTAAAGTTTTCGCAACATAAGTTTATGGTCTACTTTGTCAAAGGCCTTGCGAAAGTCAGTATAAATGGAGTCTACAGCCAATCCATTATCCAATGATTTAAAAATAAAGTTTGTGTAAATTAAAAGGTTTGAAACAGTTGATTTCGACTTCACAAAGCCATGCTGTCGTTCATCTAGAGTTGGTTCGAAATAAGGATATACTTTATTATGTATTAATCTCTCAAAAACTTTGGGTATTATACTTAATATTGAAATGGGACGATAATGTTCAACATAATTTTTAGCACCACCTTTATGAATAGGCGTGATGTGAGCACTTTTCCACCTTGAAGGAATGATCCCCTCATGCAGACTCAAATTAAAAAGCAGTGACAGCGGTACACAGATTGTCGAAGCTGTTTGTTTCAGAAAAATAGAGCTTATTTTATCCGGTCCAGGACCTTTATTGCAATCAAGATCAAGAAGGGCTTTCTCGACTTCAGATTTAGAAAATTTTATTTGTGATAAGGGAGCACTCAAAGTAGTGTCATCATGTAAATCTGTAAAATCGGTGTCATAGGCATCATGATCTGCTGGTTCAAAAACGGAAGAAAAATAATTCGAAAACATGCTACAAATATCTGAAGGACTATGGGATGATTGATCCTGAAATTTCTTGTAGAAGGATATCCAGTATTGGTTTTTTTCAAGGAAGATGTATATTTCCAAAATGATTTAATATTGGTTCTAGTTGACAACTCGATATTTTTTATATATGATGCGTGACAACTGTGAAGCAGCTCTTTTACACGAGTCCGAATTCCAGAGAAACGATTATAGTCAGACAAACAACCGTAGGTCTTCCAGCGAATCCAAGCCTTTTCCTTTAGTCTCAACTCTGTAATTAATTCACGCGAAAACCAAATAGGATACTTTGCAGGCTTTACTCTAACTAATGGGACTTCAGCATTCAGTATTCCATATAACATGACATAATGTCATCTACAGAGTATGGAAGCCTTACCAAGAGACGGGGGGATACTCAAAAAGGCGTGGTCAGGGTCGAAAGAGAAAAACAACTCCTTTGGAAGATCGCTACATCATCAACTGTGCTTTACGAAACCGCACCACTACTGCAAGAGATCTGCAAAATACACTAAGGACGGCTACTGCTGCAGAAATTTCCGACCAGACGGTAAGGAATAGGTTGCGGCAAGCCAATTTGAGAGCACGTCGACCAGTGCGGGCCATGCGTCTAACTATTCAACACAAACAAGCTCGCCAACGGTTCGCACAAAGCCACGCTAATTGGCAACTTCGACAATGGAGGCCAGTGCTCTTTTCTGACGAGTCAAGATTCCGTCTAACACGTTGCGATGGTCGTCTCCGTGCTTACAGACGCCCAGGCGAGCGATACAGTGCAGCGGCAGTCCAAGAATATGACAAATTTGGATGTGGTTCTGTGATGGTGTGTGGCGGAGTGAGTTTGGACGAGCGCACAGATCTCATCGTTGTTCCCGGGCGATCGAATGCTCAAGCTTACATCGAAAACGTATCGGCCCGGAATTTGTTTTTATGCAAGATAATGCCAGACCACATACTGCAGCCATCACGTTAGATTACTTACAGCATCATGGAATCTGTGTAATGGAATGGCCTCCCATGAGCCCGGACCTAAACCCAATAGAACACATTTGGGATTTGCTTGATAGACGCATCCGGAAACGTCCTATTGCACCCCAAACACTGCAGCAGCTCACTCAAACATTAATCGAATAATGGGAGATAATTCCGCAGGAAGATATTCGGAAGATCATACGAAGCATGCCGCGTCGTTGTCAAGCTGTGATAAGGGCTCATGGAGGTCATACACGCTACTAAAAGTCAGTTAAGACGAATATTCAAACATTTGTTAAATGTTTAATTTATAAATTTTGTAAAAGTAAAAAACTAACAAATTAACAAGGAAAAAATTACCAATATTGATAATGTAGCGATCTTGTAAAGGAGTGGTTTTTTTCTTTCGACCCTGACCACCACTTCCTGAGTATTCCCCCGTCACCTAGATACCGCTTTCATACTCTGTAGATGACAGAAGGGGTGACTCTAAGGTCAGTTCCTACATGTGCCATAATTCGACCCTCTTGAAGCAGAGGATAGCTCGGGAGACTTGGATTTCAGTCAGATCTGGCATAATAACCTTCTTAACCAAATTAACACTCATTTCAATCAATAACAGCACTCAGAAGATTTGAAAGGGCACTTAAAATCGGTTTTTGGTAATTAAAAAGTTCGGAAAATTGAATGGCGTCAGTTTGTTTTTAGGTGTACATAGACTCTTGGCCACCGTATTAAAAACTGCTTACAAAAACGCTAATGTTCTTTGGTTCCTTATTCTCATTAACCATGTCACTTTAATATTTAGTGGGCAGTTATAATAAAAAACCAAAGATTTTTTTTTTATTTTACTTTGAAATCTTATTCCGCTAATTTTTTTGAGCAGTATATTATTCGACCAAAATGTATGAAACAATTTTTTTTTCCGGCTTCCGCAACTTAAGCAGGGATTTTCAAAGTGGGGGGTGCCGAGACCTTTAAAGGGGGGCGCGGGCTGCCTGTGTAGTTAAGGACCTTATTTAGAGATAAACAAGAAACAACGTTCGTAGGTAGGAATAGTGTAAAATCGATGCAAGTTCATCCATCACATTCCAATTAGTAATACCAAATAAGTTTTCTATGATTTTGATGTAACTTTAATTAGCAATAAAAACACTTACTTATTTTGTTATTGAACAGTGTTTTTTCTAACCTGATATTAATATAAAATTATCTGCGCAGAGAGGGGGCACAGAAATGTATTTTTGATAGAGTGGGAGCGCGTCCCAGATAAGTTAGAAAACCCCTGGTATAAAGCGTTAAGATTTTTATGAGATTTTCCCTTTAGCAAGGTATTGTTTTTTGCAGTTTCACCAGTTATTCTTTCCCTGTCGTTAATGGATTTCAGTGTGGCTAGCACGCGCCAAAAATCTATCCTATCGCGTACAAACGCAATGTGTGAGAGGGCAAGTATGATGGAAAGACACTATAACGCCGGTGCGTGCAGTTTTCAGGTCAAGTGCTCGGTTGTTTCTGGCTTTGGTTCGATTGTACGGTTCCATACTTTAAAAAAAACAGAAAATGGGACCGTTATGGTATGACTAGTGTGTTCGTGCGTGTGTCTGTCTGTCTGTGCCACTTTTTAAAGCTATTAACTTCTTATTTGAAAATTTTCTTCATTTTTTAACCCAAGTGAGGTATTATTTCAAAGAATGCTCCAGAAAAATTACAAAAAATATACTTTAAAATAGAAATATTTGCTGTTTTTTTTATTTCGACTTATTATTGCTTCGTAAAATCCATGTTTAACCTGAAATCAGGCGAAGGAAATATTTAAATTTATTCATTCTTCATTCATGCATATTATTATTTAAGCAAAACAGGAAAACTATAGCGATGTTACCAACTCTAATAGAATTTACAGAAACATGATTGCATCTACAAGATGGATCCAAGCCAAGATCTAGATACTGTTTTAACGATAACGAGAATTAAAAGGGTTAAGTAGGAAACCCTAAGCGAGCATCGAATTCTTCTCGCTTGGTTTTGTTACTTCATCAACTAACCCGTAAATTGGATTAGAACTAAAATCTTGTGCAGACTATTGTTAACACTTTCGATGCACACCTCTGGAGTAATCACCATTTTACCGATCGCGATCACAATTACCTACATCCAGGCGCTTCGCGTCATCGTACCCAGAGAAAATAAAAAGTATTTTCTTGTTCTGTGATCGTACAAAGTATGCTGACGGCTCCCGGACGCCAGTATGTGCACTTACACCTTTGTCACACATTTTTGCTATTTTATTTATTACAGCTCTGGCGTGTAAAGCACACAATCGTTCATTAGATCCAATCCTTAGAAGACATTCCCCGTGTGTTCGCGCAAAATGTCATTAGTTCGCGCGTACAACCTTTCTAGTAAACTTGTTTATGTCAAACGTCAAACTGCTTGAGTTAAGAACATGCGTAGCGTGATCTCAGTCAAAATGGCTGTGCGCATTACACACCACACTGTACTTTTAGGAATGCAGCAGCAGATGTGTTGACCCATTGATTCATCGATAATGGGTTTTCAAAGGATTAATCTCCTCAGGTACCAACATGGAGTCAATCAATCCTTGTTTCTTGTTGATTTTCTGTTTTCAGGGATATCGCTAACGCAATAGTTCAAACAAAAAGCTTAGACTTATAAGTTTTTGTGCTAGAATTTCTTAATTTGTAATAGCATGATACTGTTGATTGTTGATGGAACTTGGAATACTAAGTTGATTAATTGCACTATGATCTGACGAGTATGGGAATCCGGCATGACGTCACGAGTAGCCGTACCGGGGAGTGGTTACAGACAAAATGGTTTGCGAAAAGTATTTAAATACAAAATGCAAATACCTTTTTCATTTACTATTTCAAATGCAAAATACAAAATAGTTTAAAATTATATTAAATTTATATTTTTAGGTAGGAATTTTCTTTTTATTTTAAGTTATTTAATTTTAGTTTTTTAAATAGTTTTTCTTTTTGTATTTTTAAATACTAAATGCAAAATAGGTGGTAGAGCTGTGCTGGGCTCGACTGTGGAGGTACCACCATCTTACTCGCAAATCCTCCCGAAGTTATTCGGGAGAGAGTAAGAGAACAGCTCTCAGGCAAAAAACCAGGCGGCCCACCATTCTGGGACCGATGGATGGCGGTATATCCATCCACAATTGCCGGGCCTTATATAAAACAGACTGGTGACGGGCAGCGGCGTCACTGGTGCAAGGGTTTCGGCGCCGCGCTCACCAACACGCCTGCCCAGCGTGTGTGAGTATGGGCATTTCTTCCAGGAGGACCGCCGAGAGTGGTGAAATCCTGGAAAGGCCTATGTCCAGCAGTGGACGAAACAGGCTGATGGATGGATGGATGGATGGCAAAATAGGTATTTTCAAAATACTTTTTTTAAATATATTAAATACTTATTTTTCCAACTTTGCTTTAATTTGGGCATTACTAGCCTAAATAAGCCACAAGCGGCATTTTCCTGCTCCAGAGCAATGTAATGCAGAAAAGTATACATTCTGTGTAAATAATACCGGGAATTGTTCAATAAAACCAAAAAAGTAATTTATTCGTCAAAATGTATTTGTCACCTTTAAAATAGGCCCCTTCGCTTGCAATACAGCTACGCCAGCGCTTGACCCACTCCTCCATACATTTTTTGTAAGCTGATTGGGGTATGGTCTTCAACTCCTTTAGTGAATTTTCTTATACAGGTTCAATCGACTCGAAACACCTTCCTCGAAGTGGTAATTTTGGCCTCGGGAACAGGAAATAGTCAGACGGACCCATATCTTGTGAATACGGAGCTTAGTTGATGACATTCGTCGAGTTTTTGGCTAAAAACTCTTGCACAATGATGGCTTTGTGCGATGGTGCATTATTATGCTGTAAAATCCACGAATTGTCGTTCCATAAATCTGTCCGTTTTCGGCTGATATTCTCTCGCAAACGCCTCATGACGCCTAAATAATATTGTTTATTTACTGTTTGTTCCTCTGGGAGAAATTCGTGGTGCACTACACCGCGGCAATGGAATAAAACTGTAATTTATGAATTCTCGGTATTTTTTACACAGAGTAGTTTATGAAACTCCAGTCCATCCATCCATCAGCCGGTTTCGTCCACTGCTGGACATAGCCCTTTCCAGGATTTCGCCATTCTTGGCGGTCCTCCTGGAATAAATGCCCCTCACACACACTGGGCAGGCGGGTTGGTTGGCGGTTGGAAAATCCATTATTGCCCTGAAAACAATGCAATAATGGATTTATGTACATACGAGGGGTGGCTGATATAAAATCTCCTTTGTTAAAGAAAGTTTAAAAAATGTTACTGGCCACTATATTCTCGTATTCTTTGTTTATTCCTTTTTTAAAAATTATGACACTTATTTGTTTCTACGAGTTCAATTTTTTTTTGGCGCGTCTTCGTTTTTATCAAGTTGCAATAAAATTAAAAATGGATAAAATTGAGTATCGCGCTGTGATTAAATTCCTCGGTAAAGAAGGGAATACGCCGACGCAGATCCGAGAGCGCATGTTTAAGGTGTTCGGAGATTCATGTCCTTCCGAATTTGTAATAAAGTTTTGGTCAAAGCAGTTTAAACAAGGCCGTGTGAGCTTAGAAGACGATCCCCGTAGTGGAAGGCCCATTTCTGCAGTTACCGCAGATAATGTGGAAAAAGTGAAGAAACTGATCCTTGCCGATCGGCTAATTAAGCAGTGGGAAATAGCTAGAGATGTTGGCATTAGCAAGGAACGAGTTCATGAAATAATTCATGAACATTTGGGAATGTCCAAGGTGAGCGCGCGTTGGGTGCCTAAAATGTTGATCCCGTTTGATTAGCAAAAGCGTGTGGAATGTTGTCAGTCATTTTTAGACTTGGTAAAGGATAAAGAGGAAGAAATTATCTTGCGAATAGTGACCTGTGATGAAACTTGGATTCGTCAGTGGGATCCCGAAAGCAAACAAGAATCGATGCAATGGAAATTTAAAGGGGAAAAACCACCAAGGAAGTTTAAGGTCCGGCTGTCAGCGGGCAAACTAATGGCAACCATTTTTTGGGATGTTGAGGGGATTCTTATGATATATTACCTGCCAAAAAACACCACGATGAATGCTGAATACTATGCGAACTTACTTGACCAGCTATGCAAAAAAATAAAAGAAGACAGGAGGGGCAAACTTAGCAAAGGCGTTTTGATTTTGCATGATAATGCACCCGCGCACACGGCCTTTAAGGCGCGGTCATCTCTGACAAAAAACGGCTTTACAGAGATCAACCACCCACCCTATAGTCCAGACCTGGCTCCCTCTGACTACTTCTTATTTAAAAATTTAAAGAAAAATTTGAGAGGGCGCAGATTTTCAACAGACGAAGAGATGAAGGACGCTGTGAATGACTATTTTGACGATCAAAATAATAATTATTATTTTAATGGTATGCTGTCACTTATTGACAAATGTCGTAAGTGCATTTCAGTTGCAGGGGACTATATTGAAAAATAAAAAATAAATTATTAATCCATGTATTTTTTTTCATAGTCAGGTAGATTACTTTTCAGCCACCCCTCGTACATACTTTACTGCCGTGAAGTCCCGTGTCAGTATTTATTGTCTCTGGAATATGAACCAAAATGCCTTAATACAGAGGATTTTGAGTCCTGGTGCTGAATCTAAGGCCGTCAATCCCAAGTGACCCGTACATAGAAAACTAGTTTTAAATTACCCTATCAGCGCGCAAATGATAAGTCATTGGCCAATCAGCGCTATTTTTATGTTCGCAAACAATTTAAAATGAACAAAACTGGCAGAATGAAAACGTAAACCATAAACAACAAAAAAACTTGAGCTAGCGTGCTAGTTTTTTCATAATCGAGTACTAACTTCTCGAGTGGTTTTATAAGCAAACGATTCGGTTAATAGTTATAGAAAACTAGTTTTGAGTACCCAATTAGCGCGCCGTTAATAAGTCATAGACCAATCAGCGCTATTTTTGTTCCTGCAAACAATTTTAAAATAAAGAAAACTGGCTTAATAGACGTAAAACAGGTAAAAATGCTTTTTTAAAAAGGTATTTAAATACAAAATAGATAGTAGGTTGCATCTTGTATCGCAATTTTGTCCGTTACCGACGTACATACATTTTGCGTCAAACAGAAGTTGCTCAGTATTATCATAGACTAAATAGTACTCGTACTATTTCATCTATGGTATTATTAACGAAACTCGTGGTCATGTTTTGTAGCTCGTAATAACAAAGAAAGGAAACCTTAGCCCGGAAAAATAAAAGGTGTCGGTAACCTCCGGGTTCGCTTCACCCTTATTCTTTCACACTTCGTTAAAGATTTCGAGCCATCTCGTTAGAGGTTTATTGGATAAATTGCTCGGAAAGAAAATTTAATTGCGTATTAATTGCTATATCGCTTAGCCGCTTTCTTTCTCTAAAGGCCGGAAGTAAATAGTGTTTGGAAAGGGCCGTATCAAAATGTCTTGACAAATCAATTTAAAATATTCCGTCAAAACAGTCCGTCTTTTCTCAGCATATCATAACATGAGGTCTTTAATGTACTATAAAAATCCGCAGGTCCACTTATCCCCGTATTTAAATAGTATTAAATGCAATAAGTGGGTCAGCAGCAATTTCTTTGATGGTACGGCGACAGGAATAGTGTAGAAACCCCTCGGAAATGTCGTTAAATAACTAATAAGTAATTATTATTATTTAAACCCAGAGAGGTCGTGGGTTCGATCCTCGCGGTGTACATTACGTGTTGTTCTGTTGGTCCATTTGTGCCCGAAGTACGGCCATAGGACCAAAGCTAGGACATGTAAACAAAAATATAATATAGCTTTGGGATATAATTTTCTATCCTGCCTGAGAGTGACAGGAGTAAAACTAGTTTATTAACCACGTGATTACAATTTCCTTGGGCCTATTAGCTACGTCACTACCCGCTATAAACAATAATAACTTTTTTCATATAAATGCGGCGGCGAGGTAAGTTACTGCCCGCCTGTCTGTCAAATGCAGAAGGCGGCTTATAAAGAAAAAAAAAATCGAATAAGAGCGAACCGTATGTACGTAACCAATTTGTAACAATAACATTAAATGAGTATCACACTAATAATATTATAAATGCGAAAGTTTGTGTGTGTGTGTGTGTATGTATGTTTGTTACTCTTTCACGCTGAAACGGCTGGACAGATATTGATGAAATTTAGAATGGATATAGCTTATACCCTAACTTAACACATAGGCTACTTTTTATCCTGGAAAAAGAATATCGTTAAGCCGAATAACACGCGGGCGGAGCCGCGGGCAAAAGCTAGTGTTTCATAATACCAAAACCCGAACTATCGATGCCGTTTATAAAGAGAGTCGAAGCTATGTTGCAACCCAAGTCTTTTCTATTCCTAACTAAATGAAAGCACTATTCTTAGCAATCCGTAATCAATAAACGTTTTATTTGTTTATTGTTTGTTCTTTTTAACTCTGCAAGTAATCTATGGTTCAGAATGAACCTTTTGCAGTGTTATAACAATTTAGAGATAACCAGCTCAAGCCAGGATACCGGGTTTAAATAGATAATAAGGTAACATAAAATGAAACTATGGCTTTACAGATCCTACTTAAGGTGAATCACTCAAACTGTAATATTGGATTTCCATTACGGCTGGTCTAAATACTAACAAAAAATACATGATAGGCATAAGTAAATAGTCAAACTAAATTCCAGTTTACCTATAAAATATTCTTTTCACCTCACAAGCTCGGAAAGGCTCTGTTTATCATTCGAAATCTGAGTGGAAAAACGCGCTTTATCCGCTACCGTGGAAAGTTTTTTTTTAATTCGAATATTTTTATTCAATAAAGGTTTCGTACAATAATATTACATATATATAAAACCTCATTGGTTTTGTAATAGTTTATATTCTCTGCAGCCAGTCCCCTGAAATGGAAATACTTATTTCATGTCATGCGTCAGCCTCATTTAAAGAATAATCGCACTGGCCAGCAAGAAAATTTGATTAAAAACAAAAACTTTAAAATTTTGTTTTTTTTTTGATAAAATCGAAAGAAATCTTAAAATATGAGCGAGGCTAGAGCGACGAAGATATAAATTTAACACCTGCAGAATTCGTGCAAGCGGTACATAATGCCATAATGTACAATAATTCCGGAAAAATCGCGCGAAAAATACTTACATAAAAAAGCGTACGATTTGTTCACTGCATGGAGACATTTCAAAGGCGCGAAGATGTTTTCGGAGACAATAATGCAATCATATTTCATTGAACTATCTGAAACAAGAAAATCAAGTACACTTTGGAGTATTTACTCGATACAATAATTTAATAGTAAACTTTAAACTTTCGCGATTTTCACACATTATTAACTTTGTATTGGGGTCTTACTCGCGATAACTTACAACATACCTTAATAGATATGTGCTTGACGTTTCGACGCCTCTGTAGGCTGTCGTGGTCACAAGCTAACTGACGAGAGTAGTAGCAAAAATGTCCTTGGCGAGCCGGCGGTAGGTAGCACATTATTTTTCTTTTTCCTACCTGCACTTTGTCTTTTGTTAATTAATTGTTTTTCTCGTCACAATACGACGACGACGACTGCAGGTAGGAAAAAGAAAAATAATGTGCTACCTACCGCCGGCTCGCCAAGGACATTTTTGCTGCTACCCTCGTCAGTTAGCTTGTGACCACGACAGCCTACAGAGGCGTCGAAACGTCAAGCACATATCTATTAAGGTATGTTGTAAGTTATCGCGAGTAAGACCCCAATACAAAGTTAATAATAATTCAATATTTATTTAAACTGTTTTTCTTGCACCTAACATTTTCCTCGCTTTAGTGAGGTGAAAAGTTGTGTGTTTCGCTCGGCAGCAAAGTTATTTAGCGTTCGTACTGAATAACACGCGGGCGGAGCCACGGGTAAAAGCTAGTTTTATAATATTTTATCCGGAAGTTTATAATTTTGAATACTGTGTCGATTAAAACTAAAGCCGTTATATTGTTACAAGTGGACAAAAACCGATAGGTGAAATAAGGTGAATTCAGCATTACATTTCTTCACTTTTATATATTTCAATAAAATTCTAGAAAAACCACACCAAACCAGAAAAACAACACCATAGATGAAGTATATTTCTTAGATAAAAATTCTATATTTGCCGTATAAAATGGTTAAAAAGTAAAAGGTTATTAAATTCAAGGTCGTTGGCGTTAGGAGAAGCCTTAAATGCGTTTAAGTGAAGTTAGCTATGGTGAGACGGATACAGAGATAGATGTAAAAGAGATAGCGACGAACTTCAGAGGTGTATTTAAGAGTCGGGGTCCCTAAATCGGGCAAAAACAGGCTTTGGCATTCTCACTTTAGATGATAGTAAATATAAAAATTTCTAAACACAATAAATATTATATTCTACTGTACAAAGTGAAGTACAAGATCGTTATAAACAACTTTAATTCTCTCGAATAGCATTGACGCTGTCTCAGTATTATAATTTACTCAGAGAAATAACAAAGACAAAACACGTTTATGTAGCATATAAACAAATCAAAAAACGTGATAAAGAAAACAGTTTTCCGATACGATTTATACATTTTCTGCACTACGTAAAAATAACTGAGGTTTTGCGAGCACAGCAATTGATTATAGCAAGGTAGACCTTTAAAATACGCCAAGAGTGGCGTAATCCTGGAAAGGCCTATGTCCAGCAGTGGACGAAACAGCCTGATGGATGGATGCATGGAGACCTTTAAAAAACAAAGGCGTTAGTACAGGACTTCTTCCAACAAGCGCGGACCACAAAACTTAGTTCGTACTATGCCCCTGGAAAGATGGTAGCAGTACAAGAAGGTGCACCGTATACGTGAGGCAGCATGCACCCATCACTTGAGGACGCGTTCTCTCACTCGAAGTGTTCCTAGAATTCAAAACGAGTTGATAATTAGTTTCAGGCTCCTATTGTACTGAAGGGTTCCTTTGCAAAAACTTTGATTCCATCCAACTATCGGTCTACAAAACTTTCTGTCGTCTGCTTCTGAACTTTTCTTGCAGAAATTCATTAGGTGGTCTGTGTACTTACCCCCTTAAATTCCTATTATTATTAACGATAGTGGGGTCGTGCAGAGCAGATCGTGGCTGGGATCCATTTCACTGATTAAGTATACATATATACCGGTGATGATGTGCCAAAAAACTATATACTTCACTATTTTACAAAATGGAATTTTATAGGTACATTTTTAGGGTTCCGGAGTCCGACAAGGAACCCTTATAGTTTCGCCATGTCCGTCTGTCCGCGGCTTAGCGCAGAGACTATTAGTACTAGAAAGCTGTAATTTGGCATGGATATAAATATGGCTCACTCCGACAAATTGGTAAAATAAAATCCAGTTTTTTTTTTTTAGGTTACCTCCCGTACACGTAAACTGGGGATGAATTATTTTTTTCTCGTCTATCCCATAGTGTGGGGTGTCGTTGGATAGGCCGTTCAAAAAAATTGTGGGTGTGTGAGCACCATTTTTCGATTTAGGGATCCGTTGGTGAAATATTAAGCTTTAAAGTGAAAATTTTAGTTAGAGTGGAGCGTCCCCCCCTGCCAGCCAAACGGTTATTTATAGAAATGTAAAAAAAATCACAGAAGTAGTATATATAATGAATTTAAAAGGAAAACTATCACAGCTGAGTAGGCTTTACAGGTTTACGAGTACAGGACGCGCCAAACTTTTGGTCCCCTATAATGTATGGGACCAGAAGTTTAGCGCGGTCTGTATTTGTAGACCAACCTATATGTACCGAGCAACTATGGAACCCTACATTGCGCGTCGACACGCACTTGGCCGGTTTTTTATTGTTGTTGACCTTAAATCCAGTTTTCAAATTGTTTTGGTATATGTCAGCTGACACGAGTCTTAACTTAATAGTATTAAAATATTTACGAGCTCTGCTCTTGTATACTTTCAGTCTACAAGCAAGGCAAGTCTAATATCGCTTTTTATAAAATACTCGTACAACAGGTAATTTTCAGGATTTCTTATTAGCTTTTGTTATTTACATAGTAAGACGTATACATTGTTGCTTGAAGATTTTTTTCATGCTCGACAACATTTTAGCTAGCTACTGCCATATTAAATTTTTGTGACATCACTTATTTGACGAGTAGTTACGCCACAAAATAAATACATACAGAAGGCCAACTCCATACAGCCAGCAATTCTGGGCGCACGCACACATAGACGCGTACGTATGACGATCTTGGTTGACTCGTGAACTTTTGACCGACCGTCTTCGACCGAGATCGTCGTTCGTATGCGTCTATGTGTGCGTGCGCCCGGAATCGCTGGTTGTATGAAGCTGGCCTTCTGTATGTATTTACTTTGTGTTGACGCTTCCTTCTTTATTAGACATTAAAACAAGCTATGGAATGCTTCGTGCCATCGTGGGTAAAAAACATCAACATGAACTAAAATAACGCAAACATTTATCGTTCAAACGTTTATCTAATTATCTATTTCTATAAGTATTTAAGACTAACAGTACGTTTAAGATGCTATTTAATATATACAGGGTTAGTTTATCAAGTGCCTGTGGATGGCCAAATCCGAAACTATATGGAATAGCGACAAATGCTTGAATGAGTCTGGGGCTGATTTTGATAAAAACCAAAACTGCATAATTTGAACATCGAATTCGACCATGTATTGGAATAGTAAGCATAATTCCGAACAATTTATTAGTTAAGGTTTAATGAATGTAAGAGAAATCAAATCGTATTTTATTAAAAATAAGCACTTTCCTTTAGTTTGCCATCTGACAATACGAGTACTTACCATAACGCAGTAAGTTTCGGGGAGCTCGTCTGAGTCCCTGACGCTCTTTGCGTTTAGCCTAACACTTCTTGTGAATTCTAATGTTACGAAACAAGCAAACAGAAAAATAAATATCCTTATAAGCGAAACTATTGGGTGGTGCAATAACATACAGCACGTTTTTATTGAAAATCAATGGGTTCCCAGCTAGGGCAATCCATCCATCCATCCATCAGCCTGTTTCGTCCACTGCTGGACATAGGCCTTTCCAGGATTTCGCCACTCTTGGCGGTCCTCCTGGAAGAAATTCCCATACTCACACACGCTGGGCAGGTGGGTTGGTGAGCGCGGTGCCGAAACCCTTGCACCAGTGACGCCGCTGCCCGTCACCAGTCTGATTTATATAAGGCCCGGCAATTGGGGACGGATATACCGCCATCCATCGGTCCCAGGCAATGGAGGGCCACCTGGTTTTTTTTTTAGCTAGGGCAATCTATTGATGCAGTTTTGGTTTCACCGAAATCGGCCCTGAGACTCCCTTGAGCATTTTTCGCTATTCCCTGTAGGCCTATAGTTTCGGATTTAGCCATCCGCGCCCACATGAAAAACTAACCCTGTATAGGTTCATACATTTTACATAAAATTAAGATCTGAGGCAAACACGAAACTATAACAATTTTGCCAGAAAAACCATGAGTGAAGTAGGAACTAGATAGGTATCAATATTAATGAAACCCGTCTCGGTAGCCACATGTATACTCATACCACGTCCCTTTACTTTATTAAACGTTTCTGTTATACCATGTGTATATGTATATTAATTAAGTATTATAACTTGTTTTCTATTTACATTATCAGGATTTTGGGTTCGCACATAAACAATTTTTTTAACGTGAATTTTATGTCTTCCCAGTCGTCCCGGCGAGCGTTTCACAAAAAATGCGACATAAAATTCATGTACTTCAAGCTTCGTACTCCTAAAGTTTAAAAGTTACCAAAATAATAGTTAAATCGTTGTGAAGATCCATTCGGTGACAACATACAAATATATATTATGTTTGGCCCCCACTCCACCCCCCACGATGACGTCATAAATCGCACTGAAAAAATAAATGTAATCCCGCAATTTGTGGCAGTTTATGTTATGACGTACAATTTTCGGGTATAGTTAAAATCAAAGTTTGACATGGCATCCAAAGAGATCTCCTTGGCAAACATCAAATTCATAAAAAAAAACTATGTTTCGGGCCACTCGGGCCCGCCATCAGTCATTGATGCCGGGCCCGAATGGCCAGAAATATATCTCACATTAATTAATTTTAATGTGTTTTCTTAGTTTTATTCCAATATTCTTATATACATATATCATAATTCAAAGACAAAAAGTCAATCAATTACATTTATTTCAAAAAAACTAGTGGTAGTAGCACGACTACTACCCACTAACCAGCTCAATTTTTTTTTTTTATTTTTAACTCGAATTTATTAATTTTATACATTTTTGGCTATTTTGAAACAGCAACTGACTGGTTTACTTCTCCTGAGATGTGCAATTTCTCTTTGCTGGTTATCCCGTGACCATGGTAGGGGAACATTGCCGAAAATTCGAAAAAATATTAAAAGTAAACACCAGTTGTCTAGTGGTTCAAACGTCTCGAGGTCGCTGGTACAAACGCCGTAGGGGCACATTTGTGTTCGGTCTCCGTGCTTTGGAAACAAGTGAATCCGAACCATGATCGTGCCGAAAGTCTCTTGTAAATCAATTGACCAAATACTCGTGCCCGAAGTACGACAATGGAGCTAATAATAGTCTTCAAAATACGTGTACGAGAGTGGCCTATGAGTTGAATTTAACCCGCCATGCTCGGAAATACGAAAACCCCTCGAGAATTCATGTAATAACGATATATCATGCATTCGTTTGTATTAGCCATGTACGCTGTTCTAAACAAACACTGTAGCGGCTAACGTACGAAAATGTGCGTATCAAATTATTATCCATCATCAGACAAAGCTGATTGCTCATTTAATTTGTACCACCAATACGAAGTGAGATACATTTATGCTATATTTGTAACGAAAGGGAAAATTACAAATTAATAAATTAACCCTGTAATCTATAATTTACAGTATTCTTTATGATTTATAACTGCACAAAAACTCAGTAGAATTATCATAATAATCATCTCTCAATTTATTTTGACTTTTATGTGTTATATTTGAATTGTATAGCGAATTTTTATTTAATTTTTAGTTATTAAATTAAATAAATTATTATTATTTTATAAAATTAACACCGCAGTAGACATTTCAACTTTGATACGACGTTATTCTATATGAGCAATCCCTTTACATGATCAAATCAGAGTTGAAACTTCTACTAAGAGCTCTAGAATGTTCACTTAGGATAATTTTATTACGTACTACGCCTCAATGGCATGATTTCGAGAATTACCTACCTATGCAACATCGGGGAAATATCGCCGATCCACTGTTCATCCTTTAACATTGTAATAAGAGCGGAAAGGAGGTCAACCAAGCTTTCCCTGATAGTACATAAATGTTTGTGTGAATTATGAAACGGGCGCGTTACTAATCGGTTCTTCAAAATTGGCGACATCCCTACACCAGGACTTTGATTGATACAGCCAATTTACACTGGAGATTCTGTAGTAACAAGGTATAATGTAACCATTCACGCCGCGCCACAGCCACAGGGGTGGGCAAACTTAAGGGCACTCTATTCGCCCTAACTCCCATACTAGCGCAGTTCGCTGATAATATCCTTATTTATAGGTACTTGCTAATTAGTTTTTCTTTTTCAACATATCCCATACAATATCCAATATCATGTTGTTTTTTTACTTGTATTGTGTTTTTGTGAGATCCACCTTTGTGACGTTTTTGGTGATTTGTGCGCTGTGTTAATAAATAAATTGCATTTGAATTGAATTGAATGACTTGAACCTAAAACATTTATCAAAAACATTCATGCAAAAGTTAGAAGCGTATAAAAGTCCTGGATTTTACACATATTTTGATGAATGTTTATGTACCGTAATATCCTAGAAGCGATACAACAAAACAAATAATTTTAGGTTCACAGCATAGTATATTTTTATTATTCAAAAATATTTTTGTTTCATTTCGATTTTTGGGATAATTCTCCTGAAATCATAGGAAGAACCAAAACTATTCTCGAGTTTTTTCGAAACATGAATATTGTCTTGCCTCTCACACCGTGTTCGGTTAGTTCCGTACGAGCTCAGGAAATGAACTTTCGGGCCAACCAAAACAGTTAATCAGTGCTCTATAATCCGAAGTTGAATGTAGAATGAAATAGCAAGCATAGCGATCCAAGCCGCCGACTACATGCCTCTTAACGGAGTTACTTCTTTTTTTATCTCAGTAATTAAACTTCTAGTGACATTAAACATTTTATCGCTTGTTATTTTAGGTATTTTTACTACTATTTGACTATTTTAGCTAGGATTAAATTGAAGAAATATTAAGATTAAGATATTTTTAGATTTATTTTATGTGTTTTTCATGCCTGAATTTGATTCAGTTTTTAATATTGGTATGCCAATTTCTGGTTGAGTTTTATGGAATTTATCTTGTATGTTACCTTTTATGATCCAAATTCTGATACAAATAAATGATTTACTTACTAGCAAAAAAAAATGGGTGGCAAGTGATCGACTAGCACTAGAATGGAATTTTTATTTCATTTTATTTTAATTTATCGTAAATGAATTGTATCAAGATAATAATTTTAAATGCTGTTCTATATTTTTATAAGTACTACTGTTATCGACCGTTTGCCGCCCTATTTCGCAAATTTTGTTTGCCGCCCTATTTCGCAAAGTTTGGTTTCCCTAAATGATCGACTTGGGGTTGTGTTGACAACTATGATATGGAGTTAAAACAAATTAATTGAATTTAACGAAAAACGCTTCAAGGAGTTTCTAACTAACTGCTATTAATTTGAGTCACCTTATTTGTGTTTCTGTTTCTCTTTCGCTATATGAATTAAAAATTTAGGAATATAAAATATATATGAAAATATTGATAAAATTGATATTTTCCACATGAACTATCTTGCCTAACTCTTTTGACATTCAAGAAAAATGTATTCCTAAATTTTTTTGTTCATACCCTAAAATCTATCTTTTTCCAGCCAGCCTGTCGTAAAAGGGACTTTTATACAGATATGTATAGGAAAAGCAGGAGTGTGAATGTTAAAGGTCGATGTACATTATGTACATATAATATAATGGTATAGACTCTATACCAGCGGTGCCCAACTGGTATTGCTGGCTGTTTTGAAAATCTTGACATACTTCGCGGGCACCGCTAAGTTGATGAAAAAAGCAGCAGCACAGCACTGATGTGCGCGAGTTGCCTTCAACTGTCAGCGTTATTTAGATTTTCAGAGTTTAGTTAGTGTTTATTTAATTTTGTATAATTTTATCAATTTAGTGTGTGCTTGATTTTTTATCCCATTTTGTTCGCGGGCGCCTAGAAAACAGGCCGCGGGCTACTACTGCTAGGCGCCCGCGAGCCACCGGTTGGGCACCACTGCTCTATACCTACATATACGAGTACTATAGAGACTCCTACTCCGGGAAGGATTCCTTAATTTTGTTACCTATAGAATACACATACTGTCCATAAAAGTGCTTCGAGACGGAATCAGATAGCAAGGCCCTTTCTGCTTTCAAGCAAGTCTATGATGACAACACTTGCAAAAAACAGTCTGACTTTTGTGAAAGAATCCCAAACTAAAATTAAAGAAAATCATAGGACAAAGGATGACAATGTTTCTTTATGATGGAGACTTCATAATCTGATTTTGTCACCCAGAAAATATATAAACATACAAATTATAACAATATACAGCAACATTTAAAAACCCTCCATCTCAGAACCATGTTTTCGTTATGGATATGGGTCTCCGAGTATTCTCCGGATTTTTAATATTTTGTAACCGAATCTTTAAAAATAATAATATCGCCCAAAAAACAACTTTTAGCTACGAACAATGTTTACAAATAGTTAAATATACATACAAACGTATCTTTAATTATACTATAGTAGCTTTAAAATAATAGGATTTTTTGCAGTCGTGATTACAATTATTTTGAACTTTTTCGTATTCGTAATCACGACTATGGAAAATGCTATTATTTTGAAACTACTATAATATCACTAAAAATAAGTTAATGCGTATATCAAACTATTTGTAAACATTTTTCGTGGCTGAGAGTTTGATTTTGGGCGTTATCATTATTTCTTATGATTTTGTTCAAATCCGGAGAATATACGGTTATGCGGAGTGGGTATAGCGATAGAAGGGTTTTGAAATAAGGGCCGAAAAGAGCATGTAGTTATATAAACATTGAATTGAGAATAGTTAACAAGGCATCTTAGTAGATGTACATCTTTAGTCTATATCAAGAGAAATACCTAGTAAGCATTAATGCAAAACTTTGACCTACATAAACTATAAATTGGAATCAATTGTTTCTAAGAACAGGGCCCTGTATTGCCCCCGGGAGCAAAGCGAGATTACCAGGGCGGTGTAATCGCTTACCAAGTTTAATTCACTTACTATTATTTATTATATTGTAGTGTAATTGTAATTGTTTTAGTTTCTGTAAGTACTTAGTACATACGACTATTGCTGACAAGGTGGAGTAAGGTTTTAGTATTTGGGACAGACGTAGCAATTTTTGTACTTGTAAATACAAGTTTGTAAATACATACTTGAGTATCACACTGAACGACTTTTGTAAAAAAGATACCTAGCCGATAAAAAAAAAACAAAATTCATATGTATTTGTGTTATTTTTATAGGTATAATTATAATTAAATAAAATTTCTATAAATAACAAATCACATACTCCACTGATGCCGGGTCCAGATCGGACCCGAAATATATTTTGAGATTATTGTGATTTGTTATATAAATAAATTTTATTTAATTATAATTTGATATTAAAAAATGAAAGAAAGAGCTTTTAAAAGTAACTACATTGTTTTACCAAATTCACACTGGAGACTCGGTAAGTGGTCAGGACCAAGGTTCATTATCCTTTCTGGAAATACGCAAAATAAAATAAAGACTTCTATACTAATTGAGTCGATGTTGTTCTTGAACAAGTACGAGGGGTGGCTGAAAAGTAATCTACCTGACTATGAAAAAAAATACATGGATTAATGATTTATTTTTTATTTTTCAATATAGTCCCCTGCAACTAAAATGCACTTACGACATTTGTCAATAAGTGACAGCATACCATTAAAATAATAATTATTATTTTGATCGTCAAAATAGTCATTCACAGCGTCCTTCATCTCTTCGTCTGTTGAAAATCTGCGCCCTCTCAAATTTTTCTATAAATTTTTAAATAAGAAGTAGTCAGAGGGAGCCAGGTCTGGACTATAGGGTGGGTGGTTGATCTCTGTAAAGCCGTTTTTTGTCAGAGATGACCGCGCCTTAAAGGCCGTGTGCGCGGGTGCATTATCATGCAAAATCAAAACGCCTTTGCTAAGTTTGCCCCTCCTGTCTTCTTTTATTTTTTTGCATAGCTGGTCAAGTAAGTTCGCATAGTATTCAGCATTCATCGTGGTGTTTTTTGGCAGGTAATATATCATAAGAATCCCCTCAACATCCCAAAAAATGGTTGCCATTAGTTTGCCCGCTGACAGCCGGACCTTAAACTTCCTTGGTGGTTTTTCCCCTTTAAATTTCCATTGCATCGATTCTTGTTTGCTTTCGGGATCCCACTGACGAATCCAAGTTTCATCACAGGTCACTATTCGCAAGATAATTTCTTCCTCTTTATCCTTTACCAAGTCTAAAAATGACTGACAACATTCCACACGCTTTTGCTAATCAAACGGGATCAACATTTTAGGCACCCAACGCGCGCTCACCTTGGACATTCCCAAATGTTCATGAATTATTTCATGAACTCGTTCCTTGCTAATGCCAACATCTCTAGCTATTTCCCACTGCTTAATTAGCCGATCGGCAAGGATCAGTTTCTTCACTTTTTCCACATTATCTGCGGTAACTGCAGAAATGGGCCTTCCACTACGGGGATCGTCTTCTAAGCTCACACGGTTTTGTTTAAACTGCTTTGACAAAAACTTTATTACAAATTCGGAAGGACATGAATCTCCGAACACCTTAAACACGCGCTCTCGGACCTGCGTCGGCGTATTCCCTTCTTTACCGAGGAATTGAATCACAGCGCGATACTCAATTTTATCCATTTTTAATTTTATTGCAACTTGATGAAAACGAAGACGCGACAAAAAAAAATGAACTCGTAGAAACAAATAAGTGTCATAATTTTTAAAAAAGGAATAAACAAAGAATACGAGAATATAGTGGCCAGTAACATTTTTTAAACTTTCTTTAACAAAGGAGATTTTATATCAGCCACCCCTCGTATAAAGGCTTAAAAAAATAATGTTCGTATTTTCCAAACAGGGTCATTGAACCTTAGTCCTGACCACTTACCGAGTCACTAGTATGAATTTTGCTATATAAATGAAAGTTAACTTATTGAATGAGCATGAGAGATTTTATATCAGCCACCCCTCGTATAAAGGCTTAAAAAAATAATGTTCGTATTTTCCAAACAGGGTCATTGAACCTTAGTCCTGACCACTTACCGAGTCACTAGTATGAATTTTGCTATATAAATGAAAGTTAACTTATTGAATGAGCATGAGAGATTTTATATCAGCCACCCCTCGTATAAAGGCTTAAAAAAATAATGTTCGTATTTTCCAAACAGGGTCATTGAACCTTAGTCCTGACCACTTACCGAGTCACTAGTATGAATTTTGCTACATAAATGAAAGTTAACTTATTGAATGAGCAAGTTCTCCGAGTCTACTAGAACAATCCGGCGTTTGTACGTATGTATGTATGAATGTTTGTTCGACGATAACTCGAGTATCGTTGATCGGAATGTCATACAATTTTCGCAGTCGAGTAAATAAGGCAAATAGAATTTTTAAGTTCAAACATGAGCCAAATCGGTCAAGCGCGAATCGGGCGAGTGCGAGTTCAAAGTTCGGGGCGACTTCAGGCACTTCGTCTTGTCATGTTCTTGTCATTGGTACTTTTATCTGTATCTTCTTGTGCATATAAAAATACAATAATGGATCACTTTTATCCGTAACTTATGGATATATGAATATAATTTGCAATATTCCGCTAAACAATTCTTGTCATGCTATTCAAAATGCAGACTCGTGCACCGCCCGCTCTCCCGCATAAAACATGCACAAAACTCACCTTTTCTACACCGCGCCGCGCCGCCGCGCCGGCCTGACTCAAAATCAAAATTAATCAAAATCAAAATATTTATTATGTATCTAACATAAAGTATACTTTCTAGAAGTCAAAGATAATCTTTACAATACATATCTCTTGAATATAAAAAAATACTAATAAGAAAAAATAAAATACATACAAAAATATTTAGGTTGGGCTACTAAAATGTAATTATACACCTGCATAAAATAGAGAAATCTAGGAATAAAACTATTATATATTCATAATGCAATGAACAAATAAGTTTGTAAATAAATACGGGAAATATATACAAAAAATATTAAGGTTGGCTAATAAAATGTAATAAAGTTATACACCTGCATAAAATCGAGAACTAAAGGAATAAAAATATTATATATACGAGTACATAACTAGTGGTTTGGTGAGGAAAACGGGGTGACGTGTACATGCGTTAACAGTGGGGTTAGTTTATCACTATAAAGTTAGTTTGTTATCACGTTTGATAGCTACGCTTTGCTGTACGTGGTCTCCATGCAAACGCCTTTCGTCCCCAACAGCCATCATAAATGGACATGTCTGATGTGAAACCGTCCCGGGTAGAGATCCTACAAATCGCACGTGGAAACGCGAGCGAATGGCTATAGCACAGTATTTAAAGTAGGTATACTGTGGCTGTAGTCACCGATAAAATTTCTAATCAACCTAGAAATTCGAAAAACGATTTTATAACACAAAGTTCAATTAATGTATGTACCTATTATAGATCTTGACTGCAGATATATTTGATTTTGACTTTTGAATTTTTTTAAAAGATAAGACGTGCAAGAGGTTTTTTTTAATTTACTTTGCGCTTACGCTTTGCCAATACCTCACCGTTGATGGGAACTTACTATGATTATTTTTTATCGAATAATTTTTCACCTTTATTTATTAGTATAGAAGTATTCTTTACTGATAAACCTATAATTTAATTGAATAAACGTAAATAATATTGTAACTACCATGTCATATCGGTAAGAGGTTCATTACCTACCAGTATCAATTCGTACGTTTATTCCATGAGCGGCATTTAATTTAATCACTGTAATTTGCAATCTCCAGGTAGGCAAGGCATAGTTACGGAACTTGGTAAATACTGAAGTTTATACCCACCTTATCCCCTCTATTTCCAAGAGACCAAACTATTATTCCGGCATCCTTTGTGTTGTCTCATATTAAATTTTGTGCATTCTGGTCCAAAGTGCCATGGAGTCCTAACTAGTGTCGTACTGTAAAACGTTTATGTATAAGGAGATCTGGAAATGCTCTGTGTAAAAGAGACACCTTACTATTTTGCTCTAAGGATAAGGTGATTTCACGCAACTTCGATTTCGTTTCTTTGCCGCGCAAAGTTAAACTGTCAATTTGGAAAAAACTTCAGTTTGGTCTATTTATAAGTATAATTTCCTATGCACTATGAACCCGTGATTACAAAAACCCACCATACGCCACTTAAAATAAAATGTAATGATTATGTAACAGAAGAATCCAAGACACAATTCTGGAATGATCTGCTTCGCTGGCTAACAACAAGGGATGATGATGATGATGATGATAATGATGATGATTGATTGAATAAATGTAAAAGTTAAAATATGTTATTTTATTTTTACCTGCTTGTGTGTAAAAACACACTACCTCCTTGTTGATTGTAAAAAGCCACTATATCCACAGAATTTAAACTTAAATATATAAATAATAATGACTTTAAAAACATTTTTTTTCTACAAATATCTATCATAAAATACAAAATTTATATATTAGTTAAAAAAAATATTAACTCCCCATTCTATTTTTTTTTTGGTGAATCATATTTTCTCAATTTACCATAAGTTTATGGCATATGGTGGGTTTTAGCAATTATATTATAATAACTCAAAAATGCTTTTCTCCAACGATTTTTAAATCCCACCGTGATAGGGGTTGAACTTTGCCGTTCATAGGGTACAAAATAAATACACCTTTTTAGGGCACGCTGTTTTTTGTTTTGTTTACAAATATAAATTAAAAAAAAACTTATTCATGCATGCTCGACGGGCAAGGATTCGAACCCGTATCTGAGTAAAGACTGCGAGTGTTTAGTCTACTAACTGAATTACCGCTACTTCCTGTTAAAAAATCGGTCAAATGCGAGTAGGACTCGCGCTCTGAGGGTCCCGTACCATCTAAATAAGTTATGATTTGAATAAAAATTACAAACTTAATAGTACCTACGAAATGTATGAAACAAAACTGCAAAATTAAGATGGTCGAGTATTTGGGTACGTAACTCAAGACCTGTATGAGGAACCGGCCTTTTCATTTTATTTGTTGTTTAAAAACAGTATATGGCACATAATTTACAGTAAATTCCAAACTCTTTAGTTTAGTTTTTCCCGTAAAAAAATGGTTATAAACTGACAACTTTGATGGCCCCCCATTCCTTTATTTTTGCAGATAAAAATATATTCGTACTCTACAGAATAATTTCTAGACATGACACCTTACATGCCGAGGTAAGAAAAAGTATTGTTTTCTGCTTTTTTCATGTACGGGACCCTCCCTGAAAATCAATTTCATCTATTTTTTTATTTTATTTTCGATTTTAAGTCAATATTTTACATAACATATCCAAATTTCCGATACGGACGGACAGACCTTTGGGCGGGGAACCCTAAAAACGTGGATATTCGTTGTATCCGACAACAACTTTATTTCACATGTTAGTGTTACTAGCGGATAATCCTGCGCATTGCGGGGTGTAATTACTCATTACAACATAATGTGTTCAGGTTTATCCTTGTTAGGTATTACCTTATCTTAGCATTAGCTTTACCCCATATTGAATTAAGAATCATAATTTACTGTTGATATAATTAGATCTGCAGGGAGATAAATCTAGTATCTAGTATGAGATGGAATCTTAATTAATAAATCTTAAGATGGAATCGATAACTGAAATCTAATCACTTAAAAATTTCTTATCTTAAAATTTCATACAGGAGTTTTCAGAAGCCCAATTTTTTATTTTCGATCAGCCTTGTATTTTATTTTTTAAATAACTTAGGTCATGTTTTTTTGCTAACGACATCAAGAGTGTTTAGGGATAAATAATAATTTCTTTCTCCTTCCTTTTATATAACGAGGGTTAAAAGCAAAGGGTCTAAGCAGACACAACCCACATGGACACGGGACTGTGCACCAGATTATATATAACGAGGGTTAAAAGCAAAGGGTCTAAGCAGACACAACCCACATGGACACGGGACTGTGCACCAGATTAAATTAAAATATCAACAAAACAACACGAGATCTGCGGCTTTGGACTTGTTACAAGGACAACTTAAATTATTTACTCATCTCTCATCCAAGTTATAATGAGATGGTGAAATTGGAGCTCGTCACAAAGAGACAAATACTTTCATTAACAAACTAAGGTTCTAAGCGTAATTCTAAAAGAATTTTTCAAGATTAATTCCATAAAATAGCTCTGTACTCTGTGATGCTTGGATTCATTACGGAGCCAAAAAACTTAAAAACTCGAAGAAATGTCTTGAAAGTTTCTATTAGATTAACTGGTGATATATATTATCCTTATCGAGTTATTTAGTCTATTAAGGTGCCATCGGGAAGAGTTCCGCAGGTATACTTTACATTTTTATTATTAACTAGATTTTTCCCGCGGCTCCGCCCGCATTTATTCAATCTCTCCCCTCTTTTCGACTTGGGCGTTGGTGTATGGGCCCCCTTATAGCCTTTATGTTGACCAGAGTCACGATGATAATAAAAAACCGGATCCAAAACCGTTAGTGGTTCTCGAGTTAAAACGGAAAATACAGACAAAAATTCTTAAAATTGTACTTTTTGCTTTTGTACAATAAACCATTTTATAAAAAAACATGAGAAATATATATTATATATACACACACGACCTATTTACTACTTTACTAGTACAGTGGATAAACACAATGCTAGGTTTTCTGGATTTTCAAATTTGGTCTGCACACAGCCGCCATGTGCCCAAATAAATATAATAATTATTATTAGCCAATAATAGATGCGTTAAGTGGCAAGCTGAGGTAAACTCATTACTCTGGACAATGGCTCGAGACGAGCACATCACCTGTCCGCGTTATTAATTAATTTAGCAGTTCTCGACGTGACGTGCTTGTTGCGCAAGTACTTGAATGTCCCAGGCTTTCGACCATCGCCTCTCTGGTCTGGTGGTTCGAATGTTCTGCGAACTTCGGTAGACACGGGGCCCGTATTAGGCTAGATGCACAACTTCAAATGAGCATATCGAATTGTGTAACAGAGTTATTAAATAAAAACGCAGATTTTTGTGGGCGCGTGTTTCTTGGTGGTCGTAACAGCCACGGCTGAGAACGCGCTATTTTAAACTAAAAGGAAACGTAGAGTTCAGTTCTGATTGATGCAAAATGAGATTCTCAATCTGACCATTACGGTGATAAAGCTCATTACTGTCACTACTCATCACGCTGGAACACGCACTCAGTAACATTAAGTATAAGTAAGTAAATATGTCAATATGCACTATTTTTGAGTTAATAATCACGATTTCACGTCATTAGTATAGATAAATCACATTTATTTACGCAATAATTTTTATAATAAATAAGATAAACAATCATCAGTTATGCGGTTCGGAACGAATTAAAATTGTTTGAACAAAAATGCGACGGTTACGCGACTTCAAATCAAATAGTTTATTTTGTAAAATAAATGCATAAAGTATACTTTCTGCAGGTCAAATCGAATCTCTATAAAAACAATAGAATATGATGAAACAAATATATAATACGGGAAATATATTTATTTTATTTTATTTATAACATTTCTTGCATATTTACAAAAATTATATGGGAGACAAACAAATATGGTGTACAAAGGCAATAGCTAATAGCAATATCTTCCAGGCAACCTTTAAGTTGGGCTAATAAAATTATAGACCTGCAAAAAATAAAGAAATACAGGTATGAGAATATTATATATACATAGTTCAATATAAATAAGTTGGTATAGAAGGAATTGTTTTAAATGTCGGGATCGCGTAAAGAGCTTATCTTCCAATGAATGGCATTGTTCTATTGTTAAGTTACACCACTAATTAGCAGTGCACAACGAAACGCATAAACAACAAAATATTTTATGTTAATAGCAACTTTAACGCCTGAACAAAAAGGCTTAAATTTGAACGGCAACGCATTCCAGATAGTACTTTTTGAAATTGAAAGCGGCAGCAAGGTACAGGTGTGATACAGGAGGAAACAATTTAAGATTTTTATGTAATTTTATATGCATGTTATTAAGAAAAACAGTATTTAAGTTTTAAAAAGTTCATTTGTCCTTTTGAAACTTTAATTTAACACACATTTGTTTTTTATTAAATAACAATTTCTACTTATACTTATATAATTCCAATAAAACCAGTAAGTACCTACAAATACAAAAAAAATTGTATGGCTCCAATCTACGGTAATTATTGAAGTTACATTCAAAATTACATACATTACATTTTTGTACCTCTTATTCCCGCTAAATCAAAGTCCATGTACACAGCCGGGGTCGTTATCGAACATACTTTTCACAAAAATCCAAATAGTAGGTAAGCAATCAAAATCATAGTATAAACGTAGGCCAGGGTCAAATTTATGAAATATCCAGAATAAAACACAGAGAAGTATACGATATAAAGATCCGAAAGCCATTACTTAATCATCCTGTAAATGACACACAAAATGGCTGTCGCTTGCAATTTCAAAAATTAAATGTGAAATGCGTTGGTGTCTTGGCGTTCAAATTTGAGCCTTTTTGTTTAGGTGGTAAAGTTGCTATTAACATAAAATATTTTGTTGTTTATGCATTTCGTTATGCACCGCTCATTTAGCAGTCAACCTTAACAATAGGTGACAATGCCATTCATTGGAAGATAAGATCTTAAGTGGATTCCGACATTTTAAAAAAATCCTACTATACAGTGCTGAAGGTGAGACTGTAGAATTGCGATTATGTACGTGCACCCCATTGACATTGTGGAAAACAACTCTTATAGCAGTGCAGGAAAGGTATATTTTCAAAAAATTATGTTTTGACTTTTATCTTATTCTTCTTTTGTTACGATATGTTTCCATGATTTTTCAATAATAGACCTTGCCTGCACTACTATAAGAGTTGTTTTCCACAATGTCAATGGTGTGCACACACACAATCGCAATTCTACAGTCTCACCTTCTGCACTGTAAATAAACTAAATAGACCATAAATAAATATACTCCCTAACCTTCTTGATTAGGCCTTGGTCTTCGTTTAATAATAAAATTAATAAAAAGACTCTTTTTTTTATAGGAATGAATTAGGAAGATCGGTTACATTTACATTTAGCCATCTTCGTGCACACCAGCGCCGTACCGACTAGGAGTCGAAGTAGTCGCCATTACTGAAAACTATCAGAGTGGACCATCATCATCATCATCGCCACAAGAATGAATTATGAAGGATGATAGTAATAGACAAAATAAAGTATAATTACACTGTACAAAGGCCGGTACAAAAGGAACTCAATTAATTAAAAACCTATCCTATTTTCGAGCAGATTATGTACGACATTACTCAAACCCCGTCTTCCGTGCCCGTCTTACACGAACTACACTTGAAATAATTGTTATTAATATTATGTAAGATAAAACTAAAATGCCCTTCAAGAGCACAGGGTCACAGATATGGAGGTACCATCGTAGAAAATTACGTGACTTATTTTTGTTTTTATTAAAATCTCGATGAGGGTGAACGGTAGATCAGTACAATTTTCCCTGATAGTACAATACGCCCACAGACGCAGTCACTCTTGCAAGCGACATCAAGTCACTCTGTTCCTTTTTATTATTTATTTTCTTTCGTGCGTTGCTTTCTTGTTTTATTTTTATTCGCGTAGCCTTTTTACCTTATCACTTGATATCAAATGCATGCCCTGCTACAGGTGGTATGGATTGCATACAAATTTTTACATCCATTATTTTAATTATATTTAGCTTACAAAGGGAGGAATTGAAGTGCAGTTACTGAAATCACGAAAGGATAATTCTGATCGTAGGTACTCGTAAACTTCCCCAAAGAAAATAAGTCCCATGATGCTGCTTTAGAATCAAGCTTCAAACTTAAGCTTTCGCTTTTTACGTAATCAGTTTCAAATAAATAAGCTCACCATGAAAACATATGGGGCAATTCATTAGTCTGAGAGCAATTCCAGCTGACAAACTTGAAATTCCGTTGACATGTATTCTCATATTATAGGAAAAAAATCAGATCAACCGATATTTGACGATTCAAGAAATTGTGACCGATCAATTAAATTAAATTAGACATTTTTTAACTTGACTTAATTCTATAGTACATTACTGCTAAGACCAGAAATTAAGCAATCCTGGATGAGTTAGTTTAAAGTCTGAGCCCGTAGGGCGAAGAATTTTGTAGACGAGGCCAGTATTGCTAATTAATGGTCGAAAGAAGTATAGAGCGTTTCTCAAAAATAAAATGAGAGATTTTCATATTTTTCGTGATAATGTGTAACATCAAATAAAATAAACTTACTATGTAATATTAAAAGTTACTTACTTGCTCATATTTGGGCAATTAGTCATATTTATTGTTATTGATTTCTTCGGCAAAGCATTAGTGGAGTAAAATCTATATCAGAGCCCTCTTCTGAACTCGTTTTGTAATTTATTTACACAAAACACTTTCAACAAAAAAATAAAACAACATAAATTCCCGCTTATACGCAACTTTTTTTTAGTATTGCCAGCTGGGCAAAGGTATTTACCGCCATGCAGCCTTCTTCATGGACAACGCCATCTAGAGGAACGCTAAGAACTAAGAAAAAAAAACAACGAGAAAAACGCTCATTGAGGTAAAATTTTAAGTATTCAATGACACCTATTCTCGTGTAGCAAATATTAGATTTAGAGCTGCCATAACCTAAAACTTTTCATTGCAAAATAGGCTTTAACGCAGATGGATAAAAGTTAAATGAGCTTCTATTACTTTAGGTTTTTCAACTCTAAATTTATGGTTTGCTGCACGAGAATAGGTCACAATGGTTTTATATAAAATAAACCTATACATTATTATTTAATCAATAAATATTTCGCTCTTTGAAGCTTTTTATTTTTTATTTATTTTACATACATATTTATAAAACACACAAATAAATAAAAATTCAAGATATATTTTGGGGATCAATCTGGACCCGGCATCAGTTGAGTAATATAATAGACATTGGACATGTATACGAGTCAGTAACTGGAATATCTATATGGTATTGGCTTCACCCGATACTAGTCTTCTTTTTATTTTATATATTTTTTGATACATAATAATTTTTCGCATGTGCGAGTAACCTTTTTAATAAATAAATATTTCACTCTTTAGAGCTTTTTATTTTTAATTTATTTTACGTACATATTTATAAAACACAAATAAAAAAAAACTCAAGATATACCAATTATAAAATATAGCAAACAATTCTACATCCTAAACATGAAATTGTAATTCATTTTATTTTTCTTTATAAATTGGCCACTTAAAACTTAAAAACATAGACACGGATAGTTGTAAAAAGAAAACATATGAAATATACTCTGCGAATTTCCTGAACAGTTATTCAGATTTCCTGGACACTTTTAAATAGCTCGCCAGGATGAAGTATTTTCTGGTAGGTCTTTATAGTATGTAATGGTAATATTACAGTGTATTTATGAGAAAAATATATTTTTCAATCTCTCAAGAGGTCGCTATTGTAGCGCATCATCTATTACAATAAAATTGTAAGAAAGTCTTGCCGTATAAGGAAACAAAATATCATAAATTAATTGCTTGGGCCTCCCTTTTATTGTAATAGATAATGCCTTGTAATAGCGACTACTTGAGAGATTGAAAAAAGTATTTAGAATAAAGTAAAGAAAAAAAACATAGCCCCCGAAAAAGCCTGAAATAACTTTGACTTCCTATATAATAATTTATATCCATTGACGTCTCATTAACAACAAGACTCACAATGTCGCTCAAAAAATGTCCGCGATGCATTTTGTCACCGCTATGGCGTGACAAATTCGAATAACGATTGCATCTTATGTTAACGATATAACGTCTTAATTTGGTTAAAGCATTTTTGCTATTATGCACGTCGCACGTTCGGACGTTTTCTGACGAACTTTTTTCAGAGACTGTGTGTCTAGTTGTTTATGAGAGATCAATGTTTATATCCTAATAAATAATAAATAATTCAGATTACATAATAAATAATTCGGCCCCGATATTATCGAATGATGAAGGAATTTTTTCCCATAATCAAGTTATTTCAGGCTTTTCAGGGGTTGAGTTTAATCGATTTGAATAATTCAATTTTACTATTATTTTTCTTGAAGTAAAAACCAGGTCTTCAGCCCCTGGTCTAGACGACTAAGTTTCTTCTTTTTCTCAAATCATTAATGTAACTACATAAATTAACTTGATGTTACGGTCAAGAGCCCTCATGGGGCAAATCTATTTGACTGATTTTATTTTACAAAGCTTTGATAATATTTATTATGTAGAGAAATCGTAGAATTAATTTATTATTACTAACATAAAAAAGTTTACTTTGAAATGTTAAAATGAAAACTACCACAGCTAAGTAGGCTTTACAGGTTTACGAGTACAGGTCACGCCAAACTTATAAAATGTACTGGGCAACTACGGAACGTGGCCCGACACGCACTTGGCCGGTTTTTTGAATAAACCTCAGAAAACAGATCACGTCAACTAATTCCATCTTATTGCAATAAGTATAATGCTTTCCACCATAATGACATTACCCTAATCTAGAGGACAATGGCATTGTACAAATAAAGAATGACAGTTTTCGTATGTGGCAGTCCTTCATTGTGTATGCGCTTGTCTATCATAGGTTTCGAAGAAAGAAACCCTTACTGTCGCACAAAGGCCAAATAACCCAAATTTCTGGCCATAATTAGTTTTTTGAAAGATGTCACTAAATCAGTATTCAATTGTTATCATAATCCTACGATAGATGACGCATCATCTGACAGCTGTCATACATTTAAATTGCGTGGTTTTGACTTCGAAACCCGTTGGAAAAGTTGCTATAAGAGCTATGCATAATTTTTATGTAAAATTATACGGCTCAGGTTTTTTATTGCCGTATAATCGTTGTACAGAAAACGATTTTTTAAGAGTATGGAATCTGTTCCTGGGGGTATGTACAGATAGTAGGTTTCATCAACATACTGTTTTAAGACAGGATTTTAGCAATACCACCATTAGAAGTATAAGATGGTAACTTTCCAGGTTATATCGGAGAAATTAAAAAAAAAGTTTATTATTCCGTGGTATTCCAATAAAAAAAAATACGCCAACTTGAACTTCATAATGTTACCCAACTGCTAATCTCTAATTTTCCTGCCGAAGTTTGCCGAATAGGTTATAATAAAGGTAGACCAAATCGCTTGGTACGTAATTATAACTTCTTGCTATGTATACTACGCTCGCTAAACGTATTTCCGGCAGGAACTTCTTGGTTCGAGTCATACCCTTAAGGTCGTGAGTAGTGTGTTTGCATTGAAACTGGTTGTTCGGACTGGTGTCCAGTTCTCGCCGGTATCCCAGAAGGTGGTGTTTTATCGCCTTTACTTTTTTCTGAAGTTTTGATTATATTATTCAATCGCTGCAATTTTTGGTTAAGTTTTTATAGTTACTTACGAGTCGAATCTATTTTTGAAAAACACTTGTACTTGTCCACTTATTTATATTATTAATATAAATAATATAAATAAACAATAAATAATATAAATAAGTGGACAAGTACAAGTGTTTTTCAATCAAAAAAAAAAAGATAAAAATCATATTTACATTATATAAATAGCAATATATATTTTTTTTTAAATACTTCATTAATTTACACATTAAACATTAATGACCAGCTTTAAGGCTATTTCGGCCATAGTGTGTCGTAAAGAAATTCAGGATAATCCTTTTTATTTATACCTTAGAATTCCCTAATAAAATGGATGGTTTATTTAATCTTAGATAGGTGTTCTTGAACTAAGAAAATTACAAAAGATTTAACACATTTTATAGCAGAAATTTACTTAACAAACGTTGCTGCTCAAGCCTTAAATTCACTTTTGAACTAACTGCAGACAGAATATAAACGATCAGATACTATAACATAAAGCTGTATGGGTTTTGTTTCTAGATGTAACCCTAAAACCTAAAAGAAAGAAACTGAAGTTTATCCTTTAAAAGTTTGTCTTCGACAACTTGATATAGAATGGGACCTTATCTCACTTGTAATGCTGTTTCTAAAGCATTTACATCCAATTTAACTTTGTGGCGTACTTGCTAAACAAAGCATATTGAATACAACAGCTATTGTAAGGTAATGGAAACAATTTATTGATAGCCCTTACAGTAGCACCTACCGCAAAAATATTGTCTCTTTTTTGAATCCTCTACTTTCAAGAAGCTACCTGTTTGATAATTTAGTATAACATTTTAGAAACCTTTTTCTAGACTCCTGCTGAACAGAAACAAGATTGATAAACTTTCACTCGATAGAAATAACAATTGAGATGGGGTTTTAAAACATCTTTTTTCTCCTCGTTTGACAAAGAGATCATAAACAAAATTTAAAATATATCCCCGGCTTAAGAGACTCTTAGTACTAGAAAGCTGTAATTTAGCATTGGTATAGATATTAATTACACCGACAAAGTGCTAAAACAAAATCATGAAAAATATTTTAGGATACCTCCCCTACACGTACAGTGGTGATGAATTTTTTTCTCGTCTATCCCATAGTGTGGGGAACCGTTGGATAGGTCGTTTAAAATTATTTAATTGTTGTGTGAAAACCATTTTTCGATTCAGGGATACGTTTGCGAAAAATTAAGCTTTAAAATACTAATTTTTGTCAGAGTAAAGTGCCCCCCCCCCTGCCAGCTTAACGGTTATCTTTGGATATGTGAAAAAATTCACGGCGGTTGTATATATATAAAATTCAAAAAGAAAACTATCACAGCTGAGTAGGCTTAACAAGTTAACGAGTAATGATGATGGTGATGAAGGGTAGTAAATGGATCACTGAAGCCCTAAAAACAACTCCAACAAGGGCTCTAGAAGTGATAATAGGCCTAAACCCATTGCATATAGAGGTTAAAAATAGAGCTATCGAACAATGGTACAGAATAAAAATAAACAAAGAGTGGAAGGGCAACTTTATGGACAAAGGGCATGCCTCCATAGCAAATACATCAGGCGGTCATTTGGAAATACTTTTAGCCAATAACGACCTGACTAAAAATGAAATATTATACGACAAAAAATATCGTATACATATAGGAACTAAAGAAAACTAGAACTTTCTGTTAGAGCGACCGGGCATTACTTGCTACACGCACGGCTCAAGTAAAGGTGACTAGCAGGAGCTGGTGTCTATATACCTGATGAAGAAGAAAGAAGAGCATCCTACTCATTATTTACCTTAGCTACCGTATTTTAGCATGAAATATTTGCCATTATGGAATGCGCCAGTATTGTACTATCAAGGTCGGACATAAACGAGAAAACAGTCATTATTTACTCGGACAGCCAAGCAGCACTTTATGTACTTGAAAATCCAGTTAATAAATCGGGTCTGGTAAGAGAGTGTAAAATCACAGCTAGGTGAAAAAACTGAAACAATAGTGGCCTGGGTCCCAGGACATCAAGGCATTGGAGGTAATGAAAAAGCAGACGAATTAGCTAGAGAAGGGGCAGAGGACAGGTTCATTGGACCAGAACCTAGGCTACCTATTCTCGCAAACGTACTCGTGCTAGGATTGCTTCTACCAGCACGTAGAAGATGATTTTTGACTTCAGCAGCCGTTTGAAATCGATTCCTCAACATTGTGGACACCATATAGCGATCCTCCCGCGCTGTTGTGCACCTTATTTGGCCAATTCCTGGTCTACGAATTTTGGATCTAGTCTCTTCAAACTGCTGGAGCACTCTTTGAACGGTTGATAGCGACACACCTACCGTTCTCGCTGTATAACGCTGACTGCGCCCGACTTCAAGCATTGTCAGAATTCTGGTACACTTTTCAGGGGTTAGTGGCATGTTTTTAACTGAATTTAAACAGAATATTGAATTTCTGAACAAGAAATACCATATTTATATGACAGAATAGAAACAAAAGTAAAACAAATGATTTCAAAATTAATGTTCAAATTTTAAAAATGTCCATATTTTTTATTTATGGTTTTTTATACAAAAAGAAATAAAAAGGTTTTACTTCTTCTTCCTACATTTGTAATAGAATAAACTTTAATTTAGTCTTTATTTCATAAAGCTAGTTCCAATATTTTAGAAGTTATTGAGATTTTTATAACCGACCCGCTTTCTTTGCGGCCCAGTGTACTACAAACAAATCGGATTAGCATATAGTGAGATGGTTTATTTACGACGAAATATGTAAAAAGCTAATTTTTTACTTAGTTTCTTATGTACTTATACCTGTTTAATTTAATTTAATAGGTTGTTTCCTCATTTTATTTGTGTTTTGGTTATGTATAGTTTCTTTTTATACATACTCGTAGTTCAATCTAGTTTTGTGTTTTCTTTGTATGGAAAGGAACAAGCTGAAAAGTTCTGCTGTTTGTAACTCAAGACTGAGCTTGTTCCTTTTTTGCAATACGGTCATTATTAAAATTAATGCTTTATTGATTATTGTTTAGAATAATTGATCCTTTAAATTGTTTTCAAATGTGTTTTTCGTCGAAAAACAAATATATTTTCTTTGTTTCTTTAACACTTACATCCTGTAGGCGTACGTAGAGTACATAGACGTGTTTCGTTGTCTCCACTTCGCATAGTAACCAATATTACTTCAAAGAAAAGGAAAGGAAAAGGTCTGTATAGGTACGAATATCACCGCTTTCAATATAATCAAAATTGAAGGTCTTGATTATTGTATTTACCTATAAGTAAGAACAGGACAACATGAAACCGGAAAATAAAAGGTAATACCTACAATATACCAAGGTGGTAAAGCTCATGCCGGGCTCGACTGTGGAGGTACCACCATCTTACTCGCAAATCCTCCCGAAGTTATTCGGGGGAGAGTAAGAGAACAGCTCTCAGGCAAAACCAGGCGGCCCACCATTGTCTGGGACCGATGGATGGCGGTATATCCATCCCCAATGGTCAGGCCTTATATAAAATAGACTGGTGACGGGCAGCGGCGTCACTGGTGCAAGGGTTTCGGCACCGTGCTCACCAACCCGCCTGCCCAGCGTGTGTGAGTATGGGCATTTCTTCCAGGAGGACCGCCAAGAGTGGTGAAATCCTGGAAAGGCCTATGTCCAGCAGTGGACGAAACAGGCTCATGGATGGATGGTTGGATGAATGGACCTACAATATATTTATGCGAATAAAATGTACACAATGTTTTAAATACAAAACCCCTCCCTCAGTACAAAGACCTATTCTAACTCTATCAGAGATTAAGTTGTTTCGGGCCTCTATTATAGTCATTTGTACCTGCTTATCTATCTATCTATATCGTCATAATAATCAAAAAATGTATTTTATATATCCATCCATCCATCCATCAGCCCGTGGTCGTCCACTGCTGGTCCTCCGTCCTCCTCATCCAGCCGCCTCCCGCAACGTCCTTCGTCGTCGTCGTCGTCGTCGTCGGTCCAGCGGGCACGAGGTCGGCCCACACTATTCTAAAGCCTTTCGGCCCCAACGGCCATCATGTCGGCAAAAAATATGGCCTGCCCACTGCCACTTCAACTTACTGATTTTATATAATAACGATTAATTTAATTTAATTAATTTTCAAACTTGGTTGGCCATAGCGCTCATCTGAAGTTGGACAATTCGCGCCTAGTGTGTTAAGGCGACCCATTGGAAATTTTGGCGACATGGATCTCCATTTTTCCCAGCAATAAAAAACATATGTACTAATTACAAATTTATTTACTAGATTAAGCATTTCATTGACATCATTTCGCGCAAAGATTAAGTTCATTGATTAATTTTCATAGCAGAGAATAAAATATTTAGAAAACCTCTTTCAAAACAGAGATTTCTGTTTTACTGACAAACGGGAGCGAATGAAGCCTCTAAGTTTTTTATTTAAATTAGTCTACAAATACACTTCAATATGGCCCATTGGATTTATTAAATTACTTATAGTTGTCATTTTAAATGAAAAATAAGCTAGTTCGTGAGCGCATATTTGTATGGAGTAAGTCCCCCTCACTCCACTCCCGTAAGGCGTCGATTTGAAATTAAAAGTTTACCAGTTCCTCGCCTTAAACCCACATCTTTATCTGTAATCAGTAATCATTTATTTGCCACCATTTTCTGCCAATATCAGTAAATCACAATTTTAAAACAGAAATAGAATGATCGCGTTAAAAGACTCAATATATCTCAAACAAACACAAGACAGTTTATCATTTGAATGTCAATATTTTGATGACGTCACATTCCCAAGTACCTTGTTATAAAAACAGTATGTACGACAGAGGTTTTTATTTTATATCCATCAAAACCCAAAGTTTGTAATATAATTGTAATTGTACATTTTGAGATGAATATCAGTCACAAGCATAGACTTGTATTATTTAGTCTATGTCACAAGGAATTAAATTCTATAGTGAATGTAACGGTGACAGGTATATAGTGCGCTAAGGTAATCAGACCAATTAATTCGGAACGAGGCAGGAGTCACAGCCAGCGATGCCGCCCAGTTGAGTGCCCGGTCCGAATAGCGTCAATGGATTCGTGATGGAGAATGCCACTAGAAGGACCGGTATTTGACCGAGACTAATCTCGTAAATCAGGTGCTCTAAAAATATCTGCCACGGCTGCAATGGGAGAGTGTAGTGTGTATAAGGATTACAATAGTAACGATTTTTATTTATGAAGTTCATACATTTTTTAAAACAAAAAAACGTGCGTTTAAGTTAGAATTGATTTACTTGTATGAAACTGTCCCGTAGTAACACAAAACAGTTGGAAAGAGATAGAAATTATTTTCATTGATGAAACGACAAACCGCGCGTTGTTTGTCAACCACGTTATGCCGAATCAAGTAAATATTTATTTATTAACTTTATTTCCTCAAATTTATATAGCTAATCCGGGGTACTAACTTTCTTCACAATTGTAATCTAAAAGTACATACAAAATACCATCTCCCATTTCAGCCGTGGCAGATATTTTTAGAGCACACTTTTACATGTGATGCGATGATATGTCTAATATGTCGTCGGCAGATCGTAGAATTGGCCAGATCGTAAAGAATGAACCCGAAAGTCATTCACCAAAAGTGAAAAATAAGTGCGACGACGAGACGAGCGAGGAGGAGCGTGTTGGGTTGCTTGTGATCATTTTGGGGAGCCGAGTGAAGCGGCGCAAACCCCCTAGTTTTAACAGATATACGATATGCCTGGGCAGATCATGATATGCCTGGGCAGATCATGATATGCCCAATTCCATAATCTGCCGACGACATATATATACATGACGTAGTCTATGGTATACTTGGTACCATTTTCTCAATCTCAATTTCCTCTATCCTCGCTACATCCTTCATAAATTGAGTTTTATAATGCAAAGTCAATAGCAAGTAGTAAGCAAGATATTAATTTATACTGGCTCGAGTCTGAGTCACTGAAAACTGGAGATATAGTACTCATCTATACTGATGTCTGATAAATAATCAGCTACTCCAAGAAAGAGTGGATACCTAACTGACCGAATTGAATCAGAAAATAAGTTTAAACAGGGCCTATTGAAAAAGGCATATGATGAAAAAGTTATTAAATAAAACTGAAAATTAAGTTGGTTAAGTATTCAGGTACCTAATCCTAAACCTACATAAAAAATTGGCGTATTCAGTATTTGTTGTTTAAATACAGTATATGGCACATAATATACAGAAAATTCCAAATTCCTAAATAGTTAAGTTTTTGAGATAGACCCCATAACAAAAATGGTCTTAAATTGACAGCTCTGAAAAATTCGTTCACCGGTGTTACGGTATATTGTAAACAATGCCACAGATTATTACAATAGTTACTTCGTAATAGATACACCACTCCCTTATAAAACGAAAATACCTACGCTTATAATAGGCATGATGACTAAAAAAAAATTATAAGTCCGTCATTATCTGAAAATATTGGACACGTATTTTTTCTTTTTTCAATTTAACAAAAAATGATTAAGATATAGCCCGCTGAAGTTCCGCGTGACGTCACATCTAGGTACAATTTTACTTAGAAGTGACGTCATTTTCCTTCACTCCCAAACTTTGACGCGCTTTATCTCTGTCATTTTTTGTTTGATTGACAAAAGAAAAAATACGTGTCCAATATTTTTTGATTATCTAAATGACGGACTAAAGAGAATAATATTTTGCTTACCCTGTGTACAAGCCTATTAGCTACTGTTAGAAAATAAATGCAAAAATCTTCTTGACTTATTGTTACCTATACTGTGACTTAGCGTTGTTATTACTCGGTACAACGCGCGATGTACCGATGTGTATGTTATTTGGTGAATATAAAAAAAGATTTTTATAAGTTCCTTTATTTTCCGGCTTGGGTGTTATTTTATGCACAACCCTCATAGCCTGTGTGTTGACCTGTGTCACTACGTTGATAATAAGAAAGAGCCGCATCCAAATCTGTTGAGTGGTTCTCGAGTTAAAACTAAACATTCATACATACATACATACAGACTGTCGACGATGCTGGCCATCATTTTGTAAATAGGTTCTTTATGTATGAATTAGACATCTAAGCAAATTCAAATTTACTTCACTCATCGTTTGGCATCTTTCTTGGCTAGTTAAGTTTTTAACATAAAATTCTAAATAAATATCTTTAAGCAACTCAAAAGCCTGCCTTATCAATTTGTCGGCGACACAGACAGACAGACAAAAATTCTAAAACATGTGGTTTTTGCCTCAGTACATTACTAATAACCCATTTCATTTCAAATTTCGCGATAATATCCAATGTACAGACCTATTTACTATTTTAAGTATTAGTAATTATAATAGATAACATGTGTATTTTCGTCCAAAGTATTTACCCGTTAACTAATATTTAGTAAGACATATATATATCTTCTTTGATTTAAAAAAAAATGCAGTCTCTACAAATCTAACGACAAATTCAAATTGTAATAATATAATTAATAAGTTGATAAGCAACTGAGTAGGTAGGTAAGTCAGCAAAATATAAAGGTATAGAGGCCAATCGCAAACACTTTGATCCTAAGACCCACAGGTAAGTGATAGATGAGATAAGGTATACTAGGTCAATACATACACACATGTACTATTGATCAAGGATCAAATCAAGATCAATCAATCAAACAAGATTAAGATCAAAGTGTTTGCGATGGGCCTGTATACCTTTATCTTTTGCTGACTGTACATTTAAATAAACTATCTCAATCTTAGATTATTATATCTATTCCGTACCAAAGCACACGAAAACGAAATATGTTTTTGATTTAAAAATAGGTAGGTAAGAATCAGGGGACAGAGACTGTACGCGCGCGCGGATAGCGATAGCCGACTGGCAACAGAGCCGCTGACGGTCTTCAGAATCCTGGGTATATAGCGTGGCAGGTAACGACGAGGGACGGGGCCCTAGCAATGCTAAAGTATGAAATTTCTTATAAATAACAAAAACTTTACATTAAGTAATAATGATAATAAAGCAGATATTGATATCCATAGATACTAGGTACTGTTAATGTGTTCAAGAATATGTAACAATAACAATAATATTGATCTTGGCTATACGAATAATACATCATTTGTTCTAATGTAATTCTTTATTTAACTTTTGTATCGCTTTATTTGATATAATATTGTATACGTACATATAATAAAAAAACCGGTCAAGTGCGTGTCGGGCTTAACGCAGTGTAGGGTTTCGTAGTTGCCCAGTACATTTTATAAGTTGATCTACTAATACAAATCGCGCCAAACTTCTAGTCCGTTTGGAAGCTGCTCTCGTAAAGAACGACCCGTACATTTTGTCGCGTTTGGAGGGGACTAAAAGTTTGACGCGACCTGTACTCGTAAACCTGTAAAGCCTATATAGCTGTGATAGTTTTCCTTTTAAATTCATTATATATAATAGTTCTGTGAATTTTTTCACATTTCTATAAACAACCGTTTAGTCGGCAGGGGGGGGGGGACGCTCCACTCTAACTAAAATTTTCTTAACGTAATATTTCGCTAACAGATCCCTAAATCGAAAAATGGCGTCACCCATCCACAATGATTTTAAACGACCTATCCAACGATACACCCCACTATGCGATAGACGAGAAAAAAATCATCCCCAGGTTACGAGTATGAGAGGTACCATTAAAAAAAATTGTTTTTCTAGATTTTATTTTACTATTTTGATGACGTGATTAATATTTATATTCTTGCTAAATTTCAGCGGACAGACGGATAGACGAACAGACGGACAGACGGACATGGCGAAACTATAAGGGTTCTTACGGTCGGACTACGGAACCCAAAAAAGTAAAAGTGACAAATGTTAACAAAATAACTTTTTGAATAGACAAGTTTAGCTATCAGATGAGCTGATAGGTGGTATCGGTAATGTTAATAACTGCAATTATATTATAAAATTATAATATATTACATTGAGTACTATAATATATTTGCATTTTTCAATATTAATATAAATAACATATATTATTATGACAACTATGATCGCCATTGATTCTTACCGCTGTGATTAAGTAAAGAGGCGACATTAAAAGTATCAACTCTCTGACCCAATTCGCTGTTTTTTTAATCTTTAAAACACTATAATAAAATTCACTTTTTTGGTCCGCTCTATTCTAAGACATCAAGTATCAGCTGAAAACTCTTTGAAAAAGACACTTCTAGTCCCCCTGTATAATTTTCCTATGAAACATTGTAAATCAGAAACTCGGTACTATAGTTAAGTAATAAAATCAGGAGACGTCACATATCCGTTGATTGTAACTGACAGTCTGTCACCGTGCGTTAGACAGATATGCTTTCTTCTATTATTATGAACCGCCCGCCACCGCATCACAATATTTCATTTAAGAAACAGGTGATAACCTAAACATTATTTAGAGTCATTACAAACTAAAAAAGAACATGTTTTTATTGCGAAATCCATCGCTTTGGAATACTCTAAATATTATTAGAGTGCATTACAAACTAGAAAAGATAAATTAGAAACAAATGTAAAGACAAGAATTTGAAAAAATTCCTCGGGCCAGGATAATAATAATTAGAGTATTCCAAAGCGATGGATTTCGCAATAAAAACATAATCTTAGTTAATGAGAACTCTGAATTTCTTAACTGTCTGAAGCAACACATATTGTAGCGACGACAGCGCCATCTGTTCCTAAGAACAAGGCGTGAAATCACATAACGCCCTCGTGAGCGTTCAGTATGTGCATTACAAGCTGGTTAGATCAAATAGTTACAAAAATATTCGGTGGACAAGTATGGTGGAAAAATTCAACGGTCTAGGTAAGTACCTCAGTGGCGCAGTCGGTTAGCGCGTTTGTCTTGATAACAAGAGGTCGCAGGTTCGTATATGGCCCGAGGAATTTTTTTTAATTCTTGTCTTTACATTTGTTTCTAATTTATCTTTTCTAGTTTGTAATGCACTCTAATAATATTTATAGCACACCGTGCGTAAAATGACCACTTTACGCACGCTGCGCTTACGTAAAGTCGGCATTTTCCGCACTTTTGCTATAAAATATTATACGATACTCACCTTCGGCTCGTGCCGCAAACTCACACTCGTCAGAAAACGTTTCATCGCTCTCGTATCGTAATGTACTATTAAAAAAGAACAATTGAAACTTTCAATTGAGACATTTTTTTTAAGTATCTCGGGCCAGGATTTGAACTTGCGACCTCTTGATTTCACGGCAAGTACGCCACCGCTGCGAAAAGGCGATACGAACTGAATTCAATCTAAGAGTAAATATTTGTAATCGTAAAAATAGATTTTATTTGAAATAATTAATAGGTTAACTAAGTAAGTCAACTATTTACTTTAGTTACTATTAAATTTATTGAATTATTCTTATAACTTATTCTTTGGACTAATTATTTTATATCACAAATTAAATAAACCAAAAATTATTTTCTCCTAATTTAAGATATTTTATTTGAAAGACATCAACCCTTTTGATTAACCCTTTCAATCGATATCATAAAAACACAGACTTAGTTTTTTTTTGTACATTTCACCGATTCGAGTCCCGGCTAAAGCAGTCAATTTATCTTATATCCAGTTTTAATAATTTATTTTAAATAAAGGAATGTTTTCTTTCAATAAAATTTGCTATCATCAATATTTAGGATACTTTCCCTCCAACCACGGCCTTTCTTTAAGCCCCGGATAAAATCTTCTTAAAAAATAAAAACAACGCAAATTAATGATATTATTGTAAGGATATTAATATTGAACATAAAGCCATAACTAAATTAATATAAAATTAAAACTAAATAATCCTAAAAACTAAAGACCTAAAAATAAGAATATAATAAATTAACTAAGTAAAAATTAATTTATATAAAATAAAAGACTTTATTCAAGCCATCGCTGTCACCGGGCAGGGTAACCAAGATACTGGCTGCATTGCCGCATTGAATAGCAAGACTTATTCGTTGACCGAGGTAAGCTCCAATAACTAAGCAAATTAATTAAATAACCAAATCAGAAATCTAAATTAAATTCAATTGAATAAAATAGTTGTTTAAGCCATTGCCGTCACCGTGCACTGGCGGCTTTATCTCCTTAGATGGCAGTTCGCTGCCCGAGATAAGCTCCAGCATCCACCAGACGCAATGCTAGTTGTTTATATAGCTGTCAAGCGTCAGGTCCCCGCGGCCCAAACGTCACGACTCTAAACGGCACAAACATGTAGCCCTCACCTAGAAATGATATTTGCGACACTTGTTGCTCTCGCCGCTCGCTGCAGCCAGCCGCGCCGGCCGTGATAGCAATCAACTGGATATGGGGCGTGGCGAAGTATTAACGCAAGTCGCGTCCCACACCGAGAACGACTATTCTGCTATGGGTAAACATCATCCCGTCCGGCCTCTTGCCACCAGCAGTGCGATACCATTCAATAACCGATGCTTTGACGTTTGCTAGAGCCAGCACTGCGCCAACAAGAGAGGCTGTGATAGCCTATCTGGTCAAAGCTTGCACCACACCAAGCTCGACCGATGATTTTTGTGATTCCAAAAGGATAGACAGATCCCTAACAAGACAGGCGAGGGTTCAAGCAACTTTGGCCTCTGTCTAGATAATGGCCCCTCTACGAACAAAAAAGTAAATAAAATATAAAAGAGTTTATTATTAATTGAAATAGGCGTTACCTTGCGGAAGTCCATCACTAAGTTATGGATATATGAATATAATATGATATTGAATATTTATAGGTGGTAGAGCTAATGCTGGGCTCGACTGTGGAGGTACCACCATCTTACTCGGAAAACCTCCCGAAGTTATTCGGGGGAGAGTAAGAGGACAGCTCTCAGGCAAAAAAACCAGGCAGCCCACCATTGCCTGGGACCGATGGATGGCGGTATATCCATCCCCAATTGCCGGGCCTTATATAAATCAGACTGGTGACGGGCAGCAGCGTCACTGGTGCAAGGGTTTCGGCACCGCGCTCACCAACCCGCCTGCCCAGCGTGTGTGAGTATGGGCATTTCTTTCAGGAGGACCGCCAAGATTGGCGAAATCCTGGAAAGGCCTATGTCCAGCAGTGGACGAAACAGGCTGATGGATGGATGGATTGAATATTGGAAATTATATTCGTATATCCATAACTTAAAAGAGTTTATGTTTAAAACCCTCAATAACAGTACAAGAAGCGTATACTACGAGATGAGCGGATACGATGCAATTTTGTACTTAGACTTTTTCGTATTGTGCATGCATTTGGTTTGTTATTCATTACAGTAAGGAGCTGTTTGTTTAACGAGTTCTTTTGTGCTAGTGCAAAAAATAAAGAGTTGAAATTCCGCATAGTCACAAACACAAAAAAGGTATAATAAGGGCACGATATACTGAAAATGACTGACTGAAAAATAAGGAAATAGACATGAAAGTGCTCCAGATATCAGTTGTGGAATTAGGTCATGTCTGTCATCCCGATGAATCCCCATATGGCCGTAAAATCTACTATTTGTCATATGAAATCATGTCTTTGAAGTTTTAGACGGTATATTGAAGTTTCGGGAGAAAAAATATACAAAAATCATACGTAACATTATTATAGTAACATGTAAGTAACTAATACCGTATCCTGAAAAAAACAAATCGTGTGCTGGTGTTGTTCTATAGCTCGGATGTTCGGTAGCTATACGGATCCGCTCTAAGTTAGCTACCGTTCATTTGCTACGCCGTAGCTCATTTTACGCCGTAGCACATGCTACGAAATACCTCGCGACCCTCATCTCCTTAGTTAAATACTGGTATGAGCACGTAATGATTTAAATATAAAATATATCAAAGCAATAATGGTTTCCTTGCATTTTATTAAATGGAAGATTTACTATCGGAATACCGGTCATTCATGCCCAATGTAGCTACATCAAAATTCATTTAATTTACCAATACAAACAAGCATCGTATTCTTTCGTGCGATACAAACGAACTGACGGTGAATTGTAAATTAACATTGGAAGTGATAAATATGCTATAAAATGTTTGAACCGTTAATCTCGAAGTACCCTTTTACTTTTAAATGCGTTTTACTGTCGTATTTTTATCTTACCGATCCTTTCCTTCTTTTAAAATATATGTGTTGATATTTGCTCACGTTAATCCCGTTTCTCCCGATTCCGTGGGAATTACGAACAATCCGGTTTTATTCCTTGTCTATAAAGGTAACATCTGTACAAAATTTCAGCTTTCTAGGTCCAAGGGTTTGGGCTAAGCGTTGATGGGTCAGTCAGTTAGTGAGTGAATCTGAATTTCTCTGAATATATATATGACAAATTGATTTAAAATGCGCCTTGTCTTTTATAGTTGTGTTAGCTACAAGACTCGGGCTTACTACCTACTTTAAGTCGCGTTAAAAAATGAGAAAGGATGCGCGCTGCAATTGCGGCTTATTATTGTTTTAAAGGTAAAGAGAAAATGACATGAACAGTATTTAGTTATTTTGATTGTGTCTCAATATATTTATATTATTTTTGTACGTATTTCATTGATTATAAATAGACCAGTTGTATTTATGTTTCTAGTTCTTATACTGTATTACGTTATAGCTTCTATCACCAGCGAGTTGCTGGTAGAAATTTCTTTCAGAGATGAGTTCGCCTATTTGCATAAACTATCTGTTATTAATAATACTTAGGGTGCAATGAAAACTTTAAACATGAATACATAAAAAAATATATTTATTTCGTTAAATAGGTTTAAGTAATATTAAATAGTGGCTGGCGTCTCCTTGTAAGCTTGAAAGGCTTGAGTCGGGATAACATAATAGGTTGGGGAAAAACTCTTTTCGCAAATAGTATGTAATAAAATCTCTTTGGCTATACCATTTGTATTTGGCTGGTTTTGGTATTATTAAAAAGTTTAAATTTTAAAAACGGTAATTCCAAATTCAAATTATGTAAAATGTGTTATTTTCATTTGTTTATCTTACTGTTAAAGGTGAGTGAATCTAATGAATAAATTCGATACATTTTAAAATTTTACTACCAAAAAGGTACAAATGCAACGCAAGCTGCGAAAAAAATTTGTGATGTTTATGAACCTAGTGCAGTGTCTGTGAGAGTAGCACAAATTTGGTTTAAGCTTTTTCAATCCGGAAATTTTGATGTCAAAGATGCACCTCGCTCTGGGCGCCCTGTTACGGATAAAATGGATGCCATTTTTAAAAAAGTGGAGCAAGATCGGCATATCAGTAGTTACGATGTAGCTGAAGAACTGGGGATTGACCACAAAACAGTTTTGGCGCATTTGAAAAAAGCTGGGTACACAAAAAAGCTCTATATTTGGGTGCCTCATGAGCTCACTGAAAGAAGCTAATGAACCGAGTACTCATTTGTGATTCTTTATGACGACGTAATGCAACCGAACAATTTTTGAAAAACCTGATAACTGGTGATGAAAAGTGGATCACGTACGACAAGAACGTGCTAAAAAGGTCGTGGTCAAAGGCTGGTCAGGCTTCACAGACTCTGGCGAAACCCGGGTTATCTCGCAACAAGGTAATGCTGTGTGTACCTATATGGTGGGATTGGAAGGGCATTATTCATTATGAGCTGTTACCGCCAGGCAGAACTCTACTGCGAACAACTGATGAGATTAAAGCAAGAAGTTAAGAGAAAGCGGCCGGAATTAGTCAACAGAAGGGGTGTGGTTTTTCACCGCGATAACTATTTAGCCACTCAGCAAAAATTGTAGTGTAATCGTATTGGAGTGTACAATGTTTTTACTATGACGATACTTACGATCAGGTAGAGTTGGTGCAGAACTCATCGCCTCCGCTACGAATTTAGAATTTAGTCGGTATTCGTAGGCTGTGTAAGATGTACGCTTGAAATCTTCTTTCTTGTTTCAGATCTGCTCCAGACGTTATTCACAAACTCTCAGCACAAAGATGGTAAGAATTTATAATTTAAATAGGTAGACGATTATCTACGCGCGGAATGTGTTTCGAGAAAAATATCAAATGCACAGATTATAATACTGTGTGGACACCGACTGACATTAGAAGAATTACGTCAAATAGAACCTCCAACTAGGCCTACCATGAGTTTTGGTCACGATAAACGTTACCGTCTGCGTAAAATATGTATTTTGTATTTGAAATTCTGGTTCCTCTGGTAAGCCGCTAGGGGCGCTGCATAATTTCTCGTATAAATATTTTGCGCAGTCGTTAACGTGTATCGTGGACAAAACTCATGGTAGGCCTACTGATCGTACTAATTACTACAGAAACCACGAAAATGAAATGAAAAATATCCAGTCGAACGAAATCCAAAGTGAGGTTTCAGTAACTTTCTTTTTCATTTTAATTTTTGAGTATCTTACTTTTGAAAGGTAACCAGTAAGTATGCTCCGTAAAGTATGTGGTTTAGTTTAAACCTCCCTGTACATTTATACACCGCATGTGCTAAAGTTTGGTACTTATCTAGAAAAAAAAACATTGATTTACATTTCTCAAAAATCAAAATACGAGTATTATGTGCTAAACATTATATGACTATGTTTTTAAGGAACTGTATCATATTACGTTTAAATAATTTTTGCTCGGTAACAGTTCAATGATAAATTAAAATTTTGAATATATTTGTGGATTCCATTATTTGAAATTATAATTAAGATTCTAAGTTAGGTTTAAGACAGTAAACATATTGATAACACTTGCAATGTCTATTAGATAAAAACTGTTTTAAAGGAATGCTGACTGACCAAGAATGTACTATTAGATCATTAATCATTATGTTTAGAACATAAATAGCTGCACCTATTATTCTGTAAAGTAAAGAGGTTCTGCGACAACTTCAAAGGATTCTAAAAACCCCAGTAGAGGGTCTAGGAGTCCTACTTATAGTCACACGAGTGGTTACATCTATCCATTAGCTCTTACATTTTAATGTGCTCTTTGACGCGTCAGCGAGGACTACGTAGTATGTAGGACTACGTCAGCTGTTAGGGTGATAAAATAATGAATTTATGTTGCTTTTTAAGGAAACAAATTGTCTGCTATTTATATCAGTCGCTAGAACGCCTATCAGACTTGGGTTCAAACTATGCCGTCGTGCTTGAACCAAAGTTTTTCAGACTTCATGTGCATAGTGTTTGTTACCACTTGCTGACGGTGGAGGATAACACTGTGAGATAAACTTCCATGCCCTAAAAATCATGCATTTGTGCCCGAAGTAAAGCGATAATGCTTCCCCAATACCATGTGTAGTCGTAAAAATTGCCCGTGAAAAGAATTGTCTATTTATTGAAAGTTCCCACTTGGAAACACTTACTTCTGACTTTCGTCGTAGCTTCTGGCATATATTCATCCGTTTATGGATACACCTTTATGTATATTTTGTTATTATGAAAAAGCGTAACATATTTTTATATTTTCTTATGCTTGTATATTTTCGTATAAAATTTTCTTGTCCTATTGAGCGATTCTTTTCAAACAAAATATTTATGTGCACGATTTCCTCCCAAGGTGTAATATTTCATTGCACCTTGAAGTTACAACACGTACACGTTACGTCATACTTGTTTAAGTATCTCACATATAATCTATACTAATAATAAAGTAGTAAAATTAAATATTTTTTCAAAATTTTAAAATGGGCAATGAATATTTAAGTAAACTAATTTAAAAAACTAAATTATTCCACGAAATAAACTGAAACTAAACTAAAACTACCTAGCAAAAATATTTAATTAAATTAGATAAAAAATTGAGCCATAATCGCTGTCGTCACGTGGAAGGAATATTTTACATTAATTTGCATCCCCATTTTGGAACAGCAATAACAACGTAGTAGTATTTAAGTTGCGATGTAGGCGATGACAAGAGCTTCCATTCTTAGACATTTTTTTTTGTTTTTTTTACAAATGGAGTTTTGAGAAACTCACGCCAGAAGCGCTCGCCGGAAGTGCTCGAGTGACGGACTTCCGGTCGCAGCTGTCTTCACTATTTGTCCATTTCCGTTGCGTTCTGGATCTGGTACTTGTTGCCTTTCAAATTTCAAACTACCAGTCCATTTAATTCTTGGTTTACGCGTAGAAGATAAAATGAAAAGGTATTATTTGTACATACTGTACATATAAATTTTACTAAGCTAACATTAATATTATATACAAGAAAATAAAATAAAATATCACCTAGGTGCTATTCTAATATGTAAAATAAAACATAAACTACAGATCCGTATGACCTTGGCTTCCCTTATCGTTTTCTTTGGTGTTTTGCAGATTAGTTTCCCAGTATTTTGTACTTTTCTCTGTCTAGAGCAACATTCATCCAATTTTTACTTGCGGTCAACACAATGTTGGCTTCCCAGCGTCTTCAGTTGAATAAACCAGTCAACGGCTTAATTCCATGTCACTCGAGGATCTGACTTGCCCATACAATTTTATTTCCTGTTATTTCCCTGGGTGTTAGGAAGCCGAAAACGGGTGATAATATTCATCCATACGAACATCTTTTAATATAGCTAGAGTCAAACCTGAAATAGAGATAAAAAACCGGCCAAGTGCGTGTCGGGCCACGCGCAATGTAGGGTTCCGTAGTTGCCCGGTACATGTAAGTTGGTCTACTAATACAGACCGCGCCAAATTTCCTTTTAAATTCATTATACCTATATATACTACTTCTGTGAATTTTTTCACATTTCTATAAACAACCGTTTAGCCGGCAGGGGGGGGGGACGCTCCACTCTAACTAAAATTTTCTTAACGTAATATTTCGCTAACAGATCCCTAAATCGAAAAATGGCTTTCACACACTCACAATGTTTTTGAACGGCCTGTCCAACGATACCCCACACTACAAGATAGACGAAAAAAAAAATTCATCTCCAGTTTACTTGTATGAGAGGTACCCTTAAATTTTTTTATTTTCAAGATTTTATTTTACCATTTTGTCGGCGTGATTAATATTTATATCCATGCCAAATAACAGCTTTCTAGTACTAATATTCTCTACGCTAAGCCGCGTACAGACGGACAGACGGATCGGACATGGCGAAACTATAAGGGTTCCTTGTCGGACTACGGAACCCTAAAAAGGCAGCTGTTTCATAAATTTTCGTTGAGTAGGTATTTAACGTTTCCACGAAACAGGCTGATTCCTTTTTCGCATATTTAGGGTTCTTTCCATAATAAAAGTTGTTGGTAAGATTCGTGAGCATTTGGTAAAATACGAAGTATAACCATTAAGATTTAGTTCTCTTTTAGAGAGCTTCGTCACGTAGGAAAACCCATTAAGGTGTAAGTGTTAACGTAAACTTTTTCTTTCGCTTTTCGTCATTATCGTTTTAGGAGAAAAGGGCTCATTCTCCACGTTTGCTTCTTAGGGTCCCTGAGGTTTCTAAAGGGATCTTCATACAGAGGTTACATTTAATGTCTATAAACAATGAGCCACCGAGTTTTTGCTTCTGTCAAGTTTTAAAACTCCTTGATCTTTTGCACAAAAATACTTTTCTCGCGCCGTGCTGAAACTCTCGCAACAGAACAGTAAAATATACCACTCTACTTTTGCCGTTAGCCATCGAATGGTTGGAATTTGAATAGTGTTATTATTTCATATCAGAGCTTTTTGGTAAACTGTAACTTGAGGTTAGCTTTGGTAAACTTTATCGTTAATACTATCTGTGCACTGTAGAAATATTAAAAACACAAGGTAACTTTCATAATTTATACTGGAGACTAGGTTAGTGGTCAAGGGCGAAGGTTCAATTACCGCTTCTGTGGAATAAGCAAAATGAAATTTGGACTTTCTATACTAATTGAGTAGAGATTGTTCTTGACCAAGTATAGACACAAGAAAAAATATTTTTCGTATTTCGAAAAAAAAACTTGGTCCTAACCACTTATCGAGTCCACAGTATGAATTTGGCTACAAAAACGAAAGTCATTAAAACGAGCATTATTTTCTTATGGAACTATTATTTGTTCGTTGGGTACATCTATTTAGTTTTATAATTATTTCGAAACCATTTACCACATTATTAAATAAAATACTATCATTTCCCCAATTTAACAGGAAAGTTACTTATCATATTTTTATTATTTAAGGTTTTGACATGACTATTCCCACTCCGTTTTGACTGACCAAATCATTTTATTATTACAACATCAAACGTTACTAATAATAAATTATATATTGCTTCTTTATTTAACGTATATTTTATGTTTCGTTTGAAAAAATATTCAAAACTGTATCATGTGAACCTTATTTTCTGTAGCTATAAGAAAATGATGGCAAATAAAATTTATATATAACCGTTTAATAAAAGAAATCATCCATCCATCCATCAGCCTGTTTCGTCCACTGCTGGACATAGGCCTTTCCAGGATTTCGCCACTCTTGACGGTCCTCCTGGAAGAAATGCCCATACTCACACAAACCCTTGCACCAGTGACGCCGCTGCCCGTCACCAGTCTGTTTTATATAAGGCCCGGCAATTGGGGATGGATATACCGCCATCCATCGGTCCCAGGCAATGGTGGACCGCCTGATTTTGCCTGAGAGCTGTCCTCTTACTCTCCCCCGAATAACTTCAGGAATTACGAGTAAGATGGTGGTACCTCCACAGTCGAGCCCAGCATCAGTTATACCACCTACCTATTACCTACCTATTTACCTATTTATTTACCTACCTATTATATAAAGAAATAGTATTATTTATTTTTTTAGCTTAGAAGTTGTAATAATTTTCCCTTGGGTCCTACCCATCGTTTACATGAACTAATGTTTGGCAGGAAAATATTATCCTACCCACAAAGTTCGCAAGAACATTGGCAATAAAACAAACTTACATGTGGGAGTGTTGACATTTCTGTGTCGAGATTCTGCAGTATATTTCCGGGCATGCGGTCCAGCTCTGTTTACCATCGGGTTCTGATGGGATCCAGTGCCGGATACTGAACATCCTTACCCGTTCAGTTGTATCTCAGAGTAATCTACTGTTCGTAGTTCCGGGCGGCTATTCATTCGCAATATCACTCATTATGGCTATTTCTTTAAAGTTTGATATATGCGATGGAAATTAGAGTGACTAGACCACATCTAATAGAAGCTATAGGGTATAAGGAATGCTTACTATAAGTTTTCAATCAAAAAATCAAGACATATCTTTCCAAAATACTTTTTAAAGTCACCCGCAATCTGCCTATGCAATTTTTGCGCACGTGCCAGAATTGCTCTCAATATAATTATTGTCATACTGCTGTCATAGCTACTTTGTTCAACACACCTAATAACATATTATTCTAAAATATTAAACTGTTTTGAACTGAATTTGTTTTGTCGATCCACACAGGAATTTAGTGCTTTATTAGTATTATTGATATATTGAAGCCGATTCTAAAGGCTTTAATTTTAGTTTTAGTATACTAACAGTACTAACTAGTTTTTTATTTATTGTAGATATATATAGATATATCTAAAAAACACAGAATTTTTTTTTTCTGTGTTTTTATATATATCTATATATTTTCTGTGTTTTTTATATATATCTATATACATCTACAATAAATAAAAAACAATAGATAATAAGTAAGTACCGTAATTGATTTAAGTGAGTTATTGATTTAGTTTTAAATATAATGAAATTTTTGCATCCATCCATCCATCCATCAGCCTGTTTCGTCCACTGCTGGACATAGGCCTTTCCAGGATACTCACACACGCTGGACAGGCGGGTTGGTGAGCGCGGTGCCGAAGTCCTTGTACCAGTGACGCCGCTGCCCGTCATGAAATTTTTGCATACTCAAATATTTTATATACCTCTCACAAGGAATAGAAGCGCGCGACGAAAACCTATACTCATAAAGACTGAAAAAAAAGTTATCTAGAATCGAGATGATATTTCAAAATGTGACGTCATGTAGATTTTCTTTATTATTTTTATTTTGCTAGTGTAATTCTGCACCTACGTACGTGTTTTTAGCTTTACCGGCGTAGCTGTTACTTAACAGACACCGAGACTATAATGGATTTCGTTTTTACGTTCTAACTAAAAACTCTATAAAAACCCGTCAAGTGCGAGTCAGACTCGCATACCTAGGGTTCCGTAATTCAAGAGTCTTGGGAACAGTCAGGAAGAAGGTAGGTATTTAAAATCTTGCTCATTACTGTTTATGGTACCTAATTTAAAACGTATTATATAACATACTTTCCGATTCAGAAATACGCTACAAGTCCTTAACACATCAACCTCGGAGGTAATACATTTTTCCCAGTTTTCAAGACCTTTTACGAAAATGTAGCAAAAATATGTTTATTTGTAAAGTTTCGCTCATCCATTTTCTTTTGTAAAACTTTTCAGCTTCAAATCTGATGAAACGTCAAGGTGTTAGAGATTGATCTTCCTTTATTATGCAATGATGCCTTTTCAGGTGCGCTTTGATGAATTAGCTTATTTTATGTTCTGAATTTTTATGTTTTATTTTATAGATACACGCTGTACTTTTAACAATTACTGGAGTGGACATGCTTTTCCTAGCCAACGACACTAGTATAAATACGTACGTATCATAAATTGGCTCAAAAAACTTTTGTAAAACAGCACAAATATTTTTTTGTGAAAAGTGCAATTTGAAATATTTTATGAATATATTTAACTTATATAATATATAATCGATAATTTTCTTAATTATTTTCATATTTTAGTTCTAATCATACTAATACTATAAATGCGAAATACATATAAATGTGTGTGTGGTGTGTGTTTGTTTGTTACTCTTTCACGCTGAAACGGCTGAACAGATTTGGATGAAATTTAGAGTGGATATAGCTTATACCCTAACTTAACACATACTCCACTCTTATCCCGGAAAAAAGCATGTCGTTAAACCGAATAACACGTGGGCGGAGCTGCGGGCAAAAGCTAGTTGTGAATATTTTAAAGTGTTTCTTCTTAACTCCTTCCATCTTTTAAGAATCATCATGATAAAACACATTAAAATAGAGAAAGTATTCAGAATAAAATATTTTGTTTGTGACAAAAATTCAAACAAATCATACGCTTCAGCTCCTTACATCCAGATTTACTTTTTCGTTTAACTTATATTTGTAGGTATCCCCTTGCATAAATCACATTGTATTTATATTATGTACCTCGTATTTTTATGGTTTCCCCATAAACAACGTTTAAAATATCCAAAAAAAATTGTCTTTGTAATTAAAATACAAATACTTTATTCTAAAATATAGGTAGGTACACGTCGATAATAATTTCAGAAAACAATAGTATAAGAAAAAATTGTAAATATAATAGGTGAAATACTACAACATAATTAAAGGTTACTTAAAATAGATAACCTGATTTTGAGACGGTCTCCATGATTACACCACGACCTTTTGTTGTTCCTCTCATGCCGGAAAGTGTTTCCATTACTATAAATCAAAGACAAATAAATCCTGGGCTCTTAAATGGGTAATAGGCTTGTAGACAGGGTATTCAAAATAGTATTCTATTTAGTCCGTCATTTAGATTATCAAAACATATTGGACACGTATTTTTTCTTTTGTCAATCAAACAAAAAATGACAGAGATAAAGCGCGTCAAAGTTTGGGAGTGGGGGAAAATGACGTCACTTCTAGGTAAAATTGTACCTACATGTGACGTCACGCGGAACTTCAGCGGGCTATATCTTCATCATTTTTTGTTTAATTTAAAAAAGAAAAAATACGTGTCCAATATTTTCTGATAGTCTAACCGACGGATTAATAAAAAACAAATTGTCATCATGCCTATTGAAGAAACAAAACAATCAAACAGAATTCGATACGGTATTAAGGGTTAGGCTAGGAAAAAACTTAAGTACTACCCGTCTTTCACAATAAGACCACTGTCAAAGACTTTATTAGCTTTTGATGAAGATTTTGGTTGGCTCATTGACATGTTTGTCTTGGAGGGGTAATACTAATAATCAAGCGCGAAACAACAGATTGGAGGGTATTTAGCTAATACTAAAATATAAAGAAACTAAATATTTTATGACCCATTTATAAAAATAAAAAAATTACCTTTTATATAATTGCGGTATAAAATTCAGAAAAGTAAATCTAGACGTGAGGAGCTCTGAACCGGGACTCGGGACCTCTCGTTAACCGGGCGATTGCTCTACCAACTGAGCTATTCAGTTCTCAACACAATCTGTGAATTTACCTACGTGCTTTCCGTGCTCTCAGTTTGTAGAGCAATCGTCCGGTAAGCGAGAGATCCCGGGTTCGAATCCCATGCTCCTCACTTCCAGATTTATTTTTCTGATTTTCTATACCGCAATGATATAAAAGTTAATTTGTTATCTCCTTTCGATGGATAAATCGCCAAGTGTTTAAAATACAGAAATTTATTTTAATTATTTCTGTCATAGTTTATACATGAGGTCCTATAATTATAAGTAAAAAATATTCTAGGATCATGTAAATGACCACAGGCAAGAAAAAAAAATTTTTTGGTCAATTATTTTTTCACTTCCCCGTACAAAGTGGTGCAATCAGCTGACTAAATTTTTATGAAATAATAAAAAAAAAGACCGTGCAAAAATTTTTTTTCCTATGGATTGTGATCTATTTGGGAGGGATACCCTATCACTTTTTTTCACTTTGAATTATAGGACGTACCTTATATATTTTTTTAATTTAAGGAAGTGTCCAAATTTCTTAACGACTCCTCGAAAGTCTGGTGTGAAAGTACAAAGCTATCAGTTAATTTACCAAATCGTTTCCTGTATATTCGGATTGTTTGACCTAGTTGTGGTTTAAAATATGAATAACTGAAATAAACAAAACATTTAGTAAGTACCTTGAAGAAAGTAAAGCTGTCACAAAGACACTCAACAACAAACTTTCTTTGGAGACAAGTTTCAAACAAGTCTGCTTGAACATACCAACTAATATGATGTATACAGAACTTGGTTTCTTTGTCCATTATTTTGTTATTTAGTAACTTTATCATCGCGAGAAAACCTTTGCAGGATTATTGTCAATTTTTACTCCGCGAAATCAAGCTCTTTTTTCATAAATGGCCAGATGACGGCAACTTATGATGATTACAATGATAGGTCAAATAATTTGGCGAAGTGTGAGCCGGACTCGCTTGCAAGTGTTCCGTACCACTATACAATACGGGTACGGAACCCAAAAACATTATGGTAAATAGCAACATATATTAGATGCCATAGCAACATCAAGTCGACAGAAGACAAGCTGCTGAAATGATTTTGCACCCTTTGGGTACGGAACCCTTATTTTTATTATTTTTTGTTTTACTTTACATCTACTGAAATCTGACCAAATTTGAAACTCGTATGTATTATCGTTTTTGAGATAGAGCTGAAATATGTATGTAACGTAAAAAAATGCAATTTTTTCAATGTTTTCTTTGTGTTATTTGTCTTGATAAAAGCCATAGTAAAAAATATTCAGTGAAACTTTCAACTGTCTACTGTTACGGCTGAAGCTGTAGACTCCTATGACAGACAGACAGACAGACAACGGAGGCTTAGTAATAGGGAAATTCGGAAAAGTATTTGTGGTGTCCAAGCCTGGAGTTGGGTACAACAAGTACCTATAGGGACACAAAAAACATCGTCAAATTGTACAAAAAAGTGTCGTGGTACTTTCTGATCACTGGCCGAGTCTCCAATATGAATTTAGCAGAATTAATTAATGAGTACTATATAGTATCGCTTAGTACCTAGCCGTGGGCAACAGGCTAATATTTATAAACTATTCTACGAAGTAATCGAGAACACAAAACTTCACAAAGCACAAATAGCCCCCCCCCCCCCCCTCCCCCGCTCCTATCCCCAGCGCCTGTGGTCTCCTCACACAATGTGCTCGACACGTTTGTGAAGGATTCCAGTGGAGTACTTATTTGCTCAGGACGACCCACTCAATTAACTTTTGGTGATTGTGTGATGTCCACTTTTGCAGCTGACAATCGTGAGAATTTAAGCCTGATTTAAGTGAATTGAAATAATTAAATTCTTCTACAGAATTATGAAGTAATTATCATTTATTGACATTAATCACTGGGTTTAGTTGTAAACGAGGTGTTAATAGACATACTTACTGATATATAATTAATAACCGCGGGCGGAGCCGCGGGCGAAACGCTAGCCTTTAATAAACCTAAATCCTACTAATATTATAAATGCGAAAGTGTGTGCGTGTGTTTGTGTGTGTATGTTTGTTACTCTTTCACGCTGAAACGGCTGAACGAATTTGGATGAAATTTAGAATGGGTATAGCTTATACCCTAACTTAACACATAGGCTACTTTTTATCCCGGAAAAATGCATGGTTCCTGTAGGATAGATCAATATCATTGAAAAATTAGGTGTCTAATTACCGCGGTCTTATCGTTTGTGGTGAAATAAGACAAAGCTTTGTTATTTCATACATCAGGTGTCTAATTAGCGCGGACCTTAATCGTTATCTCATCACACTTCGCACTAATATTATAAATGCGAAAGTTTGTGTGGGTGTGTATGTTTGTTACTCTTTCACGCTGAAACGGCTGGACAGATTTGGATGAAATTTAGAATGGATATAGCTTGTACCCCAACCACATAGGTTACTTTTTATCTCAGAAAAAAGCATGTCGTCAAACCGAGTAACACGCGGGCGGAGCCGCGGGCAATAGCTAGGATTAAATATTCGTGCGTGTGTGTGCGTAACACGTTCTAAATATCTTGGCACCTCGAAAAAAGTCGCACTTCACCCCGATCTCGGTACTAACGGGGTGGAGGCGGGGGAAGCACATTCTTTGAAGGTGCCAACATATTTCCAAAGGGTTAAAGCACCAAACATTCCAGGCCTCCTAACCTTGAGCTGAGTTTACTAGGCCAAATTTTGTAGAGAGACCTATTTATTACCGAACTCTATGCCCCACTTAACAAAATGTAGCTGAGTAATGGTTTCTGTTCAGACTTCAGCAAATTATTGACTTTGCGGAATGTCTATAATTGTTTACCTACTTCTGTGCGTACGAGTGACGTCGGTTATTTTCACGTGCTTATTGTATCAGAACACTTTAAGATAATTTGCTTATTTCAATTACTAGATTCAAATTAAAAATAGGAATGAACATAATTTAACAAAATAAATACATAAGAAATACTACTCGCACAATTCTTTTTGTCCCAATTTGAAGTCGGTTTTATTTTCTTACAAACGTTTTATTTCGCATTTCTAGGAGTATATTATTGATTTTTATGGCAGACGATTTCAGGACCGTGATGGACGAAGTCAAAGTTCCATTTTAAATATGATTTTATTACGATATCTTGGAATCAGAAAATAGAATTTTTAACATTGAAAATAAATAAATAAAATAAAATAATTTTATTGCAGACAATATAACAGTCCATAGAGATGTTAGTCTTATAACTATGTTAGGCCTTATAACTATGTTAGCAAAACTTATCACATGAAAAAAATATATATATTAAATTAATTTAAATATTTGCCCGTACAGCTCGACCCTGCCACCTGTACATGATTTTGTATCATGTGTCGCAGGATCGGGCAGTCAGGCTTCTCGCTAATGAGTTTGAGAATGGTGTTGGAGCTCCCGCGCATTCCGCGTAGAAGTGATGCGGTGCGCTTGCGCACTATCGCATGGAAGTCATCGGTGTGCGCCAGCGCAAACATTCCGGACGCGCTACAGTAACGCGGAAGCCCCAACAACATCCTAAAACCATTATTATATTGTACTCGGAGAGCATTGATAGCCCGCTGCGTACAGTTGACCCACAGACCGCATGTATATAGAGATTGGCAATATGCCTTAAAGAGTGTTATTTTAACCCCATCACTACAACGGGCAAATCTGCGGGCCAACATATTACAGCGGACTGCCAATGCCCTCCTTTCCCTGTCAGTATCACTGTCATCCTTCAAATCCTCGGTAACTATGTGGCCCAAGTACTTGAAGGACGACACTTCAACGAGTTCCACTCCATTTAGCTTCACAGGAGGCACACAGATCGTTTTGCGATTCTTAGGTCGGAACACCATAAGTTCGCTTTTTTTTAACATTATATGTGAGCCCATGGGACTTCGCGTAGCACTCACATATTGAAATCAGCCTTCTGAGTGCAGCAAATGATGGACTCAGCAGCACCATGTCGTCCGCATAGCTGATGCTATTGACACAGCGTCCGCCAATGTAGCAGCCGACACCAGCGCTACCGAGCCCACCAATCAGCTGATTTACATAAAGGTTGAAAAGCGAAGGAGACGTCAACCCACCCTGTCTTACTCCGCACTCCAACCTGTATGAGTCAGAAAGCTGATCTAGCCATTTGACCTGGTTAGTCTGGTGCCTGTACCAATATTTTAAAATAATGACAAACTCGCCAGGAACACCAGGGTCAATTAGTTTGGTCCAAAGGATATCATACCTAACCAAGTCAAAAGCCTTAGAGAGGTCTAGAAAGGCAGCATAAACAGTTGTGTTTGTATCTGTATAATACTTGACAGTATGCTTGAGAGACAGAATAGCACACTCTGTGGATAAGTGAGGCCTGAATCCAAATTGAGCATCATGCAGGTCTAGGTGCATCTTCAGTTGTCTCTCAGGCAAACCATCAAGGACCTTAGATGTAGTGGTCGCTAATGTGATCGGTCGGTAGTTATTCTTGTCAGCAATGTCACCCGTTTTGTTTTTAACTATGGGAATAACGACCGATCGCATCAGTTCAGCTGGTAAATATGAGTGCCTAATACAAATAGTAAACAACAATCCAAGAATTCTAGGGAGGTGTTTTTTCGCTCGCTGCTGGTAGGGGCCCGTTTTCAGCGATAGTGTTACACGGCGATTACTCTGCCAGTATGTGTTCTATCGTAACGATTTAGATAATAGTGTGAAAATGAACGAGAGATATAATATACAAGAAAACAAATATCTAAAAAGTCAAAAAAATCTGTTAAAAATAAAAAAAATGAAAAATTTGGTCCATTTTTCGCCGAGTCTACTTAAACAATCCGGTGTTTGTATGTGTGTATGTATCTATATGTAAGAATGTTTGTTTGACGATAACTACACTGCGCTTTTGTTTATGTTTTTGTTAACCGTGATTTTACACATTTTTATTTTTTGTTATAGGTTGAGGAAAAACTCTTTTCGCAAATAGTATGTATGAACTTATAATAAAATCTCTTTGGCTATACCATTTGCATCTGGCTGGTTTTGGTATTATTAAAAAGTTTAATTTTTAAAAAAGATAATTCCAAATTCAAATTAGGTAAAATGTGTGATTTTCATTTGTTTTTCTTACTGTTAAGATGAGTGAATCTAATGAAGAAATTCGATACATTTTAAAATTTTACTACAAAAATGAAACGCAAGTCGCGAAAAAAATTGATGTTGTTTATGGACCTAGTGCAGTGTCTGTGAGAGTAGCACAAATTTGGTTTAAGCGTTTTCAATCCGGAAATTTTGATGTCAAAGATGCACCTCGCTCTGGGCGCCCTGTTACGGATAAAATGGATGCCATTTTTGAAAAAGTGGAGCAATATCGGCATATCTGTAGTTACGATGTAGCTGAAGAACTGGGGATTGACCACAAAACAGTTTCGGCGCATTTTAAAAAAGCTGTGTACACAAAACAGCTCGATATTTGGGTGCCTCATGAGCTCACTGAAAGAAACTTAATGAACCGTGTACTCATTTGTGATTCTTTATTATGACGTAATGAAACCGAAACATTTTTGAAAAACCTGATAACTAGTGATGAAAAGTGGATCACGTACGACAAGAACGTGCGTAAAAGGTCGTGGTCAAAGGCTGTTCAGGCTTCGCAGACTCTGGCGAAACCCGGGTTATCTCGCAACAAGGTAATGCTGTGTGTATGGTAGGATCCATTATGAGCTGTTACCACCGGGCAGGACCAGCGATTCTGAACTCTACTGCGAACAACTGATGAGATTAAAGCAAGAAGTTGAGAGAAAGTGGCCGGAATTAGTCAACAGAAGGGGTGTGGTTTTTCATCATGATAACGCTAGACCTCACACATCTTTAGCCACTCAGCAAAAATTAAGAGAGTTTGACTGGGACGTATTAATGCATCTGCCGCATAGTCCTAATCTTGCACCTTCAGATTTCCACTTGTTTCGGTCTCTTCAGAATTCTTTAGGCAGTGTCAGGTTAACATCACGAGAGGACTACCAAAACTACTTGTCGCGGTTTTTTGATCAGAAGCCGCAGAATTTCTTTAGCAATGGGATCATGTACCTACCTACAAGATGGCAGAAAGTTATCAAACAAAATGGCACCTACATACTTTAGTTAAATGTAAATAAACTTTATCAAAAAATGTTTTGAATTTTCATGTAAAATGCGAAGAAACTTTCCCCCAACCTACTATATCTAAAGACATTTTCAATGCCCTTTGATAGTTACAGGAAGCGTGAAATCTGTGCCTTTTTTTTCATGTTTCCTTAAACAAACAATTTGATAATCTTATTTTTTAATTGGTTAAAATCTATATGTAAATAGACAGCACGACAGTTTCTTAGTAATTATATCACGCATGCATGTAGCCTATAGCTACACATACAAATGAAAGAAATAGCTTACGTTGATACTATAAACCGGCAAACATTCCATATTCTAAAAGTAACTTAATCCACAAAAACTACTCCATGTCGATTTGTAGAAACACATCATTGGATAAGAAAATAAAGAAAACATCTCAAATGCGGTAAAGCCGCGTCTACACTATAAGCCGATGAGTGACGAGAATCCGACGACGACTGGAAAAGCCGAAAGCCGACAAACCACGTGACAGCGGATTATTCGATAATAAATTCTTGTAAGTAGTAGTTTCAAAAAGTCTGTAAAATGCGCGTCGTTCGTGAAATACGAGTTTCATTAGTGGAGATAAAGATATGATATTCTTGAACAATTAAATAATAGTAGATTGATAAACAAGGGAGGTAGGTTATCAATTGCACCCGAAATATTTATCCGCACGAGCGAGCCAAGCGAGTGAGGGTGCTAATAGCTCGAGGGTGCAATTGACCCGTGTGTAACACTCTACTTGTCATCACTAATGCGAGGAAATAAAAAAACTTATAAAATCATGTTTGCAACAACGTTTTAAGCAAGATAATTTTACTGCCGCCATTTTCTTTTCATATGACTTTCTTTTTTTGTACAATACGCGTGTCTTACTGGTCAGTATGATTGTTTTAAAAATAAAACTAGTTGCGGCGTAATCTCTTAAACTTCTCCTATTTTGCATATTTACCTATTACGAGTTTATGCGAGTCACATTTTTCCATAATAATATAAATAAAATAACAAAATAAAGAGAAAATAGGCAGAAAAGATATTTTCCATCGTCAATTAACGAGACGAGTGCTTACTAGTAAGTAACTGTAAGGTACACTTTTTCGATTTTCAAATTTACCTACCTACCTAGGTTTGTAAATCAAATTTACCTCCCGCATTTCGAGTTAAATACGACTTACTTTCAGAAGATTTGTGATGAAAGAAATTTTAAATTAAATTTTTTAAATCTTCATTCATCATTTACCGGGGCGGACAGACAAACAGACACCGAAAAACTAAAAGAATTAGGTATGTTAAAAAAATCTTGCCACTTTAAATATTAAACCATTTTTAGGGTTCCGTACCCGATGGTACCAAGACCAAAAAATTTTCTAAAATATTAAATTTAAGGAAGGTCCCCATGCAAGAAACTTCAAAAACGCTGCATTATTTTAACGTCATTATGGCGCTACCATTTAAGCGACTTGTTTTTTGTATCATTGACGTTGTTATTCAATTCATTATGAGCATTTTTAGGGTTCCGCAATCGTATTGTGGGGTGGTACGGAACCCTTTGTGCGCGAGTCCGACTCGCACTTGGCCAAATTGTTACCAATAATATTATATTGAGGAGCTTGCATTATATTAATGTTTAACCTGAGTTTCTTATCAAAAATATTAGGTCGCTACTGTTACATACAATCTTGTAGACAATGGCGGGTATTCGTTTATTTACTTCCCTCTTTTATCTAAGAGAATAAAGGTAGCCAAAGAATGCCGAAGTTATGTTTAATAAAATGCGGCAAACGCTAACAATCAAGCACGTGGTGCTATGAAGGTAAGCAGGTATTCATTTAATATTTATGGGAGAGCTATGAAGAAGGTGTGTGTTGTGTGTTAGGTGGTAGAGCTGATGCCGGGCTCGACTGTGGAGGTACCACCGTCTTACTCCCGAAGTTATTCGGGGGAGAGTAAGAGAACAGCTCTCAGGCAAAACCAGGCGGCCCACCATTGCCTGGGACCGATGGATGGCGGTATATCCATCCCCCAATTGCCGGGCCTTATATAAAACAGACTAGTGCAGAAGGTTTCGGCACCGCGCTCACCAACCCGCCTACCCAGCGTGTGTGAGTATGGGCATTTCTTCCAGGAGGACCACCAAGAGTGGCGAAATCCTGGAAAGGACTATGTCCAGCAGTGGACGAAACATGCTGATGGATGGATGGATGTGAAGAAAGATGTAGATTGTAGATCCCATTAGAAGTCAAAATATTGTAAAAAAATGTTACTTGGAAGTAAAATGTATGGTTATCCAAGCCATTCCCATACGGATAAAGTTGAAAATAGTCCAAAATAGTGGGATCAATAGTAAAAATAACTTCGCGCGATCTAATTATCTTATCTCTTCGGGTGATCATGATTTCTTTACGAAAAATTTCAAATGGCTCTAACTTTAAAAAATATTAATATAAATTTGAATGGTTTTGTAAAAAACAAGTTTTTATTCTTCTACAATATATTAAATTATTCGGGTTAGGTTAAAAGTCACTCTTGTATTTATTTAATTTACTTATTTACAGTGCTCCATATATACAACGTGAAATTTAAGTCATTTTGTTAACGAAAACTGGTGATAGTACTCGTCCATATGAACAACTTTTAATATGGAGCCAACCCTGAAATCGTGAAAAAAATTCAAGTGTTTCATACATTTGGGTAGAGTAGGTATTTTACTTTTCTATGATATTTTTTTCACAATTTCATGATTGGCTCCATAGTAAAAGTTGTTCATATGGACGAGTACTATCACCAGTTTTCGTTAACAAAATGACTTAAATTTCACGTTGTATATAATCATCATATACATATAAAGTCCTACAATTCAAAGTGAAAAAAAAATTAACAGATGATAGAGTATCCCTAATAGACCACATTCCACCGAAAATACTGGGAAGTGAAAAAAATATTTGAGCAAAATGTTTTTTCTTCTTCTGGAATTTGATCAGTTAACGATAAATGATCTACCCTAGAATTATTCTCACTTATTATTGTAGTACCTTATATATTGCATTAGGTATACATCAATAAATTTATGCCTTTATTTTTAATTTGTTTAAGTATATTATTTAATTAAATTTAAATGAGAAAAATTTGCATTCTATTTTATGAAGTAATCATATTATTATTCTTATTTCAAAATCATGATTTGTATTACGTGTATACAGGTTGTTAGGAAAAATACTGCGACCCTTTCAACCACGTATAGTATAGTATAAGCAGGGCTCCGACACTTGCCCGTAGCTACTTCAATAAGTACCTCAACTTTCTCACGAGTGGGCTGCCACCATTCGGGCGCGCGTAACGTTTCTGTCGCCTGATTCTTACCTACTTATTTTCAAGTCGTATACGAAGGATATTTCGTTTTCGTGTGCTTATTTACGGTATAGATATTATAATCTAGACTTTGTATCAGTGTGTTCCTTGCAGGATATTACTTAAAAATTGCCATTATGCTACCTGAATTTCGATTCTGTCTTCATCACCATAGAACTCCTCAACGGATGACAGCATATAGCACGAGATTTCGGCAATTACTTTGTGTGAGTGTGCTGATTCAGGGGAATTACTTGGAAATTGACAATATGCCCACTGACCTTCGATCCTGGCCTCATTACCATAGAACTCCTCAACAGATGACAGCACATAGCAAATTGAAAATTGTCATTATGCCACGGGACAGCATCAGAGTGCTCACTGTAGCCTACCCATTTTCACCATTTATCCCGTCAACACTAAAAAGCGTGACATAAATAAACCCTTAACAAAAAAAAATAACCGATTTAAAATATTTTAGCAGACATTCACTAAAAAGATTAAAATAATTATATACTGACCGATTGGTACCAAATAACACTTTTGCCGAATTCTTTCTTCCTGAAACATAATATTATATGTTATCTAGAAGTTGGTGCATTCTCTATAGTATAGAACACAATTCAATATATTGAATATTGAATATTGTGGCACCGATAGACTATCGGCATAAATGTTGGTGCAGAATTAAGCAAAACATAGTAAAAATACTTAGTGACGTCAAACATTATACAGGTTGAAAATGAACCCCTAGCTTTATTGAAATCTATGAATTAGAATCATTAATAGAACACAAAATCGTAAAAAAATATATTATTTTATTCATATTTTTTATTGGTTCCTACATTTTGAATGAATTGCCAACCTACGCGACGCGACATGTGACTGCAGTAAACGGTACATATTCCCGGCGGTAAATAAAATAATACACACACAAAAATAAGTCCATTATAGTAAAAACTAAAGAGGCAACATTTCTTGGGTACGCTATAGATCACACATTGGCCCATTCACTTCACATAGAGAAACTACGAAAAAAATTGTCCAGCGCAAACTATGCTCTGTTGAAGCTTAAACCGTTAGTAAATAAAACTACCCTTACGAGTGTATATTATGCTTACATACAGTCAAACTTGAATTATGCCATAACGGTATGGGGAAATGCTGCGGAGATCAAGAAAATCTTGATCAGCCAGAAGCGCTCCATCAGAATTTTAAATGGACTTCACAGACGCTCTTCAGCAAGAGAATATTTTAAATTAAACAAAATTATGACGGTAATATCACTTTACTTGTATAAATCATTAATAGAAATTCATAATAACAAACATGATTTACCTAAATATATGGACCGACACAACTATGGCACCCGTAACAAAGAGAAAATCGTATTACCAAAAACAAGACTATCGAAAACGCAAAAACAAGGATTGTTCAATAAGGTTAATATGTACAATAAATTGCCACTAGAAATAACTAGACTTCCTCTGGTTGATTTTAAAATGAAATTAAAATATTTTTTCGAATTAAATCCATTTTATTCTGTAAATGAGTACCTGACCAAGCAGTTTAATAAGTGTTCATTCTCTCTGTAGGTATAATACAATTTTTATAATTTTGTCTATAATACGAAGGTATATGTCATAAAATGATAATCATACATACCTGACAATTTGTTTTTCAATGACATAAGTTTTATATGTACCTAATGTTTTATTTGTATTATATAAATTATTTATTTTATCAATAAGATATTGTGAATCTTTTATGGTGTAATGTTTGACATGCCTCATGTAACATTCTCTGTTATAATGGTCAATAAAGAATTACTGATTACTGATTACGGTCGATATCTTTTTAAAATTATAAACCATGCATGACAAAAGAAACAAAACACATATTTATATTTCGAACATAGAACAGTTTATTTTTTTATAGCTAGGGTGTTCATTTTCAACCTAGTATAAGGTGACTTTCGTTTATATAGCCAAATTCAAACTGGAGACTCGGTAAGTGGTCAATAAGAAGGTTCAGTTACCCTTTCTGTGAATCACGCAAAATAAAATTCAGACTTCCTATACTAAATGAGTCGAGGTTGATCTTGAACAAGTAAAGACGGACAGAAAAAGATTTTTCTTACTACGCAAGCAGACCTTGGTCTTGATCACTTACCGAATCTCCTGCAGTATGAATTTAGCTATATAAACGAAAGTTACTTTTCAGCAGAAATGTATTTTCAATGTGTATTAAAATTTATAATAAATTACCTCATGACATTAAACTTCTTCCTTTGAATTTATTTAAGAGAAAAATTAAGGAATATTTATTAAATAATTGTTTTTATAGCGTAGCCAGTTTTTTGGACCAATGATTCTTATTTGTAAAATTTTATTGACATGGACATATTTAATGCTGCTATTTTAGGTATTTTGATTACTTTAGTTATTTAAGGATTTAATTTTGGAAATATTAAGCTTAAGACATTTTAATAGATATATTTTCCTTTTTGAACTTATGTTTGTAAAAAAAAAAAAAATTTATTTTAATATTTGTACGCCAATTTCTGGTTGAATTTGATGGGATTTATCTTTTATATTATCTTTTATGTACCCAAATTCTGTGACAAATAAATGATTTACTTACTTACTTACACCTTTAAACTAGCACTAACTGAAAATAAATTGTTATTTCATAGAGCCAAGTTTCATCAAAGTACATTGAAAAATCTTTTGAAATATAATTCTTCTTGTATTGCAGATGTGGTGGGCAATGTGGTGCGCGGCGATGCTGGCAGGCTCAGTGACTTCAGCACCCGCGTCCGACTCACTAGCGATGCCGGCGCTCGACTTGTCACAAATCGACAACCCTACACCTGATGATGTGAGTACTTTATCATTGATAGTCGTGACACAAAGTACATTGTGGTGCGTGGCTATACTAGCAGGCTCAGTGACGTCAGGATCCGCGTCCGACTCACTAGCGATGCCAGCGCTCGAATTGTCACAGATCGACAACCCTGCATGTGATGACGTGAGTACTTTATCATTAGTGGTCGTGACACAAAGTACATTGTGGTGCGTGGCTATACTAGCAGGCTCAGTGACGTCAGGATCCGCGTCCGACTCACTAGCGATGCCAGCGCTCGAATTGTCACAGATCGACAACCCTGCATCTGATGACGTGAGTACTTTATCATTAGTGGTCGTGACACAAAGTACATTGTGGTGCGTGGCTATACTAGCAGGCTCAGTGACGTCAGGATCCGCGTCCGACTCACTAGCGATGCCAGCGCTCGAATTGTCACAGATCGACAACCCTGCATCTGATGACGTGAGTACTTTATCATTAGTGGTCGTGACACAAAGTACATTGTGGTGCGTGGCTATACTAGCAGGCTCAGTGACGTCAGGATCCGCGTCCGACTCACTAGCGATTCCAGGGCTCGAATTGTCACAGATCGACAACCCTGCATCTGATGACGTGAGTACTTTATCATTAGTGGTCGTGACACAAAGTACATTGTGGTGCGTGGCTATACTAGCAGGCTCAGTGACGTCAGGATCCGCGTCCGACTCACTAGCGATGCCAGCGCTCGAATTGTCACAGATCGACAACCCTGCATCTGATGACGTGAGTACTTTATCATTAGTGGTCGTGACACAAAGTACATTGTGGTGCGTGGCTATACTAGCAGGCTCAGTGACGTCAGGATCCGCGTCCGACTCACTAGCGATGCCAGCGCTCGAATTGTCACAGATCGACAACCCTGCATCTGATGACGTGAGTACTTTATCATTAGTGGTCGTGACACAAAGTACATTGTGGTGCGTGGCTATACTAGCAGGCTCAGTGACGTCAGGATCCACGTCCGACTCACTAGCGATGCCAGCGCTCAAATTGTCACAGATCGACAACCCTGCATCTGATGATTATCATATAAGAATATATATATTAAAGTTTTTGAATGACAATTTATTTTTGTTATATATTTCAATAATTATTGCATTTATATTTATTATTTTATACTTTATTTGCTTCTTTACCTTTATTAATAGGACTTTTTTTGTTTTTTATAAATTTAATTATATAAGAATATATATATTAAAGTTTTTATCATTAGCGGTCGTGACACAAAGTAAATTGTGGTGCGTGGCTATACTAGCAGGCTCAGTGACGTCAGGATCCGCGTCCGACTCACTAGCAATGCCAGCGCTCGAATTGTCACAGATCGACAACCCTGCATCTGATGACGTGAGTACTTTATCATTAGTGGTCGTATCACAGAGTACATTGTGGTGCGCGGCGATGCTAGCAGGCTTAGTGACGTCAGCATCCGCATCCGACTCACTAGCAATGCCAACGCTCGACTTATCGACAACCCTTATAATATGAGTACAAATACAATAGATAAATTTGGATTGTTTTGAAAAACTTGACCTAGTTGTGATTTAAAACATGAATAAATGAAACGACAAGTATATATTTCACAGAAAGGAAAACTGTCACAAACACACTCAACAACAAACTTTCTTTCGAGTCGAGTTTCAAACAGGTCTGCTTGAACATACCAATTAAAATGGTAAATCCAAAACTTAGTTCATTTGTTTTTTGTCCATTCCTTTCCATCCATCCATCCGTCAGCCTGTTTCGTCCACTGCTGGACATAGGCCTTTCCAGAATTTCGCCACGCTTGGCGGTCCTCCTGGAAGAAATGCCCATACTCACACAAGCTGGGCTGGCGGGTTGGTGTGCGCGGTGCCGAAACCCTTGCACCAGTGACGCCGCTGCCCGTCACCAGTCTGTTTTATATAAGCCCCGGCAATTGGGGATGGATATACCGCCATCCATCGGTCCCAGGCAATGGTGGGCCGCCTGGTTTTGCCTGAGAGCTGTTCTCTTACTCTCCCCCGAATAACTTCGGGAGGATTTGCGAGTAAGATGGTGGTACCTCCACAGTCGAGCCCGGCATCAGCTCTACCACCTATAAACTTTATTTAATTAATACCTAATACTTTATTGTCTAATAACTCTGCAATCAATCAAGGGATCGCGATAAATCTTTTGCAGCTTTATTCTGTATTTTCACTTCACGAAATCAAGCAGTTTCTTGAATGACAAAATGACCACGGCTTATCACGGCTAAGAGATACTCGTAGTAACGACTAAGGCTAGGACATTTAGTAGCATTTGATGGATAGAGTACAGTAGAGTGACTTTTTAGTGTTATTATTATAATTTTTAGTTTGAAACATATGTAAACAAAACCAAATTTTTTAAATTAATACGCTAATCTGTTAAAATTTACTATCTAAAAATCTAATCTAAGTTAAAATTAATCTGGAAAGCACCTTTTTGCGGGAATTAGAGCAATATTTGAAATGATTATAAGAAGTGATTGTGATGATCTTTTATGAGTTATTTGGAGTATATCTGAGGTGCGATTGTGTAAGCCAATCATATTCAAATCGATTGTCATATGGCAATTTGGCTAAGCAAATTAGCCCGTTTGACAATTTAAATCGTACATTTTTGGCTGTCAAATGAATACAATTGTCCTGTTTTTATTGTCAAACGGGCTTATTTGTTTAGATAAATAGCCATATGACAATCGAATTTGAATACGATTGGCTTACCCAATTGCACCTCTGGTCCCGAATCTATCAAACAATGTATGTATTGGAAACGAACGCTCTATGTGTACAATCCATTAAAGACATTTATAAATACATTTAATACATAAGGTGACTTTAATTTATACGGCCAAACTCATACTGGAGGCTTGGTAAGTATAACAAATAATAATAATAAGGACCTTATATAGGGTCCTACAATACAAACTGAAAAAAATTCAAGAGATGATAATAAACTACTTACTTACTGTACTGTACTTTCCACCGAAAATATTTGTTGGTACTACCGTTTTGATATTTTTTATAAAAATTTAATCAGCTGATTGAACCACTTCCTACTGTTAAAAAAATAAATGAAATGATATTTTTTTGTTCTTGTATTTGGGCTGTTACTAATACACAATCTACCCTCGAATTATTTTCACTTATCATAATAAATAATTAAGTGAAAATAGTTCTAGGGTAAATTGTGTTTCGTTACAAAAAGCTTTTGATTAATTTATTATTTTTTCACTTTCGAGTACAAAATGGTTTCAATCAGCTGACTAAATTTATATGGAAAAGTTGAAAAAAGCACTTGTGGAAAGTGGTGAAAGTGGAAAGTGGTCTATAAATCATATATTAAAATTTGTTTCAGTATGAATTTTAGGATCTTGTATATTTATATTATATTTGAGAGTAAAAATTATAATAATAGCACCAAAGAGCGACTCCACTGTACTCTATCCATGAAATGCTACCAAATATCCTAGCCTTAGTAATGTAATGACAATAATAGGCCAGAAAAGTCAATTTCTTTATAAAAGTGACTGCTCTGAGCTTATTTCTCATGTTGATCCACCTCCACGCACCATCTTGTCTAGTACAATAGTCACGTTATCTGAGGGCAATTGAAATTCAGTACAAGTAATTAGGCCACCAAATTATTGTATTACTGAGATTTAATCAATTATGTAAATACTCAAAGCATTCTTCGATACAATATACTTAATTATTATTGACAAACAGGAGGCCATTAAATTTGTCCTAAGTGATACGAGAATATTTTTTTTGTACTTTGCTTCATTTTCTAGTACAAATCACATTTCATCTTGTACCGCAATGTTAAACAATTTATAGATGTCATTAATTTATGCAGCCAAATTTATACTGGAGCTTTGATAAGTGATAAATATAACGAATTGACAATTTAAAAAAAAAACGCAAAATAAAGTACTGACTTATTATCGTAATTGATTTGGAGCTGGGCTTGCGGTTGGAGAGTAGCAAAGGATGTGCGTGCAAGGGATCCGACAGATTTTTTTTTCATGTATGTAATCTTTTTATTTCATGTAATGTTAAAGAGTGACTAAAAATAAAGCTTTTTTATACTTTTAATTTTTTCTCTTGGATTAATATTTTTCGTAAAAATAGGTTGTGACGATTAGCGAAGCGAGGAGGAGCGGTTAGGTTGACATGTAAGTGCATAATTAGGAGCCGAGCGAAGTAAAGCGGAGCGAGGCAACCCCCGCAGTTTTAAAAGAATTAACAAAAAAAACTTTCAAAAAATTTCTAGATGTCGGATCCCTTACACACCTTTGCTACACTCTGACTCTTGCGTTAGTAGGACGTGAAAAAACTAGTTTACGAATTTCACAAAAAGGGTAATGGAACCTTGATATTGAGCTCTTACTGAGTCTTCAATATTAATTTGACCGCCTAAATTAATGTCACCTTGTATTGTATAAGTAACATTCAGTATACGTACAAAGTATACGGAATTCTTTAATAAAGCTAAGGCGCTTATAGTAGTCATTGTGAAAAAGTAGACATTTTGGTAAAGTAGACTTTAAGTACCTAAACGCTTCAATTGCCACGGTATATTAATATATTTGATAATTTTATTTTGTAAATCGACCTATCTGACTAATACAGAGTACTAAGTAGGACTAATAATAAATCAAGTACTTAACTTTAAAATTTTCCCTTTACCGCCATGTAATTTGTAACATGTGAGGTATACATTGCAATCTATATACCAACATATCCGTTTATCTCTTTAGGCGTAGATCTGAGGGAATAAATTACCTCGGGAAAGTAAAACCTAATTAAAGTTTTTGCTGTTCACACTTGGCAACTTTATTGCCTCGAGATACCCACCTCAATCGGTTTCCGATTGATTTTGTTCGCCAACTTTCAATCGTCACTATGTGTATGCTAGTGCTAGCGTCTCGAATTCGAGAACTGTGACAGGCACGGGATCCGAGCCATGGTTATGGTCCAACTCCAGCTGTCACCAGTCTTGCGAATTAGTAGTAAATGATTTAGCTACACTCTGCTTATAAAATTATGGAATCTCTGAGTGCGTTTAATGAAGCTAAAACTGGATCATTAGATCTTATCAGTTCCATGATGTTTCATTAGGTAGCATCTAAGGCGGCAAATACTACGGTCTCACTCATTCGCACGATTCGTCCCGTATTGATATCTCCGTCGCTCGACCGGGAATGAAATTGAAAACGCGCTAAAATAAACCTAAATAATTGATAATTGTCATTCTGTTGTGACAAACATGTACAGCTTTTGTGATATACATTTATTAAATCCTGGAAAATGCCGTTAAGGCGAAACTGGTAAGAATTATAATAATTTTTGTGAAACAGTGCAAGTGTTTTCTTCAAATTACAGCTAAAATTCTTCAAAAATAATCAAAAGAACTTATTTGATGTGAAAATATCTTTAATTTAACCAAGTTTGAAGTTATGTCTTTGCACACTTAATTAATTGAATTGTATCTTAGTCATAATTAGGACCTTATTTTGGTATTTATTTAGCTAAAGTTTTTAATGAAAATTGAAAATTCAATTTAAGGTACATAATTTTCGATATTCTTTTCTATGTATTTTTTCAATTTTTTTATTCAAATAACATCTGAATTAAGCCGGAGACAAATTTTGACAAACTCTAAAACGCGAATACATTGCAGACGACAGGATCGTCCCTAATCGATCGATCCCTAAGTTACAAGCATTATAGTCACTTTTGATAGAGTACCTAAATAATCATGAATTTAAATGTTATACTAGGAGAACCGATGAGATATCGTCTTAGGTACAGATCGTGTGATTTCACTTGGCTAGGCTAAATTTTCTACGAGTGGCTAACGCAAAATAGTTTTTATAAAGAGAGAGCGAGAAAAAGTCTAACTTTTGGGGGACCAAGTAAGATCGCCCGATACAGTTTCTTTTTTAGGGTTCCGTACCCAAAGAGTAACCAACGGGACCCTATTACTAAGACTCCGCTGTCCGTCTGTCTATCCGTCTGTCACCAGGCAGGCTGTATCTCATGAACCGTGATAGTTAGACAGTTGAAATTTTCACAAATGATGTATTTCTGTTGCCGCTATAACTACAAACTGGGCTCGACTGTGGAGGTACCACCATCTTACTCGCAAATCCTCCCGAAGTTATTCGGGGGAGAGTAAGAGAACAACTCTCAGGCAAAACCAGGCGACCCACCATTGCCTGGACCGATGGATGGCGGTATATCCATCCCCAATTGCCGGGCCTTTATAAAACAGACTAGTGACGGGCAGCGGCGTCACTGGTGCAAGGGTTTCGGCACCGCGCTCATAAACCCGCCTGCCCAGCGTGTGAGAGTATGGGCATTTCTTCCAGGAGGACCGGCAAGAGTGGCGAAATCCTGGAAAGGCCTATGTCCAGCAGTGGACGAAACAGGCTGATGGATGGATGGGATATAACTACAAATACTAAAAACAGAATAAAATAAATATTAAAGGAGGCTCATATACAGCACACGTGATTTTTTTGCTCGTTTTTGCTCGATATTGATAACGGCAACAGGTAGACGCTTGAAATATTAATATTTCGTCATATATTCTTTTTAAAAATAAATAAATCACTACCAAGACTTTCTTTCTGGCGAAAAATAACCAAAAAAGAGGATTAATTCTTTGTAAGCTAAAAGTCCGAGCCCGTAGGTCGAGGACTTTTATATACGAGGCCAGGATTGCTAATCAATGGTCGAAAAAGTATAGTGCTTTTCTCAAAAATAAAATGAAACATTTTAATGTTTTTATATCAAATAAAATAAACTTACTATAACTAAAAGTTACTAAAATAAAAGTTACTTGCTCATATTTGGGCGATAAGTCACATTTATTGTTATTGACTTCTTCAGCAAAGCATTAGTGGAGTATAATCTATATCAGAGCCCTCTTCTGAACTCATTTTCTAATTTATTTGCACCAATGACGAAGTTTTTTCATTATTGATTTGCCAAAACACTTTCATTTAACTAAAATAAAATAATATATAAAGCAACATAAATTCCCGCTTATACGCAACTTTTTTTTATTATTGCCAGCTGGGCAAAGGTATTTACCGCCATGCAGCCTTCTTCATTCATGGACAACGCCATCTAGAGGAACGCTAAGAACTAAGAAAAAAAACAAGGAGAAAAACGCTCATTTAGGTTAAATTTTAAGTATTCAATGGTTTTATATATACCTACATGATACCTACCTATAAAATCAATATAAATTATATATTTTTGTTGGTATTCATCCATCAGCCTCTTTCGTCCACTGCTGGACATAGGCCTTTCCAAGATTTCGCCACTCCTAGCGGTCCTCCTGGAAGAAATGCCCATACTCACACACGCTGGGCAGGCGGGTTGGTGAGCGCGGTGCCGAAACACTTGCACCAGTGACGCCGCTGCCCGTCACTAGTCTATTTTATATAAGGCCCGGCAATTGGGGATGGATATACCGCCATCCATCGGTCCCAGGTAATGGTGGGCCGCCTGGTTTTGCCTGAGAGCTGTTCTCTTACTCTCCCCCGAATAACTTCGGGAGGATTTGCGAGTAAGATGGTGGTACCTCCACAGTCGAGCCCGGCATCAGCTCTACCACCTAACTTATTGGTATTATTATTACAATTATAAAATACCTATAGCAAACATTTCTACATTCGAAACATGAAATAGTAATTAATTTTATTTTTCTTTGTGAATTGGCCGCTTAAAACATTATGGTCGCCAAACTCCTTGGTCTCTTAAAAACATAGACACGGATATTTTTAAAAGAAAACATATAAATGTACTCTGTGGTATTTATGTAATAGATTTTCATACGAATTTCCTGGACAGTTATTTAGATTTCCTGGACACTTTTAAATAGCTCGCCAGGATGAAGTATTTTCTAATTCTTTTCAGTATGTAATGGTAATAATATAACAATGTATTTTTGAGAAAAAAAAACATAAACTTGAGATTTTTTTATGAAAATTGTATGTTCCCAATGCCCTGGGTTACTTGCTTGTAGTTACAAAGAGGTTCTTACGAGCTTCAGGTTTCTTTCGATAAATGTATCGATAAATTGCGGGCAAATGATAGATCTGTTATTTATATAAAATAAATGTTACGGTATTCTAAATTTTCAATATTTTCAGTGTTCAACTAGGCAGAAAATAGAACGTGAGAGGAAAATAAACACATATGTATGCATCTACTAAAAGTATGAAGTTTTCTGAAACAATTTGTTTTATTAGAGATACTCGTATTGGAATGAATACAAAATAAGTATACAATTTCTTTATTGTTTTTAGGCACGATACATTTACGTTTGCCGAGTGCAAAAAATTCGTATCTTTTTAGAGTTCTCATTTTATTGGCTGAAAATAGTATTTTATCTGCGTTCTACATTATAACAATATTTTTAAATCTGATGTTTCCACAGGTTGTTTCATATTACAATTTTCGATGTAATACGGTACCAACTAACAACTTTTTTCTCATTACTTTACATAATATTATCTCATATCCTGCATTTTTTATTGTACCCAAATTTTTGAATATAATTAGACTCTTTATTGACACATTTTGCATTAAAACTGTGTAATTTGTATATTTCTCGTGTTCTCTGCTGTGAGTTTAATAAACGTAATTTGATTTTATTTGATCTCTTGTAAATTTCTGACCGCCTCTGTGTTGTGTTCTTGTTTTTTTAATATTTGACTACTAATCAAACACATCAATACACTCAGTACCGGGTTCAAATCCCGTATTATCCCGATTTGTGGCTAATTGGTAGCTAATTATGTGAAAGACACATAGGATTTAAAAAACCCCCTTTGCTTAAAGTGTTCAATGCAATAAAGTCACTCGTGATGTTTACACCAGATAGCCCACACGAAAATTTAGATACTCGTAGTTTAGGTCATTTAGAAACGACCTAGGTCACGTCTGGTTCTAGCCCCGATAAATATATATAGCGATTTTCCATTTTCTGACTTTCATTACATTTTTTACAATAATTTCTGAATCCGCAAATACCCACAGCTATTTTTTTCATAAATTTTTATATGGTTATCTAAGCTACAAATCCATTTTAAATGCAAAACGTGGGCAAACTTGGTTAAACTATTAAAAGCCCCGATATAAAAAACTTTTTTTTTCTTATTTTACTTTTAAATCATTTACACGTTAACTGTATTATAAAATATAAAAAGTATATATTTTATAAGATGAGCTTTTTAGAAACGTATACTTTATATTTATTCTTACAAAGTTTAACAAGAAATTAATTTTCAAAGTTATGAAGTGAGCAGACTTGACATGGAAATTCCTAAAAGTAATAAACATTGTGGTACTGAGAAGAAGTTTTTTTGTATAACTTATATAAAATTGCTTTAATATAGAAAAGTTTGACTCATAAAGTATTAAATAAATTTTTAAAAGTATGTCAGTAGCGATATTGGTAAAAACCATTTTTGATATGCCGTTGTTCTACCATTTTTCAATGTGCATCACTCCTCACCAATTTTTTTAAATTTGTTACAACGTCGATCGTATTTTTTTTATTTCATTGTTCATGATATTTTAAATTTTATGATGTGGCCGAGTAATAATAATATACTATTGTACTGTGTCGTGCTCTGGGATCTGACTTACCAACACCTATTATCAGTCTGTTACTAGAATACTTATTAAGCCTGAGTAAACGCATGAGCACCAATCGTCCAACATGCCATCGTGATCTATTACAGACTTCGAAACACGACCAGACAATTGAAAACGTTTTGCACCTCCACTGGTACAAACCTAATCTGAGCTGCCGTATTGTATATTAACATACGTTTCATCAGAATGTTTCTATCCTCAGGAGGGCATCAGCTACGCGGTACCTCCGATGGGCGGGCGGTACGACAGCAATGTGCCCTGGCTGTACCTTCTTGCTGAAATGCCCAGAGAAACACAGGTAAATTCATGTTTTTGCTTACTTTTGCTTTGAGCTGGGGCTGAAGCGCTGTTTGGCTGCTCTCGGGCATACAGTTGAAGTTTTTGATCAAAAATACCAAAAAACAAACAATATATTGATGACTGCTATCATTTACTGATACCATTCGTGAGAAATACGTATGAAGCAAAAAAAAATTAAAAAAGTACAATTATTCGTGGACATAATTAGGGAACGGAAAACAAAGGAAAAGTTGCATACCAAGCAGACACCCTACGAACTGAGCCAATCTTGTACGAAGATATATAGGGGATTTGCTCGTGAAAACTCGCAGAAAACGGCTTTCCACAGAGGTGAGACCTAGCAAGGTACATTTTTAATCCTTAGAATTTTCTAGAACCCGATTACAAATAAACAGATATTGCTTGATAGTATTTGAATGGATGGATTAGACAATTTTCTAAAGGGGTGAAATAAACAATAGTTGGACTCTTTTTCAGGGTTAAAAAGGAACCTTCAGAGTCGGGAAAGATGGATATAGCTATTTCAGTCCGCATTTAATTAAAGGAGTCGGTATAGATTATGTTTAAAAAAAAAACAGCTTTGGTATTTACTTTTAAGAAGACCGCGTCCTGACTACGACGTAGGGCGTCTACAAAATGGGAAAAAAGTCAAGTAAATTTGTTCACAATTGGTCACTTGCTACGCCGTACAAAAAAGGGCACGCGAATGCATTAACCGTATTTCTATTCAAGTAAAGGGTGAGTTGACGTCATAAATGATGTAATTGTGAAAAGGACCAGGTCAAGCTTTCAATCAGTTTGTAATTCAGCGTCATCAGGACTCCCGGCGATCACGGGCGCGCACGGCTTGCATTCGTGTACTCACTCACTGCCTAAAATTCATATATTTTCTAGTTAAGGTTTTCGAAAAGTTACTTGGTAAAATTTCATAAAAAGAATATGGAGGTAAACATGGTCAATTGATGACTTAATGAGCCCTAGTTGTAAAAGGGCATGAATTTGACCCCATTCTATTTGATATATTCAGTTTTGAACGTTGAGAGATTACCATATACATTTGACGTCGATTGTACTTACGCTAGCATTAGTCCAGTCACCTTAGTATAAGACTTATTCAAGAGACCCACCCTCTGGCCAATTTTTTTATAGGTTGTCTGGACCTCCAGGAATATAGCCCTGAGTTTTCGGACATTTCCGAGTTGTTTTTAGCAATAAAAAATTATTGAAAATTAAAAAATCGCTATTTTTGCGATAATCTTTTTGGAACGCGTCCTATCAAAAAAAGTTTCAAATAAAATTTGTTTATTATAACGTCCTCTGTAAGAAAGGTCCTGAAAAAAAAAGTGCTAACATCGTTAATTAAGCCGTTAATGGCAAAAGAAAATGAAAATTCTCGATTTCATTTTTACAACCGCAATCGGTTATTTATCAACTTATCGGTTTCAAACTCGTACGAGTGTGAAGGAACCAAACCCCAAGAGAATCATGCAAGATTTTTCGATCTGCTAGATATAGTTTAGCGACAATCTGTGATCATCGAAAAATCTTTGCCCTTCAATAGAATTTCCCGACGAGGGCCCACAAGGTAGAAAAAAATCGAGGAGCTTCATGTCATCATGCACAACCGATTTGAAAAAAAAAATGCGTTTCAATTAACGATGTTAGCACTTTTTTTCAGGACCTTTCTTACAGAGGACGTTATAATAAACAAATTTTATTTGAAACTTTTTTTGATAGGACGCGTTCGAAAAGAATTATCGCAAAAATAGCGATTTTTTAATTTTCAATAATTTTTTATTGCTAAAAACAACTCGGAAATGTCCGAAAACTCAGGGCTATATTCCTGAAGGTCCAGACAACCTATAAAAAAATTGGCCAGAGGGTGGGTCTCTTGAATAGAACTTCGTGAAATATTGTCTAAGGTGACTGGACTACATAACGGGTTACCTATTGACAGTTCTTATTATGACGTCATAGCTGTCAAAATTGTTCACTAATTAGGAGTTTGAATTACAGCGACTGTACAGTACATACAATAAATTAAACCAATAAACATAATATTATGGGCTCTTTAACACCTATAAGTACCTTTTGTTGAATAAATTAAATCAGCTTTCGCGATATAATCCCTCTTTAGTATATTATTGGTTAGTAACCTTTTAATTAATTTTGCCGTTTGGTGGGATTTATTTTGCTCTGATTTTTCTCTTATTGTAATCAATGTTTATTCAAAAATAGGAACTCAAATAACAATAAATAACAAAATTAATTCTTAATTTAAATTATCTAATAATAAATAGAAAAACTTGTGTACACATAAAACTGGTTTTTACTCAGACTCTTTACCGTGCATGCTGCTCGATTATGGAATCGTCTACCTGAATCTGTTCAAATATGTCGTAATTTAAACACATTTAAAATTAAACTCAAAGCTCATTACTTTAGTGAGCTTCACTCTTAACTTGTCCACTATTGTTTATGTGCACTCCATGTAAGATTATCCGTAATTTATTATTTATGTGTAAGTGTATGTACTTAATTGTATATGTCTATATTTTTTATAAATATTATATTTTTTGTGTAAGTTCATGTATTCGTTTATTGAAGCTTTAGGAATGATTATCTCTTTAATTTGTAGTCGACTTTATTTTACATTTACATGCTTCCCTCTATACTTTTTCCTTCACATCTTGTCTCACCCAAAGGTTACCTGGTAGATATTGCTATTAGCAATAAGTGCCGCCTTTGTACAATATGCTCTTTTTTATGTCTTGTTCTTATGTATCTTTTGTAAGTGTACATTAAGTGTAATAAATAAAAAATAAAATAAAAATAAATACGTACACCTTAAAAGAATTATCCTATATTAAATTTGTAATGTGTTTTTAACTCGTCGTTGTTGTGAAGGATTCCAAAGACATTGTTCTTTATCATAACTTGTAATTTAATTAATGTCTGTTAAACACACAATAAGGGTTTTGCAACATAATCTACACCGTTTTTTAATTTGTCCTACAACAAATAATGTGACGTCATCAATTTAATCAAGGATTTATACAACTACATAATTTCAGCAGAGAAGCTTCTGCCTTTTTTGAGTTGTGCCGTTGACAGACAGACGAACAGACTTCGGAGCTTTGTATTATGGAAAAGGTTGGTTTTAAAAGTATCTTATAAAATCTCAAATGTTTCGAACAAATTCTGTTTTCTATTTTGCAGACTATATACTTTTATCTAATAATGCTAACGGCCTATGTAACAAGAAGTCTCAAATTAATTAGATTACTTACGAACTTAGAAATTAGGAAAGTGTCCAAATGAACTGAAAGAGTTTAATCACGATTTGCTTCGTAGCCCTATTTTGTAGACACTATATATTTTTTTGTTTAGTTTAGCCACAAAAAATAAACATGAATGAATTAAAACTACAAAGTATATACGTATGTATATTTTTGCTATCAAGTACTAAAAGCGCAGATGCTACGGCGTAGCAGACGCAAGGATGCGATTTAATGCAGCGAAACTACTACGATAATATTAAGTTGGTCAGAGGAGCTTATTTACATTAGAAACGCTTCTTTTACAGAATAAGGATCCTTGTAATTTACAACTGTCTTTAATTAGAAGGTTGAAGTGTTGAAATCTTAATTATGTTTACAAATTACATAGGTAGGTATAGAATACAGAAGAAACTTGAGTCGTAGAGATTTTTGTTACAGGTTTATTTTTGAAATGAAATAAAGTGGCTTTATCTACTTGAGCCTTTTTTTCGTAAAGGTATATAGACTTGACATATAGACTTTATCTTAACGTGCGATGAGTTTATTTATGTACCTATATTGCAAAAATAAAGTATTCATTTCATTTCTTTCGGCAGCAATCTTTATACTTCAATAACCATTGAAATAATTTGTTTTTTGAGGTTCAGCATTTGTGGTCTAATTTTTGTAATTTTTCAGTATTACTTGCTTTGTAAGGTTTTAATTTCCTGTCAATTTCCGTGATTTCTAAATTAAGTTTAAAAGTGTAGGTTTTTACGTGAAGGCAGAGGCGTGCATAGAACGTTTTGCTGGAAAAGCGCAATGAGAAGGTCAAGTTTGACGATAAAAATTACACGATATAAACTAAAAAGAAATTAGAAAATTTTTATTAAATCATAGATAATAAATAACTTTAGGGTAGGCAGTGCCTACAAGTCGTACAAATAATGATTTTTCAAAGTGGCATTTAAATTTTTTTCATATCAATCTTGACCTTCTCATTGCATTTCCACCAAAAAGTCCTATGCACGCCACTGCGTGAAAGGGTACAAAATACATCCATATCTTGCTTATCATACTGAACAACATTTCCTTATAAAGAAAATAGTAGAAAAAACCGTCAAGTGGGAGTAGGACTCGTGCCCCTCAGGTTCCGTACATAGCGTTTAAGACACAAACTTATTCCCGTGCAGTTATAGGTGACCAACTTAATTTGACACTTACGATCCTTTAAGCTCTAGTATCCAAGCGGGTTTAATTAAGTGAGTCATTAATATCTCCATCAATAATTAGATATTGGTATTTTTGCGTTGAGATAGAAGCCTGATTTTTTGACAACACGACGGAGCCGCAAACTCCTGTAAGAGATATAAGTTTCAACGGGACCCGAGAAAAAGGGTCCTGACAGTCAAATGGACAACAAAGAGTTCGTTTCGATGATCCATTTTGAGGTACGGAACCCTAAAAAACATGAAATTTCAAAGTCATAGAACTAATTTATGCAGTCTGATCTGTAAAGCTCGCGTTCTTTTTAACCACATTCCTGGAGCAACTATTATATAAAACGGAAGTTGGACCTCCAAACTCAATAAAACTTGCTTGCACGGTCGCGGTGGCGGTAATTAATAATGACCACAAGTCAAGGTGGAGTTTAGAACGACCTTGGGCCTCTATAGAGGGGTGAATCTGTACGGCGGGTACATTAATGTGAAGGGCCAGGTGCAGCGGCAGCGGCGTGGCTCCATGATCTCGGTGAATCCCGCCGTCGAGCATCTCCAGCGGACGGCGCTCAGCAACCACATGGAGCGAGTGGCACACAGGAATAGGAACTTCTTGAACTGCGTCGGGAAACGAGGTGAGGAAGAACTGCGGCTTGCTTTACCTGAGCCGCACGCCGCAGGTTCTATGGACCTTAAGAAGCACTCAAATTCCGTTTTCTGGAGGGCTTTTAGGGACTACAAGTCGTAAATTGTACTCCCTAAAAGCCCTTCAGAACATTGGAACATACGAATACACAGAAAACATTCGTATTTTGATATTTATAATTTAATAACCAATTTGTTAATAGTACTTATCAATTTAGAGTTACTTCTTAAGTTAGTTGAGTAAGTATGTCTGATAATGATAAGAAATTGATCGAATGTCCGCAGAAACTAAAATTTAAAAACTTATTTATGATGAAATGTGCGCAAAATCTTAAACCGTAAATTAATGAATACTGTTACAGTAGGAATTTTTTTAAATGTCGGAATCCACTTTAGATCTTATCTTCCAACGAATGGCAATGTTCTATTGTTAAGTTCCACCACTAATGAGCAGTGCACAACGAAACACATAAATAACAAAATATTTTATGTTAATAGCAACTTACCTCCTAAACAAAAAGGCTCAAATTTGAACGCCAAGTCGCCAACATTTCAGATTTAATTTTTGAAATTGGATGCGGCCATTTTGTGTGTCAGTTACATTCGGATCTTAATATCGTATACTTCTCTGTGTTTTATTCTGGATATTTCATAAATTTGTCCCTGGCCTACGTTTATATGATTTTGATTGCTTACCTACCATTTGGAGTTTTGTGGAAAGTGTGTTCGATAACGACCCGAGTGTATATGGACTTTGATATAGCGGGAATAAGAGGTACAAAAATGTAATGTATGTAATTTTGAATAATTACCGTAGATTGCAACCATACAATTTTTTTTCATTTGTAGGTACTTACTGGTTTTATTGGAATTATATAAGTATAAGTAAACATAGTTATTTAATAAACAACAAATGTGTGTTAAATTAAATTTTCAAAGAGACAAATGAACTTTTTTAAACTTAAATACTGTTTTTCTTAATAACATACATATAAAATTATGGAAAAATCTTTAATCGTTTCACCCTGTATCACACCTGTACCTTGCTGCCGCTTTCAATTTCAAAAAGTACTATCTGGAATGCGTTGCCGTTCAAATTTGAGCCTTTTTGTTCAAGCGTTAAAGTTGCTATTAACATAAAATATTTTGTTGTTTATGCGTTTCGTTGTGCACTGCTAATTAGTGGTGGAACTTAACAATAGAACAATACCGTTCATTGGAAGATAAGCTCTCAAGCCAAACCCAAAATTTTCAAAAATTCCTTCTATAATTGCCACCTACTTGCAAATTTTCAGCTCAATCAGGTTAGTCAGATAGACGAACGGACGGTCAGACTGCTGCAGAGAGTTTGCTTTTGATGAATCGCATAAGAAAAGTGCTCGCATTGACATCGACTGTCTAAGCGGCCCATATAGTCATAGAATCATCAAAAACAATAATTTTATTGGTATTTAAGAATTCCCCTCGCCCTTTTTTTAACATACACTACACATCAACTTACTGCGTGACAGCACGGACAAGCCCATTTGATTTAAAAGGTCACATTAAGGTTCTAATAAGGTCACATTATTAACCTATGGTCACATTACTATGGACATATAATATTGCCTCGAATAATACAATATAATTGCAACGTAGCAAATAAATACGTTTAAAGTCAGTCGCTAAGTAGAGCTAGTGGATGATAAAATAAAAGAACAACAGCTGATTGCAGTGTGAAGTGAATTCAATATCTTATGATCTTACTGTGTCTGATATTAGCCGCAAATTCAAAAATACATATTTTAAATTTGAGAATGAGAATGAGGAACTAAATCAAACAGAGATTTAAATTTACTGAAATAACTTATTTTATTACTCAGCCTGACAACTTTTCCAAAAGAAATGTACGACTGATCTTTAGTTTGGAAAATATTTCATTTTTTTTTTATACACGTGAACTTTAAGAACGCTTTTCAAGGCAGCGTCATTGTTAGGACTAGGCTGACGCTATATGATTCTTTTTTTTTCTGTTATCGATAGAATCGTAATGTACAGTTAATATCAGACAGGACTAGATTTTTTTGGTAATTTTAGCATGTTTGTCTTGTATTATTTGTTTTTAAGTTACTTTACATATTTTTTTTTGTATTTGCAGATCCTTGGAGTGCGACTGAGTGCTATATGACCAAGTAATGATGAATTGAGTAGATTTCAAAATAAATAATATAATTGTTCAGATTATTGAGCTTCCAAAATTTGTAAAAGGATTTAGATATAACAAAATTTAATATTTATTATGTATTATGGCTGAATAACCTTAAATATACATTAAATAAACTCAGTTCTATTACGCTGTTATTTTATTGATAAGTACCCTTTGTGAGACACAAATTGAAAAAAAAAACACGTAAATAAAAAATACGCAATTTAAGGTGTAACAATTCGTTACTATCAGAAAAAAATGACTACAGTTCATTATTTTTTGAATATAATTTATTTAAAACAGCAAATATGGTGGATAGAGCAACGAATAAGTATTTATATACATATATCATCTATGTCTAATACTCATTTTGTACGGTTTCGGAAGATTTCTATTAGAGACTAAGATAAAAGAAAAAGGTTCTGTAAAAATGTCCCAACACGAGACGAAGAGAAAATCCATCATTCAGAACTTAAAATCCCGAAGTCAGATAAGCCAAGGAGACTTACACTATCCAACAATGATCTTATAGGATAAGCCTTACACACGACGTGTTTCAAAAACTTCGAAATCTATCACATACAATTTCTATCTTCAATAAATCGAACACGAATTGAAAAAGAAAGAAAAGTACCTACGGCAAAAAACCCTAGAAATAATGTACATTCAAAAAAAATTCATTCATCGTTTTTTTCTCTCTTTGCAACTAAATAGAATCTAATATTGTAACGAAGAGTCTTGCTTGATATTAAAGTCAAGACATAATTTGTTTTCGCGAGATAAACTTTTAGCTTTATCTGTCTTTTCTCAAATAAACAAAACAACTTTACGTCAAAAAAACAACTTTAACTACGAACAATGTTTACAAATATATACCTATACATAGTTTAATATACTCGTAAATACAAACTTATGATTTTGTGATATGATAATGATTTTTAATGCTAGTAGCTTTAAAATAATAGGATTTTGTATAGAAGTGATTACGATAATTTTGAGAATTTTCGTATTCGTATTTATGGACAATCCTATTATTTTGAAGTTACGATAATATCACGATAACGATATATTTTGTAAACATTTATGTAGCTAAAAGTTGGATTTTGGGCGTCATCATTATTTTTTTGTGATTTTATTACAAAATACTGCAAATCCGGAGAATAGACCGTTAAGAGTGGCCTCCTTCAGAATCTGCAGGATCCTACGCCTATGCCGATTATGCCTGATAAGGTCACTTAAAAGTTAATCAAAACGTCGAATTTAAGGGTATAACACGTCCGAAACATCTAGGCACTTCGAAAGAATGTGCTTCCGCTTCAACCTCGGTCTTAGTATTAACCCGTTAGACACCCCGGCGAAACCGTGGGGATGTGCAACGCGGGAGCGGACAAAGCACACGTACTTATATTATCTCTATAGCCACTTATTTAGTGGAGATCAACCGTATTCCTGTGATATAGAAGCAAGACTTTTTTGTCGCTATTAAATTGGGTGTGTAACGATACCACTTCCGCTAACTTTCACAAACAAAACTCTCATACAACCTCCAAACCAATTAGTGTAACGAAGTAGTGGTACTTCTGTACCTCTAATACCACACTCCTCTACTGAAGAACCGTGGAGCGAGCGAGAGAGCACGAGTGAAGCGCCGCCTGCCGTCTCTCTCCATCGACCTGCCTATGTCTGTGCTGCGTCAAAAGCTGAGCTTGGAGAAGGAAAGGAAGCAGCACGCGCTGAGAGCTGCAGCCAACAGGAACTTCTTTAACGACATCGGGAAACGGGGTGAGTGCTCTTTAAGACCACTTTAGCTAATGCTCCTTGTTATTTGATTAGTTAGTCTCAGCTAGGCCCACATAATAAACCATATAAAGACGGTGATACCAAAGTTTCATAAAATATCTGAGCAAGTTTGAGTTTTGTTATTTAAATTTAGTTTCTATGCATGTAAATAAAAGTAGGGGTCGTTATTCAATAGAATATTTATCTTAATTAGCAGCTTGTTATCATCAAAATATTGGTGATTTTTCGTAAAAAACACTTTTCTAAAGTTTAGACATCTTTGAAACACATCTTGATAATAACACCAATATTCAAAATCTGTACCTAGTTACTAAGTAAGCTGGTAATGCCACATTATTTGACACCGTGTGAGCGCTGACTACAAACACAAAATAATTTGGTAATTTATTATAAATTAGCTTTTTTCTAGGTTAAAAATCATGAATGTCCTTGGTTTGTCATTACGTAGATAGAGTTTTATCAACTTTTCCTCTTTACCTCGTAATCACAAGTACTAATCCTCTAAATTCTTGCTTATTTATTAGTATTTAAAAATAAATGCGTACCGTAGCAACATTTCAGTAATGCGCATAGTAGTGTTCCCTAATTTTCGGCAAAAGTAGTTTTCCTTACGCTTTCCATACAATAACAATCCATGAGATAATGTGCGTACGCGCGGTCGGTCGACTGTAAGTAGATTCACATGCGCAATAATTTATGTGACAGATCTGTAACTGACTTTATTAATTCAAGCTGTCCTGTATTAAAATATACAAAAAATACAATAGAATACACAGTGCGACAATGCCCCTTTGACGCGTGGATGACATTAATAATACGAACACAGATATGAAACAAGGGTTACGTTTTATTAGGATAGCAGTGTTAGTTCCGATTTTGGACCCCACCACTCCATGCGCTAAAAGAGCCTTGTCGCACTGTACTCCCATGGTGAAGCCAGGATGTTAAGATCTAATTGATCCAAATAAATAATGTTTAATACCAAAGTTATCTCGTGAAGTAGAAACATTCCTAAAATTCAATATACAGGTAGAACCAAACGAAAGAACGTGGAGGAAAAGTACCTTAAATATTAAAGATGACAAATTTTACTTCAAGGAATCTTTATTTTATTTTTAAAGTTAAGGAAAAATGCGTACAAAGAATTTTAAAAAATCAAATGCCTGAATCGAAAATCGAACCTGCTAAATTTGTAAAAAAAACATTATTATTTATGATACCGATCGAAAGGGTCAAGCATACGAACGAAATTCTTCTGAATAACATTGTATCGTTATTCAAAGGAAGACCATCAAATAAGACGGTATCCCAAAATTCAATATTATTAGAATAGTGGAAATGACGCAGAAAAAACGTATTATTCATTTTCCTGAACAACATTATAAAATGGCATATCGATTGATATTGATAATCAACGTGTCTTTTGCAGAGGATTTTTCAAAATTCTAATATTGCAGTTTTTTTTACTTTAAAAATAAAATAAAGGTTATTTTAAGGACAATTTACTATTAGAGTGCATTACAAACTAGAAAAGATAAATTAGAAACAAATGTAAAGACAAGAATTCCTCGGGCCAGGATTTACATTTGTTTCTAATTTATCTTTTCTAGTTTGTAATGCATTCTAATAATAATATTTAGAGTATTCCAAAGCGATGGATTTCGCAATAAAAACATAAACCTTCAATTTACCATCTTCAATATGAAATGAAATGAATACTTTATTTCTGCAATATAGGTATATAAATAACACTTATCGCACGTTAGGATTTATTGAATAGGTAATAAAAATATTTAAATTTAAAAGAGGAAATAAAATATATTAAAATAGGTTTTGGGTTTGCTTATATTTAATAAGTAAATACACGTACATGAACTAAAATAAAGGTACATTTAATGTATACAATTATATATATACGATATGATAATAATAATAGCTATCCATATACTAAATACTAATACGTTACATATATAAATATATGCCTAACACCGCCCATTCGATTAGTCTTGCTCAGAAGAATGGGCAAGAAACTTAGCAAGATCATGTCTTTTTTTTCAAATAATCAATATTTAAATACAACAATGTTTTATTTTTATTTATTTTATTTATTTATTTTCTTTTAGGAAGATTTACAGCAAAATTATAACAATAGAAGTGTTCTTAAACAACTAAATGCCGATAAAAAATCTCCACCAGATAGATTTAACACTTGTATAAAAGAAGAAGAGTCATGATGGCGTCAGCCATTCATTAAACTATACATTTAGCAAACTCAAGTAAATATAACATTAGGTTAAATTATTAGTATTTATAAGATGCAAAATAAATAGAAGTATCAGACTTGATTTTAAAAAACTAATTAAAATGTTTGATTGTCAAGGCTCTTTTAACTGATGAGGTGCTCATACAAAACATATCTAAATCAGTAGAGTTATTATTAAACAGGTTACTTGCTCTTGAAATAAATGCATTCTGTCTGTAATTAGTATTGCATGGGTGAATATAAAGAAGATTGTGCTGTCTCGTGCTCTTTTTATAAATTCGTAGGTTAATTAATGATAGAAGATTCGGGCTATCGACTGATCCATTGGCGATATTCATGAGGAAGCAAACGTCAGATATATTACGCCTTACGGCCAAAGGTAGGAAATGATATCTCCTACATCGATGATCATAGTCAAGGGAATATTGATGCGCCTTATAATCAAGAAATTTCAGGAATCTCTTCTGTATACCTTCAATACGAGAAATGTATTTATTATATTGAGGATTCCAAACTTGCGATGCGTATTCCAGGTGACTACGGACAAAAGCGCAATATAGTATTTTTATAGATTTAATATTTTTGAAGTCACTAGAAGTTCGCATTATAAATCCTAAAGCTTTGGAGGCCTTGCAAACAATGTGATTGATATGCTCATCAAATATGAGTTTAGAATCATAGATCACGCCTAAATCTTTAATAGTATTTACTTTTTTGATACTGTGACCCTTCATTGAATAACCAATGTCAAGGTCAGAATGCTTTCTGGAAAAAGATATGTAATAGCACTTAGATACATTTAAGTTAAGCTTATTAGTGGTACAGTACTCATCATCATTTTAGTAAAGAGATAGAAGGTACAGAACAAGAGAAAGTCGGATAATCAGGCCAAAAGCGGAGTTAAATAATATTAAAAACAAAACAATATTTAGGGCACTTTCCCTCCAGGGGGCATTCGTTTGATTCACCCTGTAAAGACGAAGCCTATATAAAATGTAGATAAATAATATCTGCGATAACTTTTACTAGTAGGCATTAGTTTAATAATTCCTTAAAATACCATTGATTCCCATGGAAGAGAAGACCTAAGGACCATCTGCGGGCCTATTATGTAACTTTGGTTTGGTTACCAACTATTTGCCAAACGCCAAAAACATAGATAAAACTGAACTTCCGAAATTGCTTTCAGTGTGTATTATATAATTGTTCACGAACTATGACGTCACTTTAAGTTCGAACGTATCCTTAGATAATCGGAATTCGATAGTTTATTTATGTTTTCAATGTTTTGCAACCAGTTGGCAACCTACTCAAAGATTCATAATCTAGGGGCTAAGCATGAAGTGCGTGAGCCAACTCACCAGTATTAAATAATATGGTGCGAGACAGCTTTCTTTAAATATATTCCGCGTTAAAGTATATTAGGGCATAGGAAAAGAACGGTCATTAACAGCAAGCCTAATCTGTAAAAAAAGTCAGTTATTTAAGCAATCTGTTCAATTTTCCATATAACTTCACTAAAAGAGTGTATTTTAATCAAGGATTGCAAAATATAAGTACCGTCAGTTTGTATTTTGTAACCATAAATGTTTACTTACTTTATTTACTCGCGAATTGCAGTGTTAGTTTTTTTTTGTTAAAAATGTCGATGAGCGCTTCTTTTTCTATACTTTTCATATGTATGGAAATATTACAGACTATGTTTCTACAATCTAAAAACACACCTACATAACATAACATATTTTTTTTATTTAGGTTTACCTAATAATTACAATGATTTCTTAACAACACCGATTTGAGTCCCAAATAAAATACAGAATGAAAAATAATACGCCGAAGTTTGTTTCCAGCCATAAATTCCCGAGTATTTGCCAGCAAGAAATCCTTTGTGTGAATATCCTCAATTCCCTCCATTTTCATAGCTAAAGATTTGCTCATACATTAATCAGAATGTCCTCTTTCAGGTTTTCAATGGGCCCCGGCGATGAATTTAGGAAAATACTTTCAATAAGCGTTATTACAATCAACGATACCTTTCAAGATTTGCAATAGTAAATATCATGTGTAGATTTCAATAATAAACCTACGGAATCGTATATCCAATGAAACATTGTAGACGAATTTACGTAAATAGGCAAACTTTCTCTGCAAGCGCTTTTAGTACAATGCTATAGAAATATGTAGATAACAAAAAGTATTGTATAGAATTTCCTGTTAAAACTAGGAACATATTTTAAGGGAGGTCTATTCAGATCCGAGGTAGTGCTGTTCCATGAGAGGAAAATTGTTTGTTTAGTTTTTTCATGTATGCCTCGTATGATTAAAAACTACCGAAGTGAAAAGCTTACAATTTGTTTGGTACGAATAGATATTGAATATGTAGTGCGTGCAATAAACGTTGGTGAAATTATGGTCTGTTTTATTTTATTACTTAAGTAGTTCTTTTTACCCGTTATCGAAAATGTTTATTTAGAAATTTAATACCTTACATTTTAGAAACAGCTAACAATATGTCATTTTAACGAAAAATTTTAATTTCAATATTGTTCGAGGCACTTACAACAACTTTATTATGAGTATAATTTGTTGTACTAAGTTATTGATTGCCTGCGGATTTGATTACATTCAAAAACAAAAAAGTATACATACTTGTTTATAATGCAACTGAAGTTTTATGCTTATTTTGTTTTTTGCGATACTAGGCTTGTTTCCTCAGGAAAAGTGTATTTTTAGAGGAATATATCGCCAGGTTTCGTTTTCAAAGTCGTTAAGGGGACAACTACTGCTGATAACCTTAAAAATTACTGATGATTGCGATAAGGGCCGGTTAAATTCAAATAGTAGGCTAGAAAAAAAGCTACAGAATATCTGGAATGAGATAGCTTATTTGGTATTTCAAATTACTACCGAAATATATACAAAAATAAAGGTCAAATTAACACAACTTACGATTTAGATACAGATTAACAAAACAAAGTTTGTGACATTGAAGACTACTTAACACATACATACACAAACTCACACCTGTCTCCCAGGGGGGTAGGCAGAGACAACAGACTTCCATTTGCTACGATCCTGACACATCTATTTTGTGTGGATTATTTTTGAATAATTTTAGAGATCACCAGCAGTAGTTGTCACCTTAAATGTCAGCGTATGTTTGAATGACACAAAGGAGTATAATACAGTACGACAAGGCTCTTTCGGCGCGTGGATGACATTGACAAGGAGCACAGGGAGTGTATTTTTGAATCATTCGAATTTCAATTCGCATACGAATCCGCATGATTCTCATACGAATACTATACTAATTTTAAGTTTTCGTTTGCGAATCATGCGGATTCATATGCGAATTGAAATTCGAATAATTCAAAAATACACTCCCAGCTGTGGAACAAGGGTTATAGTCTGTCAAAAAAGTGTTGAAATGAATAATGAAGAAACTATTTTTCTTTCGCCTGGTTACATCAAACAAATAAGTACAAAATCTGTTAAATCGAGTTAACCTCGTTGTTATTTCATAAATTTATTACCTAAATTATACTACTTGAACGTTTAAAGTCCAATAAAGTTCGTTAGTTTCATTTTCATTTCAACACTTTTTGGACAGACTATACGTTTTATTATGATAGCGTTAGTTCCGATTTTGGCGGCGACCAATCACCTGCCCAAAGAGCCTTGTGGCACTGTAGATACCATAGACTTAGAATTTCTAAGTCTATGTAGATACATGACGGCAAAGAAGTAAAAAACAGGGCCCGTTTTGGTATTGCACGTTAGCTGTGGGTGTACGTAATATCAACTCTATACAAAAGCCACAATGTAATGTCACAGTAAAGCCGATTCTGAAGGCTTTAAATTTGTTTTAGTGCTGTCAAAGCTAAATTTCCTAATTTCCAAAATAGTTCTTTAGTGTTAACAACAGAACTTACTTTGGACAATTTAAAGTTTTGACAGCACTAAAACTAAAATTAAAGCCTTCAGAATCGAATTTGATACATATAAGATGACTTTAATTTATACTCAAAGCCAAACTCATACTAGATGGAGGCTTGGTATAAGTGATCAATAACACGGATCGATACCACTTTTTGCAAATTTCGCAAAATAAAATCTTGACATCCCATAGTAATTAACTCGGGATTGGAGTTGCGTTTGTAAGGAACACGAAAAGAATAATTGACGAACTTCACAAAAAGGGTCATCGAACCTTGTTACTGACCACTTACTGAGTCTTCAGTAAGAATTTGGCTGGATAAATTAAAGTAACCTTATATACATCCTGTTCTGGATGCTCAGGTGGGACGGGACTATCTCAGCGCAATCCTCGTCACTAATTCCCAATATTATTACGAAACGAATCGTTTTCGACTCCCTATCGATTCCGATACCGACAGAGGATGTAATTGAATGAACCGGAATACCCACTTCACTCAGAATTGGTTATTTAGCGCCGTCGACTTTTCTGTATTGAGCACTAAACTTGTATTGACGAATGATTTCGTATGGAAATTGTTAAGTGGAAAAAGGAATAGCCTAAATCTGGACACATCTGTTACGAAGATAGATAATGTAGTTCTATTTTTAGGCAGACACTTTATGCTCTGAAAGCTTTTGGTAGTTTAGTGAGTAATTAGAATTACTTAAGTAAATAAGTACTAGGTTGCTACAGTAGGAACTTTATTCGTTACGAACTACTCATTTAGTTACGCGAGTTTTATTTTGTTTTTGCTCCGTTTCAAGCGCAAAATTAGATCTCTTGGCAATAAGTTTCGGAGAAAAAATAAATTTAATGCTACAGATATTGTCTGAATTTGTCAACAGGAGCAATGTAGCGTGAATTTTTTTTTTAATTCTAGATATTAAATGACTTCGGATACTGGTTGTCTACGGTATAATGGGAATTATAGGGGTGCAAAAAATAGTTATCTACTTGGCAAAAAATGTCACTGAGCCTCTTTAGTTTATCCTCATAGGGGGCGGCGTCCATAAATCACGTGACACATATTTAGCTGAATTTTGACGCCCCACCTACTACTGATACTGATACTAGATGTCCAATGTCACGTGACTTTTATCATTAGTGAAAGCAATAGTACATTACGATACGATAGCGATGAAACGTTTTCTGACGAGTGTGAGTTTGCGGCACGAGCCGAAGATGAGTGCTGCAATCACACGAGTCGAGAAAAAGTTTCTCGCACGAGTATCGTATAATATTTTATAGCAAAAGTGCGGAAAATGCCGACTTTACGCAAGCGCAGCGTGCGTAAAGTGGTCATTTTACGCACGGTGTGCTATAAATAAATTTATCAACGAATAATTTACTAGACTAATGTACTCATTAGTGTCACGTAATTTATGGACGCCCACTAATATTCTATCTAAGATACAGAAAATCGTAGTAAATAAAATAAAAACGTGTAATTTTATTTGTATTCTTCAAATATGTTTTCTTCATTTAACACTGCTCGTTGCGTTACGGAAAGTAAGTAAAGTGACTTCCGAAATATGTTTTCTTACCCATAGGGACCCGATAATACACAACCAATATAAGTGGTTACGTCACAACGTACCCTTAATTAGCCATATCGGTTACACCTACTATATCTAGGTTACCAATCATAGATGTATAGATAACTTTGTTAGTATGTATAGGAGTACATAAAGACTCATTGTTCCTTTTAATAACGGGACAATATAAGGTCTTAGAATGCTTCGCACAAGAATAATGGTATTCGAACTCGGAAGCCCTGCCTGTGATATGATAACAGGTTTTGTACAAAAAAGACGTGAGACGTATGAAGATGAAGTACTTATTTATAAACAGACACTTTTTTTGCAATAAGAGTACGAATAAATTATGATAAACTTGTATTTTGATCATGGACGATGATTTTTATCAACCATTTTTAAATATGTAAAATATAAAATACTATTGTTACTAATACATATTTATTAACGATGCCGTTGTATGATTTTGTGTTTGGAGAAATTCAGTTTGATGGGACATTATGGGAAAGAAAAGAAGTCTCGTAACTGATTTTTGAGACTACGAAAACTGCATTAATTTTTTGCCGCATTAAAATTTTAATGGTTAAACCTGTATAATAATTATATTGTGTACATAAGACATGCTATTTTAAATTTAATTAATTATATGAGGTCCTACAATAATAAGTAAAAATAATTCCAGGGTAGATTGTGTGTCGTCTACTGATCACTATCAAAATGCAAAAAAAAACGTTTTTTCGGGCTTATAATTTTTTTACGTCCCAGTACAAAGTGGTTCAATTAGTTGACTAAATTTCTATGAAAAAAAAATGAAAAAAGCTCACGAAAATATTTTTGATAAGAAGTGGTCTATTAGTGATACCATGCCGCCAAATTCATATTGGAGGCTTGGTAAGTAATAAGTTTCACTGATTGATAACGGTTTTAGCTAATTTCGCAAAAAAAAAATGTTAACGTTATTGACTCGGGGCTGGGTATGCGTTTGTAGGGAACATGAAATTACGAATTTCACAAAAAGGTTGTACTTTTAATTTTTTTTATAAAAAGATTCTTGCATGTAATAGTTATTTGGTATGCAAGGCTGGAAAGTTAATTTCTGGCACGAGTACCTTGTGTTGAAACCTGAGCAAGCGAAGGATTCTAGGATTGAACCCACGAGCGAAGCGAGTGGTTCAAATATTGAATCCAGAGCGTAGCGAGGGTTTCAAAGGTACGAGACGCTAAATAACTTTGCTGCCGAGCGAAAAACACAACTTTTCACTTCACTAAAGCGAGGAAAATGTTAGGTACAAGAAAAACGTACGCTGTTATGTATTTTTTGCGCGATTATTCCGGAAGAAAACTCAACTTGGCATTATGTACCGCTTGCACTAATTCTGCAGGTGTTAAATTTATATCTTCGCCGCTGCTAGCCTCGCTCATATTTTATGATTTCTTTCGATTTTATCAAAAAACAAACCAAAATAATGGAAGGAAAGTGAATTGAATAAAGAGAAGGAAATTCTAAGTTTTTGTTTTTAATCAAATTTTCTTGCTGGCCAGTGCGATTACATATTTTATGATTTCTTTCGATTTTATCAAAAAACAAACCAAAATAATGGAAGGAAAGTGAATTGAATAAAGAGAAGGAAATTCAAAGTTTTTGTTTTTATTAAAATTTTCTTGCTGGCCAGTGCGATTATTATACATGAAATAAGTATTTGTATTTCAGTGGACTGGCTGCAGAGAATATAAACTATTACGAAACCAATAAGGTTCTATATACATAGGTAACACTAAAAGTTTCCGGAACTGGCCACTTACATAAACAATATTTAAAAATTTATTGCAACATTTGAAAATAGAACTCTTTGGCTGTAGAATGCAGTTTGTTTCATCTGACTGTCCTTTGTTTTTACCTTGTGGCGCCATTTAAAAAATTGTGTGTCTGCATCAACATGGATTTAACTCGGGAAAATTTTCGTAGTATGATTTTCTACGATTTTAAGTGTAATTTGACAGCTCAACAGAGCATCGCTCGGCTTGAAACAGCTTTTGGCAATGAAGCACCATGCAAGACGACTGTTTATAGCTGGTTTGCAGAATTCAAGCGTGGTCGTATCAATCTCAGTGATGAATCTCGCGATGGTCGGCCGTCCACCGCTGTGACCAACAAAAACATCGATGCTGTGCGCCGTATGATTGAAACAGACAGGCATGTGACCTACCATGAAATTCGCGCATCCTTAGAAATAGGCATGAGTCAAATACAATCAATCCTACACAAACATTTGGGTGTGAGAAAGCTGTGCTCGCGGTGGACCCCACACAACTTGACCGAGGCTCAAAAAACGGACCGCGTCACTTGGTGCAGTGCCATGCTTACCAGATTCAACGAAGGTGCGTCAAATTTGGTGTGGGACATAGTAACAGGTGACGAAACATGGATTTATTGCTACGATCCCAAAACAAAGCAGCAATCGAGCGTATGGGTCTTTCAAGATGAGCCGAAACCAACCAAAGTGGCGCGCGTGAAAAGTGCATCTAAGCGGATGATTGCTTCTTTTTTTAATAAAACTGGACACGTGGCTACTGTTGCTTTAGAGAATCGTCGTACCGTGAATAGTGACTGGTACACGACCATTTGTTTGCCGGAAGTTATTGACGAACTCCGTAAAAATAACCGTAAACGCCGTATCATCCTGCACCACGACAATGCTAGTTCTCACACGGCCAGACAGACAAACGACTTTTTGAAGACGAAAAATGTAGAACTCATGAGTCATCCTGCATACAGTCCCGACCTGGCACCTTGTGACTTTTTTCTGTTCCCAAAAATTAAGAACCAATTACGCGGTCAACGATTTTCATCACCAGAAGAGGCTGTCGAGGAGTATGAAAAACACGTTTCAGAGGTCACCACAGGGGAGTGGCACAAAAGTTTTCAAAACTGGTTTGATCGAATGAAAAAGTGCATAGACGCCAAGGGAGATTATTTTGAAAAACAATAAATTAATTTTGTACCTTTAATAGTATTTTTTCATATTCATTCCGGAAACTTATAGTGCGTCCCACGTATATGTAATATTACTGTACGAAACCTTTATTGAATAAAAATATTCGAATTTTAAAACACTTTCCACGCTAGCGGTTAAAGTACGTTTTTCCACTCAGATTTCGAATGATAAACAGAGCCTTTCCGAGCTTGTGAGGTGAAAAAAATATTTTCGTTGGAAAGCGACACTCAATCGACTCTTGAACTTTTTTCACTTAGAATTTTAGGGCCTTATATTATAACTACGTGGGACGCACTATAAGTTTCCGGAATGAATATGAAAAAATACTATTAAAGGTACAAAATTAATTTATTGTTTTTCAAAATAATCTCCCTTGGCGTCCATGCACTTTTTCATTCGATCAAACCAGTTTTGAAAACTTTTGTGCCACTCCCCTGTGGTGACCTCTGAAACGTGTTTTTCATACTCCTCGACAGCCTCTTCTGGTGATGAAAATCGTTGACCGCGTAATTGGTTCTTAATTTTTGGGAACAGAAAAAAGTCAGAAGGTGCCAGGGGGGTAATTCCGGAGAATCAATCGAATCGAGATTTCTAGAACTCGATCTAAAAACTTATGGAGTTCGACTGATAAAATGGGTTTTCACGATCGAGAAAGCTAATTCGATAGACTGAGAATATTCTGAGTCTGTCGAATTACCCTTCTCGATCGTAAAAACCCATTTTATCAGTCGAACTCCATAAGTTTTTAGATCGAGTACTAGAAATCTCGATTCGATTGATTCTCCGGAATTACCCCCCAGGTCGGGACTGTATGCAGGATGACTCATGAGTTCTACATTTTTCGTCTTCAAAAAGTCGTTTGTCTGTCTGGCCGTGTGAGAACTAGCATTGTCGTGGTGCAGGATGATACGGCGTTTACGGTCATTTTTACGGAGTTCGTCAATAACTTCCGGCAAACAAATGGTCGTGTACCAGTCACTATTCACGGTACGACGATTCTCTAAAGCAACAGTAGCCACGTGTCCAGTTTTATTAAAAAAAGAAGCAATCATCCGCTTAGATGCACTTTTCACGCGCGCCACTTTGGTTGGTTTCGGCTCATCTTGAAAGGCCCATACGCTCGATTGCTGCTTTGTTTTGGGATCGTAGCAATAAATCTATGTTTCGTCACCTGTTACTATGTCCCACACCAAATTTGACGCACCTTCGTTGAATCTGGTAAGCATGGCACTGCACCAAGTGACGCGGTCCGTTTTTTGAGCCTCGGTCAAGTTGTGTGGGATCCACCGCGAGCACAGCTTTCTCACACCCAAATGTTTGTGTAGGATTGATTGTATTTGACTCATGCCTATTTCTAAGGATGCGCGAATTTCATGGTAGGTCACATGCCTGTCTGTTTCAATCATACGGTGCACAGCATCGATGTTTTTGTTGGTCACAGCGGTGGACGGCCGACCATCGCGAGATTCGTCACTGAGATTGATACGACCACGCTTGAATTCTGCAAACCAGCTATAAACAGTCGTCTTGCATGGTGCTTCATTGCCAAAAGCTGTTTCAAGCCGAGCGATGCTCTGTTGAGCTGTCAAATTACACTTAAAATCGTAGAAAAACATACTAGGAAAATTTTCCCGAGTTAAATCCATGTTGATGCAGACACACAATTTTTTAAATGGCGCCACAAGGTAAAAACAAAAGACAGTCAGATGAAACAAACTGCATTCTACAGCCAAAGAGTTCTATTTTCAAATGTTGCAATAAATTTTTAAATATTGTTTATGTAAGTGGCCAGTTTCGGAAACTTTTAGTGTTACCGTATAGCAAGGATTTGGAAAATGCCAAATTGTGATGGAGACAACTCTACATCCTACATTGTACAGCCAATACGACTCCTTTCAGTTTTGAGAGAGATGATAAAAGTTCTTCATATAAAGGACGCAATAGGCTTGTAGACAGGGTAAACAAAATATTATTCTATTTAGTCCGTAATTTAGATTATCAAAAAATATGGGACACATATTTTTTCTTTTGTCAATCAAACAACAAATGACAGAGATAAAGCGCGTCAAAGTTTGGGAGTGGGGGAAAATGACGTCACTTCTAAGTAAAATTGTACCTAGATGTGACGTCACGCGGAACTTCAGAACAATCTTCATCATTTTTTATTTAATTGAAAAAAGAAAAAATACTTGTCCAATATTTTCTGATTACCTAACTGAAGGACTAATTTTAAAAAAAATTCATCATTCCTATTCCATAACACGACAGTTTTTTTTTGTTTTTGTTTTCCACCGATATTTCTAATATTCCATCCATCAGCCTGTTTCGTCCACTGCTGGACATAGGCCTTTCCAGGATTTTGCCACTCTTGGCGGTCCTCCTGGAAGAAATGCCCATACTCACACACGCTGGGCAGGCGGGTTGGTGAGCGCGGTGCCGAAACCCTTGCACCAGTGACGCCACTGCCCATCACCAGTCTAATTTATATAAGGCCCGGCAATTGGGGATGGATATTCCGCCATCCATCGGTCCCAGGCAATGGTGGGCCGCCTGGTTTTTTTGCCTGAAAGCTGTCCTCTTACTCTCCCCCGAACAACTTCGCGAGGATTTGCGAGTAAGATGGTGGTACCTCCACAGTCGAGCCCGGCATTAGCTCTACCACCTACTAATTTCTAATTTCTAATATTATATCAATGTTTTAAACAGTTGAAAAAATTAATCTCATAATTCAAATTTTTCCTAATTTTTCGCCTTTTTATTTGGAAATCTTACAATTTCCAAATTAAATTAATTTTGAAATAACCTTAATATATTTTTTTAAAGGTAAATTTTATGCTCCAAAGCTATCCATGTAAAAATTAAACTCTGTATTGTTTAAACTGATGCCCAAAGTGGGCCGAAATATATTTCGAAAATATAATATCTTATTATTATTATCTCAAAGTGAAAAAAAGAATAATAATGAGCTATTTTTTATATGAACAACTTTGCCTTAAAAAATATTTGGTTTGTGCAGCGATCATTGGCTAGTTTGGAAGAGAGGCGTTCGCGGCCGAAGCGCAAGATGCCGTCGCTTTCCATCAACAACCCGATGGAGGTACTCCGACAGAGACTCCTGCTGGAGGTGGCTCGCAAGCAGATGCGTGAGGCGAGCCAGCGCCAGGCCGCCTCCAACCGAGTCTTCCTGCAGAACGTTGGCAAGCGAGGTAGCTATTCCTTACTTGAACTGCATGATGGATCCCCCATTGCCTGGATTGCGAATACATATAGAATTATTGAGTTATCATGCGAGCTTTAGAGTTAAGATTTCTTCCAACAAACCTGGATTGATAAGTATAGAAGTTATAATAAATAAATAGACATATAGACGTGCACACTAAAATATACTTACATATTTACACCCCATAGTTTATAACTACAATGTAATATACCTACTGTAACATAGGTAACATACATATATTTATAATAAATAAAAAATGTACAACAATAACATACATAAATATATAAGGTGCTTTAAAAATATCTACTACGGCTGCAATGGGAGATAGTGTGACCTATTCTCGTGCAGCAAACCTTAAATTTAGAGTTGAAAAACCTAAAATAATACAAGCTCATTTAACTTTTATCCATCTGCGTAAAAGCCTATTTTGCAATGAAAAGTTTTAGATTATGGCAGATCTAAATCTAATATTTGCTACACGAGAATAGGTGTCACTATTGTGTATGTAGATCACAATTGTGAAGAAATTTTGTACCCCGGATTAGCTATATAAATTTGAGAAAATAAAGTAAACAAATAAATATTTACTTTATTCTGCATAACGTGGTTTACAAACTACGCGCGATGTGTCGTTTCGTCAATGAAAATAATTTCTATCTCTTTCCAACTGTTTTGTGTTACTACGGAACGGTTTCAAACAAGTAAATCAATTTTAACTTATATGCAGATTTCTGTGTATGAAAAAATGTATGACGTTAAATCAATTAAATATCGTTACTTTTGTAATATATATACACAATACACTCTCCCATTGCAGCCGTGGCAGATGTTGTTAGAGCACCTTACCTATGTATACGTGTATGTATACTGCTATCGATACATACCTATGAAATTAAAGGGTAGTATTAGTAACTATAAATGTTATAGAGCTAGTTCGTCTTATCTCAATGGGCATCGAAGATAAACAATTTCGCTTCAAGGAGACATCATTTTATTTTAAAATAATATAAGTAGATTTGCATTCAAAGGTATGCGAAAATTTTGGAAGGATTTGATTTTTTATATAACAAAACAAATTTTTATAAATAAAAGCTTTTAAGCAATTGGGGATTTATCCTTAGAATATCTAAACCTTTTACTAAACCATTTACACTGAAAATACTTAATTTTAGCTATGTTCGGTCACTCCTGGATTTTGCTAGTGTAGTTTGTCACGTGGCGCGCGTTGAAAGGGTTCAGAAGAAATTTGTCAAATCTTTGAACTACAAGAGTGGATTTTTTGGTGTGACTTACAATGATTCTCTTAATCGTCACCATTTACTATCGCTGGCAGGCAGACGTAAGCAGTTGGAATTAGTTTTTCTTTATAAAATTCTTAATAACTATATTGACTCCCCCAGTCTACTAAGTAAAATATCATTAAGAGTACCTGGTTACAGTTCTCGCAGTAAAAAATTATTCTCTATTCAGACTTTCTCAGCAAACTATACAAGTAACAATTTCTTCAGGCGAAGTGAGGATACTTACAATAAAGAATTCCTAGAACTGGATTTGTTTAGGCATACATTAAATTCATTTAAATACAAGTTATGTCAAGCATTGTCTGATTCATACCTTTAATCTTCCTACGAATGTTCTATATTTTTGTTAAGATTTGTACCTATATTTAAGTTGCATTATTTGTGTGAAGTGTTGAGTTCTATTACCTACTTAGATATATATAACTGGATCTCCAAGTCCAATAGTAAACCTTTTTGTAATTTTATAAGACTGTTTGCATCCGAAATAAATAAATAAAACTATCCTTTGCCCGCGGCTCCGCCTGCGTTTATTCAATCTTTGGCCCGTTTTCTGCTTAGATGTTATTGTTTAAACTTCTCTTATAGCCTATATGTTGAGCAGGGTCCCTATGTTGATAATTTAATAAACCTCGTTGAGTGGTTCTCAAGTTAAAGGGGAACGAACATACAGACAAACAGAAAGAAAGATAGACAGACAAAAATCAGAAAATTTATGTTTTGGCTAAGGCCAAACAGTGCTAATAACCCATTTCATTTAAAATTTCGCTAAAATATTCTACGTACAGACACGACTTCTTTACTACTTTACTATTAGATTGCGATTAAAGATTTGATTATTCTTATTGACCCTTTCGATAGCTATTATAAAAATACGGGAGGTTTATAGTTTAGCCAGTTTGATCCTGGCACAAACAGGAAAACAGTCTAAGTAAAAATATTAAGGCAAACAACAAACAAACAAACAAACAAATTCTTTATTTAAATTACAAGGATAACATTATGGGGGTTGGGACTCTCCTATTAAGTCTTATTGACCTGTATTAAGAGAGACCCGCTCTTTCAATGGATTTATCTTTACACTTTGTAAATGTCATTTCTAGGTCTTATACAAGAATAAGAATAAACCTAATTTATTATTCAATATAAAAAACATAGTAGGTTTGGATGAAACCACTAGCTTTCTGTATGAAAGGTGAGACAAATATGTACGTGAGGGTGTGTGTGTAGTGATGTGGATATGTGTTTGTATTTGTGTTTATCGGTGGGTGTTCCCTAGCCCTACGACAAGTCTTGGGATCAGTGTATAATAACTGCTAGGGGTGTGTGTGTGTGTTTTAAATTTACTTCAGCCAATATGGTTACTATGGCAGTAGTGTGATTTCTTTTCTTTAAAGTACTTGTTATCCAAGGCCCATTAAGATGGGACGTTCTGTATATACCTCACCTTAATGCGTATAGGGATGCCAACTTTTTAGTACAAAATTTGATAACCCGTTTCTCTGTTGTTGTTGTTTTTCATTACATACCAAAGCTTAAGATCTCTATAGTTTAATACAGGCTTTTACAAAGTCACTATTTGGCTAAAATGTAAAATTTTGGTAACGGTACAATTTAAGGCATGACAACTATTTTGTATGTGAATCCGTCCAGCTTGATATCTTTAAAACAAAATCAATGTTCAAAATGGTGCCTTTTAAAATATCAGTACCAGATGATAGAGGTCTTATACTTTGGTCTACAACGAAAAAAACGGAGAAATGGATTATCAAATTTTGCACTAAAACGGTGGCGTACCAATGCGCCTTAACTCAACTTCTCTGACAAAGAGGTTGCTTACAATAGTTTTTGTTCCTTAACTATTTTAATTTTATAATAGAGCCGATTCTAAAGGCTTTAATTTTGATTTTAGTGCTGTCAAAACCAAATTTTCTTCATTCAGAAATAGAATTAGATTACAGAGGAAGCCATTTTACTTTGAAAAATTTTGAGTTTTGGCAGCACTGAAACTAAAATTAAAGCCTTAAAAATCGGATTTAGTGTTCTTTCTCACTAAAATAAGACATTGCATGAGCCAAGCCACTTATACCAACAAGATTTAGGGAAAAAAAACAAAAATAACAATGTCATTCACTCATTTCTATCTTGTTTACGTATTATGTATTGTTTGATTATATGTAAACCGCCTATTTACGTCTTCACATTCTTCCAAAATATCTTCCACCCAAAGATAGTCTGGCAGAAATAACTTTCAGCGATAAGGCCACCCATTGTTGCTTTAATCTACTCAACTTTGTATTGTACTTTTCTATTGTTTTTCTTTCGGTGAACAATAAATAGTAATTACAAGTATGTTATGTTATTAACCTTGTCTCTAGCACGTTGTCTAGCTAGACAAATATCAAGGATCATTTCTGTTACCCTATCATAGGGTAACTGCATGGGCTTAACAAAGTGTTAGCATGAAAAGTGTTTTTGGTTAGAGCTGAAAAGCGTTAAAAATCCAATTTAGAACCCAGTGTAAAACTCTTGAATGTTTTTGTGGGCGTTTTGTTTAAGCAAATCTATTTAGCATGTGATGTCGGCCTCAAATTGGGCCGAAATATATCTTGTAATATTAGATTTTTCAATAAAGCCACATATATAGGATGAAATTAAATCAACCGACCAAATTCATACTGGAGACTCGGTTAGTGATCAGGTACCAGGTTCAGTAATCCTTTTGTCAAATTTCGAAAAATGAATTTTGTTGCTCCGTCACTGGTTGGACTAGTTTAAGTACAATTCCTAGTGCAGCCAATACAGGGCAAAAAAAAATTTTTTTTTCGTATTTCACCTGTAGGGTCATTATACCTTGTTCCTGATGACTAACCGAGTCTCCAGTATGAATTTGGTCGGTTGATTTAATTTCACCTAGTATGTTACGGGCCAAACCCGATTTAAGGACAAAATAGTTTGGCCTAGGCCAAAGTGTTTTTTGGAAATCCTTCGACGTAGAAGAGAGCCGGTCGGTTCTGAAAATCAACTCCTTATATGTACATAAGACGTCCTCAAATCATACTGGTACCTAGTCAGAGGTATCTAATAATGTGATCATCAACGTACGTATGCGGTAGGTAATGTGGGTAGTCACGGTGACATAGGGTTGTGCTTGCAACTCAGTATGATTAAAAACCAAGCGCGAAATAACCCGTAAGTTTTTCGGTTTGCAGAATTTGCAATTACACAACAGTAAAGATGTTCTACTTTACAGGATTCTGGGCGAACTCGGTGTCAAGCCGCTACGACAACTAGAGCCTCTCCTCGGCCTCTTACTTTACGTTCATCCTCTTCGCTGCCTCAGACTGGCTGGAAGCAAGACGCCATGTCGACAACTCCACTAATAAATGTCACGTCAAATTAGATGAATTATGATAGCTAAGTATAATCCCGTCATTACTTGCATGATTTCAACTAGAACCCGTATCAATGGACCTTAGGAATAAACATGGCCGCTGCTGTTCTATCCAACTCTCACTTCCACACTATCTCCGTCTATATTCGCACATGTCTTTTCGATATGGAAGTTTAGTCTTATCAAATAAGTTAAGTCATGTTACATCGAATCGAAATGACAGTATTGTCAATCGCTCAAATTCAATACTGCGATGTAATACGTTAGGTGTGTAGTTGAACTTTACTCACAATAAAGCCACAGGCAACCATTTTTAAAGGTCTATTGATACGGGTTATACCTATGTTACCTGTCAATAAATAAAAATGTAATTCGTCTCAGAAACGTCGTGAAATAGTACGAGTTTATGTACCATATTTTTTGAATACTTGTAAAGTAGCAACAACTCCTATTTCTGATAATAGGGTGGTGTGTACAATCGACAACATTACAAATTAATAATTGGTGCAAAACTAAAAACCATTTCGAGATATGGGCTTTCTGAGCATCATTTTCTTTTCAGAATTTAATCGTGATTAAATAAAGAGATATTTTCAAAAAACTAAAGATATGGTAAATACAGGATCTCAAAAACAATTTCCTTTGCTTTTAAGATAATTTTGTTGAAAAAAATCAACCGTCATGCCATGTGACAGCAGACATAAACATGCCAAGTTTTTTTTTTTTTATAATCCATTGACTATGAACATTGACTTTTGAAATCCTCAGATGCGACTTACGTCCTTTTAGAATGAGTGAATAAGAAAATATTAAATTATGCAGGAAAAATATCAAATAAAAACAAAATAAAGAAATACATAAGCTTATTTTTAACGCAGACTTTCAATATAAATATTAAAAACAAATGATTAGCTAAAATGAAATGTTGTCGATTGTACAATATTACTCTTCAATGGTTATTACTTTAATTAATGGGTAGATAATTTCGCCAAATGACTAAAGTTGTTAAGGTTGAAAGGCCTAAACTTAGCACACCTATTATAATACTGTTATTTTCTTTGATAAACGCTTTAAATTTTCTGGCAAATGGTCTCCAACTTTAATGTTTTGTTGTAAATTACGTCTTGGATAACATAACATTCTTGCAAGCTATTCGATTATGAGAATGTATATCTTTGGCAATAACTTAGTTTTATATCTAAGACCTTACTTATAAGCAAGTGGTGTCTGTGCCCAGCTCAACATATACCACTTTTACTTTTTTCAATGAGTATCGTTGACAGAGCGGCTTGCTTGATGAGGTTAGCGTTATTATATTACCCCTCTTTCGTATTAAATCTTCAGTAAATTACTCAAATATAAATTGAACTATTCTTTATTGGTATTTTTATACGCTTGTTATGTATTGTATTGTTAAAACTTTAAGTTTTGTTGTAAAATAAGCGTATAGAAACATATAGTTGCATTCTAAAAGTTATTGATCGATCAATCTAAAACAGTTTGGGCAAAAGCAAGTAAACTAAAAGTGAATGCTTTTAATGATGAAATTAATATTTTATCACCTAAACTTAAGCATTTTTATTTTATTGTGTTTTTATAGTTCCTAGGGCTCCTTGCTTTCAGTTTTAGTGATATGTATGTACAGTGTAGCTGTTATAATAGAAGTATTTTTAATTGATCTCTTATTTCATGTTTAAGCAAATAATATAATAGAACATAAACCGTAGTCAAATGTAATAGGGCATACAGTATAAATTACGTTCAATAAAAAGTTAACTTATTATATTTGTTGTTTCAGTTCAAGAATGAATTTCCCTGGAGGTGACTTGCCTGTGTCTGTAGATCGTATCAGTTCTCTATAAGACACGTAGGTAACGTAAAACTACGAGAAAGGCAACAGCCAGAATTTACAATAAAAACTAAGACTAAACAAGGGTTAACAATATTCTGAGCAATAATACTACTAAAACTCACGCTTGCCAATAGAAACTAGGTACTAACTTATTTTGTAAAAAGGTTACATAGCCTCACGCGCATTTTAATGAAAAATAAAATACATCGTCATAACATTAAACCCCAGAAAGTTGTCAGAGGTGTTTCCGAGTGTGGAATGTGAAATGCAAGTCACAGTACACACGCGTCCACTCACGTTTCACCGACCATTGTTACGTCCCAGCAGCGCGATAGATAGTGACAATGTTGACTTACGGCAGTTGATCCTGCGACCTCCGGATGAATAGTCGAGTACTCCAACCAATAACCCACACTATTGGCTGTCTGTCCGTCCGTCTGTCAGCGGCATAACAGAAAACATCGAAGTAGTTTGAGCTGAAATTTGGCATGTACGTAAAAAAAATAACTGGAGTCACGGGAAAAAAATATCAAAATCTTTTGAGAAGACGTTCTTTCAAACAACTTTTTTTTACCATTATCCCGAAAGTAAAATCATTCTTATGTCTTTATTTTTGGTAATAAAGTTTGTTGTGCAACCAGATAATTAAATATGATTTATATAAATAATATTGCATTTTTTTATGATTGGTGGTGGTGGGAGAGTCAATCTTGGACCCCTAGCAAAATATTGCAAAACATCGATAACCTAAGATTTTTAAAATACTTTAGAAATTCATATAGGGCATATGTCGTTTATAGTCTTTACAAACATATTTACGTAATACTTTCAACCAAAAATACGATTCGCGTCGATCAATGTTAAAATGTCCATTATTATTCATAATTTTGGCGCCAAACTGAAGGCGTCTGCTCCTGAAACGATCGACTGGAATGAATTCCAAATAAAGAGGACCCAATCAACTTTCATGGCATCCTAAAGGGCGTCCCTTTGATACCATTAATTAGTTTTTTTAGTAGACAGAATTACTTAAAACTTGAATTTTACGGGACTTATTTTTGTTGGTTCATTTCGAATACAGAAAACAAGGTTTGAGAACTTCTGAATATTTTAAAAGTTTGTAAAGCTATGATTTTTGACTTTTTTATCATAATATCTACAATTTAGTATTAGAGAACACTGAGCCTTTTGCCCACGGTTTCGTTCTAGTTGTATACAATATTGCCCATGGCCGCGATTATCGAACTCATTTCAATAAAATGTTACTGCTCCCTTTAGTCAAAGTAACTAGCAATTAAAACCTTCAATATTCGGTGGACAAGTGCAGTGGAAAAATTCAACGGTCTAGGATAAGAAGTACCCCGGTGGCGCAGTCGTTACCGCGCTTGTCCTGATAACAAGAAGTCGCTGGTTCGAATCCTGGCCCGAGGATTTTTTTCAAAATCTTGTCATTAAGTTTGTTTCCAATTGATCTTTTCTAGTTTGTAATTCCAAGTTACATGCAAATATACGAGTACATAAAGACTGTAATTGGCTATACACTCTTCCTAAAGAAACCATCGACCACTGAAAAAAGCGACATAAAAATTTTGTTGGTAGGTTTCGAGAAAAACAGATTATTTGCGTTTACAGACAAGAAAAGACGAAAATATTTTAGTATTTATACTAGAACGTATTATGGGAAAAACTACGCAGACTCACTTTTGCAGTAACCCGATGAAAAGTGGGTCATTAAACTTTTCTTGATTGAACCTCTAATTCTTATAACACGCATCTACTGATTTTGTACAATTCGTATGGTTGAGTAAATTGAAGATATTTTGAATTTGTTAAAATTACAAATATTTATAAGCATGAATTAATAAAAAACATACGAGTATCATCAAACATGCAAGAATATTATCGTAATATTCATAATACGACTGAAGTAAGTAAGCGTAGCGCATCTTCTTTGACCTAATGGTTGGACCCTTATACAAAGAAAGTATGTAATTAAGAGTATATAGGTAATCTATCATTAAAATTACAGTGACTTGTCACCATAAATGTTAAACAAACGGATAAATTCATCTTAAAATCTGTGCATATAAGAAACATATCGACTTTTGGATGAAATTATGACTCTCATGTCATCATCGTCATCAGGAATCGTTTCACAATTTGCAAAAACAATAAAACGTATAGGGTAAAACCAAAATTTAAAAAATTCGTATCCATCACACAATATAACCACAATCCTCACTTCTGAAATCTACATGAAAATCTTTTTACTACTAAAAGATTCGTGGTTTAGTTTCATATTGATATTGAAACGGCTACTCACGTCACGATGTATTAGTCAGATTTCGCCTGACTAGTTTCACTGTATTTCAGTGTCAAACGGGGAACCGCCGCATAACCATGTTTGCCTCCAAAGAAACTGTACGAATACAGTGAACTCGTTTCATTGATTTTCGTTTTTTTATAAAATATTTTTGTGACATATTACATACTTGTATTTGCTTGCTACATATTTTATAGTTGCGGGGTAATGGCGTGTAGGTCCCAGTTGGTACTTTACCTAAAGTCTTCGTCTCAGGGCGATAATTAACGGTGATTCAATTTAAAGAACCCGAGAGCCGCGTAATGTAATTACCTTTCGACACATTTTGGCGCCCAAAGCGTAGCGTAGCTGTAGGCACTTTGCCTGCTACGTCGCCGCGCCACCGCGCTGTAGATGGTGCTACGAAACTCTACGACGCTTCAATATTGCAATAAGGAAAATGTGAAATTTATTGCTTAATACGAGGTGTGAGTGTAAAAAGACAGGTTAAGGAAAACAAATGATAATTAGTACTTATCCTAAGAATCTTACCCATGCAAATGACACTTTCAGAGTTCCGTACCTCAAAATGAAAAAACGGATCCCTTACACCATCACTTTGTATTTTGTCTGTCCGTCTATCAAGGCTCTTTTTCTCGGGCCCTGTGAAAGATATCAAGTTGAAACTAATACCTCTTATTTAAATCTGCGGCCCCATGGTGCTGTCAGAAAATTATGCCTGTAACTCAACGCAAAAAAAGTTATATAAATTGACATACCCTAAAAACCTATAAGGCACTTACTTCCGGTTGACTTGGAATCTTGAAATTCTGTTCACAAGTAGGTCTTACAGTACAGGGAGGCAATACCGGCGAAACAGTCTAGAAAATGTATGGAGTTCGACTGATAAAATGGGTTTTTACGATCGAGAAGGCTAATTCGACAGACTGAGAATAGGCCTACAGATATAGAAAAAAAAAACGAAATATTACCAATATATAAGGTGACGTTTATTTATACAAACTCATACTGGAAGCTTGGTAAGTGATCAGCAACACGGATCGATAACACTTTTTGCTAATTTCGCTTGACGTCCCATAGTAATTGACTCGGGCGGGGCTGGGCTTGCGTTTGTAAGGAACACGAAAAGAATAATTTACGAATTTCACAACAAGGGTCATTGACATTACTGAGCACTTACCGAGTCTTCAGTAAGAATTTGGCTCCATAAATAAACGTCACCTTGTATAATTATTTCAGGAGATATTCAAGATTAGCTTAGACCCCTTGGATTCATAGAGTTTAATAGATCTTAGTTGGACATTTTATTTTGTACCTACGAGTAGCTACAGTACATGTAAACTTCTTTGAAAAAGTAGGTTTACATAGTCAGAACAGTAAGTTTTTGGACTAATAAAATGTTACTTACCTGTTTATCAACACTCGATAATTTTAATATAATTAATGCATGAAACTAGCTGAATTCACTTAAATTTACACATTCACTCTAAAATTGCGAAGACTTTAAACATGTGAGTTGTTATCTAAACTTAATTTGTTTAGCTGCGAAATTACTTATTTGTGTTTACAGTAAAATTACAAGTACAAATTAAATATTCACATAAGAAATAAAGAAGCTGTGATATTTTGAAATACATTAAACATTTTAGAAATATACACTTATTATATTCGGGTGATTTGACATACTTAAGAAACGTATACTAGATTGATTCAAAATCAGTCAGAAAAACGTCAGTCCTATGTTAGCGTCAAAAAAAACGGTAAGTATCGCCCTCCATACAATTCAATAAGTAAATTAATAAGTATATACACTGTCCTGATTCCATAACCATTTCGAGATATTAGGTTTGTAGACGGTATTTTTCTATGTATAGGTTTAAAAACTATGAGATCTTGTATATTTTAATAAAAATACAACAACCAACATCACTTTCATTTGACCTCTAAATGACGTCACAGAATTAGCTGATTAGGGCTAGGCCCAATGCAAAAATAAATATAGAGCTTATTGTCTTTTTCTTGTCAATGTCAACTTACCGTGCCACCAACTTATCTAAAGAATGAACTAGCTTATTCCGGGCCTGTTATTGACTAATATTCATTATTATCCAATCAGATATGCTAGTTCCGCCATTTTTATTCTACAGATAAGTTGGTAGCACTGTAACATACAGTTGCCAACCTGTTAATACAAAAGAAGTGTCTACCGTGCCACTAGTATCAGTGTCTGTATACTTTATGATATAAATAAAGAGGTTGTTTAGCTAACTCCATGACGTCATCAAAACAAAACTTGAAAAAAAATATAATAAGATTACTACTACTTAGAATGAAGAAATAAATTAATAGTTTGGTTATGATAACCAGCTACACAAAACAAAAATATAAAACCATTGCATTTTACAAAACTCAATTATTTCCCTTACGCTTCTTACCGCGTTTCATAGTGGGTGTCCATCCGTATTATGAAACGCGGTAAGAAGCATAAGCGATAAAAAAGTGTATGGAGAGCGATACGTATCGTTTTCTTTTGACGCTAATAATGACGCTTCGGGTCATTGACCGATTTTGTGGCTGCCTTAAAAAAGACTACATACATTGACTTGATGTATTTACCGTAATACTTGTGCTTTATTTTTAATTACATTATTTAATGTGGAAATATTTCATTAATTAACTTGAATATATATGTACATCTTAAAATAAAAACTTAAATAAACTAATTACCTACAAATAAATAATTTTCTAAAATACAACTAAATAAATCTAAAAGCTATATGTGGAAACTAGACTCTCATTCAAAATTTGCGCTTCTAAGTCTAAATCTTCTAAACCGGACGAAAGGCCGAAAGTCCGGACATTGTCCTTCTTTACTGGCCCAAACTGTACCTGATATTACACTGGTTGTAAATGGACAAGTATATTTAAATGAAACCATATAATCTATTAAACAACTTTCTTACAGCCTAGCCGCACAACCGAAAAAATATTACCATGATAAAAATAAATGTATACATTCCGCCTTTCTATACCGCAATAAAAAAATAAATTGGACTCACAGTTTAAAAAATCAGTAATGAAAATTGAAATTATTTTATCTTTTCTGCGGGTATGTTCCTTTGGAAAAGTTTTTCGTTATACCGTCGATGTCATTTCAAAAAACCGTATTTTCAAAATTTTTTTTTTGTTCACTGTATGCCTATTTTTAAGCGTGTTTCTTCTACTTATGTGTATGAATGTATACCTATCATAGGTATACCTATTATATTGGAATATGTAGCAAATAAAATAAAATTGTACAGAAAATTAGTTTTTTATGTATTTTAAATGACAACGACGATACGATAATTATATGATCTGTAGATTATGTGGCATTAATAAAAGTCTGTTTATTTACATTCCGTCGATATACCTACCTAACAATATACCTGTTTCCAAAGTCTGGTAACGTATAAAGAAAGTATAAAGTTAATCAAGCTTCCTTACCTTTTTGGTATTATTAAACCCTTTGATGAAAACGTACACGTACGTACACGAGATCTTAATAATTAAATCATTTAATCATATACGTTAAAAGATAAACATATTCTGCTCTTTGTGCTTTTGATCTGGATAAATTGGGCAGTGAACGTGTACTTTAATGTCTGTTTATTTTTTAGCTTTGTTTGTCAAGTTTTATGTTAAAACTGGGTAAAAACCTAATTTAAAGTTTTAATTTTGCAAGCTCTAGAATGTACTTGCATTTTTTACATCTGTATTTACACTAAGTAGATCTGTGAAGTTGTTGAATTTTTAAAAACTTGTTTTACAAACAGAAGTTACTCTTGTTTTCTTTTTAGGGTTCCATAGTCCACTAGGAGCCCTTATAGTTTCACCATGTCCGTCCGTCTGTCTATCTGTCTTCCACGGCTTAGCACAGAGACTTTTTGTTACTATAAAGCTGTAATTTGGCATGGGTGTATATTATTCACGCCGAAAAAAAATCTTGAAAAAAAAATGTTTGCCCGTGTAACCACGGCTAGAAGGGGTGTTGATAAAATAACGTCCAGGCCGAAAACGCGGCAAAAATTGGATAAACGCGGGCGGAGCGGCGGGCGCAAGGCTAGTTTTTCAATAAATTAGTACATTAGTCAAAATCAAAAGGGACACAGTCAGTCTTGCACTTATTGTTTGAGTGAAATGGTGTCCCTTTTGACCCTCTTCGTACACGCTTCTACTGTTTTAATGAAAACTGCATTAAGTGACGAGTTGAGCACATATTCTCATGGAATATCGACCAAATACTTGCTTCTAACTCGTTACTATGACGCTTTCATTTATTAGAATACAAATTGTTGCCAAGTGAATTGATAAATAGACAATTTAAACACATACCTAAATGGTACAAATTATTGTGTGGGGATTAACACAAAATACCCATAATTTATCTTGCCCAGTAAAGTTGGACCCTTTGGACTGTTAAAGTGGTTCTAAATTTGAATGATAATGGACTGGGAGGTAAATGAAGACCGAATGGAGAATAGTGGAACTGGAAGGTAGGTGTATATATTATTTTAGATAGTTACCGAACTAATTTGCTGAATTAAGACGATAGTTGTTCTGTAAAATGATAGTTCCCTGATAAATTTTCAGCTAAACCATTGGTTCGAACGTAATTTGGTAACCGTAATCTTAAATTCAATAAGGAATGAGGCGAATTTAACCAGTATTTGTCTAGGTATATCGTGTCTATTCAATCAGAAAGTTAAACAACATAGTTAACTGAGTATACTGTACCACTTCCATAGAAAACCTATTGCAATAAAAATCACTGTCCTTATCTGCTTCCCGTGCGTGGTCCTACAAAACCGAGTCCGGACTCCAGGCCTACTTCGTTTCGCTTGTCTCGCTCGTGCTACCGTCCAAGCTCGTCGCTCTATCTCTGTCGTTCAGTGCAGCTTGTTCATGCAGAAGAACGGATCGTTTTCCTCCTTTTATTATCTTTTCCGGGACACGTTAGATTACGTATCTAAACAATATTGAAAGTTCTACTCACCCGATTGTCTTCGAGATTACGTATATAGATTAGCCATTGTTTGGTGGTTTGACCACAGATGAACTAGGTACTTTTATAATTACTATTTCTAAATGTAAATTTAACAAATCTACACCTCAAATAATTCATTAAAATTTTTTTTTTGTAATTGTTGTGTGTGTACAGGTTGGTGAATTTTTTTTTTAGGATTATTTAATTTCTGTTATTAAATCTTCTGTTTTATTTATTGTCAGTTTATTTAAGTTTTTGTATCTTGTTAGCATAAATAACGTTATTTTAAATTAAAATCCAATAATTTAAAAATGAAATTTGAAAATTATTATAGGTAAGGTGACTTTAATTCACGCAGCCTAATTCATACCGAAGAGTCGGTAAGTGCTCAGTAACAAGGTTCGATGAGCCTTTTTGTGAATTTCGTAAATTATTCTTTTCGTGTTCCTCACAAACGCAAGACCAGCCCCGAGTCAATTACTATGGGAGGTCAAGATTTTATTTTGCGAAATTAGCAAAAAGTGTTACGATCCGTGATACTGATCACTTACCAAGCCTCCAGTATGAATTTGGCTACCTAAATTAAAGTCACGTAATACTTATTTAACAATTAGAAAATAAAAACTTAAACTAACTAACTTCAGGGAAATTTTTGATGCATTTTCCTTTTTCACATCTTTTTATAAAGCCGTATAACCGAAATGCGTAAAATTATTAATCAATATGTTGTAAAACAGACCAACGAAACTTGATATTTTATATGTAGTTGAGATTGGTGGGTCAAACTCCGTCATAGATTCAAAGAAATATTAATTTTCCGCTAGAGAGCGCGGACTAAATGCAAACAAAACCCGTCCCATCTATTATAATAACGGATAAACAAACTTCTCATTTGATCCCAAATGGACTAGATTATTTTGGAATAAATAAATATATACAATAGGATGAACTGTAAAATATTATTCAATGTACTGTCCCTTACGTGAACGCTACAATTCTTTAAAATAAATAAAAGTTTTCCTATATTATTATTGTTTTTAGTTTTTTTAAGGGAGCTTAAGGTTAGCCTAAGACTAGAAGTTTTTAAAGTATGCTGAAGCCTCAAAAAAATGCAAAGCATTGCTGAGAACACAAATTTAATGATTATTTGCTTAATGTGATTCCACGGGTCGGTGCAAGCCACACTATAGGTACCAGAAATAAACATAAACTTGCTGCTCCAGAATTTAGACTCCACAGAACAAGTTCTTCCTTTGTTGGTTATTATAGTATTCGTTTTTTATAACAAAATACCAAAAACATGTTAAGAAAAGTCTTTATAAGAAAGCTTACTTATAGTATAAGTGAATATTTGGAAGATAAAAATGCATGGTGTTAATTCATCTCAAACCTTTTATTGAGATTATTATATTAACAAAACTTAAATAAACTAATTTAAAAAACTAAATTATTCTACGAAATAAACTAAACTAAAACTACCTAGCAAAAATATTTAATTAAAGTAGATAAAAAATTGAGCCGAAATCGCTGTCGTCACGTGGAAGAGTACCCAGGATACTGGCAGCATTACCTCGTTGAATTGCTAGGCCAATTCTTTGGCCGAGGTATGCGCCAGCCCTGGGATCTCCGGAAACGTCGACCAATCTCGACGACAGTTCTTTGTAGAGCTGCCGCGCTCCCGGCCCCCACTGCCCGAGGGGGGCTTTAATACAACCTTTTATTGTATGTAGGTACTTAAATTATTTCAAGGCTAAGGGTTGTTGCAATACAAAAATTCACATTATATTGTTTTCGATATGATATTTTATAGATAAGTGTATAAAATCTATTCTGACTGTTAAAAGGATGATAGGACTGTTAGAACAGAAGGATAAAGAGATGATCTAACAATTTAATTATATAATAATGATGATCGAAAAAAAAGACATGATCTTGCTAAGTTTCTTGCCCTTCTTCTTAGCAAGACTAATCGAATGGGCGGAGTTAGGCATATATTTATATATGTAACGTATTAGTATTTACTATTTGGTTATTATCATATAGTAGGTATACATTAAATATACCTTTAATGTAGTTTATGTACGTGTATTAACTTATTAACTCGTATTTTCCTCTTTTAAATTTAACCATTTTACTTATTTAATATATTCTAACGTGTGATAAGTGTATTTATGTACCTACATTGCAAAAATAAAGTATTCATTTCATTTGAACAAAAATAGTAAAATATTTTCGTACCAGTAAAAATTAATTACAAACTAACCCTTAGAAATAAGCTTTTGTTGCGGAGATCTCAAAATGTTTAAACAACAACTACCATCTATGCAGCCAAACTCATACTGGTGGCTTGGTAAGTGGTCAGTAACACGGATCGTAATTGACTCGGGGCTGGGCTAGCGTTTGTAACGAACACGAAAATTTACGTATTTCACAAAAAAGGTCATCGAACCTTTTTACTGAGCACTTACCGAGTCTTCACTTCGCTGCATAAATTAAAGTCACCTTAATAGTGTGACATTCGTTTATAAAGCCAAATTCATTCTGGAAACTCAGTAAGTGGTCAGGTACACGGTTCATGACCCTGTTTGTGAAATAAACAGATTGTGGGGAATTACGTTTAAGAAAAACCTCGACTCAATTACTATAGGTAGTCTAAATTTTATTTTGTGTATTTCACAGTTTGGTAAATTACACAATTTACTCTAAATTAAAAGCCAATATCTGTTTTTTTTTGTATATTTATTAACTTATTATAAACTAATTGACTATCTTGTGTGAGGTAACATTTAATTTAACCGTAAATTTTGAAAAAAGCAGCTTCAATAACTACTCGACCAAATTGTATGAAAATTTTTTGTATGTTTATTTATTTGTAGGTATTTATGTATATTATTTTATAGGTATTTATTTAATAGAAGTATGTTCATGTATTTTTTATTATATTTAAATTTATGTCTTAGATAAGTCTATTTAGGTTTAGTCTGTCAACTTATAGACTATAAGGGGTGTTCATAAAATAAAGCCCAAGCCAAAAACGGGGCAAGGATTTCACAAACGCGGGTGGGCCGCGGACGAAGGCTAGTAATGTAATATAATAACTCAATGCACCACTGAATATTTGATTTCGACGCCAGGATGGCTATTCTGGCATTATTTTTCACTCGCACCATCAGTCCTTTGACTTTCGTTTACAGTATGATACTCGTAAATGCCATCGGCTCTTCTAGCAAAATTCTTCACACGCTTTATTTTTGATACGACTTTTGTTTATCGATTGATTTCCTTTGCGTGTGTAAGAATTATTGTATAAAAAACTATGACAACAAACAATCAGCCTTGGTGTAAATTTGGTTGTTAATCCATTCGAATAATGATACTTACGATCATTAAATAAGTTATTAAGTTAAGAATTCAAATAATGTTATAGCAACAACATTCTTCAGACGAGACAAGTGATTTATCTCTTCGACTATGACCACAGTTTTAATATGAATGCCCTTAACCTTTATTCAGTTGCAATAAAGCTGATTATTAATGTGCCTACTTGTCTTGAAGCATCAGCAACAGGTAATCACCAGGCAAGATCTCGACGTCTCATTATTGTGTCAGAAACAGAAAAGAACCTGCTCGTAGCGGATATTGTGTGAACAAGCCTTTACAAGTTAAGATGGGGGCAATGATTGTCTTGTCATGGAATACGAATGAGAAAATTTTGTTTTTCTTTGACAAGGTGTAAAGTATTTATTTGTTAACTAGCTGTACCCGCGACTTCGTTCGCGTGGTTTAAGGATAACATGTGGTTAGTTGGATATGTAGTTACTCGTTTTAAACACTCATTAAATTTTTGCCCTACATTAACAACATATTGCAACGAACATCAAGAGCTAAGGATTTTTTTAAATATATATTTTAACGACCAATTTGTGCTATAAGTCATGTGGTCTTAACAACTTTACCAGAAATAAAATAAACTTCAACAAAAACCGAGTTGAAATGTAACAGCAGAAGTTCCCTAAAATAGTTCAAAATAATTATACAGGCTTTGGATGGCCAGATCTGAAACTATGGGAATAGCGAAAAATGCTCAATGGAATATCGGTTCCGATTTTGATGAACACCAAAACTGTATCATTACATTAGATTTATGAAAAAATAATTTCCCTAGTAGATAATCGGAAAAGCTGCATTGATTTTAAGGCGACCGACGCCACGAAATTTTGGCGACATGGATCTCCATTTTTCTCAGCAATAAAAAACATATCTACTTAATTACCAATTTATATACTAGATTAAGCATTTCATTGACATAATTTTGCCCGAAAATTTAGTTGATTGATTAATTATCATAGCAGAGAAAAATTTTTTAGAAAACCTCTTTTAAAACAGAGATTTCTATTTTACTGACAAACGGGAGCGAATGAAGCCTCTAAGGTTTTTATTTAAATTAGTCTACAAATACACTTCAATATGGCCGATTGGATTTATTAAATTATGTACTTATAGTTGTCATTTTAAATGAAAAATACTGTTTTGCCGCATACGACCTTACGGCATAAGCTAGTTCGTGAGCGCATACTTGTATGGAGTAAGTCCCCCCCACTCTACTCCTCTAAGGTGCCGATTTGAAATTAAAAGTTTATTAATGCCTCGTCTTAAAAAAAGCATGCTGTACCTATGCCATGCTTGCACCATCCAATATTCTTGCCTATTAAGATTTAAAATTATGGGAAGTGATTATATACGGCAAACTAAAGAAAAATATTTTAAGGTTGTAATACATTACTGGTTCCGTAACTGATCTTGGTTCTTACTTTACAACATACATCTAGACTCGACGATTGTACCAATATGTATTGGAATCAATAATGTTGAATACAGTACAGTCCTCAAAACGTCGAATTTGGCTATGTTTTAGAATTTCTAACAATTGAATTGTAAGAAAAATTTTATAGTATTTTCTTAAAAATAAGCCCTTTTCTTTAGTTTGAAATTCAACATTGACACCTATTCTCGTGTAGCAAATATTAGATTTAGAGCTGCCATAACCTAAAACTTTTCATTGCAAAATAGGCCTTAGCCCAGATGGATAAAAGTTAAATGAGCTTGTATTATTTTAGGTTTTTCAACTCTAAATTTAAAGTTTGCTGCACGAGACTAGGTCACATTACTTCCCAGAATTTGACCCTTATAAGCGACACTATCGGATGGTACAGTCTGTGTTTTTTTACAATCAGCGTGTTTTTTTGGCTAGAGATTTTTTAAATCTAAAGATGCAGATTTGGCTAACATCGAGACTCTTGTGAATATTTATCACTGTTCCCTATAAGTTTTGGATTTGGCCATCAACGCCCACTATAACAACTATACTGACTGACCGATGGTACCGAAATTACACTTTTGCCGTCTTCTTTCTACTTTAAACATTATTAGGTTTTCTAGAAATCAGCTCTTGTATTGGTTTTTTTATCTAAAGATGCAGATTTGGCTAACATCGAGACTCTTGTGAACATTTATCACTGTTCCCTATAAGTTTTGGATTTGGCCATCAACGCCCACTTGAACAACTATACTGACTGACCGATGGTACCGAAATTACACTTTTGCCGTCTTTTTTCTACTTGAAACATTATTAGGTTCTCTAGAAATCAGCTCTTGTATTGGTTTTTTTATCTAAAGATGCAGATTTGGCTAACATCTAGACTCTTGTGAACATTTATCACTGTTCCCTATATGTTTTGGATTTGGCCACCAACGCTTACTTTAACAACTATACTGACTGACCGATGGTACCGAAATTACACTTTTGCCGTCTTCTTTCTACTTGAAACATTATTAGGTTCTCTAGAAATCAGCTCTTGTATTGTTTTTTTTATCTAAAGATGCAGATTTGGCTAACATCAAGACTCTTGTGAAAATTTATCACTGTTCCCTATAAGTTTTGGATTTGGCCATCAACGCCCACTTGAACAACTATACTGACTGACCGATGGTACCGAAATTACACTTTTGCCGTCTTCTTTCTACTTGAAACATTATTATGTTCTCTAGAAATCAGCTCTTGTATTGGTTTATTTATCTAAAGATGCAGATTTGGCTAACATCGAGACTCTTGTGAACATTTATCACTGTTCCCTATAAGTTTTGGATTTGGCCATCAACTCCCACTTGAACAACTATACTGACTGACCGATGGTACCGAAATTACACTTTTCCCGTTTTCTTTCTACTTAAAACATTATTAGGTTCTCTAGAAATCAGCTCTTGTATTGTTTTTTTTATCTAAAGATGCAGATTTGGCTAACATAGAGACTCTTGTGAACATTTATCACTGTTCCCTATAAGTTTTGGATTTGGCCATCAACGCCCACTTGAACAACTATACTGACTGACCGATGGTACCGAAATTACACTTTTGCCGTCTTCTTTCTACTTGAAACATTATTAGGTTCTCTAGAAATCAGCTCTTGTATTGGTTTTTTATCTAAAGATGCAGATTTGGCTAACATCGAGACTCTTGTGAACATTTATCACTGTTCCCTATAAGTTTTGGATTTGGCCATCAACGCCCACTTAAACAACTATACTGACTGACCGATGGTACCGAAATTACACTTTTGCCGTCTTCTTTCTACTTGAAACATTATTAGTTTCTCTAGAAATCAGCTTTTGTATTGGTTTTTTTATCTAAAGATGCAGATTTGGCTAACATCGAGACCCTTGTGAACATTTATCACTGTTCCCTATAAGTTTTGGATTTGGCCATCAACGCCCACTTTAACAACTATACTGACTGACCGATGGTACCGAAATTACATATTTTTTCTACTTGAAACATTATTAGGTTCTCTAGAAATCAGCTCTTGTATTGTTTTTTTTATCTAAAGACGCAGATTTGGCTAACATCGAGACTTTTGTGAACATTTATCACTGTTCCCTATAAGTTTTGGATTTGGCCATCAACGCCCACTTGAACAACTATACTGACTGACCGATGGTACCGAAATTACACTTTTGCCGTCTTTTTTCTACTTGAAACATTATTAGGTTCTCTAGAAATCAGCTCTTGTATTGGTTTTTTTATCTAAAGATGCAGATTTGGCTAACATCGAGACTCTTGTGAACATTTATCACTGTTCCCTATAAGTTTTGGATTTGGCCATCAACGCCCACTTTAACAACTATACTGACTGACCGATGGTACCGAAATTACACTTTTGCCGTCTTCTTTCTACTTGAAACATTATTAGGTTCTCTAGAAATCAGCTCTTGTATTGGTTTTTTATCTAAAGATGCAGATTTGGCTAACATCGAGACTCTTGTGAACATTTATCACTGTTCCCTATAAGTTTTGGATTTGGCCATCAACGCCCACTTTAACAACTATACTGACTGACCGATGGTACCGAAATTACACTTTTGCCGTCTTTTTTTTACTTGAAACATTATTAGGTTCTCTAGAAATCAGCTCTTGTATTGGTTCTTTTATCTAAAGATGCAGATTTGGCTAACATCGAGACTCTTGTGAACATTTATCACTGTTCCCTATATGTTTTGGATTTGGCCATCAACGCCCACTTTAACAACTATACTGACTGACCGATGGTACCAAAATTACACTTTTGCCGTCTTCTTTCTACTTGAAACATTATTAGGTTCTCTAGAAATCAGATTTGTATTGGCTTTTTTATCTAAAGATGCAGATTTGGCTAACATCGAGACTCTTGTGAATATTTATCACTGTCCCCTATAAGTTTTGGATTTGACCATCAACGCCCACTTGAACAACTATACTGACTGACCGATGGTACCGAAATTACACTTTTGCCGTCTCCTTTCTACTTGAAACATTATTAGGTTCTCTAGAAATCAGCTCTTGTATTGGTTTTTGAGTTGTTATATCATAAGGAAATAAGGAATTTGGCAGTGTTATTTCGGTACCATCGGCTGTTACAGTTGAAGTCGGTCACTACATTTTTGTTACAAAATTTCATTTTATTTTTTAGTGTTGACTGATTAAATTGTAAAATATGGGTCTTATAAGCGCGCTGTTCATTAGAAACAAAGGTCAAATTGGTATTGTGAGAATACTTAGGTAGCATCCCACAATCAGCACGATGACACAAAGAGATAGTCTCAATAACGAGTGGTGCGCTGTCATCATCAATTGAGAAGTTTCAGGGTCGAAGGTCAGGTAGGCAGAATCACAATTTTTATGTAATACCGTGCAATCAGCACCCTTACAACATAGTGATTGCCAAAATCTTGAGTTATGTGCTGTCATTCATTGAGGAGTTGTATGGTGATGGGGCTAGGATCGAAGATCAGGTAGGTATGACAAATCTTAAGTAAAATCCTCTAATCAACAATCCTACTACAATGCGATTACCTCAATATTGAGTTGTATGATGTTATTCATTAAAGAGTTCCACGGCCTATCTCTGAATACCTTCATGAGATTATGACCAAACATCGATTTTATCCTTTGAGGGTTAGTTAATTTTTGACGGACTCTACCACAGCATCTCTTGAAGAAAACTGTTGCTTTTTTTGCCACTAATTTCATATTCATTTTATCTGAGCCCCAACATCTTCAACAAATTACCAAATTACCAACCCTGTCATTTTTCTATTCCACATTAAGAACTATAGATCGTTCGTACCTTCTCTCCAAGCATCATGAAGGCAATTGAATAATAAACATTTTACGTGACCCTTGCCTACTAAGAGTTTCAATTAAATTGTATTCCAAGCGATAATTTTAGTTCTCGATGAGATATTGTGATAATTTAAAAACTAATAAAAAATATTATTTTATAATCTTAACTATTAAACTAAAACAAATGAAGTCGATTCCGAAGGCTTTAATTTTAGTTTTAGTGCTGACAAAACTTGAATTTTTCCAAAGTAGTATAGCTTCTGTTGTCAAAATTAGAGAACTATTTTGGAATGATGAAGATTTCGAGTTCAGTATTCATATTCTCTAGTTCGGGTGCGACTCTACATATTACATCTGCATCGGCAGAGAGTCGCATCCCGAGACCATGGGGACCTTGCTTCTGAATACGTAGAACTTGGCAAGTTTTCATTGTCAATTATTTGCATGAACCATTAGTGTAACCATTGAAATGTGAAAACTTTTAAAAGAAAACACCGTGAGGTGCATGTCCTAAAATCGTGCATTTTTTTCCGGGGTAGGTACGGCGGTAAGCCTCATCCACTATCAAGTTTGGACGTTAAAAGCGTAGTGACCGTGTAAATTTAAAATCAGACTTTGTAGTTTTAATAGATTTTGAGTTATGAGAGGTCGAAAGGAGCTCGGAATAGTTTGGCTGGTGCTTTTCTTTTCCAAACTGCGGTGTGTGTACATAACAAATATAACTTGCACCTAATCCAAAACGAAACCCACCGACTACGTTAGGAAACCAACTGATTAGAGCCCGTGCCACTAAAGTCCGTTCTGGTTTGTATGTTACGTAAATAAGAATTTCGCTGCGAGATTTCTACAGTGTCACGAGCTCCAGACACAATACTCTATTGACGAACGAAACGATTCCACCCTTGATGGTAGGATTGGTTGTTTTGTCATCGAGGGAGGTTCTAAAGAGCTAACCAGAAGCTAATCAGTACGAGTAGGTAATCATTGTAGAACTTTTATTATTTATTCTGGTCTCTCATCTATAGATACATGTTAGATACACTGCGGTCTTTGAATGAATGAACGAATGAATGAATGACACTTTATTGTACAAAAAAGACATAAAAAAAGAAAAACAGATTTTGGTAAAATAATTTTGCATAAAGGCGGACTTATCACTAAGAGCGATTTCTTCCAGCCAACCATTGGGTCGTTAAGAAATTATAATAACTTAAGTAAATGGGGAAAGACCTGTATTTATATCTAGTCGTTTCTAGGTTCCGTGTGTTATAAATTAAAGAAACAAATCTAATAATTAGTTTTGTAGTCCATTTACCTGTCTATTTGTCAAGACTCAAGGCCCAGCTCCGCAGAAACAACTGAGTCGCTGATTCTGTAAGAAACCGACTTCAATATAATATGACAGCCTTTCAAGTTACGAATTTTGTACAGTGGAGCCCGCATCAAGCTATACTCATTTAGTATAAGCTGACCTCTCATTGTACGGGAAGCCTATACAATGAGAGGTCAGCTTATACTGAAAGTGTTTAGCTTGATGCGGGCTCCACTGTACTGCCTTACTCATAAAACTATAACTATACTTATTTCAACTGTTACTATACTTTACTTCCCGTTGACGTTAAATCTTTTAATTTTGTTTACATGGGATGACCTCAAAGCTCAAATAAAGGGAAATTCAGATATTGATATTTTAATTAAATGTGGATTTCTTACTAACAAACTTATTTTTCACGTGTATACCTATATATTTAGGTAAATAACTTGCCCGGTCCACATACATAAAAAGTTAATTTTTTTTATTCGCTCCCTTGTTCAGGAGAAACTCTCAGAAATTGGGGGTGCTAACTTTCTGGACAAGAACGGAAATCTTAAAACCATTTCGAGAAATATGTTTTCTGTACAGTTGCTACTTATCAGATTAATAAATAAATCTATACTTTTAAAGATATTTTAAGAAGACACAATGAACTTCATTTGACTTATCTATGACGTCATGACATGACATTTGACATGCAGTGCATTCCTTGTCGCGACATAATCGATTATATCGCGTCTATCATCATTCCAAGTCACTGTGAGCCCGATAATTAATCAACCGCCAGAATTCATATTGGAGACTCGGTTAGTGATCAGGAACAATGTTTAATGAACCTCAAGGTAAAACTGAAAACAAAAAATTGCTCCCGTACCTACCTACTGCCTATTCAGTCAGTATGGAAACAATTTTTTTTATGATTTCGAAAATAACGATCATTGAATTTTGTTCCTGATCACTAACCGAGTCTCCAGTATGAATAAGGCTGATTGATTAAATTTCACCTTGTTTATCATAGACGAAATCCTTAACGACGCCATGTTGTGATATGCCTATGCTTCAGAGCGTTTGCACTATGAGCGATCTATGAAAAGTGCTAGCTGGCCGGTGGCAATTTCAAAAATAGGTTTTTTCGAAGAATAAGAGCATTAGTTAAATCATGATTATAAGATTGTAGTTAGAAGAAATTACTTCTTGGACCTAGTAAAGTAGTATATCCTTTGTATTCACGTAACTTAAGTGAATTTCTACAAATTCTGTCATCATTCATGTTGCGTTCAAAAGAACCCTAAATGGATTATAAGTATAAACAGTGATGGACGCCATTTTTCATTCGGAACGACTTGATGGGCGTGAGAAGTTTGATGGTAGTGTTAGCAATATTAGCGCCATGCGGAACGCCTCTAGTGACGTCACGTTCACTTTTGGCGGGTAAAATTTAAGTTTTTGTTTTTAAATAGATGCAATGAATAAAACCCAAAAATAATGAAATTAGTTTCATAAAATAGTCTACATTTTCAAACTAAATTATTAAAAAAATATATATCAGAAACATGCATGGCTAATTACAGGGCTTGAAATTTAGCAGGGAGTTTCCTTTACCATGTAGTCACTCGCGATTTTGTGATACTTCGTGTTTCAATTTATTACTCTTTAGCCGCAAATTCCTGGGGCAAAAGACTAATAAAATTATATATTGGTGTCCATTCAGTGTAAAACGACAGGATGTCCTTGATAAGTTAATGTTACACTAAATCGACACCATTAAGTAAAACAACACACTCAAAGGCACAAAATTTAGCCCAAAGAAACATTCTCAGATAGGTAACGATAAAAGTTATAAAACATTAACAGTCAAAGCGCGTGGGTATGGCACCCGCCCGAGTGATTAGACTAGCCGTTTACACCAGAGACTATAAAATTCTGAGTGTTCGGATTTCCATACAATTTGATGCCGTTATTGAGGTTTATTGTTGCATGGACAACTTCGGTGCGAATCGTCGGTTTGATGTGCCTTACGCGGTTTCTACCTCCCCCATACGTATCTGGACAACTAGTATTAGATCTCATCCAAATCCAGTTATTAAACTGGAACAACTCCATTATTCCTTTTCTGCACCGCCTTTTTCGTACTTCACATGATTAAAATTCGACATTCAATCTGGACTTCTATCTTTTCAAACAGAATTTTTATATTAATAAACGTGTGTTTAAGTATTCATATTTTACACCTACTCAATCATTAAACTCGTGCTCAATCACTTGTCTATGGACAGGTTTCGTCCGAAACGAAAACCCTTGTAAATATAAGTAAATAAATTATGTAGGTCGATAAGTACAGAAATATCTATAACAAAGGTGGGTTCCGTCAGTACTTTTACGGTTTTGTATTTTAATTAATGGTTAATTAAAGGTGCGAGAGGTTTTTGGTTACTGTTTTAAATTAAGTATTAAAATTTTAAACGTCAACGAAACCAAAATTAGTGCTACAAAAGCACTCACAGGTTAATAGAGAAAAATCCAAACGTAAATAGCAAACAAGTCAAGATTTTACTTCCATCCATCCATCCATCGGCCTGTTTCGTCCACTGCTGGACATAGGCCTTTCCAGGATTTCGCCACTCTTGGCGGTCCTCCTGGAATAAATGCCCATACTCACACACGCTGGGCAGGGGGGTTGGTGAGCGCGGTGCCGAAACCCTTGCACCAGTGACGCCACTACCCGTCACCAGTCTGTTTTGGGGAACTGGCAATTGGGGATGGATATACCGCCATCCATCGGTCCCAGGCAGTGGTGGGCCGCCTGGTTTTTTTGCCTGAGAGCTGTCCTCTTACTCTCCCCCGAATAACTTCGGGAGGATTTGCGAGTAAGATGGTGGTACCTCCACAGTCGAGCCCGGCATCAGCTCTACCACCTATAATCTATAAGATTTTACTCGCTCCGAGAAAATAAAGATGGCAGTGTACACTTCTCCATAGGTGTGAAAATTACCAGCAACAAACAATATTGAAACAAAACATTTTATTTGAAAACAAAAACTCAACTTGCTCTATACTACGTTATTTAATATACAAGGTGAAATTCAATCAACCGACCAAATTTACACTGGAGACTCGGTTTGTAATCATGAACAAAGTTCAATGACCCTTCAGGTGAAATTCGAAAAAAAAAATTATTTGGCCCCATAGTGCCTGTACTAGGAAATTGTACTTGAACTAGTCCAACTAGTCCATGATTACTAACCGAGTCTCCAGTGTAAATTTGGTCGGTTGATTGAATTTCACCTTGTATATTAAATAACGTAGTATAGAGCAAGTTGAGTTTTTGTTTATACATATTACCTATATATTATGGTAAAATGATAAGAATATGTGATAAAATACGGAAGTTTTAACATTTTTCATAAAATTATCTACGTAAATACCTTAAAATAATTAAATTCTAGTTTAAAAGTTTATTTATATCATTAAAAGAAAACCCATTTAACCTCAAGGGTCTTCAAGCAACATTGAACTTTATAACCTTTTGTTTTTGGTTTACTATTCCAGTAAAAAAACTAAATTTCCTTCAAACAGGTCTCTTAGTAAAATCATATTCAAAATTTGACTTTAATAGTCGTTTTAATATGAAAATGAGACAATGTTATCAAATAAAGAACATAATGTTTCAGGATCGAGGGAATGGATGCCCTTTTGTTCACAGTCTCGCTGGAGGTGATGCTGCAACAGATGAAGATTGTCGGTCAGTGGATGGGATTTCATGTTTCTTTATAAGAACTTCGCACGTTTGAGCCTGTGGTAACCAACTGTTCCAAAATTCCTAAATTTGCCACAGCACAAATAACAGTCTGAGAATGAAGACTTTGGGAAACTATCTTAGATTAAAACACTCGAAAAAAATCCCTGGCAAACCACATCCTTTCTGTTTATTTTTCACAGTGGGTGGCAAGAAAGTAATCTACTTTCTTAGACTATTTAAATATATATATTTATATATGTTTATTTCTAATCAGTCACTGGTACAATTTGCCCAGCCCGTGTGCTCACTCCACTCGACTGGGCATTTTACTCGGAAAACTTGAGGTATGCACCGGAAAATTCTTCGAACGAAACATCAAAATGGACGATGCTGAAATAATTATTAATTCATTTTGAGTTTTTATACGATAAAAACGGATAAATACGAGTATTTATCCACAAATGAAAAAGACTGAGTAAATACTATTTGAGTATTTATCTATCTATTCACCGCCCATCTCTAGCTGTTTGTGATGATAAACGGATTTCGCCGTCACTTAAAGACTTGTTAAAAGTGTTTGATGGAGATAAACTAGAGCCAACGGGCACCTATAACGTTTAAATGCCTACCAAGTTTCATAATTGTTTATGGGTAAGTGGTGGCACTAAAATAATCTAATACTTCATTGTTGCTGGCAGCGAAAAGTGACGTACTACTCGTTTCGATCATAATTTTTCGATTTTATAAAGACTTTATAGCAAAAGTTTCTATTTTTTTCAAAACTCAAGGGATCATGAGGAATATTAGTGGTTGAATTGTAATCAATAAATAACGGGTTCTATTCTCCTTAATCGTACGGCTCCGTCTGTTTACAAACTATATCTTTTTAAGACAAAAAAATTGAAAACCAGTTTTCTAGATTTTACGGCTGCTTTTTATAAGCAAATGCAAAATAAATATGTCTAGTAAATCGATATTTTATTTACTCAAGTCGCTAGTAGCACTTGATTTTTAGTTTTGCCGAAACAAAAATGCACCCCATCACTAAACGCAGCTGTCATAGGTGCCATCTCTCGTTGGCTCTTCTATAGATAGGTACTGTGATTTCGCCACGAAGTTTTAATCGAAGCATTTTTTGATAGTGAGAGCTTAGAAGAGGATCCTCGTAGTAACAAAAAGAACACAAAACATTAAAAACAAAAAATATTAAAAAGTGAGCGTTCGGCTTGGCTGTAGCAACTGACAACATTAAAAAAATATCATAGCGAGAGAAAATGGATTTTCATACAATAATTTCACTCCTTGGGCAGAAAAGATGCCTTCCCGTGTTCGTTTTTCACAAGAAATGTGACAATTGCCGAGCATATTTGAGAAAAGATAAATTACTTTTTAGCTACCATTGTATGTACATAGGGACACAGATTTTCTAATATTATTTCAAGTGAAAACAGCCAATCACTGCCATCTATTGTATACAACAAGCGTTTTCTTTTTGTCTGCCAGACGGTTGCGCAGCCCTGCAAGCAGCACGCAACCCCGCGACGGAGGGTAGTCCATTACAACATCAGCGAACCAAGTTGATGAAAGATCGGTACGTAACACGCTAGATGGCCGTAGTGTCTCTGAAAAACCTTTGGTAACATTTTCACAAATAAAATTACTTCCGAAAGAAAACTATTGGTAATTTTACACAAATAGCTCGTAGTTGAACGATTTTCAAAATTATACATAAAGCTTTGCAGAAAAATTCAATATGTTGTCAAAAAAATTAAATGTTAGCCAATGTGTGCTTCCTAAGTACCATAATATGCCTAATAATATTTATTTAAAAATTAAATTAAAGATTATTAGAGCCAGAATATGTTTCTAGGGTTGGGGACGAAAATTATACTGAGAAAAATCTTATTATTTTGTAATTTTATGCAAGAAAAGGAAAAAAATAGATAATAAGTAAATAATTTTTAATTTTCAGAAACTTTGTAACAGACATTACTCGTGCTTCTCTGATTGAGATGGCAGAGGCAGGTGCTTACAGTCCCCTTAATAAAGCAATATGCATCCTTAAGCAGGACGCTACAGAGTCCACAATGCTGCGACTTGAATATGAACGGTTACGATCGTAAGTAAAATAACTGTTACCATGAGCTTAGGCCTCGTAAAATAATTATTCCACCAATAACATAAATATGAAAAAAGGGCCAAGTTCAGTACAAAGGCAATGCAAAATTTCAAAAAGAATTGAGTTCAAATTGGGTGCCGAGGTTTATGGAAGTTCTCCAGTCATAACTGCAATAATGCAGTTTCGTCACTTGTTTTAAAAGTCTGTTTAAATATGTAGAACTTGACAAAGTTTAAACTATTTAAAGTTACATCATACATGCAAATAATTGTCTATAAAAACTTTATACTTCTTTGATTTATAACTATCGCGGTTTATCCTTTTTTTCAGGTCTCGTTTAGCGATCAGTAGGGAACTGAAATTGAAAAGAGTACAATATGAACACGACTTGCGCCTCGCAGACAGAAAAATAACCTTACTAGCCGACCAAAAAGAGGTAATATTAATATACATGCTGTAGATTGGCTGAAACTGAAACTTCTCTTACTTAGGCCCAGAACAGACGGTGAAACGCAACTACAAAGAAACTGCAACCTACTTTAGAGTTTCGTTTGAGTTTGTTTCTGCCATAGACTCCTAGGAGAGACCGCACATGGCGCGACCATTTTGAAACCGGTTTGAAACGCATTGCAAATCAGTTGCTTTGAAACCGGCGTGCAGGAAACTAGTGTTTGCGTTTCATCGACTCTTTTCGGTACAACAAAATGTCCGAGGTGTCAAAAAGTAATTATTTAAATATTTTATTAAAGATAAAGGTGAAGGATAGGGTCCTAGGGAGACATCATGTGGAATTAAATTAAATCCACACAGTTCTTCTTTTACGCCTTTTTCTTTGTCGAAGACACAAATACATCACCACAACTTCTTCATCACTTGAACTACATATTTTGCTGACGGCTGCTCTCAAAGAACACCGAAATGATTGTGAGGTTGCGGCGTGTGTGGAAAACGATTGAAACTGGTTTCAAACTAATAATTTCAAAAGAGTTTCGTTGCAGTTGCGTTTCACCGTCTGTTCTGGGCCTTACTGAACAACTTTTATCTATACTTATAAGTATGTACTTTTAACGTCCGCCAAAATGAAAATAAAAAGTTGAATTCGTGCATACATATATGGTGACATTTATTTATGCAGCCAAATTCATACTGAAGAATCGGTAAGTGTTCAGTATCAAGGTTAGCTGGCCGTTTTTGTGGAATTCGTAAATTATTATTATCCTTTTCGTGTTCCCTACAAACGCAAGCCCAGTCCCGGTCAATTACTATGGGATGTCAACATTAACTTTTGCGAAATTAGCAAAAAATGTAATCGATCCGTGATACTGTTTACCCACCAAGCTTAAAGTACATATTTCAATTTGGGTGTGTAAATAAATTTCACCTTATACAGGTTGACTTTCAAACAAACCCCGATAATTGTAGAGGTTTATAAGAAACGTTAGTAGAACACATTTTAAATGTCAAAACAATTAAAATTAAAAGTCATAATATTTAAAAAAATTACTTGGAAATAAAATCTATGGTTATCCTAGCCATTCCCTTACGGAAAAGGTTGAAAATTGTCCAAAATAGTGGGATCAATAATAAAAAGACCTTCGCGCGACCTAATTATCTTGTCTCTTCGGGTGACCATGATTTCTTTGGATTTTACGAAAATCTTCAAAGGGCTCCATCCTTAAAAAATAATTATTAATATGATTTTGATTGGTTTTAATGAAACCAGTTTGTATTCTTTTACAAAATACTAAATTATCGGGGTTAGGTTAAAAGTCACCTGTATAAATATCGCAATATTTTTATGCTAACAGGTAATAAACTATAAACTATCGTGTTTATTCTCGATTTAAATCAACTTGCTATTTAACAAAATATACATAAAAACAACGCGACCACATTTTTAACATATTTTTTTTAACTCCCTAACTATTGCAAGATTGAATTATTTTGCTCAAGGTAACAGTGTAGCTTCGTAGACCTTTGTATGGATATCTGCTACACCGTAGCATAGTCCAATTCAAACTTCGTAAAATTGGAGAACTACCACAGCTCAAATTATGCTGCCATTCCAGGACCAGCTGCTAAATGCCAAGATTCGCCTGGTGTACGCAGACAAATGGCTGAATGCTGCTGCCGAGGTTCTGGAGCTGCAGAACAGTATCCCTCGAGCTCGAGTGCCATCCACCGATCATGAGAAGCGCATACATGATGAGCTTAGCAAGGCCTATGATCTACAGGTTATGGTATGTGTTTTTCGAGTAGTCCCCAACACGGCCTAGTATACCATGGCAGTTCTCACTACGCTCCAAGCCTGGATTTCCACGACCGCGGGCGGGGGGCCAGGGCAGAGACAGAAATTGTAGAAATAAAAGCAATTTCTTTTACAAGATGTCCCATATTATAACAGCCCAATTGGTAACGTATAAAGACGGTTGAACTTATAATTAAGCTTTTGGCACTTATAGAAGAAATTCCAGTAGGAAAATTAAGTAAAAGCTTCGATGCAAATCAGGTTTTGAAAATTGCGCAATCTGAACGAAGTAATACATTATTATGTTGACGTAGACCGACATGACGATATAAAAACTTTTTTTAAAGTCTTTGTAATGGTTTCTACTTACAGGAGAGAGAAAAGTGGGTAGAACAGTGGCGAGTGAAGTACTCGGATGACACCGCCAAAATGAACATGCAGCTGGCTGAGAGACGCGAACAGCTACAGGTGGCCGTCGCTCGTCGAGAGGAGTTACAGCAACTGGTAGATTAACTTTCTCTCTCTCTCTTTAATGTGTTATGAGATAGATGGGTGGAACACTGGAGTGTGAAGTACACAGAGGACACTGCCAAAATGAAATTGCAGATAACTAGAAGACGCGAACAACTGCAGGTTACTCTCACCTGTCCCGAGGAGTTGTAGTTGCTGATAGTTATCTCTCTCTTTCTCTCTAATGTTTCTCATAGAAAGGAGAGAGATAGGTCTCTGGAGAGCGAAATACTCAGATGAAACCTCCAAGATGAACCTGCACGTTGTGGCTAAAAGTTGCGATATCTGCAGAAGGCCTTTGCTCGTGAGAAGTTGCATTATTTTCTCTAATGATTCATACAAGAGAGAGTGTGAGAGATCGGTGGAAAACTAGTGAGTGAAGTTTTTAGATGATATTCCCAAGATAAACCTTCAGCCAGCCGAGAGAAGCGATCACTTGCAGTGGCTCTCGCTCGTCAGGGGAGTTTAAGTAACATAGGTTCTTTGGACTTGGAACATCGTTGGTTCTCTGTTCCAAATGTATTATACAAATGAGAGAGGTAAGGCGAGTGTACGTACCCAGATGAACTTACAGCTGGCTGATAGACGCGAGCTTGTATCTAAAAGACTACGTTTATCTGGATATCCGTTATCCGGTCAATTCAGTATCAGCTACATTCTAATTCAAACTCTCCAACACGACTTCCTTGGTTTGAGGTTATTAGAGGCAGCTTGGTAGAGGCCAGACCGTAGACTGAGATCTCAAACTAGACCAAATATCTACCCATTTTCTGTTCCAGTTCAACCTACATGAAGGTGAAATGCGCGCATGGCTGACATTCAAACGAGAAAGAGCAGCTCGCTTAGCTCGTGAAGCGAGAGCTCGTCAAGCAGCTACTCTGATCCAAGCTTGGTGGCGCGGCCAGATGGTGCGGCGGGGTCTTGGGGCCTTTAAATATCTTCGGAACGCTAAAAAGTCACCAACAAAAAATAAGAAAAAATAAAATGTTGTTGGTAGAAAGGACTACACGGGCTCTGTTTAGTTCCGGATAAAAGCAACAGACCTAACCTCGCGTTGATGTGCTATAGTCAGGGCGACTATTACTGTGTGTGTTGTGTATTGATGGAATGCATAGAGATTCTTATATTATTTAATTCATCAAAAGCAGCAATCGACATTCTGAATTAGTTTCTTTTTTCATATTTTCTTAATTTTTGGTACAATATATTAAAGCCCAAGCGGCAAAAGGTTGTCCTTATTATGTCTACAGGATAGCTTTAAATCAAAACCTTAAATCAAATTGAAATATAAACAACGTAGTTTGGAGCGTTATACCAAGCGGGTAGTCCTACAGGATATCTTGTAGTCTGAATATAGAACTAGATAGACAAACCCAATATAAATAAGCGTAAAGTATCGTAAGAAAACAGAATGAAGTTTAATTTACAACAGTTTCATCTCATTTCTGTGCTTTCATCACACTTTATAAAATATCTGGACTTATCTAAGAACTTTTATTACCTATATTATTATAATGTGGTGTCTAATCTCTGGCGAATTTAAGTTTACTGTCAATATAGGGCATCTTACACGTAAAAAATTTAATGCGCCTCAGATTATAGTGCAGTTTTGGAAAATTATTTAATAAAAAAAAATTGTTTTTGGGGCTCCGTACCTCAATAGAAAAAATGGAGCCCTTATAGGATAACTTTGCTGTCCGTCTGTCCGTCCGTCTGTCCGTCCGTCCGTCCGTCCATCCGTCTGTCTGTCAAGACCCTTTATCTCGAGAACGCGTGGAGGTATCGAGTTGAAATTAAAACCATATACCTACTCAACTCTACAGTCCCTTGAAGCTGTGAAAACATCAAACCTCTAAGTTAACGTGAAAAAAAGGTACCGCCGTTTATGCCGCAAAAAACGTACATTTCGACACTCTCAAGGGAATCAAAATTCATAGGGTATTTCCCGTTGACCTAGAACTATAAAATTTGGCAAGTCTCATACTACAAGTATTAGGGGAAAATCTGAAAACTATATATTTGTAATTAAATCATAAAAAATATAGTCTTCTAGCCCTCGGTGGGCAAGTCAGACTCGGACTTGTCTGGTTTTTAATTAAATTTTTTCACGTCCTTTTGTCATGTTTTAGTCATGCATGATTCAACAAAATACAACATACTATAACCAAAAAAACGTGTCGCAGATATTTCAAATATTCTTTTCATTCATTCAAGATAATCCATTATTTTTTTTATCTGACGTTAAACGAGGCACTGAGAGCAAGAAAAGCCTGACATTTCCAGATACAATTAAAAATCAATTATGTCTGGAAAAGTTAGGCCTTTCTTGCTCCCAATGCCTCGTACATTACTGCTAAGACCAGGAATAAAACAATCCTGGACGAGTGGGTTAAAATATATACGAGGTCGAAGCAAGTATACTTAGTGCTTTTCTCAAAAATAAAATGTGACATTTTCATGTTTTCCATGATAATGAGTTATCACACTACGTGGGACGCACTATAAGTTTCCGGAATGAATATGAAAAAATACTATTAAAGGTACAAAATTAATTTATTGTTTTTCAAAATAATCTCCCTTGGCGTCTATGCACTTTTTCATTCGATCAAACCAGTTTTGAAAACTTTTGTGCCACTCCTCTGTGGTGACCTCTGAAACGTGTTTTTCATACTCCTCGACAGCCTCTTCTGGTGATGAAAATCGTTGACCGCGTAATTGGTTCTTAATTTTTGGGAACAGAAAAAAGTCACAAGGTGCCAGGTCGGGACTGTATGCAGGATGACTCATGAGTTCTACATTTTTCGTCTTCAAAAAGTCGTTTGTCTGTCTGGCCGTGTGAGAACTAGCATTGTCGTGGTGCAGGATGATACGGCGTTTACGGTTATTTTTACGGAGTTCGTCAATAACTTCCGGCAAACAAATGGTCGTGTACCAGTCACTATTCACGGTACGACGATTCTCTAAAGCAACAGTAGCCTCGTGTCCAGTTTTATTAAAAAAAGAAGCAATCATCCGCTTAGATGCACTTTTCACGCGCGCCACTTTGGTTGGTTTCGGCTCATCTTGAAAGGCCCATACGCTCGATTGCTGCTTTGTTTTGGGATCGTAGCAATAAATCCATGTTTCGTCACCTGTTATTATGTCCCACACCAAATTTGACGCACCTTCGATGAATCTGGTAAGCATGGCACTGCACCAAGTGACGCGGTCCGTTTTTTGAGCCTCGGTCAAGTTGTGTGGGATCCACCGCGAGCACAGCTTTCTCACACCCAAATGTTTGTGTAGGATTGATTGTATTTGACTCATGCCTATTTCTAAGGATGCGCGAATTTCATGGTAGGTCACATGCCTGTCTGTTTCAATCATACGGCGCACAGCATCGATGTTTTTGTTGGTCACAGCGGTGGACGGCCGACCATCGCGAGATTCGTCACTGAGATTGATACGACCACGCTTGAATTCTGCAAACCAGCTATAAACAGTCGTCTTGCATGGTGCTTCATTGCCAAAAGCTGTTTCAAGCCGAGCGATGCTCTGTTGAGCTGTCAAATTACACTTAAAATCGTAGAAAATCATACTACGAAAATTTTCCCGAGTTAAATCCATGTTGATGCAGACACACAATTTTTTAAATGGCGCCACAAGGTAAAAACAAAAGACAGTCAGATGAAACAAACTGCATTCTACAGCCAAAGAGTTCTATTTTCAAATGTTGCAATAAATTTTTAAATATTGTTTATGTAAGTGGCCAGTTCCGGAAACTTTTAGTGTTACCTATGTATAAATAACTTATAAATGCGGAAGTTTGTGTATGTGTGTGTATGTTTATTACTCTTTCTGTTAAGTTAAATACAGGATGTAAATGCAAAGTCAAGAATCCCTTTAGGGTATGAAAGTATACACGATTCTGATGTCTCTACGAGAAAAAAAATATACCTTGAATTTTCACCAAAAATTCCATCATTTTTCTAAGCTATGGCTACGCAGCTCACCGGCCGCCCCACATACCTAATTGCACCCCGCAACCCGCACCCCGCATCCGAGTGGCCAGCGACCGTGAGGGTGTCCACGCGATTAGTGTATTTTGAGTAAAGAAAATCGTCTTATTATGAGGTACTGGTACTTCATTTAGAGATCCCAGTATTTAAAAGTATATCTTTCCCGATCATACTAACACACCCTTAAAGGATTCTTGACTTTGCTTTTACACCCGGTATAATGAAGATATGTACGAATTTGAATATTGTATTTAGACAGGCTTGACAGAGACATATTTCTATACAGCACAATGGACAAGTCAAGTATGATATCCATACTTAACATCCCCTGCAGATTTTAACAATATTATGATAAATTCTTTAGTCCCATTCTGAAACTTAGATCTTTAAGTCTGTTGTTCAGTGCAGTTATTTCATTGTACATGGCTTCTTGCCATTTTTCTTTATCAGGAGATTGCATTGCTTCTTTAAAAGTTACAGGTTTCTTAGGCTTGTGAAGGTTTTCGATTTCTTCAGCTACTGCTAAAATAAATTCTTCGTAGCATGTAAGAATTGTAATTTTTGACCTGTCTCTCAAAGAGCTCGTTTGAACCATTGCGTTTTCTTCAACATTTGCATTGTGTGCAGGTACAACATCACTATCAACGTCGTGTGAACCAGAAAAGGATACGCAGTTTTTACAATTTGATGATTCTGCTTGTTGAACGTCTCTAGTACTGTTGACAAAATTTTGTTGCAACATTTCATCATTGTATCTGTGTCACGAATCCTTACTTGCTGATCATCTCCTTCTACATAAACGTCAAGTTCAATAGCCACTTGCTTGCGTGGTGTTTATTGCGATGACGTTTGTTTTGTTTGTTCGTGTGGAACCCCAACATCGTTGAAAAGTGTCGAGAGTTCATTTTTGCTTTATTCTTCGTAGAACATAGTCTTCATCACACGAATATCTTTTGAAATAATAATTATTTTCTTTGAGGGTATGAAGATTCTGAAAGCTTTAGATTTTTCAGAATATCTCACAAACATTCCAGGAATTGCTTTTGATGCAAATTTGTGACCGTTGGTGCCTCTTTTTAGAACATAAGCCTTGCAACCGAATACGTACAAATGATTAATACATGGTTTTCTTCCAACCCATCGTTCGAATGTTGTTTGATTCTGAATGGCGCTGTTTATGTTTCTATTTGATAAATAGTTCGCAGTCAACACTGCTTCACCCCAGAATTTTAATGGTGTTTTGGCATCAATCATCAATGCTCTTGCTTTCTCCACGAGGGTACGGTTCTTCCAATCAGCAATTCCGTTCTGGCTCGGGGTGTAGGGTACGGTGAGTCTTCGCTGTATCCCGCAACGTTTTAAATATGCAACAAATTCCTTGTTCACATATTCAGTGCCATTAACTCATTGTAGGAACTTGATTTTGTTGCCAGAGAAAGTTTCCGCTATTTCCTTGTACTCTTTGAACTTTTCCAAGACTTCGTTTTTGTTATGGATAGCAAAAACATGACTATATCGGCTGTTGTCATCAATGAAAGTAACGAAGTACTTATTTCCGTTTAGTGTGGGCATTTTTATCGGTCCACACACGTCACTGTGGACAATTTCCAATTTTTTCTTTGGTTAATGTTCTCCTGAGGGGCTGGCGTTTTGTGTAATTTCCCCTGTATGTGGGCTTCGCACTCATCCAAGGTTTCAGATTCATCGAAATTCAGTCCAAGTAAGTTGTTGTTTTTGAGTGCAACTTTTAGATCTTTGGCGTTCATGTGACCATGTTTTTTGTGCCAGTCGTTGATAATTGATGATTTCCTTGCTGTTTTCGGAACAGTTTCATCATTATCACTGGCCAGATTGATGCGCTCGCATTTATCAGGTTTAATGTAGTTAAGACCCTCTTAAGGGCGGTGAGAGTTATTCCAGATTTAGGATTATTGACCGTCGCTTTATTTTTGGTAAAGAGGATAGAGCAGCCAGCATCTGTCATCTTGCTGACGGACAGCAGGTTGGTGCATAAACTAGGTACGTACAGCGTGTCTTTTAAATGTGTGAGCGCCAAGCCACCGTTTTTGTTACAAAGGACACTGTACCTGTTCCCTTAATTTCTGCTTTGTATTCTTCAGTTGCAAAGTTCAGTTTTCTGGACGTTTTCTCAATGGTCTTAAATAAGTCTCGTTCATAAGATATGTGAGACGTACATCCCCTGTCCAAGACCCAAATGCTGTTTTCAGGTTTCTCGTTTGGTGTGAGAAGACACTGAGTAGCAAAGTGGTTCATTTGAGAATCGTTTTTATGTTTGTTAGGCTTCTCATTCTTTTACTTCTAGCAGGTACTACAAATTTTGTGATTTTGCCGTTTATAGATGTTACCTCTTTCCTTGCAAATTTTACATGCCACATATAATACTTCTTCTTGACCAGAATATCCATGTTCATCGTTATTGGTTATGCTTTGACTATGACGTGCTTCACATTCTTCATATATTTTATTTTTAAGCTCATCTGGCTTTGGAAGAGTGTCTCGTGATTCAATAGCGACTCTGAAGTTTTCATATTCGGAAGAGAGACTGTATAGCATCATAATTGATGATAAGTCCTCGTTAATATCGACTTGCATGTCTGTCAATTTGTCAACTATGTCCATGAATTTATTTAGATGACCACTTACGTCATGCCCGCGGCTCCGCTCGCGTGTTATTCGGTGACATGCTTTTTTCCTGAATAAAAAGTAGCCTATGTGTTATGTTAGGGTATAAGCTATATCCATTCCAAATTTCATCCAAATCCGTCCAACCGTTTCAGCGTGAAAGTGTTAAGTATGAATATCATACTTGTCTATGTCCTCTCTGCCATATAGATTATAGAAATATGTCTCTGTCAAGCAGGTCTAAAATCTGGCTAAATATAATATTCAATAAGAAGCCAGATAAAAAGGCAAAAAAAACCGTATCTTCATTATATTAAACTTAACATGGTAGATAAACACCCCAGTTAAGAATAAAAATGTCGAGCACCAAAATTGACCCCCTTACTAGGGAAAACTATGACACTTTGGTGATACAAGTTGAAGCTATTCTCGTACGTCACAAACTTTGGAGATACGTTGAGACTCCCTTGGAAGCTGTTGCTAGCGAAGCTGATAAGGAAGAAGACACGCAAGCAAAGTCTGAACTAATCCTAATAATCGCTCCTTCTGAACTTAAGAAAATTAAAAACTGCACTACAGCTAAAACATTTTGGGATAAATTGAAAGATACGTCAGTAGGGGAAAGTCTGAAACTATAAGACATACGAAGATCTGTTCTTAGGAACCATGTCATCGATTTTAACAACAAGAAAAAATGCATTCATACATTTAAAAAAAAACCGTACTCAGCTCGGGAATCGAACCCGGTTGTTTTGAAAAAAAATAACCTTACACTATTTCTATTTAGATATCGATTGTGTAGGTCTTAAGCAGTAAATGGCTCTATGAAGCATGATGTCTCAAATGAACAAAATGCATTGTTTTCACATACTTTAATTTATTTTAGTAGGTGTTCGAAGTTACCACCGTTTTTTTAATACAATATTCAACACGTTTAGGTAACGATCTTACAATTGCATTTTGTATCTTCATTGGTGAATTTGCGTTAAAATTGACTCAATGGCTGCTTTTAGGTCTTCAACGGTGTCATAGCTTGTTTTGTACAGTTCATCCTTAACGCAGCCCCACAAGAAATAGTCAAATAGTCAATATGCCATGATATGTAAAGCGGTGTGTGTAACAAGTTGCGACACCAGCAAAGAGGTGCAAACAACCATAGAGACAATTTTACATGCCTGAACTTGTTGAATATTGTAACGGTGGTCACTTCGAACACCTAATAAATTTTTGTTCATTTGAGACATCATGTTTCATAGAGCCATTGTAACAAAATAAGGCTCTGCGCGAGTACTTATTCGTCATTTATTTATATATTTGTTTATCAATTTATTTATTTAAATATTTATCTATATATTTAAATATTTATTTATTTAATATTATGGCCATAGTAATTTGTGATCGTCTAGTATCTATTTTGGTAGGACCTCTACATTGTTTTTATAACGGTTAAAATAAACAGAGAAATAGAATTTTGATCCGGACACCGTAATAAATGGGTACAGGTACACAAGTTCAGAATTTATCAAATGAAAGGTGAGAAATCGTAAGATTGAAGTACTGCATGCGACTTAGCTGGATAAACCGCTCCTTCAGGAACAACAGGTTTTAACAACTCCCAGGACTCCAACAATTACACTGTATTATTATTATTACATACCGTATCACCGCATAACACTTTAATTTGACACGCTTTGATACAAAGATGATAATACACCCGCGCAAATACGAAATTTGACGTAAGCCGAAGATGAATTCAGTGTGTAAACATAATGTGTTATATAATTATTTTGTATATGTGTGTTAGGTATAATATTAGAGATATATGTATATGGTTTTATACAGAATATTGAAGAGTCATCGATACTCGTAGCGTAGCTGCAGCTATAATTAAAATTTGAGGGAATTCGAGATTCTTTGCAAATCCAGAATGAAGTGGGGGCCCTAACGATTTAGAAAACGACCTCCCTGCCAACCTTTAATAGTCGTTCCCACGTATTACACAGAATCACACGCTTACAAACAAAATCCAGCGCCAATCTAGACTACCATTTAAACTCTAAGTCCCTAGAATTTTACTCATTAATACTATAAAAACCCTTTCAAAACATCACCAATTTCCACACATCTCTCCTAAAGACCTGGCCAAGTCAGTTTTAAGTTTTCTAACAGCTGTGGTTTCAGACACAAACAAAAGAGTAAGGCTTCCCTCCACAGCTAACTGCACACCTAGCCCGGTCACACACCTAAATGCTTTACCCTTGGAAAAACTCTACGTTCCTAAACCCCTTGGTTCCTAAAATAATATTAGATACACAATACTCCATTTTCACAAAAGGTTCTAAAATAAAACCTAAAGACAGAAGTTTGAGAACAGTCATGTGGAAATTTTTCAGCCCTGGATCTCGTTGATCTATCTATGAAAAAAAGTAAAGCTATAAAAAAAGAAACACCTGTATGAAGAAAATCTAAATATAGGGAAAAAGGAAAGAAATGTTTCTGCTGGCTCCTTTTACCTAAAAACTCTCGTAATTTCCACAGAATGTCTATACTAGATCAAAATATAAGAATCTCTGCCAGACGAAGGAAAGCTAAAATAATATAATATAATCTCCTTCAGGAACTAGATAGCTATAGGGATAAAGGATAAATATAAAACGTGTTGCACAAATAAATTTCTGATGTAGATACTTGATATTTATAAAAATTGTACACCCGCTATTTTCGCAACGCCTCTATAGCGAAATAGTAATATTTCGTTTCTATTGAGTTTCATGAGAAAACCGTTGCGGGTAAAATTTAAATTAGCTAATTCAGTTTTACGCAATTACGAACGCACTTCACCGACGCACTGTTAACACTTTCAATATATTTAAATAACGAAGCTTTATTTATTGCAAATCTGCACTCTCGATGTACGTACACGATACTCGACACTCTTATAACGCGTTACGCGACTCGTACGCTTGGACTTTGGTTCTAATAGATTCCGAGATCCGCGCGCGACGTAGAGACCAATATCCTTCCGAGGTTTTATTCCGCGATTTGACGACCCGTACGCGCTTCGAGATCTACTCCACTCTACGACACGCGCTTGACTGTCTCTAAAGGTGGAACCGATATATTAGTATTCGTTAAGATATTAGTAATATGGTGTATATTAGTGTATCAGTAATCCGACCAATTCTAATATCCTAATATTCCGGTATTAACTTAGCTCGGTGAATACCATATCGGTTGGAGAATACGTGGGACGCACTATAAGTTTCCGGAATGAATATGAAAAAATACTATTAAAGGTACAAAATTAATTTATTGTTTTTCAAAATAATCTCCCTTGGCGTCTATGCACTTTTTCATTCGATCAAACCAGTTTTGAAAACTTTTGTGCCACTCCCCTGTGGTGACCTCTGAAACGTGTTTTTCATACTCCTCGACAGCCTCTTCTGGTGATGAAAATCGTTGACCGCGTAATTGGTTTTTAATTTTTGGGAACAGAAAAAAGTCACAAGGTGCCAGGTCGGGACTGTATGCAGGATGACTCATGAGTTCTACATTTTTCGTCTTCAAAAAGTCGTTTGTCTGTCTGGCCGTGTGAGAACTAGCATTGTCGTGGTGCAGGATGATACGGCGTTTACGGTTATTTTTACGGAGTTCGTCAATAACTTCCGGCAAACAAATGGTCGTGTACCAGTCACTATTCACGGTACGACGATTCTCTAAAGCAACAGTAGCCACGTGTCCAGTTTTATTAAAAAAAGAAGCAATCATCCGCTTAGATGCACTTTTCACGCGCGCCACTTTGGTTGGTTTCGGCTAATCTTGAAAGACCCATACGCTCGATTGCTGCTTTGTTTTGGGATCGTAGCAATAAATCCATGTTTCGTCACCTGTTACTATGTCCCACACCAAATTTGACGCACCTTCGTTGAATCTGGTAAGCATGGCACTGCACCAAGTGACGCGGTCCGTTTTTTGAGCCTCGGTCAAGTTGTGTGGGATCCACCGCGAGCACAGCTTTCTCACACCCAAATGTTTGTGTAGGATTGATTGTATTTGACTCATGCCTATTTCTAAGGATGCGCGAATTTCATGGTAGGTCACATGTCTGTCTGTTTCAATCATACGGCGCACAGCATCGATGTTTTTGTTGGTCACAGCGGTGGACGGCCGACCATCGCGAGATTCGTCACTGAGATTGATACGACCACGCTTGAATTCTGCAAACCAGCTATAAACAGTCGTCTTGCATGGTGCTTCATTGCCAAAAGCTGTTTCAAGCCGAGCGATGCTCTGTTGAGCTGTCAAATTACACTTAAAATCATAGAAAATCATACTACGAAAATTTTCCCGAGTTAAATCCATGTTGATGCAGACACACAATTTTTTAAATGGCGCCACAAGGTAAAAACAAGAGACAGTCAGATGAAACAAACTGCATTCTACAGCCAAAGAGTTCTATTTTCAAATGTTGCAATAAATTTTTAAATATTGTTTATGTAAGTGGCCAGTTCCGGAAACTTTTAGTGTTACCTATGTATATATTACTCGGCAGTTGCAGTATTGGTTGGGTGAGAAATATCGGTCGAATACTATTCTAATCCAATGCGGGCGGGGCGAATGAGACAGAGTTCATCTGAACTGAGCGTTAAGTACGTATCGATGCTCGATTATTGACTTATTGTTAACGGTATAAGGACCATTTTGTATTGCATTTATATAAATAATGGCGTACAAGCAGCGGGATTTTTCAATTAGGTAAAACAATGCTATTTTCTTTGTCTTTTTTTTAGTTTTTATAAGTGTGTATTTATATTGCGCATATGTTAGTTTTGTTACCATGATCTCTACAATTTTCTTTTATCTTCTATCTTTTGATCGCCGAGCGATCAAACTGAACTTAGCCCTAAGCATAAATCGTCGTGGTGACGAAAAAGGAACACTCCTTCACAGTTTATTTATTTATTTTATTCATCGTTCGTTTTCGTTTCGTTACACAAATAGTTTGATACACAAATAGAAATTAAATATTTTATAATATTCATATTCATTCATACATACAAAGTCCAAAGTGTCTAACTTGATGCGGTCTCCACTGTTCTAGGAAATTGCTAAAATATAGTGATACGTATTACGTTTAACCGTCAACGATATCAGTATCAGTCATATTAACATATTAGTTTATATATCATATTAGTTTAAATATTATAATATTACTTGACGAATATATCCATATTCGCTAATACTAATATATATATCGGTATTAACCCATCTTTAACTGTCTCAAAAACCCTGATTTCTTTTCAATCAGCTCCTTCTCCCACCCAGATTATTTCAGGTTACGCCCCCATGGACACATTAATTTTCTATTTTATTACCTGTCAAAACCTATCTGAAGTGTATTTGCCAATCTGAAAAAAATCCTGTCAAACTAAAATTAATGTCTTGATGACTGCATTTTTTTGCTATGACGAAGGACATAGAGGTAGGAATAACCGAGTTAACAAGTTTCAAGATGCAAATGAGGTGGAAAAAATAATAAAATAAATAAAATGTAATATATTTCGAGATCAAAGAACTCCATTCCTGTTTCTCTGCATCGTAAACAATTTGGAAGCCCTTTGAGCCTTTTTAGAAATCCTTTCATCAAGAAAACTGGAAGATAGTACCACTCAAAACTCCTAAATTATATGTATATATTTGATTATGTTTTATTATTATTATTCAACGTTCTTACATAAGACATTACATCACTTTTACGCTTCAGATTTTAAGTTTATTTATTTATTATTAAACTGCCCACTCTGCCGCTTCCTACCTCAATGTAACTTTACGGGAAGCGCTCTGCTCTCTAAAAAAATATTAACATGTTTCTGAAATCTAACCTTTGACGTCCTGTCCAAATGTCAATTAATTCGTCATTTATTTATATATTTGTTTATCTATTAATTTATTTAAACATTTATCTATAAATTTAAATATTTATTTATTTAATATTATGGCCATAGTAATTTGTGATCGTCTAGTATCTATTTTGGTAGGACCTCTACATTGTTTCTATAACGGTTAAAATAAATAGAGAAATAGAATTTTGATCCGGACACCGTAATAAATGGGTACAGGTACACAAGTTCAGAATTTATCAAATGAAAGGTGAGAAATCGTAAGATTGAAGTATTTCATGCGACTTAGCTGGATAAACCGCTCCTTCGAGAACGACAGGTTTCAGCAACTCCCAGGACTCCAACAATTACACTGTATTATTATTATTACATACCGTATCACCGCATAACACTTTAATTTGACACGCTTTGATACAAAGATGATATACACTCGCGCAAGTTCGAAATTTGACGTAAGCCGAAGATGAATTCAGTGTGTAAACATAATGTGTTATATAATTATTTTGTATATGTGTGTTAGGTATAATATTAGAGATATATGTATATGGTTTTATAGAGAATATTGAAGAGTCATCGATACTCGTAGCGTAGCTGCAGCTATAATTAAAATTTGAGGGAATTCGAGATTCTTTGCAAATCCAGAATGAAGTGGGGGCCCTAACGATTTAGAAAGCGACCTCCCTGCCAACCTTTAATAGTTGTTCCCACGTATTACACAGAATAACACGCTTCCAAACAAAATCCAGCGCCAATCTAGACTACCATTTAAGCCCTAAGTCCCTAGAATTTTACTCATTCATACTAAAAAACCCTTTCAAAACATCACCAATTTTCACGCATCTCTCCTAAAGACCTGGCCAAGTTAGTTTTAAGTTTTCTAACTTACAGCTGTGGTTTCAGACACAAACTATTCGCGCAACACTCAAATTGAACGCGCTTTGTTCGCAGTGTTCTAATCTGCATTTAGAGACCGCTAGCGGCGGTGTAATCACTTTGTTTGTTTTTAATTCTCTCTTCTTGTCTATGATTTGGTTGGACATGACGTGGTAATTTTGCTCTCCCGGGTTGATTGTGATATAAATGGGGCCTTAAAAGTTTTAAGAGATTCCTGCTTCAGGGTTATATGTGTATACAAATAAAGGTCTTCTAGTGAAACCGTATTGGGGAATTGTTCTCGTAGAAGCCGAGCTAATTCCAGGAAGATACTTCGGTGATTGCGTCAGAATTTTGGTGACACGTAGCCAGTCTTCGTGGCCACATTCCTTTGATTTCCTGCTGATCCCTGCCTTGTATTTCCCCTCCATCCTACCGGCTCGGCCAGCCCTGGAGCAGCGAAACGGCACAATCAGCGTGTCCTGTTTGATTATTAAATCGTTCATATGAAAAACCTTGTTACTGTCCGCTGGTGTGTAATCTTATACTGGGCCCAGCTGAGTTACTCTCTGTGCAGGCCAGACAGGTAGCAGGGTCTTTCATACATTTTGTGGTAAGCAGAACGCGTTGGAGTTGCTTAATATCACACATTTTTTGGTAGCAGAGCGCGGTTAAGTTGCTTAATATCGGATATTAAACAACCCCGGACCAAGATATATTCTGTTTATATAAGCCGAACCGAAATTGTAGCTCCGTTGGCCTTGTAAGAAAATTTGTGAATTATACTTTGTTTTAGGTAGGTAGTTTGTAACCTTGTAACCTAAAGCGAGATCAAATGGAATATTTTGTTATTTCTCATACTACAGTACTCGGACTGTGTATATGAATAGGTTTATGTAAGCTGGAAGGATATTTACACAGCTCCTTTAGCTTTAGGTATCGTATTATATGTTTGTATTGTGGATAAACATATAACTTTATTAGCGCTGTTTAGGTTGTTGTACACAGATTTAAATTGTAATTGTTAGACCTTGTTGGTGTAACTTTATAACTCGGTTGTTTGTGTTTATATAAGATATTTGGTTATAATATAATATAACGACCTATTGTAGGCTTGTTTGAGAGCACTGTTACAAGGCAGTTAGTTTATTTATATTAATAACATTTTGTATTTACCGAGTTACTGTGACAACTTGTTTGAGTGTATACATTGGGGCGCTTTGTGGTTTGTGACATTGTCAGTTCCGTCTTTAATTGTTTGTATCTCTCAATTCCCGGTCTACAATGTCGAAGACTTCTCCGAGGAACATCTTGGCCAGCCAGCTGCGCTGGTTTGTCAGCGTTCAAGGCTTTTTGGCTCGAGCTGATCGGGGCGATGCAGTCCTGGAGCGGTACTCACAGATGGAGCATCGCCTCGAGAAAGCTGAGCATGCGCTCATGGAGCTGTTGGACCAGGAGCTGCCACCGGAGGTAATGGCTAGCCCTAATAGTGATATGGAGCAGATAATGGACATTTATAATGAGACTACGCAGGTGGCATGTACGATAAAGAGATTGCAGTCTGGGGGTCCGGATGTCAAATTGGGCACCAGTAGTAAAGGTGTAGGGTTGCACAGCAGACTGCCTACCTTAGAGCTTGGTCACTTTGATGGATGTATGGAGCAATGGGTCGCCTTTAAGAATATGTTTACTTCTTTGGTAGACGGTAGACAGGATCTGTCCAACGCACAGAAAATGGCGTACTTGATGTCCAGTTTACAAGGGGAGGCTAGATCATTGGTACAACATCTGATGGTTGAGGATCATAACTACGTCGTCGCATGGGAGTTATTGAACAATAGATATCATAACGTCCGGTTGTTAGCAGACGCGCATGCGAGTCAGCTGTTAGGTCTGCCTCGGGTTACATCTAGATCGCATATCAGGGCTCAGTTACTCACACCCGTTACAGTGGCGTGTAACGCATTAAAAATGTTGGGACTACCAGTGGATGAATGGTCTTATCTGTTGGTACACATCATTTTGAGCAAGTTGCCGGCTGACTCTCGTTCACGGTTTGAACGCGAGATGGCAGAACGGGACGGCAGTGCTTTGCCTAGCTTTACGGACCTAATGCGATTTTTGGAGTTTGAAGCTAGGGCTGTGGAGTCGTCTCCGTTGGAAGTGGCGCCACCTAGCGGGAGTTTGGGAAGATCCGCTGGCACATCGCGACGCAGTGACGCCCAGGGAGTGCCACCGTCCCGGGGACGTGTGGCAGCTCGCTTGGCTGCGCTGACTGCTGCCGTGGGGGAACAGACATGTCCTCAGTGTAGGCGTTTGGGACATGCTTTGCGAAGGTGCCCTGAGTTTGCTGAGCTGCCGGTCAGCGAAAGGCGGTGCTTGGTAAAAGCCAAGCGCTTATGTTTCCATTGCATGGAAGATCATTTCGCGCGCGATTGTTCCAGGCAAGGTACTTGTTCTGCATGTGGAAGAGCTCACCATTTACTGCTGTGTGCTAACAGGTCTGGTGCGCCGGCTCCGGCACCGCAGCGCGGACCTGCTGCGAGAGGGGGAGCAGTCTCCACGTCGCAGCACCAGCGTCGCGCTACGGGCGGGGGAGCAGCCTCACCGTCCGCACAGCAGCCATGTCCGTCGAGGGGCCCTCGTCCAGGACGTCGGAGTGGGGAGAGAGTTCTCGGGTGAGTCATGCACACCCTAATAATTTTGAGGAGCATGCACCTGCGGTACAGGGCTATACTGCGGGCCCGGCTAGGAGGCCCCGGGGTTGGGGGTACTCCACGGGTAAGGGGCTCATTCAAGATTATGGAAGTGGTCCCCATGTTTCTGCAACTGCGGGCCCGCCTCGGAATTCTTCGAGGGAAGAAGGCCCTACGGGCGGGGGCTTCACTTCACCGGTTAGTGGACCTCAATTTCCCGCGCCAGTGCCGGCGCCCACTGGAAGGGAGTATAGTCGGGAGGAGCCGCAAAGATACTCGCCGCCGTCTCATGAGTACCCGCGGGTAGAGTACCACCCACCTTATTTTAGGTATGGGAGAGCGGCAGGCTACGCCCCCCTAGGATGGCGATGTGTACTCGCTCACCATATGCAGGGCAGTGGGTTCACCACTGTGGTTAATATTTGTATGCCGTAAGGCAGATCATGGCGCTCTTATAAAATATTACTAACAACTATTTGTACCTAACATTTATACCCATGTTCACAAATAAATATTTCTGATTCTGATTCTGATTCTGATTCTGATTCACCCTGGGTTAGCGAGGCCGACCAGCCAATAGCTAGCCTGCCACTCTACTAGCGCAGAGCCGAGGACGGTTCTGCTGCCCACTGCAATAGTTTGCATATGGGGTCCCCGTGGAGATTCGGTTAGGGTAAGGGCTCTACTGGACTCAGGGGCCCAATGGTGTATGGTGACCACACGGATAGTTAATATGTTGGGTTTGAACTTGGAGCCTTCTTCGGTGCCCCTTCTTGGTATTGGGGGTTTAGAAGTTAAACGTTTGGTAGGCCGAACTCATATAAGGTTTTCTTCGGTACGTTCCTCCACTTTGAGGATTGCAGCTGCAGCTATGGTTATGGATGATATCGTAGGCTGGCAGCCCTCCTCAGATATCTCCCCAACTATACTATCGTGTACGTCTAATTTAAATTTAGCAGATCCCAGGTTTTATGTTCCCGGCCCAGTGGACGTCCTCTTGGGCTCGGATGTATTGGGATGGATTCTTTTGGGTACCCAGAAGGCACTAGGCGCCTCATCACTGTTGGCAGTGTCCACCATTTTTGGACATACTGTGTTGGGACCAGTCTTCGATGACTACACTCCGGATGAGTCGAGGGTCGTCAATACAGCATCCCTTGCTAAGACGATGCATCGGTTCTGGGAAGTAGAGGAGCCTCCCATGGTTCCGAGGGTGGACCCGGAACATGCAGAATGTGAGGCCTTTTTTCAAGCCAACACTACGAGGCTAGCTTCAGGGAGATTTGTAACGTGGTTGCCTTTTACAGCATCCCCTCCTATTCTTGGACAATCCAGAGCACTGGCAGAGAAGCGACTGCTGGCTATGGAACGGCGCATGCAGCGTGACCCAGTGCTACGTGAGAAATATATTGACTTCATGCGTGAGTACGAAGCACTAGGTCATATGTCACCGGCTCGAGTAGATTGGAGCTCTACTGAGCATTACTTCCTACCTCACCATGCAGTATTGAAGGCTTCTTCAGGAAAGCTGCGCACCGTGTTCGACGGGTCGGCGCCCACCTCAACAGGAGTCTCGTTGAATTTGTGTCTACACTCTGGGCCAAAGCTTCATCGGGATGTCATAGATATAATTTTAAATTTCAGAAGACATCAGGTGGTGTTTAGAGCCGACATTAAGATGATGTTCCGGCAGACTGTCATTCATCCTGACGACAGGCGTTTCCAGTTGATTCTCTGGTGGGAGCACCCAGAGGACCCAGTGACAGTCTACGAGCTCAACACCAACACATATGGTTTGAAATCAAGTCCATATATAGCTATAAGATGCTTATTAGAATTGGCGGAGCGGGAGAGGGCCCGCTACCCGCGTGCGGCAGCCGTACTGACACGTGACCTCTACGTGGACGACGTGTGTACTGGGGCCCAAACAGTTGAGGAAGTTCTTATACTCAGGGATGAATTAATTGCTATACTAGCAGCGGGAGGCTACGAGTTAAGAAAATGGTTATCGAATGAGCCCCGTCTGTTAGAAGGTATTCCAGAGGATCACCAACAGAACCCTAACCTGTTTGCTGAGGTGGACGATCCTAATATGATAGCGGTTTTGGGAATGAAGTATCAACCGGTAAATGATATTTTCACGTTTCAGGTGGAATTGAAACCAGAAAGAGTATGGTCGAAGAGGACCGTGCTGTCCACCATCGCTCGCATGTTTGATCCGAACGGCTGGATCAGTCCAGTGATCTTCTCAGCGAAGTGTCTGCTGCAACGGCTGTGGATCCTGGGCGTGTCGTGGGACGAGCCGCTCACCGGGTCTCCGTTGGACGACTGGCTGGACTTGATGTCATCGTTGGAGGAAGTCAATCGAGTTGCCTTACCTCGCCGAATTTTGCCGCCAGGAAAGCATCACGCTTCTTTGCATGGCTTTTGTGACGCCTCCGAACGTGGATACGCTGCGGCCGTATATTTACGAACCGTTGATAGTCAGGGTCACGTCAATGTTGTGTTACTTCTAGCGAAAAGCAAGGTTGCTCCCATACGTACTCGTCTTACTATTCCTAAATTAGAATTAAGCCGAGCTCATCTTTTAGCTAGATTACTAAATCATATATCTTGGGAGTTAGCTGCCAATGTAGATTTTCAGGATGTGTATGCATGGTCGGATAGTCAGGTCGCGCTAGCATGGTTGCGCGCGGCTCCGCATACCTTAGAGATTTTTGTAGGAAACCGGGTTTCGCAAATTCAAAACATAGGTATTCATATTAATTGGAGGCATGTCCCAGGTGAATGTAATCCTGCAGACTGCGCATCGAGGGGCTGCACAGCGGCGGAGTTGGTGTCACATGCTTTATGGTGGGGTCCGGAGTGGCTCAGGGGACCTGAGGCTTCTTAGCCTGTTCAGCAAGTGGATAGGACGACCCAGATTTTACCAGGGCTGCGTGTGCATGCTTTAGTTGCAGAGACCGATTTAGATCCTGATTGGCTGACTGGGAGATATAGTAGTTTGGACAAATTATTGGCGGTTACTAGTTGGATTAAGCGTTTTATAAATAATTGTCGTAACCCCCAAAATAAACAGTTGTCGCCAGTGGTGAGTGCCGAGGAGCGTCGAGATGCACTGCTTCACTGGGTCAAGGTAGTGCAGGCGGACCGTTTCAAGTCTGAATTGCAGATTCTTCGCGATGAACGTGCCAAGCTGAAGGGAGCGGTCGCTAGATTAAATCCTTTTCTGGATTCACAGGGACTTCTGCGTGTTAGAGGTCGACTTCGGAAGGCTGACCGGAAGCGGAAGAATACGGAAGCCGTCATCCTCTGCTGTTACCCAAGGAGGGTCCTTTGGTAAAGCTTTTGGTATCTGACCGACATGTTCGTAACTCTCATGCGGGACGCAATGCGTTATTGGCAATATTACAGCGGGAGTTTTGGATCTTGTCTGCTCGCCGGGTAATTCGCAATGTAGTTTTCTCCTGCGTTCCTTGTTACAGACTGCGAGCCTCATTGATGCAGCCTCAGATGGGAGATCTGCCGGCTGACAGGATCACCCAGTCGAGACCATTCGAAGGAGTCGCCACGGACATGGCAGGCCCGTTCTCGGTCAAGACCTCCACTCTTCGTAATGCTCGGATTGTTAAGGCTTACCTGTGCGTATTTGTGTGCTTGTCCACCAAGGCCGTCTATTTAGAATTAGTGTCCTCGTTGTCCACGGAAGCCTTCGTTGCTGCGTTAGACCGTTTTGTTTCGCGTAGGGGTCTACCTTCATTGATCCGCTCTGACAATGGCACAAACTACCAGGGTACCTCAAACTATTTAAAAGATGTATATAAATTTTTAGAAAATAATTGTGTTAGTTTAAGTCATATCTGCGCCCAGAGGAGGATAACTTGGCGGTTCAGCCCGCCAATTTGCCCCCACTGGGGGGGGATTTTTGAAGCCGCCGTGAAGTCGGCCAAGACCCACCTCCGCCGCGTCATCGGGGAAACCATTTTAAGTTTCGAGGAGCTCGTCACTATGTTCTGTAAAGTTGAGGCCGTCCTCAACTCTCGTCCTCTCTGTCCCCTGTCATCTGATCCAAACGACCTCGAGGTCTTGACTCCTGGCCATTTCTTGATTGGGCAGCCTCTTACTGCCCTGCCGGAATACCCCTGGAGGGAAGAACGTACAACCCGGTTGTCACGTTTTCAAATGTTGCAACAAATGGGCCAGGACTTCTGGAATCGTTGGTCGTTGGAATATCTGCATTTGTTACAGCAGCGGGTGAAGTGGACAGACAGGACCGAACCTCCGAAAGAAGGAGACTTAGTTTTATTATAACATAGATATTTGTTATTTTTTATATTTGACATATTTTATTAATTTAATCAAGGTATTTTATTTCCTTTGTATCGAGCCCGGGACTGATACCTGAGAAATTTGCATGTATATTATGTAAATAAAATTTCTTGTTCTATCTACTAATATAGGCAAAATTATGTAATTGCATGCTGTCTTAAATGTTGAATGCACAGTAATTTTATATTCATACGCCTCTCGGCAGAGTGTAGAGCACATAAATTATCATAAGATCAAATGTAATACTACCTACATTCATGAATAAACGCATCTTATCTTATCTTATTGAAGGATGCAAATTTGGCATCTCTACATTGGCGCCGGGGTCACATTATCAAGTTAATATACGGTGGGGATGGGACTCCTCGTGTAGCTGAGGTGTTGGTTGGAGGTTCGATTCTGCGATGAGCTGTAGCAACACTCTCCCGGCTCCCGATTGATTGAGCTAGCGTTCTGATGGGGGCATCAGTCCGGAGCGGGAGATTGTTTGCGCAACACTCAAATTGAACGCGCTTTGTTCGCAGTGTTCTAATCTGCATTTAGAGACCGCTAGCGGCGGTATAATCACTTTGTTTGTTTTTAATTCTCTCTTCTTGTCTATGATGTAAGAAGAAGTGCGCGGCATCTTCACGACTTCCGTGATTTAAATTTGTAAAAATACAGTCGCTTCCTACAAAATGCACATATTTTAGCCTTTATGGAAACATAAGTGTACAACTCAAGAGGATTATCGTTATCAAAACTTTTAGACCGTCAAAATAGTGTTAAAACCATAAAAACTTTCTTACAACAAACTGTTTTTTCAGTGATGAAAACAACTGAGAAAAAGGATTGGGATAGTGATTAAGGTAACAACAAACGTGATTTACTAAGAAATGACTACCTATTAACAGTTAAATTAATGTGAAGAATATTGTTCTGTTCGAAAACATAACCTAAAATAAAAGAAAGTATCCACAATACATATTACAACAATTTACGAATTAAAAGCGAAATTGCACTACACCGCCATCTAACATAAAATCGACGTACTAGCTCCACCATCATTGAACACGGAGAAACATCCGTCTACCATCCACTTCCGTTCACTCGCTATTACAACAGAGCAAGAGTACTATATTCTTTGCAACAGAGGGCGGAAGTAGTCCCTAAAATAACAAGCCATGCACTGGTAACTGGACAAAGATTAGTTTTGTTCCTACTTGGACATCAGCATCAAAATATCAAGGAACGTAAACTAGATACATATACCATTTATTTGGCTTCATTATGTTGTGTGTCGCCTGCAATAAAGGCGTAAGAACGAATGAGGTGATAAAATGTATGATATGCAACTGTACTCAACATTATCTCTGCGCTAATATTACATCAGCGCAGTATAGAGAAGGCAACAATCTTAAGCGGAGCTGGCGATGTTTATCCTGTACACCTAGACCAAAGTCAGTTACAAATAACATGTGCTCACCCAAAACTAATGATAGCTCTCCTAATACTACTGAAAATATTACCCTAAGAAAGAAGGCGCGACCACAATGTACAGTATCAAATGAATCTAAAAATAGAGACATGTTTGACACTCCGTCAGATATCAGCTCTCTAGGAGACACACAAACAGCTGATAACTCACCAACCAAACAAGAACAGCAGGAGCTGGTTCAATGTAACGATTGTCGCGATAAGGAAGTATGTATGGCAGTATCTTTAAGTGAGATACAGGAAAAGCTATTTTTATTAACAACTAAAATTGACGCTCAAACTACTCTGATTGGGAAGCAGAATACGAAGATCGAGGAACAGTCAAAAATGATTAATGAGCAAACAAAGGTCATCGAAGAACTTTCCTTCAGAGTAAATTCTTCCGGGGTACTTTTGGGTGCAACATCGTACGCAGATAAGAGTAAGGCTAGAGTTCCGTCAGCGAAGGAAATACGTGAAGCAACTACACGAAACAGCGCGGCTGATACTTGCACTGAACGTACCCGAAAAGCGAAAGAGAGAGAACCTAACCAGGCATCAAGTCAGAGCAAGGAGATGAATGTAGTCGTACAACCATCATCGATTGTTGGTGCTGTTGTTGTAAACGAGGAGAGTGAGTCAACTGCCGTTAACAACAAAACCATTCATAAGGATTGGACAATAGTAAAAAATAAGAAGTCCGGAAAGAACACACAGTTGAAAGAAGTGCAAAAAGGTGGCAACGCTGAGCTGAGTACTCTAAAAGCAATTGTGAGTGAACGTAAAAATAACCTGCACGTTTGGTACTTGAGTCCCGAAACTACCGAAGTAATGATAGCTGAACACGTAAAAGCTGTGTGTGGTAATGAAGATATAATAGTAGAAAAGATTAAGCATAAGCAAAAGCGGAATTATGCTTCTTTTCGAATTGGAATTCCTGAAAAGGACTATGAAAAAGTTTGTCATAAGGATGCTTGGCCAGTAAATGCTGAATTCAGTGAATGGGTCTGGTTTCGGAGACCAACAAATAACTCGTACTCCGGAAGACATCAGTATTGAAGTATACTATCAAAACACTCGTGGTCTACGGACTAAGTTGAATACTTTTTATAAAGGTATAGCTTCAGCTTCGGCGGACCTATTTGCGATAACAGAGACAGGTCTTAATGACTCCACGCATGATGGAGAGCTGGTTCCTTGCGGCTATAGCTTGCTGAGATGCGACAGGATGGACGGCCGTAAGCACGGCGGTGCCATGCTGGTGGCAGTCCCGGGCTTCGAGCTGAGGCGAATAACTCTTCCCGAGGATGGTGATTTGTCGAAGGCGGCGTTTGAAATAATATGCGCTACAGTTCACCATCGGAATAAATGTTTATTTATGTGCAGCGTCGTGTATATTCCCCCTAAAAGTACAGATAAGGAATACTTACATATGTTTCACATAATAGAACAACTTAGTATTTCATATGAACATGTTCTGATATTAGGTGATTTTAACATGAGTTCAACATCGGTTATAATACAAAATTATTATGAGTATTTTGTTACTTTTTGTGGATTCAGTCAGCGTAACTTTATCCCGAACTGTAATAATCGGCAATTAGATCTGGTGTTTACAACTTTCGCGGAAAGCAAAGTGAGTGTCGAACTCGAGTCGGAGGCGCTCGTGAGTGTGGACGCACAACACCCGCCGCTAAGCGTGAGTGTACGATGTGAGAGAGGACTCACGCGCTGCCCGCCCCCCCTCTCCGCGCAAACGTCTCTCATAGACAGTGATACTCGGCCGCTGTGGAACTTTAACAAGGCGGACTTTAAATATTTGTATGCCACTTTGGCTACAGTAAATTGGGATCCATTGTATGGACTTAATAATGCTGAGGACGCTTTAAATCTATTTTATAATATTGTCAATTCTGTTATCGATAATTGCACTCCCAGAAAAAAACGTAGGGCCGTGGATCCTCGATACTGTTATCCAGAATGGTACACGGCTGACTTGATACGTGACATTAAGGAAAAAGCTATTTTACATAAAACCTATAAAAAAAGTAAATCTAGATGGGATTATGAACTGTTCTCTCGTTGCAGGGCGCTAGTTAAATCTAAGATAACCGCAACTTACGATGAGTATCAAAATAGGGTTCAATCGAGACTCGCGGATGATCCGAGTTCATTTTGGAACTTTATAAAGTCAAAACGCGAGAAACGTAGTAACTACAGTCGTATCAAAAAAAATGGCAATATGTTAGCGGACGATGAATGTGCACAGGAGTTTGCATCCTACTTCCATTCGGTGTATAGTTCCACCCCGCCTCAATTGGACGCGCGCGCGGCGGCGCGGGTGGCGGATGGTGGAGGAGGAGGCGCGCGCGTGCATGTGCCGCAGCTCACGCTGGAAGATGTGCGCCACGCGCTCACTCGCCTCAAGCCCAAGCGCTCTGCCGGACCTGATGGGGTACCACCCTACCTGGTAAAGGATGCTCGCAGGGTACTAGATGAGCCGTTACTGCATATTTTTAATTTATGTCTTTCAGAATGCGCTTATCCCGATGCATGGAAGGTCACAAAAGTCATACCAGTGCCAAAAGGTGGCTCGGGGTCAGACGTGGGTGATTTCAGGCCGGTGGCGATACTGTCAACGTTCGCGAAGGTCTTCGATTCTAGTCTGCAGAGGTCAATTTACTTACAGATGCGCTCTCAACTCTCGGACGCGCAACATGGGTTTAGACCGGGCCGCAGCACCACCACTAACTTACTGTGCTTCATGTCGCACGTGGTGCCGTCGCTGGACGCAAGGGGGCAGGTCGACGTTGCTTACTTTGATTTCAGGAAGGCGTTCGATACTGTCGATAATGACGTGCTTCTTGAGAAATTTGCTGGCGTCGGCTTCACTCCGCGCCTTCTTGAGTTCTTTAGTAGCTACTTGAGAAACAGGCGCCAGTACGTGCAGTATGCTGGACATGCTTCAAACACGTATTGCACATATTCGGGTGTTAGCCAAGGAAGTAACCTCGGACCTCTGGAATTTAGTATAATGATAAACGACCTTCCGAACGTGGTCAAGGATGCCGTCTGCTTGTTATTCGCGGATGACCTCAAGTTGCTTTGCACCGTTAAGGATGACGCAGATTGCGCGGCATTGCAGCGTGACATAGATCGTGTCGTGGAATGGAGTCGCAGGAATAAGCTGTACTTCAACGTATCGAAGTGTGCGACAATGACGTATACCCGCTTGCATGCACCACGTTACTATTGTTACGAAGTAGACGGGACAGCAATGCCTCGCGTATCGGAGGTACGCGATCTTGGGGTACGCATGACGCATGATTTAAACTTTCGTAATCACATCGAAGACTTGTGTAAGAAAGCTTTTAAAAAGTTAGGATTCATTTTGCGGCAGGCTCAGTGTTTTAAAAATATCGAGGCTGTAAAAGCCCTTTTTAATGCTCTTGTTCGGAGCCGAATCGAAACGAGTGCAATTATTTGGAATCCACATGAAGCTAAATATAACTACATGCTGGAGAAAATTTTAAATAAATTTATAAGGTTTGTGTATTTTAAATTATATGGAGTTTACCCTTTCTTTCCACTTATGTATCCAACCCTATTTATTTTGGGTATGGTTGGATACAGTAAGCTTGAAGTGAGAAGAAACCTGGCGCTAGTAGTCTATTTCTTCAAACTTATTCGTGGAAAACAAGATAATCCACAGGTGTTACTGTCGATAGGGCTGTTTGTGCCGAATAATTACCAAAGAGCAAGAACCCACAAGCTGTTCTATGAGCCTATCGTGCGGACAAATATGCTGAAGGAGGCACCAGTTACGACAGCTATCCGATTTTTGAATAAAATTGATCAGGAGACAGATATTGACGTTTTTTACTGTTCGCTGACTGACTTTACAAGAGTAGCACTGTGTTTGTTATGTAAATAGGTTAAGTAGATGATATGTAATAAGTGATTTAGTTAATATTTTTTATGTGGCTTATATTTTCATGTCTGTTAAGATCATAGGTTTTCAGATTCTTCTTTTTTAATTTTTAACAATATTGCTTTAGGTTAACCTGTCATAATATTGTTTAGTTATTAGTAAATAAATAAATAAAAGTAAAAAAAAAAAAAAAAAAAATGATTTGGTTGGACATGACTTGGTAATTTTGCTCTCCCGGGTTGATTGTGATATAAATGGGGCCTGAAAGGTTTTAAGAGATTCCTGCTTCAGGTTTATATGTGTATACAAATAAAGGTCTTCTAGTGAAACCGTATTGGGGAATTGTTCTCGTAGAAGCCGAGCTAATTCCAGGAAGATACTTCGGTGATTGCGTCAGAATTTTGGTGACACGTAGCCAGTCTTCGTGGCCACATTCCTTTGATTTCCTGCTGATCCCTGCATTGTATTTCCCCTCCATCCTACCGGCTCGGCCAGCCCTGGAGCAGCGAAACGGCACAATCAGCGAGGACCCCAGATTTGGACTTCTGGAGGTATCGTGACGCAGTCAATATTTTACTGGATTTATGTGAGTGTCCTGTTTGATTATTAAATCGTTCATATGAAAAACCTTGTTACTGTCCGCTGGTGTGTAATCTTATACTGGGCCCAGCTGAGTTACTCTCTGTGCAGGCCAGACAGGTAGCAGGGTCTTTCATACATTTTGTGGTAAGCAGAACGCGTTTGAGTTGCTTAATATCACACACAAACAAAATAGTAAGGCTTTCCTCCACAGCTAACTGCACACCTAGCCCGGTCACACACCTAAATGCTTTACCCTTGGAAAACCTCTACGTTCCTAAACCCCTTGGTTCCTAAAATAATATTAGATACACAATACTCCATTTTCACAAAAGGTTCTAAAATAAAACCTAAAGACAGAAGTTTGAGAACAGTTATGTGGAAATTTTCAGCCCTGGATCTCGTTGATCTATCTATAAAAAAAAGGAAAGCTATAAAAAAAAGAAACACCTGTATGAAGAAAATCTAAATATAGGGAAAAGGGAAAGAAATGTTTCTGCTGGCTCCTTTTACCTAAAAACTCTCGTAATTTCCACAGACCGTCTATACTAGATCAAAATATAAGAATCTCTGCCAGACGAAGGAAAGCTAAAATAATATAATATAATCTCCTTCAGGACCTAGATAGCTATAGGGATAAAGGATAAATATAAAACGTGCTACATAAATAAATTTCTGATGTAGGTACTTGATATTTATAAAAATTGTACACCCGCTATTTTCGCAACGCCTCTATAGCGAAATAGTAATATTTCGTTTCTATTGAGTTTCATGAGAAAACCGTTGCGGGTAAAATTTAAATTAGCTAATTCAGTTTTACGCAATTACGAACGCACTTCACCGACGCACTGTTAACACTTTCAATATATTTAAATAACGAAGCTTTATTTATTGCAAATCCGCAATCTCGATGTACGTACACGATACTCGACACTCTTATAACGCGTTACGCGACTCGTACGCTTGGACTTTGGTTCTAATAGATTCGGAGATCCGCGCGCGACGTAGAGACCAATATCCTTCCGAGGTTTTATTCCGCGATTTGACGACCCGTACGCGCTTCGAGATCTACTCCACTCTACGACACGCGCTTGACTGTCTCAAAAACCCTGATTTCTTTTCAATCAGCTCCTTCTCCCACCCAGATTATTTCAGGTTACGCCCCCGTGGACACATTAATTTTCTATTTTATTACCTGTCAAAACCTATCTGAAGTGTATTTGCCAATCTGAAAAAAATCCTGTCAAACTAAAATTAATGTCTTGATGACTGCATTTTTTTGCTATGACGAAAGACATAGAGGTAGGAATAACCGAGTTAACAAGTTTCAAGATGCAAATGAGGTGGAAAAAATAATAAAATAAATAAAATCTAATATATTTCTAGATCAAAGAACTCCATTCCTGTTTCTCTGCATCGTAAACAATTTTTTAGCCCTTTGAGCCTTTTTAGAAATCCTTTCATCAAGAAAACTGGAAGATAGTACCACTCAAAACTCCTAAATTATATGTATATATTTTATTATGTTTTATTATTATTATTCAACGTTCTTACATAAGACATTACATCACTTTTACGCTTCAGATTTTAAGTTTATTTATTTATTATTAAACTGCCCGACCTGCCGCTTCCTACCTCAATGTAACTTCCCGGGAAGCGCTCTGCTCTCTAAAAAAATATTAACATGTTTCTGAAATCTAACCTTTGACGTCCTGTCCAAATGGCAATAAATTCGTTTGGTTTATGACCTGAAAACTTTGAAAAAAATTATATCGGCGCCACAGGAAAGCTTGCCCATAGAAAGAGTGTAAAATTATCGTTTCCTCTCCAAACAATACGACACTTATGTCGCTATAGCTATAAGGTTACAAATGTTATCGAATCCGTACAGATTTGGCATATTCGACCGTACCACTTCTTGGAAAGTGCAAAGTATTCCAAATTTAAAACATCGCAAGGGATTAAAGACACATTCTATTTTGAAGTCAAACACAGCTGACATAGGATCGAAGTCGATATTATGATAATAAATTTTGGTCCCGCCCCTGGCTAAGTTAGTTGAAAATCACATTTAGACGGGGCCAGTAGTTAAATAAATAATTGAGTATATGAGTAGGTACTGTAGCCAAAAGTATCAACTTTGGTTGCTACACCATTTACTGCTTAAGACCTACACAATCGATATCTAAATAGAAATAGTGTAAGTTTATTTTTTTCAAAACAACCGGGTTCGATTCCCGAGCTGCGTACGGGTTTTTTTAAATGTATGAATGCAGTTTTTCTTGTTGTAAAAATCGATGACATGGTTCCTAAGAACAGATCTTCGTATCTCTTGTAGTTTCAAACTTTCCCATACTGACCGATTTAAATGAGATACTCTGTATAATGGTAATATTACAATGTATTACTGAGAAAAAAATATTTTCGCAAAAGATGGTGTAAAGTGTAATGTTATATTTTTGTTCAATTTTGCGTCATTTGACCGTACGACTTTTTGAGTATAAAAAACTCAAAAAAGTCAATATTTTAACATTTTATGTAAACATAGTTATAGAACCTACATGTAAAGGTCGCCAAGACACAGAAGCTCATACCTAACGCTTTCACGGTTAAGAAGTTATCATATCACATGTAGAGCCAAGCTCTTCACTCTACAAGCCCTAACTCTACAAACCTACATTTTTGTCAAAAGGTATAGCTTGGCCGTTTTGCGGCCATCAGACAGACACTCCCATGGACTTATAATATTATGTCATGCAATAGTTCCATGAAATGGCCAAGCCATACTTTTTGACGAAAATGTAGGTTTGTAGAGTTAGGGCTTGTAGAGTTAAGGGCTTGGCTCTACATGTGATCTGATAACTTTTTAACCGTGTAAGCGTTATGAGCTTCCTTGTCTTGTCGACCTTTACATGAAATGTTTTTGATGGGATTTCATTTCTTTTTGTAAGATGCTCTACTTTTTTTTCAGGCTGCATTTCTTGCGCCTCAGCTATGACTTTTTTTATAGCCCCCTTTCAATCTTTGCCTCTTTTTCTTGTTGGCCTATTATTTGCAATAAGCGATAGATCAGAGCTGCGACGGCAGCGACGTGGCATTGTGAGGAGGCTATGATAGGCGCGCGCGACGCGTAAGATATCCTTTCATCCCCTCACCCATTGGATAACAGATAAAATTAATTAAGGTTCCAGAAGTGTAACAAAGGGGACCCTATTACTAAGCCCCCGTTGTGTGTCCTTCTGTCACAGGGGTCTACAGTTTCAGCCGTTATAGATTATTATTTATTTAAAACACACATGATATACGTTACACACATATGTCCAATGCGTATAACATGGTAGACAAATTTTACAAATTTTAGATAGCCACTGGATTAGTAATTTTACAGATTACCTACCTTTTACTATGGCCTCCAACGTGGCAGATAATAAAATAAAAATAAAATTAATACCCAAGGGTGGTCTCCATAAAAATATCCTCAAAAAGTTAGTTTTTAACGTTATCATGTCCCCTCCTCTTCCTTATCTCCGAAACTAGAAAACCGAAATATATATAAAAAGTCATGGTAATAGGTGTATTGATTATGTATTATGTAAAGATTACAGGAACAATACCGCGGTCAAGTTAATATAAGGGTCCCTTACCCAAGAGGGTGTCGAATTGTTTTTTCAGGCGCAAGAATTTTAGCGCCTTGTTTTTTGTCACCTTGGTCCCTTTATGGGATGGGGGGTTGGAGGGTAAAATTAACAGGTATTTTAATATTTTCATTAGTTGTGTGTAAATCGTAGCCTTCATACCAAATTTCAGATTCTTAGGACTTTTGGAAGTAAGAATTTTTTTTTTAATAAACAGAACCGGACTCCCCTTAAGAGGGTTTGGAGGAGGAAAGTTACAGCGTTCTTAATTTATTAGTTGTTTGTGTGCTAATCCTAGCCTGCATACTAATTTTCAGCTTTCTAGGACTTTTGGAAATTGGGAATATATTTTTTTAATAATACAGGATCGGACCCCCCTTAAGAAGGTTTGGAGGGTGAAAATATGTAGATTTCTGAATTGATTTGTTGTTTTTGTGATAATCCTAGCCTGCACACTAAATTTCAGCATTCTAGGACTTTTGGAAATTGGGAATATATTTTTATAATAATACAGAACCGGACCCACCTTAAGAGGGTTTGGAGGGTGAAAGTTACAGATTTCTTAATTTATCTGTTGTTTGTGTGCTAATCGTAGCCTGCATACCAAATTTCAGCTTCAGGAAGTACCCTAGAGGTTTTGATGATCATCAGTGAGTGAGTGAGTGACGAAATCGACGTATTTTAGGCATTAATAAAATTCAAAGTATAAAAGCTAGACAAATGAAACTTATCGTGTTTAATGAGACTGTGCTTACTGCATCTTATCTTGAGAATTTGGTATCTCTAGTATTATCCAGGCCGAAGCTATGAGGGTTCGAACATACGACGAAACGCTTCGAGAAAAGGTACGTAGTGCCCCGCCCGCTTTTGGCTCGTCTTGGCGGGGGGCACTGCCGTGCCCCCAGATGAATGAGCAGCACTGGCTGCTAGTCTAACCTAGCATAGCAAACCATATCCAGCTCGATAGTGCTTGATACAGTGCTCGGTCTCACTTTTTTGAACTACCTAAAAAGGGACAGACAGTGTCAAAGTTCGTTATGGTCTACTATGCTAGTTAGGTACCGTGGAAGGTGCCAATATTAAGCTTTTCGAACTGTCAAACGTGTTCTCCGATTCAAAAACTCTATAGTGCCACCAATTTAACTGTTTAGTAAAATCATTCGCCGTCTCTGTCTAATTATACTCTTTTCTACCGCACTAGAAAGAGATGGGAGAATAATCCAACTGAACAGATAAGTTGGTGGCACTGTACTTTAGGGTATTGAATGCTCACCGACGCGCGGCGATCATGGCATCTCTTTTCCACGCGTTGATTTTGTATATGCTATCCCGCTGTCAGTGATGAGCGGGCGATCAAACTGAACGTGGCCCTGCGCTGTCTGTCAGGTATGAGCGATGATTAAACCTTCGCATCAATCCAAGTGATTTTCGCTCGTTTTGAAACCCTGTTGTAAGCTGTCAGCAGTGTTGCAACTTAGTAGAACTTCACCTAAAGCTGGTGATTTAGACACCCTAACTAGCGGAGAAATATTGCTTTTAGTGTCTGGTGGGATTTATAGTGGTTTAGTTTACTTCAGTCACTGGTAAAACGAGACATTTATTTAACCACTAAACCACTATCTACAATCGTTCCAATTTTGGTAGGAAAATTTGACGTGTGAAGATTTTTTATGAAGATACATAACACGCTGATGTATTATTTTTATTTATTATAGACTATTCCGCATGATGATACAGTAAAGTCCAGACAGAGAATCCGAATGGAACTAGAACTTCTTACTCTATTATTTTTTACAGTTCGAACTGATTGTGCACGCATAAGCAAATCTTTCCTTCTTAGGGGCTGTTCATTTATTACGTAAGACAATGGAGGCCATTCACGTCTCATACAAAGTTGGGCCCAGAAACAGAAGTGCCGGCCAAAGAAAAAAATGTTATTTAACTATTGGGCACATCAATTTGAGCTTATGTCACTATGACACCAAAACTTGGGAACCAATATCTTAGCAGATATCGCAGTTGGAAAAATCCAATTTTCTATACATTTCAACGAAAAATTAATGTGTATATTGTAATGATATTTAGATGTTGGCTTATTCAGGGGCCCATTATCTATCTTTTTACTATTGCGGTAATAATCTACGACCAGTCATTAAATTGTTATTTATGTCAGAACTTGGAAAATGGAATAATTATTTTCGGCATGCAGGTAACTGCTAAGGCGTCCCTTTTTCCTCAAAACCAGTTCGTGCCAATGCCAAAGTCAAAGTGGAAGAGACGAACATACAAGCTCACGGGCTCACCCTTACACAATAATACAAAAATGTTTGAATCACTTTTTCCAACAGGTATCCTTTAGCAGTTTCATAAATATAGGAACTTGGTAAAGCCTTTTTTAATCACTTGTTGTGATCATCACATAATTGATGTGTCTGGATTGCATCCAGCTCGTTAGTCTGATTTTAAAATAATGAACGACATCCTTGACAATGAAAACAAAGATTGTAATGGAGTTTTTAATTGGTTTTGCCAAAATAGTCATATTATTATAGTATACCGTGGATTTAGATATGCTATTTCTAACATGGAGTCACACAGCTACACAGTGGAGAAGCCTGAGTCAAAGTACGTCAATGAGACTCAATTAACCAGAGAACAGGCAAACAAATCACGCCTTCTAACAATTTGTCGATGGGTTGTGGATATAATAAATGGCCGATTCAAAGGAGACTTTCGACTTTTGAGAAATGTATATGTTGACTGCACCTTAGAAAGTATGTTCAGTTACTTTAAAGTTGCTGTGGCCTTGATTAATGCCTATAATGTTTTAATACAAGACAACGTTCACACCAAAACATTTTTGGAGATAATCCAGGAAACGGATGGATATACCTAACAGGATGGCGGACCCCGTCAGCAGCTGTAATTACAACTGACGGAGAAGTATGTTTCGTCCTATCTTGTCTAATCTTCCGGAACAAAACTACCTACCCAGGCTCACAGATCTGATACTGTTTGGTATTGGTACCTATCAACTGAAACAAGCAAGGAGTTACTATAGGTAACACATAATAAACGATGGCATATTCTTAAGTGAGCTGGAAGACGCAATACCCGAAGAACATGCGACCGAGCTAGGAGAAAACATTTGCATTATTCGGGGACAAATCCAATCCCGTCACGTCAGTGTCAAAACCTATAATCTTTATATAGGTTTCGATAGAACACTAAACGGCTTACACGCTGTCACCCCCTAATACTGTACGTGTAATATTGGTAAAACACAGTAGGGTGCTGCACACATGTCATGTGCATTGTGTGGTTTATAACTTATACAAGATATGAACCAAGTGCAATACTACCTCCAGCAATGGAATTAGAAAATATATTAGTTCAACCGAATTAGAAATAGCTACCTATATTGTACCTATATATAAAATAATATTTTTGATTTGTCTTTCTAGTAGTCCAGTCATTTAAAAGTCTAGGTATTTACTTGTTTTAATGGTATAGAACGCCCAGGGCGCGAATCCTACTCGCACTTTACCGGTCTTTTCTGTTATGGTAAGGTAAATAAATGATGATAATTATTGTCATATCATAATTTTATTTTAATATCAAATGGACCTTCGAATTTATTGACATCTATTTGTGTATTGGTTTTCCGGTCTTTTGGAAGAACCGATGCGGTGGGCTTAGGTAAAAAAAGTTGGCAGCACTGGCTCTGGCTGTCAGAGTGTCAGTTCCAGCGTTTCCAGATCGTACTTTTTAGTACGAAAACCGTACTATTTTACCGTTTGTCGTATCTTCAGCGTACTTTACTTTTAACAGTGTGAATCTCAGCCTTATAGGTGCGAGTGAGAAAGATCATTCGACTGATTCGACATAAACAAACCTCAGAACAATAATTGTTCTGAGAAACATACGTTCAAAATATGTGAACCAGCCAAGCCAACAAAGGATTTAAAATTTGTAAGCCTACAAAAGCTATATAAGAAAAATATTAAATACATACCTATTAGTGAATTTTATTCTCATATAATTAACATTGAAGGATATAAATTATGAATAAAGCTTACCTAAATTAAAACGGTAAAACTAACCTAAAATCCTTGTCAAATCTCTTATAAAAGTAAACTAAACTAAATAAAAAATCCCATCTAAATCGCTACCGTCATGTGGAAGGGTACCTAGAAGGCTGGCAGCGTTTCCCCTTTGAATGGCCAGGCTGATTCTCTGGCCAAGATACCTATTAGTTGCATGTTGTTGTTTTATTTCAATAATTTTTACTAAAATCTTACTTCAAGCCATATAAATTAGGTATTTATGGCACGTCGTGTCTACTAGCAAGTTTTGTTATCATTATTATGCAGAATTTTTAATTTGAAAAAAATCGTGTTCAGAAATCGAAACAAACGAATTTTATATTTAAAACAAACGAAACTAACGCAAAACTAACGAATGTGACCATTTTTTTTTAATTCCATGACAAGTGGTGTCCAACTTCACTTACTGGCAACACTGGCAGTTAGTCGTCAGTCAGTTGTCAATTTTCGCTGATAGTAGTTGGATGTGCGAGTTTTTGTGATTTCTCTAAAACCGAATATTTATGAAATGTTTAATAGGTAAAACTTTTAGGTGGCTAGAAGAAGTGCTTTTGATAGAAAAGTAAGAGTGTGACGTGCTGAATTAAGAACTGTTGAATACATCTTGCGGAAAACAAGGAATTTCTTTGTAGGAACCCCCTTGGATTTCTCAAACTTTATCCCGGTAAGATTTTTCCAAAACGTTTTTTGGCTAGCATTTGTCTGTAACCTAGTACTTTCCACACCTAGTTTTCACTATTGAGATTATCTGTTTAATAAAATACGAAGAAAATCAACTGAATCACCAATCTTTTCTTGCTGTTATACATTTTCTGGGAATTATATTGCATGGTCCTAACCATAAAGGACTGCCACCTTTGAACCTCATTGTTTTTGAAAATTATGCTATTATTAAATAAAACACTTTTTTAAATCTTATGTATTGTTTGTTTTCTAGGAGTTTTTTTTTTATTTCTTGGCAAATTACATTATAATTTATCTTCACAACTTACTCCAACTTCACTAAGTCGAATGATATTATCAGTTTTGCTTGCCAACATATAAATTCCTATGAATAAAAATACTTATTCAACAAAAGCATTGTAATAAAATATCTTGCCAGTTATTTTTAGAAATTCAAAAACTGAAACCACAAAAAATCAATGGAATATTCTAAAAAAACTAATTGTATGTTTTGATGTATGCTTTAATCTTATCGTCACAATGCCGATCCTTAGAGTTTGACCAGGAGTTGTATGATATTGTATGACGTCAACCAGTAGCTTGGACATGCATACCTTAACCCCGAAGGGCTGGTAGCCCTATCTATATGTACACCTAACTTAAATTAACAGATGAATCAGTAAGCATATCTATGATAAATTTTCTTGGTAAATAATGCGTTAAACTTCAAAATTGATTTTTTGATGTGGTTTTTCCGTTGTAATATATTATGTAACCTAGTTTTATTATTTAAAAATTAACTTTTACTATCAATTTTGATTTATTTGATAATAAAATGGTACATATAGTTACTACTAAACAGAGATATATTATACTTTACAGTTAGGTCCTCAGTCCACACCTTGATTTTTACCAGGGCTTGGGTAAAAATAGCTACCTACTGAACCATTAAATGGAAAAATAAAGGTTTAAAAAAATCGGCTTTAAATTGCAAGTTATCAATCTGTCATTTTGATTTTAGAACAGGGCTGGTATCGACACTAGGAATGTTGGCTTAGCTGCAAAATGTATAGGATTCTTGTATAATATATTTATAGGATTCACCCAATAATCTGGGGCAAAAAATTTGTGGAAAACGATGTCCTGTTTTAAAATAACAGTACCTAGTCATGTCACAACTTGTGTTTCTGCTTTTAAGGAAAATTGCAAGGTACCATGGAAAATCTAGTAGAAAATCAAACTATATCCATGGGAAAGAGTGGGTTTCAAACTGCAAAATGAACAATTGATTGTTATTTTATAATATGTATTTAAAAACAAAAAACTTTTTAACGAAGCTCACAGTTAGCAGACTTAGGTTTTTAAAACACAAATTGATTTTGGGTTTACAGTGTTACAGCTAGCCACCAAATTCTATTCATTAAATTTTACTAGTTTCAGTCTGGGATGAAAAATATCCAACTTGATGTTAGGGACAGAACTTTTGGCAGGACTATGTATAATAAACATTGACAGTCATAGAGACTGAAACAACCATTTCAGTAATCTTATATACTGGCCTGTGTGGTAGTAATATAAGTATGATTATGCAGTTACACAGTTTATGATGTTGTTGTTTGCATTTTTCATTTTTCAGTGCTTTAGTATAGGATGGACTTTCTTGACAAGCCTATAATTATGTACTTATTGGAGGTATTACAGTCCATAAATATATCCAGATAAAGCATAAATTTCAAGAAATAATGTTGTACTTACATAAATGTAAGTACTAAGAAAATAAAAAAGGTCAATACCCTTTAAATGTTAAATTTTTCACCTCTAGGTGTAAATTGCTGGTTCTGTTGAATAATAACATTTTATTGCATTAAATTACACATCCCACCTTACTTAAACGAATATGGTCAGAAAAACCAATTTCAAACAGATACATATTCCCATACTTAGCTATCATTTGCAAGTTAGAAACGCCGCGTTTTTTGCGACCACCGCGGCGATAATGACGTGCGCCGACGCCGCTCTTTGCGTCCGAAGGTGGTTTACTTCCATGTCCCGGTACATACGTACAGATAATTAGTGCGTTAATCGCCGGCGCAGCAAAGTTGATGCAAGATGCGTTCTCGGAAACTGATCAGCGAGGCTCGCGAGGAGCGGCAAATTGCACTGAGATATGTGTGCCGACTTGCCGACGTCGGTAATTACAAAAATCACTCGCCGCAACTGTGTTCGGAGCACCTTGTGTGACAGACGACTTGCGTGTTGACGTGCGTGCGCGCATTCGAGTTTGCTGTCTTTGCTATACTCTATTAGGTATATGGAGTGAAAAAAGGCCTCTCAATATAGTTAGCCAGTCTTACCTGCGAAGGTCTCGCCAAGAGCAGCAGTGTCTTTAGTGCGAAAAAGTCTATCTACGATCTGGTGATCCGCCCGCTCAGCCGATAAAAATACCTACATTTCGAATTTCGGTAGTTTTATATTGTCTTTGTCATGGATGTAAAATTTATTCATAAGTTTAACCGTAAATTTTCATTTAACCTTTAATTACTCGCACGAAGAAAATCACGTAACTGCTCGCATGTAGAGATTATTTTGCAATTTATTATATAAATATGTAAATAAAATAATTTTATTCTGAAAGTGCTTTATTTATACTATTAAAATTTTAAGAAGCATCATGAATTAATATCTGCTTGACAGAGAAAAAAAGATTGCAAAAATAAATATTATGTAGACGTAGTGAGGTCAAAAGTCAAAAATAATACTATTTTAGGAACTCTCAGAATCACTGCTATTACAATTTTGAAAATATGTCTCAGAGTGATCGCTGTGCACAGATTTTGCGCAAGTTTTGCATTTTTTTTTCCACTTTTCACATACAGATACGTTTCATAATTATTTGACGCTTCAATTGAATTTACAGGAGACTCGTTTATTTCGCTAGCACTATTGTGATCAATTTGGATTATTTCATCTGCCTCAGACTCCGATTCTGAGCCTCCAACTTATTGTTCGTCGTCAGAAGTTTCTGCCAATCATTGAAAAATACGCTCTCCTCTTCTATGAATGACGAATTCTAGATAAAATACAAATCTCTTGATAACACACAATTTTTGATGAATTTGTTTTTTAAAACTGTAAGAAATGTAATTAAAACTTCAATTTACAAACTGATCTAACAATTGACGTAATAACTAATGCTAATATAATAATATATAAAAAATAAAATCAAAGAAGGAACTCAACTGTTTCAAAAAAGTAACGTAATTAAATTACTCGCATGGGGTTGCGGCTCTAGAGAACAGTGCCATTTCCTTTCATTCCCGTGATATGATTGTAACTGAAACTGAAATGCAAACTTTGACGCGAATTAGTAGCTAGCAAGGGCGCGGGGAATTTCGGAACGAGGCAAGTACTTTTTTTTAACACGCGAAAGTGATTTGACTCCGTGCGAGTAATTAAGGGTTAAGTACTATAATTTAAAAAATCTTTACTATTAATAAAGGTATTTAAAAAACTGTCCTTACCATTACAACTGAGAATTAATTAAAAAAATCGGTTTTGTAATTCCAGAAATTACCCGCACAAAAATTAATAGCTTTGTTCCTAGGGAAATGCCCATACATACCCAGGGAACAAACCACAGCCTTTGTCTAACTATCTAAAAAAATATCTAAGCATTACAACAGTAAAATATTATTCAAGATCGGTTCCATGGTTATTAATGACTTTTTTCCCTGAGGAACTGCCCATTCCCAGGGAACACATTATAACATAATATGTATATAGGTACCTAGGTAGCTTTTAAAAGTGAAAGAATTTTTAGTATCGGGTTGTTCCGGAGATTATCCCCTACATCCAACCAAACTCATAAACATCGTCATGTCTTTATAATATTATTTTTATTATAAGCTATAGGCCTATTATTTTATTATATTATACATGTACCTATTATATGTATAGCTAAGGCTTATTGTATACAATTATTATAATCATATTACCAATAAAACAAGTTGTACTATTCCTAGTTTGTTTTTATAGAATATCTACCAATCACCAAGACCATCAATTAAATGTACTTAAACAATCGTATTATATACTAGCCTTTGCCCGCGACTCCAGCCGCGTTTATTCAATCTTTGCCCCGTTTTCAGCTTGGGCGTTATTTTGTGAACACACCTTATAGCCTATGCGTTGACATAAGGCACTACAATAATAATGAAAAAAAACGCATCCAAATCCTAGGAATAGTTCTTGAGTTAAAACGGAAAATACAGACAGACAAAAATTTTTTAAATGTTAGTTTTGGCTTCGGTACAATACAAATAACCTTATTCATTTGAAATTTTGAAAAATTATGATATAAGTACAGACACGATTTTTTTACTACCTACTTTATTATTGGAAGATAAATAATACATATATTTAAAAAACGGCATAGTTCTGCTTATATGGCATAGACATCTTATAATATTATTTATAGCACACCGTGCGTAAAATGACCACTTTACGCACGCTGCGCTTGCGTAAAGTCGGCATTTTCCGCACTTTTGCTATAAAATATTATACGATACTCGTGCGAGAAACTTTTTCTCGACTCGTGTGATTGCAGCACTCACCTTCGGCTCGTGCCGCAAACTCACACTCGTCACAAAACGTTTCATCGCTCTCGTATCGTAATGTACTATTTATATGGTCAGCTTGGGTCGTATCTAGTTTTAGCACGAGTAGGTACCTAGATTGTCGTCGAGCAGTACCTAAAACACTTATTCCATTAAGTATTTACGTACTATTCCAAGCAATGACTGGACTTGCCTTTTTCTTAGAATCCAAGTCATTTACATTTAGTTACAGTATCTAGCCATGGGTAGGTATCTAGGTAGTTTGGAATCTAGGCTACGGATTTAAAACTGTTTGAAAGTTTCTAGTAATTCTAGTTAAAGGGGCTACACAATGCTTAACTTCAGTTTTATTTATAAACTGAACTAACTGGACTAACTTTGGCCCGCGGTTTCGTTCGCTTGGAAGTGTCTTTCCATCAATGTTTCTGGCGGTTACTACAACATCCAACAAAATTTTAGTTTTATCCTGAGTAAAACTTTTTATTATTAGTATAGATTTAGTTCCATGTGAATGATGAAATTTGAAAAAAATATGGTGTTATTAATTTTACACTTAATTAATTTACATATTTTTAATTTTCTTACAATTTAGTAACTTGAATAAAAAGAAAATTTCACTAAAAAGGCGATTCAGGTCCCATATTTCTAACTAAAAAGTTACATTAAAATAATTACACGAAAAAATGTTTAAAACACCGAGAAAAAAACATCCTTGTTTAAAACACTGTTTAAAACAAATTGTTTTCAAAGTGTTTACAACACAAAACACTCATACATAAAACACTGTTTTTAGCATATAAATTATTATTTTTTCCTTATATCGAACGTGTCGTTGTTATTACTCTTTTTTTTAACGCATCCTTTTCTATTAATCGGTGCGGTTAAAATTCCTCTACCGGCGGGGGTTTCCGCAAACATAAAGACGAGAACGGGCGGTGTCGGTGAGTACTTGTATTTTCAAGCATTTCTACATTTCGTGTTTATTGGGAAAGCACTTATTATTTTTCACTCAATACATGATTAGATTATGATAATTAATAACATTCAAAAAACGCTTTTTATTTAATTTTACATATACCTACATAAGTTACCAATACGATACCCTAAAAATGTTTAAAACAGCCGCAATAAAAACTTCAATAAATATTTGTTTTAAACATGTTTTTTTTTTTTTTTGTTTTAAACAAGATGTTTCGATTTAAAAAAAACCGTTTTTCAGGATAGACAATTTTAAAAAAAGCGTTAGAGGAGGTCTGAATTTTAGCATTATGAACCTTAATTAATCAAATAGGTACCTCCCTATCTAATTCAAGAACTACTACCGACCAGTTTCACTGTATTCGTACAGTTTCTGCGGAACTATAATATACCTGTTTTTGTTTTTAATTCCCCATTTCATTTAGTCTCGCTGCTCTAGATTTTTTAGAATACTAATTTCGCCCGCGTCTCCGCCCGCGTTTATTCAATCTCTCTCCCGTTTTCGGCTTAGACGTTATTTCATCAACACCCCGTAGAGCCTATATAAGGTGACTTTAATTTATGCAGCTAAATTCTTACTAAAGACTCGGTAAGTGCTCAGTAACAAGGTTCGATGACTCTTTTTGTGAAATTCGTAAATCATTCTTTTCGTGTTCCTTACAAACGCGAGCCCAGCGAGTCAATTACTACGGGACGTCAAGATTTTATTTTGCGAAATTAGCAAAAAGTGTTATCGATCCGTGTTACTGATCACTTACCAAGCCTCCAGTATGAGTTTGGCTGTATAAATAAAAGTCACCTTATATGTATATTAGTTGTGAACAAAGAAACAATCTAAACGGAAGTAGGCAGCGATGTGTACTAAGTAATGTTAGCCCAATAGTCTTTATTGACCATTTCAATACAAGCAATGAATACTAATGAACGTTAGCCGTTAGGGTGGTCGATTTAACTGTGGCTGGTAGTTACAGACTATGGTTCGGGCCTGGCCCATGACGGGAACGACAATCTTAGGTTCCGTGTGGAAACGAGTGAATTTCACTCAGAGTTAAAAAATTGACCCGAGTTAAACCGAGGGTAACCGAACTGTTATCGGACAGTTGCACGTAAGTGTTTTGAAACGCTTGGGAGTAATGCGAAAATCACACTGGGCCACCTGATCGGTGCAACCAGATTTTTGTATCTACTGCTCCTATATAGATCTGTCTCTTTCTAACAAACGAGTGAAATTTCGCACTATGATCGCACGTTCTGAAACGCTTCCTTATTGAGTGATTTTGAACTCAAGTATATAAGTCTAGATCAGAACGCTTGCTTCGCGCGCTGCCTGTACGCATAATCAGTGAATTTTCCAGGTTTTTGTGGATTAAACGAAAAAGTATTTGGTGCAGGTATTTTCTAAATTTACATTTTAAAATAAACCATGTTTTCTTGCTATAGCAGTTGTTTCAGACATAAAACTCAAGCCCCTTAAATAAAAAACGTATTTATCGCGTAAAAAGGCGTAATTTACAAAGAAATGAGATGTGTTCAATTAGGTAACTGTCTTTACAACTAAAAGATAAAGGTCTAAAAAACATGTCTGTTAGTTTTATATTGATCAGGTTAGACGCGAGATTAATTAATATGTGAGCCCCAAAAAAATAGCCATGCAAAAATATCGGTGGGAAGGTACCGAAAATAATTGTTGAAATCGTTGGATTTCGCTCGAAAATGAGCTGAGGAGAAGGCAAAAGCGGACGTGGAGGGGATGTCAGCCGGCAAACGCGTCAGCGCGCGTCGATTTTGTTCGGCTAACAGACAGATAGCTCATTTTCGAGCGAAATCCAACGATTTCAACAATTTTTTTCGATACCTTCCCACCGATATTTTTGCATGGCTATTTTTTGGGGCTCACATATAAATTAATCTCGTGTCAGAAAAAAAGCCAATACAGCTGAGCCCACATGAAAATTATTATTATTTTGGTACTTTTAATTAACGCTGGCAACCTCTTCCCACCACCCGATCGATTTAAAAATGTTTTGGGTGCACAGGGAGTACAGAGCAACTGTTTGAAAAAAAAATTAAAGCCACTGAGCCCACATTTTTTTTCTTTTTTTTCCCCACCCCTCTACACCCGCACCCACCGCCCATGGCCTGCCAGCACGGAGATTATGGGAAAAGGTTGTTCAGGGAAGTAGCTAACGGAGTTTCAATACAGTTGAAGCCACATGACCGATTTGGTCGCTAGCTCTTACACTATTAATAAAGTTTAATATTTTGTCAGATCCACCATATTTTTTATTGTTACTTATAGCAACGAACTAGACCAGACCACAACAACCTAGACTTACATTAATATACCTTACTGTTTTGTTAGTTTTACCATATTGTATCAATTGTATAAATTGAGTTTAAAACTTTAAACGAACTCGACCGACGTACTTCATCCGCGTAGATTTGTTTGAACATTTCACACCCCATTTCACCACCTTACAGGGTTAATTTAATGTCGCGAAACTGTTTTATATAGGTATATAGATACCGCGGGCTTAATCATGGCAGTATTTATTTGTTGTTTTAATTTAGCATTTAAAAGAGAAATTTTCCCGAGTTAAGTGACAAATTTCAATGATCTTGATGTTCCCGTAAAATTGTTGAAAACTTCATCTGTGCAAAATCCACGTGGAATGTCAATAATCAATTTCCAACCAGATTCCACATTGACAGAAACCGTAGGTACATAACGTACTATTTGCCTCGAATCATGTACTTTATTTCCTTGCAGGATATAACAAGAAACCGAAAATGTGGGTTTCGCTAGTCTTTCTGATGGCCGCTGGTGCTAGGGCGGCCCTCGGTCAGTCAGTCAGCGTCTACTGTTCCACCAACACTCTGCCCAGCACCACAGCCGGGATGCAGTTGACCAAGGAGCCGGTACCCTTCGAGTACGGCTTCGAGGACAAGTTCAAGAGCATCTTCTGCTGCGGAAAGGGGTACAGGAGCATCGAATGGTGAGTGATTATTTTCATGCCCTATATACCTAATGAGGGGTGCCGAAAGTGCCGTTATATACGAAATATCGTGCTACCCCAGGGTTATTTTTGACAAAAGACTGAATAGGTTTTAATGGTTTTGTCGGTTGGCACTACTGGCAGACTTAATGGCTACTCCGCCGTATACAATGAAATATGATGAATTGGTGCACAGCAAGTTAAAATTGTGCTGTCGCAGAATAGCCCTTAAACCATTGAAATAAGATACTTGTAAGGTGACGACTGATAGACAGGTGTGCGGAAATCGTACACTTAAAATTCCCGGAAATGCGCCATCCATTGTGTGCGTAAAAATAATGTTAATAAACCGATTGGTCAAACGTTGACGGGGGAGACGGTCCTGTGTGTATTTACGTGTGGTGCTTTTATATACCTTATTTACTTTCAATATTCGCAGGTTGCTGAAAAATACTCCGTTTACTATAACCGAAAAACACGGCTTATATGTATTTATAAATTAAAGTGACAGTAAACGATTTTGTTAAAAACGCAAGTTTATTTTAGCTAAATACTTCTGAATCAAATCAAATCAGAATATTTATTTTGTAAAATAGATACATAAAGTATCCTTTCTACAAGTCAAAGTTAATCTTTACAATATATATCTTTAGAATATAAATAAAAAATATACTAATAAGGGAAATACATGGCTACTATAATGTAATAAAGTTATACGCCTGCATAAAATAGAAAAATATAGGAATAGAAATATTATATATACATAATGCCTAACCATCCGCACAATTCGATTTGTATTGCTAAGAAGAAGGGCAAGAAACTTAGCAGTAACAGAACTAACAGAAGGAACTGAAAAGTAACAGATCTCAACTTTTGTTAAAAATAAAACTAAAACTGCTGAATAAAAAACAAAATAAAATTGATCAAGAGTACACAACACAGATTCAAGATGTGTTTCTCTGAACATAAAACGACTTATTGATTAGTAACCGGAAAATGGAAAAACAGAGAAATGGAAAATGAATTGCATGTGTTTCTACGAATTGCCGCTGGTTTCACACGCACATACATACATCAACCTACATACATACGAGTACATAAAACAGACCGGTACATTTTTGATGAAGATACGTAACTTTTTATACAACGTACTCGTAGTGATACGCTCAACCTAGAATGCTAGTAAATAAGGTTACGCCACGAAATTTTGGCGACATGGATCTCCATTTTTCTCAGCAATAAAAAAACATGTAATTACCAACTTATATACTAGATTAAGCATTTCATTGACATCATATTGGCCAAAGATTTTGTTGATTGATTAATTTTCATAGCAGAGAAAAAAATATTTAAAAAACCTCTTTTAAAACAGAGATTTCTATTTTACTGACAAACGGGAGCGAATGAAGCCTCCATAGTTGTAATTTTAAATGAAAAATACTGTTTTGCCGCATACGACCTTACGGCATAAGCTAGTTCGTGAGCGCATATTTGTATGGAGTAAGTCCCCCTCACACCACTCTCCCCTAAGGCGCCGATTTGAAATTAAAAGTTTATCAATGCCTCGCCTTAACCACCGATTTCGGTGAAATGTTCTAATGATACTTCACAGAGCGACCTAAGTAAAGAGGAACAAGAGTTTATTGAACGACAGAAACTAAAATACAAAAATGGACGAAAACACCAAATAAGCAACAACGTTGTTGATTGAGTCGATAACAATAATTATTGAATTTATATACAAATAAATATAATTATACTGATATAACTTTATTCTATACGTATTATTTTTACTAAAGCAATACTCGAGGGATTAGCTTCCAATTATTTACACCATCTCAGCCCACGCGGATTCCACTTGATTGAAGCAATCTCAGCTCAATTTTATCTACCTAAATACTAAAACTCTATATCACTTTTACATTTCAAAAACTCTATTTAAAAGCTAAACTCGATTTCATCGAATATTAAAAAGTAAAATATGCAGTAGTCATTATTGTCTGAGCTATGTATGTAGGTAAAGTATATTTAGAATACTAAAGTTATATGTGACGCAAAACAAATGTGATTCCAAGAAGTAGTGATTGCCCCGCTCGCCGCTGCAAAGCATAGCCTAGCTAGCACTCTGGAATTACTTGATACGCTGTACTTTGTATTATTATATGAGAGACCTGTGCTCTTGAGCTACATACAGGCAGGAATATTGATTAAGAGTCTGTTGGCATTTTTCAACTGCGCGTATTCATTAAAAAATACGTATATCAAGTATCTCAGTCTATCAAGTAACTCTGAATGGCTGTGAGAGAAATTGAGAAACCTTGCTCAATTATCTTTACAGACTTTCCAAAAATACGTAATTCTTCATTTCATTACTTATTCGATTATAAAATTTATAATTATCAGTGAGTCGATTTGCAGGCTGCCATACGAGGATAAAGAAATTTAAATTGTCATCATATTCATTGACATTGAATGACAGTGTATGTGAATGTTTTTTATTCAGATTAAAATTAATATGGCATCGTTACAGACTTTCCAAAATATGTAATCCCGAAGCCAGTTCATTCCGTTTATAACTACAGATTAAAATGCTGGATAAATCTCAAACTCTACCTACTGATTGCAGAAAGCCATCTTTGTTAATATTGCAAGATTGCAACTCCCCTAACTTTTATCCATTGATTTATTATTCTAAGCACTTATCTTTCTGTTGGCGTGTGTTATTTCAGGAATTTTCACTTCTCGCCTACTTTGTATCGTTGATAAAAATTCATTCGTTCGTAACTCTTTTATCTATTTTTCGAAATGGTGCAATACTCAAGATAGGCTAAATCCATGATTCACAGACATAGACCACTCGTATGAATTCACGACTTGAAATCGCGAAGCGTTGTTCAAATCCATTATGTCATTATCAACTTGTTCCAACATGTAAGCTGTTATCCTTTATTAACTTCTTTTGTGCCTTACAAGTTACAATACATGTTTTCTTGCTGCAATTGCCATAGGTGTTTCCAGTTATAGCAACTTCGATTTATTGTATACTCTTTCTTTGTTTCAAATTCAAGCGTGTTTTCTTAACATAATGGGGAACCCCCTGTTTTCTGTTTCTTGTAATTTGTTTTATTCTTGTTTTACTATTTGTCCTTGAGTAGCTCCAATTGATAGCAATGATACGGAAGGAGGTTAGTTGGTAGACAGACGTGAAGCGACAGACCCAAAACTATGACCTTGAATGAAGTCATCGACACAATGTTATCTGTATTTGACTGCTTGCTAAGTTATTTTATAACCATGCAAGTTATTTGATTTTTATCAGACGCGTTTTTCGTAGCGGGTTTGAACTGTATTGTTTCAACAAAAGTAGGTTCAGTTTTTTTCAATAACGGTTCTAAAGAAAAAGGAAAGGGATATTGATAATAAAGCTGACGATAATGTTATTGTTACTTGAACCATAATGCCAGGAAGAGATTCACATAGGCAACGTAAAGTTACAAAAAAACAAAAGAATGAATGGGAGTGTTATTAATCTACTAGTTTATAATTCTATCCGTTGTAAAGAGTTATTCTGGTACTTCATTTTCTTGGTAATTTCAGGTTTCTATAAGTTTTCAGAATTTATTTTCTATTTTATAATTCGTTCTAAAGTATTCAGATAATCAAGTGAATTGCACTGAAAAAAAAACCGGACAAGTGCGAGTCGGACTCGCCCACCGAGGTTCCGTTAAAGACTATATTTTTATGATTTAATTGCAAATGTATAGGTATAGTTTTCAGATTTTTCCCTATACTTGTAGAACAGTATTACTTGCCAAATTTCATAGTTCTAGTCTAGGTCAACGGAAAATACCCTATAAATTTTGATTCCCTTGAGAGTGTCGAAATAGACGTTTTTTGCGGCACGAACAGTCGTATCTTTTTTACATTAACTTAGAAGTTTGATTTTTTCATAACTTCAAGGGAATGTAGAGTTAAGTATATGGTTTTAATTTCAACTCGACGCGTTCCCGAGATAAAGGGTCTTGTCAAACAGACAGACAGACGGGCAGACGGACGGACAGACGGACAACAAAGTATAATGGTTCCGTTTTTTCATTTGAGGTACGGAACCCTAAAAAGAAATAATATAATAGAGTAGAGACACTGAGTATCGGCCCTCACATAGATCAAATGCGCAAAACCTAAACATCGATCGTCATTTCGCTTTACTGTAAGCTACGCAAAAGTTTACTTAGCGTGGTACACCGAAGCGTGAACACAGAATTCTGCGAAAACCAATGTTCGTCCCTACTTCGGCACAACTCCAAATATTAATTTTCGAAAACTTTTAACAGGAATTGAGTAAACTGAAAACCTAAAAATACAATCAACCTTGCTCTAAACTTTGTTTTCACGATTAAGAATTTCTACGTTCGATTTTTCTTAGCAGAAAAATAAAACTAGTTATGGAAGGAAAGTTTTCAACCCTTGCCTTTTTATGTATTACAGGTGAGAAGTCTCAAACATGAGAAAGTTAGGTCTATCTACGTTCATGTTCCGTCTATGAGATGCGTAGTTTTATGCGAATAAGGCTTAATCATCTATTTCAAGACAAGAATATTTCTTCTAACTGATCCATTTACGTAAGTTTGATATTGAAATTTCCGGGAAGCTCGCTGACTTGCTACAGGGATGTAATTTGTGGTATAGAGCTTATATTCGCTAGAATTTCATCGAGTATATTCTGCCCGAATACTGTGGGAGGTAGTTTTATTTAACTTCTACAGAACGAAAAGGTCAAGGAGTGGTCGGTTCAAGAAAATTGATTATTATGGTGACTCACCTTCAAATGATGCCATAATAGTATCGCAATTACATTTTGAAACATTCCAGTCTTCCTTGTGTTATGAAAATTTCTCGGAACAATTTCTCAGAACAAACGCTATTCAAGTCAAGTGGCTGGCACAAGGCTTTCCAATTTCACTTTCCCGGTAATATACCTTTCCCGGATTCCTCGTTCTGCTTTCATTTCTGTTTTATTAGTTGCAACCTAACAGGTAGTTTAAACTCTGACCTATTATAATCCATCTAGATTATCAAGTGAAGTGAGAGTGATGAAGTCGATGCTTGCTCATAAATCTACAGCTCGAGGCGCCTTTACGGGTTGCCATGCCTCGATCCCAGCCCTGGAATTTAATTTTATTACCCCACTCTTACTTTTACGCTACACCGCGTCTTCTCACCGACTTTGTGCTGTTGACGTTGTGTGTGGCTCATCATTCTGCTCCACTGGTCCTCTTATTGTTCCTAATTCTGAAGAGAAATGCGAGTGCAACGATGTAAGCATGTATCATTTCTATTGTAACAACGTTGGATTGCAATTATGATTTAATGTCTTATCAGAAATTCCTTTCCAATTCCATTACTGTAAGTGGTATAGGAGAATGCATGGACACACACTTCTCGATATCTGTATCGGTTGCAGCCACAAAATCGATGAAACTATCAAGTTCTTCGTAATCGGCTATCGACTACTCACGAATTCGCTGTCACGTCGTTTATCAGTTGGATGAAGATAAGCTTTCCAAAGACTGCATCCGTATACCAAGTTCCTGTTAGACCTCATAAAGAAAGAGTGTATTAAAGTGTAGCTGTACCGTTGGTTCATTCTTGGTTGACAAAGGGTCTGGTACCTGGTCGGTATCTGCGAAGGTATCGCACGTCGCTGCGAACCTGTATTGTGTGGCTTCTTGGAATAAACCTTTGTTCGTCGCCGCCGGACTCGCTGGCTGCGCCCGCGCTAGCTGCTGTGGGAACGGACTAACTGGCAACTGCCTGACGCTTTCTTATAAATCTCGTAATCCTCTTTTGTTGAATGGCGCTCTTGATTATAATGTAGCGCCTCAGAGTCTGCTGTTGCAGTTCACATTTTGGTCCAATGTCCCTTGTTAAGCTTATCAGTAGGTATACGTTTCTGTGGGTGTTTGTTTTGAAAGAAAAAGTATCAAAGTGAAAAAATCATACACACAAGCACACAATCATACACATCAGCTTTCGAGTCCCCATGAATGGGTTGATGTGTCAATAAGGCGCTTCAAACTGGTCGTCCTGATAACTTTAATGAGGTGGCCATAAAAATTACAAAACATCCACAAGACAACCCACTGGGCGCCCTTTACGACACAAAAAAATCGACAACTTGTCCCGACACGTCTTAACGATCCGATTTGTTGATCCTATTATTTTTAAAGTCTTAAATGTTGGGACTGAACCGACAGATGGACGGCCAGGTAAGAATTTACATCTAATAAATTTGTTGATTGGCTTCCTATCAAGTTACCATCTTTCAAATCTGTCTGATATGCAAATATCGATACATTCAAGAGGAAAATTCAGACACAGGCCATTCTAGTTATTAGTTTATATTTATGTTGATTCCGATGTAACGTGATACTTTGTTGTATTAATGCTATGTTATATCAAGCGTATTATTTTGCATTTTCGTTGGATAAATAAATGGTTTCTTGAGGATGATCGCACGCACACTGCACTCGCTCGGAGCGTCGCGCGCGCACCTTCTCTCACAATGGCCCGTTTTATTTATCTACCGTATTGATCTTTCTCGTCGGCTTCCTATTCTCTTTTTTTGTCGTAATTCGAATGAAGAATACACTTCCTTTGTATAAACATTTTTTGTCCACATTTTTCAATCTAGTTGTTATGGAACAAGGAGGTGTTATGCGTGAATAGGGGTCTTCATTATTTTGAACGGTTGCAACTTGAGGGTTCTCAATTCGGAGTGTTTGCGCAGTTTCCGTCACGCGTTTTACATGCCACTTCAGATTCTATTTGCAATTGTAAAATTTTCGGTGCTGCAAGTTAATCTTAATAAATAACATATGTATTAGTTTTAAACGCGCGTTTTTGTACCAAACAATAATAAAAAAATATTAGGTACGTCCAGATTCTTACAGTAGAGTGCCGATAGGGGGTTACGGATTAACCGATGTCATTATCATTATTTTGATTGTTAGGCATTTTTAATTTTTTACACCTTTCTCTGAATCTTTCTAATATTCGTCTGTATATATTAATAATAAGTAGTAAGTAATTCGCAAAATTTTATATCCAATTGATTATTATCTATTAGTATTGTACTGAGGCCAAAACCACAATTTTTAGAATTTTCGTCTGTCTGTAGGTATGTGTGTATCTTCCGTTTTAACTAAAGAACCATTTGACTGATTTGGATGCAATTTTTTTTATTATCACCGTAGTGACCATGGTCTACAATAGGCTATAAGAGGTGTTCGGTGCCGCGGGCAAAGGCTAGTATTATTCTGCTAGAATTCTTGCACCACAAATTGCATTGTGGTCCAGACCTTACAAATGGATAATCAAGAATGGCAGTAGGTATCTAAACCTACTTTAAAACCCATGCGCCTTTAATCGTCTATAGGTCATCTTGAATTCTCATGCCATTGATGATTCCCGATCGCCCTGGGAACGGCCGCAAGGTTAGGGCGTGTTCACATTCCGCGACGGCTGGATGCCACACAAATTAGTTTATCATCATCATGATCTACCTGCGGGCTGTTCGTTCGTGATGTCTTCTCATCGTGTCAACCCAAGCCACTGTGCTTTTTGGCCATAAAAAATACCTCCCGACATTTCTTTTTTGTTCGTGGCCATTGTTCGGTATAACGCGGTCAGCACTTATTGGTTTACTGTACCGTTAAGTCTATATGCGGAACTTAGTACTTACGTCGGGTCATCGGGTCATTTGTCGATAGCAAGGTGTCGTTAGGACTTGGACTGTCTTGGGCTTTACTGGGTCAATACAATAACTATTAATACAATAATAGTAATAACATGAACATCTTGCTAAAAGAAAAAAACTATTGTTTAAACAACATTATTGATTTTGTAATACAGATAACGACAATAACGTCAGTTTTGTGATTGAGCTGGGGCTGTTGGTTGATGATGATTGTAGGGAGGGGGGGTTGAAAATCGGCAAAAATCTATGGCGTAATATATGGACATCCCCCCATATGGATGAAACTAACACTATTTTGACAAAAGACATATCCAAAATGAAAACTTTTTCAAATCATGTAGAGGCTCTCGTACATTTAGAAGAAGACACATTAATCAACCGATGAATGAAACCAAACTTAGGTTCATTCACAAGAAATGACACGTCTCTGGGACACACTCCTTAAATATTGAGGGTACACTGGACGAATTGACCAGAAAACGGTAATGTATACCAGCGGAAATGTTAGTTGACAGTGATCGGATCCGTCCACCGCCCACCGCTTCACACGGCGATTCCTCTCCGAACCCAAACATTGAACACACGCGCTATGTCCACAAGACATGGAACTTTGAGCGTCACTCTCATTTGTTTAAGTAAATTGTAGATTTGTTTCCTGTCTCTGAGTGTTCCATGGTGTACGATAATCTTACTGAGTGATTTTGAACTTCAGTATATTGTCAGAAAGTCTACAAGTCGGCACCCAAAATCAGTGAATTTTCGAGTTTTTTCTGGATTTTACGAAAGAGTATTTGATGTAGGAGTTTTTTCACCTGACATCGGAAAATAAACCATGTTTTCTTGTTATAGCAGTAATTTCAGACAAAACTCAAGCCATTTAGACATAAAACGAATAAATAACTTAAAAAGGCATCCTTTTCAAAAATAAAATCTATCGAGTGAAATTTGTCCAATCAGGAAACCGACCTGACAACGGAAAGACAAAGGTCTGAAAAAACACTTGTCCAAGTTTTACATTGATCAGTTAAGTAGTTGACTCAGCGCGTTAAAACAAAAACCGTTGAAAGACCAAAGGGCTTGCCTTAAGGGAGTTTGAGAACATTCTTAGAAAATAGAAATGACTATTTATTTATTTACTAGCCTTTGCCCGCCCACTTTTATTTAGTCTCTGCCCCGTTTTCGGCTTGGACGTTATTTTGTGAACACCCTTATAGCCGATATGTTGACCAGCATCACTACGATGATAAAAAACCGCATTTAAATCCGTTGGGTGGTTTCCCGAGTTCAAACGGAAAATACATACAGACAGTTTTTGGTTTGGTTTTGGTTTTGACATCAGTAAACCCATTTCATTTAAAATTTCGCGAAAATATTCAGTGTACAGATACGACATATTTAATACTTTATTTTTAGTATAGATAGAAATAGGTACACAACGGTGCACATGTTAATAAAAATGATAATAATTAAATGACAAAATGGTAGTGCTTTTTCTAATATGCATTCCTTTTACAGGTATACTCATTAAAATAAAATATCACAAGAGTTTTCTTCTTATTTTATAATACTATTAAGGTAGTCGCGATGCGTTCTCGTTCCGAAACGTACAACTTATGAGTGTTTTATTTTTTAATAATAAGTCACTACGCGACAATAAGGCTTTTCTAGCAAATTTGTATTATTTTGTGCATAATTTTGTAAATGATTCTACACAACAACTTTAAAGCGTGTTTGTAATTATTGTGCAGGATCGTCTTTTCTATGACTTAATTTTGTAAAATACCTAATGCTTTCAGTAGTAAGAGGGCATTCAATATACCTTCCTGAAAGACCCTTTATGTGACATTGAAAACAGTCTTGAAATCCAAACATACAATATATAGTTATACTTGTAATAAGAATATATCATAAATGATGTCGTGTCTGTACATTTAATATTTTTGTGAAATTTTAAATGAAATGAAATGGGTATTGTACTTAAGCCAAAACTAAAATTTTCAGATATTTTTTTATCAGAGTAAATTTTTCAAATTTGAATTGCCGCGCTCTACAGCGCGTTGTTACTGGCCAAGAGCACAAAATACCTGTCTATTTGGTGCCAAGAGACTGTGTTTACTGTAAAGCGTTGAATTGAGTCCAGGGTAGGCAGTGCTTTTATGCCTATATGGACTGCACGCCTCTGTGTCTGACTGTCTCAACGGTTTTGGATGCGGTTTTTTTTAATTATCATCGTAGTGACCCTAGTCAAAACATTGGCTATAAGAGGTGTTCATAAAATAACGCCTGAGCCGAAAACGCGGCAGAGATTAAATAAACGCAGGCGGAGCCAAAGGCAAAAGCTAGTACCCAATACACGAGTAACACACGTTCAAACAATTTTGAAATTGAAATTACATCGCGTAACCCTAATGATGATTGCCGTCTCTCGGAATCGCAATATCAAATTCAGTGGCATAATACAGAAGTTATAGAGATACTGATCGATTGTATCGAATTAGGAGAGCAATGATAGAATTGCTGTTTATATCCTGCACATCGTTTTTCGCCGCAAGTGTTTGCGATTAAAGCCGCTCTAAAAGCGATGACGTTTTGGGATCCATGCCACCTAAACGTGCCCCACCGTATTGCTGATTCATGACAGAAAATATTTGTTTAATGAGAAATAAATAATCACACAAGTTGTCGAAGAGTTGTATTACAACCTAATTAATTTGATTTTTGCATAGAATTCATAGCAAGCTAGAAAAAAAAATCTAAAGTCACTAAAAATCACGTAAAACTGCTCTTCGCGTATTTCCCATTGACGGTTTCCCAGATGATTTTGGAAACTGATATTCAGTCACCCGTAAGTTAAGAGTATACAGAATGGTGTGATTGGTTTAATTTTGCCAAACAAAAATTGGTGTATTTATCCATCGAACATAATAATTCGGCATCGAAACGTGATTCTTTAGAGCGCGCGATGTTTCGGTTGTCGTAACAGCCCCGGCTCAGAGCGCGCTATTTTAAACAATAATGAAACGTCACAGAGTTCAGTTCTACTTGACGCTAAAGAGGTGCTTAATGTTAGGGAGAACGGGTCCTTAAACTATTATTATGGATCACCAAGCGCTCACTAAGTAGTTAGTAAAGTGCTTAGTGCTGTCTTGAAGGTACTCGTAATTAGGTAACTCAATATGAATTGGCATGCCGCCAATTTGTGCCTACACACAAACGAGGAGATGCGTGTCATCTTCCAATTTCTTAGAAAATCTCATGACATAAATATAAATGTAATGTCTGATAATTATTTATAGTTTTCTTCTAAAAGATCCGTAATTTGCATCAGATGACAACAATGAAGCGTCTGTCATTCTTGGACGTCCCATGTCTCCCATGAAGCATGTTAAAAAAACCCTCGCGCAACCTCCATAACATACTAATGCTGTGCAAAATTCCATTAAACTCCTTCGATATATGGTAATTTCCATCGTCGCATAAATACACAATAGACGGTGCGCAGGCGTCGGTCGTCGCGTCAAGTCCGATACGAGGAATGCAGCAGAAAAGTCGTTCTGTCACCGATGCACGTCCGACAAAATGGCTTCATCGTGAAAATTAACATTCGACCAGCATCCTCACCTCCACCAACTTATTATATTTATTCTCTATCCGAATATCATCTTTATTTCCATCTGTTTAAGATTCAACGCAATTGTGAAATAGATCTGTACTGCGCAAAGCAAATATTGAAATGTCTCCCAGAGAGACCTCCGGTGAGACATCTCATTCTTATTGTGTACTCAACAGTTTTTCGGAATCGTGCGTCTAAAAAAAATCTGTTGTATTAGAGTAACTTGTTCTTTGTAAATCTTTTTCATAATGTTCTTTTTAGTTTGTTTTGTTTTTACTATGGTTTTGATATTAATATTTTAATGTGCGAGTGAATAGCTTAGGACTTTTTATTTTTTTTATTTGTGTATTTTTGTATTTAATTATACTAAATAAAACCTTAACACCAATCATCCTCTTATATCAATTACCGCTTTACTCATTTGCAGGATGCATTCACCACCACTTGTATTTTCTACTTTTCATCCATTCAATTTTTATTAATATTGATCTTTGTGCCCACTCTAGAACTCTGGCAAGATGTGGCGGAAAGTATGCAAATAATACAAAGAAAAATGTCTTAGTTAAAAAATACTTTTGGTTGAGGTAGAAAAAGTTGGTGGGATAAATATTTCCTCTAACTTTGAAAGTGTTATAGAATTACTTTGTTGGCTGTTTGTCCGTCAAGACTCAAGACGTTGTTGTCAGGAACAATAAGAAATACAAGTGTATCAAATTGAATTAATACTAAAGATAAAGTTTACATTACAGTCCTAGAATTTTCTAAAAATTCTAAGACTTTCAAATCTTACATTTCATTTTAAACTGATTCACTTTATTAAAAAAACTTTCAAGTTATTTCCAACGGCACGTAAAGAGCATAAGAAAAAGCAAAAAGCCTGAAAAATTAATAACCAACTTAAATTTCGATGTGAAATTATTACTCGTACGGAGCATAAAGCGCGAAGCCTTTTCTAGCCTTCTCATGCACTTCTTCTGTAAACAGGAAGATAGTTCTCATTTCTTTGCACAGTCTCACTCAAATAACTTTGCTGGAGTAATATAGTCTCTTCTGCCACAGTATAAAGCCTTTTATTTACCATAAGAGAAATGTTTTATATATAAAGCAGTAAACCTGAACATAGCTTATTGATGAAAAGTTTGCCGTTCTAAATCGAACACTGGATTTTCGTTTTCATTCTTCTGCCTGATCAATTCTTTAAGAAAAGTATCTTGTGCCATTTACAAAAGTGGACATTCAAATAATATAATTACTTAAAAGTTTTTAAAAGATAAGAGCAGCAACACATAATGCTTGGTACCGCGAAATATTTCGCTTATTCCTTTCATGTACCTTCACTCTGTTATTGTTTTGATCATCAGAGACGGGTCATATAACGATTACGACAACATTAATGGTAACGAGAATCAGTATTTGCTGAGCAGGTCGCTTGAGTGACATCAGCAAACCGTCGATCGTGCCGTGACTCATCGCCATTAAGCGGCTTGATGACGTCACACAAGGATCTGACATCTGACCTGCCTGCCCGATTTAGGAGCTTGTTGCTAAGTGCACCAGCTATATTTTGACTGCACTTGGTTTATTTTAAATCCTTTGGATATTATCTTTTTGTGAAACTACTAGACTATTGCCTCAGCCGTTTTAGACTTGTTTAATTGAATCTGTGACTGCTCAATTCTCTTCAGGCGCAATGAATTATTTAGGTGTATCCTATTTATTTATTATCTTATGGAAAGCCTTATTTCTGAGGAAACCAGTAGGTAATAGTAAGTCTTAGGTTATAAGCGTACCTACAGACAAAACAGATGTTGCATTTGTTTCAAAAATATTTAAAACACCACCACCTATTATCAAATTTAATGGATAATCTAACTAAAATATCTTTAAAAAGTGAAAGCTGTTTCGATGTAAGCTTAGTGTTGGCGTAAAAGACGGGGCAAGTTATGCCAACTAAAAAGATTGAGACACAAAAAGTTAATTGGATGTTCCCAGAATTCTGAGAACAAATAAGCAATACTGTCAACTCTGAGTCTCTCACGGCAAACTGAAATAAGCGTCGGTACCTCCCTACAGCAATGTTAATTATTCGCAATTTACATGGACTTTTTGTCTCCCTGTCATTGTTCAATACAGTATACATTTGTTTCTTGCCTGGCACCAGCATTACGCTCAAATTATACCTAATTCAAGGTTGCATGCAAGCATATTTATCTCATTGTTACTTCTTCTATAGTTGCACGTAAATGCTGCGATTATCCTTATTCCATCTAGAGTACACTCGGGAAAATGTAAATAATTTTGCATACAAGTTTTATAGGTGCTCGTAATTAAGAATACGACATGGACGAGACCGAAACTGTGGAAATGGGAAGGCAGAAACAAACATGTCGCTTTTCTAGGAAGTAGATGGAATACATTTGCGAACAGACTGGGAAAACATCGCAATTGGAATAATTATGTATATTTCCCTTTATTTTTACGCTCTCAGGATAATACGGTTTTCCTAGAATTTACTCGGCCAACTTTCCCTGACTTTCACATGCTAGAAAACAAGCTACAAAGAGTTTGTATGAGAACGAAAATTAACCTACCCGAAAATAGGAAAGGTTGTATGTGTTACGCGTGGCGAAAATACCCAATTATAGACATACATAGAACTTCAGAATTACCTATAATAGGTTACCCGTCGGATACAAGAGCACAAAATGAAAATAAAAAATGGCGGCGATGGCTACAGTAGGCTGCAATAAGACGAACGGCTCATGCTGTGCCGACAAAGCCAGTGGAGCCCTAATTACACGAGTACGCCTGTCGATACAGCCCCTGATTAGCGGGAATACTTGCGTGCCCCTAAAGATGCTGCGCCGGCGCGCAGGCCTGCGGGATTCGACCTTATATGTTCCACGCACGCTATCCCGTCCTCATGCTAACGTATTGGCGCGTCGTAAACACCCTGTGAATTCTGTTTGTAGCTTCTATAACATGAGTGAGTTCGTTCTGGATAAGTAATAATCATGTACTGTTATAGGATTTCATTTAATTGCTTGTCTTGAGAAGATTTCAATTTGAAAGTAGTAACGCAATGTTGTATCTACGAGTAAATTGTCAAAAGATTTCAAAACGAATAAAATCATTTATTATTAATACTCATTATTCTAATTAAAGTTCCTTGGTTAATTTAACATTAACGCACGTATAAGCTTGATGAAATCAGCATATTCTCTCTAAAACTAAGATCTTACACTGACGGCTTTGGGGAAATGTCCTGTGAGAGTGCAGGAGGAACTTATTTGAGTCACGTGAGTGTGAGTGAGCAAGATATACACAATATATGACCCTTATGAAATTCAATTAAAGCGTCAAACTGACCGAAACATTGATATTTCTTAACACAGTACTGAACAAATATCTTGTAGTCTAAAGGTGAACAATACTCAAAAAATAATCGTTTATGCGATCCTCATTTCATTACAAACATAAAACGAGATAAATGGAATTTCCAGAAGTCTCTTTCAGTTTTTTTTTCCATTATGTGAAAGTTTCAAAACATGTTTTTAAGATTAAAAGATTTCTCATATCTTCGAAAACAATTTTTTTTCAGTTCTGTATTTAGATCTGGTTGTCTGAAAAACTTGTATAAAGTTGTATTTTTCAACGCCCGCTTCGCCTGCGTTCGTAAATCAATATTGGTGGTGGTGGGGACTGGTAGCTAGTGGTGCCTGCAGCACGCGCTCCGGTGGTCACATCGCACTATCGCACGTGCATCTCTGCTACATAAGCACGCCGCCGCGCGCCACCGTGCCTTATTATGCTGTCACCGATGATGTTTGCTGCGGTGGCAATACCTGCACATATTGAAATTAAATTAAATGGTTTTTATATGTAATAAGATATAATACGCATAGAAATCTTATGCGACTGACCGCGGACATGCACTATCTGTATAGAAAGCGTAATAAAATAAGACCTTTGGTGAAAAGTGGCAAAGATTCCTATACGCATTATTCGAATGGTTATACATCTTAAAAATCATAATTATTAAACCTCAATTTGAATATAAAAACGATTGATTTAAATACAATACGGGAATATAATGAAGATTGGTTTTACTCAAATTTAATAATATAATACAATGATATATAATATTAAGGAATAAATATTATTTAACATACGAGTATTAATGGATATAATAAAGATAATATAAAATAAACGAAGTACAAATACGTTAATTGATAAATACATATGCCTATCTCCGCCACTTCGATTAGTCTCTAAGAAGAGGAGTAAAAAAATCAGCAAGATCATATCTCGTCTTGCATTTTCCTTTTTCTATCACGATATCATTATGTCGTTTAGTTCCATTTGAATAAAAAATGTAAACATTATTAGTTTCTGAAGATACTAGTGTTTTTGCTATTGTTCGGTGTCATCTGGTAGCTTACTTAACAGTGGTTCTGTTGGAATGTTGACCGTTAATGTACGGTTTTCAAAAAATTTCGGAAAACAGGTATGATCTGCCACCTGCCATATTATTTTTTTTATATCCTTACAATTTTTCCATTCATTTCAAAATAATAAACACCAGAGTACAATGTAACTACCATTATGAATGTCGTTAAAACGAAGTCGTGAATCAACTAAAACTAAAAATAGCAGGAAAATCCGTAAGCGTGACGGTGACACAGGGTTTTCACGGAAACGACGATCCGGCAGTTTGCGGAATCCCATCGCCATTGTGTAAATAATACCCAATTTCAAAGAGGGCTTGGTATCTCAAATACAAGGAACCCTTCAAAGATGAACTTGTTGACCCGCGTTCGCCTCCTCAGAAAGATCTATATCTGAGTTAGCAGAATCGACCGACGCTGCCCATCGGAATCGATCACATCACCGTGCACCGCCAGCATAATGAAACGGTCATTTCCGGTTTCTTCCTGGAATCCGATATTTAATAATTCGCACAATCACGTCGAAGGATCACGAGCATCGACGACACCAAACGTGTTTACTATTCGTCGCGTGATACGAGGCAATCATAAATTCCTAAGCACTTGCAGTTTCAAGCGGTGCCAAGAAACTTTACTGCGGTCGACTACTGCATGCGAATGCACCTTTATATCTTTCTGTAGGTATTGTTTATGGGAATTCTTATTATATTTGAATAGTGTCCTCACCATTCATTTTTTAATGGCGGTCTTGGGATAGACTTTCAATTTCCGTCTTTATGTGGTTGCTTCAAGAATATCGTAGTCCCACTTTAAGCATCAGTAGTCATAAAATTCACACTGTATGTTCTGCTAATTAAAAGCACCATTTGGTTTAACAATATGAGTAAATAAAAATCAAATTAAATTGAATGTATTCCCAATATCCTCCAATTAATAATTCAGTGCAGCACATTCCCATTATTTGAATACAAAACGCCAGCTGTCACTATGATGATGATTTCCATTTACTGATATGGTCTACATCCGGCACGAAATTACGGTTTTGTGTGCTGAATTTTACCGCTCAATGGGGAGAGAGGGGCTAATAAACCTCAGAACAATAATTGTTCTTTGTTCTGAAAGCTAAGCTTTTCTCAGAAGGCAGCATTATGTGTGGAATTGTCTATGGTTTGGACCTTTCAGCGTGATCACATCAGTCATCCATCACGAAGTAGATCGTACGCCCTAAATTATCCTACTTCATTAGCGAGACAGTCATATATTTATTTCTGATGTTAACGTACAATTTCTGACGATATGGTACATTTCATCCACAACGATCCTGACACATCTCTTCCTAATATTAAGCTTTAAAAAGTGAGTACAGCCAGGTTTAAGTACTTGAAATTTTCTTGTACACAAAAATATTATTATTTATTACACTTGCATTTAGAAATAGGATGTGCATAGGCGTGCTTATCTCCAAGCAGAGATTTCTTCCAGCAAACCCCTTTGATAAATAAAAATCATAATAAATAAATAAGTAGACATAAATACGTGTTTTCGTTCGTTTTCACTTAAGAGCTGTGCTCTAGTCGCTGAAGTTTTCTCCATTCACTTCTGCACTCCGCCTTCTCTTTGACTTCTTGATACGACACGACATTTGCTTTTTCTTTCACTTGATCCATGAATGTTCTCCTGGGCCTTCCTCTCTTTCTTTTTCCCTCCATTTTTCCTTCAATGGTGGTGTCTTTGATATATTTGTCTTGTCGTATCATATGTCCCAACATCTTTCCCCTTTTATTATCTATAGTCTTGACCAAATCTCGCTTTTCATTTACAATGTGCAGAACCTCTTCTTTTCCATCCAACAAATTCTTTCCATTTTTCGCCAACACCGCATTTCAAAGCCTTCCAATCTTTCTCTGTCACGTTTTGTCACTTTCCGCGATATGTGGGCTTTGAAAAGTTACTTTGCCCTTGCTACCCTTGCTGGACACCCTTGTCTAATCCTTGTCTTATCTTTGCTTTTTCTTTCTCTTCTCCTATTTCTGCTATTGTTTCTTGGTTTTCGTATAATACAAATATAATTCTCCTGTCTCTATAATTTAATCCTGCTTGTTTCAAAATGGTCACCATGTGTTTCCAATTAACTTTGTCCAAACCCAATTCCATCCTTCTATCGATTGCAAGTCTCAGGGCTAGTATGCCTCTCTTCTTCCTTTGTTCTTACGAAAACCATATTGATCTAGTGAACACAGTGTACACTAAATTAAATTACATAGGTATATTATAATAAATTAAATTCAGACTGGAAGGTGTATACGGGATCTCCTCCATGGACAACAGCAGACTCTTCGAGTTTAGGCTTATTTGATTGCTATTGACTGGTACTTTGGTAAAACATGGTGGCCAGGGTCTCACGATGGGAGTGGAAGGTGGATACGCGATCTCCTCAAGGAACAACAGCAGACCCTTCGAGTTTGGCCTTTTTTATTGATCTTGATTAGTACTTTGATAAAACATGGGGACCAGGGTCTAAAGATGGGACTGAAAAGTGGGTATGGAATCTCCTCAACGGACAACAGCAGACCCTTCGAATTTGGGCTTATTTGATTGGTTTTGATTAGTACTTTGTTAAAACATGGTGACTATGGTCTGACGATTGGAGTGGAAAGTTGATACGGGATCTCCTTAACGGACAACAGCAGACTCTTCGACTTTCTTATCTTTAACTAACTGCAAATGCACGAGTATCTTTATTTTTAGGTGAAAGTCAATGCACAAAAAACTTGCTCAAGTTGGAAAACGGCACATTTCCAACTAAGGATGGTTTAATCTCTCTAGATAACCATAATCTGTGTATCACAGTTAAAAACACACAATAGCTGATGGTAGCAGTTTACCCAGATTTAACGTCTCTCCAAAATCAACATCTGTCCTGGTTTAGCGAAAGAGTTATTTTAATACCAAGGAATGACACTGCTGACAATATCAATGAGATGATTATTTCTTCAAATAAATTCTCCTTTACGCGATTATCTCTATATCGATACTGTGGTAGACTTTACAGACAAAAACTAAAAATCGGTGCCTCCATAATCTTATTATTGTATCTGTTGCAGTCAAAACTCTTAACCAGTCAAGAGTATACAACTGACTAGCAAAATCAGTCAAAAGTACTTTTGACCGTATGCTTTAGTCAATAATACTTTTGACTAAAATAACAGTTGAAAGTACTTTTGCCCAATGGAGCTGGTTAAAAGTACTTTTGACTAAGTGATTCCGTCAAAAGTGGTTTTGACTGGTTGTATCAGTCAAAACTCTTAAAAAGTTAAGGTAGTCGATAAAAATAACGACAAACGCACATATAAACTTTTATATTACTCATTATTAGTGGAGAACGTGCTGATATTAGAACAAAAATAAGTGACTACGAAAAGAAAGAACGCTTTTTTTAAAGAATTTTAGCGATAGAAGATATGAAAGATAGTCATTTCTATGTGATGACAAAAGAAAAATTTGAACCTCAAACCACCAAAAAGGAATCATAATTCCCAGAATACCACTAATCGTGAATGATTTGCCGTTTCAATTTAAGCGGCTTCAATTTCCTGATTGCTGGGATTAACTTGAATTGTTCATGTTTTGAATTCATCAAAAACACAGAATGTCGTGACTATAGTCACGATGGTGTCACTAGGCGGTGAACTAATATACCGATATTAAAACTGTCGCCCTTTAAATCTTCGAAACGTCACGTATATTCTTGCCTATACAAATTGTGTCCAAAGTTTTGTTTAATGTATAGCAGATCCGTTACGAAGTACATACGTAAGTAGGTACCAGAATCAAGACGGGACAGATGTCAGCAATGTGTTGCACCCACACTTTCACGGGCTACCACGTCCAATTTGCAGTGATTGAGAGTTACGGAACACCACTGCATGAATGAGACTGACTCAGTTCGTCCCCCAAGACGATCAAGTTGGTTGCAATAAGAGGTAGTGGTCCGCAGTCTCAACGGGCCCAGCGCATTCCTTGTCCATACGAAGCCGTGTGCTGAAGCCACCTGGCCGCTTGCTCCGGACGACTTCGGAGTGTAATTACCAGTGTCGAGGACATTCTCTGGACGCTTTGCTGGGACGATGACTGCCGCCTTCCTGTCCAGCTTTCTTGTACCGTGAGACTCGTTGGAAACGTTGCATCACGTTTTTCTTTTCACGCCCAGCAATAACCTACTCTGAAAGAGCTTTCTAGAAAATTATGCATAACAAAAAGAAACACTGTGCGATGACTTCAGTCCCTTGAAGCTGTAAAAAATCAATTTTCTAAGTAAACGTAAAAGAGATATGGCTGTGTATGCCGCAAAAAACGTATGTTTCGACACTCTCAAGGGAATCAAAATTTATAGGGTATTTCCCGTTGACCTAGATCTATGAAATTTGGCAAGTAATAGATACCGTCTAATACTACAAATATATGAAAAAATCTTAGAGCTATACATTGGTAATTAAATCATAATAAACGGTATGCACGGTCAATAATTGTACGGTTGACCAAATCTTTTTGTAGATTTTTTTTTACTTTTACTAATTTTTACGGAACCCTCGGTAGGCGAGTCCGACTCGCACTTGTCCGTTTTTTAAAATGAGTTACCAGAAAATACGTAGACGCTTTCTGTGACTATAAACGCAAAAACAAAAATCAATTACACATCCAAAAAGGCAACAATAAAACATGCTTATTTATTCACTCGGCATAATTAAAGCCGGTCCCGATTAAGGAAGCACAATAAAGTTGTTGCTATGAATATAAAAATTGAGGGTTTAAAATTGTGTGTCGTAAATCGTACCTTCGTTTTATTAGCTGACACATAAATGCTTTATGTATCTCTCTCTTATTTGTGTGATATTATTCACACGATGTCATTGACGTAGGTCTACCATCGCATCGTGTACTAGGAACAAGCTGAAGGGTCTTTGTGTTACCAGATCTATGGGCGATTACCTAGAGCTGAGTTAATTTGTGGTCCACGGTAAATCAATTTCTTTTTTATCCAATGGAAAAAGTCTTTGTTTCGCAGTTTGGTATGAATCTCTATGAAATCTATGCTTTGACTTTGTTTGTATATGTATATGTAAAAGAAGAATTTCTGATTGAAGTGGCAAAATAGTTGGAAAATTTTGCTCGAACACCGCCCAATGGGCGTTTTAAAAAAATTAAACTACCCTTATATTGAAATAGGGATCTTGCATCTGCATATTAACTGTTTTCTTCGACTTATTTCAACCCTGTCAACTCAGTCTTGTTAGTCCTAAGCCCGCAAATTAATATATTTGCCAGAATCCTTGAAAACTAAATAGTATGTACCTAGCTAGTTCAGCCTGTCATCGTCCACTGCTGGACATAGGCCTTCCCATTATTACGCCACTCTTGGCGGTCCTTCGTCCTTCTCATCCAGCCGCCACCCGCCGCCACCTCCTTCAGATCGTCGTCGGTCCAGCGGGCACGAGGTCGGCCTACGCTACGCTTTTCTGTACGTGGTCTCCATTCTAACGCCTTTCGCCCCAACAGCCATCACGTCGGCGCCAGATATGGCCCACCCACTGCCACTTCAAGTTACTGATTCGGTAGGCTCTGTCGGTCACTTAATTCAATCTCCGACGGATCTCCTAGCTTAGGATTTTATCCATCAGAGATATCCCAAGCATAGCCGGCTCCATAAATCCGTGGATCAAGCCCTTTGTAAGAGTCCACGTCTCAGTGCCGTACGTCACAGGAAGAACGCACTGGTTAAACACCTTAGCCTTTAAGCACTGTGGTATTGGCGACGTAAATATGTATAATTAAGTATGGGTATAAAGTATTTATAGGTATAGCAACACTCGCTTGCACGAACGATGTTCCCGCGAGATGTGCTGGTTCACCTGTTACAAGTACCAGTTTTTGCTCCGACCACGTTGCGGTTTTTCTAACAGCCCATAGACCGTTCCCAACGCACCAACTAATGTGTAGCCCTAAACCGCAGTAACTGTTCCTGTTACCGTTCCACTGACAAATGCCCTCATCAAAATAGCCTCTATTCGGAGTCAGTAAGAGCTTAGCTTAGTCTAATGGTCTCGGTTCGTTGCTACCACGATCTCTTATTGCGGGAATTATCTCGTGCAACAAGCTGAACGTACATTTCGTGTTGCGGTGTCCCACTCGCTGGCTAATTCCTGCAACAGCAGGCACTTCTGGTGTCTTCCCTAAGAAATTGCTGCCTGCAGTAACCGCAAGCAGACTGTTCTTGTTTTGTAGTATGTTATTAATGTGAGGTATTCAAAGAATCGCGTTCTGCTGCCGTTACAGGAACAATTATGTATCGTCGCCATTCGGAGGCTTCCAAGTGTAACCGCAGAAGCGGATGTACAAAAGCTGCTCATTTAATGAATAACGGTTGAAGAAGAGAGCTTAAATCGTAAAAGAAAGCATCTTGACACTTTAACGACGCAGGTTTCGCCAAAATTTCAGATCGCTTCATATAAATTTCATTACAAAGCGCAATAAATCGCGCATTTATCGAGGATCAAGTGGCTGCGCCTGCGCCGCGGCATGGCACGGGGTCACGGTCACGTGCTGTGCATGTTCGTTTGACGATACGATACTTTCAAAAGCTGCACCGTTACACCGAGATCTGTGATTCTAGACTGCGATCTTATTAATCTTAAATACTAGTCGTAAACAAAAATAATTAAACGATTTTTTTTCTTTTTTTTAAAACTCCCACGCAATGAAACGTACTTACACTGAAAATATGCATTGTTAACAATCTCACGTGAGATTAGAGGGAGGCGGGGAGGGGGTCGAGCCAAATCTCACGATATCTCACTAAGTAGTCCAAAATCGCCAAAATCACCTCACCGAATTAATGGACGCCCCCTTACATTAAATAGATTTTAGTGACGAAAGTAGCCTCTACGTTCTTTATAAATATTGCCCATAAATTGTCTATAATGTCCAAGAATTAAACTGGATCTCTATAGAGTTATAAATGTTGGAATAACCAAATTATTTGTGAACTAATATCCATTTTAATGATGTACAAGGTAATTATTTCAACTTCGTCCATTTCGTTGTATCGTTCAGAGAATTTTCCGGTGCGTCAAGTTTTCCGAGTAAATGCCCAGTCGAGCGGAGTGGGCACACGACTGGGCACACGGACTGGGCAATTTGTGCCAGCGACTGATGCACGCATATCCAAACCATAGTTTAAAGTGTCCAAACTGCGTACTACACTATGCTTTTGTACATTCATATTTTTATACGAAAACCGTGTAGTGGTGGTTTTAGGTTTTTATGCTCCATTCCTTATTTTCCTCTTCTTATTAAAGTTTGGCTCGGGCATCATGTAAAATTGAAGCACGATTCCATGGTTAAACTCTACCTATCACACAATTCACACATTACACGAACATGTAAAACTTTCAAATTGTAATATAAAATTATTTAAGGTCCTACAATTCGAAGTGAATTATTTGGGCAAAAAAATTCGTTTTCTTTTTTAATGTGGTCAGTTAACGATACTTGATTTACCCTAGAATTATTTTCACTTATTATTGTAGCACCTTATATACAGCTTTATTTATTTAACGTTGGTTAAATTTGGTTATGATTTATTATCTATTTAGAAGCATCTATTTTTAGTAACAACTGGGCTAGCCACTTGCAGAAAGTGTTTTGAAAATAGCTTTCGTCTTAGTATAACATTATTTTTTTTGGTCTGTATGTTCCGTTTGTTTCCGGCACAAAAATTGAATAAACGCGGGCGGAGCCACGGTCAATGGTTAGTAATTTTCATAAAGTAAGGGTAAACATTCGTCAGCATCTGTCGCCGTTCATTGCCCGACCCCCTCCGTGCTCAATTATGTTTTTCCTAGTAAATTCGCAGTGCATTTGTGACAAGTGACGAAAGATGGCTAATGTAGAATGCCTGCTAGTGCCACGCACGAGGTAATGTAATAGCTGTACTGAAATATTTACATACTTGTTGGGTCATCACTTCGTCACCCATCTGAGAATGACCTTAAGATACAATTGTTATTTTTAAAAGCAATAAGAAGGTCAAGTTAGACGATAAAAAAAATAATTAAAAACCAATTAGATTTTTTTTTGATGACATTTTTTTTTGTTTCTTTTTGCTGTCAATCTTGACCTTCTCATTGCTCTTCTAGCAAAAAGTTATATGCACGCCATAGGTACACGCACTCTGTTCTGTGGGTACATGTAATGTGTGTAAAGAGAGACTCAGTAATTTGGCCCCGCACTGTTACACTAATAACTTCGTGGAATCATCAGCGATGTCGATTTAATTTCCAAGGAATATTTCATTACGCACCGTGAAATTATTTAAAATTTCACGAGGAGTATTGCAAGCTTTCTTCAGTAATGCTTTTGTCGGTTGTTTCTATAAAACAAAACGCTAGTAGAAAAGTGTACCTTTTAAAAAGTTTTAATTTTCTGTCTTAGAATCTCACATTCCAAACTGGTAATTGTGTAGTAGATTCGCAAACCTCACCGAAGTTATTTGAAGGAGAGCTCTCAAACAGGGACAACGAGCTGGCACATTATGCCTGTGACAGATTGTAGCCTAGGCAGATTATGATATGCCGAATAGGCATGATGACTAAAAAAATGTATTAGTCCGTCAGTTAGATTATCAGAAAATATTGGACACGTATTTTTTCTTTTTTCAATTTAACAAAAAATTATGAAGATATAGCCCGCTGAACACATCTATAATAGAACGCGGCTATGAAGTTAATCCTGACACATTGCGCAACTATGAAGTTTCTGAATAATGACAATGTCAACCACATAGGAAAAAATTACATAATTACTTATTGCGTGTGACAGAATAGTGAGTGGCAATAATATCACAGACAATATATCGATACACGTTAAAAAGTTCGTATAGCTAAAAATATTGTTATGTTTTATGATGATGTGCATTATTGTAAATAAAACGTAAAATTAGATATATTAGTAATATTCTCCTTCAGTTAATTATAAATATTAATGAATAAATGAGTTTGTTTCTTTATTACTAACCTCTGGGAATTGAACTCTTTTTACCTAGAGAAAACTTTTTGAATTTGAATGTAAAGTACAATATTTCCTGTCAATTAATTCAATGACACGTCAATAGGTATGATAAAACAATTTTAAGTATTGCCTTGATCGCTTTTCCAAAGGTTGATACTTTTGATTGTGCTAAACTTGTGCATGTTTTTGGCTATTAATACCTAGTGCCATCCCCCATCTCACCCATTGACCAAGGGGCAGATTGAAGCAAGGGCTTGAACTTGGAATTTGAAATGCTTACTACTTGGAATTGTTAAAATGCCAAAACGATCGAAGAAATTCGTTCTTAACAGTCAGTCTCGTGAGCTTATCATACGTGTTCGTGACTTTTTTGAACGAGAAGCTCAAAACGGCGGACCGATATTGCCCGTGACATCGGTGTTGGATCGAGTTGCAGATGCTCTCGATATCAGCAAAAAAACTATTATAAAAATCACGAAAGAAAAATTGGGTGAGACTGGCATCGAAGATAATGTTCTATATTCTCCCAACAAGAGAAAAAGAGCGAAGCTTACCGATGTAGATAATTTTGACGTTGACGCCATCCGCAGGCATATTTACAATTATTATTTACGTAAAGAGTACCCAACGTTGTCGAATTTAGTGCAGACATTAAAGGAAACTGGATTATTTTCCGGATCAAAAAAGTCATTGTCAAAGGTTTTGAAAAACATTGGATTCCGATATAAACAATGCAACAAACGAAAGGTGCTAATGGAAAGATCGGATATTGCCATGAAAAGGACTGATTTTTTACGCGAGGCGAAAGCTATAGATGATTGGGATAATGTAGTTTTTTTGGACGAAACGTGGCTAAATGCGAATCACACAGTTGGTCGCTCGTGGACGGACGATACGGCGGCATCGGCATCCAAAGTCCCCTCCGGAAAAGGAGCCAGACTAATTATTTGTCATGCTGGCAACGCCTGTGGTTTTATAGACAACTGTTTATTGGCCTTTGCGTCTAAAACCACAGGTGATTACCATGAAGAAATGGATGGTGAGAAGTTTACCCAATGGTTCACTAATATGCTGACTAGCCTTTCTGAGCCATCAGTTATTATTATGGATAATGCACCTTATCACTCCATGTTAGTTGATAAGCCACCTTCAAACTCTGAGAAAAAAGCCCATCTGGTTGCATGGCTTCAAAAAAAAGGTGTAGACGCAAGTATGTCTATGTTGAAAGGAGATTTGATTAGATTGATGAATATTCACAGATCGAGAGTAAAACGATACGTCATTGATGAACTAGCACTGCAACATGGGCACCGAGTACTTCGTTTACCGCCGTATCATTGCGAGTATAACGCCATCGAATTGATATGGGCACAGATCAAAGGACATGCGGCACGCCATAATACTGAACCTCCATTTTCCACAGCGAAAATGATGAAATTGTTAGAAGAAGCGTGCAATCACGTAACCAAAAATAATTGGAAAATGGTAGTGAATAAAACTAAAGCCAAAATATGGGACGATTGCAACAGAGACATTAAAGTGGATAATATTTTAGATAATGACTTTGAGTTAGTTATTAATACAAACGATTCCAGTAGTGATAATGGTGATGGTGCTTCGGAAAGTGATACATAATAAAGTAAAGAATATAAATATTATCTCTACCATAGAAGTATTAAGTAATTAAACTACTTCTATGATCTCTACCTAGATGTTTTTTTTTTCACTTTCTTCATATACTTACATCTGATAACTGCATTCGACTTTACTCACACTTGACGAATTTTATCGATACAGTGATCGAACGTATAACAACCCTAGAGGCATGTGTCAGGATTGACTTCATAGCCGCGTTCTACTATAGGTACAATTTTACTTATAAGTGACGTCATTTTCCCCCACTCCCAAACTTTGACGCGCTTTATCTCTGTCATTTTTTGTTTGATTGACAAAAGAAAAAATATGTGTCCAATATTTTTTGATAATCTAAATGACGGACTAAATAGAATAATACTTTGTTTACCCTATGTACAAGCCTATTCTACGATGTACCGACGACCGTAGAGTGATGTACCTAATACATCCTCTGAGCCGACGACATTATCCATCCCTAATTGCCGGTCCTTATATAAACAGACTGGAGACGGACAGCGGCGTCACTTTCGGCACTGCGCTCACCAACTCACCTGCCCAGCGTGTGTATATTCAATATAAAATGCTAAGCCGGATGTTGCTTGTCGTTTGGGTAACGATTTAATTAAAGAACAATTACTGTTAATCCGTTTTAAACTGCTGTGGTTACATCATCATTATTTTTCCGATGAAAAATCCATTTTTACCCTCATTTCAGTATGTCTTGAATTTCCCCGAATCGCTCCATTGTTGTCTGAGGCACTGCAAAATTATGTCAATTTTGACAGAAGCCTGAAGGATTTGTTCGTCAAAATTGACAGGTTAAGTGACGTTTCGTGATATCGTCAGAAGGAAAGTTTCCGTTCATGTGATTATGTCATTACAGGCTTCGCGCAAAGGCTTGTGAGCACATAAACTTGGACCAGTTCATCGACTTATCCTTGTAACATTTCTGAACCCTTTTTCTTCTCGATTTTATCGTTCGCGTTCTGTCTGTTAAGAGAACAATAACCCTACCCTAATGGGATACTACGTCCGTTTTAAGGCTCGTCTGTTAAGGTTGCGCAAAATATCCAAAGGATCCATAAAAGAAGTGATTATACGAGCAACGTACATACACTACATAAAGATTATTTTTCCCGTAATTCTCATCCAGACATATATCTTTTATGAAACCATCACATTTCGTACGAGAAACACTTAAGACGACTCTATTCGCCCGAACTCCCATACTAGCGTAGTTCGCTGATCATATCCTTATTTATAGGTACTTACCTACTTATTATTTTTTCTTTTTCAACATATCCCATACAATATCCATGACCTGAAACTAAAACATTTATCAAAATCAAATGCATACAAAAGTTACAAGCGTATAAAAGTCATGGATTTTACACAAATTTTGGTGAATGTTTATATTGTTTGTGTACAGTAATGTCCTAGAAGCGATACAACAAATCAAATAATTTTAGTTTCACAGCATAGTATATTTTATACTATTCAAAAATGTTTTTGTTTCGATTTTTGGGATATTTCTGCTGAAATCACAGGAACCACCAAAACCATTCTCGAGTTTTTTCAAAACATGAATGTTGTCTCGTGTTTGTTAAGACTAATCTATGATTGTTGTCTTTGTACTGCCCGCCAAGTGTCAAGCGTGTGACAATACGAAAGTAAAATTGGTGTTGTCATCACAACTAAATAAAAATCTGTTCAGCATCCAAAGCCGTTGAATCTTTTCGTTAATACTTCCCGTTCTCAACTTTAACATGGTAGCAGAGTAATAAAGTACAAAGAAGGTGCAAGATAGTTATACTCCGGGTAAGACTGAAAAGTTGCAGCGAAATTTGTACCAGCCTGTCAAATCACCCGAGTCATCACCATGGATAAGGCGATTGCAGAGGCATCCAAGGTACAAGTAGGGCTCCTGGATGGAAAGGACTATAAGCATTGGAAGTATCGAATTGAAACTGTGTGCAGGGGCATTCCCGGTGCGGTAGATATTATCGAAGGGAGATTGCGCAAGCCCGAACCACCAGCAGCAACGGCCGACAAGGATGAAAAGTCTAAGTATGAGAAAGAACTCGCAGATTTTTATACTAAAGACAGTACAGTACTAACGTTACTTACAACTAATATGACGAATGAAGTACTTGACCAGATAATGCGCTATAAGAGTGCTAAAGAGGTATGGGATGAGCTCGAACGCCTTTATTGCGGCAGCGCAGAAGACAAAAGTTACGATCTTTGTATAGAATTTTTCAATCACAAGAAAGATCCTGAGCATGATATTAAGAAGCATATTTCTGCTTTGAAAAATATTTGGCATGATCTAAATAGCCATTTAGAAACAAGTCTGCCAGATATACTGCTAATATGTAAAATTCTCGGCACTTTGCCGCATGCATTTTTTGCTTTTAAGTCAAGTTGGCTTCTTGTGAATAAGATAGATAGAACAATTGAGAATCTAACTGTCCAGCTAATATCCTTTGAGAAAGCCTTAATGAGCAAAGAAGATAGCACCAATCCTGAAGAAGTATTAGTCGTGAAAACAGAGAAGTTCAAGAAGAAAACTAAAGTTTTTAACTGCAACTACTGTGGTGAAGTTGGGCACCGAGTACGAAAATGCATAAAGTGGATAAAAGATGGTCGACCACCGAAGCAGTCAACAAGTACAAATGTTAATCTGACCGTGTTAGCCCTTGAAGACAAGCTGCCCATTGATAAAACAAATTGGTACGTCGATAATGGTGCGACAACCCACGTGACAAATAGAGGCGACTTTTTTGAGAGCTTTGAGCACTTCAAAGGATCACATACAGTTACTGCTGCAAACGGGCAAGCCATAGAAGCCATAGGAATAGGCAACATTCGTGCTGAAGCCAATGTCAACGGTAAAGTTGAGCAAATTTTGCTGAAGGATGTTTGGTATGTTCCAAACATCAAGAGAAACTTGTTTTCAGTTCTTGCTACGCATGACATTTCGTCAAAGAGTACGTTTGAGTCTACGCCAAAGCAATGCGTACTAAAAATAGATGGAGTCACCAAAGTTATTGGGAAAAGAGATATCAAGGGCGGGCTGTATAAGCTGGAGCTTAAATGCGTTGCGCCAAAGAGTCTAGAAGTCAACCAATTACTGACAAATCCTCTACAAGTGTACCATGAAAGGCTAGTACATCAGAACAAGCGACACGTTAAACAGGTGATCGAACAAGAGCTCGGATTGAAAGTGAATATGGAGCAATCGGATCTCTGTGAAGGCTGTGTATATGGAAAAGCTCACAAGCAAAAATTCGGAACAAGGGTTAGAGCCACTAAACCAGGAGAACTAATCCACACCGATATTTGCGGACCATTTCCATACTCTATCGGGAAGAATCGATACTATATTCTATTCAAAGACGACTACACACGACATCGACATGTTTACTTTCTACGTCAAAAATCTGAAGCAGCATCAAAGCTAAAGCTGTTCCTTGCTGAAGCTAAAGTTGCGGGACACGTTGTCAAAGAAGTTCTCAGCGATAACGGTGGTGAGTTTGTCGGCAGTGAATTTAGAAAGATTCTAACAGAACATGGCATCACGCAAAGACTGACGATGCCCCACACACACGAGCAAGCTGGATGCGTAGAGCGGGAAAATCGCACAGTAGTAGAAGCAGCGCGCGCCATCATGCACGCACATGAGAAAATTCCTGATGGTCTGTGGGCAGAAATTGTAGGAGCAACTGTCTACGTTTTAAATCGAACTGGGCCGTCTAGCGTACAAGGCAAATCTCCTCATGAATTGTGGTACGGAAAGAAGCCATCGATAAAGCACCTACGGATTCTCGGCTGCACGTGCTATGCGCACATCCCGAAAGCTAATCGCAAAAAGCTACAGAAGAAAGCGGAAAAAGGGATTCTCATTGGGTACGAAGGAGATGAAGGCTATAGAATTTGGAGTGATAAAGTATTTAAACTAATTAGGTCCAGAGATGTGACGTTTGAGGAAATTCCACTCCTGGGAAAACCTGCAAAAGAAAGTTTACCAGAAAAGCCATCGAGTACTGACAATGGAATATTTCGCTATCAGCTACAAGGTCTCCATAGAGATACAGAAACGAGTAACGCCGATGACGAGAGAGAAATCGAGGCGAATGATGATGAGTTTATGGAAGAACCTTCGTTTTCAAGAGCACAAACAGATGAACAAGGTGCCATAAATGATAATTTTGAAATGGATCAAGGTAATTCAGAGGTTGAGTCTGCTCACTCTGAGGAGGAAAATGGTGAGCGAATCGAAGAGCACGAAGAGCCTGCTGAAGATATTGATTTGTCTGAAAATGATATCGAAAGAGAAGGCCAAATGACTCTGCGAAATAGAGCTACTCTTTTACCCCCAAGCCGGTTCAAAGATTACATCATGGCGGCAGAAGGGCACATGATTACTGAACCGAAAACCTTCAAAGAGGCAATGTCTTGTAAGGACAGTGAGAAATGGCAAGAAGCCATTAATAGTGAGATTTCTTCGCTGAAAGATAACAAAAGTTGGGAGTTCGTGGAACTACCGAAAGATCGAAAAGCCATTCCTTGTAAGTGGATATTCAAATTAAAGACAAACCCTGATGGTACAATTGATAAGTACAAGGCACGGCTAGTCATAAAGGGGTATTCACAAAAGAAGGATATAGACTTTCATGAAACTTTCAGTCCTGTGGCTAGGAGCAGCACTATTAGAGCAGTTCTGAGCGTTGCTGCTAAGGAGAAGCTCAAGCTAGCACAGTTCGACGTCTCTACTGCCTTCTTGTATGGCACGTTGGATGAAGAAATCTACATGAGGCCGCCAGAAGGTTATACCACTGATAAAAAGCTTGTATTCAAGTTAAAGAAAAGCCTATACGGGCTGAAGCAAGCACCCCTCTGTTGGAACAGATGCATAACTGACTACATTGTCAAGATCGGTTTTAAGCAGAGTCAGTCTGATCCTTGCCTCTTTGTAAGAAAGCGAGGTATTAACAAAATAATCCTTGCATTATACGTCGACGATGGACTGATTGCATCAACGAACGAAAGAGAGGGAAAGCGTTTCCTAGAGGAAATGAGAGTGCGCTTCAAGATAACTGAGAAACCGGCAAGTTACTTTCTTGGGATGGAGATTAAAAGATACTCCGATGGATCCATTCTGCTTCATCAGAAGGCGTACACAGCACGCGTCTTAGAGAGGTTTGGCATGGACAAATGCAAACCAGTTGTAACACCGATTCTGAAAGCAGTTGATGTGAAAGAAGATGGAGATACTACGTCATCCTTTCCATATCGACAAGCGGTCGGTGCTCTTGCATATCTGATGACAGGCACAAGGCCAGACATAGCCTTTGCAGTCAGTGTTGCATCGCGTAACTTAGATAATCCTTCGAAAGAAGACGTCTTAACCGTCAAGAGGATTATGCGTTACCTTAAAGGGACGATTGATAACGGAATCGTCTACAAACCAGTTAAGGATCTCAACCTAGAATGCTACAGTGATGCTGATCACGGTGGTGATTTAAAGACTGGAAGATCGACCACAGGCATTTTATGCATGTATGCTGGGGGTGCAATAGCTTGGAATAGCAAAAGACAAAGTGTTGTCGCTATATCCTCCACAGAAGCTGAAATAATCGCTGCAAGTGAAACTGCTAGGGAAATCATTTGGTTGAGAAGAATATTGAAAGACATTACAGGTGAAGAATGTCCAGCATGTCTTTGTGTGGATAACGAATCTGATATCAAGCTGGAAAAGAATCCACCAGAGTTCCATCAAAGAACTAAGCACATAAGACTTCGTTCGTTCTTCATAAGAGAATGTATTCAGGATGGAAGCATAACCATCTGCCATGTGCCAGGAGCCAGGCAGATTGCAGACATGCTCACCAAACCACTTTATGGGCCCAGAACAGAAATGCTGAAGAAGATGGCAGGCATCACAAACAGAGGTGGATGTTAAGACTAATCTATGATTGTTGTCTTTGTACTGCCCGCCAAGTGTCAAGCGTGTGACAATACGAAAGTAAAATTGGTGTTGTCATCACAACTAAATAAAAATCTGTTCAGCATCCAAAGCCGTTGAATCTTTTCGTTAATACTTCCCGTTCTCAACTTTAACAGTGTTAGCTCACACCGTGTTCGGTTAGTTCCGTACGAGCTCGGGAAATGAACGTTCGCGCCAACCAATAACAGTCAGTCAGTGCTCTATAATCCGAAGATGAATGTAGAATGAAATAGCAAGCATAGCGCCCCCTTGCGAGACTGACTTCAAGCCGCCGACTACAGGCTTCTTAAAAACTCCATTGAATATTATCCTTCCTTGTAAGTACAAAATCATAACTCAACATGGTCATGTAACATATATGTACCAACCCTCAGACTGTCAGCCGATGATTTGTGTCTCGACCGGGACTGCAACCCGAGACAGTGAGGTCAAAGACCGGTCCGCGATATTTGGAGGATATTTTTCGTATGTTGCAACGGACTCGTGTTCCCGTGAGCCCGTCGCAGGCGCAGGAGGGATGACCTCACCGGGCAACTTTTTGTCCGCGTCTTCGCCCACTTCGCCTTATTCAAAATTAACCAATGCTTTCAACGTTTTTGCTGTCGCTATGCTTTTTAATTTAATTAAGTATTACGTGATAGTATTTCGGAATGGAAAGGTTTCTTTAGACGGATCTGATTGGATGATTTTCACTGGTCTTTCTATATGATTAGAGCCTTTGAATTATGTTGTTTAAATAACTTGTACCTTGCATTAACAAAAGCAAGTTACAGGCAAAAGAAGATGACACAAATATTGGACCTAGTTCCAACACCGAGCTGAAAATAGCCTACCCACTCTTACTACTTAATTCAAACAAGTTCATCTAAAAAAAAAGGGGGTTGTGACGGGTAGCGGGGGTGCTCACACTTAGAGGGTCAGGCAAAATATTTTAAAGGCAAGGGATCCACTATTACTACTATGTAGATAGTTAAGTCGATCCCTTGCCTTCAGAATATTTATGAAGAAACCTTCTTTTAAATATGGTTTTACTTCCCTTTTAAATTGAATATGTACCTATATATAAAATGAAGGAATCGTAACTTACGAATCACAAATTCTGTCTTGGTGATGCATGGCACTGCATATTATCCGCGTACTTTTCATAGGACTGTAGTTACTGAGTCCCAACCGCAAGCATGATGTCAGGTGTTCGTTAGTGAGTAGTTTGCCATATTTGGATTTAATAATAATTTTCATTTCTGAAAATGCTGACTCGCACAAATAAGTCGATCCTGTTAAACAATCCTGTTAACTGAAGAGCTACTTCTTTTAAACATGGTATCTTCAGAATCATATACCAGAAATTGGTATCAGTTGCTCTGGATTTGAGATGTATGTAAAAAATCAACTGCAATACCTCATTCTCCATAGTTAAATTTCCATATTAAAAATTTACTTTCTTAGTTATACTTGCATTGAGTACATACTATACCTATGTTATTGGTTTTTAATACGTAAGTATAGATGTTGTAGCTCTAAAACGGTGACAAGCTCAGAATTTCAATGTCAGACAAATCCAATAATTTCCATTTACATAAAGTCAAACCTGAGGAACTGTCTACTGTTTTTTCGAACTTGCTAAATGATTTATAATCAGCAAACTATCTATCTATGTCGTGGCCATATCATACTAATGGCCATTTCATGATCTGCGCAAATATTGTGAAATCTGTAAAAACTAAAGAGATTTTCATGAAATGATCAATTCTACAATATGGCCACCACATCTACATAAATAAAGATATTAGATTCTATCAATACAGAAAATATTTGTGGCATAATTGAAATGGTTTTTCCTGATGTAATTATTTGTGTATTTTCCTATGGGGTTGAAACGTGCTTGACTGCTAAAGTAAGTAAATAATTAAAAATGAAATATCAAATTTATAAATCAAGTTTTTGTTATAGACAATGTACTTTCCAGTTCCGAGCAACCAGAAAACCAATTTCGGCAGATGGCACACATTCCTCCTTTGTGTTCTTGGAAATCATCGCCCAAGGTGCACGTACCGGCTTTGTTTATTTCATTTTCTGCCGATTCGTAAAACGGTCGGTGAAATTTACAGTTTCCATGAAGCGTTTGTTTCAGGAGACGACTTGTTTGTGCGAGCGAAAATTCCTTGTAAAAATATGCAGAATGTAAACAAACTTTTTAGTGGATCTCTTCAGACTTGCCGTTAAAAGCCATTTCACATTTTCATACGAGTAATCTAAAGTTTCCAGCTCTTAATTAACCATCTTAGGACAGACTTTTTTTTGTTGAATACATGTATACATGTAGAACTATCTTTCAGTTAATACCATATATGATATTTACAAATACCACATTTTATAGTGATCAATCTTCCACACCCGTTTACGGAAAAATAATCACATTGTCAACTTCAAATAGCTAAATCCTTCATTCAAATTAAATAATAGGTGGTAGAGCTGATGCCGGGCTCGACTGTGGAGGTACCACCATCTTACTCGCAAATCCTCCCGAAGTTATTCGGGGGAGAGTAAGAGAACAGCTCTCAGGCAAAACCAGGTGACCCACCATTGCCTGGGACCGATGGATGGCGGTATATCCATCCCCAATTGCCAGGCCTTATACAAAACAGACTGATGACGGGCAGCGGCGTCACTGGTGCAAGGGTTTCGGCACCGCGCTCACCAACCCACCTGCCCAGCGTGTGTGAGTATGGGCATTTCTTCCAGGAGGACCCCCAGGAGTGGCGAAATCCTGGAAAGGCCTATGTCCAGCAGTGGAAGAAACAGGCTGATGGATGGATGGATGGAAATTAAATAATTTTGCTGAAAACAATTGCCAAAACATCAGACATTTATATTTCTTGATACATAAATTCACATAATGTAGGTACCAGAATATCTATTATTCATCATGTTAACCTTTTAAAAAAGTCTTCCGTAAATTTTCTCAATTAATGTCGCCAGTTTACCATGATTTCTTGTATTGAATAAAGCATAATTACAATAAAAAAATATTTCGTAATAACCAATGGTCTTAAGACCAATCCTGAAATTTTATTGACAATCTTTTCACCTAATTTTGAGTGATAAACCTAACCAACATTACTCCAATTCCAAGAAAATTATGTATGATCCACAAAATCGCGCCAAACAGAAAGCGTAATTTTGTGAAATGGCTCTTAACCTATGTACAGCTAGCATATAAGAATGGAATGTAGAATGGCTGTTTAATTACAATTTATTCGGCGGCAAGTCCCTGTCAAATGTCAACGTTATATGCCAACGAACTAAAATTATGCTTTTGTTTTTCTTAAGGCTCCGTTAAAAATATTTGGTACATTTTATTGTACTGCTGTACGAGCTCTTGAAAAACTTACATATGCATTAGTATTTTACAATTTAGGTTGCAGTTCAGTGTTGGAATCCAAATTTTGTACGACGTAATTTGTTTGATTCAGATTGCCAAGAGAATGCGTACATCAATGGACATAATATTATGGTAACTATAGCTAATGCCAATAAAATATTCGTACCAATGTAAAGTTACACTCGCAGGTACACTCGTACAGCAGAATATGACTGACTAATTCAATTCCAATTTTAGCAACACGCATACATATATTATACTCACGCCTGTCTATCCCAGAAGGGTAGCAGAGATCACAGATTTCCATACGTACGATCCTGATACACCTTTTTACCTCTTCTATATCCATCAATCTAGTCATACTCAGCTCTTTTATGCCGGGTGCTTTTCACGAGCCTTTTCCAGTATGTCGCCAATTTGCTCGGCAATCGGCGTACTACGACGGCCTAGCCGTGGTTTACCTAGCGCTTGCGCACCAAATATATTTTTCGTCACTCTTCCATTGATCCTATCAATACACCCAAACATTGTCTATTTACATTACAAGTACTAGATACCTACAGTTACAGGATGCATTAAACTACTTCCCGGTAATGCAGCCGGTGTACTGCGTAGTTCCATCACGATATTAGAGCATCCTTTATCTAGTGCCGACAGTCGGCATAATCCCCATTGCCTAATTGATAGATGCTGGTTCGTGGAAGAGCTGGCATCATCAGATGCGCTCACGTCAATGCCGCCAAATCATGCGTTCTATAATATCACTTTGCTCGGCAATATTTAAAAGTAGTGAATTGCTGGCTTGCTGACAGCTGGGTGGAAAATCGAAATTATACCCATCCAGCATTTGATTTTCTGCAAACACTTCTATGAATTCTATAACCCGTTGAACGAACATTAACTAGTATTACACGGTCATAAATAAGCTATTTCTCATTCTTCCCAGGTTCAAAGACAACGTGGCGTATCCCTGGTCTGCCGGAGTATCGAACCTGATCCAGTATCCTGAGGCAGCCAACCAAACCCTGTACACGCAGCGAGCGTCGCGGTCCGACACCGGCAACTATACGTGCCGCATCAGCAATGAGACGCATAGCGAACAGCACACCATATATCTTGAAGTGCTAGGTAAGGAATATAGCTGACAGACACCTGAGTATTAAAGCTGATTTAGTACACTGAGGCAGCCAATGAGACTCTGTACACACAGCGATTGTCGTGGCTCAACATCGGCAACTACATATACGTGCCGCATCAGCAACGAGAGAGCAGCATACGATATATCTTAAGGCTACGTAAGGAATGTAGCTGGTAGACACCACGGAACAGAAAATATTTTAATGTTCTGTGGTAGACACTTATATTATATCCACACTAACCCCTTTGATATGGGTATCAAAAAAAATATATATAAATAATTTTAAAAAATATATAAAAAAGCATCGGTGTCTATCTGTCCGTTTTTATGTTCATGGGTCATGAACGGAATTCAAAATCTACACAACTTACATTACAATATACGTACACGTACAATGCAATTCTTTATTACAAAAGTCTCCTGAAACAGTTTTAATCCCGTGCTTCTCTTTCAGAGAAACCCCCGGACGCTCCAAAGACAATGTTCATATCAAAAGACCAGGGGATCGAAGAGGGGGGCTCTGTCAGACTATACTGCGAAGCTCTAGTCGGTAAGTAGGTACACCCCTACCCTCCTCTGCCTTTTACCAGGAGCAATCAACCCGCTACCCGACCTTTGTGTGAAATACAGGTTATGGAATCTTCTACAAATAAAATACGGTATTGAGATTATGTTTTTATTGCGAAATCCATCGCTTTGGAATACTTTAAATATTATTCCATCCATCGCATCAGATGATTTCGTCCACTGCTGGACATGGGCCTTTCCAAGATTTCGCCATCGTGGCGATGGCGGTCCTCCTGGAAGAAATGCCCATACTCACACACGCTGGGCAGGCGGGTTGGTGAGCGCGGTGTCAGTGACGCCGCTGCCCGTCACCAGTCTGTGCTTTTATAAGGTCCGGCATTTTGGGATGGATATACCGCCATCAATCGGTCCCAGGCAATGGTGGGCCACCTGGTTGTGACTGTCTGCGAGCTGTCCTCTTACTCTCCCCCGACTAACTTCGGGAGGATTAGCCAGTAAGATGATGGTACCCCCCCCCCCCACCGAGCCCGGCACCAGCTCTACCACCTTCCTAAAATTCCTAAATATTATTACTAGAGTGCATTACAACCTAGAAAAGATCAATTAGAAACAAATTTTAACAAAGACAAGAATTTAAAAAAATTCCTTATGCTGGATTCGAACCTGTAACCTGTTGCTATCAAGACAACCGAGGTACTTATCCTAGGCCGTTAAATTTTTCCACCATACTTGTCCACCGAATATATATACGAAATACGGCGATAGGCTCAACGCCCACCACGCCGGGACGTAGAAATAGTCGGTGAAACGGCGGGTATATACGAGTACGTGTTTGCATTTCACGGTCCACATTCTGAAACACCTCTGACGCCCCGTCGGGGCTTTATGCTGTCATGATGTATTTTTTTCGTCTATTTTCTTTCTATATGTCTGTTTTTTTTTTGTATGTACGTTTAAACTCGAGAATCACTGAAAGGAATTGGATGCGGTTTTATTTATTAGTGACCCTTGTCAACATATAGGCTATAAGGGGTATTGATAAAATAACCGCCTCGCCGAAAACTGACAATACTACTCAAACATTGAAAGAAACATCCACGAGCGAATTGCGTTTAAAATCTACTACCATCGGTGCCCCTAGATAACGTATACAGGGGCTGTACCAAACTGCTCACAGATTCCAGTGCATTTTAAACATTATCTGTGGCACCAACTGTCCATAATAAAAACGCTTTGTCTGCCTGCCTGCAGGTCGGTCATACCTAGCGGATGCCCGCAGCGACCTTCGCTGGATGAAGCTATGGGCGAACAACTCTGAGAGCGATCTCCTACCCTCGCAGAGAGAGGTCAAAACGAAACGGTAAGCCATATTTTACGTATAGAAAACCACTGCTGTATTTTCCAAATGCAATTTATGCTATATGAACCGTTTCGAGCTTCTCATAAAACCATTTTTTTTTGTTTGGAAAAACTTACTTGAATATTTGATTTTACTATTAATAACGTGATGCGCTGGGTACGGTGCATAGATATAGTAATAATCTACGGTGTCGTAAAATATATGTAAAAACGTCAAAGATGGCTGGAATAGTTTCTGTAGAAACGTTATCTAATATCGTGTACAATCTAAAACAAAATGACATCATAAATCAAGAAAGTTATAGAATTAATAAAAAAAATGTAATGCAACAAATAAAAACCTTTTCAAATTAAGATGTCTAGTCAGTATTTAAAAAACCGGCCTAGTGCGTGTCGGGCCAAGTGCAGTGTAGGGTTCCGTAGCTGCCCGGTACATTTTATAAGTTGGTCTACTAATACAGATCGCGCTAAACTTCTAGTCCCATACATTTAGAAAAACGACCTATAGATTGCCGTGTTTAGAGGGGCTAAAAGTTTGGCGTGACCTGAGGGACTATTATGTAACTCACTGTCGATTACTAGCTATAGTTACTATTCACCGAAAACAGATAAAAAGTGAACTTCCAAAATAACCTTAATGGGTATTGAACTATTTACGAATTGTGAAGTCATTTCCAGTGCGAACTTATCCTTAGATGAGCGGATATGTCTGTTTCAGACGATAGGCACTTGGTTTGGCAACTGAGTTTACAATACAGGATCAGGGGACTGTACTCGTAAACCTGTAAAGCCTACTTAGCTGTGATAGTTCCTTTTAACTTCACTACTTCTGTGAATTTTTCCACATACCAAACATCTGATAAACTTGATTTTAAAACTTACATATGCACATTGTTGCACCGATCATTCGTAATGATTATCGTTTCCAGGAAAATGTATTAAATGCCACTGCATGCATCATATACAACTCAATCAGACTATACCATAATTAAAAACACGAGCGGTTAAACGTAGCTTATGTTGTTTACACATATTATCCGCCACGGTCAGCTCGCATTACATAAGTTATTATAATTTAGCTGATGATTGAGAAAATTTACATTTTATACCAGAAGAAAAAGAGTATTTGCATGTAATAGCGAAACAAACGAAATGAGATTATGATGAAAATCGACTCTATTATCTTATAATTTAGAGCCCAAACCAGTTGTACGACTTAAAACAAAATTTTACATGTACGAGTGCATTTTAATATTTAGGTTATTTTTCTTTTTTGATTTCTTCAAAATAAAGGGTAGTTGTCATCACTCATCAATCATTGAAATTGTTTTTTGACCTATCCAAGATATACCAATTTAGTAGGTATTAGATTTAATGTTAGAGTTACAGCTTGTCCAAATACAGCGTTTTATACGCGCGAGAGCTCGTGCATAAGCAGTCGCGCGTAGTCGAAGTACTAGGTTGACTAGTATGCTCCAATACATTGCGTCTACATGCTACGCGCGTTGGTTTGCACTAGAGTGGCGCAGTGGAAGCGTGCTGGGCCCATAACCTAATAAAACACGAAGACTTTCGGTTAACGACTGACAAAAGACCAGGGCATCGATTTTTATTCAAAGCTTAATACTACTTTCTTAGCATAGGTGGCGCTACTTACACATGATTTTGTTACACAGTATTGCCATACAAAAATTAACATTGGAGCCTAGTACCTCGACTACGCGCTCTCGAGCTCTCGCGCGTGTGAAACGCGGCATGTGGACAAAGACTACGGGTTGATATATCGTTATAAAGTTAGTTATGTGTCGTCAATATAATTGGTTCCATCGAAGTGTTTTCTGTTATTTCAGCGATGACATCGAGGACATTATAGGGTCTTACCTGATGATTGAGAGCGTCTCCGCTTCTGACTACGGAACCTACGTCTGTATCGTCAAAAGCAACGAAGTCATCTCCAAGAGCTACGTCACTGTTCATTATAAGCGTAAGTATACCTCAGATGGAGATGCAGAAATAAACTAAGGACCTTATTATTAGAGTGCATTACAAACTAGAAAAGATCGTGAGCGTTCAGTGCGCCTTACAAGCTAGTTGGATCAAATAGTTATAAAAATATTCGGTAGACAAGTACGGTAAAAATTAAACGGTCTAGGATAGACCCCGGTCGCGCAGTGGTACCGCGCTTGTCTTGATAACAAGAAGTCGCAGGTTCGAATCTTGGACCGAGGAATTTTTTCAAATTTTAAATGATCTTTTCTAGTTTGTAGTGCACTCTAATAATAATATTTAGAGTATTCCAAAGCGATGGTTTTCGCAATAAAAACATAATCTTAAATAACTTATCTATAACTGTTTACGTCTGTCGCCACTCAAGGCGCAGTACAGGGCTTGCCGTCATGGTATACCGAAAAAATCAATGATGTTTATTAAAAAGTTATCAAACTTCTAGGAAATGTAGAAAATTGTTTTCCATTTGCCTGCATAATGCAAGGAATTCGAAGAAATTATAAAACACAAGCATGGAACTCAATTAGTTACCAATGTTTTAAAAGAGAATTTAATTAACCCTGGCGCAAGGAAAATAAAAGAGGACGTGTGTATATATGCAAATACTTCATTGCACAAATGTAATAAATCGAACTTAACGCTAATTAACATTCTGTACCACTTAACCTACGATGTTATGGGGAGAGTAAGCATAAAGAGCGCCAGCATAATTACGAAACAATTAAGAATATGGATGTAAATTTTTTAATGCACAAATCGCTAATATGTGATCAATTTGCCCTTTCATAGCCCTTATGAATAATAATTTACAACTAAATTATCCATATTACATAGTTATCAAATCAAAAGAAGTTTCATAATATTCTTCTACAATTCAAACGGTTGCCATTTTAGCGCGCATCAAGTGACGTCACGTGATTGCTCTTGCTTGCGGTGTATGACGAGTGGCCGGTTTTTGCATTATTTTTGATTAAAACAACCTGTTACAAAATATTTGAGGGTTTTATTTTACAATATTTTATGATGAAATGTACTCACTTTGTCACAAAAGGCAGTTAGCCAATGGTGACCCGTTTTGCATTTGCGTTTCATTTCATCAAAATGTTGTATTTTTAAAATGGAAATAATTACAAAACTATAAAATAAAATAGTTTCCCATGGTCATCATTAAATTCTACTAAGTAAATAGAATACAAAAAACGCAATATATTACTTATTTAAGCGACATGCATATTGTCTGTTATATAAGGTGCTCTAAAAATATCTGCCACGGCTGTAATGGGGGAGTGTATTGTGTATATAGATTACAATAGTAACGATATTTTATTGATATAAGGTCATAATTTTTTTCATACAAAAAAATGTGCGTGTAGGTTAGAATTGATTTACTTGCATGAAACCGTCCTGTAATAACACAAAACAGCTGGGACGAGATAGAAATAATTTTCATTGATTAAACGACACATCACTCGTAGTTTGTAAATCACTTTATGCCGAATAAAGTAAATATTTATTTATATTTATTTTCTCAAACATAAATAACTATTCCGGGGTACAAAATTTCTTCACTTTTGTAATCTAGTACATACACAATACTATCTCCCATTGCAGCCGTGGCAGATATTTTTAGAACACCTTATATATAAATGACATTGTAAACTGTTACGTAACTTATCTGAGTGTATAAATATTTATTTAACAACGCAACATAAATATATGAAAAATATGAAGTATATAATTATATTGTATGAAGATAAGCCTTTATATTTGATATTAATTTCAACTTGATACCTCAAGCAGTGCCTGATTAAAATGGCCTTGACAAACGGAGAGACAAACTAATAGGTGGACAATAAGGTGATCCCATTAGGGTCCCTTTTCCCGTGATGGGTTACGGAACACTAAAAACACACATATTTACATCATTAGATATCATAGATTTACACATGTACATATAAGTGGTTGTATACATTAAGCCCGCACTGTAAGAAGTATCTGTAACTTATCTACCTATATAATATGAAAGAAAGAAAAAAAATACATTTGCGCGTTTACAAAAAAAAATACTTAAAGCTAACACAGTAGAAAAGGTTTACTTAAGTAAGGAGTAATCTATAGATAAAAATAACAACACGACAAAAGAATGTAGCTCAGCTATGTGCCACCCAAAACATGCTTTGGTTGGAACTGGGTTTCAGCTACCTCCTATATAACAGAATACCCTGACCGACCTCCTGATCAATCAATGCTGGGATCAAACTGCTCGATTTAGGAACATGTTTGGACTGTAAGTTCCTGTATGACGTAGACATTCGCGAAGAATTAATTCGCTTGAAATCCTTTACAAGAAACAAGTTTATTAAAAAAAAATAGTTTTGCTCCCTTTAGTCACGGTGCAACTATTTATACCTTTAATCTTTCTAAAGAAACTTTCTGAGTAACAATGAAAACAACATCAAAATCGAATAATATAAGGCCTTACAATAATAATTGAAAATAATTCTAGGGTAGATCATGTATCGTTAACTACAGAAGGAAAAAAAAAATTTTGTTCAAACAATTTTTTTACTTCCCAGTACAAAGTGGTTGAATCAGCTGACTAAATTTCTATGAAAAGGTAAAAAAAAAGATCGCGCAAAAATTTTTGTTATCAGTGGAATGTGGTCTGTTAGGGAAACTCTATCATCTATTAAATTTTTTTCACTTTGATATGTAGGATCTTATATAAACAAATACAAACTAAAAAGTAAAGGAGGAACTCGGGACGGAGCTCTACTATTATACATATGTGACGTCACGTTGGAAATTACTTGACTTGCCCATACAATACATCTAAAACTACAATATTTTAATCTTTACTTCTTTAGCATCAAAATTCTACCTGCGAACTTTACACACAAAACAAAATATCAAGTTTGACAATTGAAGACTCTTTCAAAAGACACTCTTTTGTACCTCGTTCTAGCCCCCTGGAGCAGTAAATTTCAAGTTGTTCTTCATTGGAATATGTATTATTTCAGATTTCACGGACGTGGGCATACATTTGCTGCATGACCACCAGATCCCTTGGCGCGCGCTCCTTCTCGGCTTCGTTGGCGCATTCGTGCTGATCGCTTCGATAGTGGTCATCCACAAGAGATGCACGTTGAAGCTATTGCTAGCTGCTAGACTTGCCCATGCGAGGGCTAACGCCACGGAGGAGAGGGCTAGAGGTTTGTAGCGACAACACTATTCTGTTTATTTATGGTTTATTTAGTTTATTTCTCTACTTATTTGTTCGATTGTATTGTGTATATTTCGCCGCCGTCTGGTTAAATCAGGCAGAAGAAAGGCGGTAGCTTAGGTTAGAACCGCCATAGCTTTTTTTTATGATCACCATATTAATCTTATCCGCCTGATTTAACCAGACGGCGGCGACATATATATAATATTTTTATTCCTATATTTTTTTGTTTAATGCAGGTGTGTAATTTTGATACATTTTAGTAGCCCAACTAAAATTGTTTTTATGTTATTCCCGCATTCTTTTTTTTTTAAACCATATTCTACTTCTTTATAAAGATTAATTTTTGACCTGTAAAACGAATGTATACTTTATGTATCTATTTTACGATATAAACTTTTTAAATTTGAATTTGACACTTGAATACGGCCTGATTATATCTTTGCTATATATGTCTGTCGGTACGTCCGCGCCGTAACCCATAATATATTATATATTGGGAATAGGCTGACTGATTAAACAATACAAATGTACTTTCGAAACCTGTGATGTACGACGTATACCTTGATATTTAATTTGTATTGTTCCATCGGGAAACGTATATTTAGCGTCTGTTTAACAATCAGCGGTATAAGTCAAGAACCAGGCACGTATCCAGGGAAAGGTATCCAGGGGCTTCATAAAAAAAACAAAATTTATTTAATCGCCATACAAAAGTTTGTAAACCATCAAAAAAATAAGAGCAATAAGATATTTATCATCTTAAATAGGTTAAATTATAAATATTTTAATCCATAAATAAGAAAAGTTCGAGAGTGTAATTTCTTATGGCAAATGCACGCAAATTTTGAACAGACTCCCATTGAGATGAAATAAGGCATTCAGCTGAATAAATACAGAAAACCGATAACGTCTCATTTAATAATAATCCTGGAATTGTGTTTGATTTCTATCAAAGCGTAATTTCAAGGAGATTTCAACAACTAAACAGAGTTTAATTACTTCCAGTATTGGAGAAAGAATTTGACGTGCTGGTGTGTTGGACGCCGATCGACGGAGAGTTAGTGCGTGGTGTGCTGCTCCCCACTTTGACCCAGAAATACAACTACCGAGTGCTGCCCATGCAGATAGAGACCATGCCTGATACCTGTGAGTTGAGCTTCAATTAACAGTGAAATGTTCACTATAGACGGTAATATACGAGATCTCTGGCTCTAATAGGAGAACGTATTTCATCCTACTACGATCACATGATCGCTTAGAGTGCCGGAGGTCTTGGATAAAGTCTCTAGTCCCGCGCTACAATGAGGACATCTTTCACCCTATTTAACTCTTTTTAGCACCTTTATATACTTAGATGACATCATAATCTATGTAGGTAGTACTCACAAGGAAAAACATTCCCGTAAAAAACGCAAAATTTAAAAATGAAATATCTATCTATAAAAAAATTGCAGCTGGTAGGTTTTCACAAATAGTACGGAAACGTAAGAATAATATGTCTTCGAATGTTTCTTTGCATTGACATTACAAACCATGGACCTCGGGTCTAAGGTGGAGTTCTTAATTCGGTGAACACGTTTGACAGTTCAAAAAGCATAATATTGCCACTTTTCAGCCAGTGCTGCTCTTATCGATATCATAAAATATTGGCGGCTACATGATGCGTTTTTGGAGTTTCTTATATTCAAAAATTCATACGGTCAAAAATTTAACAAAAATATAACATTACACTTTTTCACCATCTTTTTCGAAGATTATTTTTGTTTATTTCGAAGTGGTCTTCTTATGTTTGCTTCACAGTTATTACCGGAAGTAAAAACTTGCAATTTTATTTAACAATCAGTAAAGGAAGCTCTTAATATCCAAAGCATAAGTGGCACCGTAGGGTCCGTCTAATCTAAAACTGCACAGCACTTCACTCGAGTTTATGCTATCCGTTTCAAATGCTTTTAGGACAGGACCTTGTGCCTGTGTGCGTCAGCCACTATGTGCATCTCATTCGCTCACGCACTTCCGTCAACGTTGATAACGCACGCACATAGACATCAGAGGTGCAATTGTGTAAGCCAATCGTATTCAAATTCGATGGTCATATGGCTATTCGGCTAAGCAAATCGTACTTTTTCGGTTGTCAACAACAAAACAAGACAATTGTATTAATTTGACAGCCAAAAATGTACGATTTCAATTTTCAAATGGGCTAAATTGCTTAGCCGAATAGCCACATGACAATCAATTTGAATACGATTGGCCTTACACAATTGCACCTCAGGTATGACAAGGTCCTTTCCTAATAGCATTTATTATATAATAATATACACTAGCATTTATTATTAAAAATCGAATCTCATTCCGATTAAAAATGTGTTAATGAATACGTACTTTATTTCGATCCATACGATCCATCCATATTTTCATCTTGCGAATATTTGGACAACTATAGAAACAAAAGGTGCTACAGGCGATAGTAACTGCTAATTTGATGTGCCTATTCTACTCCAGGAAATAAATAATTTATCATAATGGTATTTTAATCTGCTAACTCGATCTAATCGATATCTTTTAAACATCTTATTTTACAAGGGAAACGTTTTTATTCATAATATAAAGTAAATAAAACATATATGAATGCAGTCTGTCTAATAAAAGCTGAGAGTAACTTTACCCAGATTTTTTTTCACCTTGTTTCCATATCCGTGTCAGGTAAAGTTGTTTGGCTTTTATTTGATAGACTTTACGGATTTATCAGAGCACCAAACGTCATGCTGCAGTTAATATCGATATCGACATATCGATGTACATCAATCCCTATTTATTTTTTTCGAATAATGGCAACACTCTATTTGTCAAGAGTGTTCGCCGAATTAAAAACTCAAGTTTAGTATAAAATTTAACAAAAAAGTGTCCTTAGTGAAGTGTCAAAATATGAAACAAAACATTTAAATTTAAATCGTATGTCATAGCTGCACGGCTTAACTTTGATTGAAGTGTGATTGACACCCTTTTTTAATTTTCAATAGTTTTGACTCTCTTTTGGTTTGGACACTTTTGAGCACAGACCCAATGTCCATTTGATAGTACGTCAATGTTTCTTTGGCAAAGTTTTTCAGTATGATTTGTAATGTCTATACATAATAGTACATTACGATACGAGAGCGATGAAACGTTTTCTGACGAGTGTGAGTTTGCGGCACGAGCCGAAGGTGAGTGCTGCAATAACACGAGTCGAGAAAAAGTTTCTCGCACGAGTTTCGTATAATATTTTATAGCAAAAGTGCGGAAAATGCCGACTTTACGCAAGCGCAGCGTGCGTAAAGTGGTCATTTTACGCACGGTGTGCTATAATATATATATGATAATATTTATTTGCGTAAAATAACTTAAATATGTAGATTATAATGATTTTTATACACCCGGTGTCACGTCATGATTGATTGATGTCGAAACCCTCATTCATTCACTGTCACGTGACTTCCGTTGACATTAGCGAAGCATTTGTGAAGACCGCTTGCCATTGTTTTACGTAATGAACAATATAATATTGCAGGGTACAACTCTCTGCTTCGCGAAATGCATCGCTTAATATGTACAGATCATTCACTATAAGAAGTCCCCTGGCTTAGGAAATGGTAGCACTGCATATAATGTTGCCAATGGCTCACGTAGCATTCACCGTCCCTACTACACATTCATAATATTTACTTAACTGCGATTTTTAGATATTAATTTATAGCACACCGTGCGTAAAATGACCGCTTTACGCACGCTGCGCTTGCGTAAAGTCGGCATTTTCCCCACTTGTGCTATAAAATATTATACGATACTCGTGCGAGAAACTTTTCATCGTTTCATCGCTCTCGTATCGTAATGTACTATTATTTAATGAAAACAGAATGTACAGAATGAAAAAATCAAAATGATCAATTCCATCCATCCATCAGCCTGTTTCGTCCACTGCTGGACATAGGCCTTTCCAGGATTTCGCCACTCTTGGCGGTCCCCCTGGAAGAAATGCCCATACTCACACACGCTGGGCAGGCGGGTTGGTGAGCGCGGTGCCGAAACCCTTGCACCAGTGACGCCGCTGCCCGTCACTAGTCTTTTTTAAGGCCTGGCAATTAGGGATGGATATACCGCCATCCATCGGTCCCAGGCAATGGTGGGCTGCCTGGTTTTGCCTGAGAGCTGTTCTCTTACTCTCCCCCGAATAACTTCGGGAGGATTTGCGAGTAAGATGGTGGTACCTCCACAGTCGAGCCCGGCATCAGCTCTACCACCTCAAATGATCAATTATTTATTGATTTTTATTTTGCAAACAATACGTATGGTCTACGAGTAATGGTATGATATATCCATACATATAAATATAATATATCTCTGTACTATGACGGTATTTTTTATTTCTTATTTTAGCTCGACGACGACGTTTGTTCTAAATCGTTTTTTACGTTTTTGACGATTTTTTCCAGACGACTTAATGTAAACGCTTTTTTCCGATATGCCTGCAAAAGTTAAGTGAATAGCTAATTATTATTTGCCCATAAAATTGGTTTTATGTTTAAAGCTAGTATCCCTATTTCACTAACCCGTCATGGCACTGACACGAGATCTAACCTGATCAAGAGGAATCACGGTGAATTGTTTGTATCTTCTCTTTCACAAAAGGCGTACCTTCAACACAATCTCTTTTGCACTATTGTTCAACGGCTTTGGCAATAATAATACATAATTTATCAAATTACTTTGAAAAATCTGACTGACAACAATATGACAGCAAAAGCTTGACTTCTGTTGACATTAGCGAAGCATGTATGAAGAGCGCTAGCTATTGTTTTATGCAATGAACAATATAATGTTGCAGGGTACAACTCTCTGCTTCCCGAAATGCACCGCTGCCGCTCCATCGTGTGTGTACTGTCGCCGTCACAGCACTCAGCCAGTCAGCTGATGACCGCGCTCAAGCAACTCTGGTCTCTGCAGGTGCCACCAATCATCATATTGTTGCAGGTTCATATTTTTTTATTTTTCGTTGTTTTTTATGTGCAACCTGCACGCATTTCTGCACGTACGCATAGGACTTGAGGACTTTGGACTTATACGCGACCACATAGAAGGGCGGATGCCGAACGAATTGGCGACATACTGGAGAAGGGCCAAGTCAAGTACTCGGAATAGAAGAGCTTTTATCACTAGATGATGAATTTGGAAGAGGCGAAAGAGGTGTGTCAGGACCGCAGCAAGTGAAAATCGGTGGTCTTTGCCTACCTCTTTGGGACACAGGCATGACACATGTATGTGTATTTTTTACTAATTATTGTACATTTAAAGAACGTTAAAAGGGGTACTACGCAGTTGGCCTGCTAATGTTAAGTAATTTGACAAATTGTACCAGATTTAGTTAAACCTGTCCTCTTATTGACTAACTTTAATGTCTATAGCTATTAAAAGCGTCATGTTTGCGCAAAAATTATGTGTGATGGATGTCATTTCTAGCCAATCACGGCGCGTTTGAATGCGATTGTGATGGATGTCGAACCATCGGCCTTACACATGCGTCTGTTTTACAGTAATCGTTTATTACCTTACGTTTCCAGGACGTTCCAAAGCTGAAGCGCGAGCCCAAAGACGCTAAGGGAGAGAGTTTGGTGGAGATGCTGCGTCGCAGTCGGCTGCTGCCCTGGCGACACGTGCACGAGCGTGACTTCTGGACCGCGCTGCGGCTCGCGCTGCCCTTACCGCCTGTCGCTAGAAACGTAAGCAAATAACATACACTTGAGGGTCTTCCAATAAGATAGCATTATTCTTTCGATACTTCATAAATTGTGTTCCATTTTAAAATTGGAATCCTGCATAGCGCTTTGCATATCTAAGGGCGGCCGCACACGTTCGGTTTTAGTTCTGGAATTCAGCCGGTGCGTCCGGCAAGACGGATCGGAAACAAACCGAATGACCTCATCCCGAACGCAGCCCCTTGCAAACGTTTTTTATTTGCCGGCACATATACATTTTGTATAGACTTTATGCATTCGGGTGCCCTGATTTGAAAAACGGCTGCGTGTGCGGCCGCCCTAAGGCTGAATGACTGTCCGTAAAACATACAAAACAACAAGCATATATTATCGTCAATAGAAACGTCAACACGCGTTTATCATAAATCTTTATTGCTGAATATGAGTGTAAATGGTGTTTATAACTAGTACGCACATCAATATTCGACCTTGTCGGTATTGCAAAAAAATTTCATGCATGACATTATCATTATTTTACATAATTACAGTTTTACACCAGCCTTTTCCTGCGGCTCAGCCCGCGTTTTTTCAATATCTGCCCCGTTTTCTGCTTGGTCGTTATTTTATGAAAACCCCTTATAGCAGTGGCGTGCATAGGATTTTTAAGTAGGGTAGGCACAAAACTGAAAATTTGGAATTTATCCCATATAAGACTATGCTTTATTTTGCATACGAAAAAATGCAGTATCAACACAACAACATTATTAGCAACAACAATCTTCGACCATATCAAGCCGGACACTTGCTTGAAGTACGAAATTAGCCCCTATAAAGGGTAGATAAAAATACCAAACTGTCCGACTCGGCGTGGTTGCTTCGAACAGGCGTTGCGTATTTTAATGAGAATGTGTGCGTGCTTAGCGCGAGCCGCTGACGTCATCGGAGTATATAATGTAATCTTTATTTCAGGCAGTGCCCATAGTGTTAGTAACAAGGTCTTAAAAACTATATTAGTATTACAATAATGGTGTAATTAATTTAACTTAATCTAACTGAATCTTGTGCCACTGCCTGTCGAAGTGGTATGCAATGACACCCAGTGACGCAAGATGGGACCGCTCGTCCTCTCGGCAAACACTTTCAGGAGGCTGTTAGAGCTATCCCTAACCCTGCACAACAGGGATGCCACCCTCTTACGAATTATCGCATGAAAGCCGTCTGTATAAGATTCAGTGAACATCCCCGAAGCACTGCAGAATCGAGGCAATCCCAACAGCATCCTGAATGCATTGTTATATTGGACACGCAGGGCGCTGTAAGATTTTTGTGTAAAGTTGATCCACAGGCTGCAGGTATAAAAAGATTGGCAAAATGCCTTAAATAAGGTTATCTTGACGTTTTTTGTGCATCGCGCAAACCTACGTACCAACATGTTACACCTCACCGCCAACGCCCTGCGTTCCCTCTCTATATCTACATCATCAGATAGTTCTTCGTTGACCCAGTGACCCAGGTACTTAAATTGCTATGTATAGTTACATATGCACACATTGAGAATTGCCTTTGAATTTTAGTTATGCGTATTGCCACGGTAGCGCGAGCGCTGCGGAGCAGGCAGGTAGGTATTTCAAAGAAAGGGTGAAGCTCACCTGATTATAATATTGAAATGGTTGGGTATACCTTCCTATATTTAAATAGATAGTAGTCTAGTTAGCTAAGCCAAGCCCAGGGTAGGCATTGCGTATATGAGATGCACGCCACTGCCTTATAGCCTATAGTATATAGGATGAAATTAAATCAACCGACCAAATTCATACTGGAGACTCGCTTAGTAATCAGGAACGAGGTTCAGTAGGTAATCTTTTTGGCCAAATTCGAAAAATATATTTTTTTGCTCCCTTATTGGTTGGACTAGTTTAAGTACAATTCCTAGTCCAGTCAGTAAGCAAGCAAAAAAAATATCTATCGAATTTCACCAAAAGGGAAATTGAAGCTTGTTTCTGATCAATAACCGAGTCTCCAGTATGAATTTGGTCGGTTGATTTAATATCAGCTTGTATATTTTGACCAGGGTTAATACGATGATAATAAAAAAACGTATCCAATTTCGTTGAGTGGTTCTCGAGTTAAAACGGAACATATACAAGATGAATTTTTTGTGGGAGGTTCAGTAGATATAGGCCATGCACTTTCAGGTGGATGATTTTTTTTCAATAATCTTTACACATTAAAAACTAAAGGATCTCAGTAATGTAACAAAAAATAAACCCAACTTTCATTCCGAACTAAATATTAGTGACTTCCGCCGTGCGGTCCTGCACCCATGTCTTGAGTTGTGGCTCGCACCAGCTTGTAAAGTGACCTTGCATCATCTGACATAGGGTCAGACAATACATGAAAGTTTATGCATCTGCGAGCCATTTTTTTAGGATTTTCAGTATCCTTTAGCGGACACAACTGTAAATATGCAGGTGGTTACCAAACAATGATTGTGCAATAAATAAAAGCACACGAAAGCGGCTTGGTTAACTTTGGCGTAAACAGCGTAAATTGCGTTAGTGGTGTGTGTATGTTGCTACGCCTCGTCGCTATACGAGCCGAGCAGTGTCTGTCTGTGTGCGTGCGCGTGCGACGAGCTTCGTCGGTGCTTCGATTTTTATCTGAGAATCTGGGATCGCTTGATGCAATGTAGTGCATTTAAGGCATTTCACGTCTCAAACTTGAATTTAAAGACTGAGAATATAGCGTCTTACTGACCTAGTTACCGCTGCTAAATCGACAACATTACAAATTAATGATTAGTGCAAAACTAAAAACCATTTCGGGAAATGGGCCTTCTGTGCAAACATTTTTTTTTTCAGAATTAAATCGTGATTAAATGAAGAGATATTTTCAAAAAACTAAAATTATGGTAAACACAGGGTTCTAAGAACAATTTCCTTTGCTTTTAAGTTCAATTTGTTTAAAATCAACTGTCATATCATGTGACCGTGGACATAAACATGCCAAGCTTTTTTTTTAATAATCGATTGGCAATTAACATCGACTTTTGAAATCTTACTTACGTCCTTTTAGAATGAGTCAATAAGAAAACATTACATCATGCAGGAAAAACGTAAAATAAAACAAAATAAAAAATACATAAGATTCTTTTTTACGCAGCCTTTCAATATAGATATTAAAAACAAATGGTTAACTAAAATGAAATGTTGTCGATTGTCGTTATTTTGAATTATCAACACTTTGCTGTAACAAAGTATCTAGCTAGTTAATGCCTGACCTTTTTAACCGTTGTTTTTGTTACAGATTAAGGAGCTCAAAGTGCAAGTAGCAGTGGACGAAACGACAAAAAATACTCGCTCAAGCAGCCTCACTGCGCTGGTGTGAACTAAACGACTGCCTTAAAGTGACTTTATTTATGGAAAATGTGAGGACTAAGTTTTTTTGGTTGTTTTGTATAAATAGTGGAATATTTGTGTATAACACAATCCGGGCTGAACTAGTATTGGGCATTACGCAAGTTTCGAGTTCTCATTGTCATGAGTTCTTTACTCACAGTGAGTGAGTGAGTGAGGTGGAACTACTGTCTATAATGAATGGTCGAAGTAAGCATTGCAGCCAATATTATGTAAAGTAGATATGAAGACTGTGAATATTATATATAAATAGTATAACGAGGAATATTCTCGGACACATTGTATCACATTATAATTTTAGTTTTAGGTTTACTTAGCATAGGACGAGCTATTTTATTTTGTGGTTTTCTAGGATCTCAAATTCTTTCTATATTTTTCAATAATTATTTACTTCTTGGTATTAACTTTTTATCTGTCTTCGTCGGTCTGCTGTGCCAAAAGAAATAATTACCATGACAATTATTTTTATTCCTTATTTAGGTTGTTCTACCCTCACACTATTTATTAAACTTTTTCTTTTGTAATAACTTTGTTACATTGTATAAATATCCCGTTATTTATGAAAGTTGTGAAGTAAAACTTTTGTAAGTAATTAATTATTAGGTTTTGGTAAGTATGCGGTTTTGTGTCAAAGATGTTTTGTAGATTGAGCCGCACCAGAATAGCTTCACCTCTTTATATTGAGAATTGTAGAGACGTGTTAAAATACTCATACTATTACATTAGCTCTACAACTTCTACCAGTCATACAAAAGTTTTGTAATAACCATTGACATACCAAACCATGGACCTCGGGTCTAGTGTAAAATTTACCAAAAAAGTGTCCTTAGTGAAGTGTCAAAATATTAAGAAACAAAACATTTTAATTTGAATCGTATGTCATTGCTGCACGGCTTAATTTTGATTGACGTGACCCTTTTTTTAATTTTCAATGGTTTTGACTCTCTTTTGGTTCGGACACTTTTGAGCACAGACCCAATGTCCACTTGGTAGTACGCACAAGTATATTGCTGTCCAAAATAAATGAATACACCTTGTAAGCACTGACATACCAACGTGGATGCTTGTATGTAATTGTAAGTTAGTCATTTTAAAATGGTAGTTGTGTGCGGACCAAAGCAGAGCTTTTTCTTGAATCAAAAAGTTAATAAAGTGATGCAGTTTATTCCCGCTAAAGTCTGCAAGCTACTTAATTAATTTTTATTCACGGATGGAAATATGTTTTAATATTTATTTCATAATATATGTAATAGGTATATCAGATATTTTGATAGTTTCATTTTATTCCGGGAAAATTTTGTATTGGAGCGTTGTATTGTAAATTTGTCCAAAAAGCAGGCCTTCTCGGTATAGCGAGAGAAGTCATTCTTGTAATTGGAACTATTCTACTTTATATTTATAATCGTATTCCCGATAATACCTTATTTGTAGAGCTAAGTTGAGCTGGGTATTGTATCACTGCTATGCACACGATCTACACTTCGTTTGCTCAAAAAATTCGCATGCTTTGGTACCAATTTGGTACGCAGAAACAAAGAGGCCGCCGCCAACTCGCGCCGAAATATGGCGTTAGCTACTTCAAAGATGGAGTGTGATGAAACCTGTACACCGGCTGTGTATCTAACCGATTCCTTTTTTTATTCGTAATTGGTCACATGGTATCCAACCCAGCATGCGGGTGTACTGCAAACGATTTGAGCAAACGATTTATACAATTATTAAAGCTTAGAGACTTTACGACATGGTGCGGGTCAGAAAGATTGGTAAAGGGTACTGTGATAAAATCTAAAGTACGGATATTTTGTATGTTAGAAACTTATTTTCTTACCCTAAAAAATAATTTTAATGTAAATATGAGTCGGTGTTAAAAATGGTGTTATAGCTCTCACAATAGCGTAGTTATAGGAAACCAGAAATATGATTTTTGTATAACGGTATTAACTCTGATACATTCCGACAGCTTATGTTTTCGTTCATGTCATGAATTGATACACAAGACCCGTTTCAGTTGGTCGAAATAAAGCTATAATGTTCACATATAGAGAAATTAATTAAATGTTTCAAAGAAGCATGATATTTTATTTTTCAAGTATACAACCTAGCGCGCACTGAATCATTCAGCTAAAAAAAAATAAACTGTCTTAAAATCAGGCCTCCTCTCAGATAAAGAATCCTATTTTGAATTTTTGGGAAAAGATGGTAAAATAACGTCACATAAGTGACGAATTTTTCAAACAAATAATGAAGAACAGGACGATGGCAACCAAAAAATTACCACTTTACTCCCTAGAAGAATTTTAGATGTCAACATTATCAAGGACGCAGCTAAGAGGGGGACCAAGTGGGAGCGGCCCAACCACAGACGTATAATACCTATTTGTAATAATTATATGTCTGTGGGCCCAACCCAGAATAATATTCTGACATGACATATAGAATACCTACAATTTCAGTTTAACTAACATACATAATAACAGTAATATTTAATTTAAATTCCGACTGTTACTGTTACTAATACCAGGAAACCAGAACAATATACAAAAATTTATTAACACCGTTTGAAGTATCCTCGGGGTACCTGCGAGTGTAATCAGTTACCCTGTACGGCGTAGTATACTTGTCCAAGTTCATTTCTCCATCTTCCTTTTGGTCATCACTTGGGCTCGAGTCGGAGTCACCGCTAACAGAGCCATCCTCCTTATCACCAGCTTTCTTTCTCTTCCTAGGCTTTCGCCCACCCATTTTCATATAATAAACAACGATTAAGACGCCAGAAACTAGTTTAAAACAATTTTAAATTTAAAAATTGCCGCCTAACTTTTCGACAGTTCCCGCGCTTTTTCCCATTTCACATGACTTTGACAAGCATCGATGCAAGCTGCAGCGCAAATAATTTCCGCTGATCTCTGCAGCGTATAGGCTATCTGTCATTTTGACGTATGGCCGTTTAACACAAATCCATCGCTGCAACCGTTGCACAACTCATCGCTGCAGCGATGCAAACCTCTGAGCACGTCAATTCCTGGGTATAACATGACAGCCACGCACGACACAAATTTCACTATTTGGGAAGCGTTTCAGAACGTGCGATCATAGTGCGAAATCTCGCTCGTTTATTAGAAAGAGAAGATCTATAATAGAAAATGAGAAAGAAAAATCTGGTTGAACCAATCAGGTGGCCCAGTGTGATTTTCACGTTGCTTCAAACCAAAGCGTTTCGAAACACTTTCGTGCAGCTGTCGTAACAGTTCGTACCCTCGGTTTAACTCGTGTCAATTTTTGAACGCTCTTTGGTGAAATTTGCATCATTCCGAGTGATTTTAGCTCGTTTCGAAACGAAACCTTGGTCTTTCTGTCGTGAGCGTTTTCACAAGAGCCATAACTAGTGGTTCCCAATTTTCGGGGGTCTGGGGACCCGCCCCGATTTACCCCTGATCGGGACGCCTAATGTCCCGATTATTCACTGGCTGATAAAAAACTCATAGTATTAAAAGTTTGAAACTGCTTATTTCGTACTCTTTTTTCATTTCATCTGTGGAAATGATGTCACACATACAATGGATGAACAAATTTGTCTATGCACATACTAAAAGATTCCTTAAAGGCTATCTATGTTTTGTGCTATTACTAATTAAATCGGCACTGAATTCTTTAGTAATAGGTTGGTACTGAAAATAATAATTATATTAACAAAATGTAATCAATCACTTTATATTATTTTAATATCAAAACTTTTATTCCTGGAATGAACTATTATAAATTTTACTAGTATACAAAAAGAAAAGTCCTGACTTAATATGTGACTGACTCATCAACGCCCAGCTCATACCCTTGGACCTAGAAAGCTGAAGTCTTACAGAAAATCCCTTAAGGGTGCTCCGACTAAAAGAAGCTAAATTGGCAGTCACGGTTAAGTTGACTTAATGAATAATATTTCATTCATAAATATTTAAAAAACACATTCACTATCTCGGAAAATATATGTACACTTTATCCGAAGCAAAAATTATAAATAATTTATAGTTTATAAATCAAAACTATTTAAACTAGGCCCAAAATGTAACAAAGGCGTATTGGCGCTTAGATCATTTGAACAACTGTAGAATTTTATCTCAAACTTAATTTCAAACAATCAAAACTACAATTTGTCCAACTTACATTTTAGAAATATTACCTGGCAATTTAAATACGATTTATTCAAAATGCACCTAAAATCCGCCATACATTTTTTAGTATGGCCGCGCAGCAGTCAATAAAAATGACCACGATAACCATGACCACGAAAGTACAGAGCGAGGTGTCTAATCGTCGTACGCTGGCCGAGCCTTAATAATGTTGACAAGGAATAAGGCCGAATTTTTTGAAATTCAATCCCTGGGGCGTGAAATAGGAAATAAAACTTTGTATTGGAAATAAGTTTGTTTTTTATTTAAAAACCTTAACAATTTGTATTAACACTTTTGGATAGAAATGAAGAAATAATACATTCCGGAAACGCGGTTCTGCTTTCGCGTCACCAGGCAGTTTACCAAACGATCAATGCGAAGAGCATGAAATAGTTACGTCACTAGGGCAACAAATTTATAGTTATTATAAATGACTACTTTGAAAAACGCGGCTCGGCCTTAGGCTTCGCCAAAGACACGTTTCAGGATGATCAATTCAGAGAACAAGTATCGTTTCGTCTGGAATTGCGGCCCGGGCTCGCCAAAAACACCTTTACAAAAGTTATCACAGAAACCAAACTACTCCAAACCAGAGTCAGGTCAAGTACGGTATACAGGATGACTGGTAATTAGCTGCAATCCTTTGAAGGGGTTGTTGAAGAGAGCAATGTAGTCAAGTGCAGATAGGACTACACAAAAATTAAATTAACGTGGGCGAAGCCACAGGCAAAAGCCAGTTAATAATATAAGATCTAATATAGTGCTCTTTGTTTAATTTCACGTCAAACGCGTGTTTTGCCCGCACACAACACAAAACATTGTTTTGCAACACATTTTTGTTGATAAAAATTAAAATTAGGAAGATTAAAAATGTGTGTACAAGTTTATGTCTATTTTGTAAGGCATAACACGTTTGAGACCCGGCCTTAAAAATTCTGAAATTTGATTTATATCGTATTTTAGATTAGAAGTTTTAAAGAAAATTACTGTTTTATTTTGCCCACTAAATATTTAAAATAAACTTTGAATTATTAAACTTGGTTTTTTTTTCGGCCGTCCCGATTTGAAAACCAAAATACCGATTGTTTTATCGTTCCGTCCCGAAATCAGGCACATTGGACCTAGCAACACCAGCCATAACACAAATTTCGATACAAATACATTTTAAATACTGTAGAAAACCTATAAAAGTGAAAATAAAAATCTGTATAAATGGGAAAAAAAATAATATCAGACTGGCTCAAAAGGACACCGAATCCAGGGCCGTAAAACACATTAAAAAAAAAAAAAAAAAAAAACACAAATTTCGCGATGTGGACGTTTTACAGTGATCACTACGCCACAGATTACTTTGTTATATACAGGAATAGAGCCCTGTCTTCGGTCTCAAAATAGGTAATGCGTTTTAGTCGCCATCTGTTATCTCTAGTAATAGCTCCATCCTGTTATATGTATCTTATAGCTAGCACACCGGTAGGCATAACCACATAAACTATAGGCTGTCCGAGTTATGATGATATGGGTGACAGTTCGTAATTTTCCGTTTCACCTATACTACTCACAACATACTACATACACCCAGGTGCAAAAGAAATTATTAGGTTTTAGAAAGAATGTATATCATTATTGCAAAAATACAATAAATTATTTATCTATAAATTGAAAGAATAATCACAGTGTATTCGTTAAATTACACAAAAAAAGATTCAGAAAGAATAATGTCTTTTTGCTACTTTATGCGTGGATCGGAACGTTAACCCATAGGGACTGACACTACATAATCGAAAATACATCGATGAATCGGTGCGGCCATCATATAGGATCGCGTCAGTATGAGTGCATCTTGTATGCGGTTTGTGTTTTCATTGCGGTTGCTTTACGTGCTATTTGTTTTGACGTTTGTTACAGTTTTTGTTGATTTTTGTTTTGTTATTGTTGTTTGTTTTTGGTAAAAAGCCAAGAAAAACAAAAAAAAATCTCTGAGCTCTCAAGCTCGGGAGTTATTGGTTGGTTTAATTTAATTATTTAGAAATTAACAAAAAGTCATTTGGATAATCAAAGAGCAATCAAATAAAAAATCGATTTGATAGCCCTTGTTAACGTTTTCGATACTTAAAAAAATCGATTCTATTTCGTTAGGGCACATAACTATAACTGCCAACTTTGAACTGCCACCCATATCATGATAAATCGAACATACTATACTATACCTACAAATACAATTTATAGATAGGGTAAACGGTAGGTACCTACAATTAATCCTGGACAGAGGATTCTCAAAAATGAAATACGTTAATGTGAATTTAATTATTTATTATACATATTAGTTAAATTATTAGAGATTTTAAATTTATTTTTATGGTGTATTTTAAAAAAGCGCTTATTACATTTCTGGGCTTTCATTTGTTTTCATACTTGGCTTGCACGATGAGTAGAATGAGAGCACTACACTGGTAAAACAAGGGTCCTCTCCTGAAGATTTCTAAGCCCAAAATTTAAAACAGCACGAGTGCTGCAGCAGAAGAATTGAGGTTCTAAAAACTACGAAATCACGGTATGTACGAAGGTAACTCAAAAAATTTCTGATCACAGTGATTTGAATTAACTACGGGAACAAACGCTTAACTATAAATAAATTGCAAAATATCACACACAAAACAAAATGCTGACCGGCACAAGTAAGCAAAATAAATGACATGATTGACGAACATTCAAAATTTTGTAGTGTTTCCATAACTCGTTGTCATATTATTATCGTTTGACAAAATAAATGTAATTATTTATGAGGTTTAACTTTACCATTTTATAATACTTATATAGCCTTATACTACATAAAAATACTGAGGATTATCAAAGTAATATGCAAGTGACATCTATAAAAAATATATGGAACTATTGCAAATTTTAAATAATTAATCTATAATAATAATAATTAATCCTATAATTTTACTTTTATTTCATGCAACATTGAAAAGGCGTCCCTTTTCTTCCAAAATCTTCCCTTTTCAGATGACCAGTCGTCCAGTATCTCTATTTAATTTGTGAGTCGTCCTAAATTTGAAGGGGTATCATTTAAGCTATCACCAATTTAATTAGTTTTGTGTTTCTTAAATAATAGGGTTTGTCCTCAAAATAGTAGATCTGTCACCAAAATGTAGTCACCAAACAATGCAAAATCAGTTCCACAATAAATCACCTAAAATCCTGAGATATAAGGTCTAGTACCAAATAAATGTTTTTGTATTTATTATAATAGGTGTGTCCTAATAAGTATTTAAACAAACTAATTTAAAGAGATCACCAATAAATCATATTATGTTACTAGAAAATTGCATTAAGTTCAAATAAAAAATTAGGGTTGTCATCATCGTTTCAACCAAAAGATTCTGCTACTTAACTAGACTCCCAAGGTTCTAAATTTCCACTGGTAGTATAAATTATATTTAAATAAAATTTTTAGCAGAGTAGTAAATAAAACAATTAAAGTCAGAATAATCAATATTTATTGTTTAAAATAATTACCACTGAACAATCAGCGCTGGTTTAAAATAGCTGGCTTATGGCTAGCAGAATAGTAGATAAAACACTTAATTAAAGTTAAAATAATCAATATTTATTCTTAAAAAACAATAATCACTGAATAATCAGCGCTGGTTTGGATTTCGAAGGGCGCCCCCTTTTTCTTTTCTGGCCGATAAGCACATTTTTTGCTTCTGGTGGGGGGTTGGCCAGCTTTAAGCGTATGGCTAATCCGATAATATGTTTGCACATATATTTCTTGTAAAACGCAGGGCAGTTGCATTTCCCATGCATCCAATCAATATTGTGCGGTAGATCCACTCTCCATTTGCTGAACCATTGGACTTTGTATTCATCAAAATCAGTCCATGTATTTTCAAAGTTTTGTATTTTGTTTGCCTTACCAGCCGGTACTTCGTAGTGTTTAAAAGCATCGTCACTATACGTCAGTATTACTTCTTTAGGCAACTTAGCCCATTGGTAGGCTTCTGTCCAGTCTTTCAGAGTCATAGTTGGTAATGTCGCAAATACTTCATCGACAGCTAACGACCATCCATTTACAAACTCTGAAGCAACTGTCAAAAAACGAGACAGTGGCAAACGTTCACGGAGCGTGTATTCATCTTTGATTACTCGGTTATGTGATTCTAGTGCATTATTAGTCGCTGGTGAACCCATGTGAGCCCCCAAATACCAGTTACGGTTTTGTATGAGCCATTGCTCCTTAAAATACTGGATGAAAGTTGTCTCATCCTCCCATTTCTTCAAGAATGCTTGTGAAGCTAACTCGAACGTTTCTGAATCAGTCACTGCTTGGAGAGAATCCACATCTGTCAACAAATCTTTGTGAACATTTTTTCGCGTATCTTTCTCTACATGAGCTTGAATTTTTTTTTTAGAATGTGCCCAACACATTCGAATTGTGACATCTTCACCAAATACCTCTATAAATGCATTTTGTATTGCTTTCGCTGCGTCACATACTAGAACTTCTGGTTTGAAGGTTTATGAGTACAAGTTAAAGATATTAGTCTTGATGGCATCGAACAACAACTTAAAGTCTTCTTTTGCCTCATTAGTGGCAACCCCAAGCCCGAATGGATGAAATCGTTTATTTTTGTCTGTACTTCCAACGACAAGAACGGGGAATCCTTGCCACACCAACTTGTATGTAGCATCAGCATGAATAACTTTTACGTCACGTGCTTTTTGCAGCAAATATTTTGTTGATAGTACAAATCTAAAGCGTGGTGAACTAGTTTCTTCAATCACTTCATACCCAATAACATAAACTTCATGTTCGTTGTCAGGAATTGGTGAATGAGACCTTAGCCAAGCTTCCAATTCGCCTAGGCTGATCGTGGGCTGTCCGTATTTACAACGGCGTCTGTCAATTAAATACGTCCTTACTTGGGACAATTTTGGCACTTTAATACCATCAATTTTAGTCAAATTTGCAAGTATGGCTTTTGGTTTGAGATGTAAGTCGTATAATTTGTTTATTTCTTCCTTTACTCTGTCACTAAGCCCATAACAAGCGAGCGTTTTTGAATCGTGGTCATGATCAGAATCTGTCCGAAACAACAATACTTCATCCGAGAATGAGTACATGAGTAAATACAACTGAGCTGAACACTGTGGTCCCTTCCGCACCACTTTATTACATCTAAAGTACTTTTTTCTCCCTTCCTCTACATCATGCGTTCGCAGAAAAGACCAAATTTTTTCAGCCTTTATATACTCCTCAGAACTGTGTTTGTCTTCAAATTTTTTAACGAAAATCCAATCCTTGCTTTGCGACCGTTTCTTCTTTGGTATGGTGCCTTCATCAGTGTCAGTACCTTGCTCATTTTCCTCATCAGACTCCAATATCGGCACTTTCTCCACGAATGATTGCTCGACAAACGACGATAAACTTTTTGAATGACTTGCATTACCTTCACCACTACTTGATGCCATAATAAAAATAAACATTTAAGAAATTAACTAAAACAACAAATTATCCACAACGATAATAAAATGCACCTACAACAATGAACGTGAAATCGCGAATGAAGTAAACTTGCATCTCTCTCGCACGCCGCCCGCGTCGCGCATCGTGTGATCGAACCACTACCCATCGTTGAGGCCGGATTGGTCAATTTTTAAAGCGCGCCAATTTGTCTCCGCCCCTTTGATCATTTTTTCATTAAAATTATAAATTGATGTATTAAATTGGTAACGAATACTATTAATTTAATATCTGAACGAAATAAAATGTTACTACTGTATTGGTGACAAAATATCAAATAAAAAGGAGTCGCAGTCAGGGATCGATAATCGATTTATTTGGTGACAGATCTACCATTCTGAGCACAGAGCTATTATTTAAGTAATAAAACTGTTATTATAAGAACGAAGTTTATATTCATGTAATGCAATATAATTTTATTGGTTATCGATCTCTTATTTTTCACATATATTAACATTAATTTGATAATTCATACCTGGGAACAATTTTTGTTTATCTGAGAACGAAAATATTTCGTGGCGATAGATCTATTTATTAGGTGATACAACTTGATGACAAATATAAATTTTGGTGATAGAAAATATAGTCCCCAATTTGAAGTGCATACTGGTAACATTGTTCATTAAAGAACTGCAAAAACTATTGTCTGACAAAAGATTTTATCAATACTGTAGAAGGGCATTTTTTATTTTTCTGTACCTCTTTTGAAAAGATGAGATTTAAACAAATATACTTTTACTCACCTGGTAAAGGGTTTTTATTTTTCTCTGGTATTTGAACTAATTGAAATTCTACGAAATAGTAAAATAATTCATATATTATTATTTTAAATTAAATTTTAATTGGAGAAGAGCAGACAGAATGCTCCACTGAGTTACGAAATGTTGCAGTCTGTTTTAGCATCATTCGAATAACAAAATATTTGGGAATAATAAATTTATAAAATGAAATAATCATATTTAATTAAAAGTTTTATTTAATGTAAAATAAGTGACAAATTTGAATTTGACCATGTACTAAGCTTCGTCTGAGTTACAAGATGGTAAAAGTTGATAGAATTTTTTAACATTGTCCCAATTATTTTTAGTCAACTAGCAATGAAACTAAAATATAACAAACCTTAAATAATTTCTTATTGTTTTGTGAAAATATGGCACCAAACATGCTTATCTAACAAAAGTTATCATTGTTTAACAGCTTCATTTCTTGGTTACTGTAACTCAGTTCGTTAAGCTATAACTAAATGGAAAATGAAAGGGCGTATTCACAGCCTTCGAATAAATAATCATAATACTGAGATTATCATTGATGTGACGCTTAATATAAAATAATATCTCGACTTCTAACCGAGCACTTTAAAGTTTAATCTTTAACAATAACCAAAACTTAAATTGGACATTATGAATAAATGCATACTATCCGAGACAAATATCACAAATATAGTCATCATAGCCTTTATATACTGGCATACAAGAACAATATGCACAATACCACAGTTTGCAAGTCATGCACTTGTGCATTGACTGAAACGGAAACTGACGTTTACATTTATTACACTGTGCAGAACGAGAGATAACAGTTCTAATCGATTTTGTTTTCATTTGAGTATTTTTTGAGTTTACTTCTGGTTTACCACCTACATCTAGGATTTGTACTTTGTTTTCTAATGAGGTTATTGTGGACAACGGGCGTTTCTTTGAAGATTCCGTAGAAACCTCGGAGTCTTTAATTTTAACCTGCGAAATAAAATACATTTAAGCCACGAAGAGTCTACAACAGCCAACAACACTAACTGTCATTCAGAGTCACAGAGAAAAAGAAATAAGCCTATAAGAAAATGTAAGATTTGGACCTTGATTACTAACATACCTGTTTATCATGTTGAACTTCGTTCATAATATTTTCGAGATCAGGAAAATCATTCACTTCAGATCCAAACAAAATGTCATCTTCGAATAAAAATATTTGTTCATTATTGGATGAAATAATGGACATTGTGTCATCTAAGCACGCCGGCAAAATAATCTCATCTACGTCATTTTTATCTTTGGATTTCAAGCTTATCATTTGCGAGTCCGCTCCTGCTGTAGGGTCATTTTTTTCTAAGTTCATCAAATCAGGGTCGATACTTATTTCAGCATTTGCTGAACTTAACAGTTGTTTTGAGTTTGTTTGAGTCTTTTGAGTTTTTCCTTTGAACTCATGTGTTTTTGGAGTAAAACACCCGCAAAGTCCTCTGTTGTATCCGCAAAAGCAGGTTGACGTGGTCTACACCGATTTTGAAAAAGCATTCGATCGTGTGGATCATGTCATCCTCCTACGCAAGCTCAGGACGCTGGGCATAAATGGTGACCTCCTCAGATGGGTTACTTCATACTTGCGTAACAGGAGCCAAGCAGTTGTAGTTGGTGGACACAGATCCAATTTTATTCAGATACCTTCAGGTGTTCCACAGGGATCCTTATTGGGGCCGCTCCTATATATATCTTACCTATATGATATTGACAAATGTTTCAGGCACTCCAAGTTTCTATTGTACGCTGATGATAAAAAAGTATATATAAATATTGAGTCGATCGAAGACTGTATTCGCTTGCAGAGTGATTTGGACAGGTTGACATTATATTACACTGAAAACCGCATCAGCGTTAACGTACTAAAGTGTAACTCCATTAGTTTTACTAGAAGTCACAATGCCATTACCTTTGACTATAAACTCAATCAAATTAACCTTGCAAAAACTAAACTTATTAAGGATCTGGGTATAATTTTGGATTCTAAACTAACATTCTCTCAGCACATAGGAGCTGTCGTGGACAAAGCTTACAAGAACCTAGGCTTTGTACTCCGTGTCTGTCAACCTTTTTCGGATACACATTGCATTAAAACTTTGTATTATGCTTACGTCCGAAGTGTTCTCGAATACTGCTGCCATGTTTGGAATCCGCAATACATGACACATAAAAGAGCAATCGAAAGAATTCAACGTATCTTTCTGAAACACCTTAATTACCGTAGTCAGCAATGCGGGGGCGATTATGATGAATGGTGCGACCGTCATGAGGTAATGTGCCTGGAAGACCGTCGCACACTTCTTGATATGTCTCTGCTGCACGATGCGTGCAGTGGAACTCTTAATTGTGGTGACCTTATCGGTAAAATTTTATGGTTCTGTACTCCAGTCAAACGCACAAGACACACACCACTTTTTCATGCTAGTTTTAACCGAACTAGATATGCCAAAAATTCTGTCACACAACGGGTACCCACAACCTTCGACAAAAAGTTCGACGAACTTGATCCATTCCATGTCTCCAAAGAAGTATTTAAAAAACAAGTACATTCTGTACTACTTCGATAAGTAAGTTTACGCTCCTCTTGCAATTTGCACATTCCTATTTACATACCCTCTCTATCTTTAACACAAACTCTCAACAGAATAACACTACAACACTAATCATATACCTTTTACACACGTTTATACACCTCATACTCACCCTAACACACAGGTTACATGTCAAATGATCCTTTAAGTCTAATTTGGTTAAATCATTGTTCCTCCTATAATTATTGAATTCTCTAAGTATACACATCTTATTTCTTGTTTGCATGCTTTGTATATGTTAAGTTAGTATAAGAAAAATCCATTATTGGCCTCTGTTCAGTTGATCTTTTATATGTTATTCTTTATTGTATGTGCTGTGGATTTTTGTATTAATAATAAAATAAAATAAAAATAAAATAAAGTTTCTGTATTTTATTTGATTCAAATAAGTGGTTACAACCTGGTGAATTTGCATAGTACCAGTTAATGTGTTTAAATCGTTAGGAATAATTTTTCCACATCTTTTACGGCACTATCGTGAATATAAGTCCATTTTACAGTCTTCATGCATGTGTTTAGAAGTTCACAAGCCTGCAAACCATTTATAACATCTTTTCCGTAAGAAACTTGGCGATCCAGAACTCTTTTGACAGACCCTCCTATGCCATCTGCAACACCTTTTCCATGGCCAGCTTCACTATATGACCACGTGGAATAGTTCAATCCCATTTTTTCTGTATAGATGTTGAGCAAATAAAAGTTCTTCTTCTGCCGGTACTGTGACATGGGCCATCAGAATAAAAGTGCATTACCTTCATCGATGGTTGAATTTCTTTTGCTAATTTAATTATTGGCAAAAGATGTGCTCAAATTGCCCCAGGTTCATGTGAATTATTATCAGATATGGTGCAGAAAGATTGTGCTTTATCAGTTGAGTAAATCATGCCCGTGTGGAGAGTTATTTGAGCTTTTGATGCCCCAAAATGTGTCGTTTGAATCTCTTCCGCTAATTTGCACTGATAGTTTTCTGAAAAATCACATATTAGCATTGTTTCACCAGGAGTTAGCTCTTGAACACATTTTTGGTACTCTTGTTGTTGGTGCTTCCAATTAAAAAAGTTTTTTTTGAACATTGGCAAATTCTTTTCAAACAGTTTTTTTTGTAACTATGGTCTTAGCTTTTCCATCACCAGTCTTTTGATATTCATGGTTAATTTTCTCCCGCTGTTCCCATTCTATTTTTGTATGTTCTTCTTCGCTTTGCAAATCATAATCCAATACTTTTGTTCTGCATCCATCACAGGTTCCTTGCATGCATGCTTGTGACTTCAAGTCACAGCTTAAATATTTTAACACATCTGTAATTGTTTCATAATTTGAAATGATCTTGTGTTTCTTTAAAGCACGAAATAACATTTCAAAATTACTGTGCTTTACACATAAGCAAGTTTCTCTTTTGTTCACATTTGGGGACAAAATATAAAAAGGTTCATATATTTGTAAAATGTGGAAAAACTTCTTTGCCCTCCATTCTTTCGATATATTTCATACAGATTCCATAACGTGTCTGTCAAATAGCGTATTTGTTCCTTTCTTTTTTCAGACGTCCAACATTCTTTTTTTCCCGCAGTTATTCTACTTATCTCATTTAGGAGATAAAAACTTTCTATTTCTTTTCTGATAGCATCATTTTTAGCTTTTTTCTTCATTTTTCTTATTTTCCCTTTAAGTCCTAGTATATTGGCAACGAATTTTTTTTTCTTTAAGATCTTTATACTTTCAGTTTCAGCGATTCTTTTCATAACTCTTTTCTCTTCGTGAGTTTTACACTTTTCATAGGCCTGTTTTAAGGCACATTCTAACACCTCATCTCTAGCCTTGAGTTTTTGCACACAATTTTCTAAGATTGTAATTTTCGTTTCACTTTCTTTTATTTGTCGATGAATTTTTTGCTTGTAATTGTTAATGATTCTTTTCACTGATTCAATTTTTCTAAGGACCTTATTATATCTCATTGCCAAAGTGTTTCTTTGACATTTTTTGCCTTACTTTTTTCATTCGTAGGAGTTGGGGAAATTTCTTTTTTGTTTTCTGACTGATGCTCAACTTTTGCTTGTTTTTGTTTACGTTTTTGCCGTCGCCACAGTGCTCTTTTTTTTTCCTTTTTCGTGTCTGTTAATTCACTCACTTTTTTAGATTTTTGTTTAACATACGCCGCGTGTTTTTTTTCACAGCTTCATACTTTTCTGGATTATTTTTTAATTTTTCTCTGTACTTTCTCATACGTTCTGCAGCTGATAATGCCATTCTGATAAACTTCTTCCTGTAAATAGAAAAACATTTAATTACCCATCCATCTATCCCTCCATCAGCCTTTTTCGTCCACTGCTGGACATAGGCCTTTCCGAGATTTCGCCACTCTTGGCAGTCCTTCTAGAAGAAATGCCCATGCTCACACACGCTGGGCAGGCAGGTTGGTGATCGTGGTGCCAAAACCCTCGCACTAGTGACGCCACTGCCTGTCATCAGTGTGTGCTTTTATAAGGCCCCACGCGAATGTAATTAGTGGCTGTGTTTTGGAACTGCCCCACTCTAGGGAACAAACTATAGCCTTTGTCCAGGTAAAAATATAATCATTAACAGAGAAAAAAAAATTCGTTTCAGTATTTCAAGAGATTACCTCCTACGTACAAATGAACAAAAAATAAACAAATTTTATCTCTTTCATAATTAGTGTAAATTATTTATAGTGTACATAGGTAACACTAAAAGTTTCCGGAACTGGCCACTTACATAAAAAATATTTAAAAATTTATTGCAACATTTGAAAATAGAACTCTTTGGCTGTAGAATGCAGTTTGTTTCATCTGACTGTCTTTTGTTTTTACCTTGTGGCGCCATTTAAAAAATTGTGTGTCTGCATCAACATGGATTTAACTCGGGAAAATTTTCGTAGTATGATTTTCTACGATTTTAAGTGTAATTTGACAGCTCAACAGAGCATCGCTCGGCTTGAAACAGCTTTTGGAAATGAAGCACCATGCAAGACGACTGTTTATAGCTGGTTTGCAGAATTCAAGCGTGGTCGTATCAATCTCAGTGACGAATCTCGCGATGGTCGGCCGTCCACCGCTGTGACCAACAAAAACATCGATGCTGTGCGCCGTATGATTGAAACAGACAGGCATGTGACCTACCATGAAATTCGCGCATCCTTACATTTGGGTGTGAGAAAGCTGTGCTCGCGGTGGATCCCACACAACTTGACCGAGGCTCAAAAAACGGACCGCGTCACTTGGTGCAGTGCCATGCTTACCAGATTCAGCGAAGGTGCGTCAAATTTGGTGTGGGACATAGTAACAGGTGACGAAACATGGATTTATTGCTACGATCCCAAAACAAAGCAGCAATCGAGCGTATGGGTCTTTCAAGATGAGCCGAAACCAACCAAAGTGGCGCGCGTGAAAAGTGCATCTAAGCGGATGATTGCTTCTTTTTTTAATAAAACTGGACACGTGGCTACTGTTGCTTTAGAGAATCGTCGTACCGTGAATAGTGACTGGTACACGGCCATTTGTTTGCCGGAAGTTATTGACGAACTCCGTAAAAATAACCGTAAACGCCGCATCATCCTGCACCACGACAATGCTAGTTCTCACACGGCCAGACAGACAAACGACTTTTTGAAGACGAAAAATGTAGAACTCATGAGTCATCCTGCATACAGTCCCGACCTGGCACCTTGTGACTTTCTTCTGTTCCCAAAAATTAAGAACCAATTACGCGGTCAACGATTTTCATCACCAGAAGAGGCTGTCGAGGAGTATGAAAAACACGTTTCAGAGGTCACCACAGGGGAGTGGCACAAAAGTTTTCAAAACTGGTTTGATCGAATGAAAAAGTGCATAGACGCCAAGGGAGATTATTTTGAAAAACAATAAATTAATTTTGTACCTTTAATAGTATTTTTTCATATTCATTCCGGAAACTTATAGTGCGTCCCACGTATCAATAAAATGCGTATATTTCATTTTCAACATTCTGTACTAGCCTTTACCGGTCAGCTGAGTTACGTTTTGCTCCGTTGAGAGAATTGTTCCTCAGTGGACGTAACGGATTTTTGTGACAACAACTTTAAAAAATCATAATTATTTGATTTTTTGATATTTTCACTGTAATTTATCATGTGTAACGAACAGACATACAACAGTTTTATATATTTACGAGAAACCATTTAAAAAACGTTTTCTTACCTTTAAATTCCTCGTAATTCAACGGAAACTGTAAAGTGCACCCTCACAAACACGTAATCTTCTTTCCGATTTCTGGAGCAAACTAAACGAAGGTCAAAATGGGTGTCTATCAGTAATAACCAATGAGATTCGCTTTTTTCAAAAATATTGCTGGCAATTGGTAGAATAATCAAGATCTGGCTAAAATTTGCGTAACTCAGTAGGAATTTCCGCTTCGTTTCATTTCTGGTTTTTAACTGTTTTTAAAAGAATTAGAGCTTATTTTAGCTTGAAATAACGATTTCATCAGAAGTAGACAATATTTGCAATCGAATAATATAGATGTTAAGCTTTTGGCGGTACTTTTTAAATTGTTTTCGGGCTTCAAGTTTTGCAAACTCAGCGGGTTACATGGTCTAAACAGGCATATCGGCGCTTCAAAAAATTCATAATTAAGTAATAATATTGACTTTTTGACATTAAAAATATTTAGTGAATAGGAAAATTAATATATTCTTTAAATAACAAGTCAGTTTGTCTCTTTTTATTATGTTAAATGGAAAAAATTCCATAATAAGTCGGGTTACATGCCAAAAACCCAAAGGTACAGAATAACAACATAAAAATCTGTATAAATGGGAAAAAAATAATATCAGACTGGCTCAAAAGGACACCGAATCCAGGGCCGTAAAACACATAAAAAAAAAACACTTTGTTTTCGTTCGTTTCGTTATATTGTGTGTGACGAGTTTCGTGTTTTGTTTTATTTAATTTAAAAATAATAAACGATGGATCCTGTAAGTGACAAGGCTGCTTTGGAAGAAGAAGTATTGGAACTCTTGCAAAATTATATGCGCAAAAAGGCTACAGCATTTGAACCGTGCACTTTAAAAAACATCAAAGAATGTCTGATCGGACTTCATGAGGTATTACTTACAACTACCTACAATAGTTTTATTTTCTATTGATAGCTACAGACAATAAAGTAAATATGGCCCTGCTTAAAAGCTGATGCAACAATTTTTATACCCAGGTGGGTATATTGAACAGCTCAGGCATTGCGCTTGCCGCACCTACCTACACCTTAAAACACTTTTTCTGGCAGACACATCCATAGAAAGAAAGTAAGGAAGTATTTCGAAACGTGCGATCGTAGTGTGAAATTTCACTCGTTTACTATAAAATGACATTACGAAAAAGAAAATGCTTGCAAGTGATTCCCGTGTGAAAAGTGTTTTCGAACTGGTCTGGGTCTCTCAGTCTCAAACCTAATTCAAGGGTCTATTTACTGAACTCACATAAAAAATAAAATTATAGATAAGTTAACTCTTACGAGCCCTAATGCAATTTTCACAATATTGATTGATAATTTTTTTCAATTTGGAATTTTGTCCAAATCCTGGCAAAACGTTGAAGTGACAACTGTCAGTTTCCTGTAGACCACAATGTATGACTCGAAATGTCGGGTGCCTTTTCTCAAACAAAAGGTAATAAAAATACATTGCAGTAGACCCATCAAAATTAATATTAAAATGTCAGGTGAACTTCAACAGTATCTAGACAGTATCGAAAATCGCACTGGCGAGTATGATTTTTACATTACTCTGAAGTTTCAAAACACTTCCTTGCAACTGTAAATTTTTTAATGCTGTGGGTTAAAGCATCACTGAGTAAAATTCGTTCGTTTGGAAATGGAACCTAAGGGTGCACACTTAATGTAAATAAGCAACATGATGCAACTATGATTTTTCAATTCCAAATAAATTTTAATATTTGAATTAGATACTGCTTCAATACCTAGTCGGTTCTTAAATACTGTCACTGCCCATTTATTTTAAAAATAGAACACCTAGAAAAAAAAATGAAATGGTGTTTGATTTTCAAATATTTTTTGATTAATAATCTGCCAAATCACAATTACATTCATTCATTTTTTACCATGGAGTGGACTCGCAAAAAGGACCGAGTAGCAGTAATTGCATTGCATCGTTGCGGCCATCCACCGAAGACGATATTCAACTTGCTTCAAAAATTAAAAATCACAAAGAGGTTCATGTTCCATACCATCAAGAGGTACAATGAAACCTCTAGTATCGATGACGAGAAAAGAACTGGCAGACCTTGTTCCGTTAGGACTCCAGGGGTCATCAAAGCAATCAAGGCGCGTATTGCAAGAAATCCCGTCCGCAAGCAGAAACTGATGGCTTTGGAGATGGCATTAACCAGAAGTACTGTAAAAAAAGTACTCAATGAAGACCTGGGAGTGCACAATACTCACGTTCACGGAGAGTCAGTGCAGGACTCATCGCCCCCACTACGAATTTAGAAGACCTGGGACTATGAGCTTACCGAAAAAAGAGTGGACATCTTTTGAACGCGCGTCTGATAGCTATGAGAGCCAAAAAATGCAAAGTTTTGCTAAAGCGGTATGCAAGAAACAGGCAATATCCTGTTTACAGATGAGAAAATTTTTATATCGAAGAGAAGTACAACAAACAAAATGACAGGGTGTACCCGACCAGTTCTGCGGCCGCTGGAAATGACATTCCTAGAGTGCAGCACGGCCATCATCCATCATCAGTCATGATTTGGTTGGGAGTGTCCTACTATAGCCCTACTGAAGTGCATTTTTGTGAAAAAGGTGTCGAAACCAGTGCAAAAGACACTCTTTGGAGGACAGCCATTTGTGTTTCAACAGGACTCCGCACCTGCTCATAAGGCCAAAACAACTCAGGAGTGGTTCGAGCGCCAGAATATCGAGCTAATAAGGCATCAAGATTGGCCCTCATCTAGCCCTGACCTCAATCCACTGAATTACAAAATTTGGCAGGAATTGGAGGAGAAGGTCTGTTCTAAACCTCACAAAAATTTGAGCAGCCTAAAGTCATCATTGATTAAAGCAGTGGCCGATATCGACATGAATATGATCATGCTGCTATTGATAATTGGCCGCGAAGATTGAAGGCTTTTGTGGAAAATGGTGGCAGTCATTTTGAATAAATTTTGTGTTTAATGTAAGCTAATTAAATTACCTTTTTTTAAAAAAAATCTTTTTTTGAATATCATGACTAGTTTTCATTTTATAGCCAATTTTGTTTGTGACAGAATTTAAGCACGGACTAGGTACATTTTGTAATTTTGGCATGTCATCATATTTTTGATTTTGATATCTCAAAAGTTACAATATTTGATATGGTTTGATTTGATTCTATAAATAATCTGTATTCATTGATTTAAAAGAGTCTTATGCTTGACTACTAGTGCTCAGTTCTGTTTCTTATGTGAAAAAGAAATAGCCTGCCACCAGACTGTGAAACACAAAATAAAGACTTCTCTACCTCTATTGTTACAAAGTACAAAAACATTATTGCAATTAAACATCATATATTTATATTCGTCCATATGACCCCTTACCGCATACGAAACCATATATGATATCTGAAGTTTCCGATTTGTAGACTGATTAAAAGATTATATATATTTAAAAAATCATGTGAATCAGAAAAATCATTTCTTAATAAAACGGATTACAATTATTTGTCTATGGGAAATGCATTTTGTCAAAACTATTTGAGGTCATATGTAACATGTCGACGCAGTGATGTACAAAGACAAAAGTGTGAATTTCATCGGTTGAAATTAAATATAAACCGGTAAATTTGAACTTTAAAGAAAATCAAAATACATTCTTTAAACATTCTAAAACATTATAACGTGTGTTTTTTGTGTACGTTTTTTTTCAGGATATAGAACATTTTTTGCAACTGCTATATACTTATGCTTCGTATACTAACTTTCCCGTCAAAATACTGTTTTTCATATAGGGCTTCGTATGCATTTGAGCATTTTCACTGCTATTTTCAGAAATGGATCCTTCTTGCTTTTATGCCACTTCTAAGTTCAGCTTATACATGGTGATAGTTTCATGAGTGATGATGATATTGCTTCTGACTCCGTCCCTAACTACGAACTTTCCTCTAGCCGAGCACCTAAAAGAAAACATCATACCCGACTCCGAATTTGATAGTTCGAACGATGTTAGTATGGCTTTACGAAATTCTCAGGCTTACAGATCTACATCCAAATTAAAGGGTAAAAAAGGAAAAAAAAAGTTCTAAGTTATTTGAAAAAACTGAAATTGCCAGCTTATTACAAAAACAACTTTCTGTTGATAGGAAACTCAGATTTACCAGATACAGTTAGATTCACCAGCAGATATTTTCAAGTTTTTGTTCACGGATGATATGACTGCTTATATTGTTGAGTTATCTAACATTTAATCTGTTCAAGATAACATCAACAAGCCAGCAATCAAAACATTCATTGGAATTGTAATTTCACTTGAACGCATTCGAAGCCATTTATGACCTCACATTATTTTAATATAATGCATACGAAGCCATATATGCCTTCAAACTGTTATTTTTTTCCAAATTGTATCGATTATTTTGGCATAGTAAATCAACATATTGAAACAAGAATTTTTTTATTGCATCTCCTTGATAATTCATGCAGTAAGGGATTAAAATAATTTATTTAGTGTGTTGTATCTTCATTGACCTCTCATAAGCAACTAGACTCACAATCTCGCTCAAAAAGCGTCCGCGATATCACCGCTACGACGTGATAAGATCGAATGACGATTGCGTACAACCAACATTGCATCCTAGGCGCGGTTTATACAGAAGAGACGTGGCGAGAACGTATTACGGTCAAAGCAAAACAATACAAACCTTAATAGTACGTAGCATAGCGTCGGCGTGGCGGACGTCGCCTGGAGGCACGGACGGACGTCGCCTGGAGGCGCGGACGAAATTCTCCTTACGACAAAAACGACGCTATGCCACGTACTATTAAGGTTTATATTGTGTTACTTTGATCGTCATACGTCCTCGCCACGTCTCTTCTGTATAAACCGCGCCTTACCAAAGAGAATGTAACGCCTTACTATAACAATATAATAATATCTTAATTTGGTTGAATGCATTTTTGCTACTATGAACGTCGCCGTTCGGACGCTTTTTGACGAACTTTTCTTAGAGACTGTATGTCTAGTTTCTTATGAGAGGTCAATGTAGGTAGACCTTTGAATTCTTCTACCAATTGTCACCAATTAATAAATTTGTTTCTAATTGATCTTTTCTAGTTTGCAATGCACTCCAATAATAACATAAAAATACAGTTTGAAGTTTTACCATCATCATTTGGTAAATTTAGGCATACCCTAGGATTAATCACTATTCGAACTTTAATAGTCATTAACCTAGAGTTAAATTATTTCAGGAGTTAGGGCTTTTCAACATCAATTATATTTTCAACCCATATTCGGATATGGAGAATGGAATACTAAGCTCAGAATCCTTAGTGAAACTGATAAATGCTGTTTGGACCTTGCTACAATACCATAAAACCAGCACAGAAAAAGTGGAGGGGCTCACAGAACAGAATCATATTCTAGATCACAATAACAAACAGCTGAATGTGAGTATGTTACAACCTGCAGAAGCTTTTAAATTTAGAATTCAGATATTAAATTAAACTATAGTGTAGGCACATAAATTGAAGGTTTCCGTCTGTGTCTCAAGGTAACTGGAAACAAGTAATCTGAGTAGTTCTACAGGGACCTGGGACACTGATGTGTTTAAAGACCTATCAAATACATGGACAATTTTAATAGATTCAAAATATATGCCATACCCTCTATTCTATTATTTTTCTGTGATATAGCAATAGAGAATATGCATGTCGTTTAAATAAGTAATATATTGCGTTTTTTTGTATTCTATTTACTTAGTCGAATTTAATGATGACCATGGGAAACTATTTTATTTTATAGTTTTATAATTATATCCATTTAAAAAATACAACATTTTGATGAAATTAAACGCAAATGCAAAACGCGTCACCATTAGCTACTGCTTTTTGTGACAAAGTGAGTACATTTCATCATAAAATATTAAGTTCAAAATTAATAAATGTAAAATAACCCTCAAATATTTTGTAATAGGTTGTTTAGATCAAAAATAATGGAAAAAACCGGTCACTCGCCATACACCGCAAGCAAGAGCAGTATCGTGTGACGTCACTTGATGCGCGCTAAAATGGCAGCCGTTTGAATTGTAGAAGATTATTATGAAACTTATTTTGATATTATAACTTTGAAATATGGATAATTTACTTGTAAATTCTTATTCATAGCCCTAATTTGATTATATATTAACGATTTGTGCATTAAAAAATGTACATGCATATTCTTTATTACCTTCGCAGATATCCGAGTTGAGTAGCGCCACAGACTTGATTAATTACAAATTACTGTCTAATAAATTTTCTGTCATTCAAATGGTGACTGCTGATAGCTGTCATACCAGTAAAACATTTAATTGTACTTAATAACCAAAACCTTATCCCTATTCGCAATATACAAAATACAAATACGAGTATAAGTATACAAGGTGAAATTCAATTAACCCACTAAATTTATACTGGAGACTCGGTTAGTGATCAAGAACAAGGTTCAATGACCCACCAGGTGAAATACGAAAAAAAAATTTTTTTTGCCCCTTAATGTCTGCACTAGGAATTGTACTTGAACTAGTCCAACCAGTACGGGAGCAAAAATATATTTTTAGAATTTGGTCTAAAGGATTACTGAACCTTGTTCCTGATCACTAACCGAGTCTCCAGTATGAATTTGGTCGGTTGATTGAATTTTATCCCATATGCACTATCTTTTATTTTAACAAACAAGTTTTTTTCCCAAATGCATAGATATTCCACTGTTGGTAAAGAAAGCAATACAGTAAAACTGACTGTAAAAGCTAATGTAAAACTTAAATTCCCTTTTATTAAATAGATTTGTGTTAGTTTTTATTACATTTTATCTATTAGTTTTACAATAGTAGGTAATAAAAATAATAATATTTATTACATTAAGCCAATAACAATTAAAAATATTATAGAATTTTAGGAAATGAGAATAGGTACATATGTATGTTTCAGTAGACAAAAAATAATCATATTTAAAGAAATAAAGGAACTAAATAAATAAAATCTTACGAATAATTTTATCTAAAAAAAAAACTTGAGGATAATCTGGGTGGACTTGTCATAAACATTTATGATTTCAGGCCATGGTCACCACATTAAAAGAAAAAGTAAATTTTGAGAAGAATGAAGCAAAAGCATGTGTAGCAAATGCACAAAGGATTATTGAGCGCTCTGACTCTGTGGTAACAACTTTAACAGAGACCCGTGCTAAGGTTCTTCAAATAACTAAACAAAAAGGGACGGTTGAGAAAAGCTTGAAAAATGAGATAGCTAGACTTAAAATGGATAATCAGAAGCTGCATGACAAGCTAACATCTAAATTTGGTTAGTAGTCCAATAATGTTGATGCCTCTAATTGATCACAGATCTACCTTTCTACCTATCGAGTTTAGGAGTAAGAAAATGCAAGAATCAAAGTTGTTTGTTGCTTACATTTATAAAAACTCATGTCATGACCATAATTTCTCTTGTTTCACTGAAATATCTCTCTGCTTAACCCCTTTTAACTATAGCATAATATACGAGTAAGTATAATAATAATAATTAATACATACTGTTACGTAGTACCTGCGCACGAAACAAAAATCTCACACATCATGGAACGCGTAAGAAAGTTCATAAATAATCTCAGCGCGGATGACGTGTGGACAACTGGACAATGCGAGAAGTTTCCGCGGAAGGGGTCATTCAACCATTGAACCCGAAATGTCTCGGACATTCTCGCACGAAGAAGTAGGAGAGAGAAAGCATTCGTGGTTGGAAAGGGACGGATAGGGACTGGAGTCTTCGAGGTGCGTTCCACAATGTGCGAGAGGGTTCTAGCGACATCGCGTCACTGGAACTAGAAATAAGTGGGAAAGAAAAGCATTCGTGGTTGTAAAGGAATGTATATAGACTGGAGTCCTCGACGTGCGTTCCACAATGTGCGAGAGGGTTCTAGCAACATCGCGTCACTTGAACTAGAAGCCGGCGTGTGGTATAAAAACGGAAAGTGACTCTAGTGAACTAAAGGACAACTCTAGTAGTGACTAGTGAAGTGCGACTGTATAGTGTGAATATAACCCGGTAACGATTCTAGTGGTGAAATATTTTTGAAATTATAGTGCGGTCGAATTAGTCAGTCCGGTGAGTCCAGTTAGTAATTCCAGTTGTTATTTAGTTTCAGTTGTGTTTAAATAGTGTGTGTGATTTCAAATAAAGATAGTTAGTGGTTTTTGGTGTGAATTGGTATAAAATTAATTTATCCCGAACCCCAGCTCGTAACAATACTTTGAATTATTTTTTCTTAATTCTAAATAAAACTATAGGTAAAAGAAACCGGTGCCGTGCCGTGCGAGTAGGATTTCGCCTATAGGGTTCCGTTCCGTACTAAAATCTATGAAACAAAACTGCAAAATTAATTTTGGTTAAGTCTTGAGGCGACCGTCATACTTGATTTAGAATTAGATTTTACTTATCGTATTCTCCTCATCAAATCCTTTTTTTAGTGTCTACGTCAAGTGGCTTGGTATTGTTACGAGCTGGGTTTCGGGATAAATTAATTTATACCAATTCGCATCAAAACCACTGTCTTTATTTGAAATCACACACACTATTAAAACACAATTTTATACTACACTGAAACTAATTGTTGTGATTACAACTGGAATTACTAACTGGACTCACTCGACTGACTAATTTGACCTGACTATTATTTCACAATATTTTACAACCACTCACTAGAATTGTTACCGGATAGTACTCGCACTATACTTCTCACTAGAGTCACACTTGTTCTTTTTCACTTTACTTTTTCGCTTTCCGATTCGCCTCGTAGTTAACACAGAACTGAACTGCCCGACGAAGTAGTCTTCTCACAAACCCCTTTCTGGGGCGTGGGGAGTCAGTATCGGGGCTGAGCCCCCTGACTGAAGTGGCTACCGCTGCCCATGACTATGGGCAGGTCTGTGATGATGACGCCCGAGGGCGTCCGGTGGAGTGTCCGGTGGCCTGTTGAGGAGGAGCTACGAGGTGCCCGGCTGCTCTTCTCTCTTCCAGTTGACGTAGGAAGGTAGGGTTGGTCAGGATGATGTCGAGGAGCCTCGTCATCTCATCCCGTTCCTCCTCCTCCTCTTGGTACGTCTGTGGGGACTCCGCCGGTGCTGCGGTGTCCATGGTCGTCATGGGGGCGGGTTGTTCTGCCGTGACCTTCTTTGGTTTCCTCCTAGTCCTCTTCCTTCGAGACTTCAGCGCGTTGTTCCTGGCCGTAGGCGGGTTTGCCTCGGCCACGAGCGAAGACGGCGCCGTCGTCTCTCGGGGTTGCGGTTGGGAGGTGGGCAGCTCCTTGGGTTTGGGGTCGGTCGCCGTTAGAGCGACGGTTCCCGCCTTTTTGTTCCGGGCCTCCCTCCGGAACACGGGGCAGGAGGTATTGTTGGCTGCGTGTGGACCCGCGCAGTTTGCGCAGGTCGCAGGCTCTTCCCTCGGGCGTGGGCATTCTCGGGCCAGGTGCTCTTCACCGCAGCGCACGCAGGCCCTGGTGCGATGGCAGTTATGGGAGGAGTGGCGGAACTGCTGGCACCTGTGGCACTGCGCAGGCCCCCGCTTCCCCCTCCAGGCTTCAACTTTGATGCCTGGCATGTGCATGAGTTCGGTGATCTCATACACAGCCGGCGTCAGGTTGGGCGTCTTCCTGAACTGGACGAAGAATATGCAGCCGGAGCGTCCCGCTCTCGCCCTAATCGGCTTGCAATATTCGGCCTCGAGTCCTAGTTCAAACAGGGCCTCCATCAGCTCTTCCGGCTCGGTGTTCGCCGGGAGATGGCCGTCTTGAGGGTCCTCTCCGCTGGTGGCGAGTAGGAGAACCACTTGACGCCTTCCTCTGTTGTGAATCGTGTAAGATACGACTGCACAATTCGGAATTCGTCGGCATCCGTTGGGGTGAAACGCACGCCCCTTTGAAAGGCGCGCGCGTTCGGGGCTCGTCCTATCTGCTGCGTCATCTCCCTGATGTGCAGCCGCCAGTTGGGCAGCGTGTCCACGACCATGGGAGGGTATCGTAGCTTCTTGGGAGCAGTCGCGACGAAGGGCGTCGCGGCGGAGGGGGTCGCGATGGAGGGCGTCGCGGCGGAGGGCGTCGCGACGGAGGGCGTCGCGACGGAGGGCGTCGCGGCGGAAGGCCCTGCGACGGAGGGCGTCGCGGTCGGAGGCACCGCGGCGGCGGGCGGCGCAGAAATGGGCCGTGCGGCAGTCCGTTTCGCGGGTGGACGCGGCCGGACGGCGCGCGACGTCTGGGTGGGCGGGTTAGCGCGGTGTAGTGGTGCAGGCGTCTTGCGTGCGGCTGCTTGGGCGTACGACGCTACTGGGCGTGGCAGTCTTGACGTCGGACTTGAGAAGGTGCGCCGCAGGCGCGCTTCCCCTCGGTCTCCTCACTGCTCTCGGTCCTGGCGCGCTTGCGTTCCCTCTGAGGAAGGGAAGGCAGGTTGAGCGGCATTGAGGCGGCGAGTCTCAGCAACTAGTTGCGTGGTCTCAAGCGCAGCTGGGTCCTCTTCGGCGGTCACGTTGGGACGGTGGTCTCGGAGGTACGCTTCCATTGTCTGTAGCAATCCCTCCGAGAAGTATTTGCTACACGGAGGCGAGATGTAATCATCTCGTCCCATTCGAGTCCACATCTCGGAGAGACAGGATGCTCGAAGACAAATGGGTAGGCGTACTCCGTGCTGGTGGACATGACGAACACGTCGGCTTCAGATCCAGCGTTCAGGTCGTGGGACGAGTGCGCACGGCTTGAGCTGGAGGCTTCGCTGGGGGTGGAGCGTCGGCTTGAGGCGTCTGAGCCCTGAGAAGGGCTGTTGTTGCCGCTCATTATGAGTGAGCGGCGGCTGCGGGGGGGTGAAACGCGTGCGACCTATGAGTCGTGGCTAATGACATTCCCCATGCCCCTTTCCTCGGTGATTTCCGCTGGTGGAAGGCCGAGGCAGGAAGCGCAGAGAGCGGCACCACAACTCAGGCGCTCTAGAGGTGTATGATGATCCCCTCCGCGCAGCCGAGGCGCGGGCGCGATTTACGGAAAATATTAAAAAATAATATTTCGCGAATGCGCAACGAGAGATAGGTCCGTGCACGGCGAGCGTTCAGGCAATCCTCCGGCGAGCGTTCAGGCAATCGTTGAACTGCCCGCTATTCGCTCCGGCTTTTATATCTGTGTCACGCAGCTTTAGTTGCTACACGAACCGTCTAGAAAAGGCTACGGCCTTTCTAGATTGAACGCGTGTCGAAATCTCCAGTTTTATATCTGTCCCTATCTCTCTTCCTACATATGTCTCTTTCCACAGTTGAATGACCCCTTCCGCGGCAAGGACGAATGTCAATCAGTTACGAACCTAATCTGAGCGCGGGCGCACGTCACTGTGTATCCGATTTCTTACGAAATGATATACGCGTTTGTATGCAAATGACTCTGGCATCTCACAGGTACGAGTAAGTATTGTCGTCTCGTGCGCCGGGACTACGCAACAGTAATAAAATAATAAATTGCCATCTTGTCGCGTCCGACTTTGAATCTAGAATAATGTCACTTAGCTTATCGTGCATTTTCTCCAAGCACAAAATTTCAGCTCAATCGGTGGGTGTGAACTGCCCCGATACTCCCAATAAAATTGGTTTGATTGTTATAATAATAAATTCTTCATTTTTTACAAATAGTCACAATTAAAAAACATCAAAATAGAAAGTTATAAGCTAAAAAGATATCTTTAAGAGCAAGTATTGCTCTGACACCTAAGCTAAAAAAAAACCTTGAAATATTCTTTAGAGTAAGTACCTCCCCTACACGTAAAGTGTTTTTTTTTCTCGTCTATCCCATCTTGTGGTGTGTCGTTGGATAGGTCTTTCAAAAATATTGTTTACTAAATATTAAGCATTAAAATGCTAATTTTTGTTAGAGTCAAGTGACCGTCCCCCTGCCAGCTAAACGGTTGTTTTTGGATAAAATTCAGTAGTATTAACGAACGAAGTTAAAAGGACAACTAGCACAGCTAAGTAGGCTTTTATGCAACCGTGTAATAGACGACCGTCTTAATTTTACAGTTTGTTTCATACATTTTAAAAGTATGTAAATTTTATTCAAATCATTAAAGCCTATTCACTTATTTCAATGGTACGCAAACCTGAGGCGCGAGTCCTACCCGCACTTGGCCGTTATTTTTTTAAATATAAGTAATAATATTTCGACATGTTAATTTCTTATTTTCTCAGGAACATACACGCCCTGCACTGACATGTGTGACTCAACTCTGATGCAAGTGAAGGAAAGGGAGAAAAAACAGAGAGTGGTGATCGAGAAGCTTCAGGCAAACAACCAGGAATTGATCCGCGAGGTCCTTGCTTTAAAAGAGGAAATCATTTTGGGGCATCTAACTGAGTTTAAAGTACATGGTAAAAAATAATTACCAATAGGGTACTTGACAAGGTTCCGTTTTCTGTGCTTCATACGGGAAGATAAAAACATGCGAAGTGCACATTGAAACAAAAACTCTGCTAACAAAACTGGTATTTGAAAACTTTGAAAGAATGATAGGCACTTTTGTATGAAACTGCGGGCCTATTATGTAGCGTTGTATCGGTTGCCAACTGGTTGCCCAACACTAAAAAACGTGGATAAAAACTGAATTGTCAAAATTGCCTTCAATGTGTATTGAACTGTTCAAGTACTGTGACGTCACTTTAAGTACACGAAAAAAAAAGACTTCTTAACTTAAGACAGTATCTTATTGGTCAAGACAAAATATGCATTCCATATAACGAAAACTAGATTTACTTGGACCAAGTAAAATATGGTTTTATTTTTATTGTCTTAACCTAAGAATGTCCTACTCGGATCAAGAATTTAAATATCTTCAGGGTTGCCCAAATTCAAATGGGTACCAGCTTAATTAGACCACGGCTTGACATAATACCTACTGCCCTCATACCTAAGAAAGTGGCTAAGTGACATTTTTGTGAAAATGACTTTCTGGCACGGTTATATTCATAAAAAAAAACCTATCGACCTGTCTTACAATGATTCACCTAGGACTTGTAGGTGTGAGAATAGTCTATAAGTTTTTTTTTATGAATATAACCGTGCCCGAAAGTCATTTTACAGAAATGTCACTTAGCCGCTTTCTTACGTATGACGGCAGAATATTGGTGAGTTCAGGGGTCTAATTATTGAAGTAACTTTGTACATCACTCCCGGGTACTTTAGGGCCTTGTTGTCATAACAAAAACTGAACCATATATAGCGCTATAGCGGTACATATAAAACTTTCTTTCGGTGTGTATGATATGAAGTTTGTATTGGATATACCGACCAAAAGTGTCCATCATTCTTGTAACTACTGTAATATTTTTAAATAGATTTAAGGAGTTAAAAATATTTTTGTAACCTTGTCTAGTAAGTACCGTGTTATCACTTCAAAACCTATGATTAATGACGATGATCTCAATCAAATAATCATTCTAATGTTTAAGCTTTCTGTAAAACTTTCAATTTGTTTAAAAGGAGTAAGTAAAATTGATAATAATATATGAGTAATTTGTGCCTTAATCTTGTTACCATTGTGTTAAACTGTTCAACTAAGTGTTATTTTGCACTGATATATCAATGCACTTCAAGTCTGAATTATAACAGTATTACTAGTTTTTTAACTTAAAAATAAATCATTTAACTAATCAATTTTAGTGTCAATAATCTAAATTACTGTCCCAAATTGATCTAATTATTTAATTGATGATAATTATGCATGTTAATTGACAAACCCTTTGTTATATTCTCATTATTTAATGACTTCAATACCATTTAAAACGTAAAACTCAAATGTATTTAAAGCAAACACAAATATGCTAAAAGACGTGAATAATTATCAGCAATAACAATGACGTAGCTCATTTGCGACCGGCTCGGTCGGAGGACGCTCGTAGAATTAATTACAAACTTATCGCGTCGCGTGCGCGGGCGCAGCCACCGCAGTACTCGCACAGCTGAGCTGAATCACTTCGCAGTCATTACTCGTCGCGCGCACGCGTATTTCACAACGCAACGACCGGCTTTATTTTACGTGAAGGATATCGATACGGCATTACATCACAATCTGATAAGACAATTTACCTCAGATAATCGCCATTTTCATTGTGTTAAACCTGCTGTGCTAAAAGGATTGGGGAGTGATATAGTGTTGTCGGATGTCACATCGCATGTGCAATGGGGATGGCGCAGAGACTCAAGATAACAGTGGTCGGTGATGGGATGGTGGGCAAGACTTGCCTTCTCTACGTGTACACGCAGAACATTTTCCCTCGGGAGTACGTGCCGACGGTGTGAGTACCTACTTTACTACGATTTGTTATGGTACAGGTGTTGGCAGCGTGCGGGAGCAGAATGCTTCATAGGTCAGTAGGCCGGCGCGGCGGGACGTGGGGCCATCAAATTAGCGACTTCTCGAGGGCTGCACTAACATTGTTATCGTTTCGCGTTTACTCGTGATCTCTGCAGTATGTGAGCTAATTATTAAACTTCTATTGTCTCTACGGTGTTTGTTTTCCTTGTTATAACAAGTTCCATGTTGATAATGTGTTATTTTGGGAAAATCGCTTTGTTTCCTATACGGTGGTTTTCCGTTTTCCCGGTTTCGAGTTGCGATTTGCGACACACTGGACCTTGCCTTCTTACTCTACCATTTGTTTTAGCCTTGTCATTAAAGGTCGAAGAAGTAGAACCAAATGGATTTTTATCCATTCTTTTCTACGGTAGAAGTTCCATGGATGAACCCATAATAAATTCGAAGAATTTGTTCTTCCATTTGGAAAAAAATGGTAATAAGTAAAAAAGAAACTTTTCAATCGCTAGTAGTTCAAGCCCAAATAATTCTCTTTACTTTCGGTTTTGGCCATAAAGTCAACAACACTGGCCTCTAGATTTAAATTTACATTTCTAGTTATGCGCCGATTGAGATGTTTCGTTTGTTTTCATTTATAACTTTTAATAGAAGGCCATCAGTCAAGGAAACTTCTATTGAAGCGGAGGAAGTGATGATTCGATTCGAATATTAGTAATATTGGAACCTGCGCTTGCGTCACCAGAGTTTGTTCAGCAACTACTTACCTATTATCAACTTTATGATGATTCATTACTAACTCTGCTAACCATATTAAAGGTGTCACTCGCGGAAAAAATATATAAGTAGGTGTAGCTAGGTACGTACAATCACTTTTTAGGGTTCCGTACCCAAAAGTTTGTCTGTCTGTCCGTCTGTCACCAGGCTGTATCTCATGAACCGTGATAGTTAGACAGTTGAAATTTTCACAGATGATGTATTTCTGTTGCCGCTATAACAACAAATACTAAAACCGGCCAAGTGCGAGTTGGACCTGCGCACTCCCATACCTACAACAGACATGATTTTTTTGCCGTTTTTATAGATAATGGTACGGAACCCTGCGTGCGCGAGTCCGACTCGCACTTGGCCGGTTTTTTATTATGGCGACCCGTTTGCCATTATAATAACAATTGTAATTATGGCATGCATGATTGGACAAATTAATCTTCTGGGCAAAGAATTTTACAATCTACGAGTACCTACATATTAAGATTTGAAAACCTGCTCTTTCAATGGATGGGAGGGGATCCCAAAAATAAAAATGAATGATTATTAGGGGTGGGGCTAAAAATTATTCAATTTAATTTTTAATTGAATATTCGGTTTTGGGTTAACATTCTACATACCATATCCAAATCTCAGATCGTAACTCATTCCGTCTACAAGCTAGAAACCTTTGACCTACGGACGGACAAACAGCAAAGCTTCATTCGCTCCCGTTTTTCAGTAAAATAGAAATATCTGTTTTAAAAGAGGTTTTCTAAATATTTTTTTCTCTGCTATCAATCAACTAAATCTTCGGGAAAAATGATGTCAATGAAATGCTTAATCTAGTAGGTATATAAATTGGTATTACATATGTTTTTTTATTGCTGAGAAAAATGGAGATCCATGTCGTCAAAATATCGTGGCGTCGCCTTAATGTGGCTCCGTATTGCTCTTTGGACGCGGAACCCTAAAAAGCGGCGTAGTGGGAGAAATTGGCGTACGAATTTCAGTCCACCAAACAGAGACTATGACTTCCCGCCACTACGCCGCTTTTTGTTCAGGTTGATTTATTTCATTTTATTTAGAAATTGGTTTAGATCTTACAAATAAGGTCCGCCAGTTTCTTGACAGTTTGATAAGCAAAAAGCATAAATTTTGAAAGACATGGATATCATTTTACTTTTGTGAATAGCACTCTTTTTTACAACGCTTTGTAGCGGACTTAAACTACACTTATCAGTTATTTATTACTTCCTATAGCTAAGTTAGTCTTGAGAATTGATATAAAAATCGCATGATGAATCAGTCTTAAGGAATCTATAAGTAATCCTATAGAAAAAGACCCGGCATTTTACTTATCGACTCCCAGCACGCACTGTGACAATTTAGGTAGCACTATTTATAAAGTCTAATGCGCGAGCGCATTGTTGTATTGTGCGCAGAGCTCGTTTCCTTCTTTTAAATTTGGAAGACACTTGGTTTCGTTGAGCTTGTCTATAGATACGCCTACATGGAACTTCCTTGCAATTCTGTCTATAACACGATGGTCCCACGCGCTGATAAGTCGGTCAGTGGCCGGGGATTTAACCTACCTAGTTAAGTCTGGAAGCTGCAATTTGCAATCTCTATGCACCTACGAGATTTACTGTACCTAGATGTCTAGTACCCACGCGAATCGTATACTGGAGAAGTACACGTCGAGAAATACTTTCACTGAAAAGCGATGTTCTGCTATGCACTTTCATAACATTATCTGGAAAGATTGGGCTTTCTCTTAATTTCTCTGTTTATGTATACTTGCGTAAACAAGTCGGTAAACGAATTATGAAACCATCACAAATATACTATGTAGAAAGTCCTACTTTTTACTACGCTTCCCATATAATTAAGTTTTTCTATCCTAATTACACAGATGCGTATGGTCATTTTGCATTTGAACAAGTCACTAACGGGATAGATTTTCCCTTGGGTTTATAAAAATTGATACCTAGATTTAGAAAGAGAAAAAAATCTACAACAAAAGATAGGTACTTAAAAAGACGCTTTATTTTTTATGTTAGGTACCGTAAAACACTGGGTAGATAACCTACCTCTAAAATAAAGCACTTCTATGACCTGAGATTGATTTAAAGTTAGTATTGTTTTATCTAATTTAATCGCTAAAAGGAGAAAACCACTATTCTAGGGTTAGCTCTTTAGTGAAATTGTATGTACGAGGGGTGGCTGAAAAGTAATCTACCTGACTATTTAAGAAAAAAAAATAAGTCGAGTAAAATGGCGAAAACTGTTTTTTCGCGAAAAAGTTACGGTGTAAAGGCCGACTCATTACGGGATCATCAAATCATATGAAAAAGCAGATATTTAACAAAGAAGCTACAGTTACGAAAGTCTTTCAGTACAAAGTAAAAAAATTAGTGCAACAACGAGCGGAGTGAAGAGGAGCGTGTTATGTCCACATATAAATCAAAAACAAAACTAGTTAAAAAAAACAAAGTCTCGCAACTTAGTTCTTCTACCGTAAAAAGTTGTAAGATCCACGTAATACCAAGTCGGTTAATTTATTCAGTCCCTACTTAAGGGACCATCTGTCTTAAGTTATTACATTAATTAGCTAACCTAACAACATCTTATAGTGACCATATCAATATTAAAAATCTCTTATGTTTAAATAAATAGATTGACTTGGCCATAATACATATTATATTAAAGTAGATTATTTAGTGCGATTGCCAAGTCAATCTATTTATTTAAACCATAAAAGAATATTAATATGGTCACTATAATATGTTGTTAGGTTAGCTAATTACATAATAACTTAAGACAGAAGGTAGATACTATAATTGTACTATCTCTAGTTTTCGGCTTTTTCTATAGCCAGGGTCTTATTATCTAACTTTAAAATCTATTGCTATCACTTCAAATGTATTTTGATTGACTAAAAATAATGTGTGATGTCATAGCGATAGATGTTGAAGTTAGACAATAAGAGGGTAGGTAAACCTACATAAAATTAAATCTTAAGTAGGGTACTTTGTCCATAAAAGGAAAAATATAGTAAAAATTGATTTCCCGTGGCCCCCATATACAAGCAATAATATTTCAGTAAGTGATGGCAGACATATTTGTCTGGCCAGCCACGGCTCTGGGGGGGGGGGGGGGGGGCATCACGGGGCCTTTACCCTCGTGTTCATGTTCATTCAAATTCATGCGTATCGTGGCACACTATTTAAATATGTGTTTTTTTAAGAAAAGTAACAACATAAAATTAGCCAGGTTTTTAGGCTCAAATAACTCACAGTACTTAGGCTACTTAGTGATGAACTGATGACAGACATCATGAAATTACATAAATGTCAGTTATCATTCAATTTCATTCTAGCATGCTATCATTTGCGCAGTGTCAGCCCGCGCCCGCGCTCCCCCTTTCCTCACTGACACTCCGGGACGGCAACGCGCAATCGCAACTCCTCCTAGCTATGACTAACTTCACGCACGCCTTCTGTAACTGGTCCGAATTGTATCAGGCGGTCAGGACGGAGTCACGGGCAAAAGCTAGTGTACATTACTTATCTGGGAGTATACACAAGTTATGTATTTTCAGTTTCGACAACTATGTCGGCCACATCACGGTGGACGGCGAAGAGGTGGAGATGGCGCTGTGGGACACGGCCGGACAAGAGGACTATGAACGGTTGAGACCGCTCTCCTACAATCATGTAAGTTCACATTGGTACTGTCTTTGTTCACACACTAGGCGAAGCAATGATCGTGCGCTCCACTAGGGTGACCACCCTGTTTTACAGTACAGTCAGCAAACGTTCCCGCCTGAGTTTAGTGTGCAGTGGCTCGCGATAACTTCCGCTAGGTCCCACCCTGCTAGTGTTTGTCTACCAATAGTCTGACTAAAGTGACCGATGGACTTCGATGGACCCAAAAACACCATAAAAAGTGTCTCTCATAAACTCTAATTGGTAAATAAAATAAAAGGCGGGGCTAGCTGAGACCGCCACATGCAAGCAACAAGGTTTTGAAACTGGATAGGCGGGGGCCTTGGTGATGTTACATAAGATCTAAAATTACAGGATTTATGGTATACCATGAAAACTATTCATAAAATATCATTTTTGTTACAAAAATCCCAACATTAAACAATTAAAATTTTGTTTCTTGTGAAAAATCAACATCAGAATAAACTTATACAAAACATACTTATAAAAAAACATAAAATCAATCAGTCAGCAACCAGATGATCGTTTTACATGCTTTTTCTAGTCATTTACATCCTGTAGAGCCTTCTCATTTTACAATATAAATTTTTCATGAAAATCAGGGCATGACAAATTGGAATTTGCTCTAATTTGGAATTTAGAGCTGTGCCTTCACACTTGCTATATCAATTTTATTTCCATTTTTCGTCCACGTATTGTTGCATCAATACTTAAAGAAAATATAATTTGAATATAAGCTTTGGATGGAAAAATAGAAAACACATAGGTACTGCATTATGTTTATATTATAATGTTTTTGTTGCTTTCGGATTTTAAGACGTCCAACCAGACTTGGATACTTTTTACAAGTTTATTTTCTTTTATTGTGCACAACAAAGAGTACAGTACTCCCAAAGATATAATGCGCATACAAATCTTCGCCACTGTTCGGCAAAGTTCGTATTTCCTTACACATTCTATACAATCAATGACAGATTTTGCACGTCGAGTTACTCGGCTATAGATTTCTATGCGCATTATATCTTTGGGCGTACTGTATTTGTATTGTCTTTAGAGTAAAGTCTTTTTGTCGCCACACGCGTCGTACGTATTAAATACGGGAATATACATTATCCCGTATTGTTCTTTTTCACCAACAGGACACGGCCATAATTATCGCTGAAAAACGGAACATCCTGCAAAATACGGGACAACTGGTCACCCTACGCTGCACCTGCTAATAAATAAAATAAAATATAATTTACATTTTGTTACAGACAGATTGCTTCCTAGTGTGCTACTCGGTCGGCAGCCGGCCCTCCTACGAGAACGTTGTGCTCAAGTGGTACCCAGAACTGAAACATTTCAGCGCGTCTGTGCCTATCGTTTTAGTCGGTAAGACTTTTAACTTGTTTAGTCATTCACGAATAAACATTGTAAACAATTCTTATCTCCTTTCGCTTTTACGAAGGGCTGGATTCAGGGAAGGGCTACAAGGGGGGGCCTCCAAACAAGAGGGGGCCCACCTCAAGTTTTACGTTTTACACTGTTTCTTCAAATAAACAAACCATTGCCCTGGGATTATGTAAAACTAAGTAGATGTATACGCGATAAACATAAATTGCTGCAGGAAAAAAAATTATATGCATATTGGTTTTATTTTTGAAAACTAAGTGAGTTTTTAAAAACTCAGATCGTTTTATTTGACTTCCGAAAGCTGGCATGAAACATAAAACAAAAAAGTCTGCCTGCAACCTCGTTTTTTACTTACAAAATGTGCGATTAAGTAAGTTATTTTATTCCATGTCATGGTTTGAAAATAAAACCTCTTTGTTGCCCTGCCCAGAGGCCTCCCATAAGACGACTCTAACTTTACATACGTTAGTGTCGAAGACAAATCGCCGCCTTAAAATTTCGCTTGTACTTAATTCCCAGGAAAAATAAAGTTGTACAAAAATCTGTTATATCCCGCTTCAATTTACTTTTCTTATTTGAATATAAAGATGTTTTCTGTCTCTATAAAAAAATACTTGCTCTGTCTGTAGGCACATGCACGGTAAGTAATTTGACAGTCAAATTATGCAACTTTACACATAACACCATTGATGTATACATACAAGACTTGAGGTCGTTGCATTACATTCTAAGCATAGTTGAAATAAAAAAATATTATTTGCTTGTGTGACGTGATTTGTCAGTTCACTCCAAACAATACTCGAGGAAACAGCAAACCCATCTTTCTATTCGATAATTATTAACTTAAGTAACTAGAACCCATCTTCTTATGTAATTTCGCATGTCATATAAGTACCAACTTGTTATAAACTTGTATGTATGAGGATAATTACTAAATAAAACACATACATATACCCACGCCTGTCGTCGCGTCGTCTCCTAGAGGTAGATAGAAACCACTCACAAACTTTTTCGCTTTACATCTATCTATCTATACATATTAAAAATAAAGTAGGTAGTAAAAAGTCGTGTCTATACATTTATTATTTTAAGGACTGATTTTTCAATCCTCAGTTAAAGCCCCAGTTAGTTTATTCGACCAATAGCCCATACAAAATTCGTTCCATTTTCAAATTATTCCTAGGAAATAGTTCTTATCCGGCGATTGAAAAATCGGACCTAAATTGAAATGGGTTATTCGTTTTTTACTGAGACTATAACTACCATTTTTAGAATTTTTGTGTGTATGTTCCGTTATAACTCGAGAACCACCCAACGGATTTAGATACAGTTTTTTTATTATCATTGTAGTGACCCTGGTCAACACATGGGCTTTAAGGGGTGTTCATAAAATAACGTTTAAGCCGAAAATGGGGCAAAGATTGAATAAACGCGGACGGAGCCGCGGGCAAAGGCTACTCCATAAATAAACTGAAGCTTACTACCGAGTAATAACTTGATAGTCAATTATTATCTAATGATGATTGTATGTAGGTAGTGTAAAATTGTCAACGGGTTTTCCTTCGCGTTAGTAACTACGGCTTTATTAAGTATTCACATCGGTTTATCACGCTCGGATGTAAAATACTCAAGTAGGGACAAGATGTTACTCATACCACCAGTACTATTATTTCTTCTGTGCTCATATACATACGGTCATACCTACTATATGACTCATGCATGTTATAAAACCCAGATTTAAGGAGAATGCCACGGGATCGTACCAAATCGTCACAACCAAATAAAAGTCATCAAATTACTTAGATATTTTAAAATCCGACCAACATCTTTTTGATCAAAAGAGTTTATTTAAATCCGGAATTCTAACATCATAAATTCATAATAGGCTTGTAGACAGGGTAAACAAAATATTATTCTATTTAGTCCGTCATTTAAATTATCAAAAAATATTAGACCCCTATTTTCTCTTTTGTCAATCAAACAAAAAATGACAGAGATAAAGCGCGTCAAAGTTTGGGAGTGGGGGAAAATTACGTCACTTCTAAGAAAAATTGTACCTAGATGTGACGTCACGCGGAACTTCAGCGGGCTATATCTTCATCATTGTTTGTTTAATTGAAAAAAGAAAAATACGTGTCCAATTTTTTTTGAAAATCTAACTGACGGACTAATACATTTTTTTTAGTCATCATGCCTATTGTTTAGGCATTATGTATATATAATATTTTTATTCCTATATTTCCCTATTTTATGCAGGTGTATAATTACATTTTAGTAGCCCAACCTAAATATTTATTGTACGTATTTCCCTGATTAGTATATATTGTTTTTATATTCTAAAGATATATATTGTAAAGATTAACGTTGACTTGTAGAAAGTATACTTTATGTATCTTTTTTGCAAAATAAATATTTTGATTTGATAATAAAGAAATATTTCGGTCTATTCATTTCCGTTGCCGCTTTACTATGATTAGGACGCCAACCAATAATCGCCTCTATCAAAAGGTAATAAAGTCTTTGCAATTACCCTCGTCAGTGTACAGTAAATTCGAATTACGGTTACTAATTTAAATGAGACTTGGTGATTTGGTAATTACATTTTAGTCTCCCTAAAATTAACTTGGTTTGGTTTTGGCGCCACGACTTAGAGTTCGGTACGAGGCGCCATATATTACGCGGCATTCTTCTTTTAGCCGATACACAACATCGTCTTACTAGATTCATATTTTGCTTTTCAGCTACAAAAACAGATTTACGAGGTTCCAATGAGGCTGTTATAACGACGCAAGAGGGAAAGAAGTTAAAGAAAAAAATTAAGTAAGTTCTTTGATGATGTTTTTTTCGGTATTGTTTAGATATTGATCACGTAGAAAGATCTAAAAGATATCAAACAATACATTTTGATGTATATGAAGTTAAGCTTGGGTGGTTTAGATATAATTCTAATTAATCAGGTTCTATAAAAGGTGACTTTAATTTATACAGCCAAATTCTTAGTGAAGACTCGGTAAGTGTTCAGTAACAAGGTTCGATGACCCTTTATGTGAAATTCTTAAATTATTCTTTTCGTGTTTCTCACAAAAGCAAGCCTAGCCCTGATTCAATTACTATGGGACGTCAAGATTTTATTCTGCGAAATTAGCAAAGTGTTATCGATCCGTGTTACCGATTACTTACCAAGCCTCCAGTATGAGTTTGACGGTATAAATAAAAGTCACCTTTTATAGAATCTGACTGACGACAGATGAAAGTTTATGGAACTTAAGTAGAAAGTAGAGTCAGTGTGCTAGACAGTTAGATATGTTGACGAAATTGGTGACATATTAGAACAACTAAAGCACCTGGAATAGAAGACCGGCTTGAATAACTAGATTGGTGATTGTGGGAGAAGTGAAAGAGGTGTGCTAGGATCACGTCAAACGGAAGTTTGTTGCTCCGCCTTCTCTGAGAGCAGCGTGATAAGGAAAACGCTTGTAACGAAGTATCAATGTCTTGTCTTCCTGTAAACGAAAGTAGGTAATTTCCGTGACACCGGTAATCAATCATATAAGGTGACTTTCGTTTATATAGCCTAATTCATACTGGAGACTCGGTAAATGGTCAAGACCAAGGTTCAAGACCCTTTCTGTGAATTACGCAACATTAAATTTAGACTTCCTGTACTTGTTGAGTCGAGGTTGTTCTTGTCTTGAGGCACAAAATAATACTTTTCTTATTTCACTAGCAAAGTCATTGAACCTTGGTCCTGCCACTTACCGAGTCTTCAGTATTAATTTGGCTATAAAAACGAAAGTCAATTTAAAAAAAATCATGATAGGTATAAATAATCAAAAACAATTTCAAGAAGTTGTATACTACCTACCTATATACAATAACGAAGTTAAAAGGAAAACTATCACAGCTTAGTGTGAACTAGGTATTGTTAATCTTCCAGTTTTGGTAAATGCATTCTGTAGGTTCATGTATGAAAAAAATACTGCAAAATTAAGTTAGTAACTTTTGTTAAAACTGTATTTAAGTCCACTTACTTATTAGAATCCTATACTGAACCCTCAAGGCCCAAAACCTACTTCCCACTTTACTGGAATTTGTGATTTGTGAAACATACAGTCTGTCAAAAAAGTGTTGAAATGAAAATGAAACTTTAATGAACTTTATTGGACTTTAAACGTTCAAGTAGTATAATTTAGGTAATATATTTATGAAATAACAACGCGGTTAACTCGATTTAACAGATTTTGTACTTGTTTGTTTGATGTATCCAGGCGAAAGAAAAATAGCTTTTTCAATATCCATTTCAACAATTTTTTGACAGACAATAAAAAGGTTTAGGTCAACGTACAATTAACAAAATAAAGCAAGTGAAATGTGACAAGGGTTATCAGCGCGCGCGCCGCGCCGGCCGCGGAGCTCCCGCCCGTCTCGTTATCGCTCGAGATAACAATGTTGCAGCAGATTACATCGTGACGACAACAACCTATTGTTGAATACATGTTACTGGAAGAGTTGTTAATAATAATACATGTTTCGCGAAATCACTAGATCTGTGGCTGGGTATGAGATAGGAATAGTAAAGATAATATTATATTATATTGGGGATATTTTTGTCAGGCTATACATATTTTATAGGTGGTAGAGCTGATGCCGGGCTCGACTGTGGAGGTACCACCATCTTACTCGCAAATCCTCCCGAAGTTATTCGGGGGAGAGTAAGAGGACAGCTCTCAGGCAAAACCAGGCGGTCCACCATTGCCTGGGACCGATGGATGGCGGTATATCCATTCCCAATTGCCGGGCCTTATATAAACCGACTGGTGACGGGCAGCGGCGTCACTTGTGCAAGGGTTTCGGCACCGCGCTCAAAAACCCGCCTGCCCAGCGTGTGTGAGTATGGGCATTTCTTCCAGAAGGACCGCCAAGAGTGGCGAAATCCTGGAAAGGCTTATGTCCAGCAGTGGACGAAACAGGCTGATGGATGGATGGATACATAATAAGGTGACTTTAACTTATGCAGCCAAATTCTTACTGAAGACTCGGTAAGTGCTCAGTAGCAAGTTTCGATGACCTCTTTTGTGAAATCCGTTAATTATTCTTTTCGTGTTCCTTACAAACGCAAGCTCAGCCTCGAGTCGATTACTATGGGACGTCAAGATTTTATGTTGCGAAATTAGCAATAAGTGATATCGATCCATGTTACTGATCAGTGATCACTTACCAAGCCTCCAGTATAAGTTTGGCTGTATTAACAAAAGTCACCATATAAGTATATGGATCTTCGGGGTACTTAGGCATATATTTATGCCTGTTTTAATATGTGGGACATGAGTTATTTTTGCTAATACCGTTTAGTAAAACAGCCTACGACCATATTTTTGTCTCACAGTATTACAGTCAAAACCGTAAAATTTCATTCGATCTGACTGAACAAATTCGCGTAGCATCTGACCTACAAGGCTATTATGTAACTCAGTGTCGGTTGCTAGCTATAGTTGCTATTCCCCAAAAGAGATAAAAAATAAAATTCCAAAATAACTTTTAATGGGTATTGAACTATTTACGAATTGTTTATTGGAATATGATAATACCGAGCTAATTTTTTTTTACATAATATCGGAAATGTCTAATGAAGCGCTACGTTTCTGACCGTTAAGAGAATAGGTTCCGATTGCATTGATCGCTGTTACTCCATGCCGAAAAACCTGCAGTGCGAGAGGGACGAATTCTAGAAAATCATCAAAATGACGACTTATATCACGAATTTTATTATTTAAAAAAAAACTAAAGTTTGTATCAAATATAGTAAGTATAATAAAGTTTATACAGATTTTAATTAATAAATAATATAATATGATTTTGCTCAAATAATGTTAAAACTCGACATGAAACCTTTTTTTGGAGTCATCTTTGATTTTTATGGCTCAATGTTGGAATGACTTCTGAAGATTCTGTTTCGATAAGAGTGTACATTATATTCTTGACAGAAGTCCAAATTTTTTTCAAATATCTAGTATTGCTAGATTCTTCAAACAAGGAAGAATAAATTATGGTTTTTCGGAACCTATCCTCTTAATAGTGTCGATTCGGCGTAACACGACTTAACTTATTTGACAGGACTAAACTTAATTTAAGCATCTGTCTTTTTCTTTCTGTATCGAACAGACAAGGACAGGACGCTTAACATAAGGTTAGGTTTGTCAAATAAGTTAAGTCGTGTTACACCGAATCGACGGCACCACTGTCTTTCCACCTAGTCCGGTTCCATCCATCAGCCTGTTTCATCCACTGCTGGACATATACCTTTCCAGGATTTCGTCACTCTTGGCGGTCCTCCTGGAAGAAATGCCCATACTCACACACGCTGGGCAGGCGGGTTGGTGAGCGCGGTGCCGAAACCTTTGCACCAGTGACGCCGCTGCCCGTCACCAGTCTGTTTTATATAAGGCCCGGCAATTGGGGATGGATATACCGCCATCCATCGGTCCCAGGCAATGGTAGGCCGCCTGGTTTTGCCTGAGAGCTGTTCTCTTACTCTCCCCCGAATAACTTCGGGAGGATTTCCGAGTAAGATGGTGGTACCTCCACAGTCGAGCCCGGCATCAGCTCTACCACCTAAAGTCCGGTTCAGGACTATCTAATCTAATGGTTTTATACGGTTTTGGACGTTATCCTATGAGATATAGTTTTGGTTGTGGGCTGTAGTAGATTTAAACTTGTAAGCAATAAAATAATTTAATAGTAAATTAAATGTGTAAAGTTTGGATACGGTATTTATTACAATACATTTTCTACGTTTGATGTGGTCTAAAAATCTCTAAATATACTTCCATTAAGAAATCGATTTCGTCAGATTTAAAGACGAAGCCAAGTTACTCACTTTAAGCAAATATCTATCGCACCAGCTTATCTCATACAGTTACGAAAACAGTTTGCCAACTTGCAAGTTTACCAAACATGTTATCTCTGTTTACAGGGCCGTCCAGCTCGTGGAATGCTCTGCATTGGAGAGGGTGCACTTAAACGAAGTCTTCGAAGAGGCAGTACGCGCTGGACTTAGGAAGAAGCCGGTCACGAAGCGAACCTGCCAGTACCTATGATTACAACCTGTTTGTAACCTAATGGTTATAAAAATGTTAAGAATCATAGGCCCAAAATACCAGTATAGCTCAAATAGTGAATTTGTTCTCAATACTGGCTGGATGCAAATTGTTATGTAAACAAAAAGCATACTACCCCTACCCGTCCAAGACAATTAGGCCAATAAGCAAGGCCAAAACCAGGATTTCATTTTGGGGGGACCATTCTGCGACAAGGTTCGAAAATATCACAAAGTAACCAAAAAATTATGTTTTTGTTTGTTAATTTATCCCTATAAAATAGGTGAAAGTTTATATCAGAATTTAGTAAGTTTTATAGTTGTTTTGTGATTAAAGTTAAAATCATCAAAATGGGTAGGTACATAGCACATTGTCTGAAAATAAAAAAATAGTTTTGCATCGTTATTAGACATTCAACCTCTAAGCCTTAGAGTCTAAGGGCACAGATAATATAAGGGGAAATAAGTCTGTTTTTAATATTCTTAAGTATAATTGTTTTGAAATCGCAACTGGATGCGGTCCCGGTTGGATAGTTAGTGATAATAAGTAGGTGCAATGTGCGTGATTGTTATAATTTTTTTGTACCTATTTTCGGATGTACCTGTGCTGTGTAAAAATGCACCATTTAAAATCGAAAAATCGAGTCGAATGTATGGAATTTCTTCCATGGCCAATTAAATCGCCTCTATCAAAAGCTAATAAAGTCTTAATTGTTTAATTGTTTTTAAATGTTTTGGATTGGACGGACGGATTGTTTTGGACGGGTAGGCGATTCTATTTTTTCATCATGCTTAAGCTACCAAAAATGGTGTAAACGTAGTTTCGGATTCAAATATTATTTAATTTTAAATTACAATCACATGCCAACGGAATTGTATTTTTGTACTATAGATACTGTATTAAATGCGATTAGTTATAGATAACTAGGTGTACAAAGTTTTATTGTGAGATTATTGTTATCAAGTGATAACCTGTAATGTGATAAGGACACGACTGAAGCTTCAAATCAAATGGCGAATTCATGTTTCGTACTCAATCGTGAGACAAAGCAATCTTATGAAAATTTTTGGTATCAGTACATAGTTCAAGTAAAGGAGGATGCCACGGGATCGTACCAAATGACGTCACAACCAAATAAAAGTCATAAAATTACTTAGATATTTTAAAATCCGATCAACATCTTTTTGATCGAAAGAGTTAACTTAAATCCGGAATTCTAACATCATAATAAAAAATATTTCGGTGTTTTCATTTCCGTTGCCGCTTTACTATGATTAAGACGCCAACCAATAATCGCCTCTATCAAAAGGTAATAAAGTTTTTGCAATTGCCCTTGTCAGTGTACAGTTAATTCGAATTGCGGATACTATTATGAGACTTGGTGATTTGGTAAGTACATTTTAGTCTCCCTAAAATTAACTTGGTTTGTTTTTGACGCCACGACTTTGGATTCGGTACGAGGCGCCATATATTACGCGGCATTCTCCTTTCATGTTATGTTTTAGTAAATGTTGATAATGCACCAGTACCTACACCAAAAGTATTATTGTAAATAGTTACCGCTGTAGGGGATGGATATTCAAAAATTATCATGTAGATACATTGCTATTAAATATTATTTGTCTACTTACTGGTACTTGTATTATTTAGTCTATGGTACTAGGAATTCTGTCGTGCTTGTGACTACCGAAGACAGAGAGAGATGAACAGGAGCAAATATTCGCATTATATTTTTCTTAAAATTCCGATGTTGTAGAATAGGTACCTTTCTATTGTAAATTAAAATGAAATACGTATTAATGATTGAATGTGTTACTTTCGTATTTAATAATCCTTTGTTTTCTACATTACAGATTTTATAAGTACTTACTTCAGAACAGTATCGTTTTATAGGTTACCTCGTTGCTCATTTTTTGTGTCCTCTTTATTCTGCACGTGCTTCTCTTATAGCACGATCGGGACAGCATCTTTCTAGTTATGCAGTGGACGAACAGGGACGTGCACTTCGCTTTGTTTAATTAATTTTAGAAATCATAGTAATGAAATGAAATAATAGGTCTGGCTAATTCTTAAATTAGGAATGGTAGGACACTCGCCTGCTAACCCAGAGGCCATGGGTTCAATCCCCGTAGTGCACATTATTAATTATAATTAATGTTTGGTCTGCTTGCTTCGGAAGGTACGTTAGCTGTTGGTCTATTTGTGCCTAAGTTTGGGACGTAACATATCCGACGACCCCTCGAGGATTTATGTCGTAACAATATTTACTATCCGTTTCAAGTGTGCGTTAGCCTTAGAGGAAAATAGCACACTATCTGCATTTCTTTCACTCACGCACTTCCGTCAACGTTGCTATCGCACGCAAGGTCCTATCCGAATAGCATCTGAAACTGATATAATTATTGTATGTTTTATGTTTATTCAACAGTCTTCTGCACAATGTACCGCGCAACCTCCCTTCCTCGTCGAAGCTCCAAGAAAGCGCAGTCGCAACGCCCCATCTACATCTACACTATTATCCATCCATCCATCAGCCTGTTTCATCCACTGCTGGACATAGGCCTTTCCAGGATTTCGCCACTCTTGGCGGTCCTCCTGGAAGAAATGCCCATACTCACACACGCTGGGCAGGCGAGTTGGTGATCGCGGTGCCGAAACCCTTGCGCCAGTGACGCCGCTGCCCGTCACCAGTCTGTTTTATATAAGGCCCGGCAATTGGGGATGGATATACCGCCATCCATCGGTCCCAGGCAATGGTAGGCCGCCTGGTTATGCCTGAGAGCTGTTCTCTTACTCTCTTCCGAATAACTTCGGGAGGATTTTCGAGTAACTACTACACTACACTATTATATAAAGAGGAAATATTTGTTTGTTTGTATGTTTGAGGTAAACTTTGGAACTACTGAACCGATTCTAAAAATTCTTTCTTTTCTAAAAAGATACCATTGCTGAGTAACATAGGCTATATTTTATTGTAATAGAAATAAGTTTTCAGTTTGAAAATTCAATATTTATGAACCATGTCGGGAGAAAAAACGCTGCTCAGCTGCTTTATCGGCGTTCCTTGACCAAATGGTTAGTTATACGTGTTGAAACTGATTGTTTTTCCATACGAGGAAACTGTATCAGCCTAATCTGACTAAAGATTTCCATCTACAACGATCCTGACACACCTCTTGATAATATTAAGCTTGAAAAAGTAACTACAGCCAGATTTAAGCATAGATACATGAAATACTATGGTTTAAGTAATGCTTTGTTCCTATACGGGAAAACTATATCAGTTTCATTTAACTACAGATTTACATCTACAACGATCCGGACGCACCTCTTGCTAATATTTAGCTTGAAAAAGCGATTACAGCCAGGTTTATGTATTGATTTTTTCCTATACGAGAAAGCTGTATGGGTTTAATCTGACTACAGATTTCCATCTACAACGATCCTGACACACTTCTTGGCACTTTGGTAAAACATGGTGACCAGGGTCTGATGATGAGACTGGAAGGTGGGTACAGGATCTCCTCAACGGACAACAGCAGACCCTTCGAGTTTGGGCTTATTTGATTGGTCTTTATTAGCACTTTGGTATAACATGGTGACCAGGGTCTGATGATGGGACTGAAAGATGGGTGCAGGATCTCCTCAACGGACAACAGCAGACCCTTCGTGTTCGGGCTTATTTGATTGGTCTTTATTAGCACTTTGGTAAAACATGGTGACCAGGGTCTGATGATGGGACTGGAAGATGGGTACGGGATCTCCTCAACGGACAACAGCAGACCCTTCGAGTTTGGGCTTATTTGATTGGTCTTTATTAGCACTTTGGTATAACATGGTGACCAGGGTCTGATGATAGGACTGAAAGATGGGTACAGGATCTCCTCAACGGACAACAGCAGACCCTTCGAGTTTGGGCTTATTTGATTGGTCTTTATTAGCACTTTGGTATAACATGGTGACCAGGGTCTGATGAGAGGACTGAAAGATGGGTACAGGATCTCCTCAACGGACAACAGCAGACCCTTCGAGTTTGGGCTTATTTGATTGGTCTTTATTAGCATTTTGGTATAACATGGTGACCAGGGTCTGATGATGGGTCTGGAAGATGGGTACAGGATCTCCTCAACGGACAACAGCAGACCCTTCGAGTTTGGGCTTATTTAATTGGTTTTTATTGGCACTTTGGTATAACATGGTGACCAGGGTCTGATAATGGGACTGGAAGATGGGTACAGGATCTCATCAACGGACAACAGCAGACCCTTCGAGTTCGGGCTCATTTGATTGGTCTTTATAAGCACTTTGGCGAAACATGGAGACCAGGGTCTGATGATAGGACTGGAAGATGGGTACGGGATCTCCTCAACGGACAACAGCAGACCCTTCGAGTTTGGGCTTATTTGATTGGTCTTTATTAAAACTTTGGTGTAACATGGTGACCAGGGTCTGATGATAGGACTGAAAGATGGGTACAGGATCTCCTCAACGGACAACAGCAGACCCTTCGAGTTTAGGCTTATTTGATTGGTATTTATTAGCGCTTTGCTTAAACATGGTGTCCGTTGCATATAGTCGTTCAAAAAATCAAATTATTTTGTTTTCCTTATTTCCACGAAAATCTTTTCGACGCGGGCGGAGCCGCGGGCAAAAGCTAGTCTGTAAATAACTTCATGCTCGCCTTTTGTACCGGCCCAAAATCATTGGGTAACTAGGATTTTTAATCACATACAAACCAAACTACTAAACAAATAGCGCTTTAAATTGGATAAAGCATAGGTACTTATTTGTATACCATGACACCCGTATTTCTGGGGTGGGCCAGACGGTACTCTGGGGGGTGCCCCCTGGCCCCTACCTAGTTACGCCTGTGCCCAAACTATTCACAACAATGGTTAAAGTTCGGGAAAACAGACATCAGCAAAATCTAAATGGGAAGTAGCAGAGAATTATGTATTTGATACTTACTAGTGTTCGCGCTAAACTATAAATACCTAACTCCATCGATATTGAAATGGCTACTCACGATGTATTAGTCAGATTTTGCCTGACTAGTTTCACTGTATTCGTACAGTTTCTTCGGAGAAAAATATGGATGCGGCGGTCGGTTCCCCGTTTGACAATCATAACAAAACGAAAGAATACCTATCACTTACCTATTTATTGATCTACCAACCACTTAGCGAGACCAATCCAACAAACACGTTGAACCTATGTTTAATACCTTAGCTGCATTTAAGCGATCACCGTCCCTGAACTGCACCTCCATCAACAGACACTGAAAATTATTAAACAAACATAGCTATAACCAAACCCAACAAACTCGCATTCGAATAAAAAAAACCGCATTAAAATCGGTCAAGCTAGAAGCGAGAAAACTTCCCACATTCAAATACACACATGTTGAATTGAGAACCTCCATTTTATTGTATTCGGTTAGAAGTGATATAATACTTACTCAAATGTAAATCATTCACACAATCATTTAATTAAATTTTTACTGAATGAAATGGAACTTTCAATCAAGCAAGCGCTCCACCAGTGTACCTATCTTTGCTCGTCGTACCCATAACAATATACTCTGTGGTCGTACCAGAGAGAGCACTAGTGTACCACTGGTAATTTATAATCATATCGATTCCTCTATCGAACGTGTCACATCACTATCAGAGTCGTAAATCGAAGCTGGGCAGTGCGGGCGGTACAGTTACCATCGCGTCCCACCCGGCACACCCGCGTTTCACCGATAATTATTACGTCCCAACGTGATGGGTGGTGATGAGCCCTATCGCCGTTTTTCGCGAATAAATACTTACCCGCTTTTTAGGGCATGCAGGTTTCCTCAAGATGTTTTCCTTCACCGTTCAGCAAGTGGCAAGTATTAAACAAACAAATAGAAATACTTCTTAAAATAACTATTTTATGGGAAATGCATGTATCTAAATTATTTATTTGCCTGTTAAATTGAATGTATGAATAACTCACACACACGGGGTGAAAGCACCCCCGCGAAGCTTAATTTCATTTTTAAAGTATAATTTTGCTTACCGGTGAAATGAGATCTTGGAATTTTTTTTAGTGTGTTTTCGAGTATCATTTTTACACGGTTTTACGACACGTTAAACCATTTTTTCAAATTAAACTCTAAGCTTTTGCAGTACATACGATTCCATCCATCTATTTTACCATCCGGCAACCCTGAACAACAAAAAAAAGTAAAATGTCATTATAATGTCCAGTGTTGCCATTTCGGAACTTTAGTAACAATTTTTGTTACTTTTGACCCCTGTGCGTATCTTTATTGTTACTTGACTAAAAATGTTACTTTTTTGTTACTTTTTGAAGTTTGAAAAAAAATTATGTTAGAATTTGAACGAAGTCGAGATAGTTAATATAAAGTTGTGGTCATATAATTAGGAACGACTGGTAAGAAAGTCGATTTTTGACAAACAAGTAGCTGTTACTTTTGTACTAACTTACTGATAACAAATTTAAACCATACAAAATAACAGTTATATTAGTAGGCTTCAAAAATTTATACCCAATATGCAAAACAATTGCACTGCTATCAAAAGTTCAATTCATCTTCAATTGCTATTGTATTTTAAATCTGGCCGCTTAACAAATAATTAGGAACGGAAAAAAAATCTTAATTTTGAATTGCGAAAACGAATATCGCATTTTTTTGTTTCCCGCGTATTCTATGGTTACATCGCTTTATATTGACTAAGTTGAAAGTGCATATTTATTCCAAAATCATGGGCAAAAGGGAGAGTTGTGTTCCATCGACCCGGAAAATTATTATGGCTCTATATGAACGTAATTGGTCGGATACAAAGATTGCTGATCATTTGAAGTGCTCCAAAACTAAGGTGTTTAATGCTGTAAATCACTTCAAACAGTTTAATACTACGAATAATGTACCTCGAAAGCCCAAATTTAGAAAAACAACATCACGTGAAGATGCTTTGATTGTCCGTGCAGCAAAGGCTGATCCTTTCAAGAGTTCTGAAAATATAAAGGGGGAAGTTTTTGGTGACGGAGGAGTATCTACACGTACAGTACGAAGACGCTTAACTGATGCCAGTTTATTTGGAAGAATTTCCTGGAGTGTACCGCTTCTCAGGAAGGTGCACCGAAAAGCTAGGTTGGAGTTCGCAAAAAAATATGGCAACTGGACAGCAAGTCAATGGTAAAACGTGTTATTTTATGATGAAGCGAAAATATATAGACTAGGGTCTGATGGTAAACAGTATGTGCGTAGACCGCCTAAGCAAGCGTTGAATCCTAAGTTCACGAAACAAGTGGTAAAGTATGGGGGAGGAAACATAAAAGTTTGGGGATGTTTCTCAGGTCATGATGTTGGGCCAGTCAAAAAGATTGAAGGTATGCTAGACCAATTTAAATACAAGCAAACATTGGAGGAGACTATACTTCCTTCTGCTGAGGAGAGGTTGCCTGTAGTCTGGATATTTTAGCAAGATAATGACCCCAACACACTGCTCATTTAGTTAAAAGGTTTCTTAGTGATCAAAAAATTACTGTGTTAGATTGGCCTGCAAATAGCCCAGATCTTAATCCGGTCAAAAATCTTTGGAGAGAAGTAAAGAAGAGTGTGGCTGCGAAAAGGATGAGTAATTTGAACGATCTATATGATGCCTTTGTCGAATCGTGGAACAATATTTCAGATGAAACCTGTAAAAACTTAATAGATTCCATGCCCCGTCGCTGCAGAGCAGTTATTGTAAGCAAGGGCCACCCTACAAAATACTAATACTACTTTTTGTAAGCTGTGTTAAAAGTTTTGTAATAAGTATCGTTTATTTAATTAAAATGGTTTCTGATGCAGTTCAATAAATTAAATTATTTTACCCATTCCTAATTATTTGTCCATAGCTAGAAAGTTTCAAATAAATAGTTCAAATGAAACTTTAATTAAATTATCAGTTGAAGTTCAACAATTTTACATAATAATATACATATATGTAGTATAAAAGCCTGCTTACATAGCTATATTATCATGTCGTTTGAAGGAAGTAACAGTTATATAAACTAAAGTTACAGCAACTTGTTTTTCTGAAAGTTACTTCGGTATTAGTCGTTCCTAATTGTATGACCACAACTGTATATCAATCATGAACTCACCTCTATTACTTTGTAATATTGGTGAAACTGAAATTATTTAATTACATTTATTAATTAAAATTGCAAATTTTAACCACACAAAATATTGATGATGATTGAAATCTATAAATATAGGTATAGCGCTTAAATAATTTTTCAGGATGTGTCACATTGGTATGAGTTATTTTTTATTTTTTTGATAATATTTTACGATCTTATAAACCAAAACTACACTATTAAATTTACAAATTAATAGATGAACAGGCATAAACTACGAAGGTATTTATCTTGGTGCTCTAAAATTGATGAAACGACACATCGCTTTTAGTTTGTGAATTACTTTATGCCAAATAAAGTAAATATTTATTTATTAACTTTATTTTTTCAAACATAAATAACTATTCCGGTGTACAAAATTTCTTCAATTTTGTAATCTACATACACAATACTATCTCCCATTGCAGCCGTGGCAGATATTTTTAGAGCCCTTATATAAAAGGTCCTACAATTGAACCCAAAACCATATTAAGGCATGATCGGGTTAGGTTAATAGAATCTATCTTAATAGAAAATAATTCATTTTGAGAAAAATTTACATATTTTTTCAGTATAACATTATGTACTCAGCTAATAATACTGAACAACTTTCCCAAAGAAACATACCCCCTTAAATGCATCGTTCTAAAGATATTAAATACTAAAATTTATTATGCACCAAGGGGAGGGGGGGCGCACGCGCACCATCCTGACCCTGCGCCGCTGCGCCACGACTCACGAGGTAGGTACTTCTTTATCAATACTTGGATACAACAAACAGATACCTACTTGCACAATCAGCTGGTCGCGGCGCGGTGCATGTGATGTGAGAGGCTCAAACGGGGGTTCGCAAATCACGTACCGTATAATTCTCGATTTTTTTACAAGCCAACACAAGCTAAAATGAAACCTAATGAACGTCTGAAGGTATTTTACAAAATAACGTAATTTAATAGCCACGTTACGTGTGTTAATGAATAAACAAGGTAAATTTATAAAAATAAAACAACCAAATTTCATTTGTTAGAAGAAACATAAAAAGCATAATCTTTATCTATCACAAACTAATTAGGTACCTTATTATTCTTCGTTTTAAGTGAATTCATATTTGGATTGTTTGGGTAGCAAGATTTTCATGGATAATAGAATGAAGTAAATTTTAAAGGCTAACTTGACATAATCTGGCGTAACTGAACTAACCAGTCCTTATGTGTGTGTAATACGGTGTTAAATAATTTGAAGTAGGTATGTGTCGCGACGCGAGTACCGCGCGGACAAGTTGGCCAGGGAATCGTGCGGCACACGCGGCACAAAGGGACTTTTAGGGACCGTATCTCAACTTTACCTGACACCGATAGGAATTAATTATCATAAAAACTAGCATTTCAGAGGGTATGTTTCTTTGGGAAAGTTGTTCAGTATTATTAGTTGAGTAGATAATATATAAGATTTTCTCAAAATTATTTATTTCCTATTAAGATTCTATTAACGTAACCCGATCATGCCTTAAAATGGTTTTGGGTTCAATTGTAGGACCTTATACAGGTTGAATATGAAACCACTAGCTTTATTGAAATCTATAAATCGGAATCACTAATGGAAAACAGAAACACAAAAAAAAAATTTCTTGTACTTTAACGGAAATTGTTCCCAAATTTAGAATAAATTGTTACCTACTACTCAACGAGACATGTGACTATGTGACTGACTGACAACAGACACGACGCGACGCTATGAAGCCGTGTGTAAGCAATACACACGGTTTAGTAGCGCGTCGTCTCTCTCTGTCACCGTAGTGTTAGTGATTCGTGCGACAGAGATAACACTACAATACGATGTGTATTTACTGCCAGGACATACGTCCTTCCTTCCCCTCAACAAACCTCTGACCCCCACCAACCCGCCCGCGATTGTCAGCCAGTCGCCGGCAAACATCCGTCCAAATTAAACATCTCGACTACACGAGTCATCGCGAGTACTACGAAATGGTGCGAGTGTACATAATGAGTGGAGAAAATCTTTATGCAGCGAGAAGATTGTACGAAGCGAATTGCATTCATTGGCTTCGTGCCCAAGGACTAGCCAATCCTAAGATTCCTCACCGCCAAACAATTTTAGCGATAAACCAGTGGCTACTAGATCATGGTCAATTTACTGTGCCGAACTATGCTCAAGGCCATGGCACGCCGGGCCTGTGGCTTAGCCTGCCAGGTCACCTTAGACCTCACGCCCTGTGATTTCTTTTTGTGGGAGGAAATCAAACGCCGCGTATACTCTGGGGAATCTCAAAGCCGCGAAGAACTGAAAGTGACAGTGTTGTGCTGAGAAAACTGAGAAGGAATAAAGTGAAACGTGCTAGACTCTGTTTAGAGAAAAAGGGACTGCATTTCGAGCAATTGTTAAAGTACAGCTAATTTTAGTTCAGGTATGTTCTAAGATTATGTTTTTTATTGCGAAATCCATCGCTTTTGAATACTCTAAATATTAATATTAGAGTGCATTACACACAAGAAAAGAAACAAATGTAAAGACAAGAATTTGAAAAAATTCCTTGGGCCACGATTCAAATCTGCGACCTCTTGTTATCAAGATAAGCGCGCTACTGACTGCGCCACCGAGTTGTCTTTACATTTGTTTCTAATTTACCTTTTCTGGTTTGTAATGCACTCTCATAATAATATTTACAGGTATGATCTATTAGGTAGGTGTGCAATTTTGTTGATTTCAATTAATTGTACATAAGTTGATTTCAATTTTTTAAATACGCCTGATTGCAGAAGAATCTAAAGTAAGTACCTAACGATTTCACTTGTTGTACTAAGTACATAACGATTTTACCTGTGATTCTTAATTCCTATTCAATGATTTTCATGTTTAGTGCGATCTAAACAGCTTCTGTATTCTGACGGTCCTAAGCCCGTACAAGTATGAAAGGAAAATTGCAACTTATGTTATGATCGCTGAAGTCTTATTTTAGGTAGATTCTGGCACTAAGTAGGCAATAACCATAGACGAACAAAAAAGGCAGGAACCCCTTTATCCCCGGGACCTCCAGGTCATGCGTGAGCCGACCGGTCTGATCGCTAAATCACAGAGGCAGTTGGAAGGAATAGGTAGGTACCTATCACTCATTAATTATAAAGTGTGGAAAAACTCGGGCGTTATTTGGCGGGGCGGGACAAAGGATACCTACCATTGCCGCGCCGCGCGAAGTGAGACAGACAGGGCCGCGTTCATAAATTCGGGGTCCCGACACGGGTTCTAATGCCATCTCGGTCGCACGCTTTGAATATTGTATACGCTGTCCTGCTGTCAGTGTCGGAACCTGACAAAAGTGTTAATTTATGAACGGGGTCTGGGGTGAGCGCGCAATCACGTGGCGATAGTAGGCGGTGACGAGCGACAAGTGATAATATGACAATGCTTTTCGGTTTTTGTAGGAACAGTCGATATCTTTTTGAAATATAACAAAAGTAACAAAGCCAACATTTTTCATTTCGAACATAGAATAGTTTCCTTTGATATAGCTAGAGGTATCATTTCTGTATATATATATATATTTTCAGTTTTCACTCAAAAACCAACCAAGGATCCAGAAATGTTTTTTAGAATAGCTTTCAATCAAAAGACAATCCCCAATACACAAAAACGATGGTACGTCTATGATATTGTTACTTTGGGTTCAAAATTGTTACTTTTTGGCTTTCCTTGCGTTACTTTTGACAAACCGCTGTTCTGGCAACACTGATAATGTCATGATATAAACGTTTTGTCGTCGTCGATGAACGTATGTAAAATTGCGTCCTTTATAATTGCATTATTACTGTCTTATAATATTGCAATTATATTTCCCGCATGAGACTTCGGTCGAGTAAGGCAGGGTTAATATAAATACAGTCTCACACAAAGTGACCGTCTCGAAATGAAACGAGGTTATGATTCGATGAATTCTTCTGTTGAAATCAGCTCATATCGGGATCAACATTTCAAGGTAAAGATCGCCTAAGTTCAGTTAAATATCTTGTATTTTTTCAAGTATTTATATGGCTTATTATCTGTTCCCTAACACGAAATTATTTGTTTTGTTTATAGGGCTCGCGTACCGAACAAGAAAAGCTTTTACGGGCTTCTTCCACCTTATATATTGGAAATCTCTCTTTCTACACCACTGAGGAACAAATATATGATCTGTTTTCACGATGCGGTGATCTTAGAAGAGTTGTCATGGGCCTAGACAAATATAAGAAAACTCCCTGTGGCTTCTGTTTTGTAGAATATTATGCCAGAACTGATGCAGAAAACTGTATGAGGTAATGTTCATATACAAAGTGTAAATGCAAAGTCAAGAATCCCTTTAGGGTATGAAAATATACACGATTCTGATGTCATTACGAGAAAAAAATATATACCTTGAATTTTCACCAAAAATTCCATCATTTTTCTGAGCTATGGCTACGCAGCTCACCGGCCCACAAATCTAATTGCAACCTGCACCCCTCATCTGAGTGGCCAGCGACCAGTGAGGGTGTCCACGCGATTAGTGTATTTTGAGTAAAGAAAATCGTCTTATTATGAGGTACTGGTACTTTGTGTAGAGATCCTAGTATTTAAAAAAATATCTTTACCGATCATACTAACACACCCTTAAAGGATTCTTGACTCTGCTTTTACACCCGGTATTTTAAATACTAGTAGGTACATCTCTATAATTTTTTTTAACAATAGTAATATTTCAATTTTATAACAACAAAAAAGGAAAATTGATAAATTTTAAAATTAATTAATTAAGAGATGCATTATAGATAGTTATGCAGTGCCAACATGTGTGGTTTGTGCTCTTATAAACTTCTATGTCAAATTTATTGAAGCTTAAAAGTAAAGTTTAGATTGCTGACCCGATTGTGTGAATTATGAAGAAAGCACATATTTTAAATACTTACCTACTGTCCAATGTAATCAATTTGTTCCTACTTTTATGAACATTCCAAATGACAGGTTTAAAAAAAATTTTAATGTACATAAAATATTCATTTAGTTTCAGTGATTAAAACTTATTTTACCAGTTTTTTATTTTGTTATTTTTATTGAATAATATTATTTTACTCCTCAAAACCTTTCATTTAATAACCATTATGGAAATACAGATTTAGAATGACTTTGTTTATATTATTTTCCTCATACTTTTTTTTACACCCTTGTCAAGGTGGTTGTTATAGAAATAATATAATAAATTGCCATCTTGAAGCATCCACTATATTGGATTTAAAATGATGTCACTATTGTTTTCTCATCAAATCCCCCTTTATCATATGGAACATTGTACAATAACATATTCCTCAAAGACATTTCTTCTATTGTTATAACTGCTTTTTTTCCTTCTAATTTATCCAGCTGGGATTATCTGATAACCAGCCGAATCCTCCTGGTACCAGATCTTAATGGAGTACCCATCCCATGTCTAGAAAATTCTACGGCTGAACCTATCTCAGTGATGCTCAACTCTCCTTTTACAAATTAGTTTTGTATTTGCCAGTACTAACCCACTAATAGCAAAATCTACATATAATGTTTCCTATATTACAGAACTACAACTTATTAATTATCTTGCAGATACATAAATGGAACAAGGCTGGACGATAGAATAATCCGTTGTGACTGGGATGCTGGTTTTATTGAAGGTCGACAATATGGACGAGGCAAAACTGGAGGACAAGTACGTAAAATTTAATATATCATAATAATAATTTATAACATTGATTAATGATAATAAGGCATGAATCTTGAGACAAATAAAAGAAGCTGCTGTGCCCCAACATTCTTTTGCATGGACTTCATGTGATTTTATTTCAGTCATTTCTTTGTAACAGGTGCGAGACGAATATAGAACAGACTATGACGGAGGCCGTGGCGGCTATGGGAAGATCATTGCTCAGAAGATTGTTCCAAATACCCTTGAACGCTGACCCCTGGCTGGCAGTGATATTTTATACAATTAAACTATGACGAGTGATGATAATTATTTTAAGTTTACTTAGATAAGTCTAAGTGAGACTGGAACGCTTACTTTTATTTTGATCTGAGGAGTAAATAATGGTTTGTAAATGAAAAATTTGTTTTGATGCAATGTATTGTATAAATATCTCGCTGATATGTTACAGATACCTTTGAAATGAAAAGGTGGTCAAATAAATAAAATAAGGTAAATTATATGAACATTTATTTCATTTTTGTTATAAACTTGTAAAAAGCATAACACTTGTGATTAATAAAAGCATGACTGACAAAGGTTCCAGCAACGGGCGAATAATTAAATAAGAAGAAAAAAATGTAATTTTACAATTTTCTACAAAGTATAGAATAATAGTAGTCTAATGTGCAACATTACAAATAAATGCGAGTTCTTGAAAATATTATTATTCTGAAACCTTAACTCGTACCTACGCATATAGAATATATCTTAAGCTGCGAAAACATATATATTCATGTTAAAATAAAAACAGCAACAAAATTTTATTGTTATATAAAAACAGAACATTAACAATTAACAAAAAAGGGTAGAAATATATTTCGAAATAGTTTGATTTAATTGTAATTCGAGTAATAAAGAGACTTATGATTATTTTTGTCATTATTATGTCGTTCTATAGAGATTCTAGCAGTAGTTAATCAGTATTTACGACATAACTACCTAAAGCAGACTTTGAACACTTTCGTTAGTGCAGCCAGACACAAATCTGTAACTTGTACATTAATGATAGAAATTATTTTGGACGAACAATCACAAAGTAAACCATCTACTAAGTAGTTAAACTTAAAAATTAATGATATTTCTATTAAATAAAAATAGAGTAAACCTTTGAACAACACTAGAGCCTGTATATATTTTTGAAGTTTTATTTTACCACATCATTTAGGCCTTGAATTATATCAAATATCGCTTTTCATTAAAAGTCACGGCAAGGTCGTTCAAATTTTGGTAGCATTTCGTAGCTGATCAAAATTTGCTTCTAATACAACATACCGGCTCTAGTATACGTTATAAGGTCAGTTTCTGATTTGAAAAAAATTGTACTTAACCGAATAATGGACCGATCATAATTCATTTCATATCATAACATAACACTTTATGCAATATACCCAACTTGAAATGTGAAATCGGTAATGGCCTCATTTACAAAATGCTTTACAACCAATATTTGCAGAAAACATGAAAATTAAATCGGGTGTTAATAGAACACTAACATCTATTCAAAGAAATAATACAAACAATAAATTAAAATATAAACTTTATGAAGTTGTTGAAGTAGCGTCACGCCTGTTCTAAAATAAGACATTTCTTCCGTGCGCTAATAAACTTACGATAAAGTCAAATATCTCACAACGAATCCGCAAGTATTCGGTCCTCATTATCTTTAGCAGTATGGGGTTTCAGTTTTTAGTTTTCTTTTAACACCCGGTGAAATAATAAATTAATCCCTTGTTATTTCCGGTAGAAGGTCGAACCATAGTGTTTTTGCTTCTCCTAGGTCATATTGGTTGAGATTCACGATTATCTGAAACAGAAAGATAATGTTTACATTAAATAGTAGCTTTTGCCCGCTACCGCGCTGCACACCAGCATAGCAAGCATCGATTCGATAAATTTGACGATAAACTCGATAAATTCTAAACAACAACTTTTATTGCTATGAAATGAATTTTTAATTTTCGTTAATCGAAACGATATCGAGTCGATAGCATGTTCATGCTTGGTACCAAGATACGACAATACAGTTTTATCACTTTTATCCAGTACATCGTTAATTTAGCCAACCATTGTAAATGGTGCCTCTTGTCCAAAATGTCCAATCTTTAAAAATTTCTTGAAGATACCTAATTATGTTCAAAGTTTCTTCTATACAACGTGAAATTTAAGTCATTTTGTTAACAAAAACTGGTGATAGTACTCGTCCATATGAACAACCTTTTCTATGAAGCCAACCCAAAAAACGTGAAAAAAAAAACAGCTGTTTCATACATTTTGGTCAAATAGGTATTTAACTTTTCTATGGAAGATTTGATATTTTTTTCGCGATTTCAGGGTTGGCTCATATTTCAGGTATTACCAATATAATAAAGTAGTAAAAAGTCGTGTCTGTACATTGAATATTTTTGCGAAATGGGTTATTAGTATTATACTGAGGCCAAAACCACTAGATTTTTTATCTGTATGCATGTTCCATTTCCGTTTTTTAATTTTTTATTATTGTCGTACATTATGGTCAACATAGCCTATAAGGGATGTTCATAAAATAAAGCCCAAGCCGAAAACGGGGCAAAGATTGCATAAACGCGGGCGGACCCGCGGGAAAGGCTAGTAGTAAAAATGTTGTGTATGTACATACAATATTTTTCAACTACCAAATTTAGAATGTTTGTCTCTCTGTATGTACATATGTACGTACATATGTATATACATATGTTCCGTTTTAACCCGAGAACCAATCAATGGATTTAAATACAAATATCTTTATTTACATATAAGTGGGCACATAATAAGGAGTACAAAATTTATACTTAAGCTAACTATTATAACTATTATAACTAGTTATAACTATTATGTACCAAAAACGAGGTGAAGCTGTTTTCTATAGAGGTTTTAACGCCTGTAAGCAGTGGCGTGCATCTCATATAGGCAAATACGCAATGCCTACCCTGGGCTTGGCCTCGCTAACTAGACCACTATCTTTTTAAATATAGGAAGGTACACACAACTATTTCAATATTATAATCAGGTATAGGCTTCACCTTTTCTTTGAAATACCTACCTGCCTTCTCCGCAGCACCCGCACTACCATGGTAACACGCATAACTAAATTCGATGTCAATTCTCTATGTGTGCATATGTAACTACCTATATACTCCCATGACGTCAGCGGCTCGCGCCAAGCACCCACACATTCTCATTAAAATACGCAACGCCTGTGCGAAGCAACCACGTTGTCATGATTACTTGCACTACTTGCTACTAGATGGCGCCACACGTTTTTAAATAGTTGATTCGTGCGTAGGTAGTCGGAGATTCCTTTTTAAAAGTGGGGTAAGAGGTTTTTTGCCAATGAGCTTGGACAAAAGAGAAAGACACCAGTGCGAGTTATATCGTTATTTATCGTAATTCTCCTTTTATTACGTGCAAAGAACATAAGGACAGTTTTGTGCCCACCCTACTTAAAAATCCTATTCACGCCACTGCCTGTAAGTAAGGAGTAACAGCGCCTATCCCCTTTCGGGGTGTGGGCAAGAACACATGTAAATCATTCTTAAACAAAAACAAAAAATAACTATATGAAAAATTAAGAAAATAAAATAAAGTTATAGTGTATGTGTGTAGATGTGTTTTTGTGTAGGTGAGAGGGTGAGTGTGTGTGTGTGTGTGTGTCCCTAGCCCTACGACTGCGGTCTTGGGATCAGTCATGTAAACTACTAGTAAATGTGAATTTGGATGCGTTTTTATTTATTGTCATCGTAGTGAAACTGGTACTAGGCTACAAGGATGTTCATAAAATAACGCCTAAGCCGAAAACGGGGCAGATTAAATAAGTGCGGGGCCTTGTTAGCTATAAATCAAAAAAAATATATTTTTTATACAAAAGCATGCTGCAACAGTCTGGTATCTGTACACATAGAAGAGCCTCACCTGGCCAATGACCGGACTACCTTCCAGGAACCCCTTGTGCGTGGTCACAGACACTTCGACCTGGCGCGAGTGCAGCTCGGCGAGCGGGATCTTCCACTCGAACTGCTCGTCGTACTCCGGCTGGCAACTGTCTTGTATCTGTACACATAGAAGAGCCTCACCTGGCCAATGACCGGACTACCTTCCAGGAACCCCTTGTGCGTGGTCACAGACACTTCGACCTGGCGCGAGTGCAGCTCGGCGAGCGGGATCTTCCACTCGCACTGCTCGTCGTACTCCGGCTGGCAACAGTCTTGTATCTGTACACATAGAAGAGCCTCACCTGGCCAATGACCGGACTACCTTCCAGGAACCCCTTGTGCGTGGCCACAGACACTTCGACCTGGCGCGAGTGCAGCGCGGGATCTTCCACTCGAACTGCTCGTCGTACTCCGGCTGGCAACTGTCTTGTATCTGTACACATAGAAGAGCCTCACCTGGCCAATGACCGGACTACCTTCCAGGAACCCCTTGTGCGTGGCCACAGACACTTCGACCTGGCGCGAGTGCAGCGCGGGATCTTCCACTCGAACTGCTCGTCGTACTCCGGCTGGCAACTGTCTTGTATCTGTACACATAGAAGAGCCTCACCTGGCCAATGACCGGACTACCTTCCAGGAACCCCTTGTGCGTGGTCACAGACACTTCGACCTGGCGCGAGTGCAGCTCGGCGAGCGGGATCTTCCACTCGAACTGCTCGTCGTACTCCGGCTGGCAACTGTCTTGTATCTGTACACATAGAAGAGCCTCACCTGGCCAATGACCGGACTACCTTCCAGGAACCCCTTGTGCGTGGTCACAGACACTTCGACCTGGCGCGAGTGCAGCTCGGCGAGCGGGATCTTCCACTCGAACTGCTCGTCGTACTCCGGCTGGCAACTGTCTTGTATCTGTACACATAGAAGAGCCTCACCTGGCCAATGACCGGACTACCTTCCAGGAACCCCTTGTGCGTGGTCACAGACACTTCGACCTGGCGCGAGTGCAGCTCGGCGAGCGGGATCTTCCACTCGAACTGATCGTCGTACTCCGGCTGGCAACAGTCTTGTATCTGTACACATAGAAGAGCCTCACCTGGCCAATGACCGGACTACCTTCCAGGAACCCCTTGTGCGTGGCCACAGACACTTCGACCTGGCGCGAGTGCAGCGCGGGATCTTCCACTCGAACTGCTCGTCGTACTCCGGCTGGCAACTGTCTTGTATCTGTACACATAGAAGAGCCTCACCTGGCCAATGACCGGACTACCTTCCAGGAACCCCTTGTGCGTGGTCACAGACACTTCGACCTGGCGCGAGTGCAGCTCGGCGAGCGGGATCTTCCACTCGAACTGCTCGTCGTACTCCGGCTGGCAACTGTCTTGTATCTGTGCACATAGAAGAGCCTCACCTGGCCAATGACCGGACTACCTTCCAGGAACCCCTTGTGCGTGGTCACAGACACTTCGACCTGGCGCGAGTGCAGCTCGGCGAGCGGGATCTTCCACTCGAACTGCTCGTCGTACTCCGGCTGGCAACTGTCTTGTATCTGTACACATAGAAGAGCCTCACCTGGCCAATGACCGGACTACCTTCCAGGAACCCCTTGTGCGTGGTCGCAGACACTTCGACCTGGCGCGAGTGCAGCTCGGCGAGCGGGATCTTCCACTCGAACTGCTCGTCGTACTCCGGCTGGCAACTGTCTTGTATCTGTACACATAGAAGAGCCTCACCTGGCCAATGACCGGACTACCTTCCAGGAACCCCTTGTGCGTGGTCACAGACACTTCGACCTGGCGCGAGTGCAGCTCGGCGAGCGGGATCTTCCACTCGAACTGATCGTCGTACTCCGGCTGGCAACAGTCTTGTATCTGTACACATAGAAGAGCCTCACCTGGCCAATGACCGGACTACCTTCCAGGAACCCCTTGTGCGTGGTCACAGACACTTCGACCTGGCGCGAGTGCAGCGCGGGATCTTCCACTCGAACTGATGGTCGTACTCCGGCTGGCAACTGTCTGGTATCTGTACACATAGAAGAGCCTCACCTGGCCAATGACCGGACTGCCCCCCAGGAACCCCTTGTGCGTGGCCACAGACACTTCGACCTGGCGCGAGTGCAGCTCGGCGAGCGGGATCTTCCACTCGAACTGCTCGTCGTACTCCGGCTGGCAACTGTCTTTGATCACCTGCGACATTTTATTTAACTATGGGTGTAATGTTCTTCAAATAGTAAGGTAAAATTATAAATATAAATATTCTGTTTTAAGAGCGTCGACGACGACAACTTTGATCAAAAACATGTTAATATTTTTCTGGCCTTTATCGCGATGTTTTTGGAAAAATTAGGGACATACACCACTTCATATTGGCCGCCGAAATAAAGGCCTAGAATTCATTTGATAGAATTGTTTCTCTTTTGCGAGTTATTTTATTTATTATTTTATTACTAATAATTAAAATAATGTTTCTCATCAAACAGACGAAAAATACGAAGCGGCCTCTTAAGGCGTTACACTATAAAAGGACAATAGGGGATTTGAAAACTTTCATTAAAGACTGACCATGTTTTCAATATATTTGTCTAGGTGTAGTGTACGTATATTTCCTATTCTTTTGTACAAATGGTTTGTATTTTTTGTTTTGATTTTGTAGATTGTCGTTTTTCTTACCAAAAATAAAACGCTTTAAAACTGCTGGGACTCGGTTGTTACTTTTAAGTTTTGAAAGGCATGTAAAATTGAAATGGGCAACTTACGGCCGTCTTCCTCTTGGAGTCTTTAGAACGTCCAGGTAGTAAGTACAACTTCACGTAAGGATCCGGCACATTCGTGGGATCCTTCAGCGGAATATTCCTGAAAGTTATTTTATTATAATATAAGAGAACTTACAAATAGACATACGAGAAATAAGATTTAAATATCAATAAGGTTTTATACTTTGTTTATGCCAAATACCTAGGTATATCTTGAGAAGTTTTAATTGTGTACATATTTATAATTTCACTTTATAACATCTTTAAAACAAAAGTAATTTACAGCATACGTATACCTGTGATATTATATTTTCTGCGTATAACGCTTACTGGCATCGGCTTGTCTCTTCGATATACCTAATAAATAAATACTTACATAATTTTGTGTACAACAACGAAGAGAGACTCGAGCTGCCTGCTGTATCTAAGTGACAGTAGAATTCGTCCCAAACCAGCCTCGCCTGCAGACCTGTTATAGATACATAATAGTATATATTACATAGGTAGTATATTGGTAATTCACATAATGGAATCTATTGGAAAATTATATTTTATTAACATTTTAGGGTTACCAAGTCTCCGCTGTCTGTCTGTCTGTCCGTATGAACAGCTTCAAACGTAATAGGTAGAAAATTGAAATTTTCACAGAATACGTGTTACTGTGGCCTTTATCACGACAAATAATAAAAATAAAAAGTTAAACCCAAGGTCCCCAAACAACAAACCTCGTGTTAATCATAGCGCCATTTGAGATGACAGCTTTTACAGAGGTATTAATAAATAAATAAATAAATTTCTTTATTCCAGGCCTTAAGCCCATATTATAAATAATGCATAAAAAAATCTTAAATATCTGAACAAACTAGCTAGCCTATTTTTCAGGGGTTTTTCTTTTCTGTGGCACGTCCCTGTAGCGTCGGAACACTATCCTTTGCATCAGCTGAAACCCACGGTCTGAAGGACTGAAAGCCAGTACTTCTTTCAGCCAACAGAGGCGTTATCTCCAAGCAAAGATGTTAGATGGCACTAAGAATAGCTTGTCAACCTTTTTGCACCGGGGTTCATTAGTAAGGTTATAGACGGGGCTAAGATCTTGAAGGCGGTCATTTGTTGTGTACCATAATGTTTTTAGGATTCCGTACCCGTAACACGTCGTGGTACGGAACCCTTTGTGCGCGAGTCCGACTCGCACTTCGCCAAATTATTTGTTACACTTGAATCGTTAAATATAATGCGAATGGTACTTAATTATGCATGAGTTATTTCATTGCAACAGTTGTAACAAATATAAATAACTGTCTAAGAAGCATCCTGAAGAGACATGAGCCCAACACCATCACCAATGTTGAGTTGTGAAGGGTGACAAATAAAAAACCCGTTACCCACGAGATCAAGGAGCGAAAGTGGCGATGGTTGAACAAATGGACATACACTACGAAGACCTGCGGAACATATACCCAAAGTGACCTTGAAATGGAGGCTGTTTGGAGATTCTCGACGTCCAGCCCCTAGATTATGTACCGTTGAGTCGGTTGCCAACTGGTTGCCAAACGGCAAGAACATACATATACTATCGAATTCCGATTATCTAAGGATACGTTTCTAGTTAAAGTGACGTCACAGTTCGTGAACAGTCCAATATCAATATCGATAATTTTGAAAGTTCCGTTTTTATCTATGTTTTAGTGTTTGGCAACCGATACATTAATATCTAATCGCTCGACGAGCAAATCGGACGTGGAAGAGTTCCGTTTTGACCCAGGCCGAAGAGAAAAAGATGACATGGCCATAGCTCACTTCGCTGGTCATAGACTGACAGGCATGGAAGAGCCTAGTATCGGCCTCAGACTCCGCGACGACGCGATGTGTGACAAAACAGAAGATACGCGCGAGACCGCTTGTCACTGAATGCAATAGAATTTAGACTAAGCGCCGCCGGGCTCGACTGTGAAGGTACCACCATATTACTCACAAATCCTTCCGAAGTTATTCGGGGGAGAGTAAGAGGACAGCTCGCAGACAGGTATAACCGGGTGGCGCACCATAGCTTGGGACCAAATTGCCGGGTCTCATTAAAAAAAACAGACCAAACCTCCTGCCCAGCCTGTGTGAATATGGGCATTTCTTGCAGGAGAACTGTCAAGAGTAGCGAAATCTTGGAAAAGCCCATGTTAAGCAGTGGACGAACCAGGCCGATGGATGAACGGATGGAGAGACATTCCCAGGTTTTATTTCCTCTTTAGAGTTGTCATTAGGCTATAAGTAAAGGAAGGTTCCCGGATACTTGCGTTGTAATTGATGAGGTTCTGTGAACTAGTTTGGGCGAGTCCGGTGCCGAAGATGGGGCCTGAGAATCTTGTGTTATTTCTGAAAACATACAGATTTTTAATAGGGCGTCATCTCATAGCTATCCGGGGTTCTTGGGTATACATTTTTACTTGTCCCCCCATGATTATATGATGGGTCTATCCCGCACGAACTTGTTAATTCGAATATCATTCTTGATTTCAATTAACATAACTGCATGCAAAAATTAACGCGTGACACTTAGAAGGCTAGACAAGGACTACTTTTTTTCTAAATTTGATAATAACTTATTATATTACTTAGTACCATGTTACATATAAAAAATTACTACAACAAATAGCCACTCCATCATACTCTAGAACCACAGCGTGATACCAAAAGTCCCAACCTTAATAATAAGATTCTTAGGTAGCAGAAAATCAAACAATAGTATTCATTCAGTAAATATTAATGTGATATACCAACCTAGAGATTTGATAATTTGCTCCACTGGGACCGAGTTCTGTGATACAGTGTCAGTGGAATTATCTTCTAGGTTCTTCAGTTCCGCACTTTCGGAGCCGGCTGTCGAAAGGAAACACATCCTAAAATCTATGGTACTTATAATAAGATCGGAAGTAAGGTTTAAGGGAAAAATATGTTAAAAGTAGATTATTGGGGCCCGCTTAGACAAAACAGAAACTTAAATGATTATAGTAAACTGATATTTGTCTGACAAGTGTTATGTGCATATTAATGGTTGCCTGGTAAAGCGACCTATAAGTTTCTTCTGGTACTTTTCAAAAGTCTATAACTTCCAGATGCTTCTGGCCGCAATACAAATATATTATTGGTATGTGAGTTTTTTCGTACAACGTCATATGTGGCTGGTTAGCTGGAAAAGTGACCTAAAAAAATTTCGATCCATCTGCAGGATTACAGGCAACAAAATTACGAAGATTATAAAACCTCCATGCCAGGTGTGGTTAAATACAAATCAAATTGCCAAAATTCAATAAGAAAATGGCTCGAACATTATTTTGACATGCATTTCTAAAGTAGTTTGATCTATTACTAATAGGTAATTTTCAGAAATTTCTGAAACCTGAAGAACTTTTCTGAAGAACTTTTTCAATTTATTTTTCGTTTAAGTTTTAATGAATAAATAAGAATTAGTGTTAATTTAATCAATGTTATTATCTTTTTTTCTAAGCACGTTTTAGACTAGGAAGATTATCAGAAAAATATTGGAAAAATTTGAAAACTCCTAAGAAATATTTTTATTTCTTTTCTTTTCCGAACGAAATTTATCCATTACCCAACAATTTTTTTACTAACGATGAAGGGTAGTTAGTCACCCTTGCAAGTGTGTTATATTCTAGTCAAATTATACAGTCATATCGTCTCAGTGTACATATTCTGTGGTTAAATTCATTTTTGTAATCTCCATCACAGAGTGCATCTCTTTCTTCAGGTTTAACAGCACAGGTATATTTTATATATAAGTTAACTGCGCAATTTCCACTGTCACCTAAACTTTCGAAGCGATTAGCTGTCGTAAAAGTTTGGCCTGTTTACAGGATAACTCATCTGAAAGGGTTCGACAGGAAATTCTTTAAGAAGGATAAGCTTTCCGAGTAGCCCGTTCAACGGTTTTTAAAGGTGTTTTTATGTGTTGTTAGAGGACACATCTGTTGACTAGCAAACCCGCTTGCTGCTTTCAACTTAGTTGCCTGTTAAACTAAACAAAAATATTAAAATTGCAATAAAAAAAAACGCAACCATTCTAGATTTAACTGATTTTAAACCCATTCCAAGAAATTGGTCAAATAGAGGCTTTTTACAGCAAATCCACAAGCACTTTGAAAAAAAGATAAGACTAAGTGCAAGCAAACATAAAATTTTGATATACGAACAGGCCTGCCGGACTCCGCCAAGGCTACAAGAACGGACCATTCCAGTGGGTTAAAAAGAGATAAAGTTACGCGATAGAGAGACGCCTTATAGGTGAAAAAACATTTCGGCTCGTAAGCTGAATTGCATTTTATTGCCGCGTAGTGAGAGTAGCTTATAACTTGTGTCTTCGAAGAGAAGGTCTTCTGTACGCTGTACGTAGTACTATTATTTATTCTGTAGTACAAAAGCCAGCATGACAGGTTGGGACGTCAAAAATCGTTGGGGAAAACTAGAAAGTTGTTGATTGTGGCAGTACACATTTGGAAACACTCTCTGACATTCCCTTGGAAATATGTTCTAACAATTTTATTTAGATACAACATGAATTAAACGCGACAGACTCATTTATATTTATTTAATAATCAATGTAATCCCCAAGTGTACGCAAAAGATAAAAAAAAAGAAAATTAAACGAACTTCTACTGGACCTCCCATTCTGAGGTATCGGCGCGGGCGCGCCGTCCGTCTGCTCAGCGACGGCCGGCGTCGGCGGCGGCGTCACCGGCGCAGGCGCGGGGGGCGGGCCCCCATCTTCTATTATTACTTCCGATTCTTTTATTGCTTCTTTTAGAATCTGAAAACATTCATACGATTTATTTTAATGTCTTAAGGGTTGGCGCTCCTTGGAAAAAGTCTTGCTCTAACGATTTTGTTTTTTAACTGTCTATCTTGTTAACCTCGGTTATTTTAAATTTTTTACAACATTTTTACGTAATGCAGAAAATCTACAAATCGTTATGTAGACTATACATAATGCTATATAATGTTACTATGGTTCTGAATTAGTTTTTGTACAATACTGAGAATTCGGCAATGGTAATCGAGAGTATTTTTTGAAATTTCTATTTTGCTTTTCCTGATTGTATAAAATTTTACAGTTTTTTAAATTAATGATCTAGTACTTCAATTTTGAAATTTTACACAAATTAAGATCCTCGTTGCAATGAAAGGAGAATGCCACGGGATCGTACCAAATGGCGTCACAACAAAATAAAAGTCATAAAATTACTTAGATATTTTAAAATCCGATCAACATCTTTTTGATCGAAAGAGTTTACTTAAATCCGGAATTCTAACATCATAATAAAAAATATTTCGGTATTTTCATTTCTGTTGTCGCTTTCCTATGATTAGGATGCCAACCAATAATCGCCTCTATCAAAAGGTAATAAAGTTTTTGCAATTGCCCTTGTCAGTGTACAGTAAATTAGAATTGCGGATACTAATTTAAATGACACTTGGTGATTTGGTAAGTACATTTTAGTCTCCCAAAAATTAACTTGGTTTGGTTTTGACGCCACGGCTTGAGTTCGGTACGAGGCGCCATATATTACGCGGCATTCTTCTTTCTGTATTCAATAAATAATTAAGAATTATGTATGGGCAAATAAATACCGGAATAAATGAGCGGGTATGATTCGATTGAAGGATGTGGAAAAGACGAAAGAGGTCTGTGAAAGTTAGAGGTAACATTAAACACAATATAAACATACCCTCAGCTGCAGCGACATGATGATCTTGGATTCGGGTCCCGACTTCTGAAGATTCAGCGGTTGTGACGTCATGCTGAGTTCTTTCTGCTTCAGTAGCGCTCCGACGGCGTACTGAAGCATACCCAGTTGACTGCCGGTCTTCTGATCTAGGGCCTGTGGAAGTGTATAGCAATGGTATTTACCTATAGTGTATATTTGTGTCAGTTTATACAGGATGGTCCAAATAGTGACGTCGAAGAATTTTTCATAGATTCCTAACACCTAGGTGTATCCGAAAATATGCCATGTATGTTCCGCGATTTTTGGTAGCTTAGAAGTTATGATTTTTTTATGTGTATTTGCGAATTTTCTACCGCAGCGGCTTAAAAAAATCATAACTTTTTTTGTGGTAAGAATTTTGGACCATTTTTTTTTTGTAACATAACTGTCTTGTGTCATTCTTCCTTACGTAAAATAATCAGCTACAAAAACACCAAACGAGTTACCAAAAAAAAAGATCAAAGTGAAATTTTTTGGATCGAGTTGGACATAGTTAAATTTTCAAAATTCTTTTAAAATTACAAAATGGATGTTGCATAGGTTCAAACTAATTTTAAAAACCTCAGCAGTTACCAAGAAAAAGTGCTCCTTAGTAGGCCATTTTACGATTAATCGACTTCCAAAGTTAGTTAGGTAAAAATTGGTTAAGAAATAGTAGATTACACAACAAGTGAAAAAAAGGGAATTTCTTTCGAGGCTCAAAGGTGGATCCCGAGAGGAGCGAAGGATTCTAGAGTAGAATCCTGAGCGGAGCGAGAGATCCAAGAGCCGAGATGGAATTTTTTTTTCACGAGTTATGTACTCTACTTTTCACCATTGACTATGAGAAAATAAACAGTACATAAAAATGGCGGTTCTTTTTTTTTTTTTTTGGTCTTTTTTCCAAGCTGCCGAGCAGTACGTTTGGTAAGATATTTTTTTATATCGTGCATTGACGCTTGTTCCAAATTTAAAATGCTTTATTCGGGCATTTTGTGGAACATAAAATGTAGTGATTGCAAGATTTATAGTTTATAGCTTCTCGGGTGATTATGTTTTAAGATGGCTGTATGGTCACAGATACCTTTGCCATGCCTTTGCCTATCCAAAAAGTTTAAAAAGTTACTTGTTCTCACTCAGTGAGGAAAAGAGCGTTTTATTCACTGTTTTTGGTGAACCAACAACCCCTTTTCGAATAGTAATGGTGAAAAAGTATTGTTTGTAAAAATTGTTTTAGCTATTATTTTTTCATTTTTATGGTCAACATTTGTTTACCGCTCTCACCTTAATCTCTAACATGTCAATTTCAGGATTCTGCACGAGGAAGGAGTACCCAATCTCGTAGACCGGATCGTCGGTTCTCATCTGTACAGCTGAGTTCTCAGTCTTCTTGCCCAGCGTCACTGTTAGATACGGGTCCGGCTTCGAAGCGGACCGCGCGTTCTACAGACGAAACAAGGATTTGTATTGAGCATTGAAATCCCTAATAGTTATAATTCTGCAAGCAATAAACAGATCGTTATAAAACTTTGCCAACTATAGTTTTATTTATCCCACCCGAAGTATACCAAGCAGGTCTCAACAAACAGGGTTGGCATTGTTTAAAACAAGTGTTTTAAACAGTGTTTAAAACACCGCGAAAAAAACATTCGTGTTTAACATACTATTAAAAACAGATTTAAAAAAAAATTCCATCTTTATTACCAGCTGATTGTTTTTCTTTTTCAATTTTACTACTGATTTTATTATTACTTTTGTTATTTGTGCTTGTTCATAATTTTATAAACAGTTATAGTCAGTTACTTGTTACAAGTAACTTGTATTTTTAAGTTTTTCTACGTTTCGTGTTTATTGGGAAAGCACTTATTATTTTTCACTCAATAAATGGTTAGATGATTACAATTAAAAAACCCTTTTTTATACATAATATTTATTTTACATTACATAATATACCAATACGATAACCAAAAAATGTTTTAAACATGTTTAAAACAGCCGCAAAAAAACATCAGTAAATATTTGTTTTAAACATGTTTTTTTTTATTTTGTTTTAAACAGGATGTTTTGATCTTTTTATAAAAGTGTTTTTTCCCAACCCTGCCAACAAACAAAAAACTGTAGTGGCGCGGGTGAAACCGTATAAAATGCAAATAATTTACGTTCGATGCTATGTTGGTCGAACATTGTAAGGGGGCTACGTCGAAATAAAAAGATACGTTCTACTCGTTATCGACATTATCCATCTCTAACCCGGTCTTCTTGTATAATAGAGACAAGACGATAAGCGATGACTGAACGTGGTTGTATTTTTTACGGTTTTAAGATAATATTTAGATAACATTTGGCATTGTATCACCTTCATCCATCAGCCTAGATCAATCTCTTTGGTCTCTCAGCAGCCACAATTTCCCACCAGTAAAGTTATCCCTGAACCCCAGCCTTGTGATATAGAGGAGTAATTCACAAACAACTCACAGGTAGCTTCTTGCAGGAATCAATGTAGACGGAGAGTACTGCGGAACTGAGCTCAGCGTCCCTTATTAACTGCGTCTCCAAAAGAGCCTGAAAGTTTATACAACATTGAAAATTTACATGCGACATAATATTAATAATAGATTGTTTTACAAGAGATGAAGAGAATGTTAATCAAAAGGTGACCGGAAATGCGGGATAAATCAGGAACTGACCACATCGATTTTTTTAACCAGAAGATGACATTTCGCTTGAGCAAGGATTGTCAGAGAATTCGTTCAATTTTCAAAATTACTTTTCGGCGCTAGTCGGGTAAAGTCGGGTAAAGAATGATTAGGAGAGATATTAAATTTAAACGAGGAGAGGGGGAGGGCTGGGTAACTGTGTACCTAACTGTGATGACAGTTAAATGATATATATGCTATCCTTTTGACGCAACCACCAAATACAGATAAGCCTCGACCGCAAGCGCTTTAGGTAGCATAGCTTCAGCTGCTCGACCCAAATGTACACTGACAGTAGGTCCTACTCGACCCCTCTCCTCCTCGCCCTACTGCAGCTTGATATAGTTGTATTTGGTGGGTGCGTAAAAAGGATAGCATATTTTTCATTTAACTATTCTGTGAACGAGAATCGAACAGAACGCTAAGTGCGAGTTGCCATCGAATGACTTTACTACCGCGTGAATCGAGTTAAGCTGGGTTTCCAACGCGTGTATAGTCCTACACACTACACCAAAACATCTACACAGTATATTATTCCGCTACATATTTGTGTTTATAAGCCCCGTGATTCCTGCATGCTTAATAAATCCCCCTTGTTTGGGATTTAAGCATCTCTAATGCTTATCAAATGTGTAGCGAAACAATGTTTTGTGTACACGTTTTTGTTTAGTGTGTAGTACAAAACGTGCGCTAGAGACCCGGCTTAACTCGATTCACGCGGTCGTAAAGTCATTCGATGGCAACTCGCACTTAGTTCAGTAAGACAAGACCTATCGGAACTATACTAATAAAAAAGTCGTGTCTGTACATATAATATTTTTTCAAAATTTCGATGCTGTATTGTACTAAAGCCAAAACTAAAATTTTTTGAATTTTTGTCTGTCTGTCTGTATGTATGTTCCGTTTTAACTCGAAGACTACTCAAGGATTTGAATGCGGTTTCCTTTATTATGACCCTGGTCAACATAATAGGCCATAATAAGGGGTGTTGATCTTGCGATGTACTACAGGTAAAGCTCACGTGACTAAGATCCGCGCTATTGGACGATAGACGATGCCAGGAGAGACGTAAGTGCACTTTGCCATGTTTTGCTTGCTGAAGGGTTTGCCACTGCGAAAGAATTATTCAATTACAAAAAGAACGATTATGTCCTCCACAATACTCAGGTTCTGACAATATGTCAAAATTTTATTCTGCACCTCAATTTCAGCTCAATTGGCCTGTTCTTTTTTCATCAATATTTACGAATCGAAAACCGTTTCGAGGAATAGCTTTAGTATACAGATTTTAAAATAAACGTACGTATCCTTTATTAAATGAAAAAAGCGATGTCTTTCATTTGACCTTCAGTGATGTCATCACAACACATTTCCATACGAAAAAAAAAATTTCTTGAACGCATCCTGAAGTTTGGCAAGGATCATATTAAACATTATGATGACGTTATTTCCTGTAAAAACTAAAATGCTTATAAAATCGGTTTAAAAGCACGAAAAAATTTAATATTGAAATTACATTCCTGAAAAAACAACCGAATTGCCAAGCAGGCAGATTATAAGTTTTATCTCACGACGGCGGGTCAGGCTAGGTTGTGTGTAGTAGTGCGTCAGTTATACGTTGCTGAAGTGTGCGTGAGCGTTGCTGGGCCGCGTTCATAAATTAGGGGTCTCGACACGGGTTCTAATACCATTTCTGCCGCACGCTTTGAAAATTGTATATGCTATCCTGCTGTCAGTGTCGGAACCTGACGCAAGTGTTAGGTCATTGAACGGGGGTCTGTGTAGCTCACGCACACTTCAGCAACGTATACGTGCACGGTTTACTACAATTACAGATAGCGCGCGAGTTCATGTCCATCCTGAGGAATGCGGTAGTGCTGTGACTTAATAAATTATGGAAATGTCGATAATCACTACCGATTTTGTAAACAGCTATTAATTTGGTTTATTGTAACTCAAGGTAATTTTGCAAATTATGAAATAAAATAAATTTGATCAGTACTTGTTTATTGCTAATAGAGAAAAATATTTTTTTAATGCAATTTAATCACGACAGACAAGAGTCGGAATCAGTATCTTCACCATCGCTGACTGCAATTACGAATTGGTCGATCGTATTTTCCATTAGTAAGTCTTTTTATTTTCGGTATCGATAAGCGCGCGTCACAACCGTGAAGGACAACACTCGACTGCAGACTAATGCGGCGAGGTGGGTGAAGGCGGGGCGGGCTGTCCCCGCGCGTCGCCTCAGGTCCCGATGGACATGAACTCGCGCGCTATCTGTATGTTTGACTCGCCGTCTTCGTCGTGGAATATTTATTACATTTGTAGGTACTGTGAAAGATTGCGCGTTTTTGGGGGTAAAAGGTAGATTAGGTTCTTACCGTGTCAAGCCTTCCAGCTCGAACAACTTGAGAGATATCGAGCGAGCATCTGTAAACATAGATTAATGTATACTAAACATACCGTATTCTTTTAATCTACCCTTATATTATTTACAAGTGTATAACATAGCGAAATACTTTATAAAAGTTTACAACTTTATGTTAACAACAGGAAAAGACACTTTTATGACAACATTACAGTTAATATTTTCACTTTCTATGAATTTCATTTATTTTTATTTCATTCAAATAAATATATGCATTGGAAATAAAATTGAATAAATTCGATAAATTTATATATTCATACAAAATAAAAATAATTTAAGTTTATGGCAACAGCACAAATTTAAGTACAGTCACCAGCAGTTCAACCTGTTGGTAAACGATTTTAACTGCTATGACGCCGCAATAAGAACTGTTAGTAGGTAGCCTGTCATGCTGGCGTCCGTACATCACAAATCAGCACAAGCAAAAGGTAGTAGGTAGCCTGTAAGTCATTAGTAGTATATATAGTATATATTATTATAGTAGGATCTACGTATTACAAAATTGACTCTAAGTATAGTATAGTAAAGTACAGCAGTAGCAGATAGAGGATAAGGTTTGTATGATTTTTTGGTAATATTACTTGTATGTTAATCGATATATGTAACTACTTGTATGTTCTGATAAATGTGGTTAGTGTTATTTTAATGTATTAGACCATGAGGGCATAGTCGGTAACCTTAACTCATCGAGTACCAGCATGACACAGTCACTATGGGAAGCAGGACAAAAAGAAACTGTTAAAAAGTCGGCCGACTTTGGCGAAACCTAGCAGGTTGTGTAGAGTCATAAATTATTTTTTAATCTGACAGAAAACACGGCCAGGCCGAATTATGTCAGACAAAGGGATCTCCTAATAGGTTGGTCAAAGTCACAATATGACGTTAGTTGCATGCTGGTACTAGACGAGGTAAAATCTACCCCCATATGGGACACTAAAATTAATCAGACAGACTAAACTGTTCTAGCTGTACTAATCGAATGTTATCGTATGAACACAATTCAATGCTGGTGGTAGCTTAATGAGATATTTCGGTATGAATAAAGACCCACTTTTTTTATTGCCAGGTTTCGTCAAGGTCGGCCAGCTCTTTTAAGAGTTACTTTCTGTCCTGCTTCCAACAGTGACTGTGTCATGCTGGTATTCGATGAGTTCAGGTTACCGACAATGCCCTCATTGTTTTATCGTTCTAAAGTCTAATGAAATTTAATTAAATGATCAGGCAGTAAGTTTCGGAGTTACAAAGTTACACCAAGCCTCGACTGAAGAATTAGTATCATATCTCGTTAGATCAAAATAGTTTTTACAACATGCTTCTTATTTGTAGTTATAATTTTAGAATATTATACAATAGTAAAGCCTGACTAGAAAAATAAAAAACCTTTCAAGTTGCCGAAAACCAATAGAACTAATATCTTCTACTGACAACACTAACTTTAAAACGTCATTATGTCGATTTCTGTCTAAGTGTAGCGTTTTGTATTTATGTGTGTGTGAGAAAGGGAGAGGGTGTGTGGTTGGGTGTTTGTGTATTTGCGTGTGTATGTTGCAATCATAAAAGCAAATGTAGCGTCCCTAGAACAGGTTTTTGATTTTCCTGGTCAAGCTTTAAGTGCTAATCAAAATAATATACAAAAATGTACATAGATACACGTATTGTACATTTTTCAAGTACATATATTTACAGAGTGACAGTCAACTGAAAGCAGTGCTCGGTGTAGTTTATATCGAAAGGAGTCAAGAATCTGGGACAGAAACTTTCATTAGGATACTAAAGAGTGAAAATTGTGTGCCTGATTTGACCCTAAGTGCCATGGACCCCATAAAGGCGGTCAGTGCCAGACTATCCCTATATTTTCCGGACACAATCGAACAGAAATGAAATTATTTTCGATTGTGTCTGGAAAAGATAGGCCGCTCTGGTTCTGGCCGCCTTCTAATGCTAGTTAAAATTCCGTGACGTGCATTTTTGATTATTTACAGGGCAAATCTGGCATCAAAAGTAAAGGAAATATACACTATTTTTATGTACAAAGTACAGCGCTTCGTTCAGCGAGGGATCCACAGACCTTCCGAGGTTCTCGTCGCGTCCAGTGAGGTCCCAATCGTAAAGCTTGACCACGAGGCGGGTCTCGGTGCTCTTCACCAATGACTGTCACAATCCACCACCACACACACACATATTATTATGTACATTAATAAGCACACGGGTTATTGCCTATACAACATACAGACCAGCGCTTACGAGTTGAAACTTATAGAGAGACAATCGATACTTTAAGGGTCCCTTTCAAAACGAGTATTTTCACTCGGAGTGATGCGAATTTAACCTCACAGCGTTTAAAATCGACACGCGTGAAACCAAAGGTAAACGAACTGTCAGCTGACAGTTGGGTACTGTAAATATCATTATAGCACACCGTGCGTAAAATGACCACTTTACGCACGCTGCGCTTGCGTAAAGTCGGCATTTTCCGCACTTTTGCTATAAAATATTATACGAAACTCGTGCGAGAAACTTTTTCTCGACTCGTGTGATTGCAGCACTCACCTTCAGCTCGTGCCGCAAACTCACACTCGTCAGAAAACGTTTCATCGCTCTCGTATCGTAATGTACTATTTCTAACGCTGTCTGGATACCGTTAAAAATCTTGTGACAGTTGTCCTAGTTGCGGACAAAATTCAAAGTTTTAAACAATTTATTGAACACCTCTAAAGGGAAGAAAGTGAAAATAATAATTCTAAAAGTTGCATCAGGCTCACAGGTGCTACTTTTTCTTCCCATTCTTCATCATCCATCGTGACTCTCATCCACTAGATGACAATCCTGCTTTTTTCGGAGATGTTCGTATAGAAGTACAAATACAAATAAATTAGTTTAAAACACTTCCTATATTTCTTTTTCTAGCGACTAAAAAAGCAATTTCGGTTGTCCTCCCAATTCAAGAATTTTATTGACGTTGGTTACCCAGACACGTTCTAAAACATTTTTCTTACAGAAATCACCTTCTTTCTCTTTAATACTTTAATGTTTTTCGTATATAGCTCTGTAAACTTCTCTTCTCTTTCTTGTAAACAATTCAAATTTCGCAAGACGATCACACGTATTGAAATGGACCCTAGAAGTAGCATTTGGGGTATTTTTACAAGACATGCGCGATTGGTTTCCGGACGACGGGGTGCGGTGTAGGTAAGATTTCATGACGCGTGTGTCTATCGCTGTCTCTTACCCCTATCACCCGTCGTTCGAAAATCTTAGGCCATAAACAATGAAACCATAGTTTATCATTTTTTGTCTCGGGCGTATGGCGCGTGTGTACCAAAGCATGTGTTAACGATTGCCAACTCATAAGGCGTTTCCGTGTTGGTTAGTAATACAAAGAAGTTGTGTGTACAAGAATTAATAACAATATTTACAGGTTCATATTGCTAGATAATTGTTAATAGTATGTTCAAGTTACCAAGTCATCCCATTAAAGTATAAACAACTATTGAATACTTAGAATACCTACACTTTAAATCAACCATATTGGACGCACACTGTGAAAAGCGACGTAAAATACATTAGATAATTTATTGTAACACTAAACACATAAAAACTGTATTAGAAAACTCAACTCAGTATCACCCAAAAACACGGCCCGTCTAACTAATGAGATGCTAATTCAAAATGGACTTTACTAATGAAAACATAAAGGTGATCCTGAGTCATGCCACACTAAACACCGGTAATGTATGAGGGGGTATGCCAAGCGACATATACCGTGACGTAGAACGGACCTTCCAAGGAAATCATCGTTCTGAATGCCCATCCCAGGGTCCCAGTCCCAGAGATCGATCTGCATCGCTTGGCTTCTCTTTGAACTTATTATGGCCTTGGGACAAAACACATCATGACAAAATTAGTACTGTTACTAGCTACGACGTTCTAAAATGGTCGTTCTGACAGGACAAACTGAGTTTCCGTAATTATATTCCCAATCTAGCTAAAAATAACATATTTAATGGGAAAATGACTGGTATGGATTGAATAAAAGTAAATTAAAACACGTATGCAACATCTTAACGGTTACTGACTTACCAATGCTACCGCAGCCCATCAGCTTTTGTCTAAAAGCGTGCGCTTTTGTACAATGAAACGATGGAAGTTATGTACGTACTAAATGTAAGTAAAATAGTGATATTAAATAATTGTTATACGATTACTGCATGATGAGTTCAAAGCTTCGACTTGTAAATCAGCAGAGTTGTATCAGTTGTAATTTCAGTACAACTGTTGACTTACAAGCTTCAATGTATCGCTATCATACCATTACCAAGCGCAATGCGGTGCTAGCGCTAGCATACTAAAGCATGAACCCAGAATACTTATATCCATCCGTCCGTATATAACCTGAAAAGTTTATTCGGTGAGTTTCTTTCGTCCAAATGGATATAAACCTCCGAAGTTAAGGAGACACCTAACATCTACCACTTCCAAAGCCCCGTACAGCGTCTTACCTGCCCAGCTTGTCATCATCGTTGCCTTCGTCCTTGTCGAACACTTCGATATCCAACGACTGACCCATAGATTGCATTATTCGCGCCTGGTGGATAACGCGCAATGTCCGCGAACATAAGGTAAGGAAAACAAAATCAGTCACCGCCACTTCGTTAGAAAAAAATATAAAAAATAAACGAATTAAAAGCGGTTAAAATAAGAAGCGGGTGATCGAAACCTTAAAAGCTAACGGTAACTAAATAAAACTAAAAAAATTATTAAGGCAACGACGTAATTTTAAATTTATTACATTTTAACCACTTTAATAAATCAGTTTATTTTTAGAGTTCTTTTTTAGAAAGATTAAGTCTAAATTTGCATGATTGCTTTTGCTCTCATTCAAGATAAAACCAAGCCGAACGCTGGCAAACAATTGAAGTGTTATATTTAAAATGTTAGCACAACCATGGAACTAGTATGATTTTTTATGAAAAATGTTCCAATGATAATAATAAATGTTCAAATGATTAATGTTATCAAGAATTGGCAAAATGCACTTCAGTCCATGGTGTAGCCTGTCTGCTAAAGACATTTCAAACAAGATATTGTGAAATGAAAACTGGTGAATAGTTTGTGTTTCTCGTCACAAGGAGAATGTAGCTTGTGTCGCAATCGTCTTGAAAGAAAAAAAAACTAAATTAAGATTTTGAATTTTTACTTACCAGATATCCAAAACCAATATGAATCAATGAATTTCCCATCTACAAATGCCTTAGCCCAACTAAGAAATTTCAGTTTTTGGATGTGCTTAAATAATATGTAAAGGATATTTTAGAAAACATGCCGAGTGTAAATAAACAGTTGACAAACAACTTATTATATTCTAATGTTCATACTAAAGAACTTTTTTAAATAACATTACATAGTAGTTAAGAAAATGAAATGAAATAAAACGGTAAAAAAAAATTACATTTGGGTTTAAAGCAATCCTGAGATAATTAAAGTCTTTATTCGCTTTAGTGCCACCCATCACAAGTTCCATGTTTTAGGTGAGTATGTTTTATGGGATAAACTGTTTAGTATTACCAATAAAGAAAAATATTGTAGAATGATATCAGTTACTTGTCACCCACTTTTTGCACTTTGTTTTTAATCTACAGGATTTAATCTCAAATCTTCAGTTCGCGTACAAAATCGTCAAATAGGTATAAATATATTTATTGTTAAAAGCACATCAAAACCTGTACAAATCAAATATTATAAATTATATAATTTAAACTATCTACAAGAAAAACAGTAGTAAAAATAGTTACAGAGAAAAATCAAGTTAAGAAGTCCCATAGCCAGGATAGAAGAGTTAAAATGTAAGAAAACAACATCAAAGTGTTCATATCGTTTGTACTGACCTCACAGAAGAACTTCCATTTCGGGTTGACGTCGTTATCGATGTGTTTGGTCTTCCATTGCTGCGCTCCTACAGTTATGATTGCGTACGGATCCGACTTACCCTTCCCTGTATACACAACACATGATTAAAAACATTTTGTTACAATTTTATGCGTCAAGACGAGATTATAGTTGAAGAGCTAGTTCCAAAATTTCTAACGGCAGACCATAATACTACGGTTTATAAACGCTCATGACACAAAATTCATCGATTCTTTTAGTATGCTACTGAAGTACAGTACAGTTCGCGTCAAACTGAAGTTAGCTCCAGCGAGATGGATGAGAGAGAGATTTATGACATAGATATTATGAAAATGAGAGTTAGGGAGATCAACATTAAAAGCTAACGATTACTAAATAAAACTATAGTACATTATGTATGATACAAGTGAGCTGCGTTGGAGATAACAGTCGAGGTGGGATTGCTTAATGGAACCGAGAGTGTAATGTCTAATGCTCACGCGTTTCATACGACGTTTTTCAACACACTTGCGAGGAAACATAATAAAATTTTATTGTCTTATTTTTCCACATAATCAAAACCACAGCTATGAATTGACAATTTCTATGAAAAATGGCAGCGGAGATTTTGTTTATGCACGCCGCAGATGAAAGTGGAGGCACTGACGCACCCGCCCAACAGCCAAATATAAAATATTGACAAACTGAATATTTATGTATTCACAACAAAAATTAGAGTTAATTTGTTGATAAAAATAAATAATTTGATAAAATGAAATGATTATTTATTATATTTTAATTTTATTAGCAAAATATTTCTCAAGACATCAAAACTCTTTGTTAAGATTTAAAAAAATACTGTAATGTAAAAAACACTAGTGCGATAATATAAAATAAAAGGCACGCGTGTTTAATATGCTGCATTAAAACCCCAAAAACGCTGCAATAATATATATATATACTTTATAAGCAAGTGTGTTGAAAAATAAATTATTACGGTAAGGAAATATTGGACGGGACAGGGAGGGAACATCAGAGGCGCATTTACAATTGAACAAGAGACGACGTAGACTGGTGGTAGGCTTCGGCCGTGGTATGTCACCACCAGGAGGTCTAGCACGCGCAGTCGATACAATATCTTTCCATCATACTTGCTCTCTCGCAAAATGAAAAACGCAGTTTGCGTGAGAGCGCATAAGTACGATAGATAGACGCTCTATCTCTGACGCATGCTAGAAGAGGCCTGTGCCCAACATGGGGCTAATTGTTTAGATTGCCGATCACAGTCAAGAGAGCTTGGAGTAAATATTGTCTGTATCTTTTGGTCTTGATGTAGCTAATATTAGACAATAGCGACTAAGAAACTAACGGAACAATTTGAAACGTTTTTCCTTCGTCTCAACATCTTCGTTTTCGTCGGAGTCAGTTTCATACCCTGTGAGCAATCAAAGCTTTCAATTACAATACCATCCATCCATCCATCCATCAGCCTGTTTCGTCCACTGTTGGACATAGGCCTTTCCACGATTTCGCCACTCTTGGCGGTCCTCCTGGAAGAAATGCCCATACTCACAAACGCTGGGCAGGCGGGTTGGTGAGCGCGGTGCCGAAACCCTTTCACCAGTGGCGCCGCTGCCCGTCACCAGTCTGTTTTATATAAGGCTCGGCAATTGGGGATGGATATACCGCCATCCATCGTTCACAGGCAATGGTGGGCCGCCTGGTTTTGACTGAGAGCTGTTCTAAAATAAAATTGTATTTATTTATTTTCTTCATTTTATGAAACATAAATGGTCACAAGAGAATTATATTAAAAAAAAAAGTACACAAAAAGACCTATAAGTTTCAAATAATCCTTAATTAAAATTGCAATCGCTGTCCACACTTGTACACCTACATTTCACTGACGATTATTACGTTTCAGTGTGATGGGTGAGCCCTATCGCCGTACTTGGAGCACAAACAGGGACCCAAAATTTAACGTGCCTTCCAAAAAACGCAGACAGAACACAGACGTGCCCCTGCGACAGCATTTCCCAAAGTGTAGGTCGCGACCCACTGGTCAAGCAGAATTTTTCGTACAAAAATTATGAAAAATAGAAAACAAGCACAATCACTGTACTGCATTTTAAAGCCAAGCTCTACTTAACTTGAAATTCTCCATAATGAAATCGAGCTATTAGCGGGTACTGAATCTCACCTTTTGTTTCAAGGGAGTCGCGATTCAAGTAAGTTTGGAAACTACTACCCTACGGGATGAACCCGCGACATCTGGTCGAGACACTCAAAACACATAGACCATAGGAGAGGCTTTGAAATACTTGTAATTTAAAAAATGCAGGATTGTGAAAGAGGTTTGGGTGGGCGGGACAGGGGGTGAGACATGAAGGGGCAAAAGTGATGTAACCCACCCAAATGTATCTTTTTGTTATTTATTTACATAAATTTATAATAAAAAATCTCAAAAGAATAAATATGAGTTACACGACTATTGCGCTTTGCCAGCATCTCGAGATGCTGACCTCGAAAGTGGTGTTACACAAATTTATCATTCAGAGATTTTTCATGATAAAATATGTATAAGTACCCTCAAAATGATTAATGTGTACCACTATTGCGCTCAGCGCCTCAATTACAAGACAGAAGTCATGGGCTCACCTAGCATAGAGATGTCTTTCTTCATGAGATTCTGGGCCTCCACTAAGTGAATACGGAGAACTCCCTGTAAACAATCGAAACTACATTATAATATTATAACAGCAGATACGATTATGTCGCCGAATGATGACCTCATAAAAAATAGCTTTTTCATTTAAAAAAAAAAACGCAGTATGACTTTATGACGTAAGAGTAAGAGAAGAGCTCTCAGGCAAAACCAGGCGGCCCACCATTGCCTGGGACCGATGGATGGCGGTTTAGCCGGGTCTTATATAAAACAGACTAGTGACCGGGCAGCGGCGTCACTGGTGCAAAGGTTTCGGCACCGCGCTCACCAACCCGCCTACCAAGCGTGTGTGAGTATGGGTATTTCTTCCAGGAGGACCGCCAAGAGTGGGGAAATAACCAGCAGTGGACGAAACAGGCTGATGGATGGATGACGTAAAGGCTGAACCATTACGCGATCATAAAAAAATATTCAGCTTTTTTGAAAAAGTAGATAATTCACGAAAAAGCGGGATTAAAACATTTCTTATGAAAATAGGTGCAACAACGTTCAAAGCGATTTACATGTAAATAAATTGCTTTTAAGAGATAATAAATTGATATGATCGCGTAATGAGACTGTTTTACGCCATAATTGCGTTTTTCACGAAAAAAGCAGTTTTCGACATATTGATGATATTGATAAATATAGCTAAATATAATTTTAAAAATTACAATGTTACATACATAATTCTGAGTCTCTAGTATGAATTAGAGTGAATAGTCTAATTCATACTAGAGACTCAGTAACTCAAGTGATCAAGTAATGATCAGTAACAAAGATGAATGGCTCTTTGGCTTCCCAAACTAATTGACTCGGGTTTGGCTTGAACAAGCAAATGGACAAAGATGTGTAGTACAGTGCGCCCAAAGTTATAATGCGCATAGAAATCTATAGCCGAGCGACCAAACGTACCACGTGACCTTACTACGAACTTTACCGAGCAGTGGCGAAGATTCGTATGCGCATTAAGTTTGGGAGTAGATACTGTATGTATGAACTGTAATACATTAACAAAATCACGGTTACGTTACACTGGTTCCGTCGGTTTGTAATTTATATCGACATTTTCTAAACGTTACATTAGATTTTAAATTCTGTTAAAAATAAGGATAGTTAAGAAACGGTTAGAGATAATCTAATCTTAAACTGCACTCTACTCCACCTACACTTTTATGTCTAACTAGCTTTTGCCCGCGGCTCCACCCGAATGTTATTCGGTTTAACGACATGCCTTTTTCCGGGATAAAAAGTAGCCTATTTGTTAAGTTAGGGTATAAGCTATATCCATTCTAAATTTCATCCAAATCCGTTCAACCGTTCCAGCGTGAAAGAATAACAAACATACACACACACAAACTTTCGCATTTATAATATTAGTGTGATGTGATTATAGGAGTACTATATTATATCATTATGATACTTCTAATTGTATACAGTATTATATAGAACTATAATAAAATAATATAGTACTTTTATATATATAGATGAAAACGTAGGTGGAGTGGCGTGCAGTTTAAGCTTAGACGGACCCTACCATTATACGAGATATTTAGAAACTAACCTCGGGTTCGGGCATGCGCAGATCAACGGTGGGTATTTCGTCGCTCAACTTGATCGGCAATTTGTTCGGCAACACCATCATTCTGGCAATCTGTTCCACGATGCATCGACGTAGAATGTCACTGGAAATGCAATTTCAAACTACTTACTGTTTAAAACGACCAATGGTTGCGCTCTCAGAAAGGGTACCAGATTTCCTTTTTGGAAAATGAAAATTTCCATGTTTAAAATATAACGTGACTTTCAATTATGTAGCCAAATTTACACTGGAGACTGAAGTCTAAGTGGTCAGGCCCAAGGTTATTGACGCTTTCTGTTAAATACGCAAAATAAAATTTGGACTTCCTATATTAATTGAGTCGAGATTGTTGTTCATGAACAAGTATAGAGACACAAAAATATTTTTCATATTTAATCTTGGTCCTATACTTACTGAGTCTCCAGTATGAATTTGGCTATATAAACGAATCACCTTCTAAAGTACAAAAACTATTGTTTCAATTTCCTTTCGGATTGCATAGCATACAGCGAAAATATAATAAAACCTCTTTGCACATTAAAATTGCTGGTGAGTAAACACAATAAAACCTTATATGGATTTTCAGTTTTCATTGTGAAATTGCCTGCGTGATAGTGACAAATAACACGACAGATATGAATTTTCATACTAACATTGCCGGTCGCTGATGGCGTGTTTTTCACCACTACTATAAGTTCGATTTATCGCGAACAAGGTTAAGTAAATAATTATTGTATTACACGCATGTTTGAGAAAGGGATTTTCAAGCAGTATAAGGGTTGCATATCAAAAAAAAAACAACGGTTTGTATGATTTTTTTCCGGTGTTTGGTAGTTCGACCGTGTCGGTTACAAATGTAGTGGTCACTGGTTGAAATCCCGTAGAACACATGGGTGTCCGGCCTGCGTGCTTCGCAAGGTACATTAAGATGTGAGTACATATTTGTGCCTAATGTACGACGATAAGAGCCATCGCAAACTGGGCGACTTGTCGCCGCGACAAGACGCGGCGTTGTCGTTTGCATCTGGCGTCTTGTCGCATCGAACGTATCCATGTTGAGATTCTCAATAAAATGAACACGTGCACCTTCCTCAGCGCTCACAGCGAGACTGACGCCGCCAGTGTTGCCGCAGCTGAGTTCCCTAAATGTACATATCCAGCGCTGAAAATGTACATTTTGGGGTAAAAGTATACATGAGCATTTTTTTAAATATATGATCTTCTGCTCGCCAGCATAAGTACTATTTTTAGGATTCTAGCAAAGACAATATAATCACTTATTCTAGGCGTAAGATAACTTACAGGCATATCAAAAAGTGTTACCTAAAGTCGTTTGCAATAGAATCCAACAATCATGTAAACAAACCTAATTGTCACGATTACTCCGTAATCACATACATTTGACGATCAATTATGAACATAGTCTGATTTCAACGAACGCACCATTGTTTTCACATTATCTTCAACACGATTTAACTTGTGTTTATAAGTTAAATTTGTTAAAACATTTGCAACGTAAAAATTTCGAAGTATTTGACAAGCTGTCATCTTAGTTTTTTACTCATCGAACTCTATAAGTCATTGAAAAGTTAGTGTTGTTCGTAATCTGAAGTTATCTTTTATTTTTAATTTAATAAATTATTTTAATTTAATATTATTTGAATACAATAAAATTTTTTTTTCAAGAGCTTAATATAATTAACCAAAACGGATTGTATCCTAAGCCATAAAAATAATGGTTAGTTTTTAAAAATTGACAGGTGGCCATTTTGTTAGAATTGTCATTCACAGACATTCACTGTTCTGTGGGTTCGCTGTGCATTAGTGTTTTCTGTTTCCGTTTTCTGTTTCCGATTTCTACGACTTTGCACGAAGACGAAGATTTAAATTTGTTTTAATAAACACTTTTTTTATATATAATCAGTTTTATTTTATAGTCTATGGCTTATATATTTAATCTATTTAGTCAGTTTTATTTTAGTACCTATCCTACTATGGGCCATAGTCTATGACTTAAAATTAAAATAATTAGAAAAATAAATTTAATTAAAATTAAATTAGAACACTATGACATCACTATGGGCATAAACAATACGCTGTCAATGTCAGTCCGCCATATTTGTTTACATGATTGTTGGATTCTATTGCAAACGACTTTATTTCATATAGGATACGATTTCTTAAGTACGATTACTGACCAAGAAACATCTGTATGTCAAAAAACGCCAACATTGATGAGCTGCGTTCATAAATTCAATGTAGCGAGCGATCCAGAGCGAGGTAGATGATAAAAATCGAGACCATGGTAAATATCTGTGATCGAGACATAATTGTACACAATTACACACATATGCTTATTAGACTTTGGTTACACACGAGAGGCCTGGATTACACGTAAAATGTGTAATTACAAATAAAACGGCAACGCTGGACGCCGCTGCGATGTCGCGTGACTGTCGTCGTGTGTGTGCGCACCACCACGTTGGGACATAATAGCCATCGGTGAAACGTAGATGTGACTTGCATTTCACAGTTGCTAAAGCCAAATTTCTGTTTATCGAATCGATAGCATGTTCATGCTCGGTACCCTGCCTGATACCTTCGGAGAATTCATTTCGTGACGATACTTACCTCAAGCCAGGCATGTCGAGTACATCGGCGACTCCGACCAGATTGAAGTCGATGGAGGGGTTGTTGAGGAAGAAAATCTGCAGTCCTCCGACCAGCGGCATCTTCGTGATCAGGGGACGCATCACCACGCGGACCATGCCGTGGATCTGAATTACACAATACAATCATTCATATCTCTTTCCGGCTACGGCTTTTGGATGACAGTTAATTGTTTGGCAGTTGAATGTTTGGTTGTTTTTAGGGTTCCATTCACAAAGGGCAAAATGGAGCCCTGTTAATGTCACTCTGCTGTCTGTCTGTTCGTCCGTATGTCACTGCCACGGGTCTCTAATTCGTAGAGTTACAGACCTAAAATGTATTTACTACGTCAAGCCTCGCATGTTTTTTTTTACTATTCCTCCTAATCAATAATTTCGTCGAGGGAGTACGGTAACCCCTATTGAAATTTATCTAAAAATGTTAAGCAGAAAAGATTCATTTCGAGTCATTCACTAAATTCTAAAGTCAATTAATTTGCTACAAAAAACTACTGGTTCTTTACAACAAGCAATTGCTATAACAGTGTTATGTTTAAGGTGGTAAATCCCGGTGCAAAATGCACATCATAACATTGTTTTCCTTACTCTTTAATAAAAAGTGTGCAAAAATTGCGTTTTAAAGCAATTAGCGGAAATTTATTAGGAATAATTAAGTTTGCACATTCGAATTTTATAATTTTATGATTGACATTTTGATTGCGTTCGATTAACAAACTTAAAAGCGTATTTATCGTTGTAATCGAATGTAATTAAAATGGAAGGCAAAAAACAACATAATTTTAATGCGAGGACCATATTATTAGTAATCAATTTCCGCTAATTGCTTTAAAACGCAATTTTTGCACACTTTTTATTCAAAAGTAAGTAAAACAATATTATGATGTACATTTTGCACCGAGATTCTGCTTTACCACCTTAAACTTTATTTGACGACCAAGTTGCAAAATCCATTGCTTTTTGGAAATTCTATTTCTTTCAGGCATACTTCGCTCAGCTTTTAAATTACGACCTATTTATTACCACGCCACCGATAATCGGTAATGTATCGGCGATAATCCACGCCATTAATAATGTAGCTCCATTCTTACTGAATCTGACCATGCATGTATAGGTTGTATAAGATAGCTTACTGAAATTTTATCTATGAACCATTGACCTCTCATAAACAACAAGACACAATCTTTAAGAAAAGTTCGTCAGAAAATGTCCGAACGTGCGACGAGCAACGTAGCAAATATCTTCAACCAAATTAAGACGTTATGTCGTTAACATAAGATGCAATGTTAGTTGTACGAAATAGTCATTCGAATTTGTCACCCCATACCTCCATAGCGGTGACAAAATTAATCGTGGACACTTTTTGAGCGAGATTGTGAGTCTAGTTGTTTATGAGAGGTCAATGCTATGAACGGTTTTTTCGACTAACGGGAAATGTCGGATGTAATGGAGTGTGAAATGTCGGATGTAATGGAGTGTTGTGTCTCGTACGGGCTAATATAGAAATATACGTTTTAAGTACTAAAGTGGCGATCGGAACTACCAAAAAATACAATAAAATATACGAACATATGAGAATACACTGAATCAGGATTTAGTAATCGAAAATGAAGCTAACGCAGAGGTATTAAGAGAATAGGTTCCGATTGCATTGATCACTTTTACTCCATGCCGAAAAACCTGCAGTGCGAGATGGACGAATTCTAGAAAATCATCAAAATGACGACTTTTATCACGAATTTTATTATTTAAAAAAAAACTAAAGTTTGTATCAAATATCTGTTCGGATAACAGTATAATAAAGTTTATACAGATTTTAATTAATAAATAATATAATATGACTTTGCTCAAATAATGTTAAAACTCGACATGAAACCTTTTTTTGGAGTCATCTTTGACTTTTATGGCTCAATGTTTGAATGACTTCTGAAGATTCTGTTTCGATAAGAGTGTACATTATATTCTTGACAGAAGTCCAAATTTTTTTCAAATATCTAGTATTGCTAGATTCTTCAAACAAGGAAGAATAAATCATGGTTTTTCGGAACCTTTCCTCTTAAAACCGGCCAAGTGCATGTCGGGCCACGCGCAATGTAGGGTTCCGTAGTTGCGCAGTACATTTTATAAGTTAGTCTACTAATACAGATCGTGCCAAACTTCTAGTCCACTCGAAAGTTGCTCTCGCGAAGAATGGCCTATACATTGTCGTATTTAGAGGGGACTAAAAGTTTGGCGCGACCTGTACTCGTAAACCTGTAAAGCCTAAAGTTGTCCTTTTTTACTTATTATTTTTACTTAGTTCCTTTTTTAACTTCATATATATACTACTTCTGTGAATTTCTCCACATATTCTTAAACAACCGTTTAGCCAGCAGAGGGGGACACTTGACTCTAAGAAAAAATTAGCACTTTGAAGCTTAATATTTCGCCAACGGATCCCGAAATCGAAAAATAGTATGTGTGAATAGCCATAATTTTTTTGAACGACTTATCCAACGATACCATACAATATGACATAACGAGAAAAAAAAAATCTCCAATTTACTTGTATGGGAGATACCATTAAAAATAAATTTTTCGAGATTTTTTTTTACCGCTTTGTTGGCGTGATTAAAATGTATGTATTATATACCCATCCCAAATTAACGCTTTTTAGTACTCTTAGTCTCTGAGCTAAGCCGCGGACAGACGGACGGACAGATGGACATGGCGAAACTATAAGGGTTCCTTGTCGGGCTACGGAACCCTAAAAAAGCCGTGGAGATGAATTTGGTTCGCCAAGGAGGTGCTAAATTCAATTATTGCCATTAGTTAGCGGGATCGTTTAGAATTAATGCGTCAGATATAACACCTCTTTATACCCATTATGATTAATTATCCCCATACAGCCGAAGTTATTTAACGTTTCATTTGTTGGACAGAATTAGCTTCCTGATAAGGTTAACCCAAATAACTTCAACATTCTGTACGTTATCGTAGAGATTTCACTGCATACCTGTAGATCTTTAATCCCTCCTCTAATCCCTTGTAGCACAAAGGAGATATCACAGTCTCCGGCATAACTGAAAGAAAAGAAACGATATATTAAATGCTAACCTTTGTCCGCGGCTCCGCCCGCCTTTTTTCAATATTTGCACCGTTTTCGGTTTTTATGAACACCCCTTATAGTGTATGTTTTGAGCAGGGTCACAACGATGATAATAAAACAACGCATCCAAATCCGTTGAGTGGTTCTCGAGTTAAAAAGGAACCTACATATTCAACAAAAATTCTAAAAATTGTGGTTAAATAATCTCTAAATGTTTATTTCTTGTGTAAAATATTGTAGTTTTATTAAACGCTGTCAGTTAATAAGTCAAAACTACAATTTACGGTACAAAATGCGACAAATTCAGAATAAATAAATACCAATAAAAAGAAATTATTTATTTGACTACTGTCATAGTCATAATATATAAGGTCTTACAATAATAAGTGAAAATATAAAAAGAATAAAAAAAGTTTTGATCAAATAATTTTTTCACTTCCCAGTACAAAGTGGTTCAATCAGCTGACTAAATTTCTATGGAAAGGTAAAAAATAAGTATGTTCAAAAAATTTTTTTTCCTGTGGAATGTGCTCTATTAGGGATACTCCATCATCTGTAAAAATTTTTTCACTTTGAATTGTAGGACCTCATATATTTAATTTTATAAAAAAAACATGTATATTATCAACACTGGTTTTATCCGTCAGTAAAGTGGGTAATGCAGTGAAAACTTACAAAAGATCAATATCCATGATGATTTCATCCCTGGAGAGGTTTTTGTCGTAAACTTTAACGCCGCCGACGCGAGGCGCCTGTAAGCAAACAGACAGTCACTCTAAATAAACTTGTTGACGGTATCTCGTTTTAGAACTAACAAAGTCAACATTCCCGATGCATTTGTCATACATAACTTTCACTCCGCACAGAAATCGAGGAGAACTGCAAATTAATTTTCTTTTACATTTCTGGACTTCGACTATAAGCATGGGTAGCAAAATAAAGCAAGATTTTTTTAATAAAATACAACCATTTTGTCCGCGGTTTTGCTATATTTAATACTGTAAAGAGAGAAAAAAAACTTTTAAGTATACAGGCAAATTCACACTGGAGACTCGGTAAGTGGTCAGGACCAAGGTTCAATGATCCTTTCTGTGAAAAACGAAAAACTATGCTTACTATACTAATTGACTCTGAGTTGTTCGTGAATCAGTATAGAGGCACAAATTTTATTATGCATTTTTCACAAAAAAGGTAATTGAACCTCGGTCCTGACCACTCATCGAGTCTCCAGTATGAATTTGGCTGTATAATTAGAAGACATCTAATATGTACCCAAAAGCACTAAATAGGTCTCCTTACCACTTATAGTGCGACAGGGCTCTTTTGGAGTCCACAAGAATACTTTCGTCAAAAAATATCAAAAAATCGTGAAAAGAAACAATAGTTTTTCCTGATTTTAGAGGTTCGTTCCAGAGCAAAAGTTGTTCGTATGGATTAATATTATCGCCAGTTTCCGGCTTCCAACGTCATCATCATCAATACTTCATTGCACAAAAATAAGTACAAAAAGGCGGACTTAATGCATAAAGCATTTTCTAACATCATCTTAATACCCAGTATATTCCGGATCAGTAGACCCAATAGGCAATAAAAGCTTGTTACGAACTCACAATAGTGCCAAGGATCATTCGCTCGAACTTGAACCCGCTCAGCTTCATGTTCTGTAGACTCTCCGCGACCGCTGGCTCGATCGTGTCCTTGAGAAGGTTCCGCGCGTAGTGGTTCACGTTCGGCCACACTTGCAGCAGGATCTACGAACAGACATTCCACTTGCTCATAGATCGAAAATTGTTTTCCAAGAAATGCGATCTATTGAAAGTGACTATATAGCCGTAGCGGCTACCTTAGTTTTAATTTTATTCGACCACTAGGGATAGGTTGCGACGACGAGCGAAGCGAGAAGGAGCGGTTAGGTTGACATGTAAGTACATATTAGGGAGCCGAGCGAAGCGGAGCGGAGGGAGGCGACCCCCGTAGTTTTAACAGAATTCACGATATGCAGAAAAAATCCTTTTCCGAGCACTTTTCGATGACTTACGGTTCAATAATTTATAAGGACCGCTTCCCTTTTCGAACTGTACATTGCAAATTGAACTTTATCGGTTCGTGTTATGGAAGATATTCCAACAGCTAAATAATATAAATTTAATACTAAATAATATAAATAAAATATTTACGGTTCAATTAATTTAAAAATTAGAGGACCGCTAACGGCTCTTTAGTCACTTCCTTCTAAATTTAAAATAGTTTGTTTTTTAAACTAAATCTTCGTCTTTCTGCAACAATGGTTTTGACGACGTACTTTTTATCGTGTTACAAACATAGGTACATATTACTCACGCAGTCCCGGCAGTGGTAAGGAAAACCAGAAATCTCTACGATCCTGACATACATGGCATCTTCCATATCCATAGACTAGGCCCTTCTTCTTTTCAGCCCTTCATAAACAGTCGTTCAAGCTCAGGCTTCCGCTTGTGCATCATATATTTCTTTCGTCTCTATAGAGACATATTATATATACGAGTATATTATGTCCAAACAACCGAAGCATGCCTTTCTGTTTTCTAGTCAGTACACCTTCCTTTGGGTCGTAACATAACAAAATATATGTGATCTAAATTTAAGGTGGTGGCGACGGGTCTCGTTCCAAAATGTAGAACTTATGATTGTTTCTATTATTTTTTTAATAAATAATATTGTGACTTTATGACATTACGAGACTATAATTTAATGTCAGTTAGGCTTTTCTAGCAAAATTGTATTACTTTATACATCATTTAAAACGTAACGCATAAAATTACACAACTATGTTACAAAAGCCTTTGATATTAAACTATCTCTCAACTAATCACATTTATTTAATACATTTTATTCAAAAATAAGAAAAACAATCATTTTGTTGTGCTTATAAGCTTATATGTTTGTGCTTATAAGCTTACCAGTGGCGTGCATCTAATATAAGCAAATACGCAATGCCTACCCTGGGCTTGGCTTAGCTAACTAGACCACTATCTTATTAAATATAGGAAGGTACACACAACTATTTCAATATTATAATCAGGTAGATAAGTTTCACCCTTCCTTTCAAATACCTAGCTGCCTGCCCCACAGCGCTCGCGCTACTCTATGTGTGCATCTGTAACTATACTCCCATGACGTCAGCGGCTCGCGCTAAGCACGCACACATTCTCATTAAAATACGCAATGCCTGTGCGAAGCAACCACGGTGTCATGATTACTTGCACTACTTGCTACTAGATGGCGCCACACGTTTTTAAATAGTGGATTCGTGCGTAGGTAGTTGAAGATTCATTTTTGATAGTGGGGTAAGAGGTTTTTCGCCAATGAGCTTGGACAAAAGAGAAAGACACCTGTGCGAGTTATATAGTTATTTATCGTAATTCTCGCTGTAATACGTGCAAATTACATAAGGACAGTTTTGTGCCTACCCTACTTAAAAATCCTATGCACGCCACTGCTTATAACCTTTCGAAACCACCTTAATCCTAGAACTTTCCCATATTAAACTTTAATTTTATGGAAGACTATTTCAATCTCTATATTCAGTAGGTGTTGGCCATACGTTATCTTACTATTGTTAAAAAGGTTAATAGGAAATAGTTTACAATAAATACTTACTCTGTTCAGCCATTCAGCTCGTTCGACGTCTGGGAAAAATACCTGAAAACATGGTAAGAAAAATCAAAATAACCAGTCTAATTAACATAATACATATTAAAATTATAAGAAAGTTAAATTACTTTTACCGAGAAGAGAAAAATCCACAATCTCATTTCAAAGGAAAAACTTAAACATATATAAAAACCATAACATATAAGTACTAGTAAATAACTTTAAAGCAAAACATCATCAAAGGAAATAGTGAATCAGTTTTGTATACCATGAATCAGACCCATAAAACTGTTGTTCTTTTAATCTCATATTTCAGCAAACTGTAAACAATTTATGATAGGAAAATTATATTGCGCAAAGCGAGTCCAAATCGTCGTTAGATAACGCACGCTCTTAATAAAAGAACGACAAATTACAAAATGAGTTTTAGTAACATACTGACCCAAAAAAAGCAAGCTTCACAAAATGAGCAAAACAAACACTTCTATTATCAAATTTCGTATTCGACCATTGTTTCATTAAGGGGCTTCCCAAGCTACACTGCGTTTATATTTTATTTCGATACCTTTTTGAAACGCTTTAAACTTTTTATATGAATACGATAAAACGGCGAAAAATATATATAAAATTAATTGAGTAATATCCCGTGATTGTGATGTTTTAAAACCTTTAAAGATTTAACCTACATCAATTAAATAAATACCTTTCAAATGCTTTAAAGCTGATAAAATGCTTAAACTTGTTTAATTCAAAAGAGACTATGTTAAAACTTACACACGACCAATACAAAAATGTAACATAATGATGTTTAAAACTTATGAATATCAAATTTATCCTACATGAAAATTATTATTTTCTCTATTTTGCGCTAATCGGCGACGCAGCGTTCGTCGTCATAACTGCAATGGACGCTGATATAAACAAACATCGAACATCGAGCTGCTAATTTAGCTTACTGAAGCCTGACAAAGACGTTCGTGCAACTTATTAAATAACTTACCCAAGCCGGCAGATCATCGATCCTAGCCAGCACAATGTCCTTCTCCGAGGACGTAGCGGCTAGCTTCGCCAGGCCTCGTCTGTACTCAGACTCCTTGCGCCATTGGTCCCTCAGTACTGACAGGATGACAGGGGTGATGAGCCATGCGACGCTCCAATGCATGTACCCCACTAAGTACACCGCTCCCACTACGGACACCTATAGATATAAAACGAAATGAAAGACTTGTTACCGTATACATTAATAACTAAAAACCTATAGTAGGAATTCCTAATATTTCGCGGTCGATATTTGGCGAGCTTTATTTAGTCACCCGGCTTACATCGCATGCTAATTATTACGCGATAAACGGAAGTAGCATGAATGATTATGTCGAATGCGAAATATAACGGCTGCCCAGCGACATAATATCTACCTATATATCTGTCTGTAGGGAAGGGACTACTAATAAAGTATTAAAACAGTCGTGCCTGTACATTGAATATTTTTGCTAAAATTTATATGAAGTGGGGCAGGATAAAATACTAAAATTGGCCAAAATAGTAAAATTTTGTCCGTAATTTTAGTACCTATAATATATTTGCTGTAATGTGTCAAATATGTTGATTGATTTATAGCCTTTTCGAATATTTATAGGGATATGGTACTTACTAAACTCGTAAGAAATGGCATCATATTTTCTCCAAAACAAAGGGCTTTATTAGTCTTAAAATTAACAGATTTGTTGATAATGTATAAAACTAATATTGATCGATTTCAAGCCTCATTAATCACCTATTTTGAAATACCGGGCTACAATACGCGTTTTAAATACATAAACGCAAGTAGGTCAAGTAATTAAAATTGCTGAGCTTTAACATTTGTGCGCTACGTAAATGCTAAAATTATATCAACTTCATGTAGGCGTATATTACGTTACTTCCTTTGGGACCAAGTTTGTAATTGGACTAATAAATGTGTTGACCCTTATATTATATAATACATACATACTACTTATAAACATTTGGGTGTAGCACGCCACGTAAACGTTCAAGTAAAATATTACAGTACCAATTCATGTGGTTTATTCAATATTAAAGCAATGAAATGGATATTGTGGTTGAACCAGCCAGATCTTTGAATTAAGTGGTTATGAACAAAACAACTACACCTTCTATGCAAGGTCTAATAAGAGTTACTTATCTTGATACTTATTATATAATGATGTTAAATATATCATAGCTACTTTATTGGACCATTAAGGGAACACTAAAACATTCAACCAAGAAGCAATGTAAGTTAAAATAGTAAAAAGATGTGCATTTTTTTATTCTATGCATCAGCAACAAATTGTTTTTGAACGTCGTAAAAAAGGTCCCAAAATAAATTTTATATCGGTGACATATTTCCTGTTTCATGGCCATATTTTTCCCAGTGATGATGTAATTGTACAATCATGCTAGTATTCATAACCTACGCTAGGTAAGTGAGTCGGTCTTTCTAAACAAGTCATTCTGTAAACAAAGGGTAATGTCTTGCCAAGTTGTTACAGAACTGATAAGAAAGGTGCAAAGCTGGTTTCCAATTTAGATACTGCATGTTTTATTGATAAATGTTAGGGAGGTGTTACAGCAAGATATTAGGAATAATAATAATAAAATGTATATGAAACCATTTGACTTCTCTTATTTATTACTAGCCTTTGCCTATGTTTATTCAATGCCCCATTTTTGGCTTGGGCGTTATTTTATTAACACCTCTTGTAGCCTATGTGTTGAACGGGGCCACTATGATGATAATTAAAAACCGCATCCATATCCGTTGCAGAGTTCTGGAGTTAAATCCATAAACTACTCAGGTATCGAACCCCAAAACTTCACAATGAATCAGCATTTTCAGTATTTGTTGTTTGAATACAGAATATATCTTACATAATGTACGAAAATTAAAAATTCCTGACTAGTTTAGTTTTTGAGATAAACCCTGTAACAAAAATGTTCTATAACTGACAACTTTGATGACACTTACTTCTTTATTTTTAAAGAGAAAAAATAACAAAAACAATATTTGTACTGAATTGACCTAGACAAGGATAAAATCCTCATATCAGCATATTTTTTTGTCTCTTTTCTTATATAAGATACCCCATGGTGGATAATTTTATTGAATTTCTAATTCAATACTAAGATTTGGATCAACTAAATATCCAAATTTAAGGTCTATATCTGTAACTCATTCTCTCTTCAAGGTAGAATTCCGTCACATATGGATGGACAGAAAGCAGAGTTTGCTATCTAAACTAATAAATTAATTATAAAACAGTAAAAAGTTATGTCTGTACACTGAACATTTCTGCAAATTTTAAATAAAATGGGTTATTAAATAGTATTCTAATGAGGCATAACTACAAAGTTTTGAATTTTTTGTCTGTGTGGATGTTATATTTTACCTCAAGAACTAATCAACAGGCCACTGCAATAATAATAATAGCAACCACATCCATGTCTGCTATTATTATTATTGTAGTGGCAACATAATATAGGCTATATAGGGGTGTTGATAAAATAACCACATATCTGAAAGTGTTGATACTAGTTTTAAAAGATACATTGATTGAAATTAAAGACACTTCCACAAAAGTAAAAACCGGTTAATCATATAATCTTAGACAGCAGTGATTTCCACCTTGCCCTAAAACAACATATATACATACATATACTACAATTAAATATAAAGAATTTAATCAATAGAGGTTTGTTTATATCAAGCTATACAAGGTCAGACAAGTATCTCATGAATCAATGGCCATTAGAGCTGGAACCTGCTACAAGGTCATGATGTCATCACAACTGGACTGATTTGCATACAGCATTCAAAATACCTTTTGTTTATTTATACTTCTATGGGGCAAACATTTTCTTAGAAGTAATTACCAATATAAAAAGGTAAGTATCTATTTCTACAAAATTACTGCATTTAAATAATTTGACCATTTTGATAGATAAGCTTTTTACCTTTTTGAAGAACCTGTAGATCATAGTAACAATGCTGAAGCTGTCATCTCCTGCCACCGCCTGTTTACTTGGCGCAGCCATCTTATCGTTATTATTATTTGTTGCCTGTAAAGTAATTTAAAAATAAAATAAACAATTAGGAAACATTAAATGGCCTATATGATAAAGCCACAGTTGGAAAACAATGATTCATAAAGCAATTAAATGAAACCAGTAAACACACTTGAAAATATATGCGACTTTATGATTTATATGTTACAAACATGGGAATAAAATGTACAAGCAGGATAATGTACTGAGTCACAGATATTTATAGAAACATCAGTAAAATCAATCAAGATAACCTAAGTAAGCAAAATAACGAAAAATAATTTTTGGACATAACAAACGTACCATGCTGAGCTGTGGTGCGGTGCGTATGGAACACTAACAACAACTAAAAATGCTACAGATGCTACTCTACTAACCAAGCAAATATAAATTTATTTTCTTGACATTGAAATCCTTGTGTGAATCACATTGTATGTGGTCCAGTACCTACTAAACAGAACATCCTATACCAAACAAGAATTAGGGCATATTAGTGTACCAGAAAACTGGGGAAATACCTCTTATTTGATACGCTTTTTCAGAAAAATAAATAAAACAAGATTCACTGCAAGTGAGGAACGAAAACGATTTACAAAAATTTGACGTTTTCACTGACAGTAAGGAACACGTTTACAAAGAAACATTTTATTTACTTTTTTCTATGCATAATCATGTAACTCAACATTAAGAACAAAAAATAAACATTGTACAGTTGGGTTGGATGGAGGGTTATTATAATTTATGGTCGTTCTCTAAGGGTCGTTGACTCCTTGTACAGCGTTTGTACAGTCTAATTTTAACTGAGGTATGCCAAAGACAATGTGACCTATTCTGGTGCAGCAAACCTTAAATGTAGAGTTGAAAAACCTAAAATAATACAAACTCATTTAACTTTTATCCATCTGCGTTAAAGCCTATTTTGCAATGAAAAGTTTTAGGTTATGGCAGCTCTAAATCTAATATTTGCTACACGAGCAAATATTAGACTTAGGCATTAGACTAGGTGTCATTGTATAATTGTTCTCTTTACAATGTCTTTGGGTATTACCAGTTTATAAGTTACTCTATGGGTATTACCCCCGCATGCTTTATGGGTTCGGTTCCCATCAGAAAGTTTAAAAACTTGGGCAGTTTTTGCCTCTTTTAAATATTTTTATTGGTGAAGTAAATTCATGTTTCTAGTGTGGTATGGCTTAAATTATATAATTTTAAAATCCTTTAAAGAAATATTCACTATGATTTCTGGTCTGTGATGATTTGAAACATTTTGAACCTTGTCGATCTTAGCGACATCTGTCATTGTTTCATCATACTCCCGAGTCAGAATGCATCGTATGCGTGCTTTTGATCAAACAAACAAAATACCTACGATTTTAAAATTTTAAAGTATGTAATGGTTCTGCTCAGGCGAAGCTATTTTATATTGTATGGTAGGTGTAAAGTGCAACTTTCTACATAAACAAAAAATGAAAATTTTATCTAAGTCAGTCTATTTCCGTTATTAACCTTCTTGCGACGACTTTAGGCTAAATTTCTTACTCGTAGAAAAATATTTTTTTTTTAGCCATGCCTAATTAATCCCCTATCAAAACTTTTTAGGGTTGAAATAGTTGTTTTGCGTGATCAAGGCTCAGGATCAAAGTTTAAGTGTTTATGGTATAGCAAGACGTCTAAGGAAGCGTTTCAGAACGTGCGATCATAGTGCGACATTTCACTCGTTTATTAGAAAGAGACATATCTATATATATATATATATATAGGAGAAAGAGAAAGAAAAATCTGGTTGCACCAATCAGATAGCCGGCCCAGGGTGAATTTCGTATTACTTCGAAGCGTTTCAAAACACTTCCTTGCAACTGTCAGGTAACAGTTCGGTTACCCTCGGCTTAACTCGGGTCAATTTTTGAACGCTCTAGGGTGAAATTCGCATCACTCCGAGTGAAATTCACTCGATTCGAAACGGAACCTAAATGTACAGCGTAAGTAAAAGCTGTGTTTAATTAGGTGCCTTTTGGAAACGAGTGAATTTCACTCGGAGTGATGCGAATTTCACAAGAATTCGAATTGCGAGTGTCAAAAAATGACACAAGTTAAACCGAGGGTGAATTAAACCGAATAACACGCGGGCGGAGCCGCGGGCAAAAGCTAGTTTTATATAACTAAAATAGCTAGCAAATTTTCCAAAATGAAAAATCTAGATATTGTTAAGACCCACATGATAAAATATCTTTGAGTTCTGTACATGATTCCTATTCGTCAAAAGAGGAGAAAAAGTGCGTTTCAAGACCTCATTTCAATAATTATTTCTATCGAAGAAAATTTATCCAAACGTAGATTATGTTTTTATTGCGAAATCTATCGCTTTTGGAATACTTTAAATATTATTAGAGTGCATTAGAAAGTAGAAAAGATAAATTAGAAACAAATGTAAAGACAAGAATTTGAAAAAATTCCTCGGGCCAGGATTCGAACTTGCGACCTCTTGTTATCAAGACAAGCGCGCTAACCGACTGCGCCACCGAGGTACTTACCTAGACCGTTGAATTTTTCCACCATACTTGTCCACCGAATATTTTTGTAACTATTTGATCTAACTAGCTTGTAATGCACATACTGAACGCTCACGAGGGCGTTATGTGATTTCACGCCTTATTGTTAGGAACAGAACTGTCTTTACATTTGTTTCTAATTTATCTTTTCTAGTTTGTAATGCACTCTTATAATATTATCCAAACGTGTTTTCCAAAACCAAAACACTAGAATATACAGGTTGTTAGGAACAGTACTTCGTTCCTTTAAACCACGTGTGGTAGCGGTATAATAAAGTATGTTAAGTGTGTTTTTTCATATATAAAATAGATAAAATATTTTTCAAAAACATTCATTAAATTGTTCAACCCCAGTTCAGCAGAACGCAATAGATAGATAGAGATAGATAGGTGATAGATAATTGCAAAAAAACGGCGCGTAAGAGAAAGATTGTAAAATAAAATCAGTAAATTAAGTAAAAAAAATCATTTTTTTATATTTAAAAAAAAATATTAAACACGCTTAACTTACTTTGTTATACCTATAGCACACGTGGTTTAAAGGAACGAAGTACTTTTCCCAACAGCTTGTGTAAGTATAAGTAGTCAAAATGCACATACCATAAATTTATTAAAATTTTCTGTGTAGAGGTACTTCATGAAATACACAGTAACAAACCATTCTATTTACATAGCCTCTTAAGAAGCTTGTAGTCGGCGTCTGGAAGTCAGTCGCGCACGGGGTAGCTATGCTTGCTATTTCATTCTACATTCAACTTCGGATTATAGAGCACTGACTGACTGTTATTGGTTGGCCCGAACGTTCATTTCCCGAGCTCGTACGGAACTATCCGAACACGGTGTGAGAGGCAAGCTAACGTGAGACAACATTCATGTTTTGAAAAAACTCGAGAATGGTTTTGGTGGTTCCTATGATTTCAGGAAAAATATGCCAAAAATCGAAATGAAACAAAAATATTTTTGAATACCTATTCACCCAATACCTACCTAGTATAAAATATACTATGCTATGAAACTAAAATTACGGTACATAAACATTCATCAAAATATGTGTAAAATCCAGGACTTTTATACGCTTGTAACTTTTGTATGTAAGTACCTATTTGATTTTGATGTTTCAGTTTCACGTCATGGGTATTGTATGGGATATGTTGAAAAAGAAAAAATAATAAGCAAGTACCTATAAATAAGGATATGATCAGCGAACTGCGCTAGTATGGGAGTTCCGGCGAATAGAGTCGCCTTAAAATTGTTTTCCTTACTTTTAATTAAAAAGTTTTCAATAGATGCATTTTATATGCATTGGCGAAAACTGCTTAGTAATAATTACCTATGTTATTTTATTACTTGAAAATTTGGTCATCTTAAGCACTACATTGCATTACTTACCTACATTCACAAACGTTAAAGCGTGTTTTAGTTGTAATGTAGGTAATATAATGCAATCAAAATGTGATGCATAAACTGATATAATTTTCTTGTGAAAAATTTTCGCGAATACAAATAAAATGCATTTATTGCTTAGGTACTTACTTACAATTCAAAAGTATGGAAAACAATGTTATGATGTGCATTTTGCACCGAGATCCTCTATTACCACCTTTATGTTAACCCGCGCGTAGTTTTATTTTGCAGTTAAATTAATATATTTTATCTAACCTCATATCGTAAAATCCTCATTACGAACTCGAAACTACTGGCATAATGAAAAATATTTTTCATCAACGTCTCTAAAAAATTTAATTATAGTACTTATAGGTCTCCGAACAACACAATGCTATAAAAAATCTTTTTCTGAGATTACAGTCTCAGAACAATAACTAAAGTATTGTTCTGAGATTACAGTACGTATGCAGTACATCTTCCATGGTACATGTGATACTAACCAGGAAGGCAAAGGGAACATAGCCCAAACAGCCATGTCTGAGATTCAATATCAAATACCAATGAGGTTATCATATAATGTCCTCCAATCATAGACATCTTATAATATTATATCAGTGCCTCCAATACATTATACATACAAAACAGAGGTTACAATCAACTTTATTTTCGGCCAGGTATTGTCTATGGCCTATGGCGGCGCCTTAATCTCTCAATGGATGAACTGTTTGTTGCGCCATAGTTTTCGAGGAAATGTACTTACTGTGGTCTTATAGGTCAAAAGAATTATTTTGCCCTAAAATTACTGACAGCAGGGATGGTGATGATATTTGACTCCACCTGACATTCTGGAAATAACGACGGAAATTACGAACACTCAGAACAAAACTTTTATAAGAACAATCACAGATGGCTAACGAAAAATTTTCCAAGATTATGAAAACAGGTTAGTAGGCATGAGTTTAGATAAAGTAGTGTATGAAACTATACATAACTAGGTATTAAAACACTCGTGTTTTTAATAACCTTTTTATGTAAGTACCAGTTTCATGAACTACTATTATAGATATTAATATATAAAATAAAACAAGTTAATAAACTGAGAACAGGTCATAAAAAGTAGGTATCAACTTTATTTCTGGGGAGGGGCAAACGGTGCTCATTTTGAGAAATAAACGATTTAACACTGATCAATTTATCGTAACAAAACAACAATCTTCAATTTCGAGAGGTTAATTTTGTGCTGCGATAACTTTCCTGTCCATTTATATTTCCTACCTGTAACCAATGCTGCCCTACCTAATTTCGACTCTAGCTACAGCCCTGTACATGGCTGGTATTAAATGCAAAAGTGTCACATTATAGTTTTGATTTCATATCGAGTATTAAAGTCTTCGTCGTCGCTGTCACCATCCAGCGGGCCTATTATGTAACTCAGTGTCGTCGGTTGCTATTTATGGTTGCTTTTCACCAAAAACAGGTAAAAAATGAACTTCCAAAATAAATTTTAATGGGTATTGAACTATTTACGAATTTTGACGTCATTTCAAGTGCGAACATATCCTTAGATAAGCGGATATGTATGTTTTCGATAGGCACTTGGTTTGACAGCTGATTTTACGATACAGAATCAGGGGGCAGTTCGTCATCTTCGCTACAAGCAAGAACATCAAAAAACCATCATTATGATATTTCTGAATTCGTTAAATTAAAGTACATAATTATAAGGTGATTTTGGATTATAAGGATAAATTCACACTGAAGACTCGTTAAACGGTCAGAATCAAGGTTCACGGTCCCTGTTAGCGAAATAGGAAAAATATTTTTGTGTCCATAAACTTGTTCTGGAACAACCTCGATTCAACTACTAAAGGAAAACTAAATTTTATTTTGTAGTAGGTACCTATCTTTTTCATTTTGTAGTATATAATTAAAATGAAACCTTTTGTTTTTTATAATCACATTCGTACATATTTGAAAGAAAAGATACAACATTCTTTTAAACTTATTTATTCAGTACACGCCGACTTATAAAAAACCTTAATCATTAAACTTACAAAACACGCACAAGAGAGGTAAAATTTTTAAAATTTCCTTTTCATGGTTCTGCCTATAACAGGAAACCCTTAAAAACCTAATTGGCTGGGTAGTTGCAGAAATAGATGAGGATCCAGGGAAAAATACCCATTTACAGAACCCGAACATTGCATGCCTTACACTATTCTATAATTCTGTCAGACATCTAGCGTATTTATAAGGAAAATAAAATGATCACGTAAATTAAAATAATGTGGAATGTGGAAAGGTTTATAGGAACGAAAGTCACGTATATCTTTGCATTTGTTTTGTCCAGTTAATTTACTATTGTGTATTCGTACAGTCCAAATAAGGTGATGTATAGATGTAATTTTTGTGATAAATTAAAATTACAAGTAGACATCATTAATGATACATAATTAAAAACGATTTGGAAATCATAAATATTAAAATAATGGAATGCGGAAGGTAATCGCGGTCAAAACATGCACTTTGCAAAAACATTACCTTCTCAATGACCATAAAAACTATTTTAACGTCGATCGCAGCGGAAATGCAATTTTTGTGTTAAATCTGCTTAGATTACACTAAATTCTAGGTAGCATGGTAGTACCCAACATGATTATCGTTATACATGGGCTGCGAGCTTATTGGTCATATGACGTTTTTAGCCCGAGCTCGATCAAAATAGTCTGGGGACAAATCGATTCAGTGTAAAACGATTTAACTTATTTGACAGTACTAAACTTAATTTAAGCATTCTGTCTTTTTGAGGTGCAGGACACCTAAGATAAGGATAGTCCTTATCACACCAATATAAAAAATAGAAAAATGTACAAATCTTCGGGGACTAAGGAAACGAAAAATGAAAGACAAAAAGCTTTTACTCCGGTATGGGTCGAATCGAGGACGTTTTGCGTGCCAGGCAGACGCTCTACCAACTGAGCTAGTGACGTGCTTATCAACTACTTTAATGCGAAATATTCAATCTTGTAATGTTATAGGTAATTTTTTCGGTAAAACTCGCAAAAAACAACTTGTAGATGCACCTATACTCTATTTCATATAACATTAGAAAAAAGAAGATAACATAAGCAGGGATTTGAAACTATTTCATACCATGCACATTATTTAATTTACTAGAAAATACTACGGAAAATCTATAATTTGGCTTCACATAGGTACTACTTTATGCAGAATGTTAATTATTTTACTATCTATGTGCACAAATATAGAGACAAGGCAAATTATATAAGACGTACTTAGTACAAAGAGAGAGAGCATTTTAAGTCACTCACTTTTGACTCACTAAAAAGTCAACATAAATTAACAACAAACCGTGTTGCTTAGCAACGCATTTCATATAAGACTGCTACACTGCTACACGATAATCAGATAAAATTAAAACGTTATACTTTTGCCGATTGTCACGTCTAATGCCACGAATTTTTAATTGAATGCATTATGCTTCCTTAAAAAGATAGAAAACCCTGCTTCTTTAGGTCTTTCAACAGGAACATTTTGTAATTTTGTTGTTTGAAATAATATTTCGTAGCTTGGAAGGTCTTTTTTATTATAATAAGTTAAACATAAATCATTAGTTTAGATCAGGTATTTAATAATCGTTTAGATGGTTACACTGACTTTTACACATAAAATTACACAAAACATTAATGTTTAACGTTTTTTGTCACTATTTCGTCGAAGTGTGCGCCACGATGAACCTATTTTTCCTTCTTTCTAATGTTATATTATGAGTATACTCGTAGTTAGGTCGATTTTTCGTCCCCGAAAACCTTCATACCGTAAATTTAATTGAAATCCTTTTTCTAGAAACCGATTATGATGGGATTAAGGGATTTTGAGCTACGAAATGCTACCATAATTTCGACGGTCTTGTTGAGGACGACCTTTAATGACAAGCAATAGAGACTATTTTAACCAAGAGTTCATGCCGCAAACGTCAAAGGACTAATAAGATCACGACTCACGATATTCGAACTGCCACGGAAGGGGCTGGCGTATTCGAATGCAAATATAATAAAACTAGCGTTAACTCTCATAAGGGAAGCGTAATTAGCACAGTCCATTTAGCTACTGTAATTACTGAGAAAATTGTTAGTCTACAAAACTATCTTAGTGCCACAATTATACTAAAGTATTTCAATATTTAGGTGGTAATAATAATACCATATTACAATACATGGCAAAATTGAATAAAGATAATAATTTCCTTATTATCATTGTAAAATATTATTGGCCTTTAACTATAAAGCTCTCATTTTAAATCTGAAAGTAAAATATAAACTACAAATATTGTAATATCAAATCCATAAAATCTCAGTTATAAATTCATTCGTTAACCTTTATCATTTATACTTACAGTATATTTTTAAAGAATTAACAGTTTCTTACTTTTGTGTACCCAATATTTTGGCGCGATTGGAACCTCATTAAAAGCAGTTTTTATTCTAGCAATGAATATTAGAATGGGGTTTTTTGCAAGTGTCCAAACCGAGGAAGAACGAATTGAAGACGAGCATACTATTTCTTAATTTCTGCTGCGGTAAGAAGCCGTTAATTCATAAAAAACCACGACAGTTTAAAAATCAAACAATATTTGTATTTGTTTATATTAAACGCCTGTGGAATATTACACTCTATATGAGTGTATTTCAGACTAGTAAATTCAGTCTATGGAAACCTGACACAGGCACAAATTGGCAAACAACTTTTGATGTAATTTCACCGAGTCTCGAATATTTTCAGTCCTAATCAATAGTACATCCATGTACAAAAGTACTCGAATGTCCATTATTAATAAAATCATTAAAATTATTCATAGTTTTTATTATTCTAGGCCATGAAATTTAATTTGGTACATGGACTATTAATTCACTGATTTTTAGTAAATATTATTAGGCCAAAGTTAAATTGCTTCTTACAGGTTACATATGTACATGTAAAACAGTACTCATTCTGAGTGGCCTTTAAAAACTGGCAATATTATAGATTGTTAGGAAGGAACATTTTAAAATATATAAATCATTATAGTGTGTTAAGTAGTTATGCATAACTATTAGCGTATCATTGAACTATGTAACTTTACATATTCTGAAATGAAAGGAGTAAAAATAATAAAGTTATAAAAACACTGGTATACACTGGGGTACAAATATTTTACTACGAGCGATTTAATTAATTTGATAATTAAAATCTACCTATAGTTCATTAAAACTTAAGAAAATCTAATAATTAATAGAAATTCATTACAAAAAAATTGAGCTACAATTTCATATTATTGTACAAACAATTGATCTATTAATCAATTAACTTATTATCTGATAAATAATCCTCACGTTTGACCATAAACAACGTCTTGAGCTTTTTTATTTCATTTTCAGTAAAAGTTCAATGAATCAAAGATAAACTTTCCTCTTATTATAAAGTTATCAGTCTAGCTATATCTAGACAGCAAGCGCTATACCGCGCCTTAGGTAGCTGTAGCTGAGCGGCGTGAGGGAGGGGGGTCGAGTAGCTGTCACTTCGTTCGGCAACGTTCCCCCCGCCACGTCTGTAGCCATCCAAGACGCGGTACAGCGCTTGCGATCAAACAAGGTATAGCTCAAAACACAAGTGAAATTTCAGCATTAACTTGGTAACTTACAAAAGTGAAACGACGAGAAGATATTTCACGCGAAATTAAGCTTTTAATGTTGCTGTCCCCGATCTCCTGACTCAACAAATGTAATGGGGAAAGCTCCTGTAAATTTTTTTCCGTTGGATTATTATCTAACGAAAACTTTACCTCGATGTACCTCCAAAGCTGCCTTGGTTCAGTATGAAGAGTAGACAAATTGATTGTAGACAATTCGGTTCGACATCGCTTTTTCGTAACCTCTGGTTAGTTCTGCTGCGGATGCAATATTCAATACATGTTAAACAGTAATGCGCACCGAATTGAAAACCATTTCAAGCGGCTAAATGTTTGACTCTGTCGAGTAGTGCGTCGCAAGTTTTCTTCGCGTCTCCAAGTAACATGGCCGTGTTCGGATTGTAGAATATCGGGTTGTCGACCGCTGCGTAACCGACGCCCATCGAACGTTTCATCACTACCACCTGGAATAACAAGTTGGGAATTAGTTAACTTGTTGCATCTCCCCGCAGGCGAACCGGCATCGCGGAAAATTGAAGTCTTTAATCTATACTAATAATAAAGTAGTAAAAAAGTCGTGTCTGTAAAATTTCATTTTTTCAAAATGGGTTATTAGTGTAGTACTGTACGTAAAACCACAATTTTTAGAATTTTTGTCTGTCTAGACATGTATTAACATAAATTGATAAAACAAACAAAACAACGTCCAAGCCGAAAACGGGGTAGAGATTGAATTAGCGCGGGCAAAGGCTAGTACATAACTAAATCTAGAAACCAAGTAGCTTAGTAAGTAAATAACACAACTAAGATTATCCATCGCTAAGACAACCCATTGCTTTGGAAACTCAAAATTTTTATTTAAATTAACATAGCCATTTTTTTGCCTTCTGAAAATCAAAGTTTTCTAAAGCCACGAAGAATTATGCTAGTTTATAAATTATAACAAAGATATATAGATACAAAGATAAGAGTATTAATGATTTGACAAATTACCTGTTGTGCCTTCCACACTTTCAAGACCGGCATTCCAGCGATAGGCGAGTTGGGGTCATCTTCAGCTGCACTGTTCACTGTATCATTAGCACCTGAAAACATTCAATACAGAAAATAGCATTTACCCAGTTCATTGATAAACGTCCGTGCCATTCGAATTTAGCTCTTATTGTTTGGCTCCAAACTTACCAATGACCAGTACCAGGTCGGTTTCCGGGAACTCGTCGTTGATTTCCTCCATCTCGAATACATCGTCGTATGGGACGCCAGCCTCCGCCAATAACACGTTCAACTGTCCCGGCATACGTCCTGAGAAGACAAATCGTAAAGACCCATGCATCAAAACCGTTCGCAAAGTCATTTTTACCGCACTAGAGCCTTATTTTTATTTATTGAGAGAAAGTTGGCATTCTTGTTTTATGTACATTTATGTACATTCTTGTTTTATGTTCTTAGAAATGAAGGAAATAAACTGCGTTCAGTTTGATAGTCGGACAGCAGGACAGTATCAAGGCATGTGAGGTGGTTTTCGCCCGATGATCTAACTAAACGCAGCCTACGAACGCATCAAACTGAACGCAGTTTATTTCCGTCAAGTTGGCGAATCGTGTAGAAAAAAGAATGCCCGCCTAAAGTTTATTTGGAGTATTTGTTTGTTTCTTTAATTACGTTTCATTTATTTACTCACACTGTGCTTTGAAAAACGTAGGTTGATACATGTGGGTAAGAGCAATAACTTACTCGTAATTTAAAACACACGCTTTGCTTGTGTTTCAAATCGTCCTCGTACGCTATTGCCTCCTAACCGCACTTGTAGCATAAACTACTATAATTTAACAATCTATTCAAATAATACTATCAAGATATCTATGGTTTTAAACTAGTACTATCAAATGTTTAATGAGGTACGCACTCTTGGAGCGTAATGTATCGTTCAATTTTAGGGTCCGAGGACCTTCGAGCCTTCTAGCCTTTCGAGTATGTTTACCTCCTTACTACTTTAAAGGACAATGGGTGAAAGTGGTCCAAGAGCCTCCACTGATGAGACTTGCGGTAAATGAAAGTACATAATTGTCTAATGATTCTGGCAAAAATCTATTAGATTCTATCCGGGGGTTCTTTTGTTATGGTCATGTTTGTCCTGACTATAAATAATGTGATTTTACGTTAAAACGGTGTTTACTTTGACATGGTCACATAATCTCCGCATCTTTCTGAATGGCAAGGCATTCTATTTATTTATGGTCTATTCAGTTTATTTATCAACTTATTTATTAATTGCATTATGTAGGTGTAATAATACTCTTATTCCAATAAGTCTTTTTATTTTATGCATATGTATAACTTTAGTAGCCCAACTTAAATATAGTTTTTTTTTATATATTTCCCGTATCATATTTGTTTCATATATTTATTATTTTTATACAGATTAGATTTGACATGTAAAACGTATACTTTATGTATCAATTTTACAAATAAATAATTTGAATTTGAATCTTTGGCGATGCTCCTCCCGCTTCTCCTAAACCACCCCGCCCTCGTCACGTCATGCCGTATGACGTCATCGACGCCAAGTGCAGAGATAATGTGCTCGTGTAGTACGTACTTCGCGTTCAGTAAACCTACCATGAGTTTTGGTCTCGATACTCGTTACCGACTGCGTAAAATATTTTGTATGAGAAATTCTGGTTCCTGTAGTAAGCTCCTAGGGGCGGGCGTTACACAATTTCTCATATAAATATTTTACGCAGTCATTAAGGTGTATCGTGACCAAAACTCATGGTAGGTCTTGAGATAAACGAAACAACGCAGGGAGGTGATAGGCGATTGTAGTTGTGTCCCCCTCCCTCCCTCCACCCCCGCTTGTTGTTGTAAAGACGCGCGCAGTTTTGGGCTAACTGTTTTCGCTGATTGTTTTTTTAAGTTAGAAAAACCATGACCATAGCAAAATAACCCCCGGACAGAACCTAATAGACTTTTGCCAGAATCATACGCCAAGTATGCACTTTCATGCTGATAATCACAGCAGCTTCTTGGTTTTCATCAAACACGGTTTGAGTAATGGTCATTCGTCTTTTACATAACACACAACTGACACTGACTACTGACGTAACACGTTAAACAAAAAACTCCCGCTAAAGGTCGAAACATATTGAGAATTCAGTCACTATGTCCAATCACAAGGAAAAGAGGTGTCTATTAACAAGCATAAGTCGGTTCAGTTATAATGGCAGAAATTAAGTCCAGCCGTGCGGAGGTCAATATTAAAAAAAACACTCAAAAATCGAAGATCACAACACAACAAACAGCGAAAACAGTTGCGCAAAACTGCGCGCGCACTTGCCACAACAAGCGGGGGCGGAGGGAGGGAGGGAGGGGGACGCAACTACAATCGTTTCTCACCTCCCCTTATGGGCATCGGAAGTCGAAAGTCTAGGGTGGAGTGACCTCTTTTAAATTTCAACGGGATTTATAGTTGAAAAATAAAAAAAAACGTATTTTTGTGAAAACAAAAACTGCCGATTGGTCTTTTCGCTCGTATGTCTGCTCTATGTGTCAAAGTAAACAACATTTTAAAGTAAGATCACATTATTTATAGTCAGGAGAAACATGACCATAACAAAAGAACCCCCGGACAGAATTTAATAGATTTTTGCCAGAATCATAAGACAATTATGTTTTTTAATTTACCGCAAGTCTCATCAGTGGAGGCTCTTGGACCAACTTCCATACATTTTTGCCCATTGTCCTTTAAAAGATTAAAGGGTTTAAGGCGAGGTCGTTCTTCACAGGAATAGTTTTTTGGTTTTTACTTTGTATCATTGATGATGATGGTCATTATGACGAAACTATGCCATCAATCGATTCGTCGTGTTCTAGCATGACGTCACGAGAAGCCGTACCGGGAGTGACGAGGCAATTGCGTAGTTTCAATAATTATTTTTTGCAAAAGACGTCATTCGTCTGTTACTGACTTCTGTAGATTTTCCCCGGACAGACTGAGTACCGCCTCACGCTCCTACTTTCTGGGCCTGCGCACTTGATCCTAGATCTTATCGACCCTTTCTACCTGTCACTCAGGCGTAGCAAAGAGAAAGCCGAATGTGTGTAAAAAAGTGTGCATGAATCTTACCCGCGACAGGATGGATGGCGAACCGTACTTTCTTCCCCATTCCTTTGAGCATGTCCACCAACTCCGCTATCGGATATTGAGCCTTCGCAACGCAGAGACCGTAACCTAGAACGAATATCCCATTAATTATTCTTATAAATTAGTCAGATTAGAAAAATATCTACAAAAACTAGAACAGTATTTTCCAAAGTTTGGGTAAGGTGGGTCGTAAATAATAAATAGAAAACAAGCGCAATCTTCACAATACAGCGCTGCATTTTAAAGTTAATCAATATTTTACTCGAAATTCTCAACTGTGAATTTGGGAGTATGTCTATATTAGCGGGTCCTGAATTTCACCTTTTGTGGATTCAAGTGAGTTTGTGAACCACTGGACTAGAAGCAATCTGCGACTCACCAGGAGTAATGATAATGTTGGTAGCGCGGTGGACGAGGTCGGCCACAGAGTCCACGTTCAGTTCGGTGTGCGTGGCGCCGGCGGGGCGAGCCGAGCCCGAGCTTGTGACGCCGTACCCACCCAGGATCACGTTCGGTAAGGACCGGTTCATTGCCTAAACACGAATACACAATTATATCTATACTAATAATAAATTAGTAAAAAAGACGTGTCTGTACCTTGAATATTTTTGCGAAATTTTAATTGAAATGGTTTATTAATATTGTACTGAGACCAAAACTACCATTTTTGGAATTTTTGTCTGTCTGTCTGTATGTATGTATGGTCCGTTTTAACTCGAAAACTACTCAACGGATTTGGATGCGGTTTTCTTTATTATCGTAGTGACCCTGGTCAATATATAGGCTGTAAGAGGTGTTCATAAAATAACCACCAAGCCGAAAATAGGACAAAGATTGAAAAAAACGCGGGCGGAGCTTAGTTGCTTATAAATGCCGTCGGCACATCCTAGAACTACGCTTATCATGATTTGCCTAGGCATATCATAATTCTGTTGAACTTCAGTGGTCGCCTCGATCCGCTCCGCTTCGCTTGGCTCCCCAAACTTATTCACATGTGAACCTAACACACTCCGCTCGTCGACGCAACTATTTTTAACTTTTTGTTGAACAACTAGATTACACACTTCATGATATGCCCAATTCTATAATATGCTCACGACATAAATAAATCTTACTTCCTCAGAATTAAACTGCAAAATTATTACTGTTTAAAATCAAAGACTACTCACCTAAGTACAGAGGACAAAACTAATACATTTAACGTGGTAAAACAAGATAAACTGGGAATATTGTCCCGTTTGGGGAAAAAAAGGCATTTACTTAAATCGAAATAAAAGGTCATTTACTATAATATGTTTATTGTGCAACCAAAAAGAAAAACATACAAAAAAATATTTATGCGCTGCTAAAGTTTGTACTTTGTATTTTGCAAACTCTAATACCCACATTATGATTGGGAATTAGGATTCCCTGGATTGTGGGATTGACATTTTGATTGTTGTGGGATTGATATTTGATTGTTGTGGGATTGATATTTGATTGTTGTGGGATTGATATTTGGGACGATAAGGTCAACATGTAAGTACCTTGCACATGATGTAAGACAGGATGGCCCCGGAGCTGCCGATGAGCGCGCCCACGATCGTCATCAGGGAGTTGTTCAACATGAACCCTTCAGCGCACAGCGCCCACCCGGAGTAGCTGTTCAGTACCGTTATTACTACCGGCATGTCCGCACCTGAAACAAAGAGAATTATTATTTCTTGAAGATATGTCTCAGTAAAATTGTTGGTTTGTTTTGTATTTTTAGTTTTATTAAGACATAGTATAAATCTAGCGTTTCTATCATATATTATATATATATATATACACACAATTAAACAATAAAAAATTGCGATAAATTAAATTGATTAAAATGTAAAAAAATACATATTATTTTAAACATGCCAATTTAAATTCTAACAATGTTAAATTATATATAGGTATGTATACCTAAAAAAATCCATTTACATTAGATTTCAGTTTCAAAATAAACATTACTAGCATAAAATTTAAATGTCTTGTATTAATAAAAATCGAATATGAAAATAAATAATAATTCTAAATGAGCATGCAATTTAATTTTCATTCAAATTGTGCACCCAATTTTGAGTGAAACCCTCTTCCATCGAGTGCCAGAGATGTCTGTCTGCGGCCAGTCTGGACTAGGTATATCGTCATACCAGCGCTGCCTGAGTTATTTTTAATTTAATTACTTAATTCTAAATTATTTTACGCAAATAAATAAATATTATTATTATTATATTATTTCATGAATATTTAAAAACGGATAGTACCTCCTTGCATAGTCAAAAAAGTGAGTCCAATCCGTTTCTCAATATTCATATCTCCCGGAATTCGTTCCTGACGATTTATAAAAAAACTGTACCACATTTACGTACCCCCAATAGCAGCAGTCAAGGTCAAGCCCTGTATCCCACTGAGCAAGGCCGCGGCTCCCAACAGCGGTAGCCCGGGCGCCTCGGGGAAGGCTAGCAAAGCGCCGCCGCAGCCCAACGAGCCGGCAAGTAAACTTGCGTTGATGGCGTGTCGCCCTGGTAGCAGGAGCGGCGCGGACGATAGCGCTCCTTGCAGTTTGCCGTACGCTACTAGAGACCCGCTGAAATGTAATGGAGTCGTTTAGCCGTAATATGGTTGTCCTCAACTACTTAAGAGCGATGCTTAAGGGCTTAGCTTGTCTTTGGTCTTTCAACGGTTTTTGTTTTAATATGCTGAGTCAACTACTTATCTGATCAATGTAAAACTAGGACACGTGTTTTTTCAGACCTTTGTCTTTCTGTTGTCAGGTCGGTTACCTAATTGGACACAATTTTTAAGTCATTAATGCGTTTCATATCTAAACGGCTTGAATTTTATGTCTGAAAACATGGTTTATTTTCCGATGTCTGGTGAAAAAACTCCTACATCGCAGAAAAACCTTCGAAAATTCACTGATTTTGCGTGCGGGCAGCGCGCGAAGCGAGCGTTCTAACGTAGACTTTCTGACCACATACTGAAGTTTAAAATCGCTCAGTAAGATTATCGTGCACCAGGGGTAAGGCCATTGACTACTCCCTGGAGCGAATTTCAAGATAGATATATCGGATGTAAATCGGCCGCAATGAAGTATGCGGGAGGAGATCTTAGCGGGGGTGCAAAAGATGTACGGTGGGGAGGTAAAAGTAGCGTGGAGAACATAAATAAATTATTAATAAATATTAACTAAGCTGCCCACACTTTGTACGATCTCTGCTATGTCGGCCCGCGCCATGGTTCGGTACGGATGTGCATTACGTCGCTCCGAGATAATAAAATCCAAATAGTAGTAAAAAGTTGTGTTTCGGTCTAGTGATAGTTAAAAACGTCTTACCTACGTTCTAAGCTATCCAGTGGTGTAAATAATTTTACCGTACGAACAGTGAGACCAGAGTTATACGCAAAAGCATTTCAAAATTTGATTTAACCGTCAAATATAGCGTAAAAATCTAGACGGTCGGTCGCGCCCCGCCCCCCGCGCGCCCACGCCTCGTGCGCTCGATCGCTCGACCATCTGGCGGCCGCTGCCACAAAATAGAGTGATCAGCGAGACTAGCCGTTTGCGCCTGGATTCACCCGTGACTTTCGTCAACTTTAGTTAGTCGCCATAGTGAACGTGTCATTGACTGCTCCGTGAATGTATCGATCGTTATTTACCTAATTATAATGATGAAATGTGTTACGTGTGATAGTGAAATTGAACCCCTGGATGTTTTGAAGTGTGTGTTCTGTAAAGGAAGTTACCATTATCGATGTTTAAATATAACATCGGCCAAGTTTAGAGAACAGACTAAACTAAAAAAAAACGTTTAAGTGTGAATCATGCGTGAATATTACTCGACGCGTTCAAGTCACTGACGATACTCCTGTTCGCGGCGCGGGTGGACCGCATCAAGAATGTACGCTAGACAACGTTTCATTTGATGGGATGCTAACCGGTGCTTCACCGGAGCATTCAGTTGTAACCGAGACCAAATTGATGACCAGCAATTTTCCGGAGTTGCTAGAAGCAATAAATGTGACAATTGAAACCAAGATGGAAGCTCTGAGGCTTAAGTTGATTCAGGAGATTAAGACTGAGGTTGCTAACGAATACTCAAAGCAAATAAATATTTCAAAAGATACTTTAGTAACCAAAGAATGTGAATGTGAACGATTAAGGGCTCAATTAGAGAAAGCGAATGAGATATGCCTTAAACTTCAGGCTGAAGTAGAAAACTTGAAAACTGTGAAGAAAAATGATGGTGAGAATAACATGAACAATATTCAATCAACAAGTTATTCGGGAATTCAAGAACATCCATACCAACAAGTGTCGAATGCGACATCTACTGGCATGCAAGTTGAAACTAGCACCAAGCCACCTGAGCAGCGAGTTGTACTAAACTATGCGGCTGCGGCTAGGAAAAGAGAGGCCACGAAGGACAATGCAAATGTACCGAAAGATAATTTTATAGAGGTTACTCATAAGAAGAATAATCAATTAAAGGAAGTGAAAAAGGGGGGTAATAATTTAATTGTTGGAATTAAGGGCGTTCAACGTCAAAAATTCCTTTATGTATGGCGGCTGGAGAAGAATACGACTGAGAAAGAATTATCTGATTATATACGGGAAGTACTAGGAAAGGAAACAAAGTGCAAAGTAGATAAGATCCAGCATAAAACCGAGAGAGACTACGCTTCCTTCATTATAGGGGTGTCAGAAAAAGATTACGACAAATTATGTGATTCAGAAGTATGGCCATTAAATATTGAATTTTGCGAATGGATTTGGTTTCGTAAAAGTGCGGAAAAACACCAAACCACCTAGTAAAAAAATTAATTTGTTTTACCAGAATGTGAGGGGCCTTAGAACGAAACTGAATGAATTTCAATTAAATCTGTCTACATCATCAGCTGATATATTTGTAATAACAGAAACAGGATGTAACGAATCAGTGTTTGACAGAGAAATTGTTCCCGTTGGTTATTCAATACTGCGCTGCGACAGAACAGATGGACGGAAGCAGGGAGGTGCGTTTTTAGTGGCCACACCCCGGTTTGAGGTCAGGTTAGTGCCGGTACCACCTGGAATAAACATTGACACGGCCATTTTTGAGATTGTTGGTGCTGCGGTATATTGTAATAATAAGTTTTTGTTTTTTATTTGTGTTTCGTATATACCGCCCAAGAGCAGCGACTGTGAATACATGTGCCTATTCAAAATAATAGAACACTTCTGTACAAAGTATAAAGATGTTATTTTTTTAGGCGATTTTAATTTGTATTCTAGCTCTGTCGAAATAAATAATTATTATGAGTATCTTCTAACCTATTGTGGACTGACTCAAATGAACACGGTACAAAACCAGAAGGGCCGATGTTTGGACTTGGTTCTGACTTCATTGCGGAAAGAGTGTGTAAATGTTTGTCTGTCGGGGGAGCCTCTCGTGGCGGTTGACGTTTTTCACCCGCCACTTACTGTGAGCTTAGAGACTCCCTCTACCCTCAGATATACCGACCTCGATACAGTGGCAGACGATGATGTTGAGGTTACACATAAATGGAATTTCTTTAAGGCTGATTTTTGTATGTTGTATTCTTCAATAGCATTAATTGACTGGTCTTCATTATATTCTATAAATGACCCAAATGAAGCGTTACAGCAGGTTTATAACCTAATATATGAAATATTTTTTGTTTGATAAACACTTGTACTTGTCCACTTATTTATATTAATTTCCCTTACCGGTTTCGCTGTTAAAGCATTATCAAAGAAACCTTTGATAATGCTTTAACAGCGAAACCGGTAAGGGAAATTAATATAAATAAGTGGACAAGTACAAGTGTTTATCAAACAAAAAATGTTTCAAAAGTTCCACCAAGTGCCAACAATCACGAGCATCAACTCTAATATATGAAATATTCAATCAATGTGTTCCTACAAAAAAGCAAGGGGGTCTTGGTTCAGATTATAATTATCCTGAATGGTACACGGCAAACTTGATTCGCAACATTAAGCTAAAAGCCAGACTACATAAGCGATATAAATGTACAAAAGCACCGTGTGATTACGAAGCTTTTACTAAGTGTAGGGCAAAAGTGAAATTAGAAGTAGCAGAGGCTGATAAAGAGTATAAGAAACGATTACAATTCTTGTTACAAAAAGACCCGAAATCATTTTGGAAATATGTTAATACAAAAAGATCTGTTTTAAAATCAAACAAAATTGTAAAAAATGGAACAGTTCTATCTAAAAAAGAAACTGCGGCCGAGTTTGCAAGCTATTTCCACTCAGTATACGACAGTAATCCAGCACAGTTGAGCGTTGAGGACGCGATGCGGTCGACAGGAAGTGTAGGCGGGCCACACGTTCATCTCACTGGCTTGCAGCTGGCGGACGTCCGAGCGGCCCTCGCGCGTCTCAAGCCAAAAACATCAGCCGGGCCTGATGGAATCCCTGCGTTCATTATCAAAGACTGCCGTATGGTTCCAGCAGAGCCTTTGCTCTATGTATTTAATTTATGCCTCTCTTTGGCTTTGTTCCCAGATGAGTGGAAAGCCACAAGAGTGACGCCGATTCCGAAGGGTAAAGGGGGGACAAAAGCAAGTGATTATAGGCCAGTAGCTATCATGTCAACATTTGCAAAGATATTTGAATCAGCCTTACATACAGTAATATTCAATGAAATAAAATCTCAATTATCAGATTCTCAACATGGCTTCCGACCAGCTAGGAGCACAGCGAGCAATTTGTTATGTGGCATGTCATATATGGTACCGTTGGTGGATTCCGGAGTGCAGGTCGACGCTGCTTACTTTGACTTCAAAAAGGCTTTTGACAGAGTAAGTAGCGACGTCCTACTTAGGAAGTTAGCAGTCGTCGGCTGTACACCGCATACACTAAAATTCTTTGCCAATTATATGAAAAATCGACAACAATTTGTTCAGTTCGGAAATCACGTATCGAAATCTTATTTTGTTTATTCTGGCGTGAGCCAAGGAAGCAATTTAGGACCACTCGAGTTTCTAATAATGGTTAATGACCTTTCAGATGTTGTCAAGAACGCGGTTTGTTTGCTATTTGCAGATGATCTTAAGTTAATATTGGGTATCAAGGAAGACTCTGACCATCAAAAATTGCAACAAGATATAGACCGTGTGGTGGAATGGAGTCGTGCGAATAGGTTAGATTTTAACGTGGACAAGTGCGTTACAATGACTTTCAGCCGCAGCCATGCTCCACTAGAGCACTTGTACAATATAGACGGGAGTGACATGAAAAGAGTGAAGGCAGTAAAAGACCTTGGAGTACGCTTTACATCAGATCTTAAGTTTCGAGACCATATTGTAGAAGTATGCAAGAAAGCTTTCAGGACGTTGGGCTTTGTGTTGCGACAAGCTCAGGGTTTTGACAGTATTGGCGCGGTGAAAGCCTTATATAATGCACTTGTTCGGAGCAAGCTTGAATGTAACGCGGTTGTTTGGGCTCCACATGAAACCAAATACTGCCTGATGTTGGAGCGTATACAAAACAAATTCATGAGGTTTTTGTACATGAAAATGTATGAGGTCTATCCTTGCTATCCCTTGATGTATCCTACCCTATTTGTTTTGGGTATGGTGGGATACAACAGATTGGAAGTAAGGAGAGATTATGCTCTGACAGCTTATTTATTTAAAGTTTTTACTGGTAGGGTATGTAATCCCAGTATTTTAGGCAATATGAGGCTAGTAATTCCTAAGCGATACGTTCGACAACGTCGCGGGAGGCTGTTCGGGCTGCCGAGAACGAGGACGAACCTCCATGGGGAAGCACCACTACAGCGCGCTACTCGAATTCTCAATGAGGTTGGAGATCACATCGATCTTTGTTCGTGTTCATTGAGCGAGTTCACAAGAGCAACATTATATTACTTGAGCTATCGTTAATTTATGTATATTCTAATATTTTGTAATTTGTTTTTTTGATTTTTCATGTTAGATATGTTTTTAGCATTTATGGTTTTTTAAGTGTTTTTAAAGATTGTTTTGTGTACCATGCCTGCACTGTTGCATTGGGTTTTCAACTTGTAATGATAGTGTTAGTTGTTAAATTAAATAAATAAAAATAAATAAATAAATAAATGTTTAAAACCTTGACATTTTTAAATACGAGGAGGGATCAAAAAGTAGTAAGAATGAGTTAGAATAAAATGACAATTGATAACTTAATAATTTATTTTTCTACATAGTCTCTCTACACAGCGAGTCCAGCGCTTTTAAAGGCTATAATCCCTTTTAAAAAAAGTTTTGTCTTGGTCCTGCAAAAAGCTCTCCACGGCATCCATCGCCGCGTTATCGTCTTCGTACCTGTTTCCCCTCAAGTTTCAAGTAAATTCAAAGAAAATTTTGGGAACAGATGAAAATCGCTAGGCGCCAGATCTGGTGAATAAGGGGGTGGTCAACCAATTCGAAGCCAGCTTGCTGAATGGCAGCCATCGCAACCGCCGAGCTGTGCGCGGGTGCGTTGTCGTGATAAAACAGCACGCCCCTTCGAAGTTTCCCTCTCCTTTTCTCTTTGATGGCATTCCTCAACTTGGGAATTAAAGCTGCATAATATTGGCCAGTAATAGTGGTTCTACGCTCCTAGTAATCAATCAACAAATATCCCTTCTGAGACCCAAAATATTGAGGCCATAACCTTGCCAGCCGATGCCACGGCACGAAACTTCTTCGGGGTCGGTGATGATGGCCGTTTCCATTGCGAAGATTGCTGTTTTGTGTCGAGATCAAAATGATGGCCCATGTTTCGTCTATTGTTACGAAATGAGACAAAAAGTTTTCAGAATCTTCTTGAAACTTGTCCAACAATGTCTTTGAAATGTCAAGTCGATTTTGTTTCTGACTGTCGGTTAACATTCTCGGCACCCATCTTGCGGAGACTTTTCTCATATTCAAAGATTGTTTCAATATGGATTGAATACTTCCATATGAAATGCCCGTTTCTTGAACTAAGCAACGAATGGTAACTCTTCGATTGCTCAATACAATTTCCTCGACTTCCAGAACATTTTCTTGGGTGACTGATGTCGATGGACGGCCGCAACGATGTTCGTCTTCCGTGTCGTTCTCCCTACTCGAAATTGAATAGCCCACCTTGCGACAGTGGAATACGGCGGAGCAGACTCTCCTAATTTTGCCTCCAAATCGCAGTGAATCTCTTGCGTCGTTTACTTTTTTAAATAGACGTATTTAATAACGGCTCGCACTTCGTTTTTCCCCATTTTCGAGAACACGTTCCGACACGAAGCAAACAAATGACTACACTTAGAAAAAAAACAAATGAGAATCGAAGATTTTTTTCTTTATTAATATTACAAATATCTGAGCTATGCTTGCCAGTATTTTTTTTCTTACCAAGGAGTATATATGTCGTTCTCACTACTTTTTGATTCCCCCTAGTATACCAACAAAATGTTGAAAAAAATGAACATACCTGCGCCATCCCTTTCACACAAACATACGCAGACTTTATCACTAAGATAAGGCTGCGCATGGAACAGATCTTTAAACCTTTCTCCTGGGTGATAAACTAGTCAACAAATTTTTATTAACTAAGATATTATTGTCTTATACTTACGTAAAAGTAATACCACCGATGTAAGTTCCCAGGAACAGTGAAGTCTTTAGAGTGGCAGCGGTTGGGTCCATCGCCATCGCTGGGAAATCGTGCATGTAGGTAGCGATGCAGGTCAGTACTGCCGCCATGCCCACCAGGCTAGAAATATTAAACAAAATTTTAAACAACAAAGACCAGGCAAAACTTAAACAAATGAATGCACTTCCACCACGTTTACATGGGTATTACAAATTTCATAAGAAAGATACACCAATTAGACCCGTAGTATCTCATAAAAATGCACCATGCTACAGATTAGCCGGTAAAGTAAATGAACTACTCAAGTCCATGCCAGAGTTCAAAACTAATCATACGATTAAAAACAGTATAGAGCTAGTGAATCAAATTCAACACATATCCGTGCCAGAAAGTGCAATATTAGTATCATTTGATGTAAATAGTTTGTTTCCGAGTGTTCCAGTTAAAGATTGCACAAAGAAATTGTGTATGTCCAGTTTGGAACCGCAACAAGTTGTGGAAATAGAAGCGTTGTTGAAAACTTGTTTGGATCAAAACTACTTCAAATTCAAGGACACATTTTATAAACAAAATGAAGGTCTAGCGATTGGCAGTCCTTTATCACCACTATGTACAGATGTTTTCATGGATGATTTAGAAAAACGCATCTTAGGGTCAAATTTTAAAAAACACATAAGTTACTGGTTTAGATATGTAGATGACGTTGTTTGTCTATGGTTGGGAACAAGGGAGGAATTGGATGAGTTTTTAGTTTATATTAATAATTTAAATGAAAAAATAAAATTTACTATTGAGATTGGATATAATAAAATAAACTTTTTAGATTTGACAATAGATATATCTAGCAATAAACATACTTTTAAAATTTTTAGAAAAGAAACCTACAGTGACAACATTATCCACGCAAAATCACAACATCCAGTTTCACATAAACTTGCAGTTTTTCATTATTTTTCATTATTTAATTAACAGATTAATTCAGATCCCATTAAGCGATGAGGACTTTCAATGTGAACTGAGAAGTATTAAAGCGATCGCGAGTAATAATGGGTATGACACAAAAATAGTAAACAATATACTACAACGCAGAAAAAGTAAATTAGCAAGACAATTATTATATTCACACACTGAATCAAAAGACACAGAAAGCTTTAAATGGGTAAAATTAAGATATATCGGAAAATTCTCAGAAAAAATTAGTAAATTACTTCGTAAAAATAACAAGAAAGCAGCATTCTATTGTAGAAACAATATGAGGGACCTAGTATGTAATAACAAAGACCGTGTCCCAAAACTGGATGAAAGTGGTGTTTATCAATTAGAGTGTGATACATGCAAAAAAGTGTACATTGGTCAAACAGGTAGAAAATTTAAAACTAGGCTTCATGAACATGTCAGATCGTGGAAAAATATGAAAAATGACTCAACATTTGCGGAACATCTCAACTCTTCAAATCATTCCTTTGACCCGACAACTAACATAAAAATAGTACACAAAGCTAATAAAAGTGCAAAATTGAATTATTTGGAAGCCCTAACAATAAATAAAATTATTAATAACGATCCAGACAGAATTTTAAATGACCAATTAGAATTAAATTCCTCACCACTTCTGACATATTTTAAATGATGTTATTAATTAATCAATCAAAATTTCATGTTTAATTGTAGTTTATATTTTATATTTTTTAACTTATTCGACTTTAATTTTTAGAAGTGTATCCTGACATATAATAGAAAAATGATATTGAAACACCACATATTTATTGCCGTTATTTATAGATTTAACCTTGACGTAGACCCATTTTGAAACGCAAGCTGTGGTGATTCACCTCTGTTTATTTTATATTTGCTTGTTAAAAATGTTTTCTTTTGTTTTCTTTCTGTCACGTTAAGTAATTAATAATTTGTTGGCCCGATGATGTGTAATACGAAACCGGTAGCCTAAGTTAGAATAAAAATAAATATATGTGGAATAAAAGTACAAGAATTTGTGTATAATTTATTCTAGAAATAACACGAAACTCTGTAACATTTATGAACACGATGGAATCTGCATGAAAATGGGCTAGTTATCAAAATATTTACAAGATTTTCTTGAACTTTTCTGTGGTCCCTATGTAATTCTTTAGCTACAAACCAAATCTCAAATCAAAATCAACCCTGAAATGTTGAAGTCACGCTACAGTCGGACAGACAAACGACTTGTTTTAAAATATTTGATTGATCTTTTTATGAATATCGTATTAATCTAATTTTAAACCATCGTTTAATTAGGCTTTAAAAGGCTGCAAATATCACAATTATTGTGTGTAAGCGACGCTTCAATTGTAAACGGCCTCGGCTAAAAAAGAACATTGCAAATACATTTTAAAGGTCTAAAACTCAAGAGACCATCAGCCGTTGGCGTGCATAGAACTTTATGCTGGAAAATAAATGAGAAGTAAATTTGACGAAAAAAATAACATGTAAAAAAATTAAAAAACCAATTTGTTTTTTTATGAAATCATGTACTCTATGGTAGGCAGTGCCTACCCTGGCCTCAGACTAAGAAACCAAAACCCTGGCGTCATACAAGTAATGACTTTTCAAAGTGTTTTTTTTTTAATGGACAAACTTGACCTTCTCATTGCATTTCCAGCAAAAAAATCTATGCACGTCACTGCCATCAGCCAACCTTTAACAGAGAAAATGTACCTGTGAAACCCAGCCACGAGTTGAGGTAGATCAGTGATCTCTATCTTCTTGGCGATAGTACCGCCGATCAGTCCGCCAATACCAGCCACCCCTATCATTTGTGCCAGCACTTCCGCGCTCGGTGTTAGCAGTCCTAGAGTTGCCGCTATGCCTCCAGTCACGCCGATCTTTGAAGAAGGAATATGAATCTTGTTATCATACAAATAAGGATGATTTCTATTGTAGATGTTGACGTGTGTGCTGGTCTTTTGTACCAAACCATTCTTAGTGGTTCGACACGGTCGTGTTCCTAAACGCACAAGTTAGATTGGTTTCTTATTTTTGGATGGATAAAAAGGACAAAATAAATGTGATTCATGGCATTTACCGGCCATGTGACAATTATGCTTTTCTAGCAAAGCTGTATTACTCTGTGCAATACGTTGTAAATGAATATACGCAACAATAAATACGCTTTAAAGTTGCTGTGCTCATTCATTTACACCGTAATACATAAAATAACACAACTTTGTATGCCAAAGTGTAAATGTAAACGCCATAATCACATTTATTTTATACTTTTTATTAAAAAAAAAAACAATCCTATGTTATGCATTTAGGAACGCGATCGTGACGAACCATGCTACAAAGCAAGCAACCTCATATTACTAAAGAATACATCAAATATCCGTCAAACAGTAAGCAGCGGAACCCAAGTAGCCACGTTAACTATCACAGAGTATGAAACCTCTGTACACGAGCGTTCTACAACGCTACAAGCGCAAAAAGGTTCCATGCTCTATGATTTGAATGTACAATAACCATAGCTCACCTATCTAGTCTTTAAAACAGGCGTAATATCTGGTCAATGCGTCGAAATGTCTTTTCTGTCTCACTGCCTTTACAATGGTCTCCAGATTGAAGCTAAAGACATCAAGATTACAATGAGCGGGCGTCCTTGGGTCTGAGTCTGTGCTAGCCGTACTGATGGCGGAATTGATTATGAATGCCTTTTCTAATCATCGGTTGCTGTCAGTCTTTCTGGAATATTCTCATGACAATTGAGTCTGATAAACTTTAGTCGATTCAGTGTAACACGACTTAACTTATTTGACAGGACTAACCATATTTAAGCGTCTTGTCCTTTTCTTTACGATAGAGAAAGAAAAAGATAGAATGCTTCAATTAAGTTTAGTCCTGTGAAATAAGTTAATTCGTGTTACGCCGTATCGACATCACTGTTTTCTTTGCAGTGTTCTCTTTGTTACTTTAAGTTTTTTGGCGTATCGGTGTTGCCAAGTAACCTATTATTACAAATATGGTGTGAAACGTCCAATTATACAAATGGTGAGTAATATTTACGATTCCGAGGTAGTTTCCTTTGCGTGCAGTTCTCTGTGAGCTAAGCCCGGCTAGGGCTCCGACACAGCATAGGGAAGACGCAAGGTATGCCATCTGGTGGACTTCGGGATAACCCTGATGAAGAAAACGTACACATTTGTAAAATTCATTGAAATAGACCTTTAAATACGCATAAGATTTGGGTAGCAGAATGAAATATTGTGCTCTATGTGAAACTGGTTGTTAATAAACTGAAAAATTGACGATAACTAAAATCCATTTCTGTGACATCTGATTAAAAACATCTGTAAAAATTTTAATTAAACATTTATTTTACAAATTGAAAATTTTAGGAATTCAACATTTTGGGAATTCAACATTTTCGATTTTAACATTTTGGGATTCAACATTTTGTAAATTCAAAATTTTAAGAATTACACATTTTGGGAATTCAACATTTTGCAAATTCAACATTTTAGGAATTCAACATTTTGGCCCTGAAGAGAATTCTTTAATGATTTCAGGTTCAAACTGTAAAGTTCTTTCCGTGAAAGGAAGTCCCCTGTTAAAGTACTTGATGTGTCGTTTAATAAATACGATAATACTTTAATCCGCGGGTCTTCTTTCGTGAAGAAAACTTAACTGAAGTTTGTTAGGTAGTATCGTAATTTTATTCAGAACAAGTTACCTGCATGGCTGTAGTCAAGTAACCTCCGAGCAAAGCCGCGGCAGGAATCGCGTACAGGTAGCCATATTCCGGTGGGTCGCCCGGCCTGGGATATTTATAATACTAATTTATATCTTGGCAAAATCAGGCGCGTGGGACTATTACCAGTAAAGAAATGAAAAAGTGACAGGTGAGTTTAGTTGCTACCTCACGAAAGGCAGATTCGGGTACAGTACTATCTCATAGATTTACTTTTGTTTGAACTTGTTCGCTGATTGATTTACTATTTTGAAATGAAAAAATTAGAACAACTATGCTTTATTTAAGTGTTCTAGCAAATATGTAGTATAAGTTATACTACACATAGTACAGTCTGTCAAAAAAGAGTTGAAATAAATATTGAAGGAACTATTTTTCTTTCGCCTGGTTACACCAAACAAACAAGTACAAAACCTGTTAAATCGAGTTTACCGCGTTGTTATTTCATAAATCCATCCATCAGCCTTTTTCGTCCACTGCTAGACATAGGCCTTTCCAGGATTTCGCCACTCTTGGCGGTCCTCCTGGAAGAAATGCCCATACTCACACACGCTGGGCAGGCGGGTTGGTGAGCGCGGAGCCGAAACCCTTGCACCAGTGACGCCGCTGCCCGTCACTAGTCTATTTTATATAAGGCCCGACAATTGGGGATGGATATACCGCCATCCATCGGTTCCAGGCAATGGTGGGCCGCCTGGTTTTGTCCTCTTACTCTCCCCGAATAACTTCGGGAGGATTTCCGAGTAAGATGGTGGTACCTCCACAGTCGAGCCCGGCATTAGCTCTACCACCTAAATTTTCTTTTCTAACCTAACTTTCATAAATATATTACCTAAATTATACTACTTGGACGTCTAATGTTCAATAAAGTTCATTAAAGTTTAATATTCATTTCAACACTTTTTTGACAGACTATAGAAAACAAATGCACCAGTATTCTTTAATTAACAAAATGTGGACGGCAGAAAAAACTCAGCTACAGATGTCGGCTCTTAAGGAAATGTTAATTACTATGGTGAATATTTAAAAAAACGTGCCAACAGTTTCATTCTGACCTTAAATCGTCACCAGCAATACTAAATAAAATTTGTTCCTCTGAAAAATACAATAAAAATACTGAATAAACAGAATAATTCCTAATTATATTTTGATAAATGAAACTTATTTTATTACTACTTACAAACGTGACAGTGTTTTACAAATTGTTTACCTACTTTTGCCGTAATTTGGGTAAAAAACCATGCATGAGTGAGCCGATTACTCGTTTTGACTCGAAAAATAAATGGTCACGTTAGGTATAACAAAATCGTCATTAGTAACGTTAAAATCGTCGATGAAAGTAGAATGTTTGACTACTGTTACCCATTTATGTAATCCTTACCTCTTGAACATATCAAGCATCCGCTGCGTGACTAAGAAACCGCCGAATACGTTAACGAACGAAATCAGCGCCGCCGTGCTCGCGAGCCACTGAAAATAAATTCCAGTTTTCGTTTGAAACACTTTATCTTTCTGATTATATATACCAGGCATGCCTTTTAAGTTCTGTCGTTTACATATTGCCGCCAATTTCAAATTTAGAACTGTTCAATATTCAAATTTGGTGAATTTAGAATTTCAAAACAATTGAAAGAATTAGGATTAATGCAATTGTTTAGTCACAGCGTCGTTTTGAATCTGTCAGCTCACGTACGAAAATGAATCTTACTAAGGAAAATGTCCGTGCAATCATTTTCTATAACGTCCGAAGAGGCCTAACACGGATTCAGTGTTCCGAAAAGCTAATATCTGTATTCCATGATGAAGCCCCATGTCTGCGGACTGTCAAACGCTGGTATTTAGAATTCCAATGTGGATATACCAGTCTTAGTGACAAATCTCGTGAAGGACGTCCAAAATCCGCCTTCACTGAAGGTAACATTGTTGCTGTGAGAGATCTAATCCTCAAAAATCGTCATGTGACATATCGGGAGATAGAGGCGTTATTAGGCATCTCAGGGACAACCATTCAGAAGATCTTGCATGAGGCGTTTGGTGTGAGAAAGCTAGTTTCCCGTTGGATCCCGCATTTGCTTTCCGACGATCATAAGAGGGCCCGCGTCAGATGGTGTAAGAAAAGTCTTCAAAGGTTCAACCGAAGAGAGTCAAATCACGTCTACGACATCATCAGTGGTGACGAATCTTGGATCTATGCCTACGACCCTGATTCCAAACAAAAATCCACAATCTGGGTCTTCAAAGACGAACCAAAGCCGACTAAAGTTGTTCGCTCTCGAAGCACTTCAAAGAAGAGGGTGGCTACGTTCGTGGCGAAAACCGAGCATGTTGTGACAGTTGCACTTGAAGATCGTAGAACGGTTAATGCAGAGCGGTATACCACAGTTTGTTTACCACAAGTCATCGCTAAACTTCGGAAATCTAACCCAAAGCGACGCATCATCCTACATCATGACAACGCAAGCTCACACAGCGCTCATCAAACGATTGACTATTTGATGCAGGAAATCGTAGAAATTCTTGACCATCCACCATACAGTCCTGACCTAAGCCCTAACGATTTCTTTACATTTCCTAAAATTAAGAAAACTCTTCGTGGTCAAAGGTTCCAGTCCGGTGAAGAAGCAGTCGACGCTTTCAAATCAGCCATATTGAACATCCCCACTTTGGAGTGGAATAATATTTTAATAACTGGTTCGAGCGAATGGAAAAGTGTTGTCAACTACGTGGAGAATACTTTGAAAAACAATAAAAAGTACTATTAGGTTCCAGTTGTTTTTGTTTCTTCAAACGCAAAACTTAAAAGACATGCCTCGTATTATTATACAAATTATTACAAATAAAGCTGGCTATTTTATTTTGAGTTTTCTGAGAGTTATAATACCTTGACCTCGGTTGTCCACGCAAAGTTATAATATTTATTTAGACGGGTATACGTTATACCGTATAAGGCAATGTATTTCATTACCTTTTGTTTGATGTGCCTTTTCCTTTCTCGTTATACCAGTCTAAATAAATATTATAATGTTTACAAAACGCGAGAGTTTAAAGTTCTATATTCCTTATCAAGACATTTTTTTTGGTGAAATTATCTTTACTCGATGTTTGAATATATTTGTTTAAAATCTGTAAATGCAGAAGTAAAATACTCCAAATGTCAGGGTTAGTCTCCCAGATTCACTAGCAGCCCCCTTATCGTCCAACTTCAATATCTATCGCTTTCAATTGTATCGGGATTGGCTGAAAAAGACATGACACATAATTTTTAGCCAATCACGAAATATTTTGAAAGCGATGGAGATATATGTTGTAGACAATAAGGGCCCTAATAGCTGCGCTTTGTAACCCATCTCAACTTTCTTAATTAGTGTACCCTAAGCGATAGAAATTCTACTGAGGCAACCAATGACCTTCTACACAAGGACATCGCATCGGCGCCCTGTTGGCGGGACGGCAAAATTGTGCTTGAACGCAGTTTAAGCACACTTCTTTCGCAGTCGTGTTTTGATCGCCAAGCCGTAAGGATGTCGAAGTGTGTCATAAAAAAGTGCCGAAATAATACCCTTACAACGCAAAAAAAAGATGGTGTGACCTACCACCGGTAAGTAAATTTTATCTTAGAAAGATAACATGCAAAAATGCAAGATATTATGTAGTAAATCAATTAAATTTCAAATAAAACTCATAAACAATCACAGACATGAGCAAACAATGCACAAATATTCCCATTCTTTTCACACACACGAGCCAGAAAGAGACAGGTAAAAGAATGCAACAAGAACATAGTCAGAAAAGAAAACTATAGAGTCGCTTTTTTTTTAGTCGCATTTGCTTAGTTTTAAGTGTAAAGGCCTTTAGCTTTTGTTGTTATTTTAGGGTTCCGTAGTACCTAAAAGGTACAAAAGGAACCTATATGTTGAGACTCCGTTGTCCGTCCGTCCGTCCATATGTCACAGCCTCATAACTTTGGCACCGTTAAAGATAAAGACTTGAAATTTAGCACAAGAATAGCATTAGTTTGCCAACATCACATGGTGTAAAAAAAGATTAAAAAATTTAAAATTGTTGAAAATATTTCTAATACAAATTTACTATTAATAATACTATTTAAAATCAAGAAAGTACCACTGCACAAATGCCGAGCTAGTACAGGTGTAGTACGACTGTTAGCATGCATAAATAGCATGGAGTACTTATATAGGACACTAGTAGAGACTAAAGCAATGCGATACTTGACGATGTTCAAATTTAGTCAGGACCATATAAAATTATTCTTTGGAAAAATAAGAAGTCTGGTTGGTTTCAACAACAATCCGAATGCTCGTCAATTTCAATCAGCTTACAAAAAGATCCTGTCCCATTTAGAATTAAGTTCTAAATTTACGGGAAATTGCCTGCCTCTTGAAAGTTTGCCGATTTTGCAGAGTGGTTTCCAAAACATTAACAACTCTGCGCGCAGCTATTGCCAGGAAGAAGTTGACGAAGAAACCATCTCCACAGCATTTATTAAGAAGCGCCTCAATCAAGAAGCAACAGAAGACATATATGAAATTAACTGCGACCATTTGTCGCAAACTATGGACGAAACTCCTAACAATAAAGTCAAGAGCCAGATAGTCGGTTATATTTCAGGATTTGTGGTGTACCAATTACTAAAAAAGTTACAATGTGATGACTGTAAAAACAACCTACTAGCGACTCAAAAGGAGTGGTTCCATAAACTAGTCGATTTGAAGGCTTATGCTATGCATCAAATGATGTCTTCGTAATAAATACTGAAGCAGAAAACATTATAAGACATTATAATAAACTCAGCGGTGGCAAGTTCATGCTCAAAAAGTATGATAAAGCCTTTTTGACATTAAAAGTACTAAACTCTCTTTTAAATGTCAATAAATTTACCCAAATTGATGCACACACAAAAGATCAATTTTGTCATATTTATGATTTGACTAAAGCAGTCATACAGATATATGTTAACATTCGTCTGCATTATATATGCGAAAAAGATACGTTGGAAAAGAAGACTAAGTCGAAAAGGCAACTTTTCAACAAATTAAATTTATTTCAGGGCACTTAGCACTTTATAATAAGTTTTCCCGTTTATTTTCAGTAAAATAAAATACTATATTGATTATTTTTTGGTTTCCTTTATATCCACAAATTTCAGCGGACGGATATTTTAGCGATTACAGATAGATTAAGATAAAATTGGTTGATAGTTCCCAACTTGCATACCTTTATGCTGATAGAATGTGGAAGCTCATATGGGTTTTTAAAAAACCGAGACATGTTGCCAACATCAATCTGCTAATTACCACCTATAAAGCTCTTGCGCAGCCAGACTGGTATTCCAGTCTGGGGGGGTGCTGCAAAGACTCACCTAATAACTGTAGAACGAGCACAAAGAGCACTATTAAAGTAAATTTTCTTCAAACCAATTCGTTTTCTTTTTCCAACATTTGAACTACATACTACGTACAAAATCCTTGGCACAAGACAGCTGTACATTTTATGTAGTATTTTAAGAAAACATAAATCTTTAAAATTCAGCCCTCAGCACATGTTAAAACGCAGGAACGATATAGTTTGCTATTTAGACAAAAAAAGAACTACATTTGCACAAAAACAATTCTCTTTTCAATCCTCATTCATGTACAATGTGTATGTACGTTATCTTATTTATAAACATATTTAATCTTTTGTACTGGAAATAATTTTCAGAGCCAAATTGTAAATATTTTCTCCATCAGCGTTTTTTTTGGTTGACTGGAAGAAATTCCTTTTAGAAATAAGTCCGCCTTTGCCATGTTTTTCTATAATGTGAATTGTATTTATCTGTGTTTTCCGTGCAATAAAGTGTTTATTATTATTATTATTATTATTACAATAAGGTTAACAGGAATATTGAAATTTACCCGTTTACTGTATCTGAAATAAAACGGAAACCTACGCTTTATCTTAATAACCTAAACTATGAAGACACAGAAAACCTTATCAAATAATATTATGCAATGCCTATCATACTCGACATGAGCGTAATCCACAACACACACACACATCCCCTTATGGTCATCTCACAAACACACCCTCTCACATAAGCACATGAATTGAACGTATGTAAACCTAATATGTAGTATTTTTAGTGTAAGATTTCATCAATTAGTAACAAAGCTGTACCTACTTTTATTTTATTTAAGTTCAAAATATTAACTGTCTTGGTGGTAAAGCGGGGTACCCCAGTAAATCGGATCTTGCAGGTCTAGTACAGGGGCCCTTGCAACTTGTTGTCTAGAACTGTGTTTTTGAACAATAAAGATATTTTATTTTTTATTATTTTATTTATACAAACTTACATACTATGATCGTTTAAATATCACTAATTAATAAAAAGCAACTCTACGTTAACTATCTACATAATATTACAAAAAAACCGGCCAAAACCGAGAGTTTTTCGAACAGAAAATTTAATTTTGTCATTGTTTTTCTTCAATTTCTCAACGGCTATATTTTTCCTGTAATTTTTACGTAAGCAAATATTACCATGATTTTTTAAATATTTTTTGGTCCACCTGTTTTGGAGATAAGGGGAGAGGACATCAATTTTTTTGTGGATTTTAGAGGATTTCTCGAAATAGATGCAAGTAGATATAGAACACGTACAGCAAAGCGCAGCGTAGGCCGACTTCGTGCCCGCTGGACCGACGACCTGAAAGACGTCGCGGGTAGCGGCTAGATGAGGATGACGTGGGACCGCCAGGAGTGGCGTAATATTGGAGAGGCCTATGTCCAGCAGTGGATGAACACGGGCTGATGGATGGATGGATGGATGGAGATATAGAAAATTATATATTTTTACAATTAGCTCTTTAATATCTATAATTTCATATACATAGTATTTTTATAATATATATACAGGGGTCGGCACTCGAAGTGTTACCAATTCAAAATGCTGTAATTTTGACAATTTTGTTTCTTTTTATTTATAAACTTCAATATATAGAAAGAAAACATTTAAAATTAAAAAGAAAAAGTTATTGTTCGATGTGGCCATCCTTAGCGCCGATAACAGCATCGAGTCTGTCCGAGAAGGCTTCACACGCTGCACGAATGTGGTCTGCTGATATTTTGTTCCATTCTCGGCGAAGAGCAATCTTTAAGGCGTCGACCGTCTCATATTTTTTTGCTGACACTTTGGCCTCTAGAATTGACCATATGGAAAAATCTATTGGGTTTAAGCCCGGTGAATATGGTGGCCATTGTTGCGAAGAAATGAAGCTCGGAACTTTTTCTTGCAAAAAAATTTGGGTTTCACGGGCTTTGTGGGATGGTTCCGAGTCTTGCTGAAACGTCCAAAGGTTTCTACCGAATTTCTTACGTGCCCAAGGTAACAAAGCATCGTTTAAAATCTTTTCACGGTAGATTTGCTGGTTTATCTTTGCACCCTGCTCAATGAAAACGAGAGGTGAACGTCCCGTAGCAGTTACCGCGGCCCAAACCATCACTGATGCTGGTGCTTGCTTTCGCAGAGCAATTCCTTGGTCTAAATTGTCGTTTGATTTACACTTTAACCATACGCGATCATTTTGTTTGTTCACATAATGCTAAACCGTAAAAAATGTTTCATCGGAAAATAACAAATTTTCAAGCTTGCTATCAACGTGCAAGTGTTTTAACTCCTTAGCTCTTTCTAGGCGAACTGCCTTTTGTGCAAGTGTCAAGTCTTGCACTTTTGTATTTTGTAAGGATTCAGTTGTAGTTTATTTTTTAATATGCGTCTTATGCTCCGGGCAGATACATTAAGACTTTTCGCCAATTTAACTGCGCTTTGTCGTGGATTTCGTTCAATTCTAGCCTTTACCTTTCGAACCATTTCTGATGATGTTGCTGTTGTTGGATGTCCACCTCCATGGGGTTTCTTGATGCTAGCCGTATCATTGTAACACGTGATGGTCCGATACACAAACATTTTATTCAGATGTTAATGTCGTAGCGCATTAACAATGGCTGGTTGCGATTTTCCAGCCAAATACAAAGTAATGACACTGTGGCGTTTGAATTCCATCTGGATAACTTTTTTTAGCAGCGACGAAAAACAATGAGCTTCTGTATGTTTAGGAACAATACAATAGACTTACGACTGTGAAAAAATGGGCGCCATATTGTAAACAGTTTGGTTGCTATAGTAACTTAAAGTTGGTAACACTTCGAGTGCCTACCCCTGTATATATTTTTATTATTTACCTTCTATTATTGCTCTTTAGTGTGCAACTTTTATTTTAATTTCTATAGATTTCTGTATTTGGCCAGTTATGACGTTTTATTCATATTTTTTGGTCTACCCGTTTTGGAGATAAGGAGGTGAGCCAAACATTTTTTTTGTATTTTTTTAAAGATTTCTCGAAATGAGTGCCAGTAAATATGGTAATAGGTTTTTTTTTTAAATACTCATAATATAGTACTGGAAATATTTCTAACAATTTTAAAATAAAAGAATAAAAATATATTTTTGTATACCATTTGATCTGGGCAAATCAATGCTTTTTACGTACTACGGAACCCTAAAAACGAAATATAAGTACATTCTGAAACTATAAAAATCTTTCTCTAATAAAGAAAAAAAACGAAAAAATATCAGCCCGTTTCTACTCCACAGATATCTTTGCTCCTGTCGGCTTCTAAAATTAGCTTACGTAGCTTCGAGTGCGTAATTGTTATACATTACTGCTAAATCCCCGAGGACATTTTTATGCACTGGAGTGTCAGCGGCAATGTATGGATAGAGCAGTCGAAGCTTAATATGCTAAAATTAGAGGCACGTTCCATGCTTGGGCTTTGTTATTATATGACGTGATTACTCCTTGTGTATAGAATCTCATTGGAGGCAACAAACACGTCTAGTGTATAAGCACTGGCCCAGCTTTAGACATGGGGGAGGTTAGTGAGGTCATTTGTACTGGGGGGAGGGAGGGGCTAGTATAGACAATGGGATCGATTCGGTGTAACACGACTTAACTTATTTGACAGGACTAAACTTAATTTAAGCTTTCTGTTTTTTACTTTCTCTATCGAAAAGACAAGAACAGGACGCCTAAAACAAGGTTAGTCCTGTAAAATAATTTAAGCCGTGTTGCACCGAATCGACACAAACGGTTTTAATGGTGCTTCTAATTTTACCTTTTTTCTCCTCCTTTTATCTGAGTAGCTAAAAACGAATAAAATTTCTTTTTCTTATTTTTTTAACGCAGTTTTTATTATTGAATAAAAAAATTAAAAACACCCATAAATTAAGCTATTCATTCATATTCTTTATTGCACACAGTTATTAATATTTACAAGTAGTCTTAAATTAAATGTGCTATAGGCGAGCTTATCTCTGAAAGAGATTTCTAACAGCAAAACCTAGGTGCTATGGACATGGTGGTAAAAAAGTGCATAGTCCTATGTGCACACATAAAGAAAAATACCCACATAAATGATTTAAAAAAGGAAAACAAATTTGGAAACAATATCGACTTAAAACTAGCTTTAACATACTCGCTAAATAAATAAGTATAATATTTATTACATAATAATAAAAGTAATATATACAAATCTATAATACACATACTTAAATAATGTGTATATAAATGGACATATACCTACATAAACGTACTTACATAATACATATTATGTTTTAAATAAGAACATAAACATATTTACATAAAAATATTCATAAATAGTGCTCTTTGAGTTTCTTCTTAAATAAGCTGATCGTTTGACAATCGCGAATCGTGTGCGGTAGCGAGTTCCAGAGTTTGATGGATGTCACCGTAAACGAATTCCCAAAAGCACCCGTGTTGTGACATGGAGTTTTTAAAAGGGATACTGTGTGTGGTCTGTTCTGTTTGTCTTTGGAAAAAAGGGAGTCAAAGCATTCACGCAAATATGGAACGCAAATATTCAAACGAAGTTAATGAAAAACTTTTACATTTAAAAAAACTATTTGTGTATCACCTTTGAAAGTTAAAAGACAGCACATAACACGAATAAACAAAAGAGGTTTGCCAAAATTTAGCTCTATTTTGACAAAACAACAGGTGAAGTCTAGGTGAAGCACAGAAAGTTTAAAATGCAATAGTTTTTCATTATGTACATTTCTAAGGTTTACTTTTTGTATTTTATTATTTTCATTCTGTTTATATAAAAAAAACGCTCGATAGATGGAGACTTAAATTTTAAAAACGTGGTAGCGAAACCAAAATTTCGTAAAAAAAAAAACTTCATTTGTTTTTAGCTGTACAGGGTGTAAATGCAAAGTCAAGAATCCCTTTAGGGTATGAAAGTATACACGATTCTGATGTCATTACGAGAAAAAAAATATACCTTGAATTTTCACCAAAAATTCCATCATATTTCTAAGCTATGGCTACGCAGCTCACTGGCCTCCCCACACACTTAATTGCACCCCGCAACCCGTACCCCTCATCCGAGTGGCCAGCGACTAGAGAGGGTGTCCACGCGATTAGTGTATTTTGAGTAAAGAAAATGGTCTTATTGTGAGGTACTGGTACTTAAAATAATATCTTTACCGATCATACTGACACACCCTTAAAGGATTCTTGCCTTTGCTTTTACACCCGGTATAGAATCAATTGAGGGGGTGACTCGAAATAAAACGGAAAAAAGGGTAAATTAGAAGCACATCGTTTCACCTGCACAGGTGTTTCGGGCACGTATCCGCCGCCCATCAGAAGCAGTCCGCCGACGGCCGTGATGCCGGACACGGCGTTAGTGACGGACATCAGCGGCGAGTGTAGAGCGGGCACCACGCCCCACACCGTGTGGTACCCGACCACGCCTGGAACATCAGGCGTTTACTTACACTCAATATAGGTGACTAACCAATTTAACATTTGAGAATTTCAAGTTAGGTGCCTAACTTAAAAATGCAGCGCTGTGATTGGCTGATTCGTTGCCGAAGTATTGCTTATCTCGGAAACTGGCCCTTATTTACCCCCGATTTAACATTTGAGCATTGCAAGTTAAGCGATATTCAATCTTTTGTGTGGTGAGTTCTTATTATGGCTTAAATAATAGATAGCAGGCAATCTTGTGGCTCGAATGCATTTTAATGGTTAAGTATAAATACAGCGCTGTGATGGCCTATTTTTAGATTATAATTATCGCTTAGCGAGATTTTCTCAAATCGATACTACAATAAGCATCGAATCGGTAAATTTGACAGATAAAATCCATAAATTCCAAAGGACAACCCTTATTGCAAAGAAATAAGAGTTACATTTTTGTTTCTCGAATCGATAGCAAGTTCGCACTCGTACTACAAAAACGGGATGAGTGGTACAAAACAAAACTGCGTCTTGAACTTTATATTGGTATGTATGTTACCTTAACGATGGACTGCGATAAACCATCTGCAATGTACACTTAATAACGTGGACTATTTATGTAGGTTTACTATTTCGTTAAAGTGTTTTCAAGTCTTCCACTAGTATTTGTTAGTTCAAAAAACCTTTTGTAGAGTTACTTGGTAGACCGATTCTTATTTCAGCGATTTCTCGCATTTTAAAATGTGTCCCTAGCTCGGAATAAATAAAGAAATAAAATCGCATGACTACATACCTGAAAGAGCTAAAGTCGTGGTCATCGTTGTAAATGCTGGGTTCGGAGACGCTATACCCAATCCTATCAAGGAAGCAAGACCTGCGGAAACAACATTACATTATTAAAGTAAACTCCTAAAGCGTTTTTAGTATTTCTGTAGCGGTCTACGAGTCGATAGGTTGGGATGCAGGCGGACAATGGGATTTCGAGAGCAATACTAAGGTTAATGTTCTAATGACATCACACTTTCTATAATAATACTAAAGTAGTAACAAGTCGTACCTGCGTAATACTTTTTAAAAATTTCACATGAAATGGGTTATTAATGTTGTACTGAAGCCAAAACTACCATTTTTAGAACGTACATCTGCGTGTGTATGTTCCGTTTTAACTCGAGAACCTTAACAGATTTGGATGCGTTTTTTATTATTATCGTAGTGAGCGTTGTCATAGTAAAAACAGACTAGTAAGCTATCTTCACAGAGATGTCGCCCGCGCGGCTTATATGCGAGCCTGCACGTACGAACCACAGCACGCAAACAACGACAATATCTCAGACGGTTTCTGGCGGTGTGACTAGGGTCGGCTGCGCTCCGCACTCGCGCTTACGTACGCCGCGCTACAAAACATATAGGTATTTTGTGCCCGCGCGCCACTCGACGCAAAATAAATTGACGACCCTGCAGCAGTAGGAATTTATGCCTCGCACGGCGCGGGAGTTGTTCTACTATTCTGTTTTTACTATGGCGTTGTTAACATATAAATAGGCTACAAGGGATGTTCATAAAATAACGCCCAGAGATTGAATAAACGCGGGCGGAGCTGCCGGCCTAAGGTTAGTTCAATTCATATAGGGAGGTGAAATTGTGAGACGTAAAACTAAAATTTATTTAAAAAAAAGCAATATAAAACTAAGTAAATTTGAATCAACTTATATTATCAAAGCGTTAGTAGAATACATAAATCTTTAGATTGCAAAACGTGCGACGTACGTTCGCCAAGACTACACAATTTCACACATAATCGTACCTGTAGAATACAAGAAAGTGTCGTTTCACACACACACATAATCGTACCTGTAGAATACAAGAAAGTGTCCCTTAAGGTATCCTTGAAGGGGTTGAGCGGTTCAACGGTGACGGCTGTAGCGGTGGGCGCGGCAGTCTTCTGCGCAGCGCCCATGCTGGGCGGCGGCGGGGGGGGCCACAGCATCTCGCCCGCTTTCAGGACGATGGAGCCGCGAGTCACCTCGTCTGTCAGGTCGATGTGGAAGTGGTCGTGGGTTCCTAAAGAAAATCAAAATTCACATGAATCGCAAGCGGCGGTAGCTCAGACGGTAGAAAGCTGACCTCTCAATGTTAAGACCCAAGTTCGATCCCCGGTCGGGCATGCACCAATGAGTTTTTTCCGAAATTATGTGCATATTGTGCTTTTACTTAATAATTATTACCACTAGCTGAACGGTGAAGGAAAAACATCGTGAGGAAACCTGCATGCCCTAAAAAGCGTGTAATTGTGCCCGAAGTACGGCGATAGGGCGCACCACCCAATACGTTGGGACGTAATAATCGTCGGTGAAACGCGGGTGTACCGCGTGTGAACTGTGAGTCGCATTTTCCCCTCGGGGATTCATGTCGTGGCGATATGTATGTATATGTAAAAATGCCAACGTTTTCCAGTTAGCTTGTGACCACGACAGCCTACAGAGGCGTCGAAACGTCAAGCACATATCTATTAAGGTATGTTGTTAGTTATCGCGAGTAAGACCCCAATACAAAGTTAATAATGTGTGAAAATCGCGAAAGTTTAAAGTTTACTACCTATGGGTTGTTCTTATTGCGGCGTCATAGGTGTTAAAATCGTTTACACATAAGGTTATTGTACTATCCAGGCGTCTGTAGGGAGATAATCTGTGTAAATTTTCACGTGAATCGCATTAGTATTAGTATCTTGTAAAACTGAGGCAGCGGATAAAAATAAATTCTCTAAATCCGATGAAACAGCAATAACGAACCAAACAATATTTAAATACAATGGCAGATGGGACCAATGAACTCATTGTTAAAACCATCAAGATGTATCAAAAGACTTGTTATTCAATTTGCAGCAACATAAATTTAAGTTTATAATATTTTGGGTTCCTATTTAGATACAAGACTCTATTTACTGTTTATTAGGTAAAGACTTAATTCGCTTACTGCCATATCATTGCTCATTATAATAATTATTTTAGAGCTGAAAATCAATAATAGTGCTAAATCTGATTTGCAGGGTCCTTTTGCATTTATAGAACTAGGACTCCCTTTATTTTTTTTCAGCACTTTTGGTTTTAATAATACGTGTTTTTTTTGCAATATTCTATAATACGAAACAAAAATTAACAATTCAACCACTTTTTGATCACTAACGGTTAAATTTTAATCAATGCCGCCAATGGACTCACCTATGCTAAGTAGTAATCCAGAGATGTTATTCGCATACAAAGTGGACGCATGCGCCGGCATCCGACTTGGCAAGTCGGTAAGACCTATGTGCGTTACACCATGGACTTTAGTTATCTCTCCTTTCTTCGTTGTTTGTATGTTTCCACCCATTTCTGCTGCGAGGTCGACTATGACGCTTCCGGGAGCCATATCGCGAACTGCATCCTGTAATTTTATTAGTATTTGTTAAGGCGCAATATGTCCATCGCTCAACGAAAGAGATAAACATATCTGAAAGAGTGCGCGGCCGAGTAGTGCGGTGAATCAAGAAAAGGATGGATATTGCGTTTTTTAGTTAATCATATTTAACGTAAATTCATACGAGAGCGTTTAAAAAAACGCATAGTTATGTTTTAGATAGGTTTATATGTTTAAAACAGTCATTATGGTTATTTTTCTCTATCACGTTTTAGGCTTGGTTATCGTCTTGGAAAAGGCCTCATTTATAACAATTTTTTTTAGGGTCCTGTCTATTGTAGTATGTCAGTTTATAGTTATTAAATCTCATTTTTTACCATCTATGTCGTCTTAAGCTCGTAGCCCGCTGCAGACAGCTGAAGGCGTGGGTTACGGCCTCAAAAACAAACTTATTTTATTTTAAAATGTTTTCTTATAGTAAGTTGTAAACCTAAATACATCCTAAAAATAGATTTATTATATCAAATCAAGTAATTAATGAGATTTATCAATAATCATAAGCGGTGAGTCAGATTGTAAACCTTAGGAACTCTTGACCTAATGCAGATAAAACTAGAAATGTGGTTGATGAATGCCACGATTATGTTGATATAACATGCAATGAACTTATCTATATTTTGTGCTCTATCAAAATGTTATCACGACATCTGAACTAGTATATGTAAAGCCGCGTATACACACTTAGGATCGTCGCAAATTATAAGGTAAATTATCTCGGCACCGGACCACCTCAAAGTACCCATTGAAATGTGAGCTTTAAATCGTGTTGCGTACGTGACATTTTGCAAGTGTATGACGCGTCGACCCGCAATCTACACACGACTTAAAGCCACTGACCTCTCATAAACAACTAGACACACAGTCTCTAAGAAAAGTTCATCAGAAAGCGAAAACGGTGACGGGCATAGTAGCAAAAATGCATTCAACCAAATTAAGACGTTATTACATTAAAATAAGATGCAATGTCAGTTGTACGCGATCGTCATTCGATCTTGTCACGTCGTAGGGGTGACAAGATGCATCGCGGACGCTTTTTGAGCGAGCTTGTGAGTCTAGCTGTTTATTAGAGGTCAATGTCTAAAGCTAATATTTCAATGCTTTACTTTGGGGTGGTCGGATGTCGATCCGTTGGCACGCTCTGTAACAGAGATTGTAACTACTGCGGACGTCTTGCTCGCATGGATTTACGGCGTGCGCTCCGGTTCCCGTCAGTGATTGTCCAATACAAAAACCGGAGAGCAAGGTTTTGCTTGAGCATTTCCTCTCACTCATGTCATGCCTAAAACATCAGCGATTTCCGTCCAAGCATCGCTCTTGTTATTTTTATATTAGTCTGTTTTGGGTCACAAATCACTGCTCTTAGTTTCTACAAAAAATTCAACAAGAAATATTAAATCAGTTTCAGCTATCTAAGCTTATTTTATTCGTTTTCGCCCATAAATGGAAGCTCGTTTTCAGAAAGGTTTTTTATGTATTATTTTATAGCAACGTGACTAACCTCCATTACAAGCAAGGGTGCCGGTTTCCCGGGTATGAGCGCAGTGCTGATGACGACATCGGAAGTTCTCGCCTCTCTACCCAGTAGCGCGCGCTCGGCGTCCAGGAACTCTTGGCTCATCTCCTTGGCGTAGCCGCCCTCGCCGGCGCCTTCTTCCTGTTATTAAACGAAATAAGACGTTTAGGGGGCCTTCTATAAACTACGTCACACGAATTTCATTACTTTTTGAGTCGCCCCCCCCCCCGTGTTTTCAAAGGTGGTCATATTTATCTGACCCCCGCCACTGGTGCGAAATTACATATTTAGTAATTTTAAATTTAGAAATTATTAAATTAAAACAGCACTTCCAAAATTATTTATATAAGGTCCTACAATTCAATGTAAAAAAAATAACAGATAATAGACTATCCCTTATAGACCACATTTAAAATTAAATTTTTTTCGCTTACTTTTTTTGCCTTTCCATATAAATTTAGTCAGCCGATTGAATCACTTTGTACTGAGAAGTGAAAAAATTATAAGAGCAAAAAATGTTTTCTTCTAGAATTTGATCAGATAATGATACATGATCTACCCTAGAATTATTTTCACTTATTATTGTAGGACCTTATATGTACAGTGGAGCTCGCGTCAAGCAATACACATTGAGTATAAGCTGACCTCTCATTGTACGGGAAGCCTATACAATGAGAGGTCAGCTTATACCGAAAGTGTTTAGCTTGATGTGGGCTCTACTGTACATATATTCCTAAAATTTTAACATTTAATTTAAGGTTGCATTAAACTTTGTGTACCATGACTACGAGAAAAATAAATAATTTAAGCGAAAATAGACATTTAATGACAGTTCATTAAAATAAGTGAGGAAAACAGACTCTGAAAATGTGCCCGAAGCTTGATTTTCATATTTCTATTTGCAAAACTCATCGTAGGCTTTGATGCTTTAAGCCGTGATTTGTTTGGTGCTACCTTGCTACCGTTTTCTACTGTATCGGCTGCCCTCTCTTTCATAAACTCAGGTGTAACACATCTTCGTCATCACTTGGATGCATATTCAATCGATTTATTATAAAGTAACATTAAACTTTGTGTTCCTACAACTTACAGTACCTATTGAATAAAATGGCGCCAACTTACTATTTTTTTTTCTGTACGTCATGGCAGCAAAGAACACAAAACAGTTTTTATTCTAATGCTAAACTCCTTGTCGCAAATATCGACCAATCAAATCTTGAGTTATTTACACAAAGAGTTTGTATGTCGAATATTCTTTGCGCAAGGAGTTTGTATCGAGTGTTTTTTGCGCAAGGAGGTTGTATAAGCATTGAGATGGAGTTCGAATATACTGGTGTGTTCTAAATTCAAACACCAAAATAGTAATTAAAAGGCCTTTTTATTCACTGTTTTCAGTGAATAAAGTAAGCTTTTTAGAGTGGGAATGGTATACAAATTATTACGTCATGATTTCTATTAGCTACCACTTTGACATGGCTATCATAGGTTTTTGACATCCTAAGAAACCTTTCTAAATGTGGTGAAAAGAAAAATTACTACCCCTAAATTATACAAGACATGTTAGCTGGTCCATGGACTAAATGTTGTGGATGACATTTTACAAATACATCTGTCTTTTTAAACTAATGATTGACAATGTATTATACTAAATGAATAAATTATTTTTATTATTATTTTTATTACCTATTCAATAAATCCTAACGTGCGATAAGTGAATTTATGTACCTACATTACAGAAATAAAGTATTAATTTCATTTCATTTCATTTCATGACGAAACAGTTTATTTTAATGTAGACGACTTCTTTTGATGGTAACTGAGACGAAAGCAAATTATTTTGATCTATTAGCCATTTAATACTGGCAATGGCCCAACGGCGTATTATTGATATCGTTAATCAAAAAGCATTATTGCGTACGTCTGTGCTGCGTTCAAACGTTGATACGAGCTCTTCTAAAACAAAGAAAATTCTGCGTTAAAAACCGCCATTTATTGTGAACATTTGAACATCACTATCCTTAGCAGCTACGCAACATGGAATAAACCAACCTAAATGAACAAATAGACGCAAGTTTGCTAAAACAAATCGAACTGCTTTGTCCATACACGTTTTCTATGAAAATTGGTAATGATAAGGTCTTTGACCCAGATCTGATTTGACCTTCTAATCACTGACGACGAGTTTAAAGTTCATCGGATCTTTTTATCTGTCAGTGGCTGAATGTATGTAACATTCACGTTGACGTGGCCACTTACATAGGGTCACCAGACGATAGGATTTTGCATACATGTCAGGAATTTTTCCCTCTGTCAGGAAAAAATAGGATTTATCGGGACCTTTTAAAGGCGATAGGATTTTGCATACATGTCAGGAATTTTGCCCTCTGTCAGGAAAAAATAGGATTTATCGGGACCTTTTGAAAGCGATAGGATTTTGTAGACATGTCAGGAATTTTGTCCTCTGTCAGGAAAAAATAGGATTTATCGGGAACTTTTAAAAGAGAATGAATAAATGCTTAAAATCATTGAGTTACATTGTGTAACAAAAGCTGTTGCCAATCGCGCTGCCTCCGCATTTAACGAAAAAATTCAGGAAATTATTAAATTAGGTTTTCATCAGCAATTCACTTTATTCACGTTAATGAATCTGGTAACCCTACACTTACAACGATTGACAAACACATTAGAATTAATAAAATTAGTATAGGACATTCGCTTGAGATGTGGCAGCAAGAGTTTATTTATAAGCTTCGTGTGTTGCAGTATGGGAAAATGTTAACTATGAGAAAATACATAAATTTGGTCAAAGAACTCCCGCCATAGAGTTTTGAGAAAATAAAAACTGCATTCAAAGTTTTTAGAATGATATCTTTATTGGTTCATCCACTGCTGACATAGGCCTTTCCAAGATTTCGCCGCTCTTGGCGATCCTCTTGGAAGAAATGCGCATACTCACCCACGCCGGACAGGCGGTTTGGTGAAGTTGGTGCTGAAAACCTTGCACCAGTAACGCCGCAGCCCGTAACCAATCTGTTTTATAAATATAAATATAAAAGCCGGCAATTGGGGATAGATATACCGCCTTCAATTGGTCCCAGGCATGGTATCTTTCTCTCACGGAATACCTTCGGGGTTTGCGAGTAAGTTGGTGGTACCTGCAAAGTCGAGCCCGGTCTCATCTATGTACCGACCTGCCATTAACCACCTACTGCCTATCTCATGTGTATACCGTGTATAGAACGGGAAATTATAACACACAAAGAAAAAAAATGAAACAATAATATTGTTCATCCGAGAACAGGATCAACGATGTTTTTAATTACGATTCTATTTATTGTCTTATTATCTTATTAATCATATCACAAGGTCAGTGTAATACAATCATTACACCAAACCGAGTAAATATAAAACTATTTTTGCACAAAACAAATCCTTTAGTACAAAGCAATGTTGATAAGAACGGCAAACACATGCAAATTGCGTTATCAATAGAATTGTTGTCGCAAGAATTTGTTTATTTTTGTTTTTAGAGCTTACTCTGTATTCTAGACTGGTCTTTCTCCGCGGCTCCGCCCACGTTTATTCAATCTCTGCCCAGTTTATGGCTTGGGCGTTATTTTGAACTACGATGATAATAAAAAAAAACCGCATTCAAATCTGTCGAGTCGTTTTCGAGTTAAAACAAAACATGCATACATACAGACAGACAGACACACAAAAATTCTAAAAATGCCCGGTAGTTTTGTCTTCAATGCAATACAGATAATCCATTGAATAAAAATTTTTGAAAACAATATTAATTGTACATAGAAGACTTCTTTACTACCCTTTATTATTAGGTACATACTATATAGATAGGTACTTCAACACGAAAGGATTATGCTATTACAATGGCATGGAAATATATATGGATCTAATCCCTATGATTAAAATTTGCAAGTTAAATTTTGTAAAATACCACAAATTGACGTCGTTACAAACAATGTACTAGATACCTTAGATATGGTTTTGTTTAATCAAGTGTTATCTTTTTTTTAAACATGCATTGTTACTGCGACTGCATAAAACATCACGTAACATGTTAAGTACATAGCGCTCTATTATTTATTATTTATCATTAAGGCGCATAGGCATGCCACCGTCTTAGTACAAAATTTGATAACCCGATTCTCTGTTGTGAAATTTTGGTGTATGTATGATTTAAGACGAGAAAACAACTTCGTATGCATGGTATAAGAAAACAAGGTATGCTCTTCGAGAGCTCTATACGACGTCATCATGTATTTACTTTGGGAATCAGCCAATCATTGTGTTTATGTGTATGTGTGTGTGACAACACAAGCTAATAAAAATGACGTCTTGTTGCGCGAAGCGCGTTCCAAATATTCAATAATCTCAGTGTAGCCATACGAGCTCTCTTCCTCACTCATTCACACTCATGTAACAATGCATAATGCTATCCTGTTTTTAGTGTTCAAATTGAAGTAAGCGTAAGTTTTGGAATGCAAACCCTTGGAGCAGGCCTTGTTTTCTTGGGCCATGTTTGTATGTAAATCTGTCCAGCTTGATATCTTTAAAACAAAATCAATATTCAAAATTTTGGCATAATGGTGCCTTTTACATTGTCAGTAGCAGATGATAGAGATCTTAAAGTTTGGTCTATAACTAAAAACAACTGAGAAACGAATTATCAGATTTTGTAATAAAACGGTGGCATGCCTATGCGCCTTAATGGAAATAAATGTATTATAAAAACTTCCTCACAGTTAGGTTTTTTTGTAAAAGTAGGGACGGGAGGGATGTACGAACAACTCCGAATGATTCATCAATACGTGACATACCTATACTTAATAATGATTCATGCAAATTCATGAACCGAGATTAGTTAGGAAACTTCCTATCTAATCTCGGTTATTTAGATTAGGGCTAAAATGAGTTCCAGATAATTTGCCGCATAAATTCGCATACCATGTCTAGCCAAACAATTTCATGGACACAAAGACCCGAAGCCCTTGCAGCGGGTTCTACCAACACCTTCTATAAGTCAGTAGGTGTTAATGATACTTATGCTTGTCCGTCTTTTTCTAGATAAATACAAATCGTAAATAAAAGTCTCAATGCACGTGAAATCTTTAATCAGTTTGACCTCAGACGATTCACATAAGAGCTATTCATACAAGTGCAGACTTTTAACCTCTGTCTAGATCTCAGTAACAAGAATCAATGACCCTATAGTATAATAGCCGCGATCTAATCGACCATAAGATAATTTACTACCTTTTTATGGCGTGGACGTTTAATGAGTCAGTTTGATCACTTTTCCATATGTCTGAGATAGTGACAATCTACCTAAATCTACATAGTGACGAATTGAGCGCCCAAGCCCTCGATCTACTCCCTGATAGCGGGTCTAGTGTCGAAGGGTTAATACAACTACCTTGTGTCCGAGACAGTGACAACCCGAGCGCCCTCTGGGTATGCTATTTTACAGCGGATCTAGTGTCGAGGGGTTCATACAATTATCTTGACTGAGACAGTGAGAACCTGAGCGCCCTCTCGGTATGTTATTTTAAAGCGGGTCTAGTGTCGAGAGGTTAATACAAACTATCTTGTGTCTGAGGCTGAGACAGTGACAACCTGAGTACCCTCTCGGACTGCTATTTTACAGCGGGTCTAGTGTCGAGGGTTTAATACATCTAGCTTGTGTCTGAGACAGGGACAACCTACCTTCATCTCCATAGTGATGAACTGGGCGCCCAAGCTCTCGATCTGCTCCCTGACAGCGGGTCTAGTGTCGAAGGCTCGGACGGCAGCGCCCATACACCTGGCTTGCGCGGCGGCCGCAAGTCCCGCAACTCCTCCACCTATGACGAGCACTCGGCAAGGCGGCACTCGCCCGGCGGCTGTCATTTGACCTGGCGAAGATAATGTGCGAAATTATTACGTGTTTCTTCGTATCAAACTTATGCTTAGGTTGTTTATTTTAACTGCTTCAAGCCCCGCTTTTTAGAGCTGTAACCGCTCAGTCACCAGACGCCCAATGTACAGAGTAAACCAATTAGGTTGATTATCTTTAATAAAATAAATTATGTCAGGTACATACGTGAGGAAAGTACGTCAATATAACCTTACGGAGTCGGCTCGCGGACAATTGCTTTCTCTAAGAACTGCATCTGACAGAAGCTTTCATTGTTCATGTTCAAAAAAAACAAGTCTTATTTGGTCGATTTGGTAAAAAAGAAAGGTCAGACAAGAAATATTTGTATACCTTGACCGCAAGCGGCGCTATACCGCGCCTTAGCTGCTAGTAGCAGCTGTAGTTAAACCGGGAGAGGGGGTCAAGTAGCTGTCACTTCGTTCGGCAACGTTCCCCCCGCCACGTATGTAGCCATCCAAGACGCGGTACAGCGCTTGCGGTCAAGGTATAGTAAGGATATAATATTTTCCTTTGTTATCTATTGAAATCTCATTCGTCTGTTACCAACTTCCGTAGATTTTGTGGAAGTCCCCCTCCCCCTTACCGGACGAGCGCTCTTCATCCTAGGGCACATCAAGGCTTTTCATCAAGCGTGGTGGTGGCCAACCCTAATCCCATTGTTCATTAAAAATGAAAATATAGCTGTTGGAAATAAATGTTTGAGTGTTTATACACCAGTTTGGTTTGCAAACAACTCTACCTAGGGAAAACGTTTTTACCTATTTCACCAACCTGAGAAAAACCTAGGGAAATGAGCAGCGGCCTCGATGACAGCTCTGTACCCAGCTACATTCGCCATAGAGCTGAGCGCGTCGAACGCTTGCGCGCGGCTGATGCGGGGTACACAGTCCATTGCTGCAATAAACGCGCTCAATTAACTCAATGTAATCATCAGTTTGTTTACGCTTAGTCTCGCTTTTCAATGATGTGACCGAGTTTAATATGTTTTAAATTATGAATGTTTTAATAATGGATACGACTCACTTTTTAACTGTGCAAAGAGACACAGATCGAGCTTTCGATGAGATTATGACTCGTTATCAGGAGTCTGTTTAAAATTACCTGGTTGCCCCAAAAATAATGTGCACCTAGTCAACTCCCTTATTAAGGGTAGTTAGAGCCCCCTTCAACCCCGAATCCACCCCATGGCCCCATGGACACTAATGTAGCGAAATGTCGTCCCTATCTTATATCAGAAAGATTGTAACACGAAATGTTTGCTATGGGGGGGTATAGCGTCTATGGTTGAAATTCCTCCGATCCCTTTATTTATACATATAGCGTCCTAGCGATACGCCAAAAAAGCTTCAAATGGTGTTAAAAGCAGGAAAATCGCTATAGTAGGGTCGGCGCTCGTTGGAAAAAGTCCTGCTCTAATGCTTGTGTTTTTTAACTGTTTATCTCGCTCTAATCAACTGCCGTACAAGCTAAATCCCAGTAATTTTAACGATTTTGCAACATCTTTGCGTAGTACAGAACATCTAGAAATCTTATCTGAAAATTGTTTTCTTTATCGTGTTTTTCATGTTTTTTTACTATGGTTCTGAAGTATGTTTTGTCATTGTTATGTCTCTAATTAAATCATAGTACTGAGAATGCGGCAATGCTATTCAAGAGTTTTTCTTGAAATCATATCTTTTATGAAACTACAAAACTTCGAGGCAATTTTTTTTAATGATCTTGTACATAATTTTAGAGGGTAGAAAGGGTATAAAATTTTTCTGTTTAAAAAATGTATGAAAGTAAATAGCAAAATTTTATAGTAAAAAGAGTTTTTGGTGAAAAAACTGATTTTTTCGCGGTTGTAGAATTGATGGAACGTGTAGAAAAAAGTAACACAACTTAATTATAATGATTTTGTCGTGGTTGTTGGTTCCGACAAGTTTGTATGGAGAACGGCTTTGGACCATCCCATTTAAAGTAGTTTCATTAATAACTTAATAAAGGATGTTTTATTCTTACCAAAAGCATTGACCTTTTTAGCTGCCAGTTGCTTGATCAGTTCCTGGTTCTGTGCTGGATACAGGAAGGATATCAATGTACCCTGATCTCTCACGCTTTGGACTTCATTGTTCACCAACGGACGGACTTTAAGTATTATATCTGTAACAATGTTGTAAAGGAAAAGTAGCTTTTAATGCGACGGGATAAGGTCTTACCTATTTCTAGTAGCTCCATTGTCGTTAGTGTTACATGTTATTCATGTGCTAATTTCGATATTGTTATTTGAGACAATGTTAGTGTTGTTAGGTGCAAGTTCATTATTTCGATAAACAATGGTGGTACGAACAAAGTATAATATAATATGTACATTATAGGTCTCACACGCTCACACGGTGCAAACATGCTTGAACAACAACAATTTGTACACCTACTTGCACAAATACAGAACATAAATAAATGTTTATTGCAAGGACAAACAATCAACAGAGTCAGAAAAAAAGATTAACTAGCTACTAAAGAAATTAATTGCAAATGTTTTATTTAGAGTTAATGACCTAGTATTGCAATTTCACCAATAAATTATAATGGTCCCGTATATGTATTAAGACACCTATAAGTTGCGGACCAAATCAAGCAACAACCTGTAGATAAGAGAATGGGTATTTTAGTTTATTTCTAAAGTATGGCAATATTTTCCTATTGCCCTGCCATGACCAGACATTGCAACTTTGAAAGTAGATTTTGAGAGAACCGCATTTTTATGTTTTCTTGTTAAAGAATTGAATACATTTTTAAATTATTTTCGATCTATATAAGTAGTAGTTTCTTTTTTCATAATATGTTAATAAATATTTGATAAAACCAATAAAATGTTTCGTAGACAGCGACATACATAAAGTTCACAAAACATTGTTACGACAAAACACTGTATATTGATACTTGCAGTGTAATGCCAAACCATATTATTGTAAAAAAGTAGATGATTGCGTTGGTCATTCTACTTACTTGCAGCTAGGTAATTTAAGGAAAATCAAAGACATTTTTCAGATATTCGGTTATTGTGGAAATATAACGAATACAAAATTTTGGAAATCAATATCTTGTTCGATGCCTACCAATAAATCAGTTATATTTTACATTTAACACTACTCATTCACCAAAGAATATTTTTTAGGTCGGAATAATATTTCACATAATTTTATTTCAATAAATTACTTCTTCTTTTGATTTCTTTGTCATACAGCTTCAAACGCTCCCACAGAACATCTTCACTATTTATTAGTGCATTAGTTACCGACAGTTAGGGTTATTGGCTAAAATAAGACTCTTGCTAACATGTCTTAATTAAAGAAAACAACAGTCAAGTGTAAGCAGGACTTGGCCCTGAGAGTTCCGCAGCGTTATATAAAATGAGTTATCTATCATTAATATCATTACTTATATTATCGTTATCATTTTTCGCAAAACAATTAACAAAACTTTGATGCCAGCATAAGTACCAAACAACTCAGTCATACCATTAATTTTAATTCAAAGAATTCAAACCAATTTTCGTGTGGACCTAGGCTACTTCGGCATTGGATTATGTTGAGTTAAGTCATAAATACAATAATTGTGAACAAAGCCTTAACAGAAAAAAAATATTTACGCGCGATGGAAAGTGTGGTTTGACTGTGGCATTGCAAGAATAGTAAATGCAGTTAATAAAGTGAACACAGCCCTGCAAAATATTTACGCGCGATGGAAAGTGTGGTTTGACTGTGGCATTGCAAGAATAGTAAATGCAGTTAATAAAGTGAACACAGCCCTGCAAAATATTTACGCGCGATGGAAAGTGTGGTTTGATTGTGGCATTGCAAGAATAGTAAATGCAGTTAATAAAGTGAACACAGCCCTGCACCCAGGCACGTACCCAGACTTTTGTTTCGGAGGGGGGGGATATTCATTGAAACAACAATGTGAATTGTGAAAAAAAAGTCAACGTAACGATCATTACGGTCTGAAAAAAGATGTAGCGACTAAAATATATTTAAAAAAAATACAGTCGAATAGAGAACCTCCTCCTTTTTTTAAGTTGGTTAAAAGTAATTCTTCGGTGATTTGGGCATACAGAGGATGAATCAAAGAATATGGACGAAAGTAAAATGTATATGGTGCGTAAGTAGAAGGTAGAGCTCGATCCGGGCCGCCTTATATGGACGTATGCCGTGCCGACCAATTCGGCGAGCCATTTTACACAATTACGCTTTTTGTATGGCGCGGCTTTATGGATCGTAATTTATTTGTAATTTTTATGGTAATTAAATTTTTCGGTCTAATTAAAAGAAAGGATTTTCAATAAAATTGCAGGATTCAATTGGACAAACATTATAGGTTATTCTCACATGAATTTTTCATTGTAATTATGCTTTATTCAATGCAAAAAAAATAAAAAGGCCTCATTCAAAAGTACTTGGGGTCCAGAAGAATTTGAATGACTCGTTTAATGAATGTATAGAAAGCGAAACAAAATGGGATCGTCCTTTAATAACGTGAGGTTTTAAGGTCACTTTTTTACTCTCCTTGAGGTTGTAGGAGGTTTGACGCAGAATGTGCACTTTGCAAAATATGCACTTGACGCAAAATTTACATTTCGTAATAGGTGCACTTCTAATAAAGGGCACTTCTGAAAATAAGCACTTTGCAAAATGTGCACATTTTGTAATATTTGTTTAGGATTGGTACCAAGATATGGAAGAAAGTCTCAAACTAAAGATCTTTTGGTTTTGGCCTTAGTATTGTAATGTATAATTTATTAAGTTAAGGTGGTCGAACCAAATCTCGGTGCAAAATGCACATCATAACATTGTCTTCCTTACGTTTCAATAAAAAGAATTCAGAAATTGCGTATTAAATCAATTTTCAGAAATTGATTACTAATAATAGGGTTTTCGCATTAAAATTACGTTATTTTATGCCTTACATTTTGATTACATTCTATTACAACGATAAATACGCCTTTAAGTTTGTTAACCGAATGCAATCAAATTGTAAATCATAAAATGATGGAATTTAAATGTGAAAACTTCATTATTAGTAAAAAAAAATTCGCCAATTGCTTTAAAACGCAATTTTTGCATACTTTTCATTCGAAAGTAAGGAAAACAATATTATGATGTGCATTTTGCACCGAGATTTGGTTCGACAGCATTAAGGTGGTTAATCCGAATCCCGGTGCAAAATGCACATCATAATATTGTTCTCCTAACTTTTGAACAAAAAGTATGCAAAAATTGCGTTTTAAAGCAATTAGCGGAAATTGATTAGTAATAATTATTAGGGTTTTACATTCAAACTCTATCATTTTATGATTAACATTTTGATTTCATTCGATTCACAAACTTAAAACCGTGTTTAACGTTGTAATCGAAAGTAATCAAAATGTAAGGCCTAAAATAGAATAATTTTAATGCGAGAACCATACTGTTAGTAATCAATTTCCGCTAATTGATTAAAAACGAAATTTTTGCATACTTTTTATTCAAAGGTAAGGAAAACAATATTATGATGTGCATTTTGCACCGGGATTCGGATTAACCACCTTAAGACAATAACAGACACTACCTTGTATAAACAAAAATCGTCTTTTCAATACACCTACCCTACATTATTTTATTACGCACAGTAAAAAAGGAATTCGCAATTACTAATCAAGCAAACTTACACATTATAATTCTCAATACAAAAATATACATACTTTTAAATATACAATTTTTCGTTATTTATGTATTCCATTTTCTCTAGAAATATATTAAAAAATAATAATTAGATTTTAGGCTAACAGGTTATAATAGCCAAATCTCCTACTATATTTAATGTGCACAAATGACCAGCTGAGTGGTAAATATTGTTGATAAGTTGTTTTTTAGAAATACGCTCGATCAGGATTCCACGTGGTCGTCACACGAAAATATTCGTCATTATCACAACATCCCTCCCTCCCCCCTTCACCCATCTTAATGTTATTCTAACCCCCTCCCCTCAGTTCTTACCACACATGATAAAAGAAAGACCCCTGTGTTATGATCGTAGCAGATAGAGATCTGTGATCTGCTTACACTTATGTGAAAGAGGCGTGTGATATCAATGCATATAATACAAATATTACATATATTACATATGTGTAAAAATGATAGATTAAGGTACTACTTGATCTGTTAAGGCGACGCATTGGAAATTTTGGCGACATGGATCTCCATTTTTCTCAGCAATAAAAAAACATATAATGTAATTACCAATTTATATACTAGATTAAGCATTTCATTGACATCATTTTGCCCGAAGATTTAGTTGATTGATTAATTTTCACAGAGAAAAAAATATTTAGAAAACCTCTTTTAAAACAGAGATTTCAATTTTACTGACAAACGGGAGCGAATGAAGCCTCTAAGTTTTTCATTTAAATTAGTCTACAAATACACTTCAATATGGCCGATTGGATTTATAAAATTACTTATAGTTGTCATTTTAAAGTGGTAACAACTAAAAACGAAAAACTGAGTTTCCTTACCTGACTGGAATGTCTGCTTGAGGTTAGTGACCCTGGCTCCAGATTCCTCGTACGCCTTATTGGGAAAGTTAGCCAGGGCACCTGCATTCTCCTCCACATTCACGCTGAATCCTTTCTTCACCAATTTGCTAACTACGGCTGGTACTAGGGCAACCCTGAGAATAAATGTTCAGTTAGACTTACAATAGGCATAAAAGCTATTATAAAATAAACATAAAAAATTTGGTCAAGTGCGAGTCGTACTCGCGCACAAAGGGTTCCGTATTATGGCACAATACAGGTACGGAACTCTAAAAACACACAATATAGGTACACTATAGTTAGTAAATATATTTTCTTACAAACCAGACATTGGCTTTTAATTTTTTAAATTAAAAAATATTTCATCTATAAAATGCGCTATATTTCGACTCCTCATTGGGGTCGTCATCAGGCGAATGAAGATATAGTATAATCTGAAAATATAGCCCATTTTATTTAATATAATATTATTTGTTTGCTTTTATTAATAAATGGTAAGTAACAATAATAATACATGTCTTGGCAACATCAAGGCGACATAAAACAAGCTACAAAATGGTAAAGGTAAACCAGTGGCCGATTCCCCTAAGGCCGACTAGGCCCGGGCCTAGGGCGGCCAGGTATAGGGGCGGCTAATCTGCGCCCGTGTTCGGGGAGCTAGAGAGAGCGCTATCTAGTTCAAGTTGTATGAAAATTTGACGGAAAACGGATTTGAATGAGGTTTTCTTTATTATCATTGTAGTAAGGGGTGTTGATAAAATAAAGCCCTAGCCAAAAGCAGGGCGCAGAGATTGAATAAACGGGGCGGAGCTGCGCGCGAAAGGCTAGTGTGAAAATAAAATCTCCAATCACAGAAACAACATACTCTTCTTATTAACTTCATTATACAACTCACATTTCTACGGTAAAAAGTTGAGGGAAAGGCGGCTGGTACTGAGTGGCCTAGGGCGGAAGTGGGCTAATCTGCCTCTGTGGTAATCTCATTTTTTTGTTGCTACTATGTACAACAATCTAATTAAATTTGAAACTTGTATGTATATAACTTTAAAAAAAGCTACTTTTTTGTACTAACTTTAGGTATTTTTTTTATTATTTGCCGTTGTAGAGGCCACACGAACACATATTCTGTGAAAATTTCAACTGTATACTTATTACGGCTGAAGCTAGGTCTACCGGGTGACAGACGGACGGACAGACAGACAGCGGAGGCTTAGTAATAGGGTCCCGTTTGGCTCCCATCGGGTACGGAACCCTAAAAACATATCGTCACGACATTATTTACCCGAAGGGGTTATTTGAAGTGTTCTCGAGCGTTACTGGCATTAAAACAAGTAAACAGGGACACGTGCCCCCCCCCCCCCTTCCCCCGACGGTTCAAATAAAGAAAGGAGCTGGGAGATTAACACTATACCAACCGCTTTAATAATATTGTTTCTTTTTGTGTCATGATTTTAACTACATCTGCAGCATTTTTGGCCTAGGTAGGACTAAAAGAGTGTTGTTCTCATAAGGGGGGGGAGGACGGGGTTAGGGGAGAAATATTCGCGTAATATTTACATTTTGTATCCGTGACATTAATTTATGCAGCCAAATTCATACTGAAAACTCAGAAAAATGCTCAGTATCAAAAATCGATGACTTGTGCTGTGAAATTCGTAAATTATGTTTTTGGTATTCCCTACAAGCGCAAGTCCAGCCCCGAGTCAAATACTATGGGAGGATGAGAGGTCAACGTTTTATTTTGCACTTTTGGAGCTTGGAAACCCCCAATGAGAAAGCTACAGCTACGCTACGCCCATGCAACCAACAGCCTATTCAAACCAAGGAATGCAGGCAAGAATGTAAACTAATTAACACATTTAAAAAATTGCATGCCCTAAGAGTGCTACAAATCTAAACAGACTACTGGGAAATGTGCCAGGAGATCTAATTTAGAAGACCTAACCTAGTTGTGTATACTATTACAGTTCATTTAATTCGAGGAAGTACTAGAGCTATCTTATTGTGTGTTGACTGTTTAGTAAGAAACAAATAACCTACTTACTTCCAAGTTTTAAAATTGATTCATTGGACTGATGCTGGCCCCAAAGTGGGCCGAAATAGATATCTATAATCTTTTATAAACATTTTATTTTATTTACTTAACCAAGTTTTAAAAGGTTTTCGGTGCCTCTGTAGCCGAATGGTAGAGCGCTTGCCTGCTAACACAGTGATTGTGGGTTCAATCCCCGCGGTACACAGTAATTTGTGTTCGGTCTGCTGTTGGTAGATCTGTGCCCGAAGTTCAGCGATAGGATTCACCACCCATCACGTTTGGGACGTAATAGTCATCGGTAAAAAGCGGGTGTATGTACTAAGTGTTGGCTGCACATAGTAAAATGGCTGTGACTTCCATTTCACACTTCAAACTTGAGAACACCTATGATATATCCCCTCTCGGGGATTCATGTCGTTACGATGTGCTTTTATCTTTTTTTTTGCGAGTTGATAGAAAAAGCCCTGCTTGGCTGGTTTAACGGCGTGCGTTGACCAAAAGGTTAGTTATCACTTGAAAATTACCGGTCGTTTTCCCGTTCGGGAAAATTGTGTCAGTTTAATCTGACTAGAGATTTCCATCTACAGCATCCTGACACACCTGTAGCTAATATTAAGAGTAGGGCATACCCTAGGAAAAAATGTTATTACCCGTCCAACACAAAAAGGCCAATATCAAATACTTTATTAGCTTTTGATAGAGGCGATTATTGGTTAGCTAATTGACCTATTTGTCTAGGACGCGTAATACTAAAAATTACGCGCGAAACAGCAGATCGGGGGGTTTTTAGCTAATACTGAAATATTTTGTAGGGAAAAAAATACTGGATACCAAGCATGCCTTTTAAGTTCTGTCGTTTACATATTTGCCGCCAATTTTAAATTTAGAACTGTTATAATATTCAAACTTGGTGAATTTGGAATTTCAAAACAATTGAAAGAATTAAGATTAATGCAATTGTTTAGTCACAGCGTTGTTTTGAATCTGTCAGGTCACGTACAAAAATGAATCTTACTAAGGAAAATGTCCGTGCAATCATTTTCTATAACTTCCAAAGAGGCCTAACACGGATTTAGTGTTCCGAAGAGCTAATATCTGTATTCTATGATGAAGCCCCATGTCTGCGGACTGTCGAACGCTGGTATTTAGAATTCCAACGTGGATATATCAGTCTAAGTGACGAATCTCGTGAAGGACGTCCAAAATCTGCCTTCACTGAAGATAACATGGTTGCTGTGAGAGATCTAATCCTCGAAGATCGTCATGTGACATATCGGGAGATAGAGGCGTTATTAGGCATCTCAGGGATAATCATTCAGAAGATCTTGCATGAGGCACTTGGTATGAGAAAGCTAGTTTCCCGTTGGATCCCGCATTTGCTTTCCGACGATCATAAGAGGGCCCGCGTCAGATGGTGTAAGAAAACTCTTCAAAGGTTCAACCGAGGAGAGTCAAATCACGTCTACGACATCATCAGTGGTGACGAATCTTTTATCTATGCCTACGATCCTGATTCCAAACAACAATCCACAATCTGGGTCTTCAAAGACGAACCAAAGCCGACTAAAGTTGTTCGCTCTCGAAGCACTTCAAAGAAGAGGGTGGCTACGTTCGTGGCGAAAACCTGGCATGTTGTGACAGTTGCACTTGAAGATCGTAGAACGGTTAATGCAGAGTGGTATACCACAGTTTGTTTACCACAAGTCATCGCCGAACTTCGGAAATCTAACCCAAAGCAACGCATCATCCTACATCATGACAACGCAAGCTCACACAGCGCTCATCAAACGATTGAGTATTTGATGCAGGAAAACGTAGAAATTCTTGACCATTCTCCATACAGTCCTGGGCTAAGCCCTAACGATTTCTTTACATTTCCTAAAATTAAGAAAACTCTTCGTGCACAAAGGTTCCAGTCCGGTGAAGAAGCAGTCGACGCTTTCAAATCAGCCATATTGAACACCCCCACTTTGGAGTGGAATAAATGTTTTAATAACTGGTTCGAGCGAATGGAAAAGTGGTGTAAACTACGTGGAGAATACTTTGAAAAACAATAAAAAGTACTATTAGGTTCTAGTTGTTTTTGTTTCTTCAAACGACAAAACTTAAAAGGCATGCCTCGTATAAGTAGAAAACCTTTATATTTCTATAACCTATTTTATGAAAAAAAATCAAGTCGATTTCTTAAACGCTTTCTTGAAACGAACGTTTGAAAGCCAAAAAAGAGGGTGGAAAACATTTCTTTTTTGACAAAAGTATAAATCTTAATACATTGTTTATAAGTAGATCACCTAGATAAAAGGTCAATAAATCAAATATATTTTTTCCAATATTAAGGTAGTCCTACTTTCGTCAAAAGAACCCTCGAAAATCTGGCTTTTTTCATATTCTAGGGTCAGGTACAGCCTTAAGCTTGAAAAAGTTATAATAGCCACATTAAACCTCAGTTTATGGCCACCAAATAAAAAAATATATGCTTTGGTTTTGGTTGTCAACAACAAAATAAGACAATTGCATTAATTTTACAGCCAAAAATGTACGATTTCCATTGTCAAACGGGCTAATTTGCTTAGCCGAATAGCTATATGACAATCAATTTAAACAACCGATAAAAAAAATTCTTGCACTGTTGTAATGGATAGATTCTTCACTTGGACATAGGCTATAGATTTTTCCCTGGGGATGGGCAGTTCCTTAAGCCTCCTCTACACGTAGACAGATGCATCGACAGATGCCATCTGCTGATGCGTCCGCCGAGCCGACGACGTATAGACGGGGGTATTCGCTCGTCTGTGGTAGGTATTTAATGTCTGCAGATGCGTCTGCCGTCAATCCGTTTGTTGTCGGTTTTTGGGGCACGGATCAAAGGATTTCAGCGAAAGCGCAAGGCGACCATCCACACCACATATCTGCGGACGCATCAATATTATGCGGGTTGTGAACGAGAGCGCAAGCATGTTTTTGCTCGTTTAAATAAATATCATGTATTAAATATGGCATATCATGTATGGCATTCCCCACTTTCTTTTTTTGTATTTCTTTTACTTCTAGGGGCTAAATAAATAAATAGTAGCGGCCGCTACTGTATTAACATCCATTTTTTGATGCGTCTTTTGAGAATGAACATAGACTGATTGATCCACAGACGTGTGGACGGCTCACGAATCCATCCGCGGATACAAATCCATCTGCTGATGCATCTGTCTACGTGTAGAGGAGGCATTAGGGACATTTAATTTGTTCCCTAGGGACATAGACATCAACAATACGTAACCGATTTTTTTAGATTCTTTCACTGCTGTAATGGTTTCCTGGGAACGGACAGTTCCCTAGGGACACAGACATAAGGTCAGACATATAAAATACAACATCATATAGATACATTATGACATTTATCCCCGACGGGGTGTTGGAGGTGTTCCCAAGTGTGAAGTGTGAAATGCAAGTCAGTCCACAGTTAGTACACCCGCTTTTCAACGATAATTGTTATGTCCCAAACATGATGGATGGTGAACACTATCGCCTTACTTCGCGTAAAGTGCCGCTTTGTACACTAATAGGTAAGAAATTATAATGAAATTTGAAGAAAAATGTGTTTTCTACTACCTTGGCTTTAAGATCTGAAGTTATAATTACAAGTTATTTTGGCATGGAAATGTTGATGAAGTTGGTTTTGACTTCACAGAAGCACTCTGTTCTCTGTTAAACTAACATGCTGATATGACGTATTGTTATAATATGAATATTTTGTGCAAACAAACTTATCCAAAACATCTGTTTTAACAGTCACATTAAGGTGATAATTTGTTGGTTTTTCTGTTACCGTTATACCTGAAACCGTTATATATTTTTTGAAATTTTATTTTAAATAAACTTCACGATGAATTTAAAACTTTATCTGTATTACTTCCAGATAAAATTATTAAAAAAGCAGTGCATGCTACACAAATAAAAAATGTACTTACAAAATAAATTTTATCTAAGATCTAGGTAGTTTGATAATTTTAGTCACTCCTGCTGCCCCAAAGTACAAATACATTACAAAGTGTGACCCTGGAAGATCTAATGTGTCACATTAAGACAAGGAGCAATCATGCATGTTGACATGGGAATGAAAACCAGTTTTAAGGGTGTATAATACCTCACTGAGCTTCGCATGATCCTGTTTTATACCAACAAATACTGCAACAATCACTCTGAGATAAATATATGGTACAGTTCAGGACTAATGCTATGTCCATGCTGTTATGAAAACTTGACCCCATAAAATATTCTCGATAGAAAAAAAAACAAAGTTCAGTACAATAAACCGATAGCATTCAATGAATACTTGAAATTAGATCTGAAACTTTGCATAATATAACTGATATTAGTACATAGGTAACACTAAAAGTTTCCGGAACTGGCCACTTACATAAACAATATTTAAAAATTTATTGCAACATTTGAAAATAGAACTCTTTGGCTGTAGAATGCAGTTTGTTTCATCTGACTGTCTTTTGTTTTTACCTTGTGGCGCCATTTAAAAAATTGTGTGTCTGCATCAACATGGATTTAACTCGGGAAAATTTTCGTAGTATGATTTTCTACGATTTTAAGTGTAATTTGACAGCTCAACAGAGCATCGCTCGGCTTGAAACAGCTTTTGGCAATGAAGCACCATGCAAGACGACTGTTTATAGCTGGTTTGCAGAATTCAAGCGTGGTCGTATCAATCTCAGTGACGAATCTCGCGATGGTCGGCCGTCCACCGCTGTGACCAACAAAAACATCGATGCTGTGCGCCGTATGATTGAAACAGACAGGCATGTGACCTACCATGAAATTCGCGCATCCTTAGAAATAGGCATGAGTCAAATACAATCAATTCTACACAAACATTTGGGTGTGAGAAAGCTGTGCTCGCGGTGGATCCCACACAACTTGACCGAGGCTCAAAAAACGGACCGCGTCCCTTGGTGCAGTGCCATGCTTACCAGATTCAACGAAGGTGCGTCAAATTTGGTGTGGGACATAGTAACAGGTGACGAAACATGGATTTATTGCTACGATCCCAAAACAAAGCAGCAATCGAGCGTATGGGTCTTTCAAGATGAGCCGAAACCAACCAAAGTGGCGCGCGTGTAAAGTGCATCTAAGCGGATGATTGCTTCTTTTTTTAATAAAACTGGACACGTGGCTACTGTTGCTTTAGAGAATCGTCGTACCGTGAATAGTGACTGGTACACGACCATTTTTTTGCCGGAAGTTATTGACGAACTCCGTAAAAATAACCGTAAACGCCGTATCATCCTGCACCACGACAATGCTAGTTCTCACACGGCCAGACAGACAAACGACTTTTTGAAGACGAAAAATGTAGAACTCATGAGTCATCCTGCATACAGTCCCGACCTGGCACCTTGTGACTTTTTTCTGTTCCCAAAAATTAAGAACCAATTACGCGGTCAACGATTTTCATCACCAGAAGAGGCTGTCGAGGAGTATGAAAAACACGTTTCAGAGGTCACCACAGGGGAGTGGCACAAAAGTTTTCAAAACTGGTTTGATCGAATGAAAAAGTGCATAGACGCCAAGGGAGATTATTTTGAAAAACAATACATTAATTTTGTACCTTTAATAGTATTTTTTCATATTCATTCCGGAAACTTATAGTGCGTCCCACGTATAAAGCAGCTGCAGACTGTTCCATAAAAATGAAAAACCCATCAGTGTAGCAGCGATTTCAAAATAACTAATATTGTTGCTTGCGCAGCATCTGATTAGAGTAGGGAAGACAGTTAAAAAGCAAAAGCGTTAGAGCAGGACTGCAAATTGAGGTATTATGGGTCTTTAACAGACACTTAGTAAGAGTTGAATTTCGTGTGAGCTAGAGCATTTATGATCAAAAATACAATTTAATTTAGAATTAAGAATGCCATTTTATCTAACTTCCAATTTTTTTTTAACTCAAACTTTATAATGCGAGTAGCTAAAACAAAGGATCCACTTCACCAACCTTATTTGAATGATGTAGAAGCAAATCCAATTTTTTATTTACATAGAAGTATTTCTGGGAAAAGTTATTCACTGAAATACTTTTTGCCATTAATTTTAGCACCCTATTTACAATATCATTGTCATACCTTCTTTCATCCTGCCATATTTCTTTTGGTACTCCTATAGTGAGTTTGGAGTATGGTATACCGGGAACACTGGGAGGGGCTGATGATGCTGTGTAGAACCGACAATGCCATGAATGTGGGAGCGGCTTGCAGGCTCGCAGAATTCTGGTGCAGCCGCACATCTTGGTTTATTGATTTAACCTGTAAAAAAAGGTTTTAGTATGGTGTTTTGCATCAGACAAGCTCTTTAACTGTTGGAACAAGTACATTTTAAGGTCTTAAAGCAGATAGGCAGAAAAACCCAGGTTTTAAAGATGTGAAAGAAACATCTTAAGACATACGCTTAATTTCCGAAAATAATGTCATATCGGGACCTTGGGACCCAGTCCACGAAAAAGTTAACGTGTTTGAAAAATAGAGCTTTTTCACGTGTAGGTGGTAGAGCTGATGCCGGGCTCGACTGTGGAGGTACCACCATCTTACTCGCAAATCCTCCCGAAGTTATTCGGGGGAGAGTAAGAGAACAGCTCTCAGGCAAAACCAGGCGGCCCACCATTGCCTGGGACCGATGGATGGCGGTATATCCATCCCCAATTGCCGAGCCTTATATAAAACAGACTGGTGACGGGCAGCGGCGTCACTGGTGCAAGGGTTTCGGCACCGCGCTCACCAACCCGCCTGCCCAGCATGTGTGAGTATGGGCATTTCTTCCAGGAGGACCGCCAAGAGTGGCGAAATCCTGGAAAGGTTTATGTCCAGCAGTGGACGAAACAGGCTGATGGATGGATGGACGTGGTATTTATAATCCCTACCCTCATTTCTGGATGATGACGTGGTGAATATTTAACTCTCCTCGAGCTCCTAACATTACCTCCACGTCGTGTGATAAAAACAAAAAAACTCGTTAAAATTTAGGTCATTAAAATGATACGTATAAAAAAGCAGTAGCTTTTAAACCTTCTATTTAGCAGGGGGAGAAGGATAAATTGAAGAACAAAATCTAAAATATATGGACATACCTACATAAACGAGAAAAAAAAACCCGTTCCAAACAATACAACACCACAAAAATTCGTAATTATTTCGCTTGCCGGCCGGCCGGTTGCCTGCGCTGCGAAACTTGTTGCGAAACGACGACGACGAACGAAATAAATAAAATGAAATGCAAAATGCATTGACCAGTGTTACCAGTAAGCACTTCAAATTTAGGACGACGGCGGGCCATCTGACGATTTAGGAAGAAAAGGGACGCTTTTTCAATGTTGCATGTAATAAGAGTTAAAATTAAAGGATTACCTAATTTGATACATTTAATCATTCCTTTTTTAATACTAGTTCAGGTTTGATTTGAAGATTAAAATGCAATTTATTCACAACAAATCAATGACATTAGTATGTTTTCATAAATAAAAATTCTGGCTTGTCCGAAAAGGGACGATGGATGTTAAGGGCCAAAAAAAGGACGGTTCATCGCTAAAAAGGACTAAAATCATCCCTTTTAGGACGATCTGGCAACGCTGGTATTACTGACAGCATTCATAGGGATCAGCAACACGTATCGATACCTGAGTAGTATCGATACTTTCTCTTCGATACAGACAGACGTATATTACAGTACAGACCTAACATTAATATTAAACGCAAAGAGTCGACGCGTGGCAATTTTAGCTCAGTGAAATTCGGGCTCTTTTAAATAAAAATATAGCTTGTTTCCAAATAAAATATATTATTATAGTAGAGATTAGTTTAGGAATTGACAAATATGTTCGAAGCATAAGCCAGCCAAAAGAAACCATTTTATATGTTTCTTTGTACCATGAAGCCTAAATGCAGCTTCTTTTTTGTATGGAAACTTGCCACGCTATTTAATCCTTATGTTTCTGTGTCGATAACCAATATTTTTGTACTCGATACTTTTGTCACTTCACGAGTGTAATTTTACGCAAAGTCACAATTTCTCTTTCTAACGTTATAACTTTACCTAACTCTCTCCAGTGCCCTAGATTCTGGTAAAAATTGGTAAAAATAGACTACAGTGTGGCCATGTCGTAAGTAAGTTTTCGGGAATTCGCTAGTGGTGACTATTTAAAAGTTAAATTCGAATTTAAGAACACTGTATGACGCTTAATGCTTGTCAATGCTTAGGGATCAGCAAAAATTCAAAAGTATCGATACCTACTGGATACCGGGGCTGAGTTCAGTTTGATCGCCCGCTCTCGCCCGCTCACGCCCGGCAATTATGATATCTCTTTTGCACGCGTTGATTTTGTATCTGCTATCCTGCTGTCAGTGATGAGTGGCCCGGTATCGCGAAACAAAGTTTCGATACCGATAAAAGTATCGAACCAAATGTATCGATACTACTTAGCATCGAGTACATTTTGATCACCTTCATAATTTTGTATTTTGTTGCAAAAAAAACCGGAATAAGCAAGTACAAATTATTTAAAAACAGAAAATTATCTTTATATTTATTTAGATAAAATAAAGTACATTTTAGGTCACACAGCAGACTGCAGGGAAAAATATCGGCTCCTTTAATGTGAATATTCATTTAGAGTGTACTTAATCAATATTGACACTTAAAGCACCCTTTTGTATAATAAAAACCCGGTACCACGCCTTCATCGTGAGCCGAAGAAGCCTTTCAGATGGATAGGACACAAGTGCCTGGTATTAAATTCACTCGTTCCTCATATCCAGTAGGCGGCATTTTTTAAAATATGCCTCAGCAAACACACCAAACTAAGTCGGTTTCTAATTTATTTTGCTTGTATCACATCGAGTCACTTTTTGAAAAGAACCAAACTGAACAATGTTATTGTTATGTTGTTAATTTTGAATATATTATTCCAAAATGCAATAAAATTCATCAACAGAGAATCAATCTCTACGTTATTACCACTAAAACTGAAAGCAATCTATTATATACAAAATTAAAATAACTTTCAAATGGCATATTTTATGGTATAACTACCATCAAACTACTCACGCCCATCAAGTCATTCCGAATGGGAAATGGCATCCATCACTACTTAAACGTATGATCCATTCGGAACTCGACGTGGATGATGAATAACACTTGTCAGTGACAGAAAAATTAACCTCCAACCACAATTTGTAAAAATTGGTTAACGATACGTGTATACCAACAAAGGGTATACTTTACCTACGTTGTTGTGCACGAGTTGTTTGCGCCTCATTGAGAGAAATCATAGCGTGTTGGTTTGTTCTTTCGTCAAATCCTTTTTTTCTGGGCTCGTATTTATTTGGTAAGTACTATAAACTTAGGTCCACGAAGCGAACTTACAATCTCTGATTCATTTGTCGCGTTTAAGGACCTCGCCTCGCTGCAGCGATGAACTGTGCAGCCGTTGCAAAGAGTTATAAACAACCATTTCACACGTAGACAGCTGTCTACGATTTCACATGACTTTGACAAGCATCGCTGATCTCTGCAGGATATAGGCTATCTGTCATTTTGACGTATGGCCGTTTAACACAAATCCATCGCTGCAACCGTTGCGCAACTCATCGCTGCAGCGATGCAAACCTGTTAAACACGACAATGGGGTATGTAAAGTACACTAGTTTTATATTTTTATTTATTGAATATCTGGCTTGAATAAGGAAAATATGTATATACATATGTATCTTTATTTAAAGCAGTAGTTATTTTTTTATAATTTTGCAAAGTTTTGTTGTGATGACGTCATGAAGTAAGCAGATTGATTCTTTTGCCATAAAGCTTATACCTGACTATTAAAAACATGAAAAAACATAAATCTTCATATACTGGTTTGACGTTTGAAGTTTGACTGCACCAACAACAACAGCTAACAATTACATTATTTTGATTCGATATTTATGCAGGTATTCAATCAATCTGAGCAAAAAGATTAGGTACGATAACGATTTTAGGAAGATTAAGGTTAAAACAATTTATGAATCGACCCAGTAAATATCGTATATATCCTTTTTACCATTTAGTAAAAATGACACTGAATTTGCCGTCAAAAATTGTTTGTATTCTTGAGAACTCTTAAAACGGAAGTGGTGCAAGGAAGTAATGTGGAGTGTTTATGAGCAATCGCAATCTCTTTGTTGTTTATATTACAATTTTCCATTTACTCTCGGAAAACATCGGAAAAAATTAAATGCATTTTTCGTACACGATTTTCACAAAAATACCTAAAATTACGTGAAATTGGGTAAATGTACCCGTACCAGCAACCCTGAATAGATTGTCAACTGTCTAATTTGTTGTCATCATGATGTCATTGATGAGGCAAAGACAATATGTTTTACATATTTTTTTGCAATGGACCTATTCCTAATCAGCCTAGCCTATGACGTCATTTAGTGGTCAAATGAAAGTGAAAGTAGTTATTGTATTTTTGTTAAATTATACACGATCTCTAGTTTTAGGTGGTAGAGCTGATGCCGAGCTCGACTGTGGAGGTACCACCATCTTACTCGCAAATCCTCCCGAAGTTATTCGGGAGAGAGTAAGAGAACAGCTCTCAGGCAAAACCAGGCGGCCCACCATTGCCTGGGACCGATGGATGGCAGTATATCCATCCCCAAGTGCCGAGCCTTATATTAACCAGACAGGTGACGGGCAGCGGCATCACTGGTGCAAGGTTTTCGGCACCGCGCTCACCAACCCGCCTGCCCAGCGTGTGTTAGTATGGGAATTTCTTCCAGGAGGACCGCCAAGAGTGGTGAGATCCTGGAAAGACCTATGTCCAGCAGTGGACGAAACAGGCTGATGGATGGATGGATGGATCATAGTTTTTATAGCTTTAAATAGAAAAATACGGTCTAAAAACATAATATCTCGAAATAGTTTCGGAATAAGCACCATTTACTTATTACTTTACATACCCAATTGTTTAATATATTAAACTCTTATACCTACTAAGAATAATCTATTTTTGAAATTGCTGCCGGCCGGCTGTCACTTTTGATAGATCACTCAGTCTTAGATAAAGCTCACAGCTCAGAAGCATGGGCGATGATAGCACAACATGGTGGCCTTAACTATGTCATTCATGACGTCATAACAACCATTTTAAAGCTATCGTTTTCGAGCTAACATTGACTCGGAATGACGATAGACGCGATGTTATCTCAGAGATGATTTGACTCGGAAGCGGAAAGCGCTGTTACTCTGCATACAAGGAAGCCAGATATCTAGACATGGGTAAATCACGATCAGATAGATCTAAATAATTTGTATCACCCGGATGCGATGTATCTATCCCTAGATCACGAGTGAAGACACTGTATCAATGTATCATCTGCCTCTTTTATCATCCTGGGAAATACACTCGAGTGGAATGATGAACCTCGCGATTTAAACCAACGCATGCAATGCTTTCTTAATAAGGTACTCTCGAGACTCGATCTCTTTTGCTCAACTCTCGGCTGTCAGAATTACTTACTTATTATACCTACAGTTCGCTTGATTATCACCTCATAACAATAACTAAAGCACCTCAGAAACTATCATCTAGGCACAAGTACACTTCCATGATGTAAGAGCCCAGTATAGAAATGACTTGTGTTTACGGAGCTCAAAAACAACTCTCATGCGAAATAGCATATTCTGTATGGCTGCGAAAATATTTAATAAAATTCCAACCAGCATTAGAGATTTGAACTTTAGACAGTTTAAGAATAAATTATATTTGTTTTTACTTGATAAATGCTATTATAAAATTGATAATTTCTTTAATGATAACTTTTAATTTCAATTACTCGTATACGTTTCTTATGTATTTGCATGTGCATGTAACAGAATAATTTAATTAAAAAAAAAAAAAAACCATTCAATATTTGTACGCCGTCAGGTAGAACATAGTGCTCTTAATTAATACCTAACATCTTGTTGCGACATTTATAAATTGTACATACATTTCCTATGTTCACAAATAAACTATTCTTTCTTTCTTTCTTTCTTTCAGATTAGATTACCATACATATAGAAAATGTGAAATTTTAGCAAAAAATGCAAACATATTCTACATATTACCGAAATTCGAGGAAAAAATCACAATTTCATACGAAAAAATTATGATTTCGGGACCTCATTTCTACGGAATGCTTATATACTCTCCGCGAATTTACGAAATACACAAGATAGATCTATATTGTATCTATACATATCGGAGATCATTTGGACTTTCCAACAAGATAATGATCCGAAACACACTGCAAAAATAGTAAAAGACTTCTTAAGGAACCAGTCCGTGACAGTTTTGGATTGGCCCCCGTACAGCCCGGATTTAAATCCCATAGAAAATTTGTGGTACCAGGTGAAGAAGACAGTAGCGACAAAGCGGACATCGAACGCCGATCAACTTTACAACCCGGTCACAATATCTGTGCACCTGACCTCGTGACGTCATATCGGCGGTCTTGGTACGGTGTGAAAAAAAGTTTTTTCGAGAAATGTGGAGGTAAAAAAAATTTACTAACCTTTTCAAATCAATTTATTATTGATGAAGGGTTTGTTATTAAAAAACAATAATTTTGATTACAAAAACATTTATTATTAAACTCAGTCACTATAAATTATTGACTCTATGCCTGACATTGTATCTTCCTCACTCTCACTTTCTGAACTCGCCGAACTGTCTTCCCCTAGTGATATTAAAAGTTGTGTGATGTTGTCATCTGCTAGATGATCCTTTTTCCAGCATTCTCGCTGTAGTCTCTCCACGTGATTCACTTCTTTTTTCCAGTCAGCTGGCGTAATTGACTTAATCGCATCTTTTGTAAGTTGTTCTATGTTCTTTTCCGATTGGTCAATGTTTTTATTTGCCACCCTTTGCTTTACCAAGTTCCATATATATTCGATAGGGTTTAGGTCACAATGGTAAGGTGGCAGACGTACAACTTCTTGGCCATGCTCTCGCATCAAATAGTCGACGACATATTTTTTCGGCGGCTTTGTTCTCAGTATAATGGGATACAATTCCCTCTTTGTCATTAAATGGAATATCGTGTTCACGTAGCCAATTTTGCATATCTGCTTTAAGAGCAGCACTAGTGGGCGCTTTCACCGACTGCGTCGAATGGTAGGGTGCATTGTCTATGACAACTATACCGTTCGGCGGTAAATTTGGTATAAGCTTTTCACGGAGCCATTTAAAAAAATTGTTTGTGTCCATCTCGTTATGATAATCGCCGATTTTACTTTTACATTTATAAAGTAATTCTGCACCTTCAATAAATCCATTTTCTCCTCCAGCTTGTACAAGAATCAAAAGTTGACCCGGATTTAAATTTTTCTTCACACTGCTGTCGGTATTATTTTGCCAGCATTTACTGACCGTATAACCCGGTCCCAGTATCTGTGCACCTCGCTGGAATGTGGCGCCTCTCCCGCTTCCCCTGTCACCTCTCCGCGCACTCCCCGGTGCGACAGTACGGTTAGCATCTTCGTTGCCGCTACACGTCCCGATAATTTGGATATTTTCGCTTTATTGTTGTTTTGTTTTTTAATGTTTATTGTTAAGTTTAGACGATTTGATGCGAGAGCATGGCCAAGAAGTTGTACGTCTGCCACCTTACCATTGTGACCTAAACCCTATCGAATATATATGGAACTTGGTAAAGCAAAGGGTGGCAGATAAAAACATTGACCAATCGGAAAAGAACATAGAACAACTTACAAAAGATGCGATTAAGTCAATTACGCCAGCTGACTGGAAAAAAGAAGTGAATCACGTGGAGAGACTACAGCGAGAATACTGGGAAAAGGATCATCTAGCAGATGACAACATCACACAACTTTTAATATCACTAGGGGAAGACAGTTCGGCGAGTTCAGAAAGTGAGAGTGAGGAAGATACAATGTCAGGCATAGAGTCAATAATTTATAGTGACTGAGTTTAATAATAAATGTTTTTGTAATCAAAATTATTGTTTTTTAATAACAAACCCTTCATCAATAATAAATTGATTTGAAAAGGTTAGTAAATTTTTTTTACCTCCACATTTCCCGAAAAAACTTTTTTTCACACCGTACCCAGACCGCCGATATGACGTCACGAGGTTTAGGTGCACAGATATTGTGACCGTGTTGTATAGTGGGAATCGATCCACGTCTCGTCCAGGTAGGTAACCGGTTTTTTATCAGCGCCAAGGTCATTATTCTCTTTCATACGGCGTAGGTAGTGAGCCCTCCATGCGGCGATGTCCGGCTTTTGTGTTAATACACAACGGATATTTTTACACTTTTTAAACTTGTAGCCCAATTTGTTAATTAAAATATTTCTTAAATATGTTCTCCCACCTTGAAAATTTAGGTCTCTCTTAACTGCTGCCAGAATTTTCTTCAAAGTTGGGCTTTCTTTTTTTACAGCATAAAAACTGTTGATGATGTTTCGTATTGCGCAAATTTCAAAATCATCTACTTCGATGCGTTTTTTGTACTGTTTATGCTTCTTACCCGGTGTCGATAATTTTGGTTCTGGGTGGGTTTCTAAATTATTACTAGTACTTGGAGTCGGACTAGCGCCCGGCGAAGTAGGTGGTTGTACTTTGGCTTCATTTTTAATTTTCATTAGAGTCCTCTTTGATATCCCAGTTGCAGCACAGGTTCGTTTCACCACTTGGTCTACAGGTATGGTGTACTGTTTGTTTGCTTTCTCCGATTCAAAAAACTTGAGCACTTTCAAGATTAAATTTCTTGATTCGCTGTGTATTGTTTTTCCCATGACTTCAGTTTAACAGCTACAACAATTTTAATAACAACCAAACCAGTCCAAACTTAACAGTAAACAGTCTAAACTTAACAATAAACATTAAAAAACAAGTTGATAGTTGAGATTGTCGGCACTTGGTGGAATTTATCAAACATTGTTGTGATAAAAAAAACACTTGTACGTTTATTAATATCGTTTATTGCACGGACATCTAGCAACAGAAAGATTGTTTAAATAAATAATTATATATAAAATTATGTAATTAAAAAGCCCCTGATGATGCTTATATAGTGAAACCGGTTGGGTAGTGTAGAATTAAATATTGTCTGTGGAAAAGTACAAGTGTTTTTTTTTCACAACAATTAAAAAACAAAACAACAATAAAGCGAAAATATCAAAATTATCGGGACGTGTAGCGGCAACGAAGATGCTAACCGTACTGTCGCACCGGGGAGTGCGCGGAGAGGTGACAGGGGAAGCGGGAGAGGCGCCACATTCCAGCGAGGTGCACAGATATTGGGACCGGGTTGTATGTAAAAATGTCAACCTTTGGATCGAAATGGTCCTCGCAGCAATACAAGGAAGAATTCTCTGATAAAACATCTCTTCTCATCAATTTGCACCATTTTGATGTCACTTTTTTGTTTCTAGGTCAAGGAAAAAAGTGTTTTTCGGGTAGTACTCTTACATAGTGGCACTGCACAATATTTATAGTTCACTTTAATGGGTTTTTGTCGGTCCACGTCCATCTTTCACAACTGCAGCACGTATTGAACTGGGGCCGACTGAGCCGAATTAGACCTTGTGACGTCATCGCGGTATAGTAGAGGCGCTGCGTCCATTCAAAATACCGGTTGGAAATACATCTATATCTTTTAATTTTCAAAATATTTTGTTCTGGTTTTTTCTCTAAATTGTTTTATAACCTTAACTTTATTATTTAAGCTCACAACCTGCAACCATACAAGTGACCCATTGTTGAACGCTCTATGGTGAAATCAGGGTGGAATTTACACCACTCCGAGTGAAATGCACTCGTTTCGAAATGGGACCTCAGTAACAAAAGAATACGTTATCGATGAAATAACAATAAACTTTATCATAGAATATATAAGTACCTATATTGTTACGTATACTGTGACTTTATCCTTTTCTTCTATACCAAAATGAATGAAATAGAACATTTGCTCAGAAGGTCGATGAATCATAGATTTTTTACAAACTGGATTGAGGACTGAAGGATATTACAGAAGAAAATAGATTCTATTTACCACATTTAAAAGTTATTTTGTCATGATCATGACACAACCAACTAGGTTTCGTTTCGAAACGAGCGAAAATCACTCAAAGTGATGCCAACTTCACCCCTAAGCGTTCCAGAATTGACACGAGTTAAACCGAGGGTAAACCACAGACATACAGACCAAACATTAATAATAAACGCATAGAGTCGACTTGAAGCAATTTTAGCTCAGTGAGTTACGGGCTCCTTTAGATATAAATATTCCTTGTTTCCAAACAAAATAAATACGACAGATTAGTCAAGGTAATAACAAAATAACAAATATGTTTCAAGCATAGGCCAGCCAAAACAACCCACTTTTTTACGTTTCTTCGTACCATGTAGCTTAAATGTCACTTGGTTTTTGTATGGAAACATGCCAACGCTATTTAATCCTTGAGTTTAGTCTTTATGTCTGTGGGGTAAACGAACTGTTACCTGACAGTTGCACGGAAGTGTTTTGAAACGCTTCGGAGAGAAATGTGAAAATCACACTGGCTGGCCACCTGATTTGTGCAACCAGATTTTTCTTTCTCTTTCTCCTATATAAATCTGTCTCTTTCTAAAAAACGAGTAAAATTTCAATTTTAAACATCTCTAGGTGAAATGAACTTCACTCGTTTCGAAGCGAAACCTAGTACGTATTACTAGGAATGTGGTATAGAAATAAAAGTATCGATACTGTAATCGGTACTGCTAACGTTTAAAAAGTATCGATAGTGTAACGTGTATCGAGTACTATCTTGAATATTTTGGTTCATCTATACAATGCTCAATATTTTATGGATTTCACCGGGTATAAATAAAGAAATAATGCTAAGTAAAACCAAATATTTTATTGATCATGTAGGACATGTAGACATGTAGACAACTTTCCCAAAGATACAAATACGATAATAAATATTTTTCATTTATTACCACAAATTTTAAAGTGCCCCCGCCGCCAGGTCGAGCTAAAAAGCGGCACGGCCATACCATCCTTTTCTCAAAACAGTTCAGGCCATTTTCGAGCCTCATATATCTTAGTTGGGGATAAAACTAGAAGCCTCAATTTTCAGTAAAGCAGGCATTGTATAAACACGGTAATTTCAAATTTCATTCAATTTGAACCAGTAGTTTGAGAATTATAACTAGTCAAAATTTCTCAATTTTGTCACTCACTCACTCACTGACTGACTGACTGACTGACTGACTGACTGACTGACTGACTCACTGACCGATCATCAAAACTCTAAGCCACTTCTAGTGGACATGGGAGCTTCAAATTTGGAATACATTAGTGTTTAGTTCATAAATCAAAGAAAAACTGAAATATTTTGCAATTTCGGTCCAGTGCTTTAAATACATACCTATATACCAACTGTATAAATAACTTTGTAATCCCATACAAATATATACTGTAAGTAGAAGGTAAAACAAGGAGGACTATCTACAAAAAGAAATAAGATGCCATCAAAAACAAAACTTGTAAAAAAACCAAGTCTCGCAACTTAGTTCTTCTACCGTAAAAAGTTGTGAGATCCATGTAAATCCAAATCAGTTAATTTATTCAGTCTATACGCTCGCATTTGTTGTGTCATGCTCGTGTTTCATAGAGTTCCTTAAATTACAACTTGCGCGGGCTTGCCGGCAATTTGCACCGCGTACAAACCACGTTTGGTGTGGCGAAGGCATAAACTTTGTGTATATCCTGTAAGCTATTCTATTTACCGGGATGTCTCTGAATTAGAAAATGAAATCGATCGATGCTTAGTAAAATATCGGAACAAAGATATCGAGTACGAAAATACTCGTTACCGTAACAAAATTGCGAGTACACTCAAGAATTGATACTTTTTTGGTAACCCTACGTATTACCATCAGAGAGCAGAGCAGCACGCGCACAGCACAACTGAGGCTGAGATTCAGAGTGCATTTCGAGTCCGAACTCAATCTTACAAACGTCACTCTAGTATGAGATCAAGTCGCTTTTTGACGTTTGTAAGATTGAGTTCGGACTCAAAATGTACTCTGAATCTCAGGCTGTGATTCAGAGTGCATTTTGAGTCCGAACTCAAGAGGAACTCAATCTTACAAACTTGACTCTAGTATGAGACACGTCACTTTTTGACGTTTTTAAGATTAAGTTCGGACACTCAAAATACACTCTGATAGTGCGTTCCGATTCAAGACATAATCGATTACATCACGTCTATCGTCATTCCGAATCACTGATGGCCATACGGTGGCGTGACTAGTTTGATGGTACTTTTAGTGCTGTCAGCGCCATTCGGAACCCGGTCTGAATCTCAGCTTCAGTGTACGTTAAACATCGATAGTTTCTAAAAAACTATCGATGCTATCGATAGATTATAGATAGTTAAATTTCAATTTGGATGTAGGAAAATTACCTTCAATTTGTTGAATAGCACCTTCCATTTTTATAGTTCTATTTAAAAAATAAAGTAAATTAAATCAAAAACATGTGTAGATGTAGATACCGGGATGGACAACCACATTTCTGAAGCGGCTTGCACCAAATTCTTAAATCTCGATTTTATCGCTAAATCAGGTTTACGATCTGTCAGTCAATACATTTCTGTCAAATTAAACTCAGCTTTGTTGGTATAGCGCAGCCTCTATGGTTGTAGCAGCTCTATGACAATCTTTCTGTCAAGCCTATCCTGTCACGAGTTTTATTGAAGAAAAATATGTTATTATAATTTCTGTAATGTTTTAAATAAAGGGCATTATATATCAAATGATATATTTATATTGCTGAAACTGCTGATCAAGACCAAACTTCATTTGAAGAAGATGAAGGGGCTGAGAGTGATGGATACCAAACTCCACACGAAACAAATGAGAGAACATCACAAACACTCACAAGAAATAGAAAGAAACCTGCATGGTTAAAGGACTACCACTTACAAGATGATATGGAAGAAGAAAGCTTGCTCGCGTCAGATATGTTATACTTGTCTGAACAAAATGGAACAGAAGATGACTGGCACGACGCAATCAAAGCTGAAATACGAGCACATATAATGAACGAGACGTGGAAAATCACAAAGAAAACCACTGGCATGAAGCTCATCGACTACAAGCTTGTTCTTAAAACAAAATCTGGACCGGATAATACGGAAACAAAGAAGGCAAGACTTGTTGCTCGGGGATTCACCCAAGGACCTGGAATAGACTATAATGAGACTTTCGCGCCTGTGGCCAAGTTAAGCTCCATCAGAACCATCGTTGGAATGTCTGTCGAAGAAGGCATGAAATTGAAGCAGATGGATGTCACGACAGCATATCTGAACGGCGACATAGAGGAACATATCACTATGAAGGTACCTGAAAACCTGGAAAAGTATGTGACAGAAATAATTATAGATGAGAGCGAAAATAATGACCTGACTATATGTCGCAGTAAAGTAGTTAAATCAGAGAGTTAATTGAATCTCTAGAGAGTTAATTAAAGATCGACATTCAATCAAGTCGCTAGCATTTTGATTTAAATAAAGCAGCGTCGAAAACGTTTAACTATCTGTCTGACCGAAAGCCAGCGTGTTGATTGATTAATAATGTAAAACAAGATGATGGCTCTGAGTTGTTTCATAATGTTCAAACCTGACCTAACGTACTGTTTTTAAATACATTTTGACCTATCCATTATGCACCTATTTAGTATCCTACTCGGGGACGCCTCGCTCCGCTCCGCTTCGCTCGGCTCTGAGTTGTTTCATAATGTTCAAACCTAACCTAACCTAGTGTTTTTAAATACATTTCGACCTATCCATTATGCGACTATTTAGTATCCTACTCGGGGACGCCTCACAAAGGTCACCCTACCAAAGTTGAAATGCGCCTAGGAACGTTTAGGAAACTCGTTAAACGTTTCGTTCACTCACTTGTCTGACGGAACTTTAGCGACTTGATTGAATGTCGATCTTTAATTAACTGTCTAGAGATTCAACTAACTCTCTGATTTAACTACTTTACTGCGACATATATACAATAAAGCTAAAGACATGTTAAAATGTATTAGAGACATTAAAGGAGAAAAAGTCTGCATTGTAGTTTGCATCCAATTGCGATCCTTATATGGTTTAAAACAATCCGGGAGGCAGTGGTACATTCGTTTGGACATGGAAATACGCAATATTAGTTTTGTCCCATCACAAGCAGATCCTTGTGTATATATACTACAGAAAGGAGGTGCTAAAGTAGTCACAGCCATCTGGGTAGACGATTTACTAATAGCTTATAACTGTCCCAAGAAGATGCAAGAAATCCAAGCTATGCTCGCACAAAAACTTGAAATAAAAGATTTGGGTATACCACGGAGAATGCTCGGAATTGATTTTAAATACACTAAAGATACAGTGAAACTTTGCCAAGAAAAGTATATCAATGATTCTTTAATTAAATTTAAAATGGAAGAATGTAAAGCAACGAATAAGCCTATATAACCAGGCCTATCACTTAAAGCTGACAAAAGTCCGAAAGATAAAGAATTGCCATATAAAAACTTTATTGGAACACTTATGTATCTAGCAGTAGCTACGAGACCCGATATTATGTTCGCAGTCAGTTATCTCTCGCAATTCAATGATAGTTACAACGCTGAACACTTCAAGAGTGCCAAACGTGTGTTAAGATACCTCAAGGGCACATCTAATATCGGACTAACTTTTAAAAGAACCGAACATAAAATTGTACGGCATGGCAGACGCAGACTGGGGCGCCTGCAAATTAGACCGTAAGTCTTTCTCCGGGTACTGTTTCATGTATGCAGGAGGCTGTATCAGCTGGTCATCGAGAAAACAAAAGAGCGTAGCTCTTTCAACAGCCGAGGCTGAGTATTGTGCGTGTACTGAGGCAGCAAAAGTAGCCATACACCTGAAATCACTGTATAAAGATTTGGGGATTCATCTAGATTGCGTTCAGATCTTAAATGACAATCAAGCCGCATTGAAGCTCAGCCAAAACCCTATAGTTTCATCAAAATGCAAGCACATCGATTTGAAGATGCACTATATAAGGAACTGCGTTCAGAATAAACAAATACGCTTGGAATATTTGGAGACAAAGAAGATGGTGGCTGATTTATTGATGAAGGGCCTACCAGGGCCAAGGCTCAAGGAGCTGATGATTCGTTTCGGGCTAGCATAGAGTCGCGAGGAGGAGTGTTGGTATAGCGCAGCCTCTATGGTTGTAGCAGCTCTATGACAATCTTTCTGTCAAGCCTATCCTGTCACGAGTTTTATTGAAGAAAAATATGTTATTTTAATTTCTGTAATGTCTTAAATAAAAGGCACTGTTTATCAAATGATATATTTATATTTCACACCCAACAAGCTTGAGTCCTAAATATAGATTTAAATATCGGTGCAAGTCGGCCTTAATGTGTCCTTTTGAGGTGATCGATTATATTAGTGGTATTTCCACTTCACTAAAGCTCGCCGGCACACAATGAACATTTTTCAAACTTTTTAATTTAGTCTAATATTTACTGAGGAAATGAGTCAACTGAACGAATTTTAAAAGACTGACCCACGTTCTTTTATTACCGTAGCGTTAACGCCAGGAAAATGTCCCCTTTCAAGATACTTATCCTCAAAGAATAAAAATGAAAACGACGAAAATCCGCGGGACTGAATTCTTGGCATCAATCTTGTTTTTCGGAATTCCCGAAATATGGACAAAAGAGTTGCAATAGAGCAATGTAGCCGACAATCGATTGTTGAAAAAAATATCGATTATTATCAATAGTCACCTACTATCGATCGGTATTATCGATAGACTATCGATGTTTAACGTACACTAGCACAACGCCGAAAATTTGTCAGAATCCAGCGTTGCCGGTACGGGTAGTTTTACCCGATTTCGGGTAATTTAGGCATTGAGTGGGTATCTTGCGGGTAATCATGACTGCCGGGTAATTTCGGGTAATTTTGCGACAAACACTAAAATATTTTTTCTCCCATTAAATCGTATTGATTCAGTTGATGCCCAAAACGAAATAATTTTGAGGCGTGAATGCGCAAAACGGAATGAATCTTGTCGCTATTTTGTGTGAGGGTGTGTGTGTGTGTGTGTTGAGTCGAGGTTGAGTCCGATGAGGCAAAACGTGCAAAAGAGATGCCCCTAGACAGACTCTCATTAGATAGGGCAAGCAAGAAGACATTTTTCAACATCACATCAAAGCAGCGATGCCGGTGCGGTTATTTTTACTCGATTTCAGGTAATTTAGGCTCTAAGCGGGATTTTTGCAGGTAACCATGACTGTCGGGTAAAAAAACCTGTACCGTCAATAAAAAGAAAGCATGAAATATTTTTTATTAAATCATCTTGACCTTGACGCAGCTACAGCGCATAATTGAACACATCTTATCTATCTCTACTATTTGTGTGTGTGTGAGAATCATGATTTATGTGAGGCTAATCCGCACAAAAACTACGTGCAAAAGAGATGCACACAAAAATCATCAGAAGAAAGCACGATTATTTTGCTGTGTGTTCCGTTTTGTTTTGTGGCTTGCTCTGACAAGTTATAAATACTATAAAATGTGAAAGTTTTGAGGAAAAGGAACCTTTAAAATCAACTTTTTTTATTATAAAAAATAAAAATAAAAATATGTTTTATTTCGTTTAAATAGGTTAAACTAACATAAATAGTGGCTGGTGTCTCCTTGTAAGCTTGAAAGGCTTGAGTTGGGAGGCACCGCTCCTCTTTAGAAAACTAATTATACCTAAAAATAACATTTTGCTTAAAACTACACACAGGAAATACATTAAGGTAATTATATTTAAGTTTAAATTCAATTTCAGCATTAAGTTTAATTTAGCCATGTACGTGTATGGCTTGTGGTTTATCTGTGTGTATGTGTGCGTGCGTGTGTGAGAGGGCGCGTGTGTGTATGTGTGCGTGCGTGTGTGAGAGGGCGCGTGTGTGTATGTGTGAGTGTGTGTGTGTGTGTCTGTGTGTGTGTAAGTGTGAGTACTGCATAAAATGTAGTTGTAGCCTTCATTATTTCTCTATTATAGCTTCTATCTCATCATATGATTTTGTTTCTAACCATGAAGGAATAATTTTCTTGCAATCGTGAAGTGTTTTGGGATATATGTCTAGTTCCTTGTTTATTATATTGTACAGATGAGCTGCACGTCTGGTGAACTGTCTTTTAGCGGAGGTTGTGTTTGTTTTTGGCACATCCACAGCATTGTTTTTCCTTCTTCTGTCAATCTTATTAGGGACAAATGGCAGGTTCTTATGAAGTTTTAGCACTGCATGGGTAATATACAGTTTCCTAACGGTAGCCAGTTTAGTTAGTCGGTATAGGCTATCTGTAGAGAATCTCCTTTTTTTAAAATACATGACCTTAATCAAGCCACGTTGAGCCCGTTTTACCACAAGGAACTTAGTTTTTGCCGCGCCACCCCAAATAGGGATACAATAACTTATGATAGACTGTACGAGTGCTATATATATTTCTTTGAGAAGATCCCTACTGGTCTTTCCCGGACCATCAACTACTCTTGGCACCACACATCTTAGAGTTTTGAAAATCCAAGTTAATTTCCGAATTCTTGATGTCACATGTTCAAGATGTGCGTACCATGATAGTCGCTGGTCAAGGATGATACCAAGATATTTAGTTTGCGCGACCTTTTGTAAACTCGGGCAGGTACAGTAATCAGAAGCAGTTGTTATATTGCAGCTGTGAATTCTTATATTAAAGTCATCACTTGGTTGGGTATTGGTATAGTTACTGAAGCAGATATAATTAGTTTTAGAGGCATTCAGTGTAAGTATATTATTATGTAACCATTTTTGTATTTGCTTTAATCCTTTTTCAGAACTATCCTTGACAGAAGCCCAGGAGTCCCCAGTGAAAACGACGGCAGTGTCATCAGCGTACGAGAAGATTTTTGCGTTCTTGATCTGAGTGTCACATAAATCATTAATATATATCAAAAATAGAGTTGGACCAAGAACGCTACCTTGAGGCACACCGATTGACACCTCTTCACTTCCACTGATGTAACTGTCCAATCTTACCATCTGATGTCGCTCTGATAGATAACTTATGAACAAAAGGAGTGGGGTTCCTCTGATACCTATCATTTTAAGCTTGTGTATAAGGATAGGGTAAGAAACGGTATCAAACGCCTTCTTTAGATCAATAAATACTGATACGCATTTTGATTTACTTTCATCAAGGTGTTCAGTAATTAAAGAAGTAAGTGCAGACACAGCATCCTCTGTTGACTTACCCTGTCGGAAACCAAACTGACAGTCAGATAATATGTTATATTTGTTTAAATAATTAAGAAGTCGTTTGTTAAGCAATTTTTCCATAATTTTAGAGATTGCGGGCAATACTGAGATGGGTCTGTAGTTACTGATGTCATCTCTATCTCCACTCTTATACACAGGAGTGATTAATGACTGCTTAAGAGGAGTTGGGAAAATACCTTTATCGAAACACAGATTGGCTGCATGTACAATAATAGGAACAACTTCTGTTCTTATTCTATTATGAGTTCATTGTTGATAAATTATTCTTTTTATTTGTCCATTTTCACCTAAATGGTCTGAATGTGAATGTAGAAAGTTCTTTAATAATTATTTTATTTGGTAACAACGACTTAAGATATTAAACTCTACTTAAAATAGGTATATTCAATTGTTTTTTTTTTCACCTTAACAAATAAAAACACTTTTAAAACAACACATTCCTGTTAATTTTTAAAGAGGAATAGGAAATGTTAAAATAAAAACAAGGTATATAATATTTTATTTCTTCACTTGAAAAAAAAATTACATTCACAAAACGGGTAATTCGGGTAATTTCTGATCCGGTTTCGGACTTTTTCTAGTTCGACTACCGGCAACACTGTCAGAATCAGAATCACTGACTGAGCGGAGCAAACAAAACGTAAACGTATATAGGTATTTTTTGAGAGCGAGCAAACGAAAAGTAAGTGTTCAAGTCTTCGTGTTTCTTCATTTATTTTGACTAATCTTTGCTGCTAGCTAAATCTTTGCATTTCTTTGATAGGTGAGTTTTTTATCGTTTCATTTTAGTTAGCAATTTAGTGGTGTAACTTTTAATTTTCAGGTTATTGTGTAACTGTTCTTGAAAAACTCTCATCGTTTGAGGTGTAGATAAGGGGGCACTATGGGAAAAAAGACCTGAAATTGTGAGAAAACCTTGAGCGCAGAAGCGAGCCGGTAGCTTAGTTTAGCAACTTGGTTGGAGCAACTGCCATAAATAATCTTCTTGGTAATATTTCGTTAACCAGAAATGCTTCAGCGCAAAGATTGTGCCCCTTATTAACTCCCCGACGCACAAAGGTGAAAAATACAAAAAGTTGGCCAAAACTATTTTTTTTCAAATTTACATCAGGTTGGGTGAAGGATCGTTCCTGGTCATGTTTTAGGGGTTGAGGGATAGTGAAGGTGGAGGAAACTACCAAATATTCTTCTACTTTCGCAACTAGTGGTCATAAATGACCTGGGATGGTTACTTTTGGGTTACAATTCATATGGGTTAAAAATTATTATCCCCTCCTTTCTCTTGTAGTAACTTCCCTCCCCCTTAATTTCACACAGGTCAATAATATAAGTACACAAATAAAAAGCAAGTATTTCATAATCAAAAACCATATATATTTATGTTTATTATACGGTGTCAAATTCAGGATCCTTTAATAAATTTAACACACTTTGACACAAAGGTAGAGATTTTTTGGGCACAAGTTTTCTCAGATCACTAATAAAAGGATCAGATCAGACCATAAATCTTTGGTATGTGTCTTCCATACCATGTTTTCGAGAAAACTTTCTGGGAAATTGCTCTCTGTATTTCCTCACATCTTTGTTTCTGCTCTCTCAAAGAAAGGGCTTTGTCTGATGTTTCTCTGAAATGTTACTGAAGCTAGTATCACCAAGAGCAGTTTTTTTTTATTATTTTGGATGCTTGTACATTGCCACATTCACAATACTTCATTTGTGCAGCAAACGCAAGTTCTGCAGGTTCAGACAGTTTTCGAATATGTTCAGTTTTTTGTTGTTTTGAGCAATCACTAGTTTCTTCAAACTTTTTGGAATGTCCGCCACCTCCTTGGTTGTGGTCTGAATGCACAACAGGGAAAGTAACATAGGGGGCCGTTCAAGTATTACGTAAGCACTGTGGGGGGGGGGGTCTTTGTTTTGCTTATTTTCGATGACATGGGGGGTATGGGAGTCTAGATGATGATTACGTCATCGGTATATTTTTGCCCCTTACTCTGAATACTGTATCAGTAAAATCTAATCTCTATCCTAAATCTATTTTCTTATTTTTAAAATTATAATTATAACATTATAATATAAAAAAAAATATATTTATAATTGAAAAATGTTTACGTAAGCATGGGGGGAGGGGGTAAGAGCTTTGCTTACTTTTGCTGACAAGGGGGATGGGGGGGTAAATAATTGTAATAAATCTGCTTACGTAATACTTGAACGGCCCCTAGGTATTGAACCAAACTTTGTTTTTGTTGGAGCACCGTGTAAAATTTTCGTGTGATTGATGGAGTTTGGTCTTATAATCTGACACTAATCTTGTAAACAAGCACTTGTTTTCGTGAGAAAGATCGGGGACACGTAGAGCACTTGAACTTTTACGTTTTTAGGTTTCGACCGGCTTTTATGGATTTTTCACCTTTGTGCGACGGCTCGTCTCTTATATACGGGACCTGTTGAACGCTCTTGATTTTTTTATACAATTATTACTTGCTGTCCTGAACAAGCTCATGAAGTTTCAGGCCGAGGAAATAAAACAATTCTGAAAAAAAAAGTTTTAAAATTTTCAAAGATAACCTCAACTTTTGTTCTTTTTTATTGCTTTTCACGTCTATATGAAATTTAATAAGGTACATATTATGTAGAAATCTGTTTAAAAAAACTATCTAGGTTAGAATAGGTCATCTGTCATTCCCCGACTTCATTGATAAAGTGCACCCCGACCGACTACACTGTCTTGTGGCTACTACCCCTAGCCGGCTGCTACGGCCTAGCCTAAAAAGCCGGAGGTTCAGAGGGAGGGCAGCCCCCGCCCGCTGTAATAAAGCATAGGCACCCGTGCGAGCTGCAGCGGCTGAGGCTGGTCACCGCAGGCGACCAGCAAGCCGAAGCTGCGGAGGTGAGCATGGGTGTCTGTGGTTTATTACGTAAGGGTGAAGGGGCTGCACTTTCCGCAGCACCGGAGCAGTAGCAGAAGTAAGTTTGGGTCACTAATCTAGTGAAGGTATAATAAATGATTTTACAAAAAAAAACATGACTCAAAAACGACACTTCCAGATTGGGGAAGTTCCACAGGGGCTTTACAAAAAAGATATAATGTATTGGTAGTAAATGTTAAAAAAAAACATAATTACTGAAGCCTATTTTACATAAAACTTTAAGAATTCATAACCTAAAATATTTTTTATCTATTTGTAAAAAAATCTATGATTTTCCTCGCCCCCTCATGTGGGGGGGCGGTTCCCCCTCCGGCCCCCTCTCCTTTCCCCAACTTACATATATATATATGTTGCAGTAAAACTCTTAACCAGTCAAAAGTACTATTGAGGATTGTTGGTTGCATAAAAAAGTCATAGCTGTGAAACATCCCAGACGGGTGTCACAAGTGCGACTGAACATTTTTAGCTCATGAGGGATGAAGAAAAATTGTGCCTAATCTATATTAATAAATGCAGATTTGATAAAAAATTTGAAAAAATAAATAAAAATTATTTTTACACAACATTTTTTACTAAGTAAGCTGAGTTATTCGGCTGAATGCTTAATGTAAACACTTAATATATTTTTTGTTTATGTTTTTATTAGGTAGCAGACAAGATAAGTTACAATGGCCAGTAACAACACAAAGCGTCTTCTGAAATATGTTACTGACCACACCAAAATCTCTACTAGGAAATGTAAGAATTTATGTTTAATTATGTTCTTAATGTGTGTATATTTTAATATTTTCACTGATTTCTATAAATTTTCTGCATTTAAAAAGAAGACCTTACTACAGTTAAAACATTGCAGGCAATATTTTATTTATCACACAGGTATAACCAGTATGAGAGTCATGAGAGAACACATTAATTATCTTTAAAACCTGTTTTCCAAACTGGTAAATTTGTCCTGTCCAAAAATAAACGCAAAATGGTTGTTATTGCTAAACTAAGCCTTTTGATAATGTAATAAGATCGACTTTCATTCAACTTGGAGATGCTTTATATTTGAAGGGTTGTTTTATCTTTTCTTGATACAAGACAAGTTTTTTCTCATTAATTAAGTGTTCATTTATTTGAAGAATCTTCATTATATTTATTTTTTGCAGATGGGTCAGCAAAGCGGGTGGTTGCTGCTAAGCCGGTTGTGGAGATGGATGGAGATGAGATGACCAGGATTATTTGGGAAAAGATCAAGGAGAAGTTAATTTTCCCATATGTCAAGGTAGATAAAATAAATAAGTGTCATACAATCTTTGCTGTCTGATTCAGAGACATAGTAATGCACAGCACCCATATATAATACACTAGCTTTTGCCCGCGGTTTCACCCGTGTTGAATTAGTTTTTGTGTACTATAAAATCAGTCAATATTATTCGGACTGTTACCTACAGTAAACACAGCTGGTGAAATGTGTGTGTTATGCGAATCTGTTTCCCATTTTGTGTGTCTCTTTTATAGTTTTTCCATTTTATGCAAAATTTCAGCCTAATCAGTTTCGTAAGCATGGCGTGAAAAGGTGACACATCACTTTTCTATAGAAATTTGAAAGTTCATTTTCATCCCATGGGAAATGATTTATGGGATAAAGAGTAGCCTATGTCCTATTCCAGGTCTATAGAACTAATTACATTCATGTAAAATTTCAGCCCAATCGGTTCAGTAGTTATGGCGTGAAAGAGTAACAAACATCCATCCATCCATACATCCAAACTTTCGCATTTATAATATTCGTGGGATATATAATATATCTTAATAGTATTTGACAGCACATAAGGATCATGGGTATAGATAGTAGATTTTTTTACATCTAAAGCTACAAGCTAGCCCAAAAATATTTTATTCATATTTTCAGTGTGCCGACTTAATCAAAAACATAATAAAAAACTGGTCAAGTGCGAGACTCGGGCCCTGATGAGGATTCCGTACATATCGTTTGAAACACAATTTACGATGTATCCAAGTTAGAGTTGGTCAATAATATCTTCTTAAATAATTAGATGGTACGAAAGTTTTTAGCTGTATAAAAACAATTAGTTTCTTCTAAAGATAACTTTAATGTTTCTGATTGACGTTGTCAGCAAAATAAATAAAAAATAATTGGCGAATATGCGATTTTATTATCCAAAGAAGTTAATGGCTAAATTAACTTTAATTTATCATGCTCTTTGAGAAGCACCTGTTAATAGCTTTTATACTGCTAAAAATTTTCGTGGCAACCTATGTAATATTTAGATTTTTTTCCCGTATCTGCTATAAACTTGTAAAAGGAATTTCAAGTTCTAAAGTCAACTGTAAACCGGAAGTCTCGATAAGTTTTCATGGTGATCAAATTGGTATGTAATTGATTACGTACCTATAGGCATAAACTGTTTTCGCGTTTAATTGATGAAATTATTTGCTTTATATATGTCGTCGGCAGATCGTATAATTGGGCATATCATGATCTGCCCAGGTATATCGTATTTCTGTTAGAACTAGGGGGGGGGGGGGGGTCACCTCGCTTCGCTTGGCTCGCCAAATGTATGATCACAAGCAACTCACACGCTCCTCCTCGCTCGGCTCGTCGTCGCACTTATTTTTCACTTTATCAAATCAAAGTAAAGTCGTTATTTGTCTTGAAAAAATTAAGTGCATAAAAATTTTAAAAGACTGTGTTGATTGTTCATAACATAAGTACCTCTTCTAATTGTCCGTCGAGTTGACCACAAAAAATTTTGGTTTAATCGGATGGTGGCGAGTGGCCGGCCTTTCCGACATTCGGACGAGTTTTCGATATGACCAACGCTTTTTGGGGCATATACCTCTCTGGTTTACTTCACCGCCAGCAAATGGTAATACAAAGAAATACTCTGCACATCATTTCCGGAAATCTCATTAGTGCATGCTCGAACAGCTAGATTCGAAGTTTCGAACCCGGGTGAGAGAACGGCGTTCCACCGACTGAGGTGTCGCCGCCTTACATATTTACTAGAACCATAATTATTTATCCGAGCACGTGCAGTGCGGCTAATTACTTGCCATTGACACGCGGAAATTAGTTCTTCCTCTGCGTGCACAGAACAATTAGTCCCCATAGACAGAAGTTACCAATATTATTATTGTGGAATACATAACACATCCCAACAAAAACACACTTTTTTGTTGTTGTATGAAATATTATTTAATCTTCTTCTAGTAATTTGTGTGCCGATCCGAATCTGAACTCAGATTTTCTCTACAGCTTCGCTCGCATGGAAGTATCTTTCAATCTTAGATTAGTATCGACAGTTTTCAGCTTGGTGGTTATTTTATCAACAACCCTAGTCTATGTGTTGACCAGGGTACATACGGCGATAATAAAAAAAACCGCATCCAAATTCGTTGGTTAGTTCTCGAGTTAAAACGAAAAAAGATACAGACAGACTAAAATTCTAAAACTGGTAATTTAGCCTCAGCTTTAGCCTCATAACATAAAAAAAAAATAGTACATTATGATACAAGTGTAATGTCTAATGCTCACGTTCATACGACGTTTTTCAACACACTTGCGAGGAAAAATAATAAAATTTCACTGCTTATTTTTCCACATAATCGAAACCACAGCTATGAATTGATTGATTGACAATTTTCTTTGAAAAATGGCGGCGGAGATTTTGTTTATGCGCGCGCAGATGGAAATAGAGGCACTGACGAATCCGCCAAACAGCCAAATATTGAATATTAACAAACTGAATATTTTACAACAAAAATTTGAGTGAATTTGTTTAAAAAATAAATAATTTGGTAAATTTTTTTTTTTTAATATTTTAACTGAGACAGTTTATTTATTCGCAAAAACTTCACTTTTTCTCAAGACATCAAAACTCTTCGCTAAGATTTAAAAAAAAACTGTAATGTAAAAAACAATAGTGCGATAATGTAAAGTAAAAAGCACGCGTGAAATATGCTGCATTATGACCCTAAGAATGCTGCAATAATGGTCACTTTATAATCTAGTGTGTTTAATAGTACATTATGATACGAGAGCGATGAAAAGTTTCTCGCACGAGTATCGTATAATATTTTATAGCACAAGTGGGGAAAATGTCGACTTTACGCAAGCTCAGCGTGCGTAAAGCGGTCATTTTGCGCACGGTGTGCTATAAAAAAAATTATAGGCACGACTTATTTACTACTTCATTATTTTAATATAGATATGTAATAAACGTATTGTAGATGTCTTTGCCATAGTAACCTCCGCAATAAATTGTGTTATCACAGTGTGACTTCATTATCAATGTTTTGTTCATAGTAGTTAGCAATTATTTTGTTATCTCGGTATTTTCTGTGCTGCGTCGCTAGTTTTTAGTTTACTATATTATGCTTAACTAGCTTAAGCCCGCAGCTTGGTCCGCAGTGATTACCGATTTAATATTGAGAATAGCCAATGCTTTTCCAATAGATTTCTTTGTAAGTCAATTCAGAGCAATTCAATGTACGTCCCGGGACATTTAGATACAGATCAGTGAAACTTAAGGTTAAAACTCCATAAATATCCGTTTGAGCGTTATTAATATTCTATGTGTGCAAAGACATATTCAACTACATATAAGAATGGCTGTTATTGTTTCAGTATCACATCACACTAATATTATAAATGCAAAAGCTTATGTGTATGTTTGTTACTCTTTCACGCTGAAACAGCTGGGCGAATTTGGATGAAATTTAGAATGGATATAGCCTATACCCTAACTTAACACATAGGCTACTTTTTATCTCGGAAAAAGCGTGTCGTTAAACCGAATAACATAACACGCGGGAGGAGCCGCGGGAAAAAGCTAGTCATAAAAAAAAACTCCACATAGTTCCGATTGCACAAATGTATTTTAATACTAACGTTATCAAAGAAATTGACCTTCACACGTATTTAAAACATACTCTATGGGTCATTGAACTGGGACTTTGGTTTACAAGTAGGAAGATAACTCCAAGTTGGGTTTCCGTTTCTATGGCTTGCACGGCCAGTATCCTCAGCACGAGCTATGTTAGTAGTGTGTGGGCAGTTACATGACTAAACATCATCTTAAAACTATGTAGTACATTTTTGTTTGCCCGGACAATGCTGACCATGCCCGTACTGTGACCCTGTGGCTATTGCATGTTACGACTAGGGTTACCAGGGCTTGAAATAAAAAAAACCCGACGACCTCCCTCCCTAGTTTTAACAGAAATACGATATGCCCAATAGGCATGATGACAAAAAAATTGTTATTAGTCCGTCAGTTAGATTATCAGAAAATATTGGACTCGTATTTTTTCCTTTTTCAATTAAACGAAAAATGATGAAGATATAGCCCGCTGAAGTTCCGCGTGACGTTACATGTAGGTACAATTTTACTTAGAAGTGAAGTCATTTTCCCCCACTCCCAAACTTTGACGCAAAATTTGTTTGATTGACAAAAGAGAAAATACGTGTCCAATATTTTTTAATAATCTAAATGACGGACTAAATAGAATAATATTTTGTTTACCCTGTCTACAAGTATTATACGATCTGCCGACGACAGATATAAACGGGGGATCAAATAAGAGAACAATAAATAATTTCGTTCGGAAACGCGACTTATATTATCCTAGGGGACCAAATCAGTTATCGAAAAATTAATTCGTTCGTAAACACGGTTCTGCCTTCAGCAACGCCAAGTACATTCCATCCATCTATCAGCCTGTTTCGTCCACTGCTGGACATAGGCCTTTCCAGGATTGAAATTTCCTGGAAGAAATGCCCATACTCACACACGCTGGACAGGCGGGTTGGTGAGCGCGGTGCCGAAACCCTTGCACCAGTGACGCCGCTGCCCGTCACCAGTCTGTTTTATATAAGCCCCGGCAATTGGGGATGGATTTACCGCCATCCATCGGTCCCAGGCAATGGTGGGCCGCCTGGTTTTGCCTGAGAGCTGTTCTCTTACTCTCCCCCGAATAACTTCGGGAGGATTTGCGGTTAAGATGGTGGTACCTCCACAGTCAAGCCCGGCATCAGCTCTACCACCTAAGTACATTAACTGAAGGTAAAATAAGAGATCATGAGAACCAAAAACAATCTTTTTGTAGATTTTTTAAAACTTTTACTAATTAGTACGGAACCCTCGGTGGGCGAGTCCGACACGCACTTGTCCGGTTTTTTTACTTTCATGTGTAAATATATGTTTTTGTTGGATTAAATTATCTTATTAATGAATACCTGCGTCATTGTTATTTACTCCATTTTCGTTATCAAAACTGCAATGATTAAACTTAAATGAATAATACTTGCGATTGTCGGCACTTGGTGAAACTTCGATAACATCATGATGTATAACAACACTTATTAAAAACCCTTGATAATGGTGTGATACTGAAACCGGTTGGGATTAATATTATACAATTATTGTGAAACGAGTACAAGTGTTGTTATTCATCATGATTAAACTTAATCTTGTTGTTTTCACCATATTATGGTCTAAATTTAGACTCTAAATCCGTCTACTGACTTATATCCTTGAGCTAAACTCTGAATAATGTCCCGATCCTAGGACCCCGAGAATTGGGAGAGGAAGGGACGCTTAGATAAGTTGGTATAGATAAGTGTTTGTTCAACTGTCCATTGCATTTCAAAATCAACCCTAGGAAACGCTTTTGGCACTCTCTTGATTCATGTCTTGGGAAACTAGGGAATGGTCCCGGGATATCCCGGTCCCGAAAGTCCCGGGATATCCTGGAGATTCGGCGTAGACTAAATAACCGGGAACACATAACCTTGTCACGGTGCTTTCGTTACTTTCGGACTAAGTAAAAACCTCTAATATTAAAATAAGAAATATAATTTCGCGCGTAAAAACTCAACATGTCAAACCAAAGTTTGATAAACAGATTTTTAATAATTGTTATTTTAGTGAGATATACATAGTACGGTAAAAGAAAAAAAAATTGAATTGCAGTTCTTTGAAAACTTTCTTGTTATTTGAAAGATTATAATAATGACGTTCGCGTGGGTTTCGGATATAAATTCGAATCAGACTTCCCATAGATTTATATAATAGCCTTTGCCGTTTGCGTCTATTCAATCTTTGCCCTGTTTTCGGCTTGGATGTTATTTTATGAACACCCCTTGTAGTATATGTGTTGACCAGTGTAACTACGATGATAATAAAGAAAACCGCATGCAAATTCGTGGAGTGGTTCTCGAGTTATAAAATCGTTTATTCAATCTTTGCCCCGTTTTCAGCTTGGGCGTTATTTTATGAACACCCCTTATAGTCTATGTGTTAACAAAGGTGACTACAATGATAATAAAGAAAACCGCATTCAAATCCGTTGATAGATTCTCGAGTTTTAAAAGAGATTATTCAATCTTTGCTCCGTTTCCGGCTTGGGCGTTATTTTATGAACATCCCTTGTAGCCTATGTGTTGACCAGGGTCAATACGATGATAATAAAAAAAACCGCATCCAAATCCGTTAAGTGGTTCTCGAGTTAAAACGGAACATACAGACAGACAGACAAAAATTCTAAAAATTGTTGTTTCGGCCTCAGTACGGTATTAATAACCCATTTCATTTAAAATTTCACGAAAATATTCAATGTACAGACACGACTTTGTTACTACTTTATTATTAGTATATAGATTATTATATTATAATGTTGAAGAAAGGTTAATGTTAAGCTTAAGATTTCTAATTGAAATAATGTTGAAGTCTAAATAAAGTCTGAGAATGGGCGCTTCTTCATTGCACGACACGGCCACGACACCAGTGAGCATTTATAGAAGTCCAGTCTGTTACTTCTATTATAATTATAAAGTATATTTATTTAGGATTTTTGGACGTGATTTTCTCAAAAACAGTTAAAATTGACGCCGTGCTTTATGTACCTACGTTCTTCTTGTCATATCACAATAATTGCAATTATATACAACGTTTACTACATACTTGTTTTAACTTCATTTTTGAGTCAGTCAGTCAGTAGTGATTTTTAGACGTGAATATATCGAAAATAATATCAATATCGAAAGGCTTGAATACGGCGGAACTATTTATTTATGCACGCACGACAAAAGTATACAGTAAGAGTACCGAGAGACGATTGATTGGAGGGGCGAGGAGCGTATATTGAAATGCTGACCCTAGTGAAAACTGCCAATGCAAGTACCTTGCCCCTACACATTTTTGTTTGAAATTGTACTGCACGCTTCTTCACTGCCACGGCCCGACAACGACATGTCGTCGCCGGCAACTGCCTGTCGTCGGCAGAGCAAGGCTCCCACTGGTGTCGTGCCGCGCCGGCTTCGTTATGCATGTGTTGTGTACACATATAAGCTTTCATGTGTGCGTGCAAGTGGCGTGAGCCGTGTCTAGGATTTTTGAAGAAATGCCGTATGATTTCAGGGAAGATAAATATAAAGTGCAGTCCTTAAAAAAATACTATATTTTATTCAAATTTGTGAAACTATTATTTAGTGTTTTTTGCACAAACATAATCGTACTCGTCATAAAATTTTGCTTGGATTTTGTTACAGGGTAATTACATTAGTACTGTAAGAAATCAAGTTTGATAGCTGAAGACTCTTTCAAAAGACACTTTTTGTGCCTTGTTCTTAACCCTCAGCTATGTTTTCGCTGGCTGGTGCTATTTACGTCTACGTTTAATTTCACATCGAGAGAAATAAAGTATTGTCATGTACTTTATTGCTATTCAAAAACATAAAATAACGTAAGATACTTTATTTCAAAGTACGGTTAGCAACCCTAGCCGTGTCGTGGCCGTGGCCGTGTCGTGCCGTGGCCGTGTCGTGCAATGAAGAAGCGGCCAATACTGTTTTGTGTTCCTTTAACAGCTAGCCACGAAAATCCCGGGACTCGATTATAGCACCGGTTCTTCAGCTAGCCACGAAAATCCCGGGACTCGATTATAGCACCGGTTCTTCAGCTAGCCATGAATATCCCGGTACTCGATTATAGCACCGGTTCTTCAGCTAGCCACGAAAATCCCGGTACTCGATTATAGCACCGGTTCTTCAGCTAGCCACGAAAATCCCGGGACTCGATTATAGCACCGGTTGTTTATTCCCTAAGCTAAACCCTTCTTTGCCCAACAGTTGGACTGTCTGTACTACGACCTGGGGCTGCCGCACCGCGACGCGACCGACGACCAGGTGACCGTGGACGCGGCGCACGCCATCCTCAAGCACAATGTCGGCATCAAGTGCGCCACTATCACGCCTGATGAGCAGAGAGTTGAGGGTATGGAATTGTTCCTGGGCCGCGTTCAATTTGATCGCCCGCTCATCACTGACTGCAGGATAGCATATACAAAATCAACGCGTGCAAAAGAGATGTCATGATTGCCGGGCGACGGCGGGCGATCAAACTGAACTCAGCCCTGTATGAACTTTGTGCTACGTCGATACATAGGTAACACTAAAAGTTTCCGGAACTGGCCACTTACATAAACAATATTTAAAAATTTATTGCAACATTTGAAAATAGAACTCTTTGGCTGTAGAATGCAGTTTGTTTCATCTGACTGTCTTTTGTTTTTACCTTGTGGCGCCATTTAAAAAATTGTGTGTCTGCATCAACATGGATTTAACTCGGGAAAATTTTCGTAGTATGATTTTCTACGATTTTAAGTGTAATTTGACAGCTCAACAGAGCATCGCTCGGCTTGAAACAGCTTTTGGCAATGAAGCACCATGCAAGACGACTGTTTATAGCTGGTTTGCAGAATTCAAGCGTGGTCGTATCAATCTCAGTGACGAATCTCGCGATGGTCGACCGTCCACCGCTGTGACCAACAAAAACATCGATGCTGTGCGCCGTATGGTTGAAACAGACAGGCATGTGACCTTCCATGAAATTCGCGCATCCTTAGAAATAGGCATGAGTCAAATACAATCAATCCTACACAAACATTTGGGTGTGAGAAAGCTGTGCTCGCGGTGGATCCCACACAACTTGACCGAGGCTCAAAAAACGGACCGCGTCACTTGGTGCAGTGCCATGCTTACCAGATTCAACGAAGGTGCGTCAAATTTGGTGTGGGACATAGTAACAGGTGACGAAACATGGATTTATTGCTACGATCCCAAACAAAGCAGCAATCGAGCGTATGGGTCTTTCAAGATGAGCCGAAACCAACCAAAGTGGCGCGCGTGAAAAGTGCATCTAAGCGGATGATTGCTTCTTTTTTTAATAAAACTGGACACGTGGCTACTGTTGCTTTAGAGAATCGTCGTACCGTGAATAGTGACTTGTACACGACCATTTGTTTGCCGGAAGTTATTGACGAACTCCGTAAAAATAACCGTAAACGCCGTATCATCCTGCACCACGACAATGCTAGTTCTCACACGGCCAGACAGACAAACGACTTTTTGAAGACGAAAAATGTAGAACTCATGAGTCATCCTGCATACAGTCCCGACCTGGCACCTTGTGACTTTTTTCTGTTCCCAAAAATTAAGAACCAATTACGCGGTCAACGATTTTCATCACCAGAAGAGGCTGTCGAGGAGTATGAAAAACACGTTTCAGAGGTCACCACAGGGGAGTGGCACAAAAGTTATCAAAACTGGTTTGATCGAATGAAAAAGTGCATAGACGCCAAGGGAGATTATTTTGAAAAATAATAAATTAATTTTGTACCTTTAATAGTATTTTTTCATATTTATTCCGGAAACTTATAGTGCGTCCCACGTATAATACTCAATTATGGTTTCTGAACTAAAAGTAAATTATAAAAACAGGTCAACTGCGAGTAGGATTCGTACGCTGACTGAGGGTTCCGTACACATACCGTTTAAAACACAAACTTATTCCACGAGCAGTTATGGAAGACCAACTTAACTCTATGTATCCAAAAGGTCTAATTGAGTTGGGTCTTTATTTCTTCTTGAATAATTAAATATTTTTCATGATTTTTACCTTGACGTGTGCTATAAGACCTAACTATGAACGGAATTTGAAGTTTCTAAGTCAACTGGAAGTACCCTATAGGTTTTTATGATCAGTCAATTTGTATGAAATTGATTACACTAACAACTAAGTAACGTTTTTTTACGTTGAGTTAGAAGCCTGATTTTTTAACAGCACTGTGAAGCCGTAGACTTCTGTAGGAGGTATTCGTTTAAACTTGATACCTCTAACGTAGCCCGAAAAAAAGGTTATTGACAGACGGACAGACAGAGTGAGTGGATAAGGGTTCCGTTTTTCATCTTAACAAAATCAAAATATTTATTTTTGCAAAATAGATACATAAAGTATACTTTCTACAAGTCAAAGTTAATTTTAACAATATAATATATCTTTAGAATATAAAAAAATATAATAATACGGGAAATAAAATATACACCTGCATAAAATAGAGAAATCTAGGAATAAAAATATTATATATACATAATACAATGAAGAAATAAGTTCATAAATAAAAACGGGAAATACATACAAAAAATATTAAGGTTGGGCTACTACGGAATCCTAAAAACAATCAATTTAGGTTTTCAGGTAATGCATTACAATCTTATAAACCCCTTGTACAAATTCCATTTTAGTATTGCATTGCATCTCTTTCTCTTGATAATAATAATAACATCAGCCTAATGTGTTAGAGTTCAAACTGAAGAAGATGTGGCTGAGTCCAAACGGGACGATCCGCAACATCCTGGGTGGGACGGTGTTCCGCGAGCCGATCTTGTGCCAGAGCATCCCGCGCTTGATCCCGGGGTGGACCAAGCCCATCGTGATTGGACGCCACGCCCATGGGGATCAGTATAAGGCGCAGGACTTTGTTGTTCCTAAACCTGGGAAAGTAAGTGTCTAAAATGCAATAAGTACAGATAGCGTGCGAGTTAACTGCAGTCGGGGGCTGAGAGACGGGAGCACCTCCCCTCGTTTCCCATAATAATGCCTGAAATTATAGACATAGTCAGCTTTTTTCATTTGAATACATAGTTTTACTTTTGTTTTCCGTAATTTTTTCTGTTGAGTACAGACAAAAACAAAAAAATCTTGATTTACGAAACCTACGACTTGCGAAACTAGTAGCCAAAATCTATTCATGAGTATTCATGATATTATAAAATGTTTCTTTTTTCAAACAGGTTGAACTGGTGTACACTGCTGATGACGGAACGGTTGAAACCCGTCTCCTCTACAACTTCAAAACTCCTGGTGTTGCCCTGGGCATGTATAATACTGATGAATCTATTCGCGCTTTCGCACATTCCAGTTTCCAGGTCAGTAAAATACAAACGCAAATTCATTTGAAATCTAGTTTTTACAGCTATGAAAGGTGAATGTCAGGGACTTAACCACTGAAATAATATCCAATTTATTATGTTTGAAATTTTCATTTACCCATGCCAAGTCGCATTAAAAGTAGAAACAGCCTATTTAACGTTATGGAAAATTGTAATTTGTGCAACTGTAAATATCGCCTTCGAGTGACATTGTGTATAATCTTTTCAACTAGCTAAGTAAACGAGAGAATATTTTTATTTTTTGTTTGGTCCTATAAGCTCAGGCAAGGATCTTAGCTGTTCCGCCTAGTTTTCAGTAATTTACTCGAGGCTGCATGGCAGATATAGGTACTCTTTCTTTACCTATCCCAAACCAAAATAAGAAATACTAGTCAACAATAAATTGGGCTAATCACAGCGCGGAAAACAATATACAGGGTTAGTTTTTGAAGTGGGCGTAGATGGCCGAATCCAAAACTATTTGGAACACAAAAACTGCTTAATTCGTTTTTTTTTAATCCTAGACAAGAAAAGAAAACTAATTAAGCAGTTTTTGTGTTCCAACCTATTATGTCGCTTGTAAGGATCAAATTCTGGTAAGTAATAATTAATACGGTTTACTGATAAAATTCAAATTCTTTAAATAAACTGATTAATATTTTGAAATGTTCATACATTACACGTACCGTAACTAACTATTCAAATAGCTCGAAGTGATGCTTAATTTTCAACACACATCTGGACTCGACGATTGTACCAATATGTATTGGAATGAATAATTTTGTGATGTTGGATGCAGTACAATCCATGAGACGTTGAATCTTGTTTTGTGTTGGAATCAATGGGCCATCATTTCTAACGAATAGAATGAAGCTATATACACAACTTAAGTGCAACATAATAAACTAAACAAAACAAAAGTGACACCCAAAAGGCCTCCACTCAGCATGTGTCATGGCAGCATTATGTACCACGACGCTGGTTTTGCGTGAACACCTCGCAGGGTAACGTTGCTTAGCATGCAACATAAGTAGCAGAAAACTTAATTAAAATAGACTATAATATATTTATTTATAACACAGTAATATTTTTTGAAAACAGAAACAAAAAAGAATATCATAAAACAACAGGGTAGTATATTAGAGTTATCTAATATTTTATGAATCAATAAGGTATTTCTTATATCTCAACTTAAAACAATTTTAACAAGATTCAATAAAATGATTCATTAATAAAAAAGCATTTTACATAGATACATATACTCACGCCTTTCTCCCAGGGGGGTAAGCAGAGACTACAGATATCCATTTGCTACGATCTTGACCCATCTCTTTTGCTTTTTCAACATCCATCAATCTAGTCATACAAGCTCTTCTATTCCGGATATCTTTTACTTTGCCCTTCTGTGGTATTTGTTCTTTCCTATTTGTTCTACTAGTTCTTTATTATAGTCTATTGGTCGGCACAAAAGAGTATTTTCTCAAAAATATATAATTTCCTTAAGTTTGCCGTATGTAATTATTTCCCAGAATTTGTCAGATGTCGTATGAGTCGTCATTAGGTCATTGAACCTAGCATTCGGTTCCCGTCAGCCTCTGCTGTCGTCTCTGCGACGTTCTTGGTAGGGGCATTATTACCCGCGTGGAGTTTTGTGGAGCTGACCGTGTGCGTTCCGAGTACACAGAGGCACAAAAATAAAGTTAGTATCTCACAAACAGGGTCATCGAACCTTGGTCCTGACCACTTACCGAGTCTCCAGTATGAATTTGGCAATATAAATGGGAGTCACCTTACATGCTTCCATAATAATTAACAACACAATTAATTTTGTCCCCATTCTCCATAAAATAGATTTTCAAGTGTGATTTGCACTTGCATTTTAACGAAGTGATCCGTGTTTGCACAGGTGGCATTGGGAAAGAAATGGCCGCTTTATTTGTCAACGAAGAACACCATTTTGAAGAAGTACGACGGTCGCTTTAAGGACATCTTTGAAGAAATCTACCAAAAGTAAGTTGAATCTTATATATTTACTAGCTTTTGCCCGCGGCTCCGCCCGTGTCGAAGAGATTTTCGTAGAAATAAGGAAAACAAAAGAATATGATTTTTTCAACGACAATATGCAACGGCCACCATGCTTTACCAAATTGCTAACAAATACCAATCAAATAAGCCCAAATTCGAAGGGTCTGCTGTTGGCCGTTGAGGAGATCCCGTATCCATCTTCCAGTCCCATCATCAGACCCTGGTCACCATGTTTTACCAAAGTGTTAATAAATACCAATCAAATAAGCCCAAACACGAAGGTTCCGTTGAGGAGATCCCGTACCCACCTTCCAGTCCCATCAGCAGACCTTGGTCACCATGTTTTGCCAAAGTGCTAAAAAATACCAATCAAATAAGCCCAAACTCGAATGGTCTGCTGTTTTCCGTTAAGGAGATCCCGTACCCATCTTCCAGTCCCATCATCAGACCCGGGTCACCTGTTTTTTACAAAAGAAAATATTTATTCTGGAAATAAAATTTAAAAAATTAAAAGTGAAAAAAAAAGCATTACAAGTCGGGGTTTGAACCCGTGACGATCGGCTACGCTACGGCGGCGAACCTTCCATGTTTCACTAAAATTCTCATTGCACTGCTTCCCTTTGTCATAGCGTGGTGGTACATAGCCTAAAACCTTCCCAAAGAAATGCTTTATCTTCGTGAAAACTGCATCAAAATCCATTGAGTGGTTCTCAAGTTATAAGCGAACGAACAGACAGACAGACGTTGTGTTTTATGTGTATGGAGATAAATATCCGATTTTTTGGCTTTATGGGAAATGTTTTAATAAAGCATTTCTCATGAAGTAAAAAAAACCGGCGGCCTAGTGCGAGTCGGGCCTCAGTGAAGGAACAAAATCGTTTGTTTTGTCACAGCTCACAAACTACATTATGGTCGTTTTACATTGAAATACAGTATAATATGGTACATATAGGTATATAACGTATAGAAATTTCGAAATCCTTTTAGTTTTTACGATAGGAAAAATGGTCCAGAAGATTTCGACGGCTCCCCATTTCTTTATTTTTGCAGATAAAATAGATTAAAATATATTTCTACTCTACTCAATGAGCTTATACATAACGAATGACCCACCAAATTAAAAACAGAAAAAAAATATCAGCTCCTTTATTTGGTATGTAAACTCCCTGAAAACTTATCTAAAGGAATTTCAAGATTCTGTTTTGGGTCAACATTCTACATAAAATATCCAAATTTCAGGTCTGTAACTCATTCTATCTACGAGCCAGAGACCCGTGACATATAGACGGACAGACAGACGTGTAGACAGCAGTCAGCAGAGTAACATTAATAGGGCTCCGTTTTGCTCTTTGGGTATGGAACCCTAAAACAGAAATCTTGTAGCGAAGTTTAGTTGCTTGTGTTACCGTAAAGTATTTATTTGGGCATGTAAGTGTAGAATTTCATGGCATTTTGTGTAAATGTTTAAAGATGTCGCATTTACAGGACGAAAATCATTTTTATAAGCTCACAAAATCAATGTGCATTACGTATGTTTGATGGGCTTTGTTAATTATTTATTTATCAGGGACTACAAGAAGCAATACGAAGCAGCCAACATCTGGTACGAACATCGTCTCATCGATGACATGGTGGCGCAAGCACTCAAGAGCTCAGGGGGCTTCGTGTGGGCCTGCAAGAACTATGACGGCGACGTGCAGTCCGACATTGTTGCTCAGGTAACGTCTATCTGTCTCATTCTAGACTACCTACAAGAAGCAATACGAACCGGCTACCATCTGGTACGAACATCGTCTCATAGACGACATGGTGGCACAAGGACTCAAGAGTTCAGTCTATGTTGTCTAGTTTTAAAATAATCGGCCTCAAAAGACCGATATTTATTGGTTGGTTGATTAACTGAATCGGACCAAAAGACTTTTATTTTAATATGGCTCGTGAACCGGTGACCGATGACCGGTTTTTGTTATTTTAAATAGCATTTCTGCAGACTACATGCGAATATCCATAGGTAGGTATATAAAGAAATGTTTTATTTACCTAGTCGGTGCTTAAATTCTGTCACAAACAAAATTGGCTATAAAATGAAAACTAGTCATGACATTCAAAAAAAGTTTTTTTTTTAAAAAAGGTAATTTAATTAGCTTACATTAAACACAAAAATTATTCAAAATGATTGCCACCATTTTTCACACAAGCCTTCAATCTTCGCGGCCAATCATCAATAGCAGCACGGACCATATTCATGTCGATATCGGCCACTGCTTTAATCAATGATGACTTTAGGCTGCTCAAATTTTTGTGAGGTTTAGAACAGGCCTTTTCCTCCAATTCCTGCCAAATTTTGTAATTCAGTGGATTGAGGTCAGGGCTAGATGAGGGCCAATCTTGATGCCTTATTAGCTCGATATTCTGGCGCTCGAACCACTCCTGAGTTGTTTTGGCCTTATGAGCAGGTGCGGAGTCCTGTTGAAACACAAATGGCCGTCCTCCATAGAGTGTCTGGGGCAGATCTTTTACTATGCTATCTAAAACCGTGTCTTGGTACACTTTTGCACTGGTTCTGACACCTTTTTCACAAAAATGCACTTCAGTAGGGCCATAGTAGGACACTCCCAACCAAATCATGACTGATGATGGATCATGGCCGTGCTGCACTCTAGGAATGGCATTTCCAGCGGCCGCAGAGCTGGTAGCGTACACCCTGTCATTTTGTTTGTTGTACTTCTCTTCGATATTAAAAATTTTCTCAATAAAATATATATTATAAAATTATATTAAAAATTCCGTACCGCTTTAGCAAAACTTTGCATTTTTAGGCTCTCATAGCTATCAGACGCGCGTTCAGAAGATGTCCACTCTTTTTTCGGTAAGCTCGTAGTCCCAGGTCTTCATTGAGTACTTTTTTACGGTACTTCTGGTTAATCCCATCTCCAAAGCCATCAGTTTCTGCTTCCGGACGGGATTTCTTTCAATACGCGCCTTGATTGCTTTGATGACCCCTGGAGTCCTAACGGAACGAGGTCTGCCAGTTCTTTTCTCGTCATCGACACTAGAGGTTTCATTGTACCTCTTGATGGTACGGTACACGAACCTCTTCGTGATTTTTTATTTTTGAAGCAAGTTGAATATCGTCTTCGGTGGATGGCCGCAACGATGCAATGCAATTACTGCTACTCGGTCCTCTTTGCGAGTCCACTCCATCATAAAAAATGAATGAATGTAATTGTGATTTGGCAGATTATTAATCAAAAAATATCTGAAAATCGAACACCATTTAATTTTTTTTTCTAGGTGTTCTATTTTTAAAATAAATGGCCAGTGACAGTATTTATGAACCGACTAGGTATATTTGGGAACTCGCTAACATTAGTTCCATCCACCCCCAGGGCTACGGGTCCCTTGGCATGATGACATCAGTGCTCATGTGTCCCGACGGGAAGACCGTCGAGTCTGAAGCGGCTCACGGCACCGTCACGAGGCACTACAGGATGCACCAGCAAGGCAAACCCACCTCCACCAACCCCGTCGCTTCTATCTACGCTTGGACGAGAGGCCTGATTCATAGAGCGAAGCTGGATGGAACACCGGAATTAGAACGATTTGCGCTGGCCTTAGAAGAGGTGAGTTTTACACAGGATATTAAACCAAGCGACAAGGCTCGAGTTTCATTGAATTCGTGTCGTGTTCGGGCATGACGTCGCCATACCGGGGCAGTAGTTTTTGTCCGTTACCAATTTCCGTAGATTTTTCAAAAATAATATAATAGAAATACGAGTGTTTATTTTGGTTTTTTATACTTAACGGCTTCATGAGTTAGAGCCGGGATCGCCCCCCCAGCTACAAATCCTAGTCACTCCCAGTTTCTGTGCTTCATACTAGCTCTTATCGTCGCTTTCCATCCGACTTAGTGGTGCCCAAGCGTAAGCACATTTTACGTAAATAAATAAAATGAAATAATAATTTGCATTTTTAGCGTTTGATCGTAAATGGCAAAATTCTTATGGGATTATGGGATACGCTACAAGCTACAACTAATTTAAATGAGTTCTCACAAGTCTTAGGTGTCATACGATACTTGGTTGTTTGGTCTAGAACTATGAATTAATTGTTCAGACAAGCCGCATGTTTGTTCAGTACAGCTAAAAATATAAAGTACTTATGTCAATCTACTGTGCATTGAAGTATATTGTTGACATTTGGCTTTGGTGTGTGCAGTTGGGATGTCCCAATTTTTTCGAAGTTTTTAATTTTTAAACGCATAAACCCTCTCTATTTGATAGGTCATAAAACACTTGTCAAATAAAATTGAAAATATTTAGCTTCCTTTAACCCGTACGAATGGCGTGGAAACACGTGAGAAATTTTGCATTCTCCCATAGTATATGAATAAAATAAATTATGAACATCACGTCTTTTTTAACATTAATTTATAGTAAAAAGAAAAAATCACAAAAAGTCGCGGTTAATCGTCTCTATATTTGGGAGTTTTCCTTTTTGATTAAAATATTATTTCTCACGGATTCTGTTTTCCAAAAAGAAAACCTAAAATTCTATCTAAGCTGATAAAGAACTTGGTTATTTGTCTTTTACACCAGTTACTATAAATTCATGTAAAAAAACCCGCTAATTTTGTAATTTGTAATAACTATGGTAAAATGTAAAATCTTACTCGCAAATCCTCCCGAAGTTATTCGGGGGAGAGTAAGAGAACAGCTCTCAGGCAAAACCAGGCGGCCCACCATTGCCTGGGCCCGACGGATGGCGGTATATCCATCCCCAATTGCCGGGCCTAATATAACAGACCGGTGACGGGCAGCGGCGTCACTGGTGCAAGGGTTTCTGCACCGCGCTCACCAACCCGCCTGCCCAGCGTGTGTGAGTATGGGCATTTCTTCCAGGAGGACTGCCAAGAGTGGTGAAATCCTGGAAAGGCCTATGTCCAGCAGTGGACGAAACAGGCTGATGGATGGATGGATGGTAAAATGCAAATCCTCACATGTTTCCACGCAAGTCGGGTTAAAGGAATCCAAATATGTTCAAACATATTTTACAAAATGATTTGGGACCTTTCAAATAAAATAAAAGGATATGTATTTAAAACCTAAATACTTGGAAAAATATGGGACAGTATTAAAGGATCCTTTACACTGTTTAGGCGCAAGTCTGAACATTAAACAATGCCAGAGTCCGTATCGAGGACATGTGACACGAAATTATAATAACGGTCACCCGACAGGATAAATTCATGTCTCATACTCTTACGAAACCGACACTACATGTCTCGAGTTCCCAAAGAATGAACAATAGCATATGTAACTCGATAATTTGTATAATAAGTTTCAGTTATTCGCCTATAAACTAATTATGCATTTCATTATGTTACATATGATGGAACTGATAATAGTAACAAGATTACATTTGTTGTACGCCTTCTAGTGATTCAATCATTAATTATCGTATTGGTAATTTATTCGTGGTGTATTGGGAAAACCATATTAATGGGCATATTTTTGATTAGTTTAAAACAAATACAATCCTTGTCCGAATCCTTATTACGTGAATCCTGAGCTTACTATCTTTTGCCTGCCACTTCGTACGCTCTGACGTCCTAATTTGTGACAAGGTGTACATTTTACTACTAAAAGATTCGTGGTTTAGATTCATACTGATATTGAAACGGACACTCACAATTTTATAGTCAGATTTGGCCTTATCGCCGGTCAGTGACCGGACTAGTTTCACTGATTCGTACAGTTTCTTCGGAGGCAAACATGGTTACGCGGCGGTTCCCCGTTTGACAGGATAAGAAACTGTACGAATACAGTGAAACTAGTCAGGCGAAATCAGACTATAAAATCGTGAGTAGCCGTTTCAATTTTAATATCAGTTTAGGTGTACATTGTACGGTGACAGTGCCATCCAACCTATAGTATATCCGAGATATCATGATATGGGTGACAGTTCGTAATTTTCCGTTTCACCTATACCACTACTCAAACCATACTCCATACACCCATGCACAAAAGAAAATAACAGGTTTTAGAAATATTTTATATAATTATTGTAAAAATGGAATAAATAATGCCTCTATAAATTGGCACAAAAATCTCAGTGTATTCGTTTTAAATTTAACAAAAAAAGGTTCAGAAAAGAATAATGTCTTTTTGCTACTCGATGCGTGGATCGGAACGTCAACCCTACGTACTGACACTACATAATCGAAAATACATCGATGAATCGGTGCGGCCATCTTATACGATCTCGTTAGTATGAGTGCATCTTCTATGCGGTTTGTGTTTTCGTTGCGATTACTTTGCGTTCTATTTGTTTTGACGTTTGTTACAGATTTTGTTGATTTTTTTAATTAAAAAAAATATATATCGTTGAACTCTCAAGCTCGGGAGTTAGTGGTTCATTTAATTTAATTAATATAGTAAGTTGATTACTTACAAAAAGTAGTTTGGATAATCAACGACCAATTAAATAAAAAATCGATTTGACAGCCCTTGTTAACTGTCTCGATACTAAAAAAAACCGATTATATTTCGTTAGGACACATCACTATAACTGTCAACTTTGAACTGCCACCCATATCATGATATCTCGGATATACATACTATAGTACAGATTTTACAAGCGCATTCTAGTGGTATAATGGAAGAAGTACACGAAATGTGCACTATCTTTATTATCATGATAAGTTATTCGTTGAATATTTGTCTACACAATGACGAAAACCGCATCGAAATACGTTTAGTGGTTTTTACGTGATTTGTGTTATGCGCATATACAGACGGACAGACAAAAAGAAAAAATTTCTGTATTGCCGAAAATCGTAAACTATGTACAGATCTGCAACTTATATAAAATACGCATAAAAAATCTTCGCCAGTTTTCGTGTCCTCGAAAACAGTCGAATCATAAATTGTAAGAACCCTAAACATTGTTCTGGCATTTGGAAACTTATTATAAAGAATAGTACTAAATAGTACATAGTCAAAGTACTTTCAGAACATGTGCGGAAAATTGGAACCGGAAGCTTCTAAGAGTGTCATTTCGGTTGTCTATAAGGTGACATTAATGTATGCAGCCAAATTCATACTAGAGGCTTGGTAATTAGCGATGCAAAGCCGTAAAATACGGTAAAATTCCATAGAAACCGTAATAAACGAACTCATTAAGAAAAATTCAAGATGTCATAACTTGACGTTAATTTTACGGTAATCTATATAAATGACAGTAAAATTCCCGCATTTTACGAGCGTTTTTGGTCATATTACGTAACTTTGCAACCCTATTGGTAAGTGATCAGTTTCACGGGTCGATAACACGTTTTGCTAGTTTCGCAAAATAAAATGTTGACCTCCGAATCCCATAGCTATTCACTCGAGGCTAAACTTCCGTTTCTTAGGAAAATAATTTACGAATTTTACAAAAAGGGTCATCGAACCTTGATACTGAGCACTTACCGAGTCCTCTGTATGAATTTGGCTGCATAAGTTAATGTCACTTTATATACACGACGGTACATTATGTCATGGATTGTATAGAAAGCGTTCGGGAATACGATATTTGCCGAAGAATGGCGAAGATGCCTGCGCGCATTACTTCACTTGACGGAATTTGTTTCTATTACAGGCGTGCGTTGAGTGCATCGATGGCGGCAAGATCACCAAAGACTTGGCCATCTGCATTCACGGTATGGCCAACACCAAGGAAGGCATGTATCTACACACGGAGGACTTCCTTCAAGCCATCGCCGAACAACTTGAGCGCAAACTTAAGTAAACTGTAGCACAATTAGTGATAGCGCGAATTGTAGCCGTAAGCGTAATTTTGTATTTTAGCCAATTATGAAATCATTGTCTTTTAGCCCAGTGTGATGTGTGTCATTGGTCAGACTTCGGCTTACACACTTAGGTTGGTACAGTCTTAGACACTCTTGTGTAAAAGACCACAATTATGAAGAACTAAAATTGATAGCACTCACTGTTTTAACTGTGCAATGAAACTGGTCGAGCTTTCGAGGAGATTAAAACTCATTATCACGGCTCTTCGAGAGTACCGGCGCGCGAAAGCTGGCTATGCCTCCTTGCACACATAGGCGTAACTAGGTAGGGGCCAGGTTGGCACGCCCCCCCAGAGTACCTTCTGCCCCCCCCCTGCCCCTCCCCCAGAATTATGGGTGTCATTGATATAAACACATTTGTAGGGTTGTTTTTAGGGTTCCGTAGTACCTGAAAGGAAAAGGAACCTTTATGGTGAGACTCCGTTGTCCGTCCGTCCGTATGTATACAGCCTCATAACTTTAGCATGCCTATACAATTTGGTAAAAAAATGAAAAATAAAATTTTTAAATTGTTCAAAATATTTTCGATACAAAAGTGAGAAACCACAAAAAATACATGTCCCCCCTTATTTCCGAAACTGGTAGACCGAAAAAAAAAAAAATATCGCGATTATAGGCCATAACTGGCCAATTACAGTAAAACTATAGCGATTAAAAAAAAAGTTGAACCACATATAAGAAATATAAAAATAAATAAAAGAAATATTTTATAAAAATACAATATGGGTATGAAATTGTAGATATTAAAAAGCTCATTGTAAAAATATATATTTTTGCTTTATTTACTTGCACTGATTTCGAGAAATCTTTGAAAAACCACAAAAAAATGCATGTCCCCCCACTCATTTCCGAAACTGGTGGACCGAAAAAAATTTAAAAAATTATAGGGGCAAGATTTTAAATACTTTTTTCCTGACTGTTCCCAAAACTGTCGAATTACGGAACCCTAGGTATGCGAGTTTGTGATCAATTATGATCTCGTTGCATGGAGGGTTATCTCTATTTATCTTATTACGATCACATGACCGAAAGCAGATACGTGTTGATGGTTTCATAAGTTGGGCCGCCCCTCCCTCCTCCTTCCCCACAGTAACAAATCCTAGTTACGCCAATGCTCGCACAGTTAAAAAAGTGAGTCCTATCCGTTAGTAAAACATTCGTAACGTCAACTCACTTTAGTTTTAATGAAACTATAATATTGTCAGCACCATTTCTGTCAGCGGCCATAACGCTTCTGTAAGAATTGTAATGTAACTTTATAATTATTGCTGAAGTCACACGCTATCACTTATATTTAGCATTCCCTGTTTTGATTAAGATTACTTTAGAGACCCTATTTTTTACTAACTCTACATTATTTATGAGATTATTATTGTGAAAACCATCTTCTGATGGTTTGAATGGTATTTAACCCAAGCATTCTACTATCTGAATGCTGCTGAAAATACAAAATCTATTGCATTTTACATATTCACCACATATTCGTACATTGTTATAATCTTTATTTTCCCAGTGGCATTGATAATGATAAATGAAGGTTGATTGTCTGTCTGTTTACATATTGTATAACTTTATGTTTTATTCTGTATATGTACGTACCATCTCGCAAATTAAAGCCTATTCGATGTATATTTAATCTAGCTTTTGCCCGCGAGTTCGTCCCTGCTAAACACCGATTCAAGCTCTAGTGAATGAAACATCGTATCTTGAATATCATAATAATTGAATTGAATGCCTATTACTCCTGGGACAATAAGCTGTAAAACAGCGAAAAGCCCATTTAAAAGATACAAGTCTTTTTCTAAATCTCTAGCATGCAGACTGAATCCCTAGGGATATCCTATCCTATCCTAGCATGATGTCTGATATTTTTTAAAGGGTGGGGTATCACCAGTGCAGAAACGACCCGGTTGGTCAGGTAAGAAGGTTCATTGTGGCGGATCGCGTAGTTGAGCGGCCTCTGTACAATAGACCGTTTTCAGTAACTAAAGTAAACTACTTTTATCAAAAGAGCTGCCCTTAACGTAATTTCTGGTATATTTTTTATTGTTTTATGATAACAATTGACCAAATGAGATCACTTTAAAGTTAGCTTTAGCTAGTGCCCTATGTCGTGTTTAACGTTGAAAATGTTGATGTGCAGTTTGTCTTTTTGATTTCTAGTGCATGATTAAATACTTCCCTTTTTATATTATTATTTAAAAAAGACTATATTTCTAACTTTTTGTGCCCTAGTATACAAAACGTTATAACGATTTTGTTTCAACGATAGCTTTTGTAGTGCGCAATTTTCTTTGATGGTACATCTCTATGTAAACAGGTGTTATTAAGACTGATAAGAAGTGAAGACTGAGGTGAAAATGTAAGCAAATAACGAAATGCCAAAACAAGTAGTGACAATGATGCCATATTGTTTTTGTAAAATCTTATCTAAATATTTGGTGCTTACACATGAATTTGATGTAATTATTTAGATTTAATGTAATTTAATTATTCAATGTCATCTTTTAAAGCTATCCATTTATGGTGGTAACAGAGGAGGCCTTCTCATACAAACTTTCTGTGTAATATGTGTGAAGATGGAATAAATTCATTCATTTAATTTAGACCATAAACAATGAACATACATATAATAACATATTTTTCGCAAAGTTATTCAAATTGTACAATTATTGCTTATAAAATCTAATATAAGGATTTCGTCTTGTTTCCATTTAAAATAAGAAAATAACTTGTAATTAGATATCAACTAATAACCAATACCTAAATACTGCATGTCATGTAATAAAATAGGTTAATTTTGTTTGAAGTATTTTTTGTTTTGAAACGGACAACAGAACTTTATTTATAATATCTTTACATGTTCTGTCTCGGCAAATAGATCGAATCCATTAAAATTTTGCTTTAAGGCGACTTCTTTACTTTTACAATTATGTACCTTTTGCTTCACTAGCGTCATCTAGTTCAACTAGGAATGGTTAGGTACCTCTTTTACCACCTTAAGAACACCTATTTTTATAATAAAATATTGCTTTTTAATGGTGGTTTTATTATTTCAACTAGGTACTGTACATAAATAATAAATTGTTCGCCAAAGAGAGCGCAGAATCCAGCGAAAAGCGGTACAAGCGAATCTGTGTGTGATACATTCCGTCTCAATATATTTATCGCGTTGTTAATGCGCTCATTTGTTTTCGACCGCTTTAATATAGCATTGATGTCGAGTAGCTATGTTTCTTGTAGTTTTAATTATAGGTATATCTGTGTTTAGTAGGTACCTACACAGGTATTATAACACGACTTTCATTTATATAGTCAAATTCATACTGGAGACTCGGTAAGTGGTCGGGACCCAGGTTTAATTACCCTATTTGTGAAATACGCAAAATAGGATTTAGACTATGACGCTCAGACTAGTGAACGCACAGACATAATAAATCAGCGCTGCCAAACGCGGGGAAAATCCCCGATTTGCGGGGAATTGGGGGTTAGCGCGGGGAATGACAAAAATCGGGGAATCTAGACCAATGTTTTCGGTGGACTAAAACTTTTTTATGTCGGTTAGTTCTTACAACAAAAAAATCACGTTCGGACTTGGCAGATACACTTCGACACTACTATAATTTTGAATGGCAGCACTACTCAAATGCCTGTTCAACTTTTTGTCATTTGTTTTGAGTCAGGGCTTTGACAGCGTACCGACGTGATTTTGACGTTTCGAGAGCCACCTACTAGTCAACCAAATAATTAAAATGAAAATTTCTTTTGAGAACAGACGTAATAAGGGGGTAACGGGGTACACCATGGGATTTTGTTAAGAAACACGGAGATAGGTGCACTTGCCTCACAGAATGGGGCAAGTGCGCCTACATGAAATAAACCCCCAAAAGTACCTAATGCGTAGCAGAAAAACGTTTCATTTAAGTTAAAGAAAATCTACAACTAAACGCAATATTTTTATCTATTTTTCGTAAATGGCAATTGTAGCGTTTAACAACCTCGCATCGCTGCAGCGATGAACTCTGCAGCCGCTGCAAAGAGTTATAAACGCCCACTTCACATGACTTTGACAAGCATCGAGCAGCGCAAATAATTTCTGCTGATCTCTGCAGCTTATAGGCTATCTGTCATTTTGACGTATGGCCGTTTAACACAAATTTATCGCTGCAACCGATGCACAACTCATCGCTGCAGCGATGCAAACCTGTTAAACACGACAAATAACAAAGGCGGCTTTTAAATGAAATTTGGGGCAAGTGCGCCATATATTTCTAATCAGGGGTTCTCAACAATTATGTTACCTAGTTTTTTTTTTAACTTTTGATAGAAACTTTAATGTAGGTGTATTAGATGAACTTTAAACCCTAAATTATGACAAGTAATAGAAGAAAAACTTCTACTTCAGGCAATAATTATGTTTAAGTAAACATAAAAGCAAAACGAAGAAAACAATTTTTTATTAATATCCAGAACTTAATAATAGCAGTCAATCGAAAAAGTCTTCGTTAACCTTATACAAAATAGATATCTCTTAGAAGAGACCAAATAAAAAAGGAAGGGTACCCATTTTGGCTTCTTTATTAACGAAATTTATGTAGCCAGACTTATACTGAAGATTCGGTAAGAACTCAGTATCAAGGTTTCAGAGCAATACTACAATACAAACCTTGTGCTCCCTACATACGCATGGCCAGTCAATTACTATGGGAGGTCAACATTTAATTTTATGAAATTAATAAAAAGTGTTATCGAGCCGTGATACTGGTCACTTATCGAGCCTCTAAGTTGAATTGGATAAATGAATGTCACCTTGTATAGAAAGTAAATTTACGAAAGAAAATTATCTGCCCCCTAATGATTGGTAATTTCTGCCTTGGGGAAACTGCGCCATACGACCAAGTTTGGTTATAGTACTTAGGCGCACTTACCCTTCTCTCTCGACAATTTTGAGGTGAAGATTTACAATTGCTTAGAAAATCATTAATTTTGCTAATAAAAAGAAAATACGAGCAAAGGATTAAAATATATCTTCTAAATTGTACACTCATCTCATTTCTCTATATTTTCATTTATGTATTTCTTACACTGGGAATATTGTGAGATATTTCTCGATTTTTAACACGCTGTCATCTCCGAACTGATAAATAAATGACGCAAAAAATGGTGGATATCTCAAGTTATAGAGGCCAGAGCCACCTGTGACTTAAACCCGAAACTTCGTTCTACTTTGTTGCATGGATGTCAAATGTCGTTAGGAGTCTCATAACAGTAGTTTTTGAGATTTTACAATGGGTACACTTACCCCGTAGGCGCACTTGACCTGACTCACCTTATAGTTTATGAATTTATTATGATGAATTGATGACACTAAGAGTGCAGTTATGACTTTAAACAGAATAATCTACTTCAATAACGGTCACGAAAATAAACGAAATACCCAAACCGAACAAATCTGTATGGACTTCGTGACGGACCATAAACCACAACACATCCAACCGGCCCCCTTAATATGCATAGGCTATCTGTCATTTTGACGTATGGCCGTTTACACAAATCCATCGCTGCAACCGTTTATAAGTTACTCTATGGCTGCAACCGTTGTACTACTCATCGCTGCAGCGATGCAAACCTGTTAAACACGACAATTTGTTGGCTAGAGCGGTTCATAACTGTGTTGGATTGGATCTGTCAATTTGTTGACATCAAATCAAATGATTTCACAAAAGTCAAACAAAACAAACAAACCATAGTAGCATTGTTTATTGTTTTCATTTGTTTTGTTTGAAATATTAATTCACACCAACCAACAGTCAAAGACAATTTAATCACTTTGTGTCGAGCACAAACTCTCGAGTGTCTCCTCCTGCAAGATCCTGCATTGTCAGTGAGGTTACGGGGAAGTGACCTGCTGCTGCGAGCCGCCTTCGCCCTCGTTCCTGCCCTCTCCACACTGGCTTTCAATCTTACTTAGATCTGCCAGCAGCTCGGTGTAGTTACACTTACGTGTCGAGTGTCTCCTACAAGGTTAGCCAGGTGAACTGCTGCTGCGTGCCGCCTTTTCCACTCTCGCTGTCCCCGCCTCAAACTCTCTTCTGCACGTCTCCGCGCTGCCTCTAAGTCTTAGTTTTGCCAGTAGCTAAGTGGGGAAGTCACAGTCATGTGTTGATTGTCTGTTTCAGTAATCAAAGTTATAAATGACCAAGTAAATAAAGAAAGCAATATAATATGTTACTAATGTTGCCTGCAAGTAAACATAATAACCTATGCCTCAGACTTATTATATTGTGCATTTTTGTACACACAACTGCAACCTCAGACTCATGCTCTAAATCTGATGAAAACTGTTCCCAGGAGAATAACCGTTATAGTAAAGGTATTAATAATTGAGAATATTTTTGTAATCTTATCCTAAAAGTTGTCCTTGTAAAATTAATAGAAGTTAACCTAACCTCTTCACTTATTTACAGAAATAAATGAGCAGTTCTCTGATATAAATGGGAGGATAAACGTAGCTGTAGATCAATATGTTCCTTGTAAAAAAGAAAACTGTAGTTGCTACAAAGATGTTATGGATTTGGACTTGTTGCCTTTCAAAGATGGGATAACACAGGATGAGTTTTTGCTTGCTCGATCTAAGGGTACAAAATATCAGGTAAAATTCCTACAAAATTGCTGAGAGATTAAGTTATAATAAGTCAACATATTTATCACAAAAATCTTGTAGATAATAGATGGCAAGTTATACCGTGAGAGGGATTGCTACTTTCCGGCAAGGTGTGCAGGAGTGGAGCACTACTTGACAGAGTTGGCTCCTCACTTGTCGGACTTGGAGCTGATCTTGAACACCAGAGACTGGCCTCAAGTCAACAGAGCTTGGAAACATCCAAGGGCTCCTGTCTTCTCTTTTAGTAAGGTCATAAACTTTTATAATTTGTTAAATAAGGAATACACTTGCAACTTGCAACCACGGTAATCTATTATATCCAAATGATAATATGTCATAAATAAGATAACCTATATGACAACAGTCATAAAACAGATATGTAATTTTAAAAATTATATGTACCATATTAGTATATTTATGTCTGACTGAAAGAGTTTTCTTTGTAGACAAAAGACTACTATGACATCATGTATCCTGCATGGAGCTTCTGGGAAGGTGGACCAGCCATCTCTCTATATCCCACAGGCATTGGTCGATGGGACAAGCACAGAAATTCTATTTCGACTGCCACTGAAAAGTATGTTACCCATGTAAAATATGTGAATTGGATAATATACAGTTGAAATTAACCCGTTAAATGGATTTGACCCACAATCTTGCCTGGTATCAATTGTTTTTAATGATAAGAGAAGTCAACAGTATATTTAGGGTGAGATGAATTTCATTCCCTATGACGTGAGATATGATTTATATGCAATATACTTAATGTATATCAAGCTTTAAATATTCTTTTATTTTCGTATATCTAAAGTTATATTGCATATGTATCATATATCACACAAAATAAAAAGCTTGTTCACAGCTAATTATATATACTGGGTGTAAAAGCAAAGGCAAGAATCCTTTAAGGGTGTGTTAGTATGATTGGTAAAGATATTATTTTAAATACTGGGGTCACTAAATAAAGTACCAGTACCTCATAATTAGAGGATTTTCTTTACTCAAAATACACTAATCGCGTGGACACCCTCACTGGTCACTGGCCACCCGGATGAGGGGTGCGGGTTGCGGGGTGCAATTAGGTGTGTGGGGAGGCCGGTGAGCTGCGTAGCCATAGCTTAGAAAAATTATGGAATTTTTGGTGAAAATTCAAGGTATTTTTTTTTTCTCGTAATGACATCAGAATCGTGTATACTTTCATACCCTAAAGGGATTCTTGACTTTGCATTTACATCCTGTATATTAAGGTATATTAATCCCCATTGACAATCCCATTAATTTGGAAATAAAATATAAATACTTAACAATATATAGGTAGTCATTTATAATCACGAAGTCTTTATTTCTTGTGGAGGTAAATAAAATCTTAGTTTCACACTCACTACTAAAATCACAGATTTTTAAGTGTCATATTATTTAATAAAATCACAGATTTTTACAATTGCTTAGTATCTAAATAAAATCACAGTCTTACAATCATTAATAAAATCATAATCATAATAAATAATTAGTAGTGAGTGTAAAACTAAGATTTTATTTACCTCCATAAGAAATAAAGACTTCGTGATTATAAATTACTATGTTGTTATTTATATTTTATTTATAAACCAATAGGGATTAGTGAAACAACCCACCAGTACCTAGGTATATTTCGCGACAGGCGGGAGTGCAGGCCGTTTCATACTGACATGTATGTACTCGCCCGCACTCCCGCCGCCGCCGCCGTGTCGCGCACTATACATTATAATTTATTTAAAATTTTGCCCGCGGCTCCGCCTGCGTCGAATGGATTTTCGTGGAAATAAGGAAAACAAAAGAATGTGATTTTTTGAATGACAATACGCAACGGTCACCATGTTTTTACCAGTGCTAATAAATACCAATCAAATAAGCCCAAACTCGAAGGATCTGCTGTTGTCCGTTGAGGATATCCCATACCCATATTCCAGTCACATCATCAGACCCTGGTCACCATGTTTTACCAAAGTGCTAATAAAGACCAATCAAATTAGCCCAAACTCGAACTCTGTATCCGTTGAGGAGTTCCATAAAGCCTATATTCTATTCCAAATTAAGCTCTGTACAGCTGTGGAAACTACATGAAAATCCGTTCAGTAGTTTTAGAGATGTGCGTGAACAAACAGACAGACAGAAAAGAATTCTAAAAATCGTTGATTTGTGTTGTATTACTTTTCTTTAGTCACCCCCTTTCTATTTCTATTACTTTTCTTCAATGTACAGAAACAGCGGTTTCTACTGTTTTATTATATGTATTGATTATGGACTTCATTTGTAGTTAGGTAGTCATTGGGTAAAATTATAATTGGTTAAATAACACTCAATAAAAATCCAATTATTTCAATTGATATGTTCTATTTCTAGATGGCCATGGCAGAAAAAGAAAAATACAGCATTTTTCAGAGGTTCAAGAACTAGCGAAGAAAGAGATGCTCTAATTTTATTATCAAGATTTAATCCTGACCTTGTGGATGCACAGTATACGAAAAATCAAGCTTGGAGATCAGATAAGGTTTGTACGTTTGGATCCATTCAATCTATCATTTCACTTCACATTCTACACTAATTATAAAGTAGGTAGTGAAAAAGTGGTATCTGTACATTCAATATTTTTGTGAAATATTAAATGAAATGGATCTGTTAGTATTCTACTAAGACTAAAAGTAAATGTTTTTGAATTTTTGTGTCGTGTCTGTTTTTGTTTTAACTTAGGAACTACTTAATGGAATTGGATGCACTTTTCTTTCATTATCTGGCTCTGGTCAACATAATAACCGCCTAGACGAAAACTGTCATTACTACTCAAAAAACGAGCGAAGCCGCGGGCAAAAGCCAGCATAATATAAACCGAAACAAAGACAGAAATATAACACTCAAACTTGTGGAACAAGTACAAGAAAAACAACAAATAACAACCTCACTGTTCAAGTAGGAATATTTTATGTTACGATTTATGTTTTTTTAAACAATGTTTTCTATTCAGGATACCCTTTATGCACCACCAGCATCGGAAGTATCATTCGAAGACCATTGCAAGTTCAAGTACTTGTTCAACTACCGTGGCGTTGCGGCCAGCTTCCGATTCAAGTTTTTATTCCTGTGCAAATCCCTGGTCTTCCACGTCGGAGACGACTGGCTAGAGTTCTTCTACCCTTCATTAAAACCGTGGGTACATTATGTACCAGTGAGTACGACAGCTACAAAAGATGAACTGCAGGATATAATTGAGTTCTTCAAAGAGCATGATGATTTGGCGAAAGAAATAGCAGATAGAGGTTTTCAACATATTTGGGACAATTTGACTGATAAAGAGGTGAAATGTTATTGGAGAGAGTTGCTGGAGAGCTACTCGAAGCTGATAAAATATAAAGTGGTAAAAGACAAGGATTTGAAGAGAATATGAAAGTCACAAATCACTAAGGATCTCGAAAAGATCTGCATTTAACAGTAAGGCAAGTGTTGTTTATGTACAATCAATGTTGCACCAATCAATATACAATGATAAAATTCCTTCTTTTTTGCATATCTTTTCCAACAATTTTTGAAAAATAATAAACAAATAACTTTGCATGCCTGTACACTCACATACCCGTTGCGTATCTGAAATATATTATTCAGATAGTTGAAAAAAGCGGCGGTAGAACGCTGGCCTCTCAATCTTGAGACCCAGGTTCGATCCCCGGTCGGGCATGCACCAATGAGTTTTACGGAATTTATGTGTATACATAGTTACTTATGTTCTTACCTAATACTTAATTACCACTAGCTGAACGGCGAAGGAAAACATCTTGAGGAAACCTGCATGCCCTAAAAAGCGTGTAATTGTGCCCGAAGTACGGCGATAGGAGTCACCACCCATCACGTTGGGACGTAATAATTGTCGGCGAAACGCGTCTGCACCGGGTGTGAACTGTGAGTTGCATTTCACAGTTCGCATTCGGGAACACCTCTGACACCCCTCAAGTATTCATGTCGTGACGATGTTTTATATTAAATAATGTAGCCAAATTCATACTGGAGACTCGGTAAGTGGTCAGGACCCAAGTTCAATGACCATGTTTGCAAAATACGAAAAAAAAATTGTGGCCCCATACTGTTTAAGAACCTCAAATTCAGTCAAATATCATAAAGTTATTGGTCGGAAAAATATTAATAGAGTACAGTACTCCCAAACTTATAATGCGCATGCGAATCTTCGCCACTGCTCGGTAAAGTTCGTATTTCCCTACACTTTGTATACAAGCAGTAAGGTCACGTGGTACGTCCGGTCGCTCGGCTATAGATTTCTATGCGCATTATAACTTTGGGAGCACTGTAGATAGGAAATACCCAAAAACTAACAACCGCGAGCCAAAGTTAGTGTTATATGTATTTGAGTTATTTATTGCGTTAGAAGTTGATACAATCAATTCATGCCATGAATATTTTATGATAGTGGCTTACATCTTGTTGACATGATGCAAATATAAAGATGTTGGCTATAATAAAATAATATACTAGGTATACTGAGTACCATTACCAGTACTCTGTAGGTTATTTTGATGATATGTAGTCGCTAGAATTGTACTCTTAGACGGTTGCTAACATAGTAATTCAAAGAATATTTTTGCGGTATTTGAATTGAAATATACCTACCTAGTACCATAATTATAATACTTAGAAGTTTTGTTTGTCTGTCTGTATGTTCCATTTTAACTACTTAGTTTAGTGCCCCTTATCAACATGCAGGCTATAAAGGCTACTGTTCATAAAATAGCCGCCAAGTCAAAAACAGTATGAAAAAAACGCGGGCGGAGCCGCGAGCATGGGCGTCAAAAGAGTGGGGAGCTTCCCCCAGTGAAAAACGGAACGGGACAATAAAAAAAATGCAAACACACATACGATGGACAAGTCTGATCGGCAGTTTTTGTTAGGCACAAAAGTACGTTGTTTTTATTTTTCAACTATAAATCCTGTTGATATTTGAAACTTTTGTCTTCCGACGCCTATGGCCGCCGGCAAAGGCTAGTTATAGATTTAGTTAGATCTCGAATAAATAAAAACCAAATGTTGGTACCTAAATAATCTTTATTAGTTTAGATATCAGATTACGACATAAAATCCTAACTCTAAAGATATAAGAAGATGGATTAACGAAGATTTAGGACTAATTTACAAAATCACAGATATATAAGTTTAACAGTGAGACAAAGAAACAGACAACACAAACAAACATGCAAGTTAATGTCTAACTTAAACATCTACCGCTGTCGCTTTGAAATGTATCGTGATTAGTCGAAAATTATGTGATGTCCTTTAGCAAATCACGATACATTTGAAGGAGATAGCAATAGATGTTGGAGTTAGACAATAAGGGGGCCGGTCAGAATCTAAAATAATATAAAAATGTGTTCTTATCAATAACGCCTTTCACTAGTTTTAAATGAGCTATCGCCTATCACAAGGTTGTAACTTATGGTGAACCTATATATTTACTTGTTCATATAACTTATTTAGCCGAATTTGGTTGTTTAATCCACCGAAGTATGATGGTACTTTCAATCCCGTGACCAGACATTCAAATTTTTTTGCTAACCGAATTTGGCTAATAAGCTGTAGGTAGTTCCAGTAAGATTCCACTCCTATGGTATGTAAAAGTCACAAACGTATACATAGTAATAGTTATATGTCTGTGGTAAAAGTCGCGGGGCGGGAAGCGCAAGTTGCAGTTATTCACTGCGTTCCAAAAAATATTGACGCCACGGAAATTGTAATAAAACGTCGGTTACACTGTTAGGAATATTACGTTATCAATACGCCTTTCGAGGTTGGAAAAACGTCTTTGCCGCGAAATAATGTTCGGATCTGTCAGTAAATGAGAGAATAGAATAATTGGAGGTAAATAGGAGCAGGTTCCTACTGGAAGTAGAGTGGCTGGTGCCAAGTTAGTTGAACTCGCGGTCGGGGAGTATGGCCGGCGCGACCAGGGTCCACACGTAGAGGCCGCAGCACAGCCACGACGACGTGATCTTGATCCACATCGACGCTACGTTCTCCTTCGACAGCTGGGAGCTTGGGCTGGAGAAAAATATCGAGATCTTTAGGCGAGGCTCTGAACTATACCAGGCTGTATTTTAGTTTTGTTGATTATTGAAAATATAAATTATGGGCTCTATAGTATACAGAGTGACTTTCAAACAAACCCCGATAATTTTAGAGGTTATTGGGAAACGTTAGTAGAACACATTTTAAATGTAAAAACAATTAAAATTAAAAATCAAAATATTATTAAAAAATATTACTTGGAACTAGAAATTATGGGCGATCTAATTATCTTATCTCTTCGGATGGCCATGATTTCTTTGGATTTTACGAAAATCTTCAAAAGGCTCTAACTTTTAAAAATAATTATGAATATGATTTTGAATGGTGTTAACAAAACTAGTTTGTAGGTATTCTTCTACAAAATACTAAAGGGTTAGGTTAAAAGTCAACCTGTATAGGTATAATAAATATTTTAAAAAATATCGGGCATGAAATAGGTAACTAAAATCGCAACTCCTGTTTATTCTCGCGGTGCCTTTTTTTCTTGGCATAAGCTAAAAGACGTTTCGGTGCTCTATTCAAAATAAACCTCGGAAAAATCTATAAATCATGCATAAAGCCACTTGAAAATCACAATGTGGATAGAAATTGTTGAAATGGAAAGTATAAAGGTATTGTATGTAGTAGTGGCCCTTCAATAAAATAATACCTGGCCCTGGCCCTCAATTCAGGCACGTGCGCAAAAACTGCGAAGGCAGATTGCGGGTGGATTTTGTACAGATATGTATTGTTTTTTTTAATTGAAAACTTATAATGAGCATTCCTTACATCCTATAGTTTGCATTTGATGTAGTTTAGTCACTCTAATTTTCATCGCATGCCATTTATCTAATTTTAAACAAATATCTAATGATTGATATTGCGAGTGAGAAATAATGCCGGAATAGCCGCCCAGTACTCCCAAAAATATCGGTTGATCGTTTATCGTACGAGCATACGTCCATCTCTGACACATGCATTGGCTGGCTATCTATACGATCGATTTTTTCACTTCGGAGTTGCCCCTCTTGATTCATCTTTCGCGGCTTAAAATTAACCCATCGGCCGGTGTTTGGGACTGCATACAAGATTTTTCTTATATTTTGCATGAAGCGGAAATAGTAAGAGAATTATATCGATAACAGTACCAGTTTACTTACTTGTACCAATTGGTGAGAGTCATCATGATGTAGAGCGTGGCGAGAGCGAAGACCACATGGAAGAAGGTCCAGTTATAGGCCACACCATCTCCCTCGTTGTCAAACACCTTTGTCTCCTCGGCGCGGCCCGCTTCGCCGCCGTCAGCGCCCTCTATGGAACCATACTCTGTGGTCAGCGGAAGTTGAGACATGCACGCGTTAATCATGTGATATGGTTGCTACTTACATGGACGTTTGTGGGCCTCTACAAGCTGACTGGATTGAGGAGTCGAAGCACTACGCGATTGTGTGTTCGGAGACGATGGATGGCGATGATAAATGACCGCTCTGCTGATCATGGTGTTTAAATTTCCAGCGTCGCGCAAATTACTTAAAAATAATGAACACTTCAGCAGGCCTAAATGGTGCCACTTTAACACCATTAAAAGTAAATTCCAGGCATTACTGTCATATGGTGTTTAAAATGATGTTAAAGTGGTAACCATGTTAGGCCTGCTAAAAGTGTTTTTCAATAGTGGTCAAGTCCAGCGGGCCTATTATGTAACTTAGTGTGAGTTGCCATCTATGGTTGCTATTCACCAAAAACAGATAAGAAATTAACTTACAAAATAACCTTCAATGGGTATTGAACTATTTATGAATTGTGACGTAATTTCAAGTGCGAACGTATCCTTAGATAAGCGGATATGTATGTTTTCGACGATGGGCATTCGGTTTGGCAACTTATTTTACGATACAGAATCAGGGAGCAGGAACGAAAGAATGCCTTTGTCTTGAGGATCTCTGTCGAGAATGTGATCGGTCTGTTTCGAGGGATGTCATAACCAGGATAGTTTACTGTGAACTGTATGTTCGATTTATTATGATATGGGTTAAAGTTGGCAGTTATAGTTATGTGCCCTAACGAAATAGAATCGATTTTTTTAAGTATCGAGAACGTTAACAAGGGCTATCAAATCGATTTTTTATTTGACTGCTCTTTCATTATCCAAACTAATTTTTGTTAATTTCTAAATTAATTAAATTAAACGAACCAATAACTCCCGAGCTTGAGAGCTCAAAGATTTTTTTTTTGTTTTTCTTGGCTTTTTACCAAAAACAAACAACAATAACAAAACAAAAACTGTAACAAACGTCAAAACAAATAGCACGTAAAGCAACCGCAACGAAAACACAAACCGCATACAAGATGCACTCATACTGACGCGATCCTATATGATGGCCGCACCGATTCATCGATGCATTTTCGATTATGTAGTGTCAGTCCCTATGGGTTAACGTTCCGATCCACGCATCAAGTAGCAAAAAGACATTATTCTTTTCTGAATCTTTTTTTGTTAAATTTAACGAATACACTGTTATTATTCTTTCGATTTATAGATAAATAATTTATTGTATTTTTGCAATAATGATATACATTCTTTCTAAAACCTAATATTTTTTTTGCACCTGGGTGTTTGTAGTATGGTGTGAGTAGTATAGGTGAAACGGAAAATTATGAACTGTCACCCATATCATGATAGCTCGGACAGCCTATAATTTGGATACGACTACTTTTTAAAGCGGAGATCGACCACATTGTCGACACAACCATTATAGGGCCTTAGAACGAGGCAAGAAAAGAGTGTCTTTTTGACTCTTTCAAAAGACACTCTTTTTGTGCCTCGTTCTAAAGCCCCACGACAGATGGATGTGTTTTTTCGTTTTTGGACTTGAACACAATTGGAAAATACTTCCCCACCTTTTCTAACTTACTGTGAAGTTTTATTTTTTTTGCTTGGGTATGTTTTTAGAGGTAATTTAATCACTATGATAAGCAGATAAAGGAGAGTTTGTGTTTTAAGTATCCACAGCCCTCGATTTGATTTAAATACCGGGTGTAATAAAACAGGTATTCAAGTACAAAAGTATTTACATTGAATATTTAAATGAAATGGGTTATTTTATTGCTTATTAGTATATATTTCGAATATTTGTCTATCTTACCTTTTCATTCACCCCCGGTATATCGTATCTACAATGCTGATTTAAATAAAATACTTATACCACTATACATTATATCCACTACACTACCGCAAAAAAAAACTAAACAACAAATAAACCTTTTTTAGTGATGTTGGGGTTACCGAACATGTCTTTTGGAACTGGAAGCAAGCACATACAAATAACAAAACTAGTTAAAACGACCGCCACCAAGCCTAAATTTCTTCATCTAGATCACTATTTAACAAAGATTCGAGCATTTCTTATATTATTCTAAATTACTTCTCACTGGAATTATGCTCCGGGTTGGGACTGTTAAAGAACCCCATCGAAGCATAGCTAAGTAGCATAAGCAGACAACCAATAAGGAACCCTTCACTAACGCCGATTCTGAATGCTTTAATTTTAGTTTTAGTGCTGTCAAAACTAAATTTTCTACATTCCAAAATTGTTCTTTAGTTTTATTAATTTGGAAAAATTCAAGTTTTGATCGTACTAAAATTAAAGCCTTCAGAATAGACTTTACTAGCGGCGCAATTTATGAAGATTTCCCATTGGCTGTTAACCCTTAGCATAACAAACTCCAGGGTCCTTTAGAACAAAAAAAAAATTACCTTCGTTATCAATGAGCCCTCCATTGCCTTGGCCGGCGTCATCGAGCGCGTCAGTCCGCAATAAATGCATAACATTGTGTTAGTGATTCCAGTAAGCCAATGTTACAACAATAAAGGAATTAAATAAACATGTAAGGTAACTTGAGATTAAAATTGATACACGACACTCGGTAACAGAGCAGAACCGTGTGACAAAAAATATTTTAGCTTCCTACTCAAAGGATCATACTTACTGTTGGCGACAGGTCGACATGGCAATTTTCTAGTTATGTGACATCACATACCAGGTAGTCGATATCGATAATTTTTTTGGTACGTAACAAAATGAGAATTTAAATATTATTACATTTTTATTCAAAATAACGTTTTATTCATCACAATCAAAATCAAAAGAACTTGTATAACATCGCTGAATCTGTTCTGAAAAATGATTTTTCATCTGGCCCTACTGATTTTGATTCGGATTTTATTCTTGACATAGTTCTTTTCGATATGCCGGTGTAAAACACAGCCCTTTCCAGTGTCTGATTGACAGGATATTTATAACAATTATTTTTACGTTCAATGTCACGATTTTCCAAAACTTTTCTGTCTAGTTCTTGAATGAATTATTTTTTTATTTCAAAACGTGACAAAAACTCAACCGAAGTCATTTTCAAATAAAACTAAAAGCAATAACGTGAACGAGATCGAAATCGATAAACGCATTCGATGCCGACTAGTGCAGCACTACGCCTATGACGGCGCGGATGTGCGGGTGTGCGGGGCGGCGGGGCGTCAATCCCTCCACGACTCACCTCGTACCTTGATTGCCATGTCGACCTGTCGTCATCAGTAAGCTGATGTCCAAAAATTCAATGGAATACAGGAGTGGCAGCAAGTTCAGTGCCCATCTTTAGGCAAAGGCAAAAGTCGCACGTTACCAAAAACTGAAGGATTTCGCTCTGAACATAAAATAGTGAAAAATGCTACATCGACAAGAGTTAGGCTCTTAAATAATCGATGATACAAACCGATCTGCGGATGGCTTTTGATAAGTATAGGTGCGAAAATAAAAATATGGATATTGCTTTGTTTACTCAGTTGGGCTTCAACAATGAGGGAACAAAAATATTTATTGGTTTTAACAAAAATGTGTCATTGAACCTTGGTTCTGATCGCTTACCGAGTCGCTAGTATGAATTTGGCTGTATCAATCAAAGTCACCTTTTCTTCTTTGCTTCAAGATAGCAGTTTTATCTATAGTATTTTATTAGATGTTTACTAAGCAATGGCAATGATGTTTACTAAACAATATTACCTGTCTTTAATAAAGTTTCAACTAGTCAAAGTACATTAAACCTTACAACAAAAACAATAAAGACCATAATCACCTCCTCCCTCCTTGGCGAGGATGTGCTGAGTCATAGTGATCTTGGATGAGTTGGAAGCGGTTCTGATGGAGGAGTAGAGCACGCTGCAAGCCCAGATGATGAGCCCGATGATCGATTGTTTGTCGAAAGAGGCCTGTTGGAATGAAGATGGGTTTTAAGGGATTTCTTGAGGGTATTTGATATTTGGTGCAAGAATGTTGTGGCCACCAGGGAGTTGATACGTCACGCTGTGCGATGGATAATACGTACCGCAAGCACGTTTTTTTTAATTTGACCTTTACACGGTCCACGGAGGTCATAGGGGTGATAGCTTTCTGAACGTTAACATTAACCTCTCCCATAGTATAAAATCCTGATATTTTTATAATAGTAGAATGTAACCATTCTTGCACCAACGTTTATAGTGATAGAAAAATTAAAAGACAGACGAAATGATAGGACAAACGAAACATACAAAGGTGTTTTATATAGCGGAGGAAAAATATACGTGTAGCATGTCGGGAGTTAAGAGGAATTTAAAATATAGTGATTTCTAGTCGTCTATAGTTTTGATTAACAAGATTCATGTTAGTGCAAATGATTAAATGAGAATGCTATTGTGTTTATAACAAACCATACATGAGTATGTAAAATAAACAACACTTAATATTTAAAACATGTTAAGTGGAAACGAATACACAATAGAATGAATAGGTAGAAATACTATAATGACTCTTTACCATTTCACCCAGGTTTGGTTACCTACCCAATACACATCTGCCTTTGACTCCTGGGTTTGCTAATATAAATATAATAAATATTAATATTGTGTGGAAATGTATGTAAATATTTTGAACACTGTAAATGATTAGGAACAAGGCAAAGTGAAAGATAAACCAATTACTGTAGTTATTTACGTATGTATGTTAGTTAGATCTAAAAATATGAAACAAATTCATCTATCATATGTAAAATACTTTTAAGTACGTGTATTTCAGAACTCCTTTTTTCTTGCCATTCGTTTCGAAGCTTCAATAAATCTATTTATTTATTGACAGTAGTTTCTGGGGATCTTAATCGCTGAAGTAATAAATAATCCAAACCATAAATTGCTTCAAAAGAAAATACTTTTCTCCGTAGTTTTTTCCAATAGTTGACAAAGTTGCAAGCGCTCGATCCGTTAGATAAGGCAGACCAAGTCAGGAAGGTGATATACAGCGAGACGACAGACGACTGCAGTAGACCGGAGCGGGGCTGGTGCTCCTGTATGGAAGGCAGGATGGACAGACCGGACACGATCCCATACCTCATTCCCGCCAGTAACAAAGTTGCAAGCGCTCGATCCGTTAGACAAGGCAGACCAAGTCAGGAAGGTGATGTATAGCGAGACGACAGACGACTGCAGTAGACTGGAGCGGGGCTGGTGCTTCTGTATGGAGGGCAGAATGGACAGACCGGACATGATCCCATACCTCATTCCCGCCAGTAACAAAGTTGCAAGCGCTTGATCCGTTAGACAAGGCAGACCAAGTCAGGAAGGTGATGTATAGCGAGACGACAGACGACTGCATTAGACCGGAGCGGGGCTGGTGCTTCTGTATGGAGGGCAGGATGGACAGACCGGACACGATCCCATACCTCATTCCCGCCAGTAACAAAGTTGCAAGCGCTCGATCCGTTAGACAAGGCAGACTAAGTCAGGGAGGTGATGTACAGCGAGACGACAGACGACTGCAGTAGACTGGAGCGGGGCTGGTGCTTCTGTATGGAGGGCAGAATGGACAGACCGGACATGATCCCATACCTCATTCCCGCCAGTAACAAAGTTGCAAGCGCTTGATCCGTTAGACAAGGCAGACCAAGTCAGGAAGGTGATGTATAGCGAGACGACAGACGACTGCAGTAGACCGGAGCGGGGCTGGTGCTTCTGTATGCAGGGCAGGATGGGCAGACCGGACACGATCCCATACCTCATTCCCGCCAGTAACAAAGTTGCAAGCGCTCGATCCGTTAGACAAGGCAGACTAAGTCAGGGAGGTGATGTACAGCGAGACGACAGACGACTGCAGTAGACCGGAGCGGGGCTGGTGCTCCTGTATGGAGGGCAGAATGGACAGACCGGACATGATCCCATACCTCATTCCCGCCAGTAACAAAGTTGCAAGCGCTCGATCCGTTAGACAAGGCAGACCAAGTCAGGAAGGTGATGTATAGCGAGACGACAGACGACTGCAGTAGACCGGAGCGGGGCTGGTGCTCCTGTATGGAGGGCAGGATGGAAAGACCGGACATGATCACCATGAGGATCAGGTTGATGGAGATAAAGAACTTGGAAAGGTCGCAGCCATCCGTCTGGAAAGAAAAATTGTTGTGTTATGTATGGAATATGTCGAATACTTAATCTCCTAGAAGTATTCCTTTATAGTTGTTGTATCTCAAGACTATATAGGTACTGCATAATCGTTTGATTTTCTAAAGATAATACGTGACAGGCTCTATTACAAAGATGTCGCATGTTGTATGTATGGTTTGTTATCACTGTCTAGATTAGTATAGAATAATCTGTAAGCTTCCTTAGTCATGTCATGCATGAGTCATGAAGTAAATTTTTAACCTTTTTTTTTGGAGTTATTTAACCCTGGCACAAACTATAGATACATATTTTTATCCCACTAGCTTTACGAAAGTTTACCAACTTGGTCTGCATGACAGCGCAGCGAATTTAGGAGCAAAGGATACGGAATTTATGAGCCATGCTAGAGGTACAACAAAGTTTTTAAAATTATTTCCAGTTTAGTGCCCAATAAACAGTATTTATTTTCTCTTTTTATGTATAATTCATTATAATAAGATAGAGATGTTACTTGCTCCGGTAACTGGTAAAAGAATGATTAATACAACATACTTTTTATATAAAACCACCCTTCTGAAGTATTTTAACAGCTTAAAGTAATCTAATTGGTAAACATACATTATCAGGGGATTGGACGGCGACGGATCATTCTAAGTAATTTGGCAGCGTAATAGTTTTAAAGAGATTACAGCAACGTTTGAAGTTATAAACAAAAATAGTGAACTTACTTTTGTGTAATAAACATAGAGCAACACAATCCCAGTGAGAGTTAGAGCGTAGCATGCTATCATAGAGAGCAGCAGAGCGGCGTACCAGCCGCGGGATTCACTCTCTTCATAATTCGCTAAAAGAAACAATCACCCAGAATTAGGCAACACCCTATTTAAATGTAGCATTACACAATTCATAAAAAGTCCAAACTAATTGCTGTAATGTACAAAAAAGTTAGAGTTTCGTTCAATAAGCAACAAAATAAGACATGAAAATTATTAAAGAATGTAGGTATATATTGGTTTATTTTAACTTTTCCGAATATTTTACTTTTTTTATTTACATTCAATAATCGAGCCAAACAAGCTCTCCTATTTAGAAGGCTTTTAGTCGCCTCTTCTACAGTATGTCGCCAATTTAGTCAGCGTGGTCCTTCTAGCACAGCCTGGTTTAAGGCGACGCATTGGAAATTTTGGCGACATGGATCTTCATTTTTCACAGCAATAAAAAAACATATGTAATAACCAATTTATACACTAGATTAAGCATTTCATTGACATCATTTTGCCCGAAGATTTAGTTGATTGATTAATTTTCATAACAGAGAAAAAAATAGTTAGAAAAACCTCTTTTAAAACAGAGATTTCTATTTCACTGACAAACAGGAGCGAATGAAGCCTCTAAGATTTTTATTTAAATTAGTCTACAAATACATTTCAATATGGCTGATTGCATTTATTAAATTACTTATAGTTGTCATTTTTATGAAAAATACTGTTTTGGCGCATATGACCTTACGGCATAAGCTAGTTCGTGGGTGCATATTTGTATGGAGTAAGTTCCCCTCACTCCACTAATTCCTCGCCTTAACTCTAACTTACACTTTCGCTCTATATTTATTTAATCCATCCTCTCTTTATGTCCCAACTATACCGTGTGAGTCTCGTTAAAATGCACATATGAATTCAGGTAAAACTTAGACAGAAAAATTAAAAATAAAAATTTTAAAGAAAAATTCTTGTTGTAGTAGGCCTTAGTATTTTTCTATCAGCAACTGTGAACCTTTTGTAAAGGAAAGGTTGTAATTTTTAACCAAGTGCCCTATTATGTTAAAACAAAAACGGCAATGATCGTTAACAACGGGCAGTGACGATTAAATTACAATTTAATTTGTGTTTTTTTCAGTAAGAGTTAAAATTCTTGGAATAATGCCCAGTTAACCCCCAATTTTTATTACTTTACGTTAAACTGTATTTATTTATTTATTTATTATTATGTAACTTAAACTACACAGGTAGGTAGATCACAGTAAGTTGAGTCACTTTGTATTGACGTTGTTCAATTCTACCACGTAATTTATGTGTCTGCACATTTCTTAAGGCAGGCCCGCGCAGAAATGAGCAGGTTCCGTACCGTTATTTTTTAATAATTAGTTATTTAATAACTTAGCAACAAAAACTGCAAATATCAGCATACATAAAATAAAAATACCACGTTTCTATCCCGGACATAACGCTGTTAAACAGAGGCAAACTGGACATTTTCATATAAAAAAAATGTATAGAAAATAAAGGTATTTCATTTTGAAAAAAATTAAAATGAAATCAGTTTTTTTTTCTGTCGATAAATTGGGTCTAATTTTACCCAAATTCATACATACCGTAGCATAAAGGCTAGAAAGTTAAGATCCTTTTACTGAAAGGAACATAACAAGTCTCTCTCTACTAGAGGGTCAATCATGATCAAGATATTAGAACTCCGTCTAAATATCGTATTTTTTTTAAATGATAATACATATTTAAGAAAATCTGTGAGTCCAGAAGCAAAATATTCCAAAAGTAGGGGTTTTGGAATATTTTACACTTTACGTTTACTTGCAGCTTTTACGTTTCTTGTAGCTGCCCTTTATGCCCCAATATTAATACCACCCTGGAGATATGAAAATACAAAGAGGAACAAGTATCATAAAATAAGACACTCACAAACCCATCGTTCAGCCCAGGAATGAGCAAAGTCAATAATAAGAACCAGCTGTATCAGGATAAAGCAGAACCCTCCAATCATTCCGAAGACCATCCATGTGGATGCAAATGATCCTTCCGGGATAAAGAATGCTCCGATTATGCCGCCAATCACAATCAAGTATTTGATACCCCAAAACCTAAAAAAAAAAGTTCTTTAAGAATTATTGTTTAAACATGTCGCATCATTGTATGTCAGAGGACATATAATGAATGAGTTTAAGAGGCCAGTAACATTTCCATGCGAAATTCTAAAATTTCCAGCGCCTAATTTACCATCTTAGAAAAGATTTTAATACTGTCGAATACGTGTTAATTAATCACTAATCTTTCGCCATCCATCAGCCTGTTTCGTCCACTGCTGGACATAGGCCTTTCCAGGATTACGCCACTCTTGGCGGTCCCCCTGGAAGATATGCCCATACTCACACACGCTGGGCAGGCGGGTTGGTGAGCGCGGTGCCGAAACCCTTGCACCAGTGACGCCGCTGCCCGTCACCAGTCCGTTTTATATAAGGCCCGGCAATTGTGAATGGATATACCGCCATCCATCGGTCCCAGGCAATGGTGGCCCACCTGGTTTTGCCTGAGAGCTGTTCTCTTACTCTCCCCCAAATAACTTCGGGAGGATTTGCGAGTAAGATGGTGGTACCATTCATCATTAATGTATTATATTTTCAGATACCACTTTATATTTTTTGTAGTGATTGATCTCCTACACCTCGTTTACAGAAAAATTATCACATTGTCAACTACAAAGAGATAAATCATTCATTCAAGTTCAATAACATTGTTGAAAAAAAATGTCAAAACATCAGACATATAAATTTGTAAGAACATAATGTAAAAAGAAATATTGCCGCAAATTTTTCTGATTCATATTGCCAGTTTACCACGATTTTTTGTATTGAATAAAGCATAACATTTAAACACTTAAAATTTCATGACATAATAATCGATGATCCTTAACGATTTGAATTCTGCAATTATATTGACATCCATTAATTTAATTAGACCTTAAAACATAATTAACGTCACTATAAATTTCAATAAAATCACGATCCACAAAGACACTCCATACAAAAAGCGTAATTTTGTGGAATGGCTCTTAAGCAGTCAGCCTTGGTTTTACGGCAGTATACATACATACATATACTCACGACTGTCTCCCAGAGGGGTAGGCAGAGACTACAGATTTCCATCTGCTACGATCCTGACACACCTCTTTTGCTTCTTCTACATCCATCAACCTAGTCATACAGGTTCTTCTATTCCGGGTACTTTTCACTTTGCCCTTTTTCAGTATGTCGCTTATTTGGTCGGCATACGTCCTTCTAGGGCGGCCCGGTCAAGCTTTACCTTCTACTATAAGAAGTTTGAAAACTTTCTGCACAATAAAACCATAGATACAGAATTCGCTGCGTTTAAGCCCATGGTCTATCCACGGAAAGAATGCCGCTAGACGTTGACAAGCGGGTTTTGTTGCTCTGTATCACACTCTTTATTAGTTTGCCCTGGTTTTTTCTGCACAGTTGAAAATCATTTAAATTTCCAAAGTTGTTTTGAGATAAAAAGCAATACCTACCCATTTTGCAATCCGGCTCGCGGATCTTTAGATGATCGGACTCCCAGCATTATCATTGCCATCAGTACAAAGAAGAGACATGCTGCAAAACAGATCCTGAAAATACCAAACGTATCAGTTTTTAACAAGTTACTGTTATTATAATACAGATAGAACGAGACGAATCGTCACGACTTTATCCGCGAGGTTGTCAAAAGTGTTTCCAAGTGACTGAGGGTTTTTATATGTTAAGCTTCTTTTTAGGGCATGTAGGTTTACCCAATAGAATTTTCATTCACCGTTCAGCAATAACAAGTATACATAAAAATACTATACACACAAATTTATGTGAATGCTGAACAGGCAGGCAGAATTTCCACTCAGATCTGAAGATTCTGTATCAGACGTCTCACTTTTTAGAGGAGATAAATAAGTAGTAACTTTTTACCTATAAACAGCCAGGTATCCAACAGCTTGGTCACAATCTACTTTATAGCTTGATGGCATCAGTCCGGTAGAGTTTGTACAAAATGGTACCTAGAACATACATATAACACCAATCTCATTTCAATGCAGTGTTCACAAAAATGTTCAACATTTCATGGGGAACACTTATATGTACAGTACAGAGAATATCGACGTTTCGTTGACCTCGTGCAAAGCCGGGCAGGTCCCTAGTTTTTAGGGTTCCGTAGTACCTGAAAGGTAAAAGGAACCTTTATGGTGAAACTCCGTTGTCCGTCCGTCCGTATGTCACGGCCTCATAACTTTAGCACCATTAAAGATAAAGATTTGAAATTTGCTACAAAAATAGCATTTACTTAACATGGTTAAAAAAAAAATACCAATAAAAAAAAATTCATTCCAATAATATATACTTTTGCTATATTTACTGGCACCGATTTCGAGAAATCTTTGAAAAACCACAAAAAATGCATGTCCCCCCCCCCCCTTTCTTTCCGAAACTGGTGGACCGAAAAAAATCATGGTGATTTGGGATTAAGTAAAGATTACAGGAAATGACAAATTAAATTTTTCACCCTCGAGTTCTTTTTTTAGTTATTATAAACAGTTATGGGCAAGATTTTAAATACTTTTTTCCTGACTGTTCCTAAAACTGTCGAATTACGGAACCCTAGGTATGCGAGTCTGATTCGCACTTGACCGGTTTTTATAAGTGTTGGACTTAAGTCTTGGTCAAACAAATCAAATTAATTTCTTTAGTAACATACTACTAACATAAAATACTCATGTCTGCATGTATGTAAGTTCCTCTAATAATAGAGTAACTTTTACCTAATAGAAGGTTTTAAGGGTTAGGTTTTAGTATATTGTGGGGCAATTTTATTTTGCAGAATTACTAATTTCCAAATTAATTAGACCCGTGATCCATTGTTCCTAACTATGGTCCTAATTAAGCTGGTTCTACTTCAAAACAAAAGATAATAAATTTTATAGTACACTGCTATAAAAAGTAAAAAATAGGCATGATGGCAGTGTGTTTTGCTGTGAACAATAAATTTAGGAGACAAGTGAAGTGGAGCAGAGGGCGGCCTCTGTAGTTCTTAATGGAAGCAAAATAACCAGTAATAATCCTCATAATATTTACAATCCTCCATTGAACATAAACATGCTTTCTTCTCCCAACCCTTAATTCAATGGTTAAATGAAGTACATCCCTAGTAGAGCGACCGCCATACATAACTTTCGTGGTTATTTTTTTAATCTAGCTTTGCTTAAAAATAGAACCAGTTTAAGTAGGTCTATGGCTAGAAATAATATTGGTAAGATCAGGGGCTAGTTGTTTTGGTTTTTTATAATTCAAATATTTTTTTCCACAAAAACTAGACCTTTCCACAGAGAAAGAAGTACAACACCAAGGGGACTACAAGGGACTCCTCTCTCCCCTCCACCCAACCATCTCCCATTAAATAGTGCAGCACAATTAAAAAATTAAACCTGCTTTAGTTACACATAATGTGTATAACAGCAATTAAATTAAGAACAGAGAGTTAAGAAATGACAATTTTATTACATGCAATAGTGCAACTTGAAAATTACTGAATAGACTGATGTGACTTTCTCCTTTAGTAGGACACTTTTTGAGCTGTAGGTAGGTACATAAGTATGTTTTAACACTTAAAAACAAAATGAACACATGTATACAGGGTGCCCCAAAAGTCAACGTTATCCCTTAAATGGCTGATAAGCCAGCTCATGACTGTTCAGAATATCAAAATATGACCTCAGTAAAAAGTCGATAGTTTTCGGGTTTATAATAATAATTATTTGATTCGAAGAAAAAAGTTGTAGTAAGTGGAGATTTTAACGTAGATCTCCTAGAAAAGTCGGTTATGAATTATTATAAGTTATGAATTTGTTTAATGTTTTCTTAGAACCAACTAGAATTACTCAGGATACAGCAACATGCCTCGACAATATATTCTGTGATTGCGAGTATTCAGACAATAAGGTTATCAACCGTTTGCAGTCCGATCACAGTGGCCAAACTATATCCTTCATGCAAAGTGTGAACCAATTGCCAAAAAAGCCTTTTGCAGGCCGATTACATCTCACAAAGTAGAATGTTTTAAAGCAAGCTTAGAATCTAAATTACCACAATTTAATCCTCTCCAAAATGATCCAAATAATCTATTTTCAGACTTATTTAACATCGTTTCCAAAGAGTTTGAAAATACTTTTAAATTGAAAAAAGTTTCAAACACTAGTAAAATAACTTTCAGTGACTGGGCGACACCAGGTATTTATAAAAGCAGAAAACATTTATATGAATTGTACGACATAAAATCTTATAATAATAATAATGATGAATTTTTGAAATTTTTCAAAAACTACTCGCGTATTTTCAGATTGGTCTGTTTAAAAGAAAAAAGCATATTTCTGAATAAAAAACTTAAAATGTCCGATAATAAAATAAAAGCAGTATGGAATATCATTAATACAGAAACTGGTAAGAGTAAAAGACGAAATAATGAACTTAAGTTGAATATTAACAATGAAACTGTTACAGGAGACAATGAAGTTGCAAATGCCTTTGAGCAATTCTTTACTGACATCCCCTCCTTGACAACTAAAGATTTGAATTCAAGTCCATTACTTGCCCAGGATCTGTTAAGTGAACACGTGCCACAGTGCGATTCTTTATTTGCTTTTAAGTATATTAACTCATTCACTGTTATCCATCCATCCATCAGCCTGTTTCGTCCACTGCTGGACATAGGCCTTTCCAGGATTTCGCCACTCTTGGCGGTCCTCCTGGAAGAAATGCCCATACTCACACACGCTGGGCAGGCGGGTTGGTGAGCGCGGTGCCGAAACCCTTGCATCATTGACGCCGCTGCCCGTCACCAGTCTGATTTATATAAGGCCCGGCAATTGGGGATGGATATACCGCCATCCATCGGTCCCAGGCAATGGTGGGCCGCCTGGTTTTTTTGCCTGAGAGCTGTCCTCTTACTCTCCCCCGAATAACTTCGGGAGGATTTCCGAGTAAGATGGTGGTACCTCCACAGTCGAGCCCGGCATTAGCTCTACCACCCAAGCTTTAGCATTTAGCTCTACCAACATTCACTGTTATAAAGGCATTCAAATCTCTGAATTAAAAAAAAACCGAGGACTTATGGGGCCTATCTGTTAAAGTTATAAGTTCCGTCATTGATTTAATAGCTCCTTATTTGGCTTTAATTTTCAATAAATGTATAGATGATGGTGTCTTCCCTGATTTAATGAAGTTGAGTAAATTGATCCCCATTTTTAAATCAGGTGACCATGAAGACCCGTCTAATTATAGAACAGTGTCAGTTTTACCAGTTCTGAGTAAAGTTTTCGAAAAAATAATTTTAAATCAATTATTATCTCATTTTAACTTAAATAAGTTGCTTCATTGTGAACAATATGGGTTTACTAGAGGGAGGTCAACTACAGATGCAGGAGTTGCTTTAGTCAAGCACATATTGGATGCTTGGGAAGAAAAACAGGAGGCATTCGGTGTTTTTTGTGACCTCTAAAGCTTTTGACTGCGTTAATCATGAAACCCTTTTATGCAAATTGGCTCACTATGGGGTTAGGAGCAAATCTTTGGCGTTATTAAAGTCATACCTTAGTGATCGAATTCAAAAGGTAGATATTAACAGAGTAAAGTCAGCTGGAGCATTAGTTAAAATGGGTATCCCGCAGGGTTCCATATTGGGTTCTTAATATACATAAATGACCTTCTTTATTTGGTTAAAGACTTATCTGAGATAGTGCTATTCGCTGACGACACGTCACTTATTTTTAAAGTTAATAGACATAAAGATATCCTTGATGATGAGAATGTAACTCTATGTATGATTCTTGATTGGTTTACTGCGAATAATGTAGTTTTAAATGGGAAAAAGACAAAATGTATGAAATTCACATTACCAAATGTAATTCAAGTAGATGCTGATCTACTTTTGCAGGGGTCCAAGCTAGAGTTAGTCAACAAAACGAAGTTTTTAGGCATTACTATAGACTCTCGTCTTCAGTGGGGTCCCCACATAGAAGGCCTTTGTGGTAGACTAAGTTCAGCCGCATACGCTGTTAGACGGATGAGGCAAATTACTGATGAGGATACTGCTAGATTGGTGTACTTTAGTTATTTTCACAGCATTATGTCATATGGTATGTTGCTGTGGGGTAGATATAAACGCTGTCTTTGTTTTGCAAAAGAGAGCAATTCGTGCTATTTACCTAGTCGGTTCTTAAATACTGTCACTGGCCATTTATTTTAAAAATAGAACACCCAGAAAAAAAAATGAAATGGTGTTCGATTTTCACATATTTTTTGATTAATAATCTGTCAAATCACAATTACATTCGTTAATTTTTTACGATGGAGTGGACTCGCAAAGAGGACCGAGTAGCAGTAATTGCATTGCATCGTTGCGGCCATCCACCGAAGACGATATTCAACTTGCTTCAAAAATTAAAAATCACGAAGAGGTTCGTGTACCGTACCATCAAGAGGTACAATGAAACCTCTAGTGTCGATGACGAGAAAAGAACTGGCAGACCTCGTTCCGTTAGGACTCCAGGGGTCATCAAAGCAATCAAGGCGCGTATTGCAAGAAATCCCGTCCGCAAGCAGAAACTGATGGTTTTGGGGATGGGATTAACCAGAAGTACCGTAAAAAAAGTACTCAATGAAGACCTGGGACTACGAGCTTACCGAAAAAAGAGTGGACATCTTCTGAACGCGCGTCTGATAGCTATGAGAGCCAAAAAATGCAAAGTTTTGCTAAAGCGGTACGCAAGAAACAGACACCGCGATATCCTGTTTACAGACGAGAAAATTTTTAATATCGAAGATAAGTACAACAAACAAAATGACAGGGTGTACGCTACCAGCTCTGCGGCCGCTGGAAATGCCATTCCTAGAGTGCAGCACGGCCATCATCCATCATCAGTCATGATTTGGTTGGGAGTGTCCTACTATGGCCCTACTGAAGTGCATTTTTGTGAAAAAGGTGTCAAAACCAGTGCAAAAGTGTACCAAGACACGGTTTTAGATGGAATAGTAAAAGATCTGCCCCAGACACTCTTTGGAGGACGGCCATTTGTGTTTCAACAGGACTCCGCACCTGCTCATAAGGCCAAAACAACTCAGGAGTGGTTCGAGCGCCAGAATATCGAGCTAATAAGGCATCAAGATTGGCCCTATACTAGCCCTGACCTCAATCCACTGGATTACAAAATTTGGCAGGAATTGGAGGAGAAGGTCTGTTCTAAACCTCACAAAAATTTGAGCAGCCTAAAGTCATCATTGATTAAAGCAGTGGCGGATATCGACATGAATATGGTCCGTGCTGCTATTGATGATTGGCCTCGAAGATTGAAGGCTTGTGTGAAAAATGGTGGCAATCATTTTGAATAAATTTTGTGTTTAATGTAAGCTAATTAAATTACCTTTTTTTTAAAAAAAACTTTTTTTGAATATCATGATTAGTTTTCATTTTATAGCCAATTTTGTTTGTGACAGAATTTAAGGACCGACTAGGTACAATATGAAGCATCGGGATTCATTAAGAGAAAAATTCAAAGAAATTAATATTTTAACAGTTCCTTGTGAATTTATTTACCAAGTTATTAAATATATCAGAAAAAATATCGATAATTTCCCTAGGCTCGGTTAGAATCACTCTATAGACACTAGGAAGAAACATAAACTGGCTTTTCCAAAAATTAGACTTGCAAAAGTAGGCACCTCTTTTGTAGGACATGGTATAAGATTTTACAATAAACTTAGTTTTTCAGAAAATAAGTTTAAATTATATATTAAGTAGGGACTCTTGAGAAAAGCATATTATAAAATTAATGACTATTTGGATGATAGTGACGCTTGGTGTCATGAGAATATTGATTGATACTACTGTTTGTTTATTTTCCAACTGATTTGTGTTTCAAATCGTCTGTTTTTATGTAGACTAATATTTTTATATTGTTTTTTATTATTATTTTGACATTTCTTTTTACATATTGACATGAACATTGTATAAATTAAACTTAGCATTTATTACTTAGTTGATAATCTGACTATCAAAAAAGTGATAAACTATATGAGACAGGTGGATGATGTTTTGCTTAGTATTTTAACTTACTACCTCATTAGACAGGTAGACTAAGATATATATTTTTTTCCTCATGACACAATTTCCTTCTGTCTTTTATATTTTTATCCTTTTTTAATACATTGTTTAGTATTATTTTATACAAGTTAAAAAAAAACTGTAACAGTATTAGGGCATATTCAGAAAAAAAAATACTGATAAAAAAGACATGATCTTGCTAAGTTTCTTGCCCTTCTTCTTAGCAAGATTAATCGAATGGGCGGATTTAGGCATTATATCTATTTATAGTTTATTTATCTATATTATATTTATTTAGGGTCTATTCAGTTTATTTATCAACTTATATATTAATTGCATTGTGTAGTTATAATAATATTCGTATTCCAATAAGTCTTTATTTTATGGATTTAACGTTTGTAGCCCAACTTAAATATAGTTTTTTTATATAGGTATTTCCCGTATCATATTTGTTAATCATAAAATATTATTTTTATACAGATTAGAATTGACATGTAAAACGTATACTTTATGTATCTATTTTACAAATAAACAATTTCAATTTGTTTATCAATACTTTTATGAATTTTGTAAAATTCAACACCTTAGATGATTCTTTCCAGTGCCACAGCTACACAATTCCATATTCCAAGATTCTAATTTTTGTTTCACAATCCTGAATAGCTCTGCTATTGATCTTAGTCCAAAATCTAACTAATATGATACACGTTTGTAATGAAAAAAAAATTTTTTTGTTTGAATTACGAGTTTGAAATGTTTTCATTTGAATTTCCAAGTATTTAAATATTTTTAAGATGAGCTCCTTTTAAATTTGAAAATTGAAAGCGGCCATTTATTAATTCAGAATTCCTTCGGTGAAATCGGTGAGTGTAGAAGTTCGACACGGTACTGTAGCAGTGATTAGGCTAGCAAAGCCAGCCTTCTAGTTTGTCCATAGAGTGTTTATAAGAAATCGGAGGCATCGAAGGAGCGCGCCGCCAGCGTGCGGTGAGGAGCAGACGGACTAACGAAGCAAAGAAAATGATGTAAATATAACCTCAAATTTTACCATATTTAAATAACTTTCCATCATAATAAAAACCTGAAGTGTTTCGGCAAGGGTCTAGGAGAGGTTCTCAAGTCTCGACGATGATGTTTTATACCTTTTTTGCTAACAATCTAATATATACAATGCTTTGAGGTTAGGTTACAATAATCTGTTTTCCTCAAGAACGGTGCATTACTTTTTCATGGGAGTGGTACCAAGGGAGAGGGGGAACTCCCTTCTACTCCTGCCAAATGATGCTAAATTTTTACCCCAACTGGTTCAGTGTTAAGAGGTCAGAATTACTCCTTTATTATGGGCAGAGTGGTGGGGAAAGGCTAGATAGCAGTGGCGAGGGGTCCATATAATACGATTCCCATTGGCTTGTTTAGGAAATGGCATCCATACTGCTTTTCATTATTCCATGCTCCTCGCTTTGTCAAATATTTCCATAAATCTCAATACGACAAAAACACTTGTTTGCAAACTTCCACTTGTAGATAGTGATTGATAAATTGCCACAGAAACAGTATTTGTCTACCTTTTTCAACTCATCATGTAACCCAGGTGCTAGTGTGACAGCAGCAGCAACCATCACAAGCAGCAACATCAAAGAGTACATGAGCCGCGTGGACGTGGAGTTGGCACAAGATGGACATGCTGAGCAGCACAGTGAGCAGGCAGCACTACCGCAGCAGCAGGCCAGCTGGCAATGGAGATAACAGTATTGATAAGACCTATTACACTCACTACCTTTTTGTATTGCCAAATACAGAATAAGTGGCAAAACCCTCCCCTCCTTTGTTTTTCTTTTGTGTGCAAACAATCATTGAGGAAAACTTAAAACACTTTTTTGCACAGGCTAGGTCATAAGACCTGATTTAATACAACCTTACAAGGTTTCATTTCATGCATCATTGGGTGAGTCAGAGAAATTATTGTGTAAAATTGTGGGTATACTTTCTATATGTTATTTAATTAAATTTAAACCTACTTTAAATTACAGGTTACTGACCTTTTATCTATTCTTGACGATGTTTGATAGTGTAAGTAAAATTTGCCATTTCTTCGACCAAAATAGTGCATACATATTTACCTGCGCTGCAGAGCAGAGACCCAAGACGGCTCCCATGGTCTATCCACTTCAGAAAAGTATTTGTTTCTAGCAGGAACTAAAGGCAAGAGTCTACTTTCTCCTTTTGACTCGATAATTAAAAATCTAAAAGCAAACAAAGGCGAAGATGATGAAGAAAACAAAATCGATAAATATTTTTGTTATTTTGACATTTGGAATTTTGGTATTACCATTTAGAAAAAGATGCTGGTTCAATCCATAGAGCCATAGAATTAGTCCGTTTCAAAACGTGTGATCGTCATGCGTTTTTTCCATAGATTTAGGATGTACAAGCGAATCCTATGTCTATTGTTTTTTCACTCGTTTCGTTTAAAAGAAAAAGACAGGGGCCTATCAGTTGTAGCTCCTTATTAGTTTAAGTTTTTAATTATTAAAGGTAAAGGCACCAAAGCTTGGCAGTGCACTTATAGTTGGCAGTTGAACAAACTTTGTTCATTTGAGCTTCAAACTAAGCTTTTGCCATCTGCTGAAGCCTCCCCAACACTCCCTGTGGCTACGGAGTTTTATTTGCTTTTTACTGTCCTTAAAATGTCTGCGAATAACACCTAAATGTGTTTTAATGAAACGAAATGTGCACCCGCTGCAGTAATCATCAATACATACATAATAGTAAAACAGTAGAAACCGCTGTGTCTGTACATTGAAGAAATAGAAATAGAAAGGGGGTGACTATAGAAGGGTAATAGAATACATCCATCCATCCATCAGCCTGTTTCGTCCACTGCTGAACACAGGCCTTCCCAGGATTTCGCCATTCTTGGCGGTCCTCCTGGAAGGAATGCCCATACTCACACACGCTGGGCAGGCGGATTGGTGAACGCGGTGCCGAAACCTTTGCACCAGTGACGCCGCTGCCCGTCACCAGTCTGTTTTATATAAGGCCCGGCAACTGGTCCCAGGCAATGGTGGGCCGCCTGGTTTTGCTTGAGAGCTGTTCTCTTACTCTCCCCCGAATAACTTTCGGGAGGATTTGCGAGTAAGAACACAAATCAACGATTTTTAGAATTCTTTTCTGTCTGTCTGTTTGTTCAAGCACATCTCTAAAACTACCAGACGGGTTTTCATGTAGTTTCCACAGCTGTACACAGCTTAATTTAGAATAGAATATAGACTATATTTCATTAAAACTGGATCTCGGAAAAAAGTAATTATCATTTAAAGATTTTTGGAATTTACTTTTCTACTGGTACCTAGTAATCAGTGTTGCCAGAAGCTGAATTCTGTTTGTTCCGATAACGTACCTAGAAAGTTCCAAAATATTCCGGGTACTAAAATATGGTAAAGAGAAAAAAATGTTTTGTTTATAAAATGAAGTTGAGACAAGTTTTCATGAATAACATTTTTTAATTAAAACAAATCAAATACCACAAAATTAAGCATATTATACTTCCAGAAACAGGATTTGTTTTAATGTGAATCATATTTTTGTACCTAAAGTATTGTAGCCATTTTGTGAAAATTCAGAAATCAATTTTTATAAATTTGTTTCCAATCTTCAAAAAAAGACGACTTTATATTTCACTTTAAGTTTATTTTAAGTTTAAGTTTAATAACATTATTATGTACACTTTTGTTTGTTTTGAAATATGAGCTAATTATCAACTTAATGATGCAATCTTTATCACAAAAAAACGGCCAAGTGCGAGTCAGACTCGCGCACGAAGGGTTCCGTACCATCATCTATAAAAACGGCAAAAAAATCATGTCTGTTGTATGGGAGTGCGCAGGTCCAATTCGCACTTGGCCAGTTTTAGTATTTGTTGTTATGGCGGCAACAGAAATACATCATCTGTGAAAATTTCAACTATCTTACTATCCGGGTTCATGCATTATCTATAAAAACGGCAAAAAAGTCAATTCTGCTGTATGGGAGTGCAGAGGTCCGACTCGTTCTTGGCCGGTTTTAGTATTTGTTGTTATAGCGGCAACAGAAATACATCATCTGTGAAAATTTCAACTATCTAACTATCACGGTTCATGAGATATAGCCCAGTGACAGATGGACAGACAGACAGACGGACGGACAGCGGAGCCTTAGCAATAGGGTCTCGTTTGTTCCTTTGGGTACGGAACCCTAAAAATGACACACCGCAAAAAAAACATACACAAACAAAATTAACGAAATTTTTCAAAATCATCATCTGTTTCACTCATAAGACCGCGTGACGATCATACGTAATGTCACATTTTCATGAGGAAGCTTTTAAACATTGAAACCTTTATTTAGTACATCGTAAGGTGCATTTTCTATAATGAGAACCTTTGCTAGTCTAATTTAACGAACACGTAGCACATTTTAAGAGCCAACGTCACGCTTATTCCACTCTTATTAAAATGTACAATTAAAAGTTGAAAAGTTCCAAAAAGTTTCGATAGTGTCAAGGTTCCGACAAAGTTCCGAATAAAACGTCAAAGTTTGAATCTTGGTGGCGTTTCAAAACCGCGACAAAGATATTTTAATTAAGTACGTTTATTTGTAACATGATAAATAATAAACTCCGTAGCTCAGACACCAAACCCCACACGTAGCCCAGGGTACGTTTTTACCGGACCCCTCTCCCCTTAAGGAAACCACGTAGTTTATGGACGCGTAGGGGCCCTACCTAACCTGCTCTAATGAGGTCTTACATGAATAAGGTCGAACAGTTAATTATTTAATGGGTTATTTATTTGACTGAAGACACTTCCACCATATGATATAGGGCGATTCATTTAATTAATTTGATCACGAGAACGCATCACTCCGCGTAGTCAAACCAGTTGGACAAATTAGTTTGACTACGCGGAAGAAACGCTAAAATCGCAGGATTCATTCTGCTAAACCTGGTCACACTGTTTAAAATTTTAACATCTTTATACTTTATACTTTATACTTTATTGTACACATAAATATAATTACAATTAAGGTTAGAAATAGGATGTACACAGGCGAGCTTATCTCTAAGTAGAGATTTCTTCCAGCAAACCCCTGTGATAAATAAAAAAAATCATAATAAAGTAATAAGTAGACATACGTGTACACAAAACTACGCATCACACCATTAAATTAAAATTTTAATACATATATATATATATATATATATATCCCTACATATACATACACAGCATAACTACATTCTATTACATACATGAATCTTTGCATAAACAATAGATATAGGTAATAATATACATACATATAGCGTGTACATTATGTACGTACACACTTACATACTATACAAATTCACTTATGGAAGAGAAAGATAGTGCTCTTTTAGTCTTTTTTTAAAAATACCAATTGTTGGACAGTCACGGATGTTTTGGGGAAGTGAGTTCCACAATCTGATAGCCACGACATTAAAGGACTGGCCGAAAGCACATGATTTGTGCACTGGAGTTTTAAGTAGAGAGACAGTACGTGTCCGAACCGGCTTTTTCGAACCGAAACATCTTCGGAAATATTGAAATTATTATTATTAGGTATATATTATACCCATTTATAAAAATTCTTTTATTGTTTTAATAAGGGAATGCAAAACGGGCCAAAATTAAAACCCGTTTTTTTTTCATGTTTCGTAAGGTAATAAAATAAAACCCCGTTTTCGGTGAAATTGGTTTGAAAATAAGATTTTTAAATTCTTTGTATATATTATATTTATACTGCATGTGAAATTCAGGCTACTTTTAGCAAACTGATTTTGAAAATTCTTTTACTGTTGTAATGGTTGGACCCTTGACTTGGATTAGGACTATTTCGTTGTTTAGGTGTGTTTAGGACTATAGTTTTTACCTAGGCGGGCGTTGCCCAGGGACATAATTTAAATAACAACGGAACCGATTTTGAAAATTATTTCTTGCTTTACTGGTTACTTATATCTGTTAAGCAGATCAGTGTAAGGCTTTTATCTATATAAAATAATATTTTACACAATGAATTTTATCGGCAAGTTTGAGAGGAACTTCGTCCAGAAAGGCCCACAGAATAAAAAGTGACGATTCAGTGTAACATGACATGACAGAGATAGGCGGCCGGTAGTAGTTAGTGGAGATGTAAAATGAAAAAAAAAAAAAATTCTTTTTTACTTTCTTGAAAAAAAAACATAAAAACTTAGCATCATCGTTTTTTTTCTAAATATGATTTTATTCAAGAAATGAAAAATATTGAAACTATAATGAAATAAAACATTAAATCTGACTGTTTTATTTTTACTTAAATCTAATTAATTTTAAATCATTGATATAATAATACTTAAAATTATCTCAAAAAGAAAATCTTCTGTTTCCGAATCATCTGTATTATATCAGTAGTGGTAACGCTTGTTCTATCGACATCGGAATAATTTGTTTCATCTGAGTTTGTTTCAACCAAAACATTAAGGAGGGGTTATCCCGACTTTGTCTCTTTTAAAATTAATTTTAAACCAATAAAAAGCGACTATTAAATTTTGCAAAAAATATATGTCATATCTCACTCTTTGACCTTAATGTTTCGGCTATTCGATACACGATTGCTTACACTTTCCTCGATCCGATTAAATCACAAAGATAAACTACGATCTAAATATAATTTTATTTGATCTATATTAAGTTTTGGATAATAAAATTTATACTAAAATAAATGTCGTGAAAAATGTGATGTAAAACGGCCATCATATTAAAAACCCATCCCTCTAATTCCAAAACATAAAAACACCTCAACACCGCGAGTTTTCTGAGCGGCCCGCTTCCGCTGAGCGGGATAAACATGTGAAAAATGAAAGCGTTGGAGGATAACCAACCAAAAAACGATATTGAGGAAATCCAAGTCCAAAGAGGAAGTGTCTACCAACCATCACTACCATGCCGATGTAAAACTTTCGATTTGCTATTTTTCCGACAGGTAAGTTATATTCGCTTCCAAGTGAAAACTTTAATTATTTTGAGTCATTTATGGATAGGGAAAACCATTTTTCGTTTCAGGGATCCCTTTGCAAAATATTAAGCTTTAATGTGTTATTTTTTGTTAGAGTCGATATAATTTCGTACCCTTGAAAAAAAAACCCACTTCAGGAAAAAGACCGTTTTTTTTCATGTTCTTTTTCATCGTTTTTTTCATCCCAGAAAAAAAAACGTTTTTTTACATCTCTAGCCGGTAGATTCCCATCGGGTAAATTCCCATTTGTAAAAATAAAGGGTATTTATTGGGTAAATTAAAAAATGGCGGGCATTTTTATTATTTGAATAGTTATCAGCAGGGATAGGATATTTGGATCGATATATACCTAAAGTTCAAAAAATGACAGAAAACGTTTGCAACTATGGAGTCGGCTTCTTAAAATATTATTTATTTAGATAGTCAAAGTTCCGGAAATTACAGAATTGCTTTAAACGTTACGATGATCTACCTAATGCTTAATATATGTTACCGTAAATATATGTATATATATTGTATACAATTCCTAAGAAATTTTTAAAATGACAAACAGATTAAGCTCAAACAGCGTAGAAGTTCGAAGTATAGACTATACATCTTCGACCTTCTACTCTGTTTGAACTAAATCTGTTTGTCATTTTAAAAATTTCCCAGAACAGGCAGGCTGAAAAACATACATACATTAACGGTAACATCTATTAAGTATTAGGTACATCAACGTAACGTTTTAAGCAATTCCGTAATTTTCGTAATTTTTGCTATTATATTTTTAGAAGCCGACTCCATAGGTGTAAACAATTTCTGCCATTTTTTCAACTTAAGGTATAATATTGATCCGAGTATCCTATCCCTGGTTATCAGTTATCACGTAACTAATCGAAAAGGATGTCAAAAATGTATCTTTTGAACATGCCTTTATTATAAGCTTCACTTTATCTACTCGTATCTAACTGGTTAATTGACAAACTTTATAAATGTAAGAGAAACTAGGATTTCGATTTTAACCTACTTCTTATCGCCAAATCGATTTGAAACGTTGAATACCAAGATTTAATTCGGATGACAAACGGATATCGTAAAACTAAAAAAGGTCATTGTAACCGATGTCACGTGTCCTAAAGAATCATGATGATGTTCCGTGTTTGTTTTTAAACTACGATCCTTAATCGATTTACTATTAAGGGTTCCAACATGAAAGGAAAAGCATATACAGGATGAAATATATTTATACAGCCAAACCCATACTGGAGGCTTGGTAAGTGATCTGTAACAAGTATCATTAAAAAAGTTTGCGTTATTTCAAAAAATACATTTTGACTTCCCATAGAATTGATTGACATAAGGCTGAGCTTGCGTTTATTTTTACAAGAAAAAAATATTTTTTAAATATCCCAAACTTTCAAGTTATACCCAGCAATCAGCACACTGATATATCGTGTGTAGCATTGTGGTTTTATAGTTCTATAAGGAGCCTCAATTGTCAGCGTCGAGTGCTGAGTGAGTCACAAGTTGCTTACGTACCGTAATCCTGTGCCTATTATCATATATGGTAGCGCCTTTGACCTCCCATTAATGGATAGCGCGTAAGCTCTACACTGATTGGCTTAAATCGAGGAATGTGCTAGAAGCGTTGGCCGAGCGTGTTAGTAGGGGATAATTATGTTAATGAGAGGTCGCGCTTCGGTCGCGGGACTGTTGACGGCATTTTTTGACGAGAGTTCCTGAGAGCTTGCTGACAGATATTTTTAGACGAATATTTTTGTTTTATTCCATAAAGTGAAATTCTTTGTTTGGTGGTGAGTGTTGCGCCTAAAATTTTGTTGTTTCTGGTTAAAGTTTTTCTTTTCTAATCGTTGCTTAAAACTTTTCAGAAAATGTAAGGAGAAATGGCTATTTTCTTCGATGAGTTTTCCGGAGGGGAGGCTTGTCTGTAATGATGACAAAAGGCAAGTATTCCCCTACTTTGTTTGAAGATTTAGGTTGTTTTTTTGTCGTATTGCTTGGCTATTATCTTCTTTGTTTCTCATTATCAGGTAAATATATATTGTGATAACTTAATTTTGATGATTTTATTAACATCTTAACATTTTATTGTCAAGTAACATGTTGGAGCGTGAAATACGTTCAACCTAAATTTAATGAAACCTGGGTGATTCTTCGATCAGTTCAAACCTGAACTGGTGGTCCTGGAATTCGTCAAACCAGACTGAAATCTGCCTGTTACAAGTCGAGCAACGAATTAAGAGCGCTCGGCAAAAGCGGTGGGGTACTAGCGCATGTGTTCACTCGCGCACATAATTACTAAGTGTGATAGAGAAAAAATTACTAGCGCATTCAAGGTCAGTGGTCTTACACCGCTGTGACACCTATAGCTGGCTGCAAAAACTGTACCATAGTCGAGTTGGAGGTATGGATGTCCCTGCGCCAAAATCAAGGTCAGATGATTGTTTCCCTGTTTGATTCGCTGAACCGGGTTTTATTTTAGTCATGAAGTACAGGTTTAATTATATAACTTAGTTACAGTATTGTTTCTGAAAAAAGTAAATATGTTGTGGGTTCACCTAATTGTAGCCTTTTGTAAATTACCGTTAGCTTGTTTACCACAACCTTAAGTAAATTAATTTATAATCATTATCAGAATTGATTCAGAAATTAAGCTGTGAGGCTTTACCTCAGCTGATATTTATCCAGGAATACACAGGAATTATTCACTGGTGCGTTGTGACAAATGTAAATGTAAATGAATTGTACTTAGTTTCTCTAAAAACTAACATTCAGTTTTCCTATCTAATACGAATTAATTTTCCTTTCTGATACGATTTGTACCACCCTATAAACTATGTCGGATTACTTTTATTAATAAATGTATTTAGATACGTCCGCATTTGGATGTTATAAATTTACTACCTACCCACATCAGTATTATTTTATAAGGAAGGTAGTTATTATATTTTATTTCTTGTTTTGAACTGGATGGAATTCGGGAAACTTCTGGGCATTCGATTTTTCACCCTACTACAAGTGATTGCCACAATCTTGAATTATGTGCTGTCATCCGTTGAGGAGTTCTGTGATGGTGAGGCTAAGATTGAAGTCCAAGTGGCATAAGGAAAATTGTCAAGTAATATCCTGCAATGAACATACTAACACAAAGTGATTGCCGCTATATCGAGTTATGTGCCGTCATTCCTCAAGGAATCCCATGGTGATGAGGCCAGGTTTGAAGTTCATGTGGCGTTATAACATTTTTTTTTATGATATCTTGCAATGAACACACTAACACCAAGTGATTGCCGCAATCTCAAGTTTTCGTTGGTAGTTATAGTTTTGCGCTGTCATCGGTTGGTAGTTCTATGGTGATGAGGTCAAGATCGAAGGTCAGGTGGTATAATGACAAATTTTACGTAATATCCTGCAATAAGCACACTAAGATAAAGTGATTACCGAAATCTCGAGTACTCGATGTACTGTCATCTATTGAGGAGTTCTATGGTGATGAGGTGACGATCGAAGGTCAGATTTATGACAATTTTCAAATAACAACATGTAATTAGCATCCTGGTACAAAGCGTTTGCTCAATATCGAGTGATATGCTGTCATCGGTTTAGGAGTTCCACTGCCTATCTCTGAAGACAATCATTAGTTCAAGACCAAACTAAAACCGGACTTACTTGGAAGCACAACCTTAGTAAATACCCGAATATTTGCCCAAACGGGTGTTTTCCGAGAATTTACCCGAAATCGGAAATTTACCCGGGTAGAATCCATCTCTAAACACGGCTTATTTGACAGAACTAAACTTTAAGCATTCTGTCTTTTTTTTTCTGTATCGAAAAGACAAGGGCGACACCAATATCTTCACTTTCACTTAGACAAAGGCTGTAGTTTGTTCCCTGATAGCTATTAAGGCAAGGAATTGATAAACTTTAAATTTCAAATCGGCGCCTTAGGGGAGTGGAGTGAGGGGAACTTACTCCATACAAATATGCGCTCACGAACTAGCTTATGCCATAAGGTCGTATGCGGCAAAACAGTATTTTTCATTTAAAATGACAACTATAAGTAATTTAATAAATCCAATCGCCCTTTTTAAGTGTATATGTAGACTACTTAATTTAAACAAAAAACTTAGAGGCTTCATTCGCTCCCGTTTGTCACTAAAATAGAAATCTCTGTTTTAAAAGAGGTTTTCTACATATTTTTTTCTCTGCTATGAAAATTAATCAATCAACTAAATCTTCGGGCAAAATGATGTCAATGAATCTTAATCTAGTACATAAATTGGTAATTACATACTATGTTTTTTTATTGCTGAGAAAAATGGAGATCCTTGTCGCCAAAATTTCCAATGCGATGCCTTAATTAAATTAGCGCAAGGTATCCATGGGCATGGATGGAACTATTATAGTGAGCCGATTTTGAAAATTCTCTTACGGTTTTATTGGTTGGTTAGTTGTCCACACACGCACCAGTGAGAATGGGCAGTTCTCTAGGGACAAAGTCATTATCAACTAATGAAGCTATAGGTACCTTTTAATAATTATTTCACTGTTTTAATTTTTAGACTCTACTCTTGGACATACGAGTAGGCTATAGTTTGTTCCCTGAGAACAGGTACTTAGTTCCCTGGACTCATAGTTATAGGATCGAACCAATTTCGTCGTAGGAACCAATATTCAAGGTCAAGTACTTACGTACTATAAAATTATTGGTCCGAAAAATAGAACTACCTACCCAAAAACGAATCAACGTGGGTGAAGTCGCGGGCAAAAGCTAGTTGGCTCCTCATCCGACTCACGTCACATGCATTATTTTATTTGGCTGAGATTTAACCACTGCTATAAAGTAGGTACATACTGACACCTATTCTCGTGTAGCAAATATTAGATTTAGAGCTGCCATAACCTAAAACTTTTCATTGCAAAATAGGATTTAACGCAAATGGATAAAGGTTAAATGAGCTTGTATTATTTCAGGTTTTTCAACTCTAAATTTAAGGTTTGCTGCACCAGAATAGGTCACATTCACGCATATTTAAGAGCCATGATCTTGTCAGTAAATATTAAGTTAAGTTATTATTTTAAGTAAATTGCAATACCTTACCTAGATTAATCTTGTATAGCACTAAAATCTATTTGTAAGACCATTATGGACCAAGATTACGGAAATAAATTTCTATTTCTATTTCATAATATCTATGTATAGATGATATCGATCCGTATTAGGTACTCTACTGATTACTTACCAAACCTCCAGTATGAGTTTGGCTGTGTGAATAAAAGTCAACTTATTTAATAAAGTTGTAACGAAGCGAAGTCGAAACTGTACTACCTACATGTAATGTTTTTTGAAAAGTAACTTTTTTAATAAGGCTACAGAGCCATAGATATCTTAATACTATTACACCACAGCGACTATTATAAATTATTACAGAGCCCAAAACAGACTTTTTGGAATTTTTGTCTGTATGTATGTAAGTATGTAAAACTACATAACGGATTTTAATGGCATTTTCACTGTTTTATAGCGTACTGTGCCAGAGGCAGAGGTGCCCATAAGCTTTAATTATCACATTAAAAGAACAAAAGTTATCGCTTGGACTACACAGTTTAATTGAAACTTGCTGGGCAAGGTAATGATGCTTGATATCTTTATAAGATTTATATTATTTATGCACCCGAGGTGTAGAGATAGCAAATAGTTAAAGAAACACACAGACTTTCAATTTTCAATGTCTGTGGAGGAACAAATGTGATGATGAATTGGTGACACACGTACCGGACGGGGCGCGGGCGGCGCTAATTTGTATGAAGTTATATGCGCGCCGTCACACACAAACCAAACCAAACCAATTTCCGTCCGACTCGCGCCCGTCCAATATAGGTAGGTGCCGCCGCGTCCGGAATTTCCATCCGAAAATGTATCATCTCATCACGCTAAATAAGTATATGCGTCTGCATAGGTTGGCTGTTTGGAAACCATTTTACGAAGATCTTGATTGTTTGATTGTGTCCCGGCCTTTTCATTGAAACCAATTTTAATATTTAATCAGAATATAATAAATCCTGTACCTAGATGTTAACTATTTGTTGATTAAGCGGAGATGCTAAGAGAACTTTCACGATTGAATTTCATAAGAAATTATATTCTAATACGAAATTATGTATTATCATCAGTGAAAAGGTACCTATCTACCCCTCGGGGATTTATGTCTTGACGATTTTAAATGTTTTCTAATACGATTTATCTTGTTCTTTAAATATCATGGTCCGCTGGATCCGGAAATTATAGATTAAAACACAAAATTTTAATAAAATCTAATGTTTATATTTGTAAATAAGTATATCTATTAATAACACGTTCAGATTAAATAATGATAGGTCAAGAGTTGTTCCATACCAATTCATTATTGTTCATTTTACAAACTGAATCGGTATAAAAAGTTTATGTAAGTATGTAGCAATGATATTGCATAATCAAGTAAATTATTGTACAATATTTAGTATGTACACAAAACAGACTAATCCAAACTAAATTACAGGTTATTCGATGTTTTCAAGCAGATTTTCAGAATAACTTTAAGTATGATGAAGCTTGGAAGGATCGAATAAAATAATGCCACTTTTGGTCTAATAGGTAGTAATATATATTTTTTCAAGAAACACACAATCATTTCTCTAAACTTATTGAGGTACAAAAGTTTTAGTTAAAATGTCTACCACGATAGCAAAATATACATTTTAATTTAGCTGTCTGAATGATTTTATGCACGACAACCGATAAATAACACTACTCATCTCCCGAACATTTAGAACATTGGCCTCTCATAAACAATTATGAGAGGTCAATGATTTAGAATCTTCAAGTTGGTAAGAAAAATAAGGGACAAGATGAGAGGTCTTATTACTTATAAAATACCCATCCACTTTAGAAGTGGATACGCAAAATATTTATTTTTACTGAAAAATTTGGTCACTACATTTTTTTTTTACATACACCTAGGTATGTAAAACTGTATAGAGAGCTTAAATGTGATAATATAAAGTAAAGGCTGTTTCTAATGTGATGTACAATACATACCAAGTATAATAACATTATTTCGATATCTTTTTATGAACATTTTCATTCAACATACTAACAAAAACATTTTTCATTCGTATAATATCTACTCTTAATAAAATCAATAATTTGGAACACATTCTGGACCTTTATCATTAAAATATAAAATAACATCTATTCTAATTTGATTTTATTATAAAATATAACTAACACACTCACATTCAACATTAAAGTCATCATAAATAATGTTCTAGAGATAAAATAATAAATAGAATTATGAATATCACAATAGAAGAACTGCCAGCTAGTTTCTACTATTGTTATTGAGCCAAGGCAGTGTCGTCGTGGTACACACGTAAAGGAATATAAGCCTTATTATGTCTTACTCAGTACGTCGGTACAGCAAGTGCCTACCAACTGCGGACTTCAAAGCTGACAGTTGTGGTTAAACTGCTGTGATATTGACAACTAATAGCCCGGAGAAGATCCGAGCGAAAACAACATAGTTTTGATCATAAGCATACAACCTTACACCTACTGGTAACCAACAACCGACGCTTAGCCGGGTCTAAGGCGAAACTAACACTTCCTTACATTCTAAATAACTTTAAAAATATTGCAGGTTGGTTTTCTGTCAGGCGTAAAACAACAACATAACAACGAGAACTGTTCCTGATCAATGTTGTTGGTGTGGCAACACTCGTCAGGTCTGGCTCAGCCGATGTACTTGTAGATACAAACGGCACCAAACAAAATGGCACCTCTGAAGTTCGTCTGTCTCTGGGTGCGGTTATGACTTTAAACAGAATAATCTACTTCACCTATCGTTGTAATGTCGGTTACGAAAATAAACGAAATAAACCGAACAAATCCGTATGGACTTCGTGACCGGCCACAACACATTCAAACGGCTTCCATAGTACTTAGCATTGTTGTTCGTTGTGGCCTGAAGTTAGCCGCAAAACACGTTTGACAGCCCATTTTTCCCAACGATTTTTGACATTTGATGAGGGTCGTGACCGAATCGTTGGTGTTTATTGTAGTTTTTGTGGTCTCATAACCGCACCCTTTGTCTATCTCTCTATCCATCTCGACGGAACTAACTTCACTCAGGTCAGGCGTCATTGAGTTTGGCGCAAACTATAGTTACTGTTGCACACACGATATTGTGTACTAGCGCATATTTAGAACTTTCAAACTGTAACTGATTTTAATATAATTGTATGCGTACATGTTTATCGATATTACTGCTTAATATATTTCCATTGAAAGAAAGACATAATGGATCCACTATCCTTAAATACCTTTACGTATATCATATCTTAAATAGACACACTATTAGAATGGTAGGTGTTAAGCAGGAGACATATTTTTTTTATAAGCTATGATTGCCCACATATGAGATACATGTGTAATTTCAGAATTAGGTTTATTTACAGATAAAATATTTATAATTATCATGGACAAATTAAAGACTAATGTAGATTATTTTCATCCTTAGACGCAGTGGATTATGTTACAAGAAAATTATAGGACTTTAACTTAACAAGAAGTGAAAATTAATAAAATTAATTATTTCATACAATTATTGTGTTTGAAAAAATATCCAATAGATTAGTAGATTGTTCTATGTACAAATTTAAAGTAAATAAGTACTGTAGCTAACGTACCGTGGCTTGTAACCTTTTTAAAACTTCATTTACATAATCATTTATGTGCCTACAGTGACGGGTAATACAGAATTCTAAGTACTAGATATAAAATAAATTATTGGTGTATTTTCTGGTTGGATTAAAATCTAATTTCTAATAATTTATACATATTTACATACATTTAAAGAAATAGGTAGTAAAGACGGAGAATTAGCGAAGTAGGCAGGCACAAGTTTATTTTATGTCTGTAGACTTATAATTTTGTTACGTAAAAAAAGAGACGTGTGATGGTATTTTCGCACGTCGGATTAGTTCGGAAACGTTCGCAAACGTCGCTTACTTTAAAAGCAGTGATTGAATTAGCTTTCCATTCTAGTAGGTGTACCCGGCAAGGATACCGTATGTTTACACAATATCTGGTCCAAAGCGAAACCTAAATATCGACAAATACACAACACGATGAAGACTTAGAGCTCGACTAGCGCCAAGTATGAGATTGGTTTGACCCTATGCACCCGAGTGCATTTATAGCTTGCTTTCAACTGAGAAATACTAAACTGAATCTGTATTATCTCCGCATAATCATGAGAATTATGCATCTTTGTACTAATATGTGATATTTATTAAAATATTATGACTTTGGTGTTGAGTGTATACAACATTGAGCAAAAATTTTAGCTAAATAAATAGAGGTACATGCGTACGTAAACAAAATTATTTACAAATTGTCTTAATAAAAATAAACTTCTGTCTTTATTCAAAATAATAGAAAATACTCTAAGTTAAGCTAAGCAAAATAAGAAAAAATCAACTTAAAACTAGGTGAATTTTCTATAAAATATCTCTAATAGCTTCCAATTTATTGAGATCGGCATGAATTGAACTAAAGTTCGGTGAAAGCTGATTGACGTATTGCATGTCTTTTTGTTTTATTGTTTTCTTTAAATGTATCAGAAATACCTACATCTCGAATGAATTTGAACGCACGCATTTTGTGATTTGTCAGCCAAAAACAAGATGAAGCAAAGTAGCAAGAGTTAATGAGAACACACATTTAACATAGCTCTCTGCTTTTACGTTAACTCTATGTATATCATACACTCTTTTATTGTACCTAATATATTATTAAATACTATTATTATGACTGCAACTTATTAGTATGCCTTATTTTACAATAAAACTAAATGATTCTTACCGTATGGCAGTTATCAATTCGCTAGCTGAGTTGGTTTCAGTTTTTAGAGCTAAGATGTACGAAGTAGCAATGAACTTCGTTGCGATTGCTAAATGACAACTGAATGAGGTTTATCACAACCATTACTGCAATGAAATATTTTAATTTTTTTGGTAATAAAGTGCAGGTACGTCACGTATGCGTTTAGCATGTAAAATGTGATGTTATCCAACACCTTTTTGTTCCGAAAATCAACAAAACTGATACGTAGCCAGAGAAAATAGTTGCCCGAGTCAATTTTAGCACCAACCCCTGCGTTTTGTTTATCAGTGTTTTGTTTATTCGAGTTGATCTCAGTGAAAATGTTTTTATTTACGGATTTGATTCCTTTGAGTTTTTTGTTTCTTCTTGAGTATTAAATTATTTAAGGGCGAGCTAAAGTAATAATTTTTTGTAAATTATTAACATGAAAGTAGAATTACAACATGTACAGACAGGCACACAATATTTTGTATTATTTGTGTGCGTTTGTTTTTGATTGACAAAAATAGAAAGAGCTATCTTTAGAAAACGGCATGTTTCAGGCATTGCGGATTTTTTCGTGATAAATCTTTTAATAAACAAGCATTCAGCTTGTTAACCTGAGATTGGCACATTTGTCGATTTTCTTTTAAAGGTGTATAAATAAAAGTTACCTTCGAAATAATTTAAATAGTTAAATACGTAATGGCTGACGTATAAAGACAATATTTTACATTTAATAACATTTTGGTAACTATACGATCGATAAAAATACCACGCGCTGATATAATTTAAAAGTATCTAATCTAAATATTAATGTCTTCGCAATAACGTTTAATCATTTTACGTTATCTATCAATCGTTTCACCGTAAAAAAATTTTTCGTTTTAAACTATCACATTAAGTAACAATTATAATTATAATAATTAATTTTATATTTACAAATCTGACATTGCTTTCAATATATTAAAAATATTTAGTATATCTAATGTAGATAATATTTACAATCTATATTCATATAATACTTAAGAAATAATATTGCAGCTCGCAATCGCCTTCACGCTTCCTTCTTTGTTCATTGTTTCTTTCCTTGCCCTTTCTCTTATCCAACCCTCTTCGTTTATTTAGATTTGTGGTCTTTCAATAGAATCATACACGAGCTCCAAAGTTAAGGAATATAGGGTACGCCGTAGTACTCCGTTTCGAATGCACAGTTTTATGTGCAGAAATATCGTTTCTCAGATAGTAAAGAGACTAACACTTATGACGAAGTGTTGTTAGGTCACAGCTATTTTAAAAATCTAAATAGATCTCACGTTCTTTTCCTGAAAACTTCCCTCCCCGCTACATGGCGTCGTTAAGTACACGCGCACCTGACATCTCTGTCCCGCTCACTCACCCGCGACGCTGAGTATTGTCTCCTTGATTGTATACGACACAGATATGTTACCAAAAATTTAAGTCTAAATATGTCATAGTCTTTTCGTCAAATCAGAGATAACTTACAATGGTATGACTTATTCATGTATTATTCAGTCGATTCAAGTTTGAGTGGTTTACATTACCGGAGAATCCGTGGGGGATCCTCCGTGCAAGTATAAGGTGGCAGCATACTCACTGAGGGGGCCGGCAGTGTGAAAACATTGCTGCACACAGATAGCATCTCTAAAACACATCCGAAAATGTGGACGGAATTTGTAATACATATTTATAAAAATAATAAGTATCTTATCACAAAATTTGTTGAAACGGAAATTTTATTCGAAATAAATTAATTGTTTTTAGCTTTGCCTCACGAGCGTCAAATCTAAATAAGTATTTTATTTGTTGCTAAACAATATTTCGAATTTATTTGTATAAAAATAATTATTTTTGTAAATAAATACTACACAGCCACTTTAAAGTGTACAAACGTTCGCTGCAACAATAGTTTTCACACGCAGCGTCAGTCTAATGTTACAAATTAACTTACAACTAATATTCACAGTCATTCTGCGCTCGCGCACGCAGCTCGTATCCACAGTAAAGGCGTACTGCGCTACAAAAATACGTGGGCAATGTCCATAATACAGTCAAAATGCGAGCCACATTAAGAGCAAAATATGTCTCCCTCATTATATTAATTAAACTTTATATATAATCTGTCTTAGACTAAATAAAATTTTCTCATTCATAATATAATTTCACAAAATGCTCGAGCGTAGTCCGTGCACACGGGGCGACATATAAAATCAGTCCGTGGTTTTACGAAAAAGTCCCATTTTCCGTACTTTTTAGTGTATTTTGGCCTGAGTGTGGCGGCGGTGGCAGCGCTAATCCCCGAAGCGCGAGCAAGCCTTCTTCCACTTGCATTGCGTGCACCAGAGGTCGCGGTGCTCCATACCGTACACCTTGCGGCACTTCTTGTTGTCGCTGCGGGCACGGCGCCCGGGGCTGCCCGGCGACCCGCCCACTCCCGACAGGCGCATGTGTTTCTGTACCGACAAAAAGGTTAACTTGAGAGGTAGCTAGTTAAACAGTTACAAGAAAGAACAAGAGCTGCTTCAAGGATTTGTTGCATAGTCTGAGAGGAAAATCTGGTTATTAAATTGTAGAAGTGAATGAAGGCCTCACCGGTGAATGTGAATTTGACCAGGAATGCATTACAGGAATACTGATGGGTCTCGCGGAGCCATTCAGCTGTTGTTGCTGCTGCAGCAGCCCCTGCCTGTGGACAAAACAGAACTGTTACCAAACGATTATTTTAAACATACATTATCTTGTTTCGCCCAAGCAATGAAATCTAATCAAAAGTATACTCTGACCTCAGATTAGGTGACTCTGACTTAACTATCGCTAGTTCAGCATAAAAGTTAAAATCTGGATCAAGAAGTTGCAAAAACTTCAGTTTTCTTGTTAGTTACCTACATTAAACTACCAAAACTAAAAAAAACAGAAGACGCGTTTATTACAAAGTGTTATTCGGAAATGGCAACAGAGAACCGAAAAAGCAAAAGGCTCATGATTGGTTTGTGTTGTGTGTCATGCGATACCTACTAAGCCAGCCGTGATTGGACGACTTATAGTGAGTTCTAGCGACACAGTGAGGGCTATTGGAGCCGTTGCCACACTGAACTTTGTTGAACAGTTCGTTTATCGTGGGCTCATTTTTCAGAGCTAATCAGGCTTCGTTTTTTTTGTTCGCTGCCTAAAAGTCATCCTATTCAACAGATAGCGCGCGAATTGAATGCTGTCGGGGGCAGTGGTGAAGGGCGGGACCTCCCTTGCACGCCTGCAGTATAGTGCTGTGTGCGTAGAGAGAGCGGCTGTGAGTGTATATAGCTATCTGTGCTTGTATTGTTCTTCAAGCCGCTGTACTGAGAGCAGTCTCTTCGGATAGGTAAGGTAATGGCACTCTGTTGCCCGAAGCTCTCTCACGTTCCTTCCCTGTTGAGGGTAGTTACCTGAAGGATCCGACCAACTGCCGCTGGTAGTCAGGGTCCTCGTGCGGTGGCCGGCACATGTCCCGGTGCGACAGTGTGGGCGCCGCGGCCGGTGTTGCCACCTCACGCTCTGTGTAGTAGAACTCTTCCTCATGGTCGCTTTCACCTTCCTTCTTGGCCCTGAAAAAGTTATAGGATGGGTTTATAATCTATACTAATAATAAAATAGTGAAAAATCTTTAATGAAATTGCCTATTCTGTTTGTCTGTACGTTGAGAACCACTCAACGGATTTGGATGTGGTTTTCTTTATTATCATTTTAGTAGCCCTGGGCAACATACAGGCTGTAAGGAGTTTTGATAAACTAACGCCGTAGCCGAAAACGGGGCAGAGATTTAATAAATGCGGGCAAACCCGCGGATGAAAGGGTATTATTACCTATAATAAAATATGTTCCCCAGCCTGTATGCCACGGACATCCTAGTAGTATTATTCTTACATATCACTGCTGCTTGCCTACTATATTGTAGACGTCTTAAAAACAAGTACAACAACATATTGCAACTACATTATTCCACTAATAATAACGCAAAATAAAGGGCAAAGTCAAGAGACTCATTCAAGTTATATCCGGAATCCGGGTCCCTGCTACATAAGGAAACGTTACGCAGAAGAGAATACATAATACGAAATATGTATCTTATAAGACTATAGTTATAATATTGCTAAAAGTTATTGCTTTCTGTGATACACTATAAGGAAAGTCGGTATTACCTATATTGTTTACAGCTTCCATTGCCTTGTAAACCCACTTATATCAGCAATTATTTAGGGGATTTCCAGCCTGAGGCTCTCACATAATTTTTTCCAAGATATGGTGGTTTATAGAGTTCAAGGGCATTTTTATAAAGTTATAGTCAGAATGATCGGATAGAGGGGATTTTCGCAAGACCTAAATTTCTACATATTTTTTAAAATATTACTGTATTTCTGTAACCTAGAGTATATAGAGAACGACAAAAATGCTTAGGTTTATCAGTACATCATGTGGGGGCCTCTGGTGCAAGGCTCAAGAACTAATACGTTATACGTATTATTTTCCTTCCGTACAACACGTCATCATTCCCGTTGATTCATATTCCTGTGATGACGAGACTCATAATGTTAGCAAGAATTGTTTATTTTCTGCCTCATAGATTTAATGTAGATACGTGATAATTTTCCCTACCCATTTCTAGTATTATCGAAACATCGTGTAACATGGCATCGGGTTATTACGTAAGTCGGGCTGGCGAAGTGGCCTTGCGAAGCGGGCGCTGGGAGGTAGGTAGTCGGTAACCTTGCCGCGCGGCGTTTCATCGCTTCCTGGTGGGCAAAGGGCAGGCCCTGCGTTCTTTTGCCGACATCAGATCACTTATTTAGATTGGGTTCGAAGGGCATGATTTATCGGCTATGATATACTGCCTCATTTTAGTCTACTATTTCATTTTACTCTTGCTAGCTTACTTGGGTTACTTGTATATATGTACCTATTATATATTGTTTTCGGTTTTTATATGCAAAAGCGTGCGTAAAAACCACGATCATAATACGGCACTAATGTAATGAAGCTTCCTATTTTACTGATTGTGAAGTAAAGTAGCAATGTTTATAATAATAAACAAGTAACTCCTGGCAACTACGCAATCCATCCACGTGCCGGGTAGGCCACGTGACATGGCAACACGTGATAGATGCATACACCTCTATACGACAACTATGCTAGACACCCACGCGTTTTGGCCAAGGTATTGACAACTTCAAAATTATGCAACTATGACGAATTCCCGGTAGTAGGGGTAATGATGCATGTCAGCTGGCAGATATCCGCCAAGAGCTATTTTTGTTGCCAACTGCCACGTCGTTTAAGGTTTGCACACGTGAAAAGTGCAGTGAGAACTCACCCAAGATGTGTATTTCTGATGTGAGCCTCGATGGCGTTACAGCTATTGGTGATGTGTCCACAGCCTCGCCATGTGCACTCGTAGACAACGCTGTTTATCTAAAACAAAAAGAAAATATACTATAGGTACTTCGTCACGATATTAATTATTAGCGGGTGTCAGAGTTGTAGAGATATGGACTGTGAAATGCAAGTCAAGCGGTTCACCGACGGTTATTATGTTTCACCTTGATGGTTGGTGAGCCCTATCGCCATACTTCGGCATAAATATAGATCCACAGTTAAACGTCCTTTCCGAAACACACAGTATGAACAAAAAATGTGCCTACGGGAAGTGACCCCGCGACCTCCAAATTAGTGATCGAGAAGATCGAACCACAGACCTCAGCGACCAAGTAGAGCAATACTTCTCCGATTTCCTGAACATCACACCAAAATGTATACTAATTCTTTCACAGTGTCAGCAATCCGCCCGTGGAATAGTCTTCCTCTTGACATCTGACAATCTCCCTCTATCTCCACCTTCAAAACCAGAGTCTATCAACACTATCTACAGTTATAGAATCTGTCACCTCACTTGTAAGTCTCCCTGAGTCATTTTCCTTTCCGTACATATTAATTATTATTATGTATTTATGTACCTTTATATGTATATTTTCCTATTTATGAGAAGACATGTGTATATTTAAGTTTTATTTATATTATATTTATATGTAATCTGTAATTCAGTGTAGTATAATATATATACATATATATAAATAGTACCAATTTTTACAATATCAAATATAATTCAATTATCTGGCACTACCCTTGAACTCTCCACATAACCAAAGGTTAACTGGCAGAGAATGCTAATTAGCATTAAGTTCGCCTTTGTGCATTGTATATTTTTTGTGCAATAAAGAATTTACATACATACAGAGAAGGTTATAAAGTAGAAATAAGTAAACAAATTAATTAATGTTTGCATTGTACTAATCTGCAGTTCACAGTAACCTTAAAATTGCATGCAAGGAAACGCTAATAGCAAACAATGCCGATTCGAATACGTATTTTAAGGCTTCGATGCAGCGTGAAGGATACTACAACAATTGTGAAATTTGCCGTTGTTTGCGTTTAGTTTGAATATAATAGCACGATGATGTAGACGCGGAAGCACCTCTAGGTCGCGTCGCGGCCTTGCCTCGCGCGCGGCTCGGCTCTCTGCATCTATGTAGCTCGCCTAGCTACAGACTATTAATACCAGGCCCGTATCTATGTGCACTCGGAACAACACAGTGGAAAAGTCCATGGAATTTAGCTTTTTATCCGCGCGTAACAACGAGGTTAAGTTCCTTATTAAGTAACCAAATTAAAATAATTTATACTGTAAAATAGGTAGTACATAAAATAAACTTTATAGCACACCGTGCGTAAAATGACCACTTTACGCACGCTGCGCTTGCGTAAAGTCGGCATTTTCCGCACTTTTGCTATAAAATATTATACGAAACTCGTGCGAGAAACTTTTTCTCGACTCGTGTGATTGCAAACTCACACTCGTCAGAAAACGTTTCATCGCTCTCGTATCGTAATGTACTATTTTACACCTCATCGTTATTCTTATGAAAACAATAAAATAAAATAAAAAAGTATAGGGGGAAATGAAATGAAAAAATTTAAAGGTTAATTTAACCAATTTATATCTTTTCTTTTAACTGTCCATTAGTTTCAAGAGCAGCAAAAATAACTCAGGTATTGACACCGAATTTACGTTACAATCAAGAACAAAAGTTAAAATATGTTAGTTACAGCGAGATAGTAACGATCTGATAAGTAGGGCGCGTGTCGACACAGCGAGGGGGTGAGGCCGGTGCGGAGTGGGGGGTGGGCGAGGGCACCAGCACTTGCCAACAATTCTGCATCGACCTTCCACCCAATGCCACGTTATTTCGGCCACTGAGCTGCGACTGTGACACCAACTAATCAACTACACATGTTACTCGTGCCAGTTAAGCCGGCTGTTGCCACGCTCTCAATCTCCAGATGAGTCATCTCATATGAACAAACTATCCAAAAATACAGTCACGGCACTGTCAAAAGGACAAAAACATCGATCACGCCTACGATTTCCGCACAAAGAAAGGTCTACGCGTTTCGTAGCAGCGCTACGGGTTTGCTACGAAATCCCCTAGCACGGCAAATCAAACATATTGTTGATTCAGGTCAAGCCGGGGATGGATAGGTAATAAAGCCTTTATGCTAGGGTTTATTTATAGCCTAGTATAAACTAGGTAGGTTTAGCATTGAGGCCGGGAGAGTCGGGCTAGAATGCGCGCGCGGCCGTCCTCGGGCCGCAGCGGCTGGCAAATACCAAGTGCATATAAACTGGGTCAGGCCGAGGGGTACAGAAGGCGGGCCGTGGAGTGAGATGACGAACCAGGTCACGGCACCACGGCCAAGGGTGGCCTGCGAAGGTTGACACAGCCTTTGTCTTTGGATTTTGCTGAACAGAAGGGTAAAAATACTATCTGTTTTTTTACCTGAATTGCTGCTGGATTCAAATGCAGCCACAGTCATTCTACGTAGAAAATGTAAGGATATTTCTATATAGACTATATAAAAAATAAAAGCATTCGTTATCCTTGCCTGAAATTATCAAAGAAAAATTTGGCCAAGAGCGAGTCGGACTCGCGCACAAAAGGTTCCGTCCCAAGTCACAATAAGAGAACGAATGGGTAAATAACAACAATATAGTCGTAGAGGTCGTAGCAACATCAAGACGACGAAAAACAAGCCGCTGAATGGTAGTGTCTGACAAACAATTCGGCACCATTTAATAGGCATGATGACTAAAAAAAGTAATTAGTCCGTCAGTTAGACAGTCAGTCCGACACGTATTTTTTCTTTTTTCAATTAAACAAACAATGATGAAGATATAGACCGCTGAAGTTCCGCGTGACGTCACATCTAGGTACAATTTTACTTAGAAGTGACATCATTTTCCCCCACTCCCAAACTTTGGCACGCTTTATCTCTGTCATTTTTTGTTTGATTGACAAAAGAAAAAATACGTGTCCAATATTTTTTGACAATCTAAATGACGGACTAAATAGAATAATATTTTGTTTACCCTGTCTACAAGCATATTACGGAACCCTTATTTTTATTCTTTGTTGATTTACTTTACAGAATGGACTGAAATTTGACCAAAGAAACTCGGAACTGAAAGTTTCTAAAATACGTGCCTTTGCGCTGCCTGACGATTAATAGCTAACCGAGCTAACCGTTCATCATCTCTGTTTTCTTCGATCGAAGTTGCCTCATTATCTTAGCATTTCTCGAGTACTTAGAAAAGTTTGACTTTGTTCCTGTAGGCATATTAAGTGTTGTAATCTCCTACAATAAATAAATAAACTACAGCCGAAGTACAAAAACTTGATAATTTTACATACGTCTGTGGTCCTAGGCATGATGAACAACTTGGCCATCGTCTCAAACGTCCGCTTATGTTATGTCTAAATGCTGGTGCCTTAGAACCTCCGATTCTCGGCTTCCCGATAATAAACAATGGGTTTCTGTAGCCGTGAGTCTTTTTCAAAGCTACTTCCATATAATGCGGTAGATTGCCTCATTCGTTGGTCTGCAAGGGAAAGATCCATAATTGCCCTCCGTGGTGTTTATGAAAAGATTTGACCTTCTTTTAAGCATAAATAATAGATAGATAAAGTAAAAACTGATCAAGTGCGAACCATATGCGAACAGATCACTGATCTATATATAAATGATATTATAAGATGTCTATGGAACAGATCCTGTGCCTAACTCAGGGCGTACCATATACCATTAACCATAGACTTAGGTACGACAGTATATCCTTTAACAGACCGTTCACCATAAGAAGACCCCTGGCTAAGGAAATGGTAGCACTGCATATGGGGTTGCCAATGGTTCACGAAGCATTCACTTTACTACACATTCATAATATTTACTTAACTGCGTTTTTTATATATTAATTAGACAACTCTCTAATAAAAATAAAATGTACAAAATGAAAAAATTCAAATATCAATTATTTATTTATTTGTATTTCGCAAACAATACGTACGATCTAATGGTATGAATATCTAGACATGTATCTCTGTACTAAAACGGTATTTTTATTTCATGTTCTAGCTCGGCGACGTTTATTTATTCTAAATCGTCGAGCTCCCTTTTTTACGTTTTTGAGGACTTTTTTCCAGGTGGCTTAATTTGAACGCTTTTTTCCGATATGCCTGCAAACGTTAAGTGAATAGCTAATTATTATTTGCCCATAAAATTGGCTTTATGTTTAAAGGTGGTATCCCTATTTTACTAACCCTTCATGGCAGTGACAAGAGATCGAACCTGATCAATTCTCACTCTCATTTTCTATATTGCTGATATGAGATTAATAAATATTTATATTATTGCAAGTAACAATAATGATAAAACCTCATTAGAACAATAAATATAAGTATGAAACGTAGTGGCTAAATTATATTAACAAATCATTACTATAAAGTATAAAAACATAGCATGGTATCAAAAAAAAGGTTAACAATAAATATTAGTCAGGAGAAACAAACAGGCAGACAGACAATTTTCCGCAGCAAAATGTAGCCTATTATGTTGAACCAGATCATGAGATCACAGATACTAAGATATCACCACATCAAATTTCATCAAACTCTGTTCAGTAGATTTTGCGTGGTGCGTGAACAGAACAGACAGACAAAAAATAAAGTACAGACACGAGCTCGTTACTGTTTTATTATATGTATTGATTAAAGTTCCACTTTTAAATTCCCCGAACATGATTTCTAAAGAGTATAACCGTGTTCCCTGAAACGCCCATCACAATGAACGGAATGTGCGTGAATCAAAGAGCGGGTAAATATGTATATTGGTGACGTCACAGGTTGCACCAGTCGCCCACCTCTTCTGCCGTCCTTGCCTTGCCGACTCGTCCGCCACATAGGGATCGATACGACTCATGCTAAACATTATACGACAGACAAGACAGCCAATTGTCTATGTACTCGTATTATACTTACATTATTGGGGGTAGCACTAAGTTTTCAAGGGCTTTTTGGGTGAAAGGGCTTTTTAATGTTTATTTAGACGGGTCTACCGCGATGTATTTTCATTACCTTTTGTTTGAGAAAAGGCACTCGACGTTTCGAGGCAGTTGCATGCCTCATGGTCTACGGGAAACTGTTTCCCGTTTTTTCCGATATGCCTGCAAACGTTAAGTGAATAGCTAATTATTATTTGCCCATAAAATTGGCTTTATGTTTAAAGGTGGTATCCCTATTTTACTAACCCTTCATGGCAGTGACAAGAGATCGAACCTGATCAATTCTCACTCTCATTTTCTATATTGCTGATATGAGATTAATAAATATTTATATTATTGCAAGTAACAATAATGATAAAACCTCATTAGAACAATAAATATAAGTATGAAACGTAGTGGCTAAATTATATTAACAAATCATTACTATAAAGTATAAAAACATAGCATGGTATCAAAAAAAAGGTTAACAATAAATATTAGTCAGGAGAAACAAACAGGCAGACAGACAATTTTCCGCAGCAAAATGTAGCCTATTATGTTGAACCAGATCATGAGATCACAGATACTAAGATATCACCACATCAAATTTCATCAAACTCTGTTCAGTAGATTTTGCGTGGTGCGTGAACAGAACAGACAGACAAAAAATAAAGTACAGACACGAGCTCGTTACTGTTTTATTATATGTATTGATTAAAGTTCCACTTTTAAATTCCCCGAACATGATTTCTAAAGAGTATAACCGTGTTCCCTGAAACGCCCATCACAATGAACGGAATGTGCGTGAATCAAAGAGCGGGTAAATATGTATATTGGTGACGTCACAGGTTGCACCAGTCGCCCACCTCTTCTGCCGTCCTTGCCTTGCCGACTCGTCCGCCACATAGGGATCGATACGACTCATGCTAAACATTATACGACAGACAAGACAGCCAATTGTCTATGTACTCGTATTATACTTACATTATTGGGGGTAGCACTAAGTTTTCAAGGGCTTTTTGGGTGAAAGGGCTTTTTAATGTTTATTTAGACGGGTCTACCGCGATGTATTTTCATTACCTTTTGTTTGAGAAAAGGCACCCGACGTTTCGAGGCAGTTGCATGCCTCATGGTCTACGGGAAACTGTTTCCCGTTTATTACAACATTAAAATGTGTACAAAACACGAGAGTTTAAAGTTCTAAATACCAATACTTTCCTAATGTATCTAACGAAATGTAGAGCACTATATTATGTATTTTCAGGAGCATTAAAAAAGGGGAACACGAAATGTTTATAATTTTTTACTGATCGATACAACACTATGAATCAAAAATTAAACAATGACAGTAACTGAAAACAACACCGTTGTTTGGACAAAGGAAGCTTAAATTGGCCGAAAGAATTTCGATCGATGCCTCGTGAAAAGAATTTTTCCTCGTTTTTGAATGTCTCATACATACTGTATTTTGGTGATTGGGTAATAAAATATTGGTGGGTAAAATGAAGTTGTGGGAAGGTAATCCTATAATAACTATATGTACATATTATATCGAGCGGGAAACGGGTTTTCCTAAACCTGGATTTTTGTCAATAATGTACACTAAGAATAAATAAATCTTTCACTGCTCCTTGCAGAATGCATAGAAGTAGCACAGAAGAAATAATAGGCAGGAAGTACTTCGAAATATCTAAAAATGGGAAAATGTCTACACAAATGTATGAAACTTTTTGCAACTCTTCAACTTTTTATTCAACTGCATTTCAACTGCTACAAATCCCAGCAAGAAGTACGTAACAGATTTTCATACAACTTTATTTTGGTGGGAAATAAAGTGACGTTTTGTACACATTGTTTAGATAAAATTATTACGATAATGTAGTAGGTAATCGAAAGTTTATTTTAACGCTACAGCTCTCCTTCCCCTTGCGGGCGATAGAGCCGAGGTCGCGGGGAGAGGGGAGCCCTTCAGGACCGGCGCGGCACACCCCCCACTGCACCACTGACCTACTTTCAGCTCTCAATGACTAACCGCTACTTACATAGGTTGCTATGGACACCCCCTTCAAATCAGGTAGTTTATCATTCTTTACGTATATTTTGTATTTACAAAAAATCCTCAAGTTACATTGAAGTATGTATCCACTGAATTTCAATTTAACGATGTCAAAGACGTGGGATGTAAGCCAAGATACGCAGGTAATAAAATTATGTCAGAGCGTTCTTTGTTCTGGCAAGCAAAGCAACTGTAGCTAGCTAGATGATGCTATGTGTATATAGAAATGGCTCGGTTTGTGTCTGTAGTGGTTACACGTGCTCGCCTGTTGCAATGTGTGCACTGCAGGGCCTGTCAGCGGGAGTGCAGCGCAGTTTAGTTATTATGCCATTACATCTGTGTGCATTTGAGTGTTTGAATGTGTGCAGGCCAAGGGGGTGAGGTGGATGCAGTGCGGGCGGGACGAAATCCAACACGAGTCGCAGGGGAGGACCTACTATTCACGGTTAGAATCATACGATAAGTCTGTGTGCATTTTGTGGTCGAGTGTAGTGCAGATGCAGGGGGGTAGGGTAAATAAAGTGCGGGACGGGATCCTACACGTGTTGCAGGGGGGGGGACCCTGAGGAGCATGACGTCATTGGGAGGGGGTCCACAGTGCACTGTCCTCATACATGTTTGTTTCTTTCTTGTTCTAGTTAACTGTGGCCAGTCTGCACCTAATTAACAGCGCTCAGATACTATGTGAGGAGAATTCTAAGGCAGTACGTATAAGTTGTCGTGATTTTAATACGTTTTCTTGGGAACAAAGTGCAGAGCGCATCTAAATAATACGATAAGCAATATTCAATGATTTCATAGTTGGATTTTACTGTTGGTTGTAAATTAACATCGTTATGCCATTATTTCAGTCTTGTGTATATTTAATTAACAAAACAAATACATATCGTTACGAAATCTCGTACCGAGGGGGTGCCAGCCAGAGATAATACTGAAAGTTGACTATGAAAAACATATATTCCTAAAAACTCATTGCCTACTCGCACCGGCAGGATTCGAACTGGGGTCTCAATATTGAGAGTCCGGCGTCTTACCGACTGAGCTACCACTGCTTTATGTATTCAATAATTTCATTTAGTAGCTACATACTCTCATGCATCAAACATACCTACATACATTATTATTATGTAATATTGTTTACTGTTTTCACATTATTTTGAGATGTTTTGTACTATGTCAAGAACCCTTATTTTATTCTTTGTAATGTATCTCCCAGTCCCTGTTTGTAATACATAAAAGTATTTAATATCATCAATCCTATGAGTGTTATCATCTTATTGATTGCTGGCAGGTTATTCTGGCACCGTTTTTCACACGCTGGATTGCGTAAAATATCGCGTGATAAATGCCATGTAATGATTAATTCTACCAACTATAACTCCATAAAATACATGTAAAACATGTTACTATTCCAGGCGCATTTTATTTTAAAAGCTTGATACGTTTCTGTATAAAGGTACGCGTCCACAGGCTCGCATCGTAAGGATGGTAGTGCGTTCACTGTATCCGCAGCAACCTTATTGTCGACGCGACGGCCATTTGCAATCAGATTTTTTGGTAGATTTTGATAGAAACTGGACGAGCGGAAACTGTGTCGGCATCCGGCAATAGTTGTCCCTCCGAGCAATGATGTCAGCATTACAGACCGACGACGACGCTGACGACGCGACAGGCCGTACGATGCGGATCAGTGGACGCACTTATATAGATGTGCGTCAACTGCATCGGCATCGGAACGTACAGAGCGGAAGGATTTGTTGCTTTGTATTGATTTATATGGTACTGCGTGCACTGGATCGGCATTTCTGCGCCTTTGTGCGATGCTCCGTTCGCACCGTACGCTCCGATTCCGATCCAGTGGACGCACACCTTAATACTTACTATATAATATTATAAGGAATGCTAAAATCGGTTTGATACGATGCGGAACTATGGACGCGAACCTTAAGACCCAGTACAAAGCTAAACTTTAGTCCTGCACTAACGCTTTTCTTTTTCAATTGTCTTTACTGCTCTAATCAACTACCGAGCACGCTAAAACCTAGTTATTTTGAATTTGCGGCTATATACTACTAATGTCTTAAGTAATGTATGCAGAAAATTCTCGAGAAAGTTACGATTGATTGCTTTAAAAATAGATGTCAATAATGCTATTTAATTATTTTTTTGTAGAGCTTGCTATAATTTTTTTCCTTTCTATCGAGCAAATACTCAAATTACGGTTTCAGATCTTTAAATAAGTATGCCCTTTGTAACATTTTTTTTGTATTTTAAATATGATAATTAACGGACAATATAAATTTAACTAAATGTTAATTTGGCTTAGTAAGGGGCGGGGCCATAAAGAGCTTCTAAAAATCACCCACCACACCCGACTTTCATTTGCCACTATAGAGTAAATAATACTATTTTTAATTAGAAAAGTTTTAATTTATTATATTTCAATTTACATTAGGCATTCATGAAAAATTCAAGGCGCTACATTAACTTTACCTATACCATAAAGAAGAAAGAAGAGATTTTAAAGGCTTTGCAGTAAGAAACTCATATAACAGAGAAACCACGGCAATATACAAAGATATCTAAGTAAAGAACTTATACTACATGCGAGAAAAAGCTTTACATAACAGGCTAAAAGAAAATTTCACAACGGGACCTGCCATCAAGAAAATATTGCGTTCTAAATCCGTAAACAAAACGGAAAACTTACAAGAACGTATTCTGGCTCATTCGAGTTACGGTTGAGTTTCGAATAATCGAACGTTACTGAAGCCGGTACAAAATGCCGGTTTGTTGTTGCTCCGTCCCTATCGCACGTAGGCACGTTAGACCCAAGATGATATTGATTTGTTTGCGCTGCGTCTCGCTTTTCCTCATTGGCTTACATAAGTTCGTCTCAACTCCGTGACCTTCTACTTATTTACTTCACGTAGGTGGTTAGATAGTTGTTTTCGCGTCATCTCTTTCTAGGATTAGAAACGAATGAGGAAGATGAAAACGCCATTTTATGCGTGTGCGTGAAGCCGACCGGGCGGGCCACTTGCTGCCATTCTTAGTCCTCAGTGTGTGTGAGCCGATAAGTGTCGGCTCCCCCACTACCTTTTTAAACTAGATTTTGCACCGTTACCTACAACGGAACACTTTCAAGTTACATTGATTTCTTTATGTTTTGGCTAGTATCTTCCACTGTAGTTGAAAGAAGCGGACCTCTTACATAGATACAACTTTTGTAACCAGAACAAAAGCTTCATGTAGCAAACAGAGGTGCAGGAATTTCACGACCTGAGCTGCCATAAACTGTGAAATATCTTGAAACGCCCTACATACTCGACGCAAACGACCGGCAACGAACGACTGTTTACAAACAAACACTCCTCTGAGGAAGAAGTCGGTTAATTCATTTTGTTTCTTCAAACAAAGGGTGTTTTTTCCATTCTGCTTTAACGACCCATTTACCAAAAGAAAGTTATGAAAAGACTTAACGAATATCCGTCACTAATCTAGTAACAAAGAACCGAAGCGATATGACCGACGCTCATAAAGATTACACATGTATCGATTGTGTTGGTGATCAAGAATTCAGAACAAAATGACACGGTGACTTCCTGGCTTGTGGATAGAAACCAAGTAACAAAGAAAGTTGAAGTGAGAAGACACTATGTTTTAGATAGGGAAGGCGACAGCTTGCACCCCATGGAGCAAGGGAGTGCAGGCAGGTCAGTGAACTTACTATAGTTATCCTACCCCTGCTCTACTTGCAGTCGTTCTCACTTCCTGTTTCTCTATTATTGCCCCCTGCTGATATCGAATGGCCATTTCTTAATTCAAAATTGCAACGGTCCTGTCCCTTTATGTTTCCTGGGATGAAAGTTTAGGACCAGTCTTCAATAATGTTTTAAAAGTTTTTAAGTCCCAAACAGGCTACATTCAGATAACATCCAAAAAGACTTAGATACAATCAAACTGATTTAAAAATAACTGGGGTCATGAAATATCATTTTATCCACGATCGTCATCACATCCCAAACAAAGGAGCCTATGTGGGGACCATTCAAACGGGGTGGATACAAAGAATAATCTCTCACATACACACATAATAGAGAGGCAAAATGCTACAGGTGGCGCGGATGCATTGAACCCGGACCAAAACATTCCCCCGCACTACCCCCCTCATCTCTAGGCCTACTGCACCCTCTTTAGAAAATAATACGACGTCATAGTCAGATCCGAGGGGTTCGATCACCTCAAATATGTGCCTTCTACCTGGCTTTGTACCGCAACTTAAATACTTTATTGGAATCGATAGTGCATTCGCTCTCGATTTATTTGAGTAACATGATGCAAAATAACACGCAAATGTCATCTAATCACATGAGGTCACCACGTGACGCTAATGTCTAAGGTGAACGCGTCACTTGAAACGGACTTTGGAGTGACATACGTCACTCAAATGCGTTGACACAGAGACAAAACAAAAGGCAAAAACAATATGGTTTCTTTTGCACGTGTCAGTTGAGATCAACCGCAATATTGGCACTCTGGCGAAAATTTGTTCCAAATCCTGGTTAATGCAGTTGCACATGAGTCACGTAGCAACGCAGCCGTAGATCTGAGGCGGTCGTGATGATGATTCAGTCAAGTGGTGGGTCGTCGGCTCCGGCCGGCCGGCAGGGGCTTGCTGGTCGCCGACCCCAGCAGGTTCTCACTTGTTACAGTTTCACTTTTTACTTCTCCAACCTGAGCAAGCATTGCAGCTAATCAACCGTACAAATGTGATTAAAGATACAGAGGAACTGGGCCTTGGGTGTGAATGGCTTCTTAAAATAACAAATTCATGCACGTGTAACACCAGATTAATGCAAGGAGTTAGCAACCCTTGCCAAAATTGCAATAGCAATTTATCGTAGCAGCCGATTACATCGCTGAGACACACGATTTGGCATATCTTCAAACATTAAATTCTTAAATCTAAGTGAGTATGTATGCAGTCAATAGCAGTAAAAGCTCGGAGAATTCGGTGATACAGATCGAATTGAAATATTTAACTTTTAAAATAGAAGTTTGTTGAACCCACGGGACTACTCATTATCACGTCTGATGAACCCGGCGCCATTGTCCCCGATGATTCTTGCGTCCAAATTAAATGTATGATTTTGCGACACAACAGCTACCATATGCATTATTTATGCATAAGTCATCAAATTACAATGATTTATCACTTAGCCAGCGACAGTAAGGCGGAGACTCATAAATATTCATAGGAACAATGAAAGTTTTTGTTCAAAGGCTACCATATACTTGTCTAAAGGATGCGAGGACACATCAGAATGTTAATTACAGGAGACAAAGGTAAGAACGCCAGTGACGTGTTCGGGACGGTATTTGAACAATTCTTTAGCCACGAAGATTTATCCGTTGAACGGTATAACGTTATGAAGATAAGCTAGAGCACTCCGTCGAGGAGCACCATGGATAGTGCGAGTGAGACCCTTCGACATGTAAACATTTGAACTGTCAAGAACGGGCAGCGCCCCTGCCCGTCATGTCATTGCCCTGCCCGCGCCGGTAAAAAAAACTACCATCTACCGGTGCGGGTTCAGAGCTGAGACGAGCATTTATGCGAAAAAAGAAAATCAAAAAACACCAACAAGCTTTGTTTTAGTTGTTTTTAGGTAAAGCTTTAGCTTTAGGTGACATTCTAGCTCGGTTGAAGTGGAGTCTGCTGGATGGGACTGCCAACTTGGGAGCGCCTTTTAAATTATTCTCGCATTTAGTAAAGACGTATCTGTCGTGTGATTTTAAGACTAAATTAAATTCTATGGTAAAATAAGGGCCCAATCGATTAATAATTTTCAAGTTGATTAAATGGCACTAATCGTGTGGCGTGCGGCACGCGATTTCAGGCACTTCCTTTATTATTAATTGTGCAAAGGTGGAAATAATTGCCCAATGCATGGTCGTATTAGAGCAATGGCGTGGTCATCGCAGACCTTAGCGCCGAATACTGGTCAATGCCTTCTTGGACGATGCCTTTGACCGCACCAAGGCCGTCAGGATAGGGTGTATGAACTTTATGGCGCCCGGCCGTGCAAAACAAAGCTTTTGCTCCCTAATTAATTGGCTGGGATTTTCCGTGGTGTTGGGACGAACGGATGTGTTTTGCGGGAAAATGTCAATTTGGTATGTGCGAGGGTATTAAAAACAGGGGAGCCGGCATGGGAAGGGCGATGACCTCCAGAGCGAGATGGAGAGACAACAACGCTGAAGTTGTTGCGCGTCTTGCTTCAAAACAGCCAATCGCGGAAGAAGCCTCCTTAACCTGTGACCAACTTAACAATAAAGTTGCCTGCCTGCCTATTATTTCTTTGTTCGCACTTGGTTTATTTTAAAAGAGATTTGTTTTTATACTGCCTACAAAGAGAAGTATATAGGTAGTTATTGGTAGCTCTACAAATTAGCTTTAGTATTCGGCCCTCGAATGAAAAGAGGAGCAGCGTTCGTCTATTCGAGCACAAAGGGGTACCGAATGTAATCGCTGCATCTGGGTCGCCTATGTGGATGTAACCTATTTTCGGTATTGCACAACGCCACTCGTATCCAGCGAGAGCCTGCGTGCTCGAATAAGCCATTTAGTTCTATCGATAGCTCTGCATACAATCAATTACTGTGGACAAGTAAACGCTATTCGGATAATGAACTCTATGCATATTGAACGACTGTTTCTACCATATGCCGTTACATTAGTGTTCTTCCCTGAATACTACTGCGCAATAGGACCTGTTCTACTTTTGTGTATTCGAGTGTTATTATTCGAAAGTCAATTAATTTAACTTACATTGTCGATTCGCAACGCAAATGGTTATCGGTGTCTAGAAGCGAAGAGACGTTTGGAATAGCGAATATTTGGGTCCATAGTGCGAGTCAACAAGTGTACCGGCCGCCCGGAATTCACACTGCGGCCTACATACGCGACCTACTTTGATAACATATCGCACAGCACGAACGTTTCAACTTGTGCTCAGTTCACTGTCAACCTCCAAATTAATTTACTAAAATGAGACGTAATTTCCAACACTCTTAAAGACTACTAACACTCTTAAGTTAAAATATCAATGCGGTATAAAAAATCAGAAAAGTAAATTTGCACGTGAGAAGCTCTGAGCCGGGATTCGAACCTCTCGCTTACCGGTCGATTGCTCTACCAACTGAGCTATCCAGCTCTGAGATTTACTTTTCTGATTTTCTATACCGCAATGATATAAATGTAACTTGTTATCTCTTTGCGATAGATAAATCGCCAAGTATTTAAAATATAGAAATTTATTTCTATCATAGTTTTTACTAACAATCTTAATTATTCATTTTCGATAACAACGGACTTCCGGTGCGATCATGCCTCCTCCTTCTTACAGAGGTATTTTTTATGCATTCGTGCAGTCAGTTTTACGCCGGTAATATAATAAATATACACTGGTGTCGATTCGGCGTAACACGACTTAACTTATTTGACAGGACTAAACTTATTTTAAGCGTCCTGTCCTTTTATTTTCGATAAAGTTAAAAAAAGACAGAATTTTTAAATTAAATTTAGTCCTGTCAAACAAGTTAAGTCGTGTTACACCGAATCGACACCACTGTCTACATCTACACTAATATTATTAAGATGTGTTAGTGAGTTTGGATGTAACATGTAATCTCCGGAACTACTGATCCGATTCTGAAAATCCATTCACTAATACGAAGCTACATTATCTCTGAGTGATATAGGCTATTGTTTGTTCTCTGGGGACAGCCAGTTCCCTAGCGATTAATTATATACGCGCCGGTAATCTCTGAAATTAATAAAGCGATTTTAAAAACGCTAACACTGTTGTAATGATCTAATATCTTGTATTGATCTCTTCACTTTTAGTTTGTTCCCTGGGGACGAGCAGTTCCTTAGGGACATAGATATAGTCAAATGAAAATACATACTCTTAATTATTTTCCTGAAATATATTAACAGATTCGATAGGACTATCCAAAAACTAAAATAACGCGGGTGAAGAAGCCACGGGAAGGCTAGGCTAGCTAGTCCAAAAAAATAAATTACAAACAAACTTCACGCTATGTTAAGTAAAGGAATATCATGAAAAAAAATATTAACACATATTGAGCATATCCGGAGTATTGTCATCGAGCCATCATCACGGCATACAATTGTGTAATGCATTGTAAATAGGGGAATAATTGGTTGACAATGTGGCGTTGGGACGCGGCGCAGGCGCAGTCGCTAATGATTGCGGGATTTTCCGTACCGATGACCCTTCTTTTATCCTTTTCATGTACCGCGGATGTTACCTTTGTAAAAACCTTTTATCCTCATTCATGATTCTGAGAAATGACGTCTTTATATGTAATTGCATGTACGTTGTTTTAGTGCTACCTACTTGTTCAAGAAACGTAAGCGATTTGATTTCCCCCGTAGTAGAAACCCATTTTTCTGGCTATTGTTGCAGTAACGTATAGACTAGGAGCGTAGATCATAAGTGTATCGATCAAAATTACTTTTTTGTGTGGATCAGGCAAACGAAACGGAAAGTAGCATTTGTGTGGTTTATTAAAGTTGTCACCTTTATATTTGAAAAAATAAATATTCCTCTTTCCAAATATGAGTGTCGAGCTGTAGCATACTTTTTCAATCTACCATTAGGTACTTTTTCAAAGGGTCTCCTAAATCTAAACTATCATAATTAACATTAATTTTAAAGCTTTAATTCCAGTAGCGCATCGGAAACACCCATGACCGCGTGGTGTAGGGTCGGCCGCGGTCACTCCGGTTGCTCCCGCGCACCAGGAAGCTTGACCACCATAAATTAGCACTCGAGCGAGTTACGGGACCATTGTACCGTTTAATTTATGTTGATTACGAACGCTATGTTTATTGGACCCTGCGTGTTGGTTAGATCGATGTTTTACACCTTAAACTATACGTCCACATTCGCTGGTACAACTTTTCTGTTTATCAAGATTCTGACTCTATTTTTATGGTTAATGTCATAAACAACCTTCTTTCGACAAAGTACAAAATCTTGAAAAAATTAAGTATTCGACGATAATCGTGTCGTATCGAACTAAGCAGCATGTTGCATGTAGTAGCGGTGTTCCGGCCAGAGCTGTAAATGGTAGCTGGTTCGAGTCCTACGGTACCTCAGTGCTGGGTCAACCTCGTGTTGCGCTTGCGCGTGTCTAATAAACGCAAAACAACGCAATATTTTGATCACATACGTGACTAGTTTACACGGCCATTGCAGACGTGTTTCAATGTCGAATTGAGGAACATTTGTTTTGATTCAACGTCATTCGTGACTGTTGGAATCCGCCAGCCATTTGGATGGTCCTATCCTAACTATTTGCTCAGCGTAGATTGATCTGCGAGGTCCCGTAAGCCTTCCGCGTTTCAAATATAGAACGTGAAGGTCGTGCCATTATTCGACCTCGCTGTGACGAGCGTGCGCAAACGCTTCGTTTTATGTAATCTTTGACAAAAGAATACATTAAAAGATACTTTTTCAGGAAATAAGGACATTTTTCAAAATTTTACGTGACAGTGACATTTTAACTGTTGAATTTGGTTGCTAAATCTATTTCACGTGACATTGTAACAGCTGTATTTTAACCCTGAATACTTATCTATCTGTTATGCAAATTTCTAGAGTTTATTTTTGAATCAGTGCAAGGCTAATACGGCAAATTTTGTTTACATTAAAGTTAATGTTATAAAGTCCAATAAAACTGTTATTTAATTTTATTCCTCAGTGCAGAACATCAATATAAAAAATAATACATTGGGGAGCGTATCTGTAAAAAGAGGTTTCTTACAAAGAAATCTTCAATTATTTTTTGTAAATAAGCAATCATACATACGTGTAAGTCTACATAAGGTATAATAGTTCCTCTACACTACTAAAATGAAAACAGCGAAAGCAATTGCCCTTTCAGCTGTTAAACTTACAAGGAAATGGCAAATTTTTTGCACGTGTATCAAGATATCGGTACTAAAAACAATTTTACTGGCAAGGCTATACAAACAAATAACAATTGTAGGTTATCCATTTGTGAACCGGCTCCGGTCACGTTGGGCACGCGCTCACGTGAACCAAGTCGGCGCGTGTTCCTTGTATTGTACGATAGCGTGCTAATTGATGATGATGAGAGATAAGCGGCGATGAAGATAGCGCACACGGTAGTCACACAAGACATTTGCTTTGAGATCGGGAAACCGACGAAATTACTAGGTAATTTCTAACTGCTACGAAGGGTAACTCCGCGCTACGAGTTGCCTACGCCGCGCCGCGACGCTACGAAGTTCTACGCCGGCGACAAAACCGCTAATCGCGTCCGTTGTAAAAAGGTATTCTTTCTGAGGAGAATCTCCCCACGTCATTACTTCGACAATCACCACGGCCCTGAAGCATCATGCGGAAGCCAACAACGCCGCAGATAACAACTGAGCATTTTATCAGCAACACACGATAAAGTGGCCTTCATGGAACACGTACAAAGACAAACGAAACGATGCTCACTTTCTTGTCTCTGTATGTGTGCACCCGGAAATCATTGGCCCTTATGTGTGGTTAGCAAATTGTTTTTCATTAAATGTGCTAATGAATAGATACATTTATTTCTCTGATAACTTGTTTTTCTGTAACGATAGTTATCTTCGACCTCAGACACAATTTAGGTAGCAACGTAAATATTAAAGCAGTAAATAAGCGAGGATTCGATCCAGTTGTAAATACAAGTATGTATTGAATTGTTTACTACTATGTTTGGTAAGTATTTTGATTACTGGCCATTGTTCCAAATATATGTATTGGACCATAACATTTGATCAACTGCGAAAAATCACGTGCAATATTCACGTACATACCATCTTATTAAGGATAAACCAGTGCGAACTAGTTCACATTATCATATCATTGGAAAGCGGCAGATATTTGTGCGTTTCTAAATCGGTATTTATCTCGTCAACCAAATTAGGCAGAGTGCAAACCAATATCAGAGTATTGTTACAAAAGCGAAGCACGGAAAAGGCTTTACTAGTATTGTTAAGAGTTATCGCAAGTTACACGTGCGCTTGCGCAGCACGTGCAATCACTGCGTCATACCTTCACAAGTGATTCTGTCGTGACTAAACCACCATTATTATGAAAAGGGTATTATTTTGTAACAGTACGCAACTGAAAAGAGAAAAGTTGTAAAAACTGAACTAAAACACGTTTTCCAAAACATCACGAACGTAAAGTGAAAATAGTCGCTGGATTATGCAATGACTGCTTGCGTATGCTGATGCAACGGTACAATTATTGTTTGTTGCGATGCGATAGTCACTGGCGCTACGTCAGGTAGTGAGTAGTGGACGACGCTGACTACGACATACTGTACACACTTCTACGCTATTATTTCTTCTACGTGTTTGGCGATAAGACTAATCGATGTCATTCGACGCGTTCATTTACAGATAAAACTGAAAATACTTTGTGGTAAAATGCTGCTTGGATTCGAAAAAGGATTAAGGAGTCCAGAATTCCATGGAAGCATCATCATCAGTTGATGCGTATCGGAATAGGAACTCGACTACAGCTGCACGCATTACGGCCATTTCCATTCCAACTCCATATTAGCGAGTTCTAGGAAAATAATAATGACTACTGGCCAATCCACGAGCAATTCACAGCACGACAGTAAAGCTAATATTACGCCATGCACTTGTACGTGGAACAAAGGACCCTCTGGGAGTCATTATTGAGCGGTGCACCGGCAATTTAGCTTCTATTTATTTGCTGCAATTAATTTACCTTTTCGTTTTTGCACACTGAAAACCTAAAACCCGACAGTTTAAGAAGCTCGAACGTATAATTGCACAAAATAAGGTAAATTGGTACAGACCGTGTTTAAATCCAAAACGCATTTTGATATTTTAAATTGAATAGAGATACCTACCTAGGTACATATGTATATGCCAGTTTAGCTCGTGCACAAATTGTGCATGCGAAGCTTGCAGCTCGCAAGGTCTTGCTCGGTCTAATGGCTCTGTCCCCAGCCAAGGTCTTCGGGTGACGTCAGCCAATGGCGGTGTTGCACACGGTAACGCCAGATTTTATACTGTCGCTACAAATGAGACTAAGGAAATAAAGTTTTTATTACTTTGTCTATCTACGAGGATATGTTTTGGTTTTTAAGATTGTTCAGTGAGAAATACATTTACCAGACTGAGAAAATACATTTACTATTGTAAAAAACAAATTGTTTGGTTCCGAGGTCGAACTTTCGTGATTTTGCCTGAAAAAGTGCCTTCTATAAAATCGTAGCTCCAAGTAGCCAATTTTCTGGTTCGCGATGGCTGTTTATATCTATTTTTCTTTTATAAAAAAGGCTGGCTAGAGTAATGGCGCCGGGTGGCCAGTAAGTGGACCTCCAGAACCAGTTCGGATCACATGTTAGGGTCACTGAACGTAGGACGTTAGTCCGTGCCCGGGGATTGCCCCCGCCCGGTGAGCCTACATATCCAACTGGTAAAATTACCTTAACCGCAACGATACTTATCGAGGGCCATTAATTTTATGAGAATGTTGCCGATAGGGACATAAATAAAGCGTAATTTATCGGTCCGCTTTCTTTCGATTGAGTTGGACTAAGACTTTTTGCCTTATAGCGTATTTGGGGGTCGTTTGTCGTCAGGATCTGTCAACAGTATTCGCGGTGGTTGCTGTGCGAACATTCGCACATGTCACGCGACAAAAATACGCTGGCATTCAGTATCAGTTGCCAACGGAGGCGAAGTGATTATATACCGGCATATGTATGGCGACACCGTGTCTGCTATACTTGCTATTGTTGTCAGCTTGTCCGCTTATACTAGGAAGCCGATATAGTGACGGTGACACATAGAATCGGAATAAAAGCGGTCATTGATTTGTTTGCAATAATCATCTTTTGAGGGGCATTTAAAACAGCTTAAGTTTTTAAATGGCTGTCTGTGCCAGAAAAGGGACACAAATGGATATGATCATTTGAACCGCAGGCCTGATATTAATTGCGATTAAATTAAAACCCCTCTCTCCTAGAGCTTACTATTAAAATTGCATTAAAAGTAATGCGTATTTGATTTCCATCAGACCAATTTATTTGGTCTTGCTTCACTATTTTTCAATCTTCGAGTTGGTACATTCCGTTACACGTTTGTTACGTAATAAATAGTGATTAGAATTTCACTGTGACAGCCGGTGCGGTACGGTACGGCTACTATGACATTTGGCCGCTACTCTACAAGGTTAGATAGGCGTGGGTCCGACGTTTTGGCATGCCAATAAAAAGCAACAGTAGCAATCCGAGGAATAAATAATTATACCTTAACTGCAAGTGGGGAACCCGCCGTTAATATTCACGGAACATTTCACTTATAGGCCATGTACACACACGGTAACATAAATGTCAAGCGGTATAATGTTACGGTAAGATTGTGTTGTTACTATTTTGGCATGAATGCGAGAATAGTAACTGTGTGGACATGGGAAAAGGTGTCAGAAGTCGTGATATATAGGGTGAAATTTAATCAACCGACCAAATTCATACTAGAGACTCGGTTGGTGATCAAGAACTAGGTTCAGTAATCCTTTTGGCCAATTTCGAAAAATACTTTTTTTTGCTCCCGTACTGGTTGGGCTAGTTTAAGTACAATTCCTAGTGCAGGTTCTACGGGAAAAAAATGTTTTTTTTTCGAATTTCACCTGGAGGGTCATTAAACCTTGTTCCTGATGACTAACCGAGTCTCCAGTATGAATTTGGTCGGTTGATTTAATTTCACCTAGTATTAAGCGATTGGTTGACGGAATCTTTGCCCCTTTTTCAGCTTGGGCTGTATTTTATGAACACTTATTATAGCCTATATTTTGACCAGGGTCCCTACGATGATAATAAATAAACCGTATCCAAATCCGTTGAGTGGTTCTCGAGTTAAAGCGGAACATACAGACAGACAGACACAGATAGAAAGACACACGGACAAAAAAACGAAAAATAGTAGTTTGGGCATCAGTACAATACTAACTTTCGCGAAAATATTAAATGTACAGACACGAATTTTTTACTACTTTATTATTAGCATAGAATTGATATACATGGATAGCATAACCTAAATTATTTAAATTCGCTAATAAGGTATAATCAATGAAAGAAATCTGATTATTATAGATTGCATTCGGCTAGAAATTCCGAAAATGCGTCATATTTTACTATAATACATACAGAGGGATACGTAGAAGACTACAGACCGCGATCTGATGCGATTAATTCATCATAAACACAAAATATTCTCAAGGACCCAATTGTTTTTGAAACTCTCGCGTGGGCCGGTCGGTCGTACATTTGTATTTTTCCTCTCCGCTACGTAAACGTTTATAAATAAACAGCTTCTGTCAACAACAACTGCCATGATGTCTCGTAAATAACTTGTAAGAAAACAATTACGTAGAAAACGATAATGAATGACACATTTTGCAAAAAGGAAAACATATATCTATTCATTATTAATTATACATTTTTCAAAAGATAAAGAAACTAAGACTTTATCAATATCAATTGTAACGACCACATTTTTTTTAAATGAATGTAGCTCCAAACGAGGAATAAACCCGTGCGCTTGCAGTTTGAGGAGCGGCGCACGCAGAAGGCGTCATAAAATCGATTTATGTGATTTTTACAGCGTTATTGCATAACCGAGGTAATAATGAGTCCCACCTTGACATTGCGCGACACGAGGCGGCCTGCACGTGGATCATAAACCCTTGTGTACGAGTTACGAGTGCATCATACTTGTACAACGTACTTGAAAAGTTCATATACCACTCGTGACATTAATTCATGCAGCCAAATTCTTACATAAGACTTTACAAGTGCTCAGTATCAAGGATCGATGACGCTTTTTGTGAATTTCGTATTAATTTTTTCAAGTTCCCACGCAAGCCTAGTCCCAAGTCAATTTCCTACTATGGGAGGACAGAAAACATTTTATTTAGCAAAATTAGCAAAAAGTGTTATCAGTCCGGGATACTACTCACTTACCAAGCCTCCAGTATGAATTTGGCTGCATAAATTAATGTCACCCTATCTATGTAAAACTCACTATATTTGTGTATTTTATTTAGCACTTAAAACTCATTTTCAACTGGCCAAAGTGAGCAACTTTTGTTCTGATGACACCTTATCTATGTCACTATATTTGTGTAAGTATTTTATTTAGCAGATAAGTACTTGAACTGCTAAAAAACTTAAAACTCATTTTCAACTGGACAAAGTGAGCAACATTTGTTCTAATACTTCGAAAATTACTCAAAAAAAAAACATTTATCGTCATTAGGTCATTGTTTTGCAGTATTATCAGCATAACATGTGTTTTCAGTTTTGCAGCACGTAACTGATACACCTGTATACCTGTAAGTTAAAGTTACATTTTGTAACGACTCAATTTATCCACGCGACGTGCGTGGATACTCTCGCTGCGTCCCATATCCAGTCGACCGCTGTCACGGCTGGCGTGGCTGCTGCAACGGCGGAGCGCAACAAGCGGCGCAAATATGCAGCTTTAGGAGAAGGCTACATTTTTGTGCCGTTTGGAGTCGAGACGTTTGGGCCGTGGGGGCCTGACGCTCGACTGCTATATAAACAAATAGCATCGCGTCTGGTGGATGCTTCAGGGGACCCAAGGGCTGGAGCTTATCTCGGGCAACGCATCAGCCTTGCTATCCAGCGAGGTAATGCGGCCAGTGTCTTGGGTACTCTGCCCAGTGACAGCGACGACTTAAATAAAGTCTTTTATTTAATTTAACTTTTATGTTTATATAATTTAGTTAAGTTTTTTTTTTAATGTATTTATTCAGTATTTCACAAATTGGTATTTTTTTAGGTCGATTGCTACGGAATAAAAGTACAAGAATTTGTGTATAATTTATTCAATAGTTAAGGTTATGGCCTGTCCCTAAAATAATCCATAGTAACACCTCCATAGATGTAAAGAACATTAAAAACTAATCTTCCACACTAGGCATTGCGAAGGAATGTTCGCCACGCGAGAATGAAATGCCAGTCGCATTATATCGTTCTCACTATACTATGCCAAAAGTAGTAAAAATGTCGTGTCTGTACATTGAATATTTTTGCAAAATTTTAAATGATTTGCGTCATAAGTATTTTACTTGGGCCAAAACCATTTTTTTTTAAATTGTTGTCTGTATATACAACGTGAAATTTAAGTCATTTTGTTAACGAAAACTGCTGATAGTACTCGGCCATATGAGCAACTTTTACTATGAAGCCAACCCTGAAATCGTAAAAACAAATCAGCTGTTTCATACAAATGTAGGGTCGCGTAGGTATTTAACTTTTCTATGGAACAGCTGATATTTTTTTCACGATTTCAGGGTTGGCTCCATAGTAAAAGTTCTTCATAGGGATGAGTACTATCACCAGTTTTCGTTAACAAAATGACTTAAATTTGCCGTTGTAAATTTTAACCCGACAAGCACTCAACGGATTTGGACGCGGTTTTGTTATTATCATCATAGTGATCCTGGTCAACATATATTATAGGCTATAGGGGTGTTCATAAAATAACGCCAAAGCTGAAAACGGGGCAGAGATTGAATAAACGCGGGCGGAGCCGCGGGCGGAGCCGCGGGCGACAGGCAATATGACTGCTAGTGGCATATGGAAGTCGTTGCAATTCCCGGGGCACTGTGACATGCAATGCTATATCAACCACGATATTTGCATATTGTGATGTATTTACGTTTTATAGAATCGCACTAACTATTGTTGCGCTGTAACTCGTGTCCGCGGATTAGAAAAACGTATTTTATAGTTCTAATCTACGACACGGCACGTGTAACAACGGCTTTATCTATACACAAATGCATTTTGTTGATTAACGTGTCAATGACTTTAACAATAAACATGTGTTGGGTGCATTCATCTTTACATATGTATTTTATGTGTAATAACTTAACGAGAACATAAAACAAATATTATGTTACTTTGTTATTCTCATAACGTGAAACATGCAACTGAAACTATACAATCTTGTTATAGCCGAAATAGATTTGCACAGAATTAAAATTGTAAATTTGGATCATAAATATGACTTTATTTTTAGGACAAGGATCGTTACGAATTCCTGAGGCAACCATATGCGTGTAGGTAGGTTTCATTTTGCAAACGTAGCTACCGCGCCATAATGAAGAAAAGCTGCCTTCTAATTTCGCACGTGATCATTTTGACAATGGTTGATGGGCAGCAAGTATGGTGATGCGATTATTGAAATGAATTCTGCTGACCTTTAATCTTCAACTTATGGTGTGTGATTCTTAGTTCCTAATTGATTCTAAGGCTATCAGGTGGCCAAAACTTTTGGCGTCTAGGACCTTGGGATTCATACAGATAGTGGCACAGTTTAGTTACCCAAATAAATTGACGATATATCAAAAGACATCGGCAGGAGGAAGCGAGTGGATCTTGGTATTTAATCCATCCTTGCTCCATCGGTTACATGGTGCAGGTAGTTATGAAACAGGGAAGGGAACGGCGACAGCATGCACTCGTGATATAATAGCATTTACATCGCCGTATATTTGTGATGCCTGTTTTGTGTTGGTATGGAGAAATAGCGCTGCAGGTGGACAAGAATGTTGACTAGAAAATACGAATATAAAAGCTGGCACACCTTAGAATAGCGAATAGAAACAATTTGAAGTGATAGGTAACTACGGCAATGGACTCTATACTGAATGATGTTGCAAAAGCTTGGAAACCTATACACGAAAACGGCATATCACGTCAAACTGTCACATTTCACAAAGGGACTCGTAAAGGAAGGCAAACAAAGAAACTAGGCGTCACTTCATTTAATCTATCATGTCATACTGACGTAAATGACTCATGCGCTGCGCTAAACGTCAAGAATTTTCTGCATATTAGTGCACACACGCACGCCTAATCATACCCTTTGATTATCCAGAGATTATCTCAAACGATTCCACGTAAGCTGGAGGAGGAATATGAAAATTGATGTACACCTCCCACACACACATGTAAAACTTGTTTTTTTTTCAAGTCTGGACTGCAGTTGCATACACTATAAGTATTTTACCTTCAGACATTATAATAAAAAGTAAGCACGAACCGTGTCACGGTCTAATTGACGTCTAGACTTGCCTGGGCAAGATCACACGAAATCTTGGTACCTTGTTTAAATTTTGTGCAAAGCATATATACGACATATTTTCTTCAGTACAACTAATATGACCTTAATCTGTAAAACAAAAAGCGGTGCGTTTGGCAATTAGAAGAAAAATTTCAATGTATTGCATTCGTAATCTGTGAAACTATCCTATTATAAAAAGACTAGCCTTTGCCTACGGCTCCGCCGGCATTTGTTCATTGTCAGACACGACTTTTTTACTGCTTTATTATTGGTATAGATATCTACTAACTCAAAACAAAATGTATACTGGCCAAAATGAGTAAGATTAGATATATATGCTATAAGTAAGACAAATTACATGAAAAACTCCTGGTTCTAAGGTTAAAAAACAAAAGTTGATGCATTGGCTAAAGCTTGAGAGTTGGTTTTTATATCGTGCAACAGTATTTTGATTGTGATAAGGGCTGAAAATAGCAGTCCCTTCTCTCCTTTTTTTGCGGAAATGCGTATTTAATTGTCCAAAATAATTAGCCCTGATCTCAGCAATATTGTTAATTCATGTTCTAATGAAGCCTGTCTTGAGTTCTTGACCCTTGGTTAGCGAAGTGCCTCCGTGTACGACATCGGCTCATTTGTGCCCTTTACGATAAAACGCCCGAAAGTACTGTTGTAAGTTGATGTTTCTCATTAACTTCAGTGGTATTTGCAATTCACTATAACTTACGTACTAACATAGGGAGTGGATAGCCCTTGGTATTAAAAATAATTTGGAGAAATATTTTTTCTCCAATGGTCCCACTTGAATTTATTTAGTGCTGTAACTGTATGTAAGTATTATTATTGCAAAAGTCCTTACCTTCTTCTTACGTGGATGCAGATCTTCATAGTCCATGGCGATTCCCTCGTCGCTGAAGGAGGAGGAGGGGGGCGGCGGGGACGGGGTGCCGGAGCGCCATGATGACCCTGAGCTGCTGCTGGCCCCCGGGGACACCGATGAACGACCACCCCAGGCACCTGCCACAAAACATATGCAAACTTGTAGGCGGTGCAGAGCAGACGTTTATTCAATCATTTCGCCAAGTGCGAGTTGAACTGGAAGGGTTCCGTACACAATATGGGTGCGGAACCCTTCAAACATTAAGGTACATTAAGAAACCCTAATATTTATTATTTGTGGTTTTACTTTAGAGTACGAGTATGTACAACAATTTGACCACATTTGAACTCGTATGTATCACCGACTTTAATTAAGACAGAGCTGAAACAAATAATGTAAAAAAAATGTATGGGGACCCCTTGGGTTTCATTTTTTTGCCCTGGTAGAGACCACAGTAACACGTATTCTGTGAAAACTTCAACTGGTTATCTATTACGGTTGAAGCTGTACACCTTTTTGACAGAAAGACAGGCAGAGAGCTTTTGCACCCTTCGGTTACGGAACCCTAAAAAGTAGGTATTCAAAAATACATAGGTAACACTAAAAGTTTCCGGAACTGGCCACTTACATAAACAATATTTAAAAATTTATTGCAACATTTGAAAATAGAACTCTTTGGCTGAAGAATGCAGTTTGTTTCATCTGACTGTCTTTTTTTTTTACCTTGTGGCGCCATTTAAAAAATTGTGTGTCTGCATCAACATGGATTTAACTCGGGAAAATTTTCGTAGTATGATTTTCTACGATTTTAAGTGTAATTTGACAGCTCAACAGAGCATCGCTCGGCTTGAAACAGCTTTTGGCAATGAAGCACCATGCAAGACGACTGTATATAGCTGGTTTGCAGAATTCAAGCGTGGTCGTATCAATCTCAGTGACGAATCTCGCGATGGTCGGCCGTCCACCGCTGTGACCAACAAAAACATCGATGCTGTGCGCCGTATGATTGAAACAGACAGGCATGTGACCTACCATGAAATTCGCGCATCCTTAGAAATAGGCATGAGTCAAATACAATCAATCCTACACAAACATTTGGGTGTGAGAAAGCTGTGCTCGCGGTGGATCCCACACAACTTGACCGAGGCTCAAAAAACGGACCGCGTCACTTGGTGCAGTGCCATGCTTACCAGATTCAACGAAGGTGCGTCAAATTTGGTGTGGGACATAGTAACAGGTGACGAAACATGGATTTATTGCTACGATCCCAAAACAAAGCAGCAATCGAGCGTATGGGTCTTTCAAGATGAGCCGAAACCAACCAAAGTGGCGCGCGTGAAAAGTGCATCTAAGCGGATGATTGCTTCTTTTTTTAATAAAACTGGACACGTGGCTACTGTTGCTTTAGAAAATCGTCGTACCGTGAATAGTGACTGCTACACGACCATTTGTTTGCCGGAAGTTATTGACGAACTCCGTAAAAATAACCGTAAACGCCGTATCATCCTGCACCACGACAATGCTAGTTCTCACACGGCCAGACAGACAAACGACTTTTTGAAGACGAAAAATGTAGAACTCATGAGTCATCCTGCATACAGTCCCGACCTGGCACCTTGTGACTTTTTTCTGTTCCCAAAAATTAAGAACCAATTACGCGGTCAACGATTTTCATCACCAGAAGAGGCTGTCGAGGAGTATGAAAAACACGTTTCAGAGGTCACCACAGGGGAGTGGCACAAAAGTTTTCAAAACTGGTTTGATCGAATGAAAAAGTGCATAGACGCCAAGGGAGATTATTTTGAAAAACAATAAATTAATTTTGTACCTTTAATAGTATTTTTTCACATTCATTCCGGAAACTTATAGTGCGTCCCACGTACTAGCAAATCAGAACATAAAACTTATTATTAGAGTGCATTACAAACTAGAAAAGATAAATTAGAAACAAATGTAAAGACAAGAATTTGGAAAAATTCCTTGGGTCAGGATTCGAACCTGCGACCTCTTTTTTATCTTTTCCAGTTTGTAATGCACTCTAATAATAATATTTAGAGTATTCCAAAGCGATGGATTTCGCAATAAAAACATAATCTTAACATAAAACTTGTACGCCCGATTAATCGACAGTCAATTTATGCAACTTTATACATTACTTGCAACTTGATATTATAAGCATTGTATCCTTCGCAGTAGTAGAAAGTAAAGCAGATTATTAACCAGGCGTGACATGATTTGTTGGTAAGGTTAAGGACCGATACGTTTAAGTAAGGTGGAATAATAAATGAATTCGAGATTCATAATTCCTCGGATCAAAATGGGAAATCTGAGCAAAAATTATGAGGCTTAAATACCTACGAGAGAGGTGTGTGTTGGCAAAAATTTAATGGTCTGCATTGCGTTAAATTCGTAATTGCAAATTTCGCGAATGCCAAAAATGTGTACATGAACTATTGGGCCAGAGAAACTTCGTTCTAAGTTTAGGCAGTGCGGAATGGCAGTGTATCTGTATAATTAAATGTAATTACGAAACAGCAAGTCGGCAAACTTTCACTAGTTAGAACAGCTATTTTCTCGCGCCCATGCGCTTGCGTCGAGTCAAGATGAACCATGTCGAAGACCAGTAGTAAAACTTTATGGTCACCATTGCATAACGCGGCTTACACTTATCCCATGAGATTGCAGTTTTTCAACAACAATATTAAGGTAGAAACCAGAAATGCGCGTCGTTAGAGAGAAAAAACATAGCCCTACAAAACCTATGAGTTTTAAATCGTTGCAGAACTTTTAATAGTTATTTTATGGAAGTAGTGGCGCGTTGATAGTTCTGCAAATTATATACCAACATAAGCTCGAGGTCTTATGCCTCGTCAGGGACTGGACATCAATAAAGCTTTGCAACAAAAATGAAATTTACCCAATTGTTTTTTAAATTCATTTCAGTCTGCTACGAACAAGTACATCTAATTTTTCAGACGTGTTTTGTTGAATGAGGTCGGATGTGGAGTGTAGAATAAATACGAAATACCTGTCTAGACAGAGTCTAGACTCCAGACAGTTTTCAGAGCTTCATAGATATTACTTTTACAGCCACTCAGTGACTTGGTTCCAAACTGACATAATTCCCAACGAGTTACGTCTAGCCAAGATTTAGATTTTGTAATATAAAAATTCAACATCTGAGTTTAGTTTGCGGACCCAGACGGATTACATTACACTTTCTTTATTGCTAAAATAACCAAGACTAATCAAATACTTAAAGGTATTATATTTTTTATTTTATTTTAGGACAACTTAGGAAACTTCTCTCTATATTTATAAAATATGAGGCTTGTCAAAGCAAATTATATATGAATAAAAGGGTAATACTGTCCTTGTAGCGAAATTCTCATTTTGTTGAACTTTCGTAGCACGCACCCTCGTAGCTGCTACGGCGCAGCTAATGGAGATAAAAAACAAATTCGGTGTTGCAAGTAACTCATACCCATAATACATTTTTAAAATTGTACTATGGAAAATGAATTTTCTTTGGCGAATTTATCTTGAAAATAAATTGACCATAACGTGATCTGTCAAACCTTTGAATCTGAGTGGTATTCGAAGTGAGTGGTATATAAGTCTATATATCGTCGGCAAATCGTAGAATTCGGCATATCATGATTTACCTCGGCAGATCGTAAAGTATGAAATCGAAAATCTTTCACCACAAGTTAAAAATAGGTGCGACGTCGAGCGGAGCGAAGAGAAACGTGTTAGGTTTGTATGTATGTAAACAAATACAATATGTAAATAATGATTTTAACAGAAACACGATCTCCCAAGGCAAGTTATGATATGCTGACAACATATATATAATATGTACCATTGTAATGTGTAGACGACAATATTAGAGGTTAAATCGTCTGATACCATAATAAATATGTAGTTTGTATGGTGTAGGCGTATTAGACCCTGAATATTAATAACGTATTTGCGTAGGTTTAAGACTTTCATAAGACCTCCATCATACTGATGAATTTTTTACATGAATAAGTTTTCATGGTATCAAGATCAGGAGAGTAAAGCTTGCATATTTATACAGGACATATTTGGAGCATTGAGGTTTATTAAAATCACGTACTCTTATGGCCATACGATATTTATGATATGATACTTTCTGATGTCAATAATGAAATCAAAAAGTGCCAGTGATTTCTACTATATCTCTTTAAGATCGCATCTGCTTATTTTGTGCTAAGTCCCGACAGGGACTCACTCTCTTAATAGCTCTTGTTTTTCGATTTCAGGTCTTCCCTAGCAATCAATGTCAATGTTTAAGTATGTATAGTATTTTCTATAGTACTTACTAGGCCGTGGTGAGTTTGGTGAGCAACTGAGCGACATGAGCACTAGGGCTGCATTGCACTCGTTCATCATGTTGTCTCTCTCTTCATAGCCCAGGTCGCCGGAGCTGCTCGGGCGACGTTTGCGGGACCTGCAACAATGGAGGATAGTAATAAAAAATACAGTCCAATTGAGAACCTTCTGATAAAAAGACAGGAAAAACGTGAAAGTAATGATTGATGATATTAAATACGTAATCGCTAGAAGTACGTAGTTGCTTCTCTGCTACGCGCTGTGAGCTCAAGGCGGACAGATTAGCTTCCTTTCTGAGTTACAGTGCGAAGAAAACAGTTATTTAAAAACAGACATGTGTTGGAGTAACGGGAATATCGCTGCAGGGGGGAAAATCAGGCTAACTGTACCAAAGTGTTCGCGGAAAGCCATGCCTTGTGTCACATGTAATTCTTTGCAATTTATTCAAGCGTCCGCTACTTACAGTCGGCTTGGAGTTGAATTAAATTACATAGAAGCCGTCGTAGTCGTCATCAGTCGCAAATGTTCCTGGTAGTTAAATTGGCAGTGTTGACCGAGTCTGTAGCCCGCCTGTTTCCAATATACAGTAATAATGGGCTTGGAAACGTAGAAATGGGAGACACTAGTACTGCCATCGGTTGTCTAACTACTAACTAAATAAATGAATACTTTCCACAAACTTCCTAAAAAAACCGATACAAATTATCTATTAACAAAGTCTTTTTGAACAATGTGTTTAGATTGATATATAGTGGTTACAAATAAAAGTTAATTGTAATACAATTATGCCAGGGATTGTTTTTCCGACATAATGTCCGGGGAGTTTTGACAATATCATGAATTAATTAATTATAATATAAATGGAATGATACTAGGCCAGTTTATTGATATCCAAAGCCTTTACGAAACGTTGGCTTTGACATAAAAAAAAACACTTCGATTCTCTAATTCTGATATCGTCAATTACAATATAATGTTGATCTCTCTTTTACAGCAAAATCTGAAACCAAGTGAACTATTTTAAAAAGCCATTGGGCGCCATAAATAAATATACTTTCTTTATCGAAGACTTCTAATTTACAGTTTCAAATCGAATTTGGTGCAGTCTAGTTTTCGAAGGGCTCATTGATTTTCTGTTTTTTCCCTCCCAATATTGTAAAACTGTCCAGGATATGCTGTCCAGAACTTGCCATGTACCATTGAGGTTGTGGTATGTTCAAGAATAAGAAAAACAATCATAAGATGTACATTTTGCACCGAGATCGAAACGGATCCTCTTAATATACATTGTAATAGAAAAAGTCAATACAAAAACGAGGGCATTAAGAAATATTCTTGCAAAGAGAATTAAGGGCATAATCTAATCGGTTGACTCCGTCGTGCCAGGCCTCGTCGAGTACAAGCAGGGTCGTGTTACGCAACCGTCTGTGATCTATAGACGGACAAGTCTAGGTATTTGGAAGTTGCGTAAGGACGATGCCTCGGTACGTCTGGCCGATCACCCCAACCTTCAGAAGGACGGCCATTCTTCTCCGATACAATGACACCGCCGGCAAGCCGTTAGCCGCATTTCTCCACTTTTAACTACACAATTGAAATTAACATGTGAATATGAGTACGTCATGCGAGCACTACACGGTATTAAATAACGTGGGGCAGATTAACATTCATACAGAGGCATCAACTTTTACTGGAGGGCTTTTGTCTTATTCCTCTAGTCTCGTTTTATAGCCTTGAGCGTTTATTGATCGATGCCGCGACCTTGCCCAAGATAGGGGCTTGTACGAAATGTTTTTTTTTCACAGTGGACTTAAGACGGTAAGACCTAGGAGGAAGAGCGCTTGTCCAGACTGTTTACCCTTCTTTCAAAGGAATTTGAGCTATGTATATAAATTAGACTATATATGATCAAAGAGACTAGGTGACAGTGTGTCTAGTTCAACTGAGTCATGTCGCGCGTGATGTCACTGTTGCTTATTGCTATGGACTGAAGCTCGACAAGTACTGAGCGCATCACAGTGATTATACAATATCGAAGGCAGTTAGTGACTGTGGGTACCTACAAGCACGACCGCTTTGACCAAACGGCACGACAAGGTGTCTTTGTGTAATTTGACTGAAACAAAAGAAAATCATATCGTCTTGTTCAAAGTTACGCTGGCAATGACGCATATTATTTCAGGGCAAATACTTTGTTTTCAAAGTTTTTTCATTTGCTTTCATGTAATTATGTTGTTTTGTAACGATGTCGTCACAACACGAATACAATAAGACGATCGTTGTCAGAAGAAAACGGAGTGCCATCAAAACTAAAGAATGCTAAGACGTTTGAATTTATCGATATTCTATTGTATTATAATTCCACAACGCTTTATAGCCTGAATTCGTAAAGAACCTATGAATAGCTAAAGCGCGACTTTGTTAGTCAATGTCGGTCGGGCGGTTGCGTTCGGGTACGTTCGTTGACTCGATGCGAGCAAACAGCTCTAGGCATCGTCAGGGCGGCAGACGGGTCACCGACACACTCGTCCTGCGAACGCACCCTCATCACCCCTGAAGGTGTGTTCACCTCAGCCTCTAGACTTTCTGGGATGTTCGTCGAACTTCGTCTATCGCCGCCCGAGCAACAGGTGCCCATATCGCTCACTAAATTAAACGAATTACGAACCAAATACCTGAGTTGTCTTATTTTATATTCATCCACGATATAAATTCATGTCATCTCATTACACCGCAAAAAGAATTCTTAAGACCTTGGCCCATTTACTTTATTGTAAGAGAAGATTGCGTGTTGGCAAAAGACAGGATGCGCTCTTATTTTAATTATTTCAAGATCTATTTTAAAATGAAATGATTAGACGTATTGGTATTTAAAACTGGTAAGAAACTGCATGTCTAATTTTAAAGTTGTTTATAAGCTTCAATAAAATATTTTGAGGATCCGGTATTTTGCAGGAGTGTTGCAAGTTTGAAAAGGTTACACTTAGCAGAAATATGTTATTATGTATTCGTGTGTTTAGTTGCGGCACAGGTGTCAGCTAGAATAGTATGAGGTCGTTATCAGCGGGTGTGTTGACCGTCGAGCGCTGCCCCCTGGAGGTGACTCGGCTGACTTTCCCGCGATAACGTGGCGCACGCGCATACTCGACGCGATGACGCGTTTTCCTCAAATCCGCTGACGACACAGGGCGTCCGATAATCACATCCGCCTACGCCATCCTCGCTTCGTATTAACAGTACGGGAGAAATTATCATATATCTTTTAAGCTTTTTCGACCCAAGTTCGTGCACTTCCAGTTCAGTACGGCGAGCACATAATTTGACTGACGTCAAGGCTCACTTGGAAGGCTTTAAATTGAACAAGTGTTGATATACATGTGCGTGTTTCTAGTAATGAAATCGGCTCAAATTTGCTGGCCATGGCCGTTATGCCGGCTGTACACACACGCTGGCTTCATCGTGGATTTTATTTCACACAACGGCACAGTGACCTTGCTATTCGTTGCCGCGATTCGGCACTGGTAATACACGGCGACATAAGTTTGTTTGTAACTGAACGCTTACGCAATTTATTGGATCGCCAAAACATATTTACATTGACTTAAATAAAGTCTTTTATTTAATTTAACTTTTATGTTTATATAATTTAGTTAAGTTTTTTTTTTTTTTTTTTTTAATGTATTATAATTTTACTATAAAATTGATAATATTTACATTGAATATTTTACTCTTCTTACCAGTGTGACGCAATTTCCATTTCATTGAATGCAAAATATTTGCTTTTATATATTTTTAAGCACACGGAAACAGCTTGCTATGTATTAAATTGAAGTTTTCTTACAGTATATCTACGTTAAGTTAGAGACATTGCCAGCGGAAGGATATGCCATTTGCTCAGCGATTTCACTTTACGTAGCCGTCGCCGCGCCGCCGCTCGCTCTACCAATTAGTATTTTCCACGAGTGCGTTCAAATTAGTTCAAAAATCAATCCACACGACGGGTTATTCAGATTCCGAATCACGGCTAATCAGCGCACTATGCGTATTTGCGCCGCCTTATCCTCGTTTTATCAGCACATCGGTTGCGTAACAAAGGCTTCCTACATTTGTCATTGGCAGCTTGTTGCCGGATAAAGGAGAGTCAATGTCATATGATAATATTACTTAAGTGGACGTCCACGCCGTGATATGGTACTAAATAAACATGTCTGATTCTAATTTGATTATTTCGAGCGTCTTTTAAAATGAATTTACCATCGTGCAGGCATTGCAAGTTTTTTCGTTGATGTAGGTCGCGTCTCGCCTTTTTTCGGTAATAAAAAGTTACACCGGTACAAGGCTCGCCGAAATCAGGTGAGCTCATCGCCGAACTTGGAATCAGCTTACATGTTCTAAACAGGACGCATTCCTTGCTTTGTCTGAGACAAAGACTTTTTTGTTAATCTAAACTTCTCGTATGCTAAACTAAACAAGGTTTGTTTGAACTGCAGAAATCGAATTATGCAATAACGAAAACCAACAGATTGGAAAATGGTAGCCTAAAAATAGTGGCTGGACGGTCCAAGAGCCAGGGGTCGAGGTGACCTTCCCGCAACACTGGCAACAATCTCGGGAAGGTCAATACCTGTCACAAAATGACGAGGTTACAACAAAACCATAATCATGAAGCTATTAGTTGAGGTTTGCCAGCTTCATTCTCCGTATTCTGATGAATAATAGCGTGCGAGTTTTTGTTCCCGTCCAGATGAACAACCTAAAGGTAGGTCATAGGAAAGTCACGCTCGTGTCGAGCTTAGGACTTCAGGAGCATTCGATCAACTTCAGCGCAAATTAGCTCCAGATCCGGTTTGATACAGGCCAAAAACATAAAAAGATTAATAAAAACATTTACTAAGAGACGATAAAGCAATAGTGGAACATTTATGTAACACTTTCTCTACACGAAGGCGGCATACCTGCACCTGCCAAATGAGATAACGGGCCACAGCACCAACGAAAGCAAACGTGTGCGCAACGGGAAAGTGCTGGCCCCCACCGCGCAGAGCTCGCCTTCTCTTTCGCATGTTGCGCAAACGCACGCGGAATGCGACGACGTCGAATGCTACCGCTTCAGCCGCCCGTGACACTCAAATAATATCTCATTAGCATACAACACTTGGAGGTCTGCTTTTGTTTGCGGAGCTACCATTTCTGACATTGAAAGTGTGTCATGAATGATAGAGTCATTTAATAATGAGATAAACAAAACTTTCAATTTCGTAACAATTTGTACATGTTTTATCACCCGCAGTGTTAGGTAAAATGATTGATGAGCAACCGACATGACGCGTCAGAGAAGGCGTAGGAAATGACATTGAGCCGACTGGTGCGGGCGTCGATAGGTAGTCAGATTGCAACGGTTGCAACATTGAAATGCGGGCTCAACCAACAATACTCCCGGCCTACTGACTTACTAAAGGACTGCCTACTACCTGAGGATATTGAGATTCAGCACAAACTCATTTAGTACGAGGACCAAATGCATTAGCATCCGATGCAGATTTCAGATCAGGCAAACGGGGTAATATGCTTTAGAAGCTGTTTAGAAGAGTTTCGATGAAAACCTTTGATAAAATGGCAGTGGTTGAAACTGACCCACAATGATAGTTTATAGATCGAGGAATGTGTTTATAGCACCCTTGTCCTCGACAATAGCGATACAAGGTGCGGACGTTTGCGGTATCTTCGCTAGCGGTGCGTTCCATTTTGTAACTAGGTCAGTGTGTCACATGGCCGCCGCCAGCTACGACGAACCGACGCGACGCCATCTTTAATCGCACAACGCAATAGAAGTTTGAGGCCATCGAAAGTATTTTACCCAATACTTCTTGAGATTGCGAGCTCAGTCGTGTCAGTGCAAATGAGCGTGGCATCCGCCGGTGTAAAGTAAAAACGTTAAGTTACGTATTGCCGAGACTTTGAATTAGGAGAAAAGCAAGACGAAACAAACTTTCACTTTATCACGATCTGAGTTTGATTGCGAAATCTATTCCATCCAATCACGATTCAATTTTTGATTCAATCTTAGATATAATGGAGTGGCTTGAAGCAAATATGATTGCTATGAGGCGTTCCAAAGTTTTTCTATGTTTAAGTACATACCACGGTTGTTGTTTAATGAAGTATGCTTCGGAAATGTGTGATTATTAACCATTCTTTATTTGAAATAGCAATCTTAAGGCGAACAGGTTCATTGCGATTATTGCCTTTGTGCTAAAATACCAACAACTGCAACTGGCTTTTAAGGTAATATCGTGGAAGTCACGGAGTACTTGAATTTTTTACAGTGACCTCAACTCAACAAACAATTTAGCTTAAAGCAAAGGATTAACCTTTGTAACGGCTTTTACTCTTATGGCCATCATGGCAATTGCTTTTGTTCATTCTCACAAGCTGAGAACTATAGAGATGAGAGAGTTTGTTAGAAGAATAATGGTGATCTCGCGAGTGGCGATTTTGTTCGCAGATTAAATCTGCGCACGTTGGTTTCGGCGCTAGTTGTGAAATTTGGACCACGGCTGAGGTCTCGCCTCTCACCTCGGTTCTGTTGAAAAGTGAAACTCCGTCGTCGGCCAACGTCACGAGCAAAACATTTGACGCCGATGACTGCCGAATGTTCCGGTTCTACTCTGCACCGCTGCAATGAATATGTATCACCAGTTTCTTGCCTTGAGAAAGTTATACCTCCGTAATGTAATGCAATGAATGATAACTGCTGCTTTTTTGTGGTTTGAGATTCAGATTTTAATCAAATCAATTATTCAATTAGCTGACATAATTATGTTATCTATCACATAATAGCTTCAAACTTAGGTTTAATGGCTCAATACTGTACTATTGGAATTTTTTAATGGGTCTCACAGTGTTGCATTGTCTGTCTCTTTCTCGGGTGTTGCAGAGGAGTGTGAAGGGCGGTGGGGGACGAAGCCGGCCGTAGAATGTAGGCAACTGTGACAAGGACACGCCCGTACTCCACGCTAACACTTCCATCCAGTTTCTAATATGCGCGAGGATTTCACAACTCGTCGCTTGCGCTGCCACGTAGCTCTGCGCCCCGGTGCATGCGCGCTGTATTCGTGAGCGATTACACCTACAAGATGATCGGCCATAATAGATACGTATCGACACAAAGCGAACCAGTTGACATTTCTGTGACAATCATGAGGCAATACGACAGCATAATAGACCATAGCAACCGCACAATATCGCTCAATAAAATTATTCCTGATATTAAAGCGAAGCTTATTCTTGCATTAAAGATGGCGCAAAGCAACGAAAGGGTTTTTGCTGCGACAGAATACTTAGAAAAGCGATGGCCTTCTAGCGAGTTGAGGCGAGGCGAGCTGCTGCGCTCAAGGTGAAAACGCCGTGATATTTGTTAATTAGTCCTTACTCTCCAGATCTACGACAATGATCGATAGAATCGTGACTGCATCAGCCCTGATTTCAAACGATATACACTCGATAGTTACCTTCAGATTATATCGATTGAAACGATTGTGACATTTGAGCATTGTGCTTGGTAATGAGGTCAATGTGAGATTTGATCAATATGAAGGTGCTTACCCTTGCATGTGATGTGCGGGAACCTCTATGGTGGCGGAGGCGCGGCGGCGGTCACCTGCCATGTCCGCGAGACGAGCAAAATCAGTGTCCACATCTGCCAGCCTCGCTGACTTTCGCGACTCCAACAGTCTTATTTCATCCAGTCTCTTCTTCAGCTCTACCGGGGCCTGCAACAAAGAAATACAGTAATGAAAAACTTGCAAAGGCACGCGAGGGATCTGATTCCAAGCCACCTGAAAGAGGGTGCGGGCCCTGAATCAATATGGCCGACCTTCGCGCGGTCCGTAGTTCTCAGGATATGACGTAATGACCCGGTCGACGGAAGTGGAGCGAGATGCGTTCCGTGTCACGGACTATGCACCTATACGCCATTATTACTACGCCAGTACGCACCACATATTAGACAACCATTAGATAATTCTATTGTATTCGTTCTGTATTGTTTTTCTGTAGCAGTAATTTCATCAGCGTTTGTTTCATAGGTGACCGCCAACGTGGATCCCTACCTCTTGTTTATTATTGTAGAGTCGAGCCGGAACGGTATAAATCAATGCAACATAATATTGCCAACATTATAGAAGAATTCGAGTGGGAAAGGCAAACAGGTTTTTTATGCCAGTGTCACTGTAAAAGCCGTATCTATAGGTTGCGTATTAAAGATTTTCCGCGTTACATGATTCTACTATATGCCTTGTGAAGGTCGCGTCTGCCATATAAGCGCTACTAACTTACTGGTCTCGACTTTAGTTGAACTTGTACTGTACACGTATGTTCGGAAGTGTAATTTAGGACACAATACCCGTTTTGCTGGCGGTCACAAACTGTCGCCTGTCAGTCAATTTTAATGTGCAGCGAACGGCTGACATTGGCAGCATATATGCTGCGGGCTTCCCTCTGGGTGAATGCGTATTACTTGTCGTGATTGATGTCTTACGAGCCTACACCGGTTTACAGCTATCGCGGCTCAAGATTACTTGTCTTGCCGCCAATATCAGGTTCCCCTACCTTTTTCAGATCAGAAGATCCGTGTACTAAAATATACCACTAATGGGTTCGCCATTAGCCCACTTTCACGAATCATTAGGCATCGATTCATTAACCTATTTCGTAAAACTGATTAGGATTCTTTAGAGACATCTTCGTTTGGTTTCTGACCTGGTTAAGAGGTTTCATTTAAATGGGAAGAAGATTTTACGTATAGACAATTACAAAATATAATGGGAAGGCCTTAGCGTAGTACAGTCAAATGGCGTGGATATTTCCAATAATGTATGTAATGGCGGAGTGCTGCAGGCCGCGAGCTGTGTCGGGCGGGCGCAGGTGAGCGCTGATCACTTCTTACTTTCACTTTCACGTGATTTCGTGCAAGTCAAGGAAGGTGCGGACGTGGCTTTAGTTAGACGCGCATACGCATTCTGCAGCAAAACAAACCATTCCAATGCGGAAGAATACGTTTGGATTTATTTTCCCACGTCTTCTCTAACGATTACATTAATAGACAATGTCTAATGCGTCTATTGACGGCAATGGCCTAAATTCTCAAGGCGTAGTCAAGTTTTGCAGCGTCCGAATATTCTAGCAAGTGTTTAGGCACATGCTGAGTTTCTATTGGTCTATCAGCGTTCCGATCGGCCTCGATGCAGTTTAGTTCCGTTTGTTGTCTCCATTCGCTAACGGGTTATGTAAAAAGTGACAAAGATTGCACAATAAGTTTATCCGATGGCGAAACATGGACGCCTTTAAATGCCATGCCAGTGAAAGTCACCGAGTGACTTTGACACGATAACAGCACGCAATTATTACGGTGTTAGAGACTGCTTGAGCGTCGCGTTGATCGAAAGATTGCGAAAATGTTTGGGGTCCATTTATCCACATATTGAACGTGTAGATAGTTGCAGAAGGAGAAACCGGTAACGAACAATCGACCATTGAAAGCATAAAATGCGAATAAATTTTCAAGTCTTCAATACGTCGTAAAGTATGCAGTATTCCATCAATCTTGTTCAAAATCATGTTCAACCTTTAAAAACAATTTGTTTCGGTTGGTAGCTCCTAAAATTCATTTCATGTCGTCATAATAAATTCCGCGATGCCATTAATGACTGTGAAACAAGCAGGTTTACCAATTTTGATAGTAATTTTTTCTCATTAAATAAAGTTGGAATAATTTGTAAATGAGGGTCATTGTCGTTAGCACTTATTGTCGCATTGTCAAGTCCGGTTACTTTGTTTGTAGAGAGACATTATTTCCATACTATACATATATTGAAACGGTGAAAGATGATAATGGGTTTTTTATGCGCTTTATTACTCACTTTTGTGGGAAAATACTATATTGATAGTTAATATGGAAGCGATAAAGTTTTTGAAATTATGTCTTAAATTGTGCATTGTATTATTTTATTTTATTATGTATTTTGACTTTAGCATCGAGCTTACATTCAAGGTGGTAGAGCTGTTGTGGGACTCGATTGTGGAAGTACCAGCATCTTATTCATCCCTTCCCCCCTGAAGTTATCCGGGATAGTGTAAGAAAACAGCTCCCAAACAGGCACAACCAGGTGTGGTGTGGCCCACCATGCCTCTAACTGATTGATGGCGGTATATAATAAAATATGAATATATACTTTATACAATAAAACAGACTGGTGACGGGCAGCTAATATCGTCCCAATGCTTTTGTAAATATTAATTTATAAATAGTTACTTAATTCTAATGTGTACCACATTATGATCATTTAAAAGCGGTATAACGTAGCTGTTACATTTTTACGTGATAATTATAAAACTATTAGAGAATAGTTGTGTACGGTCGAGTAAGTGCTAGCGATCTTTCTGTCGTTTGCTTTCATTACGTCTCGCGATCAGGCGAAAGTTATTGCTTTGTGAGAAAACAAACCAAGTATATTTTCAGGTAATCTGAAGTAGACTGTATTACGTTGTGATTGAGATTATAAAGGATTGCCGGTGGTAGTAGCATTGACTGGAGCGGTGTGAGTCAATGACTGGTTGTCGCACATGCGCAGTGCGGGCGGACGCCGGCACCGGTGTCGCGCCGGCCGGCCGGCTTTTGCCTGCTCATACTACGCAGAAATAGGTCATAGACCAACCTTTATTTGGTAACCTATTTAATTAATTAATTTCCAATAATGATTCTGTTTGTTTGTTGTCATTATTAGGTAATAAAATTAGGCCTTTTCATTTCAGATATTTTCAGCACAAATAGCATTCTCTACTGATAATAAAAAATTAATACAGAAACGCCAATTCATGCACAAGCTGTCGAAGACAAAGGAAACAAAACGAAGTCAACGGCAGGACAATGCACTTTGAATACATTGAGTACAGTAGGTACTTTTTTAGTTCAAAACAATAGAACACTGCACTTACGGAGGCATCGATAACGTTCAAATGACGATGGTTTACAGAGTTATCGCGATGAAAGATACCTAAAAACTAAACTAACTATTCGAGGAATCTATGTATTGAACCGGCCTACCGAGACTATTTATTATTGTAATTTTATTCCATTCAATTTAGTTTCGTTTATAGTTTAAAAAGGTTCGAAGCAAAACAAGACGACAAAAAAATTTAGAGACACATCTAACGGGACCATGGGTCAGTCCAAAAAGCTCATGAAAGTCAAATGCGGCATCGGCGGCAGTGAATGTAGCCACCAGGCGAAAATAAGGTTCACGACGAAAAACCGATCGTGATCGATGGGCAATAATCAGGCGCCGATTATTCCTTTATTAGATATTCCACTGAGGCTGCAGTCGTGTATGCACGCATGCATAAGCAATTCGGCTGTCGGCAAGCGCTCGTGCACCATAAATAGGTCAATAGCTACACTGCATGGAGTTCGGCAATTCTGCCACGAATACTTCAACTTCGGGTTGGGCAAAGCTACTACACTTGAAGTACCACTTAGTGGCGTTTTTTGTTCGTCGGGACGGTAGCGAGTTTGCAAAACTTTGTAAGAGAAACAGTGGAGAAATCCAGGCGGTTTAAGAAATATGGGTCCGAGAGTCTCCTGTTACCGAGCGAACTGGCTACTACAGAAATAGGTCGGGCAACCTCCTGAAAGCGATTTGGGCAATACGGTCCAGTCATAGAAGACTGGTTCAAATTGACTATGCGCTACAGATGAGAAAAAAAAATGGTGAGGCAATGACACAAACGACACATATTTAAAAATCTATTAAACGGAAAGCTGGGTTTTAAATAGTTGAAGTATTGTGCTTAGGAGAGCGTAGATAGGAGTTGGATATTAAATAGTTCTATTTTTGTTTCAACTATTCATGTGTCCCGTTGAAATGATGCTCCATGCGAAACGACTAGCCAAAAATAGAAGCGTCATAGCGTGGGAGGACAGTAGAACCGCTCGTGTTGGCGTTGTAACAAGTAAATGTCCCTGAAAGTGAATATTTGACCTATTTCTCTTTGAAAAGACCTCCAAAATAAGTAGCAATCGTTTCTAGGAAGAGGTCTCTGATGTGGTCGAAAAGTTAGAGAAAACGATAATTTTAATTGTAGAGCACTGCTTGAGTTTTGAATAGCAAAAGCAAGACAACTAAAGTATAAATTATGTTGTTGGAAGACAGCGAAGCGGCGCGGGCGCTTCGTCGCGACCCAGTTACTGTTCGCCTCTTCTAAGCAATTACCATTTCGTAACTATGAGCAGCCCAAGTGGTTATAGTATGAGGCGGAACTCGCCTAGCGGATCAAACAGCTACCTGAAGGTACCAGGCATTCATCAAAATGTAGCAAGTATCTGATCGGATATGAGTATTTAGTCCAGCCAATGAGTTGGCACGGAGGCCTTGGACAACTGTTGAATACAAACACGTAGAGATTGCATAGCGGATGTAGTGGAAGCAGGGCAGCACGCTAGCTGCAGTACCTAACCGGCCCACTAAACTAACCTTGCCCCCAAAATCCGTGACCTACATTACATGTACGTCAAAATGCAACAAACGTTTTTATTACCAACCATTCTCCTTGAAACGACCGTTTCATTTAAAGATTACGCCGCCGCTGAACCGGCTTCGAAAAAAATCGTGAGCGTTCATAATGACGTGTTTCTAAATCGAATGTTTCGCCTGAGGGCTTCAGCTCGGCGTGACCGACTTGCGATACTTAAAAGGAAAAATAACCATTGAGAAGGATATTCTCTTGAATCATCGTAATTCCCAAACAAACGGGTAGGTGCGGATGTAGTCTGTGAAAATCAGTGGCTCTGCTCTGGCAGTATCCCTAGGTCATGCTGATCGATATGGCAGGACGAAGCAGGCTGCCTAGGCGGCCTAGTTGGCTCAGGATGTGGGCCACGGGTCGTGCTCCGGGCAACTGGGGCGCTCCGCAGTCAGCCCGAGAGCATATCAATCCCGACACGGGCTATTTCTGGATATCGCGCGGTGCAGGATACCTACGCATAGTTAACTACTAAGTATTGGATTTTGACTTCTTAATATGGTTTTGTCGTAACATAATTTATGCATTACTATTTAAACAAAATTATTTAGCAGCGAGTACCGAAGGAATTTAAAATTGCGTCGCTAGCGACAATGTTGCTAAGTGGGCGTGTGGCGTAGGCGCGCTAGAGTATTCAGTCATGGGTATAATTTCTTTTTGATTACGCCGATGACGTCACAGGCAAGTCGAGAACGACGTCATTGCGTTGGCGAGAGCGATAGCCCGCGTAGGCGCGACGCGTCCATGACGTCACAGGAGAAACGTTTTTCCGTGGGCGGCCTGTACAGAGACGATATTCTGCACGTAAATATATCGTTCGCCGACGACACGTCGACTTACGTAATTGAACGTGAAATCTGCGCAAGGACGCGTTCGAGATATTTCATTACAGTACACGCCGCTATGCCGGTATAATCGCATCGCTCTACGTGTTTAGAAATGTGAGCGTTACCTTGAGATGTTGAGGAGCGCCAATAGTTTCTCTATTGGCATCAAAATATAATACATGGTCTAAAATTTGAGGAAGCTAGTGCGCAGGCGTCGTGACCTAAAGCTGACCTAAAACCGTAGTGGGAACCACCGCGCCCTGAGTTACAAGTCGAGTTGATAACGGATATAGGAACCTGTTCGCGCACAATTCCACGACACACGCACTGCGCATTTAGTACCGTTACTTGGCCGACCTGACGTCGCTTCCACCGTCCTCGCTACCAGCGAATTGCTAATAACTTCACCGGCATTAGATGGACGCCATGTTTTATTCCCAAGAAACTCGGGCCAATGAATACGTAATGAACGGCTTGGAGAAAGAATTCACTCTCAACTTGAGCATCGAGTTATGTTGTAGGCAGTTGAAATTAGAAAAACATTGTTAGAAAAGCAAAAGAAGATCAATGCCTGAATTGTTCAGTCGAAACCGAGATACCCAGCTAAGGATAAGGAATCCAACGGCTTAACGAGGTCGGTGCAAAAAGTTTACAGTTAAAGAAGAAAGGAAAATGAGGAAAACGCGCGTGGAGGTCGAGTTTGGATCGGAGTGCGGGTTGGCTGGTTCAATATCAGCGTAAGTGGGTCAGTGGGCCAGCATGCCGGCACGGCCCCGCGGCAGACGCCGATCGCGCAATTATAACATATCTACTGCTCACTTACATCAAGCGATTTCGTTACACTGCAGCTACTGGTACCGAATCAGTAATGCACACAGTGCTGACAACTTTAATAGCAGACTGACTGACGCACAACTAGCATGCATGTTGCATAATTCAAACTGATGGATTACCCTGTAGCTCTTGATTCAACAAGTCAAGGGTTTCATATATTTCAACATCATTTAAAGAACTTTTGGTAAGTCATTCTTTCGGGTTTTCGTAATCTTTGTGACCGTGTTGCGCCCACGTGGTAACGGTTTTTTGAGGTGTCTTACTGTTAGTTTAAATCCGAAAAAAACGAGTTATTTTGCGTTTCCAATTCAGGTCACAACACTTGACGGTAATGTTATCCGATTTAAACTCCTTTAGGCCTTTTTTTATTGCATGTGAGTGGAAGTGAATTGCGATCCACTAGAGATAGGAGTAGGTACGAGTACAACGAATCATTTAACTATTTCAAGGCGAGAGCAATGAGGCAACCCACAAAGGGTTGGCCTTGCCTTCGCTGTCTGTCCGTGGGTGTAGGTATCGCGCTCAGTACCACTCGGCGGCGCGGTGGCAGTATTTGGCGAAAATAATTCAAGGTCCATTAGAATCTACACACGCAACGTTGCTTTTGTTTTCACCGTTTCATTCTACGCATTTTATACATAACATGACGCACTTTGTTTTGAAATTCTGAATGTATATTTCTTCAAGGTTCACATCGCTGAATGGCCTATCAAAATAAACATCAAATGAGGACATCCACCTTTTATAACTGGCTCTACATCACGAAGGAGACAAACATTTAAAAATTCGCAACGGTTCTTAGGCTATATTAAATGGTCACTCATCTTGTTGTTTTGGTGCCATATGTAGGTCGAATAAATTAAATGTACTTACAAAATGGGTTATTTTATTCCACTAGAGTCGCAGCAGTAAATATTGAGCGCGAGAACGCTGTTATTATGCTTCCAAGTATCTACATCAGAAGTTGCGAAACACGAAACCGCTTCGGTAAATAGAGTTGTTCTTTGCCACTAGGTTGAAGAGGTGCGAATTTTGTATAAAAGTTTGCGATACAATATTACGTCGGAGTACGTATCTAATCGTAAATGAGATTACAAAGAGGTATAACTGAAGCCTAGCGCTGGTTGTCGCAAGCGCTTCTAAATTACGACACCAATCTTATAGCAAAGCTACAGAAAAGTGAGCAAAGCTCTTCCCTCAAATGGTCTCCTGCTTTGCTGGCGTGATTTGCTATTGGGGTCGACCATTCTGGCTTTCGACATGGCTTTTATGTTTATGAGGCATATCATAAACGGGAAGTTGTTATTTGTTACGGGCAAAGTGATCCGGGCTACTCGTCTTCTAAGATGAAATACTGATGGAGGTAGTTTACCACTGTAATTAACATTGTTGACATTAAAGTAATACAATGTAATGGCTTATTGGAAAAGCATGCAAGGTATTAGTTAAAACTGGTCGTTAGTGGGTAAAATCTAGCTGAACTAATTAGGTAAATAAGTTGAACTGCAGAAACAAATGCATAGGTTAGCAACAGCAAGCTATGATTACTATGTAAGATTAATACTTGTTTTAAATCAAGTTAAAATGTAGCACGCAATAAGTGCAGTCGTAGGTACCTAAATTGTGACCGGTAGGTTAGCGAGAGCAAGTAGGTGTAATACTCGGTAAAATATAATAATTGTCGGTAGCGGCCGTATCCGGATCACGGCCCAGTTCGCTGCGCCTGCGGCTGTCTTCTGGCTGATCGGCACAGGCTCCAAGTCAAACAGCCTTGTTGAAAAATGTCACATATCCTTATCTTATCATATCAACCTTGATTTTTATTTAGTAACCGTGTCATTAGGTTTTGCCGTTGTGAAGTGTCGACAAGATAAAACTGAATGAATTGAGTCTATCTTTCGAATGAACAGATTTCCGTTTAACGTTTTAGAAAACGTTTCGTTGCATAATGCCTCTAACCTACGTCAATTGTATAATTTTTACATTTTATTTCGAAAAACGCTACAATTTGCGTCTTTTCCAGTTTGTTAAAAGTAATTCACAGTGTGGATCTAGGCTAGTTTTCACAGTAACGTGGTTAAACCGTTTCTAGGAGAATCTCATTGAATAACGGTTTTCAGTCAGTGCGGTATAATTATTCAGGGTTAAATCGTCACAGTGCGTACACACACTGAACTAGTCGTGTAGAGCACATACCGGGGAGTTTTCTCTTCCCATGGGTTTTCAATGCCTCCCACTAGAACTCGGATCTAGAGGGAAAAACTTGCTTACGCCTAGAAATTATTGCCTTAGTTGCCTTAGGCAATGAATTATAGCTAGAATTAGAGCTATTATTTGTGGGTGGTTTTCCTTGGATGTGTGCACACAATTCTTAAATTGTTTGTGCAATTTATGGCTTTTAAAGAGAGTAAGAAATAAATATTCGCTGCTAGGCAGTGTACTAAGACTCAAGTGAAATTCAGTTTGGACACGCGATAGTTCCACGCAATGCTAGCCGCGAGCGTAAGTGTCTATAATAGTATGAAAAAAAATGCGTGTGCGACTGGAAAATCTGAAAAATGCCTATATGAATCATTGCCGCTTTCGCCAACAATGCAATTTTAATTACAGCGTTGGCATGTTCTGTATTGCCATTAAATTTCAGTGTCAGTATAAAAGACAGCTGCCGCTTTGTATGTTTGATAGGCCGTTACGAAATGCATCCAATATTCTTTTGTAGAGTTTTAATGAAGTTGTCACAATAGTGTTCTATGGACGTAATGCGGTAACGCAACGGGACAAATTGCACTGACGTATTGCTATGAAAGTGTAAGAAACGTGTGATGGTGAAATCGAACCGTTGTTGGCTCACTGATGAGCTTTGATTGCTGTCCATCTGTCCGTGGTATATCTCAGTCATACGTGCAACCATTGCGTACGAAGAAAGCTGCGGTAGAACGTGCGCTATTTTAGAAAACTTTAGCGGCTCAGACATATCGTCCATTCAAAGGTGTTCAGGTTTCTAACAATAGTTGAGATGTTAAATAAGTTAGCGTATTACGAGATAAAGGCTCTACAGGTGGACGGTTACTTTCACGCCGGCTCGGCTCTGGGCTAGCTAAACTTGTTGCAACGCGGCAGCACAATCCGAATCGCCATTAATAAACGTGGAAAGTGTTTACGTAACTCGGAATGCGATTTCATTTAATTTAGAACCTCCGCTTGGATGCTTGCTTGTAATGCTAATGATGGCCATTCAAAAGTGTAATGAGAAAAAATGCGCAATAAAGAAGTGAGTGATTCAGACACGAAAGCTCGCGAGAAGCCGGCCGGCCGGCAGCTAACGGTATGATGGCGGTCAACTCTTGCGCACGTGAAAATAATTCTTGCCGCGATTTTGTAACGAATACCGTTGCTCGGTTCCGGGCTTGTCGGTGACCTTATTTCTCGGCCGCGCACTCTTTATTTTTATATTTTTTGGGCTGACACATTATGGTTGCGATGCCGAGTCACCATTTATTTTATCTTCGAGAGCTATTTTAGGCTAATGATACTCGATAGCTGTTAAAAGGGTTTCAGCATTACTTCTCGTTTTATTTCCGCTCTTCGCGATATATACGAGTAATAAGTATTTTGATGACTACTATAAAGAACCCAACAGTTTTGATAGCGAAACCGTGATTTGATAGCCACTTCAAGGCAACTTTTTTTATTACGTGAAATTCCGGTGTTATTTTGGTAAAAAATACCGGTCGTTTACGTGAGTCAGCGTTTCATGTTTTGATTGAGCAGATTCCGCGTTGTGTTGCGGAAAATTACGATGTAAATAAGTGACGTGATCGCTTGCCGGCCGGCACGAGCGTGGTGCGGGGCATGCGCGTCACATCACTATCTGATAAATTACCACTACTCGTTATAGTCAGTTACGTCGTTTTCAGCACTACATTGTACGTTATGCACGCGTCGCTGTCGTTTACGACACAACGGTATATCGTGTAACTGATCCATCGCTTGCGTCTCACTTCAAAAATCGAATCCTTTTTTTAATCTAATACCACCTGTTTTCCTTGATCTTTGCTACAAAAATCAATAAAATAGTGGCAAATGAAATTCGAATACTTCCTAATTACGTTTATAAAAACGGTTGTTTTGTGCATCCGATTTTATGAATTCTTTGGACCCAGTTACATATCATATCAACAAGTTGTTTTGCACTGTGCCTCCTTGCTTTAGTAAACATGCGAACTGCGTTGCTTCTGACGTAGAATGTTGTTTTTACAATGTTAGTTAGAAAACAAAGACTAGATTGGAAATTAACTGGGGTAATTTGCTTCTACTGATTGTATATCACTTAAAGTACGAGTCGCCATTTTAAGGTTATGCCGGCCGGCTTAGCATGTCCGCCATCTTGAAATGGCGAGCTTAAACTACTAGACAGTAATGGTGTTATGAACTGAAACATTTTATATTTTCAAATCTCAAAAAATGCTTTTCAGTGGCATTAAATTCTTACAACAGCAGTTCTGGCAATAAATATACAGTTTTACATAATTTATTTAATGTGTTTTGTGCCGAAGCGTCACGCGGTCGTCGCGTGCTACGTCACCGTGTTTTACGCAGCCAAGGCTATGCGCGTGCGACGTTACAGAATAACTTCCTCATTGTTTGTAAGAGTGTTCAGTTAGCTAGCGCCGAATTTTGTGGGCTATTAGAATTAATTGTTATATAATTTGACGTTACAGAAACTTTTAAAACCATTATTATGGTCAGGCTGCTTTCTGAAACGATATATTTGTAAATTGTGAATGTAGAGCAAGATCCAATTAAATCTCGATGAAATTGACGTCAAACATCGCTACGGGGCAATAGAGTAATAAATTAAATGGGTAAATGAGACTACTGTTTAGTGTTTGTGTACAAATTGTCGCACCAATTATTACTGGTTGGCGTGGCGATAAGCCGCACACGCCGATGACACATGCTGCGCCCGAGCCGCGCGCCGGCCGGCTTCATGCGTAAATAAATATATCTGCTGCCTGCCACACAAACGAGGACAATGCTAATTAAATCGAGATATCATACACAAATGTGCTCCAATGTGTCGGTTCTGTTTAAATCTTGCTTGGGATGAACTACAATGGAGACATTATTAAAACGTTGACATTTCAATATATACAAACGTTGAGTTAAAATCATGGGACCAAAACTATAGAAGTGTTCACATACAAACACGCATGCACCACTAACGGTTTAGCCGATTTTATTTAGCACGTACTGTCGATAATTATGTAGGTAGGAAACATGGGGTACTCGAAGAGTACTGAATAAACAGTTAGTCTCAGCTCGTACTCCGTGTGTGATTGACATTCCTTTCCATGCTTTCCTTATAAAAATAACATGGCGCAGCCGCAGTTGTTTTCCGAACTTGCGAGATATAAAAGTTATAAAGAGTGTTATTTTAAAACCAGTAAAGTAAAATAAATATAAATTTTGTTGTTATACGTACTGTGTTTGCTAATTACAAAGTGCAATGGAGGCCGTGTTACAGCCCCCGCCGCCATTTGAGTTTGACAATACTGTGTCGAACGTAACTTCTGGCAACATCTGTAGAAGTTGGAGTAACTGGAGAAAGTCGTTTCAAGTATATTTTGCAGCTTGTGAACTTGATACGAAAGCGGCAACGGTGCAGATCAACATCTTGTTACACGTCATCGGCCCAAAATGCCGCGAAGTTTACGACCAATTTCCCGGAAAATTTACAACTTTGGATGCGGTATTAACCAAATTTGACCATTTCTTCTTACCAAAAAAGAATATCACAGTGGAAAGAAATAAATTCTTTTGTCGTAATCAGATGGAATCGGAATCTACAGAACAATACGTATTCGAAATCACCAAGATGGCGTCATCCTGTGAGTTCAAAGATCTTTGTAACGGTTTAGTGCGAGATCGGCTGATTTGTGGATTGAGAGATAATGCAATGAGAGAAAGACTGCTGAGGGAATCTGATTTGACACTTGATAAGGCACTTGAAATATGTAAATTGGCAGAAATGTCGCGTGCACAAGCCAGCAGTTTTGGAAAAGGCGAAACGACGGCACATCACATTCACGAGATATGTCAGCAATCTGGATGTTCTCAGTACGAGCAAGGGAACGAGGCAGTGCATTGGGTGCGAGGCACGCAATGTCGGTGTGCAGCGTCAGCGCCGGGCGTCTCCGGCACGCGAGGATCGCGTGACCGTCGCAGGCGCGGGGGCGGACGAGGGCGCGGACGCGATCGTCGCGCCGTCCAGACCACTGATACTAGGGTTTCCCCCGCCCAATCCCGTCAGTTCACGAGAGTCTGTACAAAGTGCGGTTTGACTCACGAACTTTATAAGTGTCCAGCATTTGGAGTGCAGTGCGATAATTGTAACCGATATAATCACTACGCTAAGATGTGTAAAGCGTATTACGTCGATGGTGCCTCCACTGATCAGGTATGTAGCCTTGTCTCATCTAATAGTGACTGGTCTACAAATTTGTGCATAAATGGTTTTGAAATAAAGTTTAAGCTGGACACGGGGTCTGATGTAAATATTATCCCGAAAAAGTACCTAGCAAATATCTCGGTATTTGAAAATGAGTTAACCCCCTCATCGATTAAGTTACATGGGTATTCGGGTGATTATATCACGGTCATAGGAAAGTGTAATCTCAAGGTGATTCATAAAGAAAAAACGTACATATTAAAGTTTATTATTGCTAACGTAGATTCACCACCGATTTTGAGTAGGGGTTCGTGCGAAGAACTGAATTTGGTGAAACGCGTTATGGCAGTAAATACAGAAGTAGCAAATAATAAAATATTAGATGAATACGCCGATGTATGTGAGGGAGTTGGGTGCCTACCAGGAGAATATAAGATACAAATAAATGAAACAGTACGCCCAGTTGTACATCCCCCCAGAAAACTTCCTATTGCCCTAAGAGAGAGTGTGAAAAACAAGTTAGCTGAAATGGTCAGGCAAGGTATTATTTCAAAGGTGGAGGGACCCACGGACTGGGTCAATAGCATGACCTTAGCGAAGAAACCAGATGGTGATTTTCGAATTTGCTTAGACCCTCAGGATCTAAATAATGCTATTAAACGTGAGCATTTTAAATTACCAACTCTTGACGAAATAACAGCGACACTGTCAGGTTCTAAGTACTTCAGCGTATTAGATTGTAAACATAGTTTTTGGCAAGTCAAACTAGCGGAATCTTGCACTGATTTATGTACATTCAATACGGCATTTGGTCGTTATAAATTCTTACGTCTTCCTTTCGGAATTTCATCGGCCTCGGAGGTTTTTCATAGGAAACTCATGGAACACTTTGATGATATGGGAGAAGGAATTTGTCAGTTTGTCGATGATTTACTCGTACATGCGCCTACAAAAGCGGAACATGATTGTAGATTACGCAAAGTTTTACAAAGATGTCGTGACATCAACATCAAATTAAATAGGAGGAAGTGTAAAGTAGGATTGAGAGAGATAAAATATCTAGGTCACAAAATAAGTGAACATGGTATATTACCTGATGAATCGCACACATCAGCTATAAAAAATATGCCAGAACCAAAAAATATAAAAGATTTAGAAAGGTTTTTAGGCCTCATTACATATTTAGGTAGTTTCATACCCAATCTATCAGAAAAGACACAAAGCCTACGTGAGCTGTTAAAAAAAGAAGTGGAATGGCATTGGGACGAAAGACATAAACATAGTTTTGAACACCTTAAACAATGTTTAATTAGCCCCCCCACGCTTAAGTTCTACAGTCTAGATAAAGAAATCACACTATCTGTAGATTCATCAAAAAACGGTATGGGTGCTTGTCTCCTACAAGATGGTCACCCTGTAAGTTATGCTTCTAAATCACTAACAAAAACAGAACAAGCATATGCACAAATAGAAAAAGAGTTATATGCGTGTGTGTTTGCTTGTGAAAAGTTTTATTCGTATTTATACGGTCGAACTGATATCATAATAGAAACGGATCACAAGCCCCTAATTAGCATAATAAAGAAACCGATAAATAGCGCACCTCCGCGACTACAAAGAATGCTCATGAGACTGCAACCTTATACATTCAAACTTGTTTACAAGCCGGGTAAATATATGTACGTGGCGGACACACTGTCGCGCGCTTGTGCTGATAACGGCAATCCGGGCTACATTGAGCCACGCGACCACCTGGAAGCGCAAGCGCAGATATGTGCGATAGCCAGTAGCAACCCGCTCACCGACTCACATTTTTTACTTATACAAAAATGTTCACAAGGCGATCAAGAAATGAAATCACTAATGAAAGTTATTAGAAAAGGATGGCCAGAGCACAAAGATCAGGTAGATAGTTTGTTGAGATGTTACTGGGATGCAAGAGATGAGTTAACGGTATCTTATGGCTTAGTGTGGAAAGGTGACCGTATAATAATACCTAAATGTATGCGACGAGAACTATTACAAAAAATTCACATTGGTCATTTGGGATTAGAAAAGTGTAAATTACGGGCACGAGAAATCATGTACTGGCCAAATATGAATTCTCAATTAGAGGACATGATTTCTCATTGTCAGGCTTGTTTGACATACAAAAAGGCGAACAGCAAGGAAACGCTAATTCAACATGAAATACCAGACAGAGCGTGGTCTAAAGTTGCTGCTGATATTTTTCACTTCTCAGGTCAACAATTTCTTTTAGTGATTGATTATTTCAGTAAGTTTATAGAGGTAATAAAAATGAAATCTATAACTTCAGACCGCGTTATTAAGGAACTAAAAATAATATTTAGTAGGCAAGGCATTCCTGATTTTTTCGTATCTGACTGTGGTCCAGAGTTTAGTTCAGACATATTTAAAATTTTTGCAAACGAGTGGAAGTTTCGGCATATCACTTCTTCTCCAAGATATGCGCAGTCTAATGGTCAGGTCGAAAGAGCTATTCAAACCATAAAGAATATCCTAAAAAAGACTTCTTACGATCATACAGACTTTAGATTAGCACTTTTAGAATACCTCAATACACCCATAGATACTAGGTTGGCATCTCCAACGGAACTTCTGAACAATAGGAAGTTGCGTAGTGTCGTGCCGTGTTCTCCGGTATTATTACAACCCAAAATACAAAATAATGTTAGTAAAAATATAGAAAAACGACGTAAAGTTCAAAAGAAATACTACGATAAAAATGCTAAGGATCTTCCTAAATTAAATAATGGTCAAAAAGTTAAAGCATGGCTAAATAACAAGTGGGAAAATGGTTTCATATTGAAGATGCTGCGTCCGCGATCTTACTCCATTAAATTGAGCTCTGGCGGTACAATAGTACGGAACCGCAGACATCTGAGACCGGATTCAGAGCGCCGGCATGACTCACCGCCATGCAACCAACACTCGATCTATGACGATATAGTCGTCCCGGGTACGTTAGCTTCTCCTACAGAGTCCCGCAGTCCCCGTGTCCAGTGTCGGGCAGCCAGTCCTTCTAATATTTACGTCACTCGTTATGGCAGGACAGTGAGGCCGCCTGATCGGTGGGCTTACTCCGTGACCACATCTCATCCGCATCATTCTCCGTGATGAATCGAAGTGAGATCAGCACGGTACCTCGTTATAATTTTATTTTATAGTATTAGAATAAAGAGCATGCATGCATGTCAAAATGCATGTTTTGTACATATTAGAATAAATTTTAATTTATTTATTGATTGTATCATGGTTTAGATCAACTAAATCAAACATGATAATGAAAAGTGTTATTAAATTAATTGTTAATAATAGTAAGAATCAAAATTTTGCATGTTTTAAATTTTGTTCACTATTTTTATTTATAACACATGCATTGTTCATTTATTGATGTTAAAATGTTATCAATAATTTGTATTTAATGTACCGAATTCTTATTGTATAATTCCTAACCTCTTCTTTCTTCTTATTTGTTTAAAGAAGGAAGATGTCGATAATTATGTAGGTAGGAAACATGGGGTACTCGAAGAGTACTGAATAAACAGTTAGTCTCAGCTCGTACTCCGTGTGTGATTGACATTCCTTTCCATGCTTTCCTTATAAACTTAACACGTACTTCCACGCGCTTGTTATGTTATGAACAGTGTAAACGTAGAGGCATGCGCCTACGCGTATAACTAAAAGCCTCTACAAATATTAATTTCTACATAGATATCCAAGATATTTTTAAAATTGATTTAAATAAAATTAAAGTTTGAGCTTTAAATCAGAGTTGGGAAATGAAAATGAACACTTTTGCAAGTCACGAGAAACAAAGACTTCAATAGTTAATAAACTGCAACATTGATATAGAACATTGACTTGAAACGTTATGTTCACTTAAAAACAAAACAAATTAAAAGTAAAGCTTAGTTAGAGTTTATTAACAGAGAGTAATGTCTTTTTAAAGAAAAGCGTGTCAGATGGTTATCTAATCGTAACTAATAAAAACGCCGTATCGAAACATTATTGTTGGCGAAGTGTTAAAATATCAGTTACCGTAACTGCTGTATCATACAAAATTAAACTTTATACATGTATGTAATAGATGAATTTTGCGATAAATCGTACATTTTCGCTAACATCGTAAATTAATAACATGACATGTTCGAAGATAGATAAATAGCTACCCTTGATATCAATGTCATCGTATCAAAATTCAGATAATGTCATAATAATTATATAAACATAAGAGATAATTGCGTTGCATGAAATATTTTTGTATATTTTACTGTATTCAGTGTTTTATTGTCGTTCTGCAAAATAAAAATACAATATTTTGATATTAAATTGAAATTAATGTAAAATATATATGATTAATATACAAGTATGATTAAAGTATAAAACCCGCAGTTTGGAATTAAAGATCAATAACACTAATGTTTTGTGTATGTTGACATTGTTTTCTTGTTAGGACGGCCACAATGACAAATAAGATAGTGATAATAAATAATTACACAAACAGTGTTGTTACAAAATGCCACACGATTCGTGACGCATTCAATTCGGCCATACGAATACTAATATTAAGCATAATGTTGTGTCAACATTCGATTAAGTTATTAAATCATCCTAGCTTTCATACATCATGCTGTGTTTATTAGAAAATGAATAATTTAAACCTATCCAATATTTTGAGTAAAGTTACAACTATGCTCTCAGGTCACTCTCCGTCGATCCCGTAACTGCGTTCTTGTAAGGAACATTTTAAAACCAAAAAACATAGGGTTGCAATTTTTTTTAGATATGACTATGCTTTTGTTTTTTTTATTGGTACATTTTTTTTCGATATAAGGAGAGTCCTAATTTTTTTTTATGAATCGTCGCATTTTTGGGTTTGTTGATGTTCTAAGCTCAGTAATAGGTGGGACAAGTATGCCGTAGAGATGACGATAGATGGAGTCGTTGAAGGCTCCGCGCAGGATGAAGAACTGTTGGTAGACCATCTGCCAGGGGTTGGACGATATCAAAAAGACGACAGGGCCGAATTGTACCAGAATCGCTGAAAATAGACCGAAATGGAGAGCAAATCAAGAAGCAGTGGACAACAATATGGTGAAAGAAAGAAAAAGAAGAATGTTTTGAACACATCATATCCAACAAGGCTTCGGTGATATCAGCAGGGAAGTTGGTATTATTTTGTCTTCTATTTTTCGATTTATTTTCTTTGATAGTATCTAAACATCTCCTAAATATTGATCCCCGTCCGCAATTTATAGGCATTTATTTCCTGAATAATAAATAATTTATTGAAAGTAGTCGAGGAAAGTTTCACCGATACACTTAACGCATATAGTATGAAGATCATAAGAACGTTAACTGGGTCACCAGATTTTCTCCTAACAGTAATAGTAAAAAAGTAGGTATGTTTCGATAAATTATTCGAACAGTCCAGAATTCTCTTTTCCAAATAAAATATAATTTAATTTCTTTTACCGTTGGAAATCTTCTTACATTAAGAGTCGTAAGATTATAAAACAACTATTGTGTCCGCACAATGGGCTGCATTAAAAACAAACCCGTTGTGTACAGTATCTCGGAACTAGTCCGCGATAAGGAACAGATTTAATGATCTTTCGAACGAAGTTACATTTTATTGTAAAGTTCCATTAAATAAGGTCAAGAAACTGAGATCTACCTGACTCAACGGGGAACAAAGGACCGAAAATACGGAAGAAAGTACAGAAATAAAAATAGGACGGTAAGTGCGTCATTCAGAATTAAATCTTAATCGTATAAGTGCCAGTATTAAAAGTCAAAAGTGGATCGAGATCGAGAAGCTGCATCGCCGGCCGGCGCGGGCGCACGTGTTGCGAGGTCAATAGCTCGTTGCACGCGCATCCCGGCTTCCCGCCCCGCGCGCTCTCCCCCGCACCCTGATATCCAGGACCACCTTTGTCTATGTGCATGATGGGATCAGGCTATGAACACACTTCGACACGAGGCGATGACGTCAATCTCCGTTTATCTATTCCATTCGTACATAGACGCGTAGATTACACAAACAAGTACGTTCAATTCACAAGCAGAGATATTTTCGAGACGGCAAAAACATAAGAAATAACACCGTAAGGCTACTACGGCGTGCCTGCTACGAATTTCGTAGCTCACCACGGCAAGAATCGCACTCCGTGCGCTACGCCATAGTAAAGAGTTCAACGCATAGCCAAAGTGCGCTCAATTTACAGCTACAAATAACAAAAAAATACTTTGTAGCACAGCACGTATCTTTTTTCAGGACATCCCCTTTTCAGCCATCGAAGTAGCACCAATTCTCACTGAACATTTCTAGAATAAGTTAGGTGTAGCAAAAAGAATAAGGTTTTGGTACTCACTTCAGCAGAAGGCGCGTGGAAGTGGACCTTCAGCTCGTCGGTTTCATGATCGTGATTGAGCACATCAGCGCGGACCTCCCGTCCGTTGTGCGTGAGATAGACGCGCTGCCCAGGGCACAGCTTCACGCCCGTCATGCCTCTGAACCCAGGGCCAATCAGCTCTGCGTCCCGGTATTCCCGGGCCCCCTTGCCACCGTCAAAACGAACGGTGTAACGGGTGTTCGGAGTCAAGTTGATACAGTTGTTGTTCTCCGGGAACGGAGCGGGAGTTTTCACTGCCTGGATCATGCCGGAGTAGTACATTCCGTCGTCTCCCAGAGCCGCCACACGCGTCCCTATTATAGACCTCTTCGCCAACCGCTTCCCAGTCGACATCTTAGATCACAGTCCACACAATAATCAGGAAAAACACTCCAAGTCAAAGACTTCTCACTCAAAAACTTCAAATCGCCCGGCGAACGCGTTTCGCGGGATAACCGTCACAGAATTTGGGAGAGTTAAAAGAATTTCGTGGTGATTCCACACGCTGCGCGCGGTCCGGCTCCTCAGTAGGCCGGGGCTGGTCGCGGTGCTCGCGCTGAAACATAATACGAGGGCTCGATCCTCAAAGATCGGGACAAAGGAAAATCCTTTCGCGGTCGTAAACTTGTTGCGGAGCTCGCAGCGGACAACCTCGATAGACACGGTTCAAACGAGAACTGGCGAGCGGCGCGAAACCGGCCGGCCGGCGAGCGGGAGCGGCGACCACCCGTCTCGCTTCTTTGTTTTGATACTCAGCTGTTCGCGCAGGGAGAGATAGCTGGGTGCCGAAGCTTGGGAGCGAAGGAGAGGCGTGAAGCGTGTGTTCGTGCGGGTTCGGGTTTGGTCGGAGCGCGGTGGTGGGTTCGTGTCGTGGAGGCGCGGGCAGGCAGGCCTACGGCAGCAAGCGGGCGGGTGGCAGGCGGCAGGGCGACCTGCGATGGTTCGCATCGCACGTGGAGTGGTAACGGGATTGCACAACGCGCACCGACGACGATGCCGGCCGCGGCCGGTGCACGCTCAACGGTTGCCGGCTAATGCGTGACATAGTTTCTATTCGGATTCGGGGTCGATTAAAATGTCAAGCAGATACACCGTCACTTATGCAACTCCATCTTGGTGACCCATTTGGAGTCTGAAAATTACCCACGTTGTTCGATGTGGTTTAGCATTGAACTACAAACAAGATAAAAACGTAGGGGCCTCTATAAGAACACCTAGCTATCAGAAAGATCGATTGGCAGGAAGACTAAAAGGTAAAATGTCGTAGTAGCAAAACGCCTGAAAATTGAAATAGTCTGTATTGTATATGGAATGACAAGTGCAATCAAACAGAAAAGTCAAAAAGTTTTAGGTAGAGATGTATTCTTATGATAAAAATTGAAATGAACAAAACACAAAACAAACATAACTTCTTTGTCAACTAATACTCCCTAAAACTTTACTTTTTTTCTTCTTTAATTTTGCACTTAATATCAGCAAAACACGAAACAAACATAACTTCTTAGAGCTTAACATAAAACTCAAAATTCACCTCAAAACTTGTCCCCAAAAATAATTCGCTTGATGTGTGAAATATTTATGAAAAAATTGTAAGCATTTATATCTTTTTTAGGGTTCCGTAGTCCGACAAGGAACCCTTATATTTTCGCAATGTCCGCCCGTCCGTCTGTCCGCGGCTTAGCTCAGAGACTATTAGTACTATAAAGCTGTAATTTGGCATGAATATACATATTAATCACACCGTCAAAACGGTAAAATAAAATCATGAAAAAAAAATTTTTCAAGTCTCCCATACACGTATATAAAGAGTTACATTCCTGAAGATTGCTGTTACTTTTATTTCATGATTTATATAGTACGAAATAAAGAATTATACTTCTGAAATTTGCTGTGCTGACTGTACAATTTAATCCAAAATAGGTAGTGCGGCTGGTAGTGTCCTTGCTAAAAAACGGTATATTGGGGATGTTTTTTTTTCTCATCTATCCCATAGTGTGGGGTATCGTTAGATTTTTCATTGTTATCGTTAGATAGGTCATTCAAAAACATTGTGGGTGTCTCAAAACCATTTAAGATACATCAAAGATACGTGAAAAAATTCACAGAAGTAGTATATATGAGGCGACCCCCGAAGTTTTGTATGGCGCTAACTAGTTGAAACGCTTTCTATCTGATTTAGGGTTTTAACCGTGACATTATGTATATAATAATTATATAATATAATAATTATCCATCCATCCATCCATCAGCCTGTTTTGTCCACTGCTGGACATAGGCCTTTCCAGGATTTTGCCACTCTTGGTGGACCTCTTGGAAGAAATGCCCATACTCACACACGCTGGGCAGGTGGGTTGGTGAGCGCGGTGCCGAAACCTTTGCACAAGTGACGCCGCTGCCCGTCACCAGTCAGTTTTATATAAGGATCGGCAATTGGGGTTGGATAAACCGCCATCCATCGGTCCCAGACAATGGTGGACCGCCTGGTTTTGCCTGAGAGCTGTTCTCTTACTCTCCCCCGAATAACTTCGGGAGGATTTGCGAGTAAGATCGTGGTACCTCCACAGTCGAGCCTGGCATCAGCTCTACCACCTCTATATAATAATTATTATATAATTAATCGTCTTCATATATATGTAATGAATTTAAAATAAAAACTATCACAGCTGAGTAGGCTGGACAGGTTTACGAGTACAGGTCGCGCCAAACTTTTAGCCCCCTCTAAACACGACAATGTATGGACCGTTCTTCTAAATGTATGGGAGTAGGAGCTTGACGCGATCTGTATTAGTAGACCAACTTATAAAATGTACTGGAAAACTACGGAACCCTACACTGCGCGTGGCCCGTGGCCTGACACGCACTTGGCCGGTTTTTTATTCAGGAATGTAAACTTTCTCTTATTATCTCGGTTTTCCCTTTATTTAGGGTAACAGGCACCACACTCTTCCCGTTTAGCACATCTCCACAAAGAAGTTCCGCATATATTCGATTCCGCACTGCAATTATATCTGTAGCCGGCACGTAATAAAACTAATTTTCCTTTCTGACTTTCTATGAAAATCATTTATTTCATTCATTTTATTTGGCGTACAAAATGCAAAATATTTTTCAACTAGATAGACAAGAGTAGGTTTTTATTATCTAACATTCTGTATTTAATTGGCCAGTACAAACATGAAAAGTTATTAAAATAGAATACTCCTCAATCCAGACGTTTTGCTACTAGGGTATTTTGCTATTAAGGGTCCGTATAAGGGCATCTAGCCTTAATAACTTCAAATGAGTATATCACATTGTGTAACTTGGTTAATCGGTATAGTAAAAATAATATAGACAGTAGACTATATGGTTGATAGGCTGATCTTAGAAAAAACGCAAAATCTCTAAGTTCGCTCGATAGAAAAAAACTACGAAGTTACCTCTAAATTTCAGGTTTTTTGAGTGTTAAAGAACCTTCCTTAAATCATAAAGCCTTGAAATTTGTATTAAAAATAAGTTGACAAATAACACCGGTGGTTCGTCTTAGAATATTTAAAAAATTGCATCTAAAAGCAGAGTTATTAAATAAAATCGTAACAGCCACGGCTGAGAGCGCGCTATTTTAAACTAAAGAGAAACGTTCAGTTCTTATTGATGGAAAATGAGGTGCTCAATCTGATCTTATATGCAGCCTTAAGACTATTAGGCCCACATGACATTATAATTTTCAGGTGTTTTGCGGATTTAGTCCTTCTGCCAACCGAGTATTCTGATAGAGACTCAATCCCGATAGTGAAAAGACTATTATTTTGTTGCTTACGTCATTGTTAGCAATCGACGTAGAGCATGAAATAACTGGTTTTAGTATAACTAACTTCTATTTTTTCTCCAGTATCATTTCCTCTTGGATGGTCCTTTGTTCTAAAAACTTCATCTGTTTTAGGACCTTCATGAGTTTCGATTCCCTTGATATAACATATTTATATTCATCATCATATCAAACTATTTCTTCGGTGAAGTCTTCTTTTGCCCTCCGCCTTCTCTTACTATATAGGCATATTTATATTCAAAGACATTTATTTCATTTTAATTTTCAAAATAGTAACTTCTGCTTCATGAATAACACAACATAATGCCATGTTTCCTGAAATCAAGGCTGTTAACTTAATTAGTGTCACATTATAAGCGCCGATAAAACTTTATTAATGTTATAGTCATATCCTGAGTGCATTTAATCAAAGATACATTAATTTAATTTAAAGCTTGTGCAGGAAACATTACAGGATATCTCGCTCAATAACGTTCCGTTTTTATTGCTCAAGTTCTTAAAAAGCGGGGTTTTGTTATATTAACAAGGCTAATTCTTAACTCGGTAAAGGCGTGTGCCAGTATCTTCCATGAAAGAAATCGCCATTTACCCTTTTTCCGTATTATTTAAATAATATTACCATACTCACGGTTTTCTCCCAGAGGGGTAAGCGGAGTCTACAGATTTCCATCTGCTACGATCCTGACGCACCTCTATAACTTCTATACCCATCAGTCTAGTCATACAACATTATTAAATATTACCATTAAAATGACGGCAAAAAGTGAACATCTTTAGACATAATGTACCTAGGTACGTAATATGTCAAGTTTGTATATCTTATTACTACGAAACCAGGGGAATGACTTTGAAAAAGCATATTTTAATAGGGTTTGTTTTGGTCACAGACAATATTAAATAAGTAGTCTCTATAAAAATATTACGACCAAAATCACCTAAAATAAGACGCGTTACTCGTATGTATATTTTATTCAGTATACGTGTGCATGACATTGCCAAGATAAATAAAAAATATTTGTACCTACCACACAACGAAACTGTATTGCTCTGAAGAAAATACCTATGCCTATCCATTATTACCTGTATAAGCGACAAAGAAAATACCTATAATACAGTTCTCATCAAAAATATCGAAACAGTACCAAGACTTTCTTTCTGGCGACAAATAACCAAAAGAGAGGATTAATTCTTAAAAAATAACAATTTGAATTTGGAACGTTAGTATAAGGAATTTATTTTTAATTAACAAAACTTAAATAAACTAATTTAAAAAAACTAAATTATTCTACGAAATAAACTAAACTAAACTAAAACTACCTAGCAAAAATATTTAATTAAAGTAGATAAAAAATTGAGCCAAAATCGATGTCGTCACGTGGAAGAGTACCCAGGATACTGGCAGCATTACCTCGTTGAATTGCTAGGCCAATTCTTTGGCCGAGGTATGCGCCAGCCCTGGGATCTCCGGAAACGTCGACCAATCTCGACGACAGTTCTTTGTAGAGCTGCCGCGCTCCCGGCCCCCACGGCCCGAGGGTTTCAACGCCAAAAGGCACAAATATGTATCCTACGCCAAGGGATACATATTTGCGCCGTTTCGCCTCCTCCGCAGACGCTGCCGCCGTCCCGGCCTGTGACGAGGTCACCTGTAAGTGGGACGGAGCAACTGTGTCAACACAAGTCGCGTCCCACACCAGGGACCTCCCGTTCTTCCAGGGTATCAACGACATCCCGTCGGGTCTCTTACCATCGTCACGTGACAGGCCATTCGGTTCCAGAATGGCAGGTACGTTTACGCTCGCAAGAGCCCGACGGATGATATCAGGAATTGAAAACTTTATACTACCTACTACTGTACGACATTTTAATATTTTCCGCATAATACAATATTTTCTAATAATCCATTAAAAACCAAACTTGAGAAGTGTTTTAATTTTTTTGATGAGAAGTGTATGTTATCCGAGACAGAAGATGAAACAAAATAGAGAAGACCAATAGAAACACAAGATAAGAATTTGAAAAAATTCCTTTGGCCGGGATTCGAGCTGATGATTCGAAAAGATGAAGCAGCCACTGCCAACATAATGTAATTCCCGTAGCTCTACTAAAGGAACGTAGCCTTAGGTTTTGGTCGAATTTGTTCCACTTTTCTCATTGCACAGCTCTATTTGCCAAGTATGTAATGCTAAGTACCCTCAAAAAAGAAACTACACGTAATAGATACCAGGGCACAAGAAGTCGCTAGGGACCGTTCCGCGTAGGCGTATGTAATCACGCAGCTGTTGATGACAAACGCTCATTTTACGGGCCATTTCTACAGCAGAGTAGATGACATCTCTATGTCAGGACCACCGGTGACTGAATAAAAACTACATTGATTAGGTACGTTTTCGATTCTGAGAAAGTCCATGATACATTAATTTAGTTTCATTAAAAACGTAATAGGTCTTTGAAATTACCGTTTTGTATGGAAAATTTGAAGAAAACCCAGTTTTCAGTACAAACATTTTTCCATTTATTTTAGAAATGACAAATCCAATTTTTATAAAAAATAATGTGTATGAATGAAACAACATTAAGCTAACAGAAACACAAATAAATGTTTGATAAGTGCAATGTCACCTGTTAAAAGTTATTACGAATATTATCATGAAAACGGATGACACTTAAGACGAACTTTAGTAATCAAGCTGAAATTAAAAACAAAATTTAATACGGAGATATAAAACCTTACCATCAACTTTCAAACAAGAAACAAATAACGGAAATAACTATTGATTTGCAGGAATTATGAACTCATGAATCTTTTAGAAAATTTCGGCAACTTCATAGAAAGACCTATTATTATATGACGACATTTTATTATAATGATAAATTAGAAACCATAGTAATGTTTTATATTAGGGTTTTGTCTGTATTGGCACAGTATAGGTAACAAACAGTAGTTTAACTAGGCGGTGTCCTTGAAATAAATACCTACGGCCGCTCGGCGCCTAAACACGCCCTAGGGCTGCCAACTGACTGTTTACCTATTTGATAATGCTATATTAATAATATAAAAGTTGTATTTCAGCAACCATACAATGCACAACATACCTACTCTGTAATTTCATGCCATAAGTAATTTACGAAAATGCGCGGGAGCGTCACAGAGACAACGTGCGTACGTAATGCGGTGCGACCTCGACTGTCGTAAACCGAGTTGTACCGAGTTTTGGTTTCGGCCCGAAATTCCATACAAATATGGAGATAGTAGAATACTATTACTTATTTATACTATGGTATTGATTAGCTGGTTAAATCCATCTTTGCTTTGTAACGTTATTAGGGTTCCGTACCCGACGCCAACACGGGGAGCCCTATTAATGTCGCTCTAGCTTGCAGACGGAATGATCTATAGATCTGAAATTTGGATAAGTTATGTAAAATGTTAACCCAAAACCGAATATTGAATTAAAAATTAATAAATCCATATACTCACGCCCAGAGGGGTAAGCAGAGACTACAGATTTCTACCTGCTACGATCATGACACACCTCTTTTGCTTCTACAAAATAGGCGACATACTGAAGAAGAGCAAAGTTAAAAGTACCCGGAATAGGAGAGCTTGTATGACTAGATTAAAATTTAAATAAAATTAATTTTCATACATTAAAAGGAAGCTGAAAATGTTTTTTTTCTTGACCCAGCTTGTAGGATGTCAACTGTCTGGAGCTCTTTAAGTGGAGTACAAAATATATCCATCCATCCATCCATAAGCCCGTTTCTTCCACTGCTGGACATAGGCCTTTCCAGGATTTCGCCACTCTTGGCGGTCCTCCTGGAAGAAATACCCATACTCACACACGCTGGGCAGGCGGGTTGGTGAGCGCGGTGCCAAAACCCTTGCACCAGTGACGCCGCTGCCCGTCACCAGTCTGTTTTATATAAGGCCCGGCAATTGGGGATGGATATACCGCCATCCATCGGTCCCAGGCAATGGTGAGCCGCCTGGTTTTGCCTGAGAGCTGTTGTCTTACTCTCCCCCGAATATCTTCGGGAGGATTTGCGAGTAAGATGGTGGTACCTCCACAGTCGAGCCTGGCATCAGCTCTACCACCTAACAAAATATATACATTTTTTAAACCTCCAAATGTAAAGAAATGGGGGAGATTAAAGTTGTAATTTTTTTTACCATTTTTGTTATGGGGTATATCTCAAAAACTAAACTAGTTAGGATTTTGGAATTTTCAGTATATTATGTGCCATAAATATGCTGTATTTAAACAAATACTGAATACGCCGATTTTTAATACAAGTTTAGGGTTACGTATCCGAATACTCGATCAAATTAATTTTGCAATTTTGTTTGATGATAAGTTTGTAATTTTAATTCAAGTCATTTATGTCTATTAACTTATTGGAATGGTACCAAACCCTCAAGTCAAGGTGTGACAATTGTAATTGAATAAGTGTGTATGATTTGGTTATCAGAAGTTTATTGTTTAACAAAAGATCGTAGCATACTTAGGATTCAAGCCATCATCATAGTAGTTTTTTCGACTAACAAAACAAGTCTCAAACCCTTACACATTTTCGTACAAGATCAAATCAATATTGTAACGTTATTTGAAAGCATTTCCTGAAAGTGAACAGAAGTACAAGTAAATTATCAACATTAATGACAGCAGTAATTACGTTTATGGCCGTACCTGCAGTCTTAAATAATAAAAAAGAACTAGACGTAAGAAGGTGAAAAACAAAACTGCCTCGAAACAAGTAGACGAAAACCGGCCAAGTGCGAGTCGGACTCGCGCACGAAGGGTTCCGTACCATTATCTATAAAAACGGCAAAAAATAATGTCTTTTGTATGGGAGTGCGCAGGTCCGACCACTGAGTTGGCCGGTTTTAGTATTTGTTGTTATAGCGGCAACAGAAATACATCATCTGTGAAATTTTCAACTGTCTAACTATCACGGCTCATGAGATACAGCCTGGTGACAGACAGACAAACGGACAGCGGAGTCTTAGTAATAGGGTTCAGTTGGTTATTCTTTGGGTACGGAACCCTAAAATGAAGAATGAATCTGGTAAACGGCGCGGCGAGAACTTATTTTTGTGCTCTTTTTGTTACCTGCGTTTAAGAACCCAATTCTACTGCAAAATCCTAAATTTATTTATTGCAAACTAATAATTATCGCTATTCATTTACAATTCAATATTCATTCAATATTCATTTGTATGGAAAACAAGCATGGCATTAGTGCAGGCCTCGTCAGATTAACGCCGAGTCTCCTTTGGGTTTAAATTTCTGTTTTTTTTTTCTTCGTGATGCAAAGGCAACATTAACACCTATTCTGTGAAAATTTCAATTGTCCAGGTATAACGGCTAGAGCCGTAAAACCTTAGGTAAACCCCTGAGACCCTAGAGTATACTATATTTTAAGCCCGTGACAGACAGACAGCGCAGACTTATAAATAGGAATCCTAAAAATGGAATTTTGAGGCGCACGTATGAAAAAACCGGCCAAGTGCGAGTCGGACTCCCGGACGCAGGGTTCCGTACCTTTATTTTAAAGTTATTTTAAAAACGGCAAAAAAATCATGTATGTTGTATGGGAGTGCGCAGGTCCGACACCCACATCCTCTCTCTTCTTTACACTGTACTGTTCATCCTTCAACTCCCTTATATCTCAAAGGTTGCTTTAAATTCTTGTCTTCTACTCACGACCGTGCCCTACGATCCTCCGAAAACTCCATCTCACTCTTCTTAGGCATTATATTTATTTATGGTCTATTCAGTTTATTTATCAACTTATTTATTAATTGCATTATGTAGGTATAATAATACTCTTATTCCAATAAGTCTTTTTATTTTATGAATGTGTATAACTTTAGTAGCCCAACTTAAACAGTTTTTTTATATATTTCCCGTACCATATTTGTTTCATCATAAAATATTAATTTTATACAGATTAGATTTGACCTGTAAAACGTATACTTTTATATGTATCTATTTTACAAATAAACAATTTCAATCTTTGAATCTTGAATCTTCTAAATTTGATGGTAACTCTTTTGCTGTTAAAGCTGTCAGATTGTGGAATGACTTGTCTGTCGCTACTAAGCGTGCTCCCTTGTTGCCTGTTTTTAAACGATTAGGTACTCAAGGATCATTTTCTTTCTTCGTAAATTGTTAGTAATATTTGTTATATCCATCTATCTCTGCTACTTACATTTAATTGTTTATATTTATATTTATATTTATTCCTAATGTACACAGAAAACATATTATTAAAATATACACTTGAAAAGCTATGTACAATGGCGCGCTTATCTCAATAATGAGATTTCTTCCAGCAGACCAAGGGTGGATGAGATATATAAGATATAAGTAAGGTATTCATAATGTGCACATAATAATACTTCCACAAAAACAAGATTAAAATAGTACCTAAAATATACAAACAAGTAAAAAATACATACAATAAACTACATAAAATGTACATACATATACCTACACAGTATTAATAAATAGTATCCTATCAATAAATATATAATCATACATATATATATATATATACATATATTATATACATAATATGTATACCAGGAGGATAGGTTAACGGAGATAGTGCTCTTTTATTTTCCTTTTGTTTTTGGTTTACGTATTATATTATTTATTTATATTTCATGATTTATATGGTTATTTTTTAGTGTAGTCGTATAATATTTATAGTACTAGCTTTTGCCCGCGGTTTCACCCGCGTTGAATTAGTTTTTGTGTACTTATATAAAATCAGTCAATATTATTCGAACTGTTTTACCTACAGTAAACACAGCTGGTGAAATGTGTGTGTTATGCGCCTCTGTTTCCCATTTTGTGTGTCTCTTATATAGCTTTTCCACGGGAACAAAGGGAAAAAGTAGTTTTTGTCCTATTCAAAGTCTAGAACTACATTTATGCAAAATTTCAGCCTAATCGGTTTCGTAAGCATGGCGTGAAAGGGTGACACATCACTTTTTGATAGAAATTTGAAAGCTCTTTTTCTTCCCATGGGAACTGATTTATGGGATAAAAAGTGGCCTATGTCCTATTCCAGGTCTAGAACTACATTCATGTAAAATTTCAGCCCAATCGGTTCAGTAGATACGGCGTGAAAGAGTAACGAACATCCATCCATCTATATATCCAAACTTTCGCATTTATAATATTAGTGGGATTCTAAGTATTTGTATGTACAATAATCTATGTAAATCTATTTAACTTTATATTTTTTTTAGATTGGTAATTTGCTATCCTTTCACTATTATTTCTTATTTTGTATACCGCCTTTCACGTTTTTCTTCCTACAATTAATTTCCACCCAAAGGTTGTCTGGAAGAAAACGAGATGAGCGATAAGGCCGCCATTTGTTACCTTCTTTTATGCTGTATTGTTTTTTTATTTATTATTTGTATTTGGTGCACAATAAAGAGTATTTGTCTTGTCTAGTCTGACTCGCACTTGGCCGGTTTTAGTATTTGTTGTTATAGCGGCAACAGAAATACATCATCTGTGAAAATTTCAACTGTCTAACTATCACGGTTCATGCATTAAAGCCTAGTTTTTTTTTGTTTGACTGTTTTATAGATCGCATCATAACAATTTCACTACGTGGAATCTATACTAATAATGAATTAGTATAAAAGTCGTGTCTGTATGCATTTTCGCGAAATTTTAAATGAAATGGGTTATTGGTAAAACAATTTTTAGAACTTTTGTATGTCTCTCTGTTCCGTTTTAACTCGAGAACCACTCAACGATTTGGATGCGGTTTTTTTATTATCATCGTAGTATCATGGTAGAGCTGAGCCGGGCTCAACTGCTCATCTTACTCGCAAATCCTCCCGAAGTAATTCGGGGGAGAGTCAAACATAGAAAACAGCAATTTATGTCATAGGGTCCCGTTTAGCACCCTTCGGGTACGGAACCCTGAAAAGTGTACTATGATGATGCAAAAAAGCTAAAAATCTCTAGATATTTTAAAATGCTTGAGATATTGTAAAGGGATTGGTACATCAACTTTTCATGTCCACACCTTTTCGTTATTCAGAATAAAATTCAGCCACAACAATTTTTATTTATTCTCATAAAAATACGATTCTTTCTTGATAGGATCATACAGCAATGTTTTGATTTTGTATTTTGACTAAATTGTGGCTGTCCAGAGGACAAGTTTTCCCCTCGTATTATTGTGATAAAATTGTGTTGTCCTTTGGGTGACGTGACGTTCTAAATTTGGTGAAAACCATGAACATGTTGTAATATGAAAAGAAAATTGATATCAAATAATCAATAATTTTTAACCATTTCATGACGGTAGAACACGTATGTAGCAAAAATGTATACATTGGGTCCTAATCTCGATCCTAATATTAAATATACATCTAAATTTCCTATTTATATTTTAATATATAGGCATAAGTAGGAATATATACATAAAAAAAATACAAGTCAGTAGATATATTATTGTTTCACGATTGGATCGGGATTCAAAAGTACCGTTTGCATAATAGTACAAATGAATTGATTACTTATCAAGTAAAATAATAATAAAATTTTTGCGTTTTATGTATGAACCTACTTACTGATGTTTATAAAAGTTTATTGATCAATAGTATTGCTTCTCCAAAATATGAAATGGTGGCTGATTTAGTTGTCTAAACTGTTAGCTTAATCTATTTTCAACTGTTTAAAAATGAAAATTTTAAATTTATTTGACAAATCTGTCTCTATTTGGCACTGATGATGAAGTTGATAGACTTCATCAACTTCATCATCAGTGCCAAATAGTGACAGATTTGCCCATGAGTGATTGATCATCAAAATAAATGGCAAGCAGACATTTTTTTATGAATATCATTTTAATTTTATTCCACGAAATATAATTTTGGTTAAATGTTACATTTTCTCCACATTATAATTTCGCAGTACTGAAAAAGTTTTTACGTATTTTTGCACATCCTACCTTTGGTAACTGTCATTTCATACATTCGCGTGAAGTTGACGTTAGCACCTCATTCCCAATCCAAACGTGGAACAATGATACCATCCATCCATCCATCAGCCTGTTTCGTCCACTGCTGGACATAGACCTTTCCAGGATTTCGCCACTCTTGGCGGTCCTCCTGGAAGAAATTCCCATACTCATACACGCTGGGCAGGCGGGTTGGTGAGCGCGGTGCCGAAACCCTTGCACTAGTGACGCCGCTGCCCGTCACCAGTCTGTTTTATATAAGGCCCGGCAATTGGGGATGGATATACCGCCATCCATCGGTCCCAGGCAATGGTGTGCCGCCTTGTTTTGCCTGAGAGCTGTTCTCTTACTCTCCCCGAATAACTTCGGGAGGATTTGCGAGTAAGATGGTGGTACCTCCACAGTCGAGCTCGGCATCAGCTCTACCACTTTTTGGTGGAACAATGTTACTCATTTTGATAAATAAGTTTCCAATGATCTACATTTCAAGACGTATAATAAATAACTTTACAAATTTTTGATAACAGATTTCAAAACCACACTTAATTTATGTAAATACTGATTAAGCACGTTTATTTAGTTATTTATTTTCAAGACACGTATTATGTGTAAGATGATTATAAAAATATCAGTCAAAGAGAAATTCTAGAAATAGATAAATTTCTAATGAGTAACCGTTTTATTTATTTCACTACATTGATTGAGATGATGACGCTACAAATCAGAATCCAGGGACTATGTTGCAATTCAAATGAGCAACAGGACGAAGAATAAAATACATTTCAAGATAAGTTGTATGGATTATTCTTGGTCAAACAAACCATTAAGATAAATATGATAATTATTTACCGTGATAATTATTCATAGTTTTGTACAGTTTACATTGAACGATAAACTAAACTAAAAAAAAACTAATTAATAAGAGAACACGGGATGAGGCTTGTAAATCTTTGTAATCCTTTCGCTTTACTTCTATCACAAGGTCTGCGGTATTGAACTGGGGAGTGCAATGTTCTTACAACGACCGGGACAGTGATCCCAGCGCACTAGCTCGTGAAGAATAACCTAAAACCGTCAAAGTTCAAAATTCATTTTGTCACTTTTTAAGGTTTTTTTTTTCAAGTTTATTAAATTTCTATCCCTCGTTTTATACCTATATATAAGGTGACTTTAATGTATGCGGCCAAAATCATACTGGAAATTTGGTAAGTGATCAGTAACACGGATCGATACAACTTTTTGCTAATTTCTTAAAATAAAATCTTGACGTCCCATAGTACTATTGACTCGGGGCTGGGCTAGCGTTTGTAAGGAACACGAAAAGAATAATTTACGAATTTTACAGAAAGGGTCATCGAATCTTATTACTGAGCACTTACCGAGTTTTCAGTAAATATTTGAGTGCATAAATTGAAGTCACCTTATATTAAAGTTATTTAGCTCTTACAAATTTTAAGACGTAACTATTTTTGAAAAAACAATTGTCATTACAATCAGATAATATGCCTTGTGTTTTTCTTTTCATTCTGTAGCGAATCATGAGCTCAGTACAAAAAACCTACCAAATCCTATTAAGTACTATCACAGACTAAATAATACAATTAGTCTATGGTACTATTGATCAGATTATAGAACGTATATTCATAATTGCCCTTCTGTCCTAACTTTAAAGGTGACATAGTCACATCGATCAATATAAAACGTCTAGACGACGCATCTAAAAGCAATTGAAAACACCCTGCAAAAACATAAATATGAAGGGGCTCATAGGCATTAAATAATTTGGCCAAATGCGAGTCTGACTCGCGCACAAAGGGTTCCTTACCACCACATATTACGGGTGCGGAACCTTAAAAACATTATGGCACAAAAAGGTTGACAAGCTACTATTAGACACTGGAGGCTTAGTAATAGGGTCCCGTTTGGCACCCTTCGAGTATGGAATCCTAAAAAGAAAAAACAATTCTGTTACTAGGAAATAAGTAACCTTTTAAGAGCCCGGTCCACGACGACGACAAATTTGATGAAAAACAATATGTTAAATATTTTTCTGGCCTTTATCGCGATGTTTTTGGAAAAACCGGGGACATACACCACTTCATATTGGCCGTCTCAATAAAGGTCCAGAATTTATTTGGTTGAATTGTTTCTCTTTTGCAAGTTATTTTATTACTTACGAGCCCACTCCGAATCGTTATTCATAATATCTACGTATCAAAATAACGCGCAAAGGAGAAACAATTGAATCAAATATATTTTAGGTCTTCATTGAGATGGCCAATAGGGACTGGTATTTTTAAAAAAACATCGCGGCAATGACAAGAAAAATAATTAAAATAATGCTTCGCATCAAACAGACGAAAGATACGGAGCGGGTTCTTAAGGTAACAAAATGAAAACTGTCATATACGGAGATTATATACATGGAAAAAACTAAACGACGTTTATCTCAAATTAGATAATTCGATGGGCCCCGTATTTCCAGTGCTGTTCATATGGACTCCGTACTCTATGGTAAAATCCCCAGAAGCGAGAGGATGGTCCCACCGGACGAGCTAGGGGCCCAGCCAGGTGGTGGGTTCCAACCTTTTCAAACTACTTTTTTTGCCAGTAACCTGTTCCCGAGGCATCCCATCCGTCTACAACATGGCTGAGGGGCTCGCACAACAATTTAGATACTGAAATTCTTTAGAGGTATACACGTTTTTTGAGAAATGAATAAAAAGAAATATTTTATATTTCATAAAAATAAAAAAAATCTATTACTTTCCAAACGTAGGGCAAAGGTAAATACCGATGCAATGCAGCGGACATTTAGGCGTGCATAGTATGTTGTAGATTGTTAAATACACATTTGTACCTCATCACATCATATTATAGTTTTATATTTAACTGCACGGAACAAACAACAGCATTGTTAAAACATTTTTGACAATTTATCAATGTGAAAGTACACCATACCTAACCTATACAAGTATGGCATGGGCGTAGCCACGGCGGTGGGGCAGGGTGAGGCGCTTGCCCCACCCTGGCTCTGACCTGTAAGGTACCTAAGCAAACCTAAAAAACTAAATTATCTAGGTACTAGTGTGGAGGTACCACCATCTTACTCGCAAATCCTCCCGAAGTTATTCGGGGGAGAGTAAGAGAACAGCTCTCAGGCAAAACCAGGCGGTCCACCATTGTCTGGGACCGATGGATGGCGGTTTATCCAACCCCAATTGCCGAGCCTTATATAAAACAGACTGGTGACGGGCAGCGGCGTCACTGGTGCAAGGGTTTCGGCACCGCGCTCACCAACCCGCCTGCCCAGCGTGTGTGAGTATGGGCATTTCTTCCAGGAGGACCGCCAAGAGTGGCGAAATCCTGGAAAGGCCTATGTCCAGCAGTGGACGAAACAGGCTGATGGATGGATCTAGGTACTAACTACAATGCTTAATATCCATAAGAAAGTTCACACTCGACAGTCATCAGTTGACACAAAAAAAATGCAATCAAAACAAAAAGTATATTTCGTGGTGTAGGTAGGTAGATGTGCCCCACCCTGAGCCCATGGCTGGCTACGCCCATGGAATAAGGTGACTTTCGTTTATGCAGCCAAATTGATACTGGAGACTCAGTAAGTGGTCAGGACTACGGTTCAATGACCCTGTCTGGAAAATAAGAAAAAAAAAATTTCTGCCCCTATTCTTATTCCATAACAACCTCGACTCAATCAGTATAGGAAATCTACATTTTATTTTGAATATTTCACAGAAAGGCTTATTGAACCTTGGTCCTGACCACTTATTGAGTCTCTAGTATAAATTTAGCTACTTAAAAGAAAAGGACACCTTACATCAGTTCGACGACACGTGGCAAATTAGCAATGCATATCGAAGCAAGCGTAAAATACTAAGATCTCGCTTTGATTTTGTTTTCACTTTCTTACTATTTTCCGTCTGTTATTTTCCACTCGAGGGTTAGCCACTTGGAGGAATATTCGTCCAAGGTTAGCCGCCAGAACTTCAAATCTTCGACGTATTTGATGTTTTTGTAGTCTTTGTCTGAAATTGTGCATCAGAATGAATCATTAGCAACGCGTGAATCATAGAATCAAATTCTAAGTAAACATCAATTCATGGTAATTCGACTCTGAAAACATAACATGGCATACTTTAATTATCAATTACATTGCAGTCCGAATATGCTTTTTGCATGTACTAAACATAATAATCTATTGAAGCAGTCAATGTTACGTTATTAATTAGTTAATACAGTATGAGAGATAATTAGTTAATTGCATACACAGAAATGAAAAATAAAAGGCACAATAAATAAATAAATAAGCAAGTACCTGCGTTAATTTATAAAATGCATACTTAAGGCGACGCATTGGAAATTTTGGCGACATGGATCTCCATTTTTCTCAGCAATAAAAAACATATGTAATTACCAATTTATATACTAGATTAAGAATTTCATTGACATCATTTTGCCCGAAGATTTAGTTGATTGATTAATTTTCATAGCAGAGAAAAAAATATTCAGAAAACCTTTTTTTTTTTTTATTTATGGTAAATACACAGATAACAAAATACAATTACGCCAAACTGTACAACAGTATGTTGGCGTGATGCGCTCTTTAAACTGATTAGATTACAGTTTCTTAATTATAAAAACACAAGTTAATAATAGTAAATACCTACTGAAATAATAAAAATTACAATTTCAAAAAAGCTGTTTTTAATTTAATCTTTAAACAAGGTAAATTTATTTTTTCTTTATTAAGTAGAAGAGGCTGGAAGAGCTTATGGTTACAAATTCTTGGTGTCAAGTACTCTTTGGTACTTTGCCCATAGTAGTTTTTAGCGATAGGCTGTACTAATTTTCCCCTTTTTAGAGATCTTGTTAAATATCGGAGAGATTTCTATTTTACTGACAAACGGGAGCGAACGAAGCCTCTTAGTTTTTTATTTAAATTAGTCTACAAATACACTTCAATATGGCCGATTGGACTTATTAAATTACTCACAGTTGTCATTTTAAATGAAAAATACTTTTTTGCCGCATACGACCTTACGGCATAAGCTAGTTCGTGAGCGCATATTTGTATGGAGTAATCCCCCTCACTCCACCCCCCTGAAGCGCCGATTTGAAATTAAAAGTTTATCAATGCCTCGCCTTAATTTACCGTCAATTATGAACTAAGAACCTTTAAAATTTAATTTTCTAAGTAATGTAGATACAAAATACACCTTTATAGTAAGTTTCGTGCGAGAAAATAGCTCAGTGAAAAGAAAATGGATTTATGAGTGTTTAATTGATAAAATTGAGGAAAATAAATGTATCCTCATATTTTATACATCAATAGGCATGATGACTAAAAATTTTATTAGTCCGTCAGTTAGATTATCAGAAAATATTGGACACGTATTTTCTCTTTTTTCAATTAAACAAACAATGATGAAGATGTAGCCCGCTGAAGTTCCGCGTGACGTCACATCTAGGTACAATTTTACTTAGAAGTGACGTCATTTTCCCCCACTCCCAAACTTTGACGCGCTTTATCTCTGTCATTTTTGTTTGATTGACAAAAGAAAAAATACATGTCCAATATTTTTTGATAATCTGAATGACAGACTAAATAGAATAATTTTTTGTTTACCCTGTGTACAAACCTATGGTACGGACAGTTTATCTCACGTTTGGCTATGGTTGTAGCAGTAACGTGTTTTGTGTGTGGCGCGGTTTGTAACGCTCCCGAGGTTACGCACACTAGAAAAAAGCGCATGTGTACGCACTACTATGACTACAACCATAGACAAACGAACTTCGTAAAATAGAATATCTGTAGCTAAACTGTCCTAAGCACCTAGATCATAAAGCACCAGCTGAGCACAATGTGTTTACATTTTTTCCTACATACTCTACAAAGCTTACCCCTGGGATAAAAGGGGTGGCTGGAAGACCCAATCACAGCCGAGGGCACGTAGTCACGTGGGTTTGTTATTCCAATCAGCTGTTCACGGAATGTCAACAAAAAAAACGACAACAACCAGAATACCGGCCGGCGAAGGGACGCGGCCGACAGGTAACAAAAGATTTGGAGAGATGTAATAACAATAATGTTGATGTGAATGCACCCTGCTTTCAGAGAAAAGCGGGGTCGGTGCGCCAGCCAACTGCCCTCGAGGCTATAAGAGTAATCGTAAACTTTAATCTGGGACGAAGCACAGCACACTAAAATTAAATAAATAAAGGGTTATAGCGTTATTTGCTTACAACCGAAATTATGGTCGTAAAAGAAAGCAGTACGAATGCAGTCGCTTTATGCAGGGCTATTGGATCTCAAGAGAAACTGAGTTTGAGATTTCGAAACCGTCAAAAATAGTGACCATCAGTCTAAGTTTTATTTAAATTCGTGTTTGGAACCGAACAAAAGCGGCAAACCGTTATCTGCGTGCACACCGCAAACTGTCAGAGCGGTTGCTGTCGAAATCAAAATTATTATCGCAAAATAATCGCGGTTAGTCTCCGTCAAGGCATCTTATCTCGACTGCGGTTCCCGAAGATACCTACCGACTTCTCATTGTGCTATTTCTGTCAAGGTTTTTGTGTTACAGTTTGAATTTTACCCGTGGAAACGAGCCAGATAACAATTTGTATGTTTTCGTGTTGATATTGTAAAAAACACTTTCTCATGTACTTATGCTTTTATGCCACATTGCACTGCCTAGATATGTAGCTAAACCCTTTCCTGCTTATCGCCTTTACGCCAAGAACTATACGGATAGAAGCAATACCAAAATATAAATGTGACAAAGGGGCCGAATTCAAAAATCCAGTGCCGCATTGTTGGCTTCATAAAAAAACCGGTCAAGTGCGAGTAGGACTCGCGCCCTGAGGGTTCCGTACCATTCAAATAAATTATTAATAGACTTAAGGCGACTTCCATACTAGCGCTGTTCGCTGATAATATCCTTATTGATATGTACTTGCTTGTTATTTTTTATTTTTCAAGATATCCCATAGAATTTCCATGACTTGAAACCTAAAACATTTATCAAAATCAAATACATACAAAAGTTACAAGCGTATAAAGTCCTGGATTTTACACATATTTTGATGAATGTTTATGTACCGTAATGTCCTAGAAGCGATACAAAAAATCAAATAATTTTAGGTGCTCAGCATAGTATATTTTATACTATTCAAAAATATTTTTGTTTTATTTCGATTTTTGAAATATTTCTCCTGAAATCATCGAAAGACCCAAAACCATTCCCGAGTTTTTTCAAGACATGAATTTTGTCTCGCGTTAGCTTGCCTCTCATAGCGTGTTCGGTTAGTTCCGTACGAGCTCGGGAAATGAACGTTCGGGACAACCAATTACAGTCAGTCAGTGCTCTATAATCCGAAGTTGAATGTAGAATGAAATAGCAAGCCCAATTCTTCCCCGTGCGCGACTGACTTCAAGCCGCCGACTACAGGCCTCTTAAATGATTTGAATAAAAACTTATCATTACCTAGAAAATGTATGAAACAAAACTGCAAAATTAAGTTGGTCGAGTATTCAGTTGCGCAACCCTAAACCTATAAGGTGACTTTTGTTTATGCAGCCAAATTCATACTGGAGACTCGGTAAGTGGACAGGACCAAGATTCAATGACCATGTTTGCGATATACTAAGAATTAAAAAAAATCATATCATTGCGGTATAGAAAATCAGAAAAGTAAATCTGGACGTGAGAAGCTCTGAACCGGGATTCGAACCCGGGATCTCTTGAATCCCGGTTCAGAGCTCCTCACATCCAGATTTACTTTCTGATTTTCTATACCGCAATGATATACTAAAACATTATAACGAACCTTACATAAAAGTTGTCTATCCCATATTTTGATTGAGATTGGGGCGGGCGATTTTTTTTAATTTTTTTATATATTTTTAAACATAACTGACATTCAAATGTTTTTATATTATATATCAACTTTATAAAAAATAAACAGTTTACTTACTGTTCCCTGCATAACTAACCCTTCAGAGGGAAGCCCCTCGCTCTAGGTACTACATATACCAGTCTACGACAACAAGTAGATTGTTAAGTGTTGAAATAAGTCGGTAAACAAGTTAGCATTGCACTGAATACGTGATAATGTCATACGTATCGGTTTGATCTTGAACCCGCACTCATATTCATATTACCATATTATGTATACTTAAGGCTCCAACGCTTTCATTTTACATTTGTACATCCTGCTCAATGGAAGCGGGCTGCTCGGAAAACTCGCGATTTCGAGGTGTTTTTTTTTATTATTTTCTTTGCGGCGTTCATTTTAGGTATAAGAAATTAAATTTATATCACTGCGGTATAGAAAATCAGAAAAGTAAATCTGGAGCTGTGGCGTAGGGTGGTGCAGTGCACCAGGGCCTCCAAGCTCGGGGGCCGCCGCGGTGTTACTTAGGCATTTTAAGAAGAACCAGCTGTGAGACTTTCAACATTTTTCATTATTTTTTTACAAGTGCAAGTCACTGTTTTCTTACCGTATCCATCTGTAAGTGTAAGGGATAATATAAATCTAAGCCACGTGGAAAGAAAGGGGTGGGGGTCTTATATTTTGTCTATGCACCGGGGCCCTTGTATACCTAGCTACGCCACTGATCTGGACGTGAGGAGCTCTGTCCTCTGGGGTCCTCTAGGCGCCAAGAAGCTCACTATTATATATAATATATATGGGAATGCACAATGCGTAAATTCGCAGGTCGTGTTGAGAACTGGGTAGCTCAGTTGGTACAGCAACCACCCGGTAAGCGAGATTTTTTTCAAAACTTAACTGTCGCAATCTCATGGTTTCAAATGCATTTGAAAAGAGACAAAATCGGGATGACCCCTCCCCCTTAACCCTCTAAAACAGGCATGGGCAATCTTCGGGAAGTCGCAGGCCAAACAATCATATGCTCATGAATTTGCGGGCCATAAGTTGATTATATACGAAAAAAACGACGCAAACGGTGAACCGCAGGTTCAACTAAAAAAGCTACAATGTAATATTTGCATAATTTTGGATTAATGGGTAGCTTGAGCTAATAAATGCAAGACTACTGACATCGAATCAATTTCACTAATAGTTAGACGTGACTTCAATTTATTGATTTTTATCCCTGCTTGTGTTTGTGTACATATTTGTTAGTTTTCACCTCTCGCTAACACGCTCCTTTACTTAGATCATTATAATCATTAAAGAAGATAAGCGCGGCCTGGGGCCTTAGAACGCGGGCACAAAAAGAGTGCCTTTTGAAAAAGTCTTCAGTTGATTTTTTGCATACTAAAAATGAAATTTGACAGCAAAATACATTCTTATTGTGTGGTAAAAAAGTTACTACGATTTTTAATTGTTATCAAAATCAAAATCAAAATATTTATTTTGTAAAATAGATACATAAAGTATACTTTCTACAAGTCAAAGTCAATCTTTACAATAAATTTCTTTAGAATAAAAAAATATAAAAAAATAATATGTATATGTCGCAGTAAAGTAGTTAAATCAGAGAGTTAATTGAATCTCTAGACAGTTAATTAAAGATCGACATTCAATCAAGTCGCTAGCATTTTGATTTAAATAAAGCAGCGTCGAAAACGTTTAACTATCTGTCTGACCGAAAGCCAGCGTGTTGATTGATTAATAATGTAAAACAAGATGGCGGTCACGACAACAGCTGATTACATTTAGAGTCTTTCTTTTGGCAAACGTTGTGCAACGTTGGTTTGTTGTGTGAGTGGTTTTTTGTTTCAAATTGTGGTCTTTGGTGAAATTGTAGACATGTTGTCGACTCCGCCATGATTATTTTATTTGTTATTGTTATTTCGACATTTCGACCTATCCATTATGCGACTATTTAGTATCCTACTCGGGGACGCCTCGCTCCGCTCCGCTTCGTTCGGCTCTGAGTTGTTTCATAATGTTCAAACCTAACCTAACCTCCATCCATCCATCAGCCTGTTTCGTCCACTGCTGGACATAGGCCTTTCCAGGATTTCGCCACTCTTGGCGGTCCTCCTGGAAGAAATGCCCATACTCACACACGCTGGACAGGCGGGTTGGTGAGCGCGGTGCCGAAACCCTTGCACCAGTGACGCCGCTGCGCTGCCCGTCACCAGTCTAATTTATATAAGGCCCGGCAATTGGGGATGGATATACCGCCATCCATCGGTCCCAGGCAATGGTGTGCCGCCTGGTTTTGCCTGAGAGCTGTTCTCTTACTCTCCCCCGAATAACTTCGGGAGGATTTGCGAGTAAGATGGTGGTACCTCCACAGTCGAGCCCGGCATTAGCTCTACCACCTAATAAGCTAACCTAACCTACTGTTTTTAAATACATTTCGACCTATCCATTATGCACCTATTTAGTATCCTACTCGGGGACGCCTCGCTCCGCTCCGCTTCGCTCGGCTCCGAGTTGTTTCATAATGTTCAAACCTAACCTAACCTAGTGTTTTTAAATACATTTCGACCTATCCATTATGCGACTATTTAGTATCCTACTCGGGGACGCCTCGCAAAGGTCACCCTACCAAAGTTGAAATGCGCCTAGGAACGTTTAGGAAACTCGTTAAACGTTTCGTTCACTCACTTGTCTGACGGAACTTTAGCGACTTGATTGAATGCCGATCTTTAATTAACTGTCTAAAGATTCAACTAACTCTCTGATTTAACTACTTTACTGCGACATATATACTAATAAGGGAAATACATACAAAAATATTCAGGTTGGGCTACAAAAATTTAATTACACACCTACATAAAATCTAGAAATCTAGAAATAAAAATATTTATTCGCCGCAGGCCGTTTTAAAAACCGAAACGAGCCAGATGCGGCCCGCGGGCCGGTGGTTGCCCATATATGCTCTAAAACAATAATCGCAGAATATATCGTTGCTCGGATACATCGGATTGCGAACTAGATTAGATTACAGACCTAGTACAGATTACACCACCAATGAACCAATTAGAGCCTTGCATCTGTATCTTATATTAAAGAGAACAACTACTGTTTGTGACCTTGAAAACCTGCGGTAAGGTTCGGTTTGATACAGATGATATTTGGATTGAGATTAGTTTTTTTTAATCAAGAACTTTATCGAATTGAGCGGCAGGCATGCACCATTAAGGTGGTACAAAGGATCTCGGTACAAAATGCACATCATAGTATTGTTTTCCTTACTTTTGAATAAAAAGTTTGCAATAAATGTGTTTTATAGCAATTCGCGAAAAGTGCTTGTTTATGGTTAGGTGATCACATGAAAATTATTTAATTTTATGCGTTAAATTTTAGCTGCATTACATTACAACTGTAAACACGCTTTTAAGTTTGTTAATGTAATGCAAACAAGACGTAATACATTAAAGTACGTAATTTTTTTGTGAAGACTTTATTATTAATAAACTATTTTCGCAAGTTGTTTTAAAACACATTTATTGCATAATTTTTATTCAAAAGTAAGGAAAACAATATTATGATGTGCATTTTGTAACGAGGTAAAAAGTTACCCCCTTAAGTTTTTCTGAATATTTGTGCATACCTAGTATTTGTATGTGTGAATGATGAAGGAAATAAATTTCCTATGAAGCGTGTATTTGTGCCAAAAGTGTGGCGATAGGGCTTACCACCCATCGCGTTGGGACGTAATAATCGTCAATGAAAGGCGAGTCTACCGTATGTGAACGATGACTTGTGTATCACAGTTAACACTCCAGAAGACCTCTGACATCTCATCATAGATTTATGTATAGACGATGTTTTTTAACTAAATAAATAACAAATCAAAGTCAAAATGAAGACTCGGAACCGATTTAATTAGTTAAGATTGCAATGGAATAAATTGAAACATACTCAAATTAAAAACATTATAACAAAAAAATAGTAAGTACCCTTAATAATTTTTAAGAATTTATAGTAATTATTTAACTAAGTATATTTGAGCGGGTTCGCAGCTTGATTCCCGCTCGCTCGAACGACAGGGAGATTAATGTAGGACGAGTTGTGTGAATGAGAGCCCTCACTCAAGGTCACTAGCAGTGGTTGTCGCCTTAAGCTTCGCTTGACATGAAGTTCTCAAATGTGAACCCGAAGGTATACCTGCTTCCGTATCGTTCAAGAACATTTCAAACTATTCTCGTCAAGGATTTTTATACAAAATGTGTAAATATGTATTCTGTTTATTCGCGATGTCTTTGGAATAAAAAACATTTCAAAAATATATTTGTACTCTACATCGTCTTTGTGACAATGACACCCCATAGGCCGGGGAAAGAATAAAATTTTTTTTGGGGCTCCTTTTTCACGTATGCCCCCCCCCAAACTTAATTTAATTTTTAATTAAATATTCAAATATATCCTCAGATCTCTACCACATTCTGTTTGCAAGAGACCGGTAACATACAGACGGACAGACATAACATACGAAAGCTGATGATTTTTATTCAGCATTTTCTGAAGCCATATTAAAAATAAAAGAAGCAAAAGTTTATATAAAAGTTGGAGGCGCCGGGTATCGATCCCGGTACCTCTCGCATGCTAAGCGAGCGCTCTACCATCTGAGCTACGCCCCCGATACTGTGGATCGCGAAATAGGCGACCACGTCACGTCACAAACTTCTTACACCAAATTGAGCCAGTTACTTTTGTATTATAATCGCATACGCAGCGCAAAACTTTCACTACTCAGAAGGCAAGGTTTCTGTTCCTTATCATAATGGTTATCTACAAGGTAGTCGAGAATAAGTGAGCGAGTTGCTGCTTGAGTATTGCTTTGGTACAATGTATTGCGAGAGTTGAATTACATAAATGACCCAATAAATCTTAGACCTGTCTACGAATAAATTGTGACAAATATTTCTAGTCAGAAGATATCTGTTGTAAGGAAAATACGACTTTAGGGCTTGAACACTTTAAGAGACGGTGCCATAAATGCGCAACAACGCAGCATGGATGTATCATCATCATAGGGCAGCTATACGAGAAGGTTCTGAGGAAAAAGGACGCACTACAAAAAAAGGTTACACGTATTTTCAAATTCTCATTAGCAAAGTGAAGGATGGAACACCGAGGAGGATGGACGAAAACTGCCTTGACCTTGAGTTAACACGTTGGTAGCAGTGACGAAATCAAAATAATATCCTTCTTGGTATATAATATTAACATGTATTTTTATTATTTTGCATGCTATGTCACTATAAAAAGCTTCATATAAATTCGCCAGAATTTCTGAAAAAAAAATTTTTTTTAATAGTTCTTACACAAACTCAACAAAAATTGCAAATTAAACCTGTACCAGGAATGGTCCTGTGGGCTTGACGAAGCTCCGATCGGATCGGACACAATGTTTTTGTTCTTCCATGTTGTTACTTTTTGGATGAGCCAGCATAGTCAGAGGAAGGCGACTTTCGTTTATACGGCTAAGTAAGTAAGTCAGTAAGTGGTCAGGACCAAGGTTCAATGACCCTGTTTGCAAAATACGAAGATTATTTTTCGTGCCTCTATTTTTCTGTATAAGAACAATCCCGACTCAATTATTATACTACTCTGTCAAGAAAGTAACGGGAAAAGATCAATAATATACAAAATGTTAGTTATTCATCAAAATTTATTTTATCACCTTCAAAGTATGCTCCTTCGGAAACGATACACTTACGCCAACGAATAATTCACTCATCAAAAAAATTTTAAAACACTTTTTCTGGAATTGAGTTCAGTTCTTGCCGCGAATTCTCCTTTATGTCTTCTAACGAATGAACACGGGTGCCACGAAGTGGTAATTTGAGTTTAGGTGGTAATAATTTTAATGGTAATAAGGTGGTTGCTCGATGGTATTTGTAGAGATTTTGGTCAAAAATTCGTTCACAATGATAGCCTTGTGCGAAGAAAATTCAGGTCTTTTGGGACTAGCCGAGCGGCAACATGTTTCATACCCAAGTGATTATTTAAAATGGTACGGATCGACGCGTGAGACACAGAAATTTCGGCAGTTATCTCTCTCAAATTTGAAAGAGGATTTTCAGTCACTATTTTCTTCACCTTTGTGATATTAACTTCAGTTGCAGACGTTGATGGTCCACCAGAGCGAGGCAAATCTTCCATCACATCTCAACCGCTTTTGAACGCTTTTTACTACTCATAAGCACGTGTTTTTGCCAAAATCGATTCACCCATGTATACTCTAAGATTCACCCTAAGCCTTCTGTAACATTTTCAGTAATTCCGAACACGAAATTCCATTGGCGATGCAAAATTTAAGACCAACTCTTTGTTAGATGTTTTTGTCCATTATGAAATTCGCAATATACATAAGATATGATAATATAACTAAAAACAGCACTGCATTTCTTCTAAATAACAGATTCAACTCAAACTCCGCGCCAAAATGGAAAAATGTGTGTATGTGCCAATCGCACAACAAAAAAAAACAAAATTTGAATTTGGAACCATAGAGAAATCATTCATTCCCGATACTCTCTTGACTGAATGTAGATAGGCAGTCAAAAACCAAAACACCACACAGCAAATTTCAGAGCAGGTTTTAGATTTGCGGCATCAAAGATTTGGAACGATTTACCGCCCCCACTTCATAGAAAAATAAGTTATCTTTCTAAACTAAAATACTTACTACTCGACAAACAAATCACCCTTGCTCAGAATCACTACAAAGTGATAAAAAGCAAAAAGAAGAAAATTATTGTAAGCAACCTTTGATGCCAACGTCAAACTTCTTGAACAATTTACCCCTATTATTATAGTAAACAGCCACATACCATACGACGAAAATAGCTCGTTGCACATACCACACCATGCACATATCAATTTCCCGAAATTGTGAATATTAGTCACAAATATATTTAGTGTAATGTAATGTAATTTATTTAATCTGTGTAATATTTGTACAATAAAAAAAATGACATAATATATTGTTAGTTTTAATACTAAACTTAGTTTAAAGCAATTTTTTTAAGAACTTAACTTTTATGGAAGTCTCCTTTTTAATATTTTTTTTTAATTTAATTTATTTATCATTCTGCGCGCCTTTTTGCACCAATCTAACAAAACATTATGTCGTCTTTTTAAAGGGGTACGCTGCAAAAACAGCGCTGTTTGGAACCCCGTTGTCCAACAGCATACGCTGATCGCGTACCTCTTGTTACCAAATAAAGCTACAATGTTTTAGTTTAAGTTAATTTAAATAAGTTTATTTTTATTCTATAATGTCTTTTTTAATATAATTTTCGTGTAAATTTTTTATGTATATTTTTGTGCTTTTTTGGTAATAAATCATTTTTTATTTTTTTATTTATTTTATTATTTAAATTTCATTTCACAGAAAGGGTAATTGAACCTTGGTCCTGACCATTTTACGAATCTCCACTGCAGTATGAATTTGGCTAGAAAAACGAATAATATCTACACTACAGTAGGTACTTAGCAAAATGTAGCCAGCCAATGACCAAATAAAAAACCGGTCATGTGCTGGCTGGCGCCCTCACGGTTCCGTACCATTCTATAATGTTAGTGGTCTTAAAAAAAGCAATAACAAAAAAAATATTGCAGCTTTGTTTTATACATTTACCTACAAAATGTATGAACGAAACTGCAAAACCAAGTCGGTCAAGAGATATATATTCTACATAGAATGAGAAATTAATAATTTTCGAATTTATTCCTTCACTTCCGCCAGAACAGAAACCTCCTTTCGTGCTATATTTCAAGTTTCTAAGGCAACTGAAAGTTCCTTACAGCTATAGGTTTTCAAGATAAGCTTGCGCTGTTAGTCACTAGTCTGTTTTTTACAAGGGCCAGCAATTTGGAATGCGTATAGCATCAATCGGTCCCAGGCAATGGTGGGCCACCTGGTTATCCCTATTTGCGAACAGTCCTCTTACTCTCCCCCGAATAACTTCGGGCTGGTTCGCGAGGACTCATCTCGTATGCAATCAATTCCAAAATCTTACCTTCGTGAAGTACATTCAACTGGTTTACGCATTTCGCAACACACAAACAAATAAACAGAGAGACTTTACAATATACAAGAATCGGCAATCCTTCACAAATAAATGCATTTTGGCACTGAACAGACGACCAGACTGACGATATTCCACATCATTTGTAAAGATTACTGAACGTAATTAAAAGTTTGTTATGATGACAGGCGAAACCTTGATGAAACGGTTTTTTGACCTTGTCGGGTGAAGCGGCAAGCGACCAGGAGTTCTAGGACAAGTCAAATAGAGGATAATATTGAAGAAGAAAAATCCGGTCAAGTGCGAATGGACTTCAAGCGTCCATGGTTCCGTGGTATACTTGAAATTTGCACGCCCTAAAAAAGTTAATTGGGACGTAATAATCGTCGGTGAAACGAGGGTGTACCGGGTGTGGACTGTAACTTGCACTTCTCAGTTCACACTCGGGAATACCTCTGACACCCCCTCGGGATTCATGCGTCAAGCGTCGATGGTTCCGTACTTACTTAAAATTATTATGACGATGATGATGATTTAATATCCATGTATTTAACAGCTAGCGCCATCTCTGAGTTTTGAAATCATAGTTTTTAATATATGAATATTATTAATACTAACTTTTGCCCGCGAGTTCGCTCGCGCGGAAGTCTTTAAATGTATCTTTTCTTTGCGCATAACGAATGTAGGTCGAATCTTTGAGTAGTGTCGACAGATTTCGGCTTTGCGGTTATTTTATCAACACCCCTTGTGCCTAGGGTGAAATTAAATCAACCGATCAAATTCATACTGAAGCCTCGGTTAGTGATCGAGAACTAGGTTCAGTAATCCTTTTGGCCAATTTCGAAAAATACTTTTTTTTGCTCCCTTACTGGTTGGACTAGTTTTAGTACAATTCCTAGTGCAGGCACTACGGGGCAAACACAATTTTTTATCGAATTTCTCCTGGTGGGTCATTAAACCTTCTTCCCGATGACTAACCGAGTCTCCAGTATCAATTTGTTCGGTTGATTTAATTTCACCTAGTATGTTGACCAAGGTCACTACGTTGATAATAAATAAAACCGCATCCAAATCCGTTCAGTGGTTCTCGAGTTAAAAGGGAACATACCGACAAAGAAAAATTCTAAAAATAGCACATTTCATTAAAATATTCGCAAAAGATTTCAATGTACATATAACACGACGGACGTTTTAACTACTTTATTATTAGTACTTGTCTTTCGCACGCGGCTCTGCCAGCGCTTATTCAATCACTGCCCTGGTTTCGGCTTGGGAGTTATTTTATCAACAGCCCTTATAGCTTAGCTTAGCCAGCCCTTATAGTCATTTTATCACAGGCAAAAAATCAGGGAGCCCACCATGCCTGGGACCGATGGATGGCGGTATATCCATCCCTAATAGCCGGGCCTTATATAGAACAGACCGGCGTCACTGGTGCGAGGGTCCCGGCAACCCGCTCTCCAACCCGCCTGCCCAGCGTGTGTGAGTATGGGCAATTCTTCCAGGATGACCGCCGGGAGTGGCAAAGTCCTGGAAAGGCTTATGTCCAGCAGTGGACGAACTAGGCTGATGGATGGATGGATGTTATTTTATCAACCCTTATAGCCTATATGTTGACCAGGGTTATTTAGATAATGTTAAAATGGAACATACGTATGTATACTACAAAACGACAGTAGTCTTTTCAGTATAGTCATTTTTGTAATATTGAAAGTATAGGCATGGTAACAAATATGAGGTGACTTTAATTTATGCAGCCAAATTCTTATTAAAGACTCAGTAAGTGCTCAGTAACAAGGTTCGATGACCCTTTTTGTGAAATTCGTGAATTATTCTTTTTGTGTTCTATACAAACGCAAGCCCAGCCACGAGTCAATTACTATGGGAAGTCGAGATTTTATTTTGCGAAATTAGCAAAAAATGTTATCGATCCGTGTTACTGATCACTTACCAAGCCTCCAGTATGACTTTGGCTGCATTAATTAAAGTTACCTTATGTACAAGCGGACTTAACAATGAGGAGCCGTACATTACTTTTGTATAGGTAGAAAATGTTAATGAGCTGTGTTATACCCAGAAATTAGTTCTTGGGAAGAAAGGAAGTATTTCATTTCTCGCAACGATATTTTGATGTTTTTTCTTGGCAGCTGCTTTAATTAGGTCTTTGTTATGTTTAACTCTGTGCCTTTGATGAGTTCGGATAAAACTGTCACACTCATTATGTGAACAAAGGATGTTTTAAACTGAAAGGGAAATTAATAACGAAAATCCATGAAAAATTAACATCCAAAGATGTCCGGGAAGGTGTAAAGGAAATAATTTGTTTTTGCAGACATTTATTTTATAATAAACATTGTAGCATTCGCTACAGTTATTCAACCTGTTTCTTCGATTTTAGTTTTTCTTTATCTTTGATTCTTATACAGAATTTTCAAAATTTAAAATTTCGAAGGTCTTGTCATGGTATTTGTTTGTTCGTGTTGTGCATCCACACAAGATACCAGGAGGATGGTGTTATTTTGAAATTAAATGATACTCATGAAACCCGAGCAGGAAACTAACGTTTTGGAAAAAGGACAAAAGGGATTTTCAGAGAATGAAACCAAAAGTAAACAAAACTTACCATAAAAAAAAACAGAAATTTATTTAGTTTATTTAGTCTTGTGGACTCGACGACACTACTCTTCAAAATGAGAAAAACAAACAAAAACCATGACAAGACCTTCGAAATTTTAAATTTTGAAAATTCTGTAAAAGAATCAAATATAAAGAAAAACTAAAATCGAAGAAACAGGTTGAATAACTGTAGCGAATGCTACAACATGTAGAAAAGTACTTCGATATAAATGTTACAAAATATAAAAAACAGGTGCGGCATTATATGTTAAAAAGTATACAACTTGAAATTTAAGTCATTTTGCTAACGAAAACAGGTGATAGTACTCATCCATATGAACAACTTTTACTATAGAGCCAACCCCGAAATCGGGAAAAATATCAGTTGTTTTTGTTTCATACATTTAGGTCGAATAGGTATTTAACTTTTCTATGGAACAGCTGATATTTTTTTTACGATTTCAGGGTTGGCTCCACAGTAAAAGTTGTTCATATGGACGAGTACTATCACCAGTTTTCATTAACAAAATGACTTAAATTTCATGTTGTATATAATGCTTTAGTTAACGAATGTACATAGATTCTAAATTTAATTAAATCAGTGAACTTGACAATGCAAAAGTATCTAAAGAAGTAACATTATAGATATTCGATTGAAAACTCTCAGTTACAAAATAAAATGTAAAAATTAATCACAATGGAATGCAGATTCTGCTTTGCAAAATTGATTTAAAACATTTTACAGACGACGTAACGTTACCGTCGCGGTTCTTATCACGCTTGCGTAAAAATAATCCTAAAATAGGGGAGGTATTGCTTAGCGAGGCGTTTGTACTATCAAGGAACATTTCGCTGACTCACTTTTCGCTCTCATGAAAATCGTAATAGGGCCGAAAAGAGGTTATTCCCATCGGCTCACTGGTCCGTTTCGGAGTTGCTTTAACTTATTTAAAATCACATTCTTAAACATTTGAAAAGTAAAAACATTCATGAGAGTATATAGGTATAATCTGAAATTATACTGATTGCTAATTTTCATGTTTTTATTTTTAAATGTTTAAGAATGTGATTTAAAAAAAGTTAAGAAGTAACTCCGAAACGGACCAGTGAGCCAATGGGAATAACCCGCGAAAAGTGGCCAAGCGCAATTAAGGTCTTAAATGCTTTATATCTTTGGCTTATAAAAATATCACAACAGCATTATAATCTTATAAATTCAACAATCAGTAAAAATAGTAACAACAACCACTTCAACTCCATTATTCTTATGTAATGTAACTAGTTTTATTACGAATTTTCCGGTTCTAAATTGACAATCTCCGCCCCTTTCCCCACTGCTTCCCCAACCTTAACCCCGCTGACGCCTGCGACAACTCCGTCCCTCGGTGATCGCACCACGTATTCCATCTTCATTGCTATTACTACGAATAGGGGCTGGCCTTTGGTCACCTAGGATCAAAACATTTCGTCATAAGATAAACATTTTGATGACAAGAATTTTCATTTATTTATTGAAAAATTCCCAAAAGTATACTTTTACTATATAAAAATTAAGCAGGCAAAAGAACAAGAGTTAGCTGTGCTATACATATATATATATAATGTATAATGATAAACGAACACAATTAGTATTCAACAAACATAGATGCACAAACTAGCAAAACAGGCATGTATACCAATATAACTACCAAATGCAAATTAAATAGGTGCTCAAAGCAATGTTGGTTAGACTAGGTAAGTGTGGTTAATGTATGCGGTTTGAATACCGGTTATAAACGGAAATAATAATTAATAAACACAAATGTTAATTATAAATAAATGGTAGGACACGAGCATGAAACAATTTTTAGCGTAAAACATTGTATTCGAAAGTAAAACGCGGACTACGAAGGCAGCATGACATAAAACTCAAGAAGACATAAAACCTCATGCCGAAAATTACTCCAACATAAATACTACATACAGAATGTAGCAACATTAGTCAATGCAAAGATAGCAAAATAGACATAAAACAAAAACAGCGGGCAACAAGAAAACAGGATGACTGGGAAACGGAGGTGTGTTCCCGCCCTTCGCCTTAGCCCCCGACTGCATTCAACTCGCGCGTTATCTGTACCTATAATTCGTTAGACTATTTACACCCTGTAAGGAACACAAAAGCTGAGTATAGGCATTTACCTGATCTCCCTTATTGACTAGAATCCTCTCCATCACCCCCGGGGTGGGTGAACACGCGCTGTCTCTGGAAGCTGAGCTCTCCCCGCTGGCGGCTGACAGGAACTTGGGCTTCGGGAGTTCTACCACAGTTTGACCGCTCTGAAAAGAGAACAGTCAGTCACACGCTTAAAAAAAAACCGCTCGTGAGGCGTTCCAAAACGCTTTATGTTGTTCGATGAATAATTTGAAATAATTGAGAATATTGCTGTATTAATGTCTCAAAACCTAAAATAAGATCGTTTTGGACCAATCAAACCCGAACAACTTTTTCTACTGACACGACTATCTTTGCTTTGCCAAAATCTTCACAAATATATTTCCCCTGTCATGAGTCAATGACATGATTATTGTATATTTACATGGATATAATAAATTACAAAATATAAACTGAAAAGTCTCAGATCAGCGGTGAATGAAACAGTTCAAAAATATATCATCACGACATGAATCCCCGAGGGGGTGTCAGAGGTGTGATGTAAACTGTGAAATGCAACTCACAGTTCACACCCGGTGCAGACGCGTTTCACCGACAATTATTACGTCCCAACGTGATGGGTGGTGACTCCTATCGCCGTACTTCGGGCACAATTACACGCTCTTTAGGGCATGCAGGTTTCCTCACGATGTTTTCCTTTACTATTTCGCAAGTGGTAAGTATCAAAATAAAAAATCAAAATATTTATTTTGTAAAATAGATACATAAAGTATACTTTTTACAAGTCAAAGTTAATCTTTACAAAATAGAATATGAAAAAATATATATAATAATACGGGAAATACATAGGTACAAAGAATATTTAGGTTGGGCAACTAAAATAAAATAAAATTACACACCTACATAAAATAGAGAAATATAGGAATAAAAATATTATAAACCTGCATAAAATAGAGAAATATAGGAATAAAATAGAATATATACATAATGCCATGAACAAATGTGTTGAAAAATTAACTAAATAAACCATAAATAAAAATAATGTCTAACCATCCGCCCATCCGATTAGTCTTGCCAAGAAGAAGGGCGAGAAACTTAGCAAGATATGTATTTTTCAATTGTCCTTTTAATCTATACAATTTTCTTATAACTACTTAAGTAAAGGCCTAAAAATTATAAGACCATAGGAATTATGACACGAGAAAGAAAAAGATCTAGTCAGCCCGTCTCATTATGTCTATTACCTTTAACAGCAAAGTCAGTTTACATATTAATTAACTTTAGAGTATTAGGTAAGAACACAACTAACCTCGTGAATTAAAAACTTTTTGCTAAAACTGGTTTCATCTGGATAATATATGTATATATGACTATTTGCGTAGCAATAGCAATGAATGACAGTTTTCATTATTTCAACTTACCTCGTCATACAAATGCACCTCCTGCTCATGCGTTAAAATGTCCACCGTTTTTCTCTTGTGTCCAATTTGTGTGGTCAATCTCAGTCCCCCTTTTGTCGACTTGCCGCTCGCTTCGACTTCGTGCCACGGTCCGTTTTCCACTTGAACACGATATTGGTTGGGAGATGTGTACTCTATCGATACTTTTACGTCTGGAAAATATAATTAGGAAAAATATTTGTAAAAATAAAATCCATTGACTTATAAATTTATGCAATAAGTATTAAGATTACTTCAATGTATGTAGATGTAATTCTGCCTGAAAGGACATTTCAAAATATAAACGATATCACAGATAAACGACATTAGAGAGAATACCTGATTTCACCATACCCTGTTATTTATTTCATTAATCAGACATTACCTAACGAAGGATTAAAATTAACAAGGACACTAACATCTCTGTTAATTTTGTATGTCCCATGTCGAAAATGTAACAAGCCATTAGTAAATCAAACATGAATGACTCAAAAATCATTCACTCACATTCTAAGCAAACCAAAACAAAATGTCATTATTTGTTTTGTCATTGCTGTGCACACGGACACTTTTTTACTAGTCGTATTATAAGTTTCGTGTTCGGTAAGGCGACTGATTTGAAATACCGTTTGTTCTGTTGTTCGATAGTAATCGGTTTACAGACCATTCACTATAAGAAGTCCCCTGGCTTAGGAAATGGTAGCACTGCATATAATGTTGCCAATGGCTCACGTAGCATTCACCGTCCCTACTACACATTCATAATATTTACTTAACTGCGTTTTTTATATATTAATTAGACTACTCTTTAATGAAAATAAAATGTACAGAATGAAAAAATAAAAATTATCAATTTATTGATTGATTTGTACTTCGCAAACAATACGTATGATCTACGAGTAATGGTATGATATATCCATACATATATCTCTGTGCTATGACGGTATTTTTAGGGCTCCGTACCTCAACAGAAAAAAACTGAGCCTTTAAAGGATCACTTTGTTGTCCGTCTGTCTGTCAAGACCCTTTAACTCGGGAACGCGGGTATCGAGTTGAATTTAAAACCATATACTCAGGTCTACAGTCCCTTGAAGCTGTGAAAATATCAAACTTCCAAGTTAACGTGAAAAAAAGATACGGCCGTTTATGCCACAAAAAAACGTACATTTCGACATTCTCAAGGGAATCAAAATTCATAGGGTATTTCCCGTTGACCTAGAACTATGAAATTTGGCAAGTAATACCGTCTTATACCACAAGTATAGGGAAAACTCTGAAAACTATACATTTGTGATAAATCATAAAAAGTATAGTCTTTCACGGAGCCCTCCGTGGGCGAGTCCGACTCGCACTTGTCCGGTTTTTTATTTCTTATTTTAGCTCGACGATATTTGTTCTAAAGAAAAGAGCATGTTTTGGTTAATGTTATGTCAAAACAGTTTTAAAGAAACGTAAATATTAAACATAAAAAAGCCACCTTTATCACCAAATTTCAACGGGACAGTCTTTTTCAGCTGATAGTTCGGTCTCCATGCTGTCGCTGGTACTGAAATTCCTTTCCACGTCTCATTAGCAGACTCCTGTTGCTGGGAATTTAGAACCTGTAATAAAAATATAAGCTACAGTTTTATAGTTTTAGCACGTTTTCAAACGTTTTGACAAGACCAAGTTGTAAAATATTAAAAAAAGGGTATTAATAGACAGACGGACAACAAAGTGATGTTATAAAGGTTCCGTTATTTCATTTTGAAGAACGAAACCTTTAAAACGGTAATTTAAAAGTGTAGCCATATGTGTTTTTATTGTTTTAGATAAAATCAAAAAATTTTAATTTCACATTGAAAACGTAATCTAGATAAATTTAAACCAATATTAAGTTTGAAAACCTTCACAGAATCGCCAAAATAATGTACAACGTTCTTAACATGTTTTAAAAAATAAAGTTTGTTAGGGAATTGCTAGTGAACTTGGCAAGTTTTCATAGACAATTATTTGCAGGTAAGTATTACGTCACTTTAAAACGTTTAAACTTTAGCTGTGGAAACATGCTGAGTACTATATTATTCAGTAGCAAGGTCTCGAACAAACTTTCTTATGCAACAAGTGAAGAACGGTGTACATTATTGCAGTTATGACTGAAGGAGCCTCCTTAAGCCTCGGCACCCAATTTGATCTCAATAATTTTTTTGGCGAAGCCGAAAATCCTGCACTGCCTTTGTACAGAAATTGGCCCCTTTTTCACATTTATGTGTTTGGTAGGATTAATATGTGTACTCAAGCCAAATCGACAACATTACAAATTAATAATTGGTGCAAAACTAAAAACCATTTCGAGATATGGGCCTTCTGTACATCATTTTTTTTTTCAGAATTAAATCGTGATTATATGAACTAAAAATATGGTAAACACTGGATTTTAAAAGCAATTTCTTTTAGGTTCAATTTGTTAAAAAAAAATCAACTGTCATATCATGTGATAGTGGACATAAACATGCCAAGCTTTTTTTTTAATAATCGATTGGCAATGAACATCGACTTTTGAAATCCTCAGATGCGACTTACGTCCTTTTAGAATGAGTGAATGAGAAAACATTAAATTATGCAGGAAAAAAGTAAAATAAAACAAAATGAAAAAATACATAAGCTTCTTTTTACGCAGCCTTTCAATATAGATATTAAAAACAAATGGTTAACTATAATGAAATGTTATCGATTACAGCTTTCTAGTACTTAGCATAGTCTTTAAACTAAGCCGCGGACGGACAGACAGACAGATGGACGGACGGACATGGCGAAATTATAAGGGTTCCTTGTCAACTACGGAACCCTAAAAAAATTAACTTACATAGCCAAGAGCGAGCTGAATAGCCTTCTCCTCACTAAGTACAGTATCGGACTCAGGAAACAGCGTGGCTTCGTGTTCTGTTATGAAAGAAGTATGGACGTCGCCTGCAACGAACGCAGGGGCGCTGCTTAGACGTAGAAGGAAGTTTACATTCGTTTCTAGACCGGCCACCTGGAATAAATAAACAAAAACTTTGCCTTGAAAAAGTAAAAGAAAGTAAAATATCTGTGTACTGGATTTAATTTACCGATGCTGTTTTCCAGGTTCGGACAGCATGTGTTCTATGTACACTGTGTACTACGCCTGTCTACCAGGTGGTAAGAAGTGACTACAGATCTGCGTCTTCGTATACTCATTAATTCACTGCAGCGACGCATAAACCTCTTTTCGTTTCCGTCAGCTGTGTCAGTTTATAAATTTCTAAAATGATATTATTTTTATTCAATTAACGCACAAAAAAAAGTGAATTAATTTGATTTAAAGACCAAAATGTTGGCAGACTACCAGCCAGATTGGAAGATAGCCGTCAAGTAATGGAGACATCACAAAGACTGGCGTAAAAAGTAAATGCTTATACCCAGTTGTGGGTTTTTACCGACTGACGATGATTTTTGCTGGACTATTTCCAAGGGGTATAGCGGCACTGCTTTAAAAAGTATTGTTTTGTTTAAGTGGAAAAATCTATGGTTCTTTAAACATTAGGGAAAAAATAATACATTTATTGAAAGAATGATACTCAAGTGTGAATCAGAATTTATACCTGATACTGTGCCAGCTTGGCTCTAGTCTTCGCTAAGGCTTCACTCCGGTCGCGTCCCCACACCACTAACTTCGCTATCATCGGGTCGTAGTGGACTGACACCTCGTCTCCTTCACGCACTCCTGTCTCCACCTAAAGATAAACAAACAGCGGATCAAGGAACGAAGGAAATTAAACATATAGTCTGTCAAAAAAGTGTTGAAATGAAAATGAATCTTTAATGAACTTTATTCGACTTTAAACGTTCAAGTAGATAATTTAGGTAATAACAACGCGGTTAACTCGATTTAACAGATTTTGTACTTGTTTGTTTAGTGTAACCAGGCGAGAGAAAAATAGTTTCTTCGATATTCATTTCAACACTTTTTTGACAGACTGTATTATCCGTTTCAGATGCTATTAGGATAGGACGTTGACATACCTGGTGCCTGTGTGCGTCAGCACACTAGGTGCATCTCAGTCCTCATGCACTTCCGTCAACGTTGCTAACGCACACAGGCAACTGGTATGATAAGGTCATATCCTAATAGCATCTGAAACGGATAATACTTTTTATGGGATTTGGTCTATCGCGCGCCTAGTGCACAGGTTAAAAAATAACTGGGAACTTAAAATTGGCATAGGTCTTACGTAAAATACGGTCAATGTTGAAAACAACATTTTGTAAACACATACAAAACTTGCATGTTAATCAATATTGCGATAGTTGCCAATTTATAGGAGTATCCAAATGTGCATGAGATGAACAGCTAATTGCACACGCGGAAAGGAGAGTCGCAAAACCGACAGCTATTCACAGGACATAATAACATTCATAATGGACGAGGTAAATTACCCTGACAGTGCTATCCGTTGTCGGCTGAGACAGTCGATGCAGGGTGCCGGCGCGAGGCAAGAATCCAGCGCGTGGCTCCTCGGCGTAAATACGACATTCCACCGCGTGGCCATTACGGATTATCTGCTCTTGGGTGAGGGGCAGTGGCTCGCCCGCCGCCACGCGCAATTGCCACTCCACTAAGTCCGTACCTGCAAATGAATGGTAACGAATATGCATTAGGAATCGACAAGGAAGTAGCGCTGGATAGGACACATTTTGAGAAGACCAGAATGGCGCCGCTCGGTCTCACAAGAAGACGGCACCCACACGTGGCACGTAGCCGTCTGCTTTAGCAGCCCGCACTGCAGCCTGGCTCTAGAGAACTCAATGACTTACCAGTGATCATCTCAGTGATAGGATGCTCTACTTGCAGCCTCGTGTTCATCTCCATGAAATGGAAGGCGTGCGTCTTCCTATGCAGTATAAACTCGACTGTCCCGGCGCCCACGTAGCCGACCGCTTTAGCAGCCCGCACTGCGGCCGCGCCCAGCTCTTGGCGGGTCTCTTCTGATAGTCCTGGCTGTAGAAGGGGTTTATTATTACCTTCACTCCCATAATAGAGCAGCAGATGGAGATCTGAAGCCTCTTCCTAGCGCTCTGAGATACATAACGCCTAGTGTAAACTAATGGCAGGCATCTATACGATTTTTGTTCGGAATTTCTACTTTCAGGTTTACCTGCGATTCTATTCTGTGTGAGTACAAAGAAATGGTTGTTACTGTAAATGAATTATTAAAAACGCTAATAAAAATCTAATCTGTATTGGAAAGTTTCATTTGTGTACATCTATGCATGAACAACAGGCGTTGGTAAATGTATGTGTTGATAAAAGAAGTAAGTTTCATCCTTAGCACACGTAACAAAGCATGGGCAGTATAATGCTGATGCTTTTTCGTACCATGATTTGGTTTTTCTATCCTATAAAGTCCGTCCCCCCAAGGCTAAGCCAAAAGTTCTTCTGCAGCGCAATTTTGGTAGTATGAATCTGGATAACCTTATGGAAGATGCTAAAAACATTGACTGGAATGTGGTTTTAAATGCTGATTCCGTTGATGGTCAAATTAGTGTCTTTAACTCGTTACTGACACAATTATTTGACAAACATGCTCCAGTTAAAGCCATCAAAATAAAGCATGCTCCTGCTCCTTGGCTCACCGAGGACATTAAACAATTAATGGTAAAAAAGAATCTTGCTAAGGCAAGATTCAAACGTCGACCAACTGACCCCAACAAAGATAGGTACTCACGTATTCGGAATCACTGCAACAAGGTGTGTAGAGACGCTCAACGACGCCATATTCACGAATCCGTCGAAAACGGTGATCCAGCCAAAGTCTGGAAATTTCTCAAATCTCTGGGTGTGGGTAAATCTCGTAAAGACTCAATTTCGAAAGATTTGAACTTAAATTCACTTAACCAATATTTTTCTTCTTCGTCCACTATTGACAGTGCAACGAAAATAAAAACTCTAAACTATCTTTCTTCAATCCCAACACCCGACTACCCTTCTTTTAATTTTAGTCAACTCACCGATTGTGATGTTAAGAAACACATTAATGCCATTTCATCCAACGCTGTAGGTAGTGACTGTATTAGTCGTAAAATGATCGTTCCTATCCTTGATATCCTCTTACCCATCATCACCTGTATCCTCAATCGATCCATCTCCACAGGATCTTTTCCGAACTTATGGAAAGATGCTCAAGTGACTCCCTTAGCTAAAAAAGCAAATCCCACTACTTTTTCTGAGTATCGTCCTATTTCTATCCTTTCGTTTCTTTCCAAGGTCCTTGAACGTGCTGTCCATCATCAGTTAAGTGTTTTTTTGAACAAAAACAACCTTCTGAATCCTCATCAGTCAGGTTTCCGCCCTGGCCATAGTACCGCTACGGCCCTTCTAAAAATTACTGATGATATACGCAAAGGAATGGATGATGGACAACTCACAGTTCTGACCCTACTTGACTTTTCTAACGCATTTAATACAGTTGACTTTGAAATCCTACTGGGTCTGCTACGTTCTCTTAACATATCTCCAACGGTGATTGACTGGTTTCGTAGTTATCTACAGGGGCGCCGGCAACGTATCCGCATTGATGATACCTTTTCTGAATGGTGCGACACTACTGCCGGTGTTCCTCAAGGTGGCGTCCTATCTCCTCTTCTCTTCGCTATATTTATTAATAATATATCTCAGTTTATTTCTTCGTCCTACCACCTTTACGCAGATGATCTCCAAATTTACACTCAGGCCAAATTAGAAGATCTTCCAGAAGCCATAGCTACGACAAATGCCGATCTATCAAAAATATCTGTCTGGAGCAACGAATATGGTTTAAAAATCAATCCCTCCAAGACGCAAGTCATTATCATCGAAAGTCCTTGGTTCACCGATAGGATTGACTGGCAAACAGTTCCTACTATTGTATTTGATGGGACTATAATACCATACAGCAACAAAGTAAAAAATTTAGGTCTCCTATTAGATAGTTGCCTGTCATGGGACCCCCAAATAAATGAAGTTAGCAGAAAACTTTTTGCGGCTGCAGGAGCTCTGAGAAGGCTTCGAAATTTCCTCCCGACTGCTACTAAAATTGCGCTTGCACATTCCTTGTTACTACCGATTCTCGATTACGCAGATATTTGTTACCTCGATCTTACTCAGGTCCAACTTGATAAACTCGAACGTCTTCAGAATTTCTGTATTAGGTTCATTTTTGGTATTCGTAAATTCGATCACATTTCTGAATTTCGTTCGCGTCTTAAGTGGCTTCCTATTCGTCGTCGTCGCAATTCTCATATTCTGTCTCTTTTGTATTCTGTATTAAATAATCCTGCCACCCCATCATATCTCAAAGCTCGCTTTCAGTTTCTTCATGGTACTCATGACCGTATCTTACGGTCCTCTCAAAATCTACTCCTGGCTACCCCAATACATTCATCGTCCTTCTATGACAATTCCTTTTCTGTACAAGCCGTCCGTTTGTGGAATGATCTTCCTCTATCTATAAGAAGAGCACCTTCCCTACCAGTCTTTAAGAGACTGGTAAAAGAACACTACCTCTCACTCTGACCACTGAACTATCTACATTCCTCTTAAAGTTTATTTATTATTTATGTTATATATGTATGTATGTATATATTTATTCATTCATGTTATTTATCTATAATACATTATTATTTTTCTTTTAATTTATTAATGTAGATTTTGTATAGTATATTTAAATATTATTTTAAAATTAGTGCACCGCCTATTCATCAATCTCCTTTTAAACCAGATTCTACCCAAAGGTTGTCTGGAAGAGATCGCTATAAGCGATAAGGCCGCCTGATTGTACCTACGTTATTTGGCTATTGTAATTTATATTATTTTTGTTTCCTTCTTTGTGGTGTGCAAATAAAGTTATATTGTATTGTATTGTATTGTAAGGTCCTAGAGGTAAGGTCCCCATGTTAGTATAAGGAAATCTTTGGAATAACAGAAACTGTTTTATTTTAATGGTTAAACTGTTATCCAGTTATCCATCCATCCATCCATCAGCCTGTTTCGTCCACTACTGGACATAGTTCTTTCCGGGATTTCGCGGTCCTCCTGGAAGAAATGCCCATACTCACACACGCTGGGCAGGCGGGTTGGTGAGCGCGGTGCCGAAACCCTTGCACCAGTGACGCCGCTCCCCGTCACCAGTCTGTTTTATATAAGCCCCTCCAATTGGGGATGGATATACCGCCATCCATCGGTCCCAGACAATGGTTGCCTGAGAGCTGTTCTCTTACTCTCCCCCGAATAACTTCGGGAGGATTTATTCTTTCTTTCTAAATACTTTATTGCACAAAACAAAAGTTACATGTACAACAGGCGGACTTAATGCTAAAAGCATTTTCTCCCAGTCAACCCGACAGAAAGTACAAGAAATGAACAGAGGATTTGCGAGTAAGATGGTGGTACCTCCACAGTCGAGCCCGGCATTAGCTGTACCACACATGATATTATTAAATACTTAGATATATAATAGTTTAACCATTATATTAAACCGTTATACATATGTATGTATATGTAAATATAAATGGTGAACTATAATTTTATTCAAGTAGAATATCACTTACTTATCTCATTTTTAAAGAAATTTCCATGTTCTTATTTTCATCAATTTATCGTAACTCCAATACCAACATAATGGTAAAGAAATACTTTAGATCTCCCATTAAACCACATTTCAATCTAAAAAGATAATGTAACTTACAGCGGGTGCTTCTTCAATGATCTTCTGATGACGTCTCTGCACAGAGCAGTCTCTCTCGAAGAGATGGACTGCGTTTCCGTGCATATCTGCGAATACCTGCAAGTTTACATAATAAACTTTTAAATTATCATAAAAAATATATATTTCACGTATAGGTGGTTCCTGAGAGAACCTATTGCTTATTATGTACTTGACCTATCCGTAAAGGGACCTTAGCAGCTAACAAGTCGGTATAAAGTGCTGAGGGTAAAGATTCTACTCAGCGCCGACGAAGCCACAAGCACACTAGTTTGTAATAAAAATCGTACCTGCACTTCAACATGTCTCGGATCTGTAATGTACTGTTCTAGGAGCATGTTATCATCCCCAAACGCCTTCACCGACTCTCTCTTTGCTGACTCGAGTTGAGGGAGGAAGTCGGCTTCTGTCATTGCTATTCTCATTCCCTGTAAATGAAAACAAACTAGTTACTTTATACCTACCAGAAATATTTCTAAAATCAAGCTTATTCCTATACTATTTATGAATGGCAGAAGTTTTTTTTTTAATTCCTATATATATCATTTAAACAAAGGCTACATTATTCTCTTACAATTATTACAGACATTTATGTAGATAAGTAACCATACCAACATATATTATTATATAAACATTTTACTTTTAAAATAAGAAAATTCGTAATGAACTCTTAATTAATTTTTATTCCTCTTAAAGTTCAGCACGTCGCTCTTTATCGGTTCCGGCAGAATATCAGTGTTGCATTAACATTTTTTTGCAGCAGATGCTGAGTCGGAATCTATCAAAAATCCCGGTAGCTTTGTAAAGAACAGGATGGTTCAAGTAAAACAGCTGAACAAAAGCCTGCACAACCAAAGGTTTCCAGTAGCAAAGTCATTATATGCGTTAAGAAATGAACCATAATGTCGTCACATAGAGAACTTATTTTGTGGCACGGGCTCTAGCTTAGATCAATCGTCTTGAAATCCTAGGGTGGTCTCCTGAGACCTGACTATTTAGTATTTATATTGCTCAAGTTTTCTGAAGAATGCAAACAAGAACAAAGTGTACCTAGAAATAATGCAGAAATATGTTTAGACAACATGCAGTATAGCCTTTTACACACAGGGTTCTAAATTAGCAACTATTCCTTTCCAGCTAGAGTTCTTAGAAAATCAAATGTTTCTTGTACACAATAATACTTGAAAATTAATGTTTAGTTTTTGCAGGCTCTCCTTACCTTGCCACCGCCTCCGCGCACAGCTTTGATCATGAGAGGAAACCCAATCCTCTGTGCCTCAGCTTGAAGCTTCTCAATGCTTTGTTCCACTCCATGATAGCCATGGACGATGGGCACTCCAGCATCCGACATTATGGCTTTGGATGTGCTGGGAGGAATTAAAGAGAATAGGTCAAATAAGTGCAGAAATAGTTTGTATTGCGCATGTTTATTAGCCTGCAAGCACTTATCTGGGGGGGGGGGACTATATGTAGGACTTATCCCCCTCCGAAATTCGGTATGACAGATTATTATTCATGACCACTGTTGAGTATGTTTAAGTGACTCAAAACAACTAAGCCACTCTAAAAGGTATGGTACTTTTGATACTTATTTAAAGTACAGTGATTACAGACAGAGATTTCCTTTACAATTCACATTGTTCTTTCAATGAATGGGGACAAAACAAAAGTCCCAGATCATTCATCATGACTTGTCCCTTGGAGTCATGTTGGCATCACTCTTCGTCAAGCTTTTGCTGTCATATTGTTGTCAGTCAGATTTTTCAAAATTATTTTATAAATTTTATGTATTATTATTGCCAAAGCCGTTGAACAATAGTGCAAAGAGATTGTGTTGAAGGTACGCCTTTTGTGAAAGAGAAAATTAAAAGCTTAATATTTCGCCAACGGAACCCTAAATCGAAAAATGGTTATCACACACCTACAATTTTTTAAACGACCTATCCAACGATACCCCACACTATAGGATAGACGAGAAAAAAAAATCATCGCGAATTTACGTGTATGGGAGGTAATCTTTAAAAAATGTAAGATAAGATAAGATAATCATTTATTAATCACCACAACACAAAACATGTCGATTTCGAGATTTTATTTTACCATTTTGTGGGCGTGATTAATGTGTATACCCATGCCAAATTATAGCTTTCTAGTACTCATAGTCTCTTAGCTAAGCCGCGGACAGACTGACATGGCGAAACTATAAGGGTTCCTTGTCGGACTACGGAACCCTAAAAAACGCAGTTAAGTAAATATTAGGAATGTGTAGTAGGGTAAATGCTACGTGAGCCATTGGCAACATTAATGCAGTGCTACCATTTCCTAAGCCAGGGGACTTCTTATAGTGAATGGTCTGTAGATACGTGCCTGTTCACCTGCTTGTCACTTTATGCAATAGCAGTTCTTATTATGCTGTCCTCATAACATAATGGTTACAAAATTACAAAAATTTGTATGATGATGATATTTATGGCAGGAAACCTGACATACCTTTTAATACCCATGTCTCTGATAGCTGAAGTAGGAGGCCCAATAAAGATAACACCTTCTTGGTTGCAATTCTCACAGAACTCAACATTTTCTGACAGAAAACCATAGCCTGGATGTATAGCTTGACTGCCAGAGCTCTTGGCCACTTCTAAAATCTTTTTGGCATTTAAATAACTTAATGTTGAAGAAGCTGGGCCGATGTGGTAGGCCTCATCTGCCTGAAAAAAATACACAAAAATTACTACTCTCATAAACTTATCAGATTCTACTAAAAATAAGTCAAATAAGTCATAACCACGGATGAGGTCATAGCAGTCCACTGCTGGACATTGACCTCCCTCCCAGTGGTGTTGTGGGCCAAAATTCCCAAGCTAGGCATTCTAGATTGCAGATTGATTTCTATTACTGAGATAGATGTTGATGTCTATCCAGTGGTATTTGCACTTATATGACACTTATGGGAAGAATTTGGGTTGCCCTATTTTATGCCCGTAAGTAACCACAGTAACTATACAAAATAATAAACTAAAATACATAATAAAATTTGACAACATGAAACACCCTAATTCCTGTGTTTTCTGGTACAGCCCTGCCCCGCTGCTACTAATCCATAACCATTTTGGCTCCATCTGCCTTACAACTGTTTTAACTAATTGAAATTAAAGTTGGACATTATCCTGCATTATTTTGTAAATAGGAACATCTTTACCATTTCCACATGCATAGCATGTTTGTCAGCATCCGAGAAGACAGCAACTGTTTTAATGCCCAATTTCTTGGCCGTTCTCATTACACGGCATGCTATTTCTCCTCTGTTAGCGATTAACACCTTGTCTATATGCCGTTGTTGTATGTCCGTCTTGAAGGCCTGTGCATGGTTGTAACGCACCAGTGGTGAAATTGATCTGCTGTGTAAAGTCATATAAGCTTTATAATATATATATTGTGAAGTAAAGTACTAAGTATAGCATGCATGTATAAACACTTATTCAAGGATTTTGTAAAAAACGCATGAACTGAAAAATTCATTCAGAACTCACCTGACTAAATAAAGCTGACGCAAATACGCCATATCTATACGCCAGCAATTATACAACAGTATTCCTCAAAATGATTTAACGAACTACAAGTGTTTTCTTAATTCTTATCAGCTATTTACGTTTGTTATTTGGGCCTCCCGCCGGCTGCGCACGTAATGAACGGAGATAACGATATGTACAGCTCCGTGCGACAAACGTCTAAATTTGTTTTTATATTAACATTAATTTGCATTATAATTTTGTCGCTCGCTATCGCTAATAATTATCACAACAGTTAGCGAAGCAAAACAAACAAGTAAAAAAAGAGTACATACGTATTGCAATTGCAACCAGTCAAGCAACCACAGATCATTTAAACTAGGCCTGTGACAGCTTTAGTTCCGGGATAAGCACGAAGCGCTAGCATCGCATGCCATAGTCGCCATATTGGCTGCCATATTGGTGGTCATCTCGCTCTATTATCATCCGTCTGTCTCTGTCTGTAACATAGACTTAGGATATAAATAATATTTTTAATTTTTACTGATATATTAGGATATATCCCAAGTCTATGGTCTGCAACTTGTCATTGGGTGTTTTCGCCAAAAGTTGTACATTGCATTTTTCTCGTGTACTATGAAATTTGAATGTATTAAAAACAAATATCTTTTAATGTTATAAAAATATTTATTTCTGGCTAGTGTAGAGATTAATTCAATTGATTCCCCCTACAAACAAATTTTTTTTCTAAAATGACCACCCTATTTCTTTAAAAAAATGCGGACTTTTTGCCGTGTCACATACTCCGATTGAATAAAACATGTTTCGTTATCTAACTGCATTGGAGTTTTTAATAAAATTCGATTGTTGTAAAACATGTCCAGTCCAGTATTATAAATGTTTTAATGAATACGCAATTTCAACTGAAATTTGGCTTATTTATATAAAAAAGTACTTTTGAATACAGTACACCGTTACCATGATTTTAACACAAAATCTTTAAGGAAAATTTATGAATCTAGCGATACTGTATTACGTAAGGGACCGCAATTTTCAAAACAGTCAGTGTTTGCCTGGTTTTTGTGCTAAAATGTTGCGTGTATTGCCGTGGTACACTTTTCTATTCCAGGAACAGTGACCAAGATTAATAAGCTAAGAAGCAATTTATGACTTGGTTTATTATTATTACACTTACTATGAACGTTAAGCGTATTTATCACCAAGTCGATTTGTATTAAGTTATTTCAGCTACAGCAACAAAAACAAGCACAAAACTGTGTTATTAACATATTGGTAAGGTTTCCGTCACTCCATTCCGAAACTCAATCAGTGGTAACGTATAGGGTGGAAAGAAAAAATAACGGAGTGGAAGGCATAAAGATGCAGATACACTGTGATCATCAGTTTGTGTTAGGGTGTTAATTACAGGGCATTACTTAAAAATATACACTTACTTGACCTTCTCAAAGATCATCAAGGGCAAAGAAGGGAAGAGTGGTACGGTGTATCGACAACTTTTCAAATTCCATCAGTTACCATAACTTTCCTTTCCGAAACTGTCCCATAAAATAAGAGTTACAAATTATTTTATTAATTAGCTAAATATAAACTAAAGGCATAGCTTTGTTATTTAAATAATATGGTGAAGAGTTGGTTATTTTATTTAAAATACTACTCAACTTAAAGACTGATTCTTACATGCTCTAGCAAATAAAAAGGGGTGCATTATCAACCTAAGGTAACGGAATGTAGCAAATATTGGTAAAAAAGTATGTTGGAAAAGATGTTTTTTGGGTTACTTGTTAAATTTTTTGAAATATTTTTGAGGCCTGCTTTTAATTTAAAAAAAAATTGCTTAGGGTATGTCTATTTAATTAATTTTGAGTATTTTTTCTTGGTAACGGAATGGAAAAAAGAGGCTTTGGTTCACATGTTAAGTCATATAATTTTTGTTTTAGTGGTTATTTAATTGTGATCTTACATAAATTACTTGAAAAATATTATAATCTTTCAAAAAAAATATTTGTGAGTAGCAACACTACGTAAGATTATTAAGTCTGTGAACGCGACTGACGTTTACAGCGGCAGTCTATGGTAGCACGAACATGATTTCCGTTTGGCGCATCTTTTCTGGCTGACTGCGAAAGAAACCACAATTTCTTAACCTCAATTCAGAGCCCACTGTGTGTAATGTTCTGAACTGTGAACCTGAGACTGGTGATAGTCGTAATTGTACCTGAATAGATTGATCGCGATCGCTGATGCTGGAAGCAGTGCAGACAGTGGCTGGCAACCTGATGGCGTGACGTCGTGTACGGACGCACCGTAGATGAAAGCTGAGTGGATGGCTTGAATACCCTTGAATTCCTATTGCAGAACATGTAAATATAAGATGCGGTCTATGACTCGGGTTGGTCAATCTAATGCTTACTAAACCATCATGCCATATGCGATCTCGGTGTGTGATCCGAGATCGAGCTTGTTATACGAGGCCTGCGGGCGATTCTTGCTCACTTGTCATGAGTCTAGTCTAGAGAAATAGGTAGGTAGTCTCAAAGAAGACGGTTCTCAAGTGTGCGACGTTGTCGACCACCGTCTGCGTGGCACTAGGAATAGCTCAGTGGTGCAAACCTGAGTTTTGCCGCGAGGCTCGGGAGACTGGCACTTTGCTTTCCCTAAGATCTTTGTTGATAAGCATGTAGGTAGGTATAGGTAGGGCGAGGATTAGGAGACGATCTTGGTAATAGATCTGAGATCCTAGACGGTTAAGAGTGCGGTGCTGGCCGACCACCGTAAGTGTGACCTGTAGGAAAGGCTCGATGAAAATGAATGATCTTGGTAATAGATCTTAGATCCTAGATGGTTAAGAGTGCGGTGCTGACCGACAACCGTAAGTGTGAACTGTGGGAAAGGCTCGATGGAATATACCAGTAAGTTAGCATAGTCATATAAGGCCCGTAGCTGCGAGAACGTAGCTTTCATTATGTCTGTTATGAATCTGAGCAAATTAATAGGTAGGTAGGCTGGAGGATATCGCTGTTCAGGGTATCCTGTTAGGAGAAAGATATTACCCGAAGGTTTATGGTTGTTGCCTGTCCTTGTCTAAAGAAGTAATCTGAGATACTGTCAATCCTGGGGGGCCCATACAATGGCCCGTCCTAGGGGGTTATCCTGCTTGGAGACCCGAAGGTTTGTGGTTGTTGCCTAACCTTGTTATATGGAGCGAGGGTTCAATTCAAATTTTACGCCATGTAGAATCATGTACTGTTTCAATTACAGATGGAAAATATGGAGCAGAGGAGTTGGGCACATCATGCAGCGGGGAGACAGTCTTTAAATCTTCTATCAAATAGTTTATTGAATTTGAGTTGACAACTAAGTAAGCGAAGCAATGGAGAGAGGATTATATGATAATGATACACCTCATCTTATGGTATTTAAATTTTTATTTTCTAACATCAGCCTCTCTTATAGAATACCCTTCGTGGCTCGCTAGCAGTGTTTGGGCGAGCCTCGAAAGTATTTCAAAATGTATTGAAGCTGTTCAGCCCAAATCCTTAAAATTTGTTTTTTTTCAACATATCTCTAGAACTGAGAAATAAAAAAAATATTAAAACGCTTTTCGGAATAAACAATAAAAAGATATCTCCATAGATTTTTCATTTTTTTACCTTAACAGAAATGAAAACTGGTGGATTATAGTATTTCCATTAATTTTGGTTTTATTTCCAATTTTTATCAAAAAATGAGATTTCAAAACCCCTGTATCGAAACTCGACGGATTTTCACATCCCTATGGACTATCTACATTTGGAATGTGGCCCCATCACTATCACTAAAACGACACTAGCGCTGGGTGCTTACCCATGTAAACTAGTCGGTGTTGACCATAGAGTAACTTATAAACTGGGAATAGAGTCGTCAGTTTTATTTCTGTTTAGCGACATCTCGTGGGTAACGACGGACTTAGTACCTATTGTACCTACCTATACCTCATGTATATCCCAGCCTTACTGCATTGTAGTTTTATTTTTCAAATACCTACTGCATATTAGTTAAATAAAAGAACATTTAAGAAATTAATGATAATTTATTTATATGTAATTTAAGTAAACAATACATTTTAGATAACCTAAAGTGACCTAAATTCACAAGTTTTCACAATTCACGCGAATCTGAAATACGATATGTTCGTTAAAGTCACATTCACCGGGGTTTAAACATAAAATTGCACAAGATAGTTATTTACCACAGTTCGGCACACATCACATCACATTTTTTACGATGTCATTGTCATAGCAAATTGAAGTCCATTCAACGTAAACAAACACGATCGTTGGAGTCCAAAAAGAAAGCTGGGTAGTCAAAATAAAACACAGTCAACAGAATCCATGAAACATTGCCGGGTCGTAAGTTAATCGTCACTGATTTTGATTTATCGCAAAATCATGAATACCACAAGTGCAGCTCAGAACAGAACAGAAACAGACAGACATTTTGAAATTGAAACAAGTGCTGCCAGATCAAAAACCCTATTCAGCCCTTGCAACGCTCAAAAAAGCGCTAGATTCTACAAAATTCAGAGATTAAAAAAACGCCAAATTTAGCTCCAATTTTAAACAGTAAAAGCCATAATATACACAAATGAAAACATACACTAAATAAAACCACTACATTCTCCGCTAGGAGCAAAAACTCTAAATGCACGCTAACCATACCAAAAATCCGTTAGATGTAGCGCCGAACGCGCTAAAATGGCAGCAGTGATTGAAAAAACCTCTTGTAGCTCAATCTATTGAGGAATCGACGATGCTTCGACGTTTTCTTATACAAAGAAAAATGGTCCAAGTGAAAAGACCCTGGTGTTAACCGAGCTGTCCTGTCTTTACTAGTTTATATGATCTGTGGTTTAAATGATCTGTGATTTGAATTTTCCAAATTTTATTTTGTTGGAAGTGACTAAATAGCCGTTAACGGCTCTCTTAGTTTTAATTATATTCGACCGCTAGTGATAGGTTGCGACGACGATGAGCGAAGCGAGGAGGAGCGGTTAGGTTGACATGTAAGTACATATTAAGGAGCCGAGCGAAGCGGAGCGGAGCGAGGTGACCCCCGCAGTTTTAACAGAATTCACGATATGCAGAAAAAAACATTTTCCGAGCACTTTCCGATGACTTACGGTTCAATTATTTATAAAATTAAAGGACCGCTTCCCTTTCCGAACTGTACATTGCAAATTGAACTTTATCAGTTCGTGCTAAGGAAGATATTCCAACAGCTAAATGATGACTTACGGTTCAATAATTTTAAAAATTAAAGGACCGCTAGTAGCCCTTTAGTCACTTCCTATTTTATTCATGTCAAAGCGTTAACCAGAAAAGTATGTAAAGTAGTAGGAAATAAAAATAAAGTTCAAATGGGAATTAAAGGACTATGGGGTGTCCTTACACCCTACAGTGAAAAGAAATCACTTCATGAGGTTAGTAGCAGTGCCTTAATTCGTTGCTAGCTTGTACCCGACTTTGCGCTAAAAACTATTAAAATAAAGCCAAACCTATTGCATGGTACCTACTCTTGACCCATGTTGAAGATCTACTGATACAAGTTTTCAATTTAGTTCTAAATAGTGCTCTTAACGTATCATCTTAATTTAATGGCAAGGAATTCCTGTTACACTGAACTATAGGAAGATACATACAGAAGTGAACTAACATAAATACTGAAAACCCCATCAAAATCTGGTTAACATTTTTTAATTTTCTTATTACTTTTGCGATGTATTTTAGATTTTGTTATCTGAGTAAGGTTCCCATAATAAATGTTTGGTAGGAATAAAATTGCAAGACAAATTCAAGGTATGTTTCTTAAACTTCGCCTGCCTATCTCCTTCAAACAAGAAAAACGTTCGCTTACAGCTGCATTATCGTTAATATTGATTGATAACTTGGCTAGCCTAATTAAATAAAATATGCTCAGATTCTTCGTTTGGCAGGAATATTATACTAGGACCATACCATAGACATATAAAAAAGGCTGATGGGTCTCCGCTAAGCAACAACTGAAGCATAGTAATGGTGGCAGTTTGCAAGTGTGTGAGTGGACTTTCTATGGAAAATAGACTTATCATGATGTGAATGTATGCATGCCGGGCTCATACCTAAACGCGAGTAGACTTATCATGAGTGCTTCAGTTTTTGGTTAGCAAAACTCTGTCTACCTTTTTTGTATTTTGTTGTTCATGACTAGAACCTCCAAATATGAGGTAAAGTTTAATTTTTTCAGCCCAAGGGTCTCAAGTAATCTAAGTACCTAACAAGTAGTTCAGTTATGTGGACAAAACCCTACTTTTATTATAAGTATAGGTTTTATTTTCAGGACCGTGCAAATTCATGCATGGGTACTAAGCTCTGATGTATTTATTTTAGATAAGAGGTGAAACAATTGCAGTTGACTTGTCTGGATGGGTTTGTGATAGCCAAAATGTCACAGAATATCATGTTCAGCCCAAACTATACCTACGGTAAACAACTACTCATAAAATTATTTCAACTTTTTTTCCCAATTTTAACCTCTGATCAAAACGAGCAGGTTACGCCTTTCATGTGTATGTTTGAATAGTTGTACGAGATCCCGTATCTGCTAAACCAAGCATTCAATTTCAATGCAGCTTAAATCATATGACTACTTACCAGAGGTAGTTTTCATATATACAAAGAGCAAAGTTAAAATAGATGAGTAAAGGTGGGTATTTTGGGAATATCCTTTGCTTATTATTAATATAAGTTATGAAACATTAATTACAAAGCCGGATCCAGACGGGGGGCACAGGGGTATGTGCCCCTCCTAGATGGTTCAAATAAAACAAGGAGCTGGGAGATTAACCCTATACCGCTTTAATAATATTAGTTTCTTTTCGTGTCATTCTTTTAACAGTGTGCGTTATGCCAGCGGCATGTTTTTTATCCTGTGGTCGTAGCTAAATAAAAATGAGCTACTTAGGTAGATATAATTAGTGCCCAATTGTGCCCAAAAAAGAAAATTAGTGCGTCCAGAGGTTTCAGAGTTATTCAAGATGCCGCTGGGGTAACGTTTAGCCAATTGCTGTATCTCTTAAACGGTATGATATACAACTACGTTTTTTTTATTAAGGTCTGTCTTAATTGGTTCCTAATTTGTGCAAATTTTTTTTTTCTATAATCGAAGCTGTAGGTCAATTATATATTATTTTCAAAAACCCTAAAATCGGCCCTTGCGCTTCAATGAGAATACCTACAAACTTACCAATTATGGTGATTTGTACCTTTTATCAACTCAAAGCACCTCGTGAAATTAGATGTTTCTATTTCAACTCCTTACAGAGTTATTCCACTTTTATTAAAATTTGGCTACTCTGTAATGTAACGCTTCAATACACGAGTTATTATTTAGTGACGGTGTATATGATTCTACTAATAATTTGTACTTTTATTACTTTATATATCCTTGAAATTTCAGCTGAAAAAACATACTAATTACTGAAACATGAGGTAAAAACATCAGGAAAACAAATCACACGATTAACCAACCAAATTCGAATGACTACATAAAAGCGGCCGCACCGTACATTGTGCCAACCTTCTTAAATTTGTAGAACAACATTTTTTTTTCGAAACAGGGGATGATTTTCCAAAAACGCTGAAACTCGTAATTTTTATGGTTCTAACTACAAAACTAACCAATTTCTCATGCAAACTTTCAACCCCTATTTTACCCTATCAGGGGATGATTTTCCCTAAAAGCTGAAACTCCTAATTTTTATTTCTAACCAAAGGCCTTAGTATATTTTTTATGGTTCTAATAACAAAAGTAACAAATTTCTCATACTTACAAACTTTCAGCCCCTATTTTACCCTCTCAGGGGATGATTTTCCAAAAACGCTGAAATTTCTCATTTTTATTTTCAACCAAAAGGTTTAAAACAAATTTACAAAACTTACTAATTTCTCATACAAACTTCCATCCCCTATTTTACCCCTTTAGGGGTTGAACTTCTTTCTCATCCATCCTTTCTTAGTGTGCGTTCGCATTATAAAAATAACCTACAGTCAAAATTTCATGTTCTTTGGTCTAGTCGTTTGGTTGGGCTGTGCGATGTTGAGTCAGTCAGGACTTGTAATTTTATATATGAGACGTATGGGCGATGAGCCCTCTACCCTACCAGCCTCTTAAATAAAACTGTGCATAGCCTTATGTGAAAGATCTGTGCATGGGCGTCGGAAGACGACAGTCTATGGTGGGGCAACCTTTCAAATATCTACGGGATTTATAGTTGAAAAATAAAAAAACGTACAATTCTGCAAACATGTCCGCTGTATTGTACTTTAGTCGTGCTACGAAATCCTATTTTTTACTGTCCCATTCTGTTTAAAGGGGGGGGGGGGGGGGGGGGGGGCTGCCCCCCTTGCCTCCCCCCTTTCCGACGCCCATAGATCTGTGATTTTGATCCCTACTTTTATCATATATAATAACACTTGTACATACAAAAATACTTTTTCAATTAAAAGCTCTAAATAAGAAATAACACTTTCTTGTTTTTATTTTCCCATAAATAAAGCTGCTGACGATAAGTCTACGTGTTAAATGGTTTGCACAATTTGATACGCTGCAGAATGGTGCCGCCCGTGGTGTGTCTTATCTGTGTCCCGAATAATAATATTGCTTCAAAATCTTCAAATAGCTGCTATAATAGAACGCGGCTATGAAGTCAATCCTGACACATGCCTCTAGGGTTGTTATACGTTCGATCACTGTATCGATAAAATTCGTCAAGTGTGAGTAAAGTCGAATGCAGTTATCAGATGTAAGTATATGAAGAAAGTGAAAAAAAAAACATCTAGGTAGAGATCATAGAAGTAGTTTAATTACTTAATACTTCTATGGTAGAGATAATATTTATATTCTTTACTTTATTATGTATCACTTTCCGAAGCACCATCACCATTATCACTACTGGAATCGTTTGTATTAATAACTAACTCAAAGTCATTATCTAAAATATTATCCACTTTAATGTCTCTGTTGCAATCGTCCCATATTTTGGCTTTAGTTTTATTCACTACCATTTTCCAATTATTTTTGGTTACGTGATTGCACGCTTCTTCTAACAATTTCATCATTTTCGCTGTGGAAAATGGAGGTTCAGTATTATGGCGTGCCGCATGTCCTTTGATCTGTGCCCATATCAATTCGATGGCGTTATACTCGCAATGATACGGCGGTAAACGAAGTACTCGGTGCCCATGTTGCAGTGCTAGTTCATCAATGACGTATCGTTTTACTCTCGATCTGTGAATATTCATCAATCTAATCAAATCTCCTTTCAACATAGACATACTTGCGTCTACACCTTTTTTTTGAAGCCATGCAACCAGATGGGCTTTTTTCTCAGAGTTTGAAGGTGGCTTATCAACTAACATGGAGTGATAAGGTGCATTATCCATAATAATAACTGATGGCTCAGAAAGGCTAGTCAGCATATTAGTGAACCATTGGGTAAACTTCTCACCATCCATTTCTTCATGGTAATCACCTGTGGTTTTAGACGCAAAGGCCAATAAACAGTTGTCTATAAAACCACAGGCGTTGCCAGCATGACAAATAATTAGTCTGGCTCCTTTTCCGGAGGGGACTTTGGATGCCGATGCCGCCGTATCGTCCGTCCACGAGCGACCAACTGTGTGATTCGCATTTAGCCACGTTTCGTCCAAAAAAACTACATTATCCCAATCATCTATAGCTTTCGCCTCGCGTAAAAAATCAGTCCTTTTCATGGCAATATCCGATCTTTCCATTAGCACCTTTCGTTTGTTGCATTGTTTATATCGGAATCCAATGTTTTTCAAAACCTTTGACAATGACTTTTTTGATCCGGAAAATAATCCAGTTTCCTTTAATGTCTGCACTAAATTCGACAACGTTGGGTACTCTTTACGTAAATAATAATTGTAAATATGCCTGCGGATGGCGTCAACGTCAAAATTATCTACATCGGTAAGCTTCGCTCTTTTTCTCTTGTTGGGAGAATATAGAACATTATCTTCGATGCCAGTCTCACCCAATTTTTCTTTCGTGATTTTTATAATAGTTTTTTTGCTGATATCGAGAGCATCTGCAACTCGATCCAACACCGATGTCACGGGCAATATCGGTCCGCCGTTTTGAGCTTCTCGTTCAAAAAAGTCACGAACACGTATGATAAGCTCACGAGACTGACTGTTAAGAACGAATTTCTTCGATCGTTTTGGCATTTTAACAATTCCAAGTAGTAAGCATTTCAAATTCCAAGTTCAAGCCCTTGCTTCAATCTGCCCCTTGGTCAATGGGTGAGATGGGGGATGGCACTAGGTATTAATAGCCAAAAACATGCACAAGTTTAGCACAATCAAAAGTATCAACCTTTGGAAAAGCGATCAAGGCAATACTTAAAATTGTTTTATCATACCTATTGACGTGTCATTGAATTAATTGACAGGAAATATTGTACTTTACATTCAAATTCAAAAAGTTTTCTCTAGGTAAAAAGAGTTCAATTCCCAGAGGTTAGTAATAAAGAAACAAACTCATTTATTCATTAATATTTATAATTAACTGAAGGAGAATATTACTAATATATCTAATTTTACGTTTTATTTACAATAATGCACATCATCATAAAACATAACAATATTTTTAGCTATACGAACTTTTTAACGTGTATCGATATATTGTCTGTGATATTATTGCCACTCACTATTCTGTCACACGCAATAAGTAATTATGTAATTTTTTCCTATGTGGTTGACATTGTCATTATTCAGAAACTTCATAGTTGCGCAATGTGTCAGGATTAACTTCATAGCCGCGTTCTATTATAATAACCTATAACATTACGGCTAGGTACAGTGGAGCCCACATCAAGCTAAACACTTTCAGTGTAAGCTGACCTCTCATTGTATAGGCTTCCCGTGCAATGAGAGGTCAGCTTATACTCAATGTGTATAGCTTGATGAGGGCTCCACTGTACAAGTCATGCAACGAGTTATGAGCGTTCGGAAAAAGTGGTGGGGACTAACGCGTATGTTGCGCTAGAGAAAAAATGAGTAGCGCAGTCAAGGTCAGCGCTCATAAACCGTTGCGACACTTGTACCTACGACATTGTAATTAAAAACAACGGTAAGTGATGAATTTGCTGTCATACTCATACATATATACGACGTCAGGCCAAAAGAACCTTATTGGTGGAGTTAGTAGTAGTAGTAGTAGTAGTTAGTGGGTATGGAGTTTTGAATATTTTCAAAATCTACTATCAAACTTGCTAAACATTATGTTTGTAGTAAACTCGACAATGGTGTCAATTCGGTGTAGCACGACTTAATTCATTTGACTGGACTAAATTTAAGCATTCTGTCTTTTTCTTTCTGTATCGAAAAGACAAGGTCAGTAGGCCTACCATGAGATTTTCTTACTATACACGTTACCGTCTGCGTAAAATATTTTGTATGAGAAATGCTGGTTCCTGTAGTAAGCTGCTAGGGGCGCTGCATAATTTCTCATAAACATATTTTACGCAGACGTTAACGTGTATAGTGAGCAAAACTCATGGTAGGCCTACTGACCTTGTCTTTTCGATACAGAAAGTCAATAAGTTAAGTCGTATTACACCGAATCGACACCAATAAGGTCCTTACTCTTTAATAACCTCTCATATTTATTTAAAAGTATATAAACCATTTGTACACACCTGTACCATAGTATAAGTAACAAATATTAGGTGCTTACATATGAAATTAGCGTTTTGTACGGGAGGAATATAAAGTCATTTTTTTTTGTAAAATATATTTAATTAATCTTGTTATCTATTCACTTTTGCCATCTCATAGGTAGTTCATTGATCCCCTTACTAAAAAAACTATGGGGGCGAGAATCAATAAACTCTTTGAAGGTGGTTTAGACTGCCGCATCGGAGTAAGAAGTTGTCCAAAACTGTTGGAGCAAGGTCCGGGGAGTACGGTGGATGTCGCAGACATTCCAACTGTAGCTCATATAACTTAGTGGTTGTTTGTTGTGCAGTGTGTGGTCTTGCGTTGTCGTGAAGCAGCAGTGGCCTAGAGCAATTGACCAATCTCGGTTGTTTAGCAGCTAGTTCTTCCTTCATGGTTTGCAGTTGCTGACGATACATATCTGCCGTAATAGTTCGGCCAGATTTTAGAAAGCTGTAGTAAACGACACCGGCGCTAGTCCACCAAACACTCACAAGTAACCTTTTCTGAGTCAAATTTCGTTTAGGGCAGGATTTGGCTGGGTCTCCAGGGTTCAGCCATTGCGACGAGCGCTTCCGATTATCGTACAGTATCCACTTTTGATTACAAGTAATGATTCGATTTAAAATCCCTTCATTATTGTGTCGGTTGAGCAAGGAACACAGCAGTCGACGCGTGTTTGCATGTTCGATACACTCAATTCATGAGGTACCCATCGTTAAAGTTTTTTTTACTTTCCCAATTTGCGTCTAGTGGATTAATACAGTTTTATCACTTACCCCGAAGCCTGCAGCTATCTCTGAAGTGCTTTGTGATGGATCCGCTTCCACAATAGCCTTTAATTCTTCATTTTCCACTTTAGTCTCCGGCCGTCCACGGGGTTGGTTCTGAAGGTCGAAATTTCCAGAACGAAAATGTTGAAACCAAAAACGTACCGTGCTTTCTTTTGCAACACATGCGCCGTACACATCATTAATCCTTCGAGCTGTTTCTGCAGCACTGGTGCCACGATAGAACTCGTACTCGTAAATATACCGATATTTCATGTTTTCCATTGTGCGGTAATAAGCGACGCTAAAGAAAAAAATAATGAGGAAAAAACAAATGAATGACTGTTTTCAAAACTCAAATGTACCAGCTAAATGAATTTATAAATTTGAATTTGGAATTCTTAACCAAAGAGGAGATATTTCAGATGGTCAAGTGGTCAGTATGACAAAACTTTAATTTCATATGTAAGCACCTAATAGTATTCTATCTCCATACAAGCGGGCCGAAACGAACCACCGCCAAAACATAGTTCAACTCGGTTTACGACAGTCGCGGTCGCACGTCGCACCGCAGTTACGTACGCACGTTGTCCCTGTGACGTTCCCTCGCATTTTCGTAAGCTATGGCATGAAATTACAGAGTAGGTATGTTGTGCATTGTATGGTTGCTTAAATACAACTTTTATTATAATAATATAGCATTATCAAATACGTAAACAGTCAGTTGGCAGCCCTGGGGCGTGTTTAGGCGCCGAGTGGCCGTAGGTATTGATTTCAAGGACACCGCCTAGTTAAACTACTGTTGTAACCTATACTGTGTCTGCACCAATCAAAATTAAATTATAGAACTACCAATTTAAGAAGGTCGGCACCATGTATGGTGTGGCTGCTTTTATGTAGTCATTCGAATTTGGTTGGTTAATCGTGTGATTTGCTTTCCTGTTGTTTTTACCTCATGTTTCAGTAATTAGTCGATTTTTTCAGCTGAAATTGCAAGGATAAATAAAGTAATAAAAGAACAAATTATTAGTAGAATCATATACACCGTCACTAAATAATAACTCGTGTATTGAAGCGTTACATTATAGAGTAGCCAGGTTTTAATCAAAGTGGAATAACTCTGTAAGGAGTTGAAATAGAAACATCTAATTTCACAAGGTGCTTTGAGTTGATAAAAGGTACAAATCACTATAATTGCTAAGTTTTTAGGTATTTTCATTGAAGTGCAAGGGCCGACTACAATTATTTGAAAAAAATATATAATTGACCAACGGCGTCAATTATAGAAAAAATAAATTTGCACTAATTAGGAACTAATTAAGACGCACCTTAGTAAAAAAAATCGTAGTTGTATGTCATACCGTTTAAGAGATACAGCAATTGGCTAAACGTTACCCGAGCGGCATCCTGAATAACTCTGAAACCTCTGGACGCACTAATTATCTTTTTTGGGCACAATTGGGCACTAATTATATCTACCTAAGTAGCTAATTTTTATTAAGCTACGTCCATAGGATAAAAAACATGCCACTGGGATAACTTACTCCAGCGGTATCTGTTTTTCGTGAATATCTTTGGATCGGCTGGAAGCACAATTTTTTTATTTCGGGAAGAATTACACAAGATGGCGCTCTAATTATCCGTCAAGCTGACGTCCTGAAAAGCGCCAACATGCCGCTGGCGTAACGCACACCTTTTAACAACATTTGTAGCATTTTTGGCCTACCTATAGGATTAAAAGATATAGTCCAATACTATGCGGGGCACTCTATATCTATACTTATTTGGCCTTTGTGCCCCACCCAAAAATAAATCCTGGATCTGCTCTTGATTATTTACGATAGAAATATAGTTAGAGGGTACGCGTGAGGTCGAAGGCCTATAGTTCTTTATAGAACATCATTTAATTTCAATGTTATGGTTTAAACTTTCAAAATTCAATATGTACACACACAGTCATCAAGAGCATGTCAAGTTGTACACCTGCAGTCAGTATGACATTAGCCAATATAGTGAAGGATATAAGGTAGGTACAAAGTCCAATGTGTATAGCTTGATGGGCTCTTGAATGTACATAATACTCTTATCTGTAGGATAGGCAGAAATCTTACAAATTTACACTCACCCTGACACACCTCTATCGCTTTTTTCGAGCAATAGCAAAATATTTTGTAGAAATCTTAAAAGAAAAGCAAACTTTATTAAAAGAATCAAATAGGTATTTCAAACTTTTCGTAAATTTTCTAAGTACCCATTTACTTTTTGTCCTCTACCAAATATGACATTGCATATTGTTTTTCAGGAATCTCTTTTTTAGGACTTTATACCTTTTGCTGGCAGACATAAGACCCATATTTGTGCTGGAAGGTGATGCCCCAGAGCTGAAAAGGGATGTGATGGCTGCAAGGAATGCTTTACAGTTTCGTGGTGCTGCTCCAAAAAGTCAATCTGCCTGTGTTAAAAGACCTGACGTTGCAAGAAAGAGATTCAAAGGTGTTCTGAAAGAAGTAAGTAGGTATAGTATTTTCGGCCCTTTTGTTCTTGATGAGCAATATCTAGGAATAAACCTGCCACTCTACTATGTATACAAAACTAAAGGCAAATGGAAATGCTTTAGACAAAGCTTCATGTACATTAACTTTAGTGGCAAATCTGCATTAAAGGTTACAGTCATAGAAGTACAAAAAAAGTCGGAAGGAGTCTCGCCAACCAAAAACTGAAGCAGCCATAGTAAGCTTACTCGCGTGTACAAACGAGTCAAGCACGCACACATTCACATCATAGTATGGCTAATTTCATAGTAAAACCACCCACACACTTGTAAACCCGCGCCATTGCTATGCTTCAGTTGTTGCTTAGCGGTGACTCAGTCTCCTTTTTTATTCGTCTATGGTTACAGTGCTCACTAGTTCATCAAAAGCAAAAATAGCCACTGCCCTATTCACTTACAAATTAATTGCAACTGAAGTCATATGCCGACTGATTGCTTTAGGTTGGCTTTTGCTACAACACTAAAAGAGCAAGGCTCATAAAAATTGACATATGTCGCAGTTTTATGACAAAATCAGGTTTTTGATCAACAACCTAGGCTTTTGATCAAGACAAAATTATGATTTAATCTTATCATAAACCTGATAAAATCCAGTTCGTTGATCAAAAAATAGTTTTGTTTGTTTTTTATTTGTTTCTAATTAAAATTTCTATCTCGTAATACATATTAGTAGTTATGAAACTGGTACATAAAGAGGTTATTTAATACTTAGTTATGTATAGTTTCATACACTACTTTATCTAAACTCATGCCTACTAACCTGTTTCTATAATCTTGGCAAATTTGTCGTTAGCCATTTTTGATTTTTCTTGTAAATGCTTGTTCTAAAAGAGTTCGTAATTTCCGTCGTTGTTTCCAGAATGTCAGGCCGAGTCAAATATCATCACCACCCCAGCTGTTAGTAATTTTAGGGCAAAATACTTAATTCTTTTGACTCATAAAACCACAGTAAATAATAAATAAATTTCCGCGAAAACTTTGCGTGCCGCCAGCGCGCGAAGCGAGCGTTCTAATGAGGATTTTACGATATGAGGTTAGATAAATAATATTTAAATAAATGTTCTTTTCTTTTAGTGTGAAACTCTCCTGAGATACATGGGTGTGAGCTGCGTCAAGGGTCATGGAGAAGCCGAAGCTACTTGTGCTCAACTGAATGCTCAAGGTGTTCGTATTTATTTATTAAGGCGACATAGTATAAAATGGGATTTTAAACCAGTAGAATTACCATACTACAGGAGAAAAGGTTCTGAAAAAAAAAGAAAAAACATGTTATAAAGACCTTTTCCAAAACGATAAAAGAGCCCAAAACGTGACAGAGAAAAAATTCGCTGCATTGGAAAAAATTGAATTGGAAGTGAAGGTTGTTTTTTAAGTTCAAAACAATTATAACAATAATTACTGTTGTGAATCACGAAGTAGAAATGAAGAGGAGCTGCCGATAGCTCATTTTTCCGAGAAAAATTGTGTGACATTGCGCGGGGTGGAAGGCAGAGGTAAGGGGAAGGCACAGCGTACTTGGCCCTGCCCCCCTTAGAAATCCACCTAGCAATAAATAACATAACTAAGATAATAATCTTCGATATATCACATTTCCTCTACTCGCCACTAGAGGTCGATATATGTATAACACGAAGCAATCACAGGGACTTATTAAGGCGTGGGTTTTTTATTACGTAACTTGACTTGCGCGGCGTAATTAAATTAGCATAAGGGTGAATGAGGTATTACAAATAATTATATAAAAAAATATCTATCAAGTCTTATTTTTTTATATCCTTTGGGATTTTTCTAAAAAACATTTTCTTCAAAATAAAGAACAAATCCGGGTATTTTTTGTAGGATTCCATCCTGGGTCTCTATTTATAGCTTTTCTCCAACTTTCCCTCAGGCATTCATCGGAAGGAAATCTGAAAAAAAAAAGAAAATAGTTATCATACTTAATACGCGGCAATCGTTTATGGTTATATTAATCATATATTGAAAAAAAAACCTCTTTTACTTCATCTTTATGGTGTATCCCTTGGAAAATAGACCTAAATACACCCTACCATTTTTACTTTAGCATTGTGCGTTAGATTATTTACCCCATTAAGCTAACTCCCGCCCTGGTTTCTTCTGTCATGGTGGTTAGCGACATCTAGCGCACAGTAGGCGAACCTGGTCGCTAACCACTTAGTAACAAAATAGCGAAAACTGCAACAGCAGAGTTTGATAGGAATCACTAGAAATATTAGAAAAAGTCGTATTTACCGCTAAAAATATATTTTCTTATCATATTCTCCTAGTCTATCCGAACACTTAACACAATTAGGGATACAACACTTCATGATAAGATCATAACTCGCGTTAGTCCGTGTTTGTGAATAAATTCTTCGAATAAAGCGCAGCCACGTCCGTCACGAAAGTTTAGCCAGCAGTGACATAAGCCCCGCCCACTTTTGTGACGTCATGCTACCATCGATCGTAACATACCACCATTCATACACCAACTCCTCTTCGTTTCTACTTCGTCTTTGTAAATATATAAACCTTCTATTTAAAACATAGAAATGCGTTTTTTTAAACGCTCACTTTTGAATTTATGTTAATTAAGTATTATTCCTTAAAAAACAACCAATATTTTCTTGATTCACCGCACTACACGGCCGCGCACTTTTTCACATATGTTGATCTCTTTCGTTGTGCGGTGGACATATTGACTCTTTTTTGAAATTTGAAAGAAATAAAAGGCGTTTTTTTCTAATGCTACTCAAATCAAAATCTAATAAAAACAAAAATCAAAAATGTTTATTGTGATAATGATAACCAAATATTTTCATAATTACAATTACAGCTGGAGCCTTCTTTTAGTAAAAAAATACCTATATCAGAAGACTCCGCTCCTTCAGTCCCATTAAAAAATGTAATGTGGTTAATTTTTAATAAATGTGATGGAGTTGATATTTCAGAAAAATACGAGCCTGTATACATGGGGGATGTGGGCGTCCCATTGAAATCTTTGTATGTACTTCAAAAATCGATACATGCAGACACATTGAAGAAGGTCCAAGCCAAGTTCGGCTAAGCTGCAGTCCCTCCTCTGTTCTCTCAATTTAAACATTTTGCCGCTTAAGGCAACTCATTTCTTTCCAAACTGTGTTCCATCTCTCTTAGATTTAATAATTACCTCATCCATTGACCGTGGCAACACACGGTCAGTTAACTGCAGCTGGTTTCTCCCATCATCACCTTATTTATCTCTCTTACAAAATTCGCCCCCTTAAACATATAAAACGTTCTCTTCTGCTGCGTAATTTTGGTGCAATTGACAAGGATGCGCTGCTTGCGGACTCCAATAACATTAATTGGTCTGGTTTTAATGATACCACTTGAGCTATATGATAAGCACGCTCCTCTCAAACCAGTTACAGTGAAACATCCTCCAGCTCCTTGGCTCACACCAAAAAATAAAATGCTGCAAGCATTGCGTGACCATGTCGGTACAAAATATCAGGCTAATGCTACAGAAGAAAACTTTAAATTATTTAAGGAGTACAGGAACAGATGCAATAGAGTGTGTAGAGATGCACAAAGACGCCACATTCACTCCTCTATAGACAAATGTAACAGAAATAACATATGGAAATTTCTTAAGACTCTTAGTGAAGGCAAAACCTCTACTTCTTCATCAACAAACGTAGATCTAAATGGTCTCAACAATTTCTTTACAACTCCTCTGACGATTGTTGAACAGTAGATCAAAAGTAATTCCCTAAATTATCTAAACAATTTGCCTACCCCCGAGCATGAACCTTTTAATTTTAGTAATGTCACGGTTGAGAATGTTAAGAAGTGTATCCTCTCCAATACTCTCCATTTCCTCGAAAGCTGTTGGTAGTGACAGCATAGGCTTCGATATGCTCACACCTATCCTGGATGTATTGTTGCTTTCTTTCACACAACTTTTTAATGACTCACAATACATTTACCTCATTGTGGAAACAAGCTTTCGTTATTCCACTACCTAAGATCAGTAATACTACATCCTATAACAATTATCGCCCAATTTCCATACTTCCCTTTCTATCTAACGTCCCTGAGAAAATTTTCCATACTCAGTTGAGTGAATACCTGTCCCGAAACAACTTGGTTAACCCGCTAGAGTCTGGTTTTCATCCCGGTCACAGCACTGTATCTGCCCTTGTCAAAGTCACTGGTGATATCCGTTTTAATATGGAGAAACAGCGTCTCACAGTTCTTACGTTGCTTGGTTTCAGTAACGCTTTCAACTCAGTCGACTTTGACCTTCTGCTTGGGGCGTTACGCACGCTAAACATTTCTCCAGCCGTCATCTCTTGGTTTGAATCATATCTTCTGCCCTTGTCAAAGTCACTGATGATATCCGTTTAAATATGGAGAAACAGCGTCTCACAGTTCTTACGTTGCTTGGTTTCAGCAACGCTTTCAACTCAGTCGACTTTTACCTTCTGCTTGGGGCGTTACGCACACTAAACATTTCTCCAGCCGTCATCTCTTGGTTTGAATCATATCTTCTGCCCCTGTCAAAGTCACTGTTGATATCCGTTTAAATATGGAGAAACAGCGTCTCACAGTTCTTACGTTGCTTGGTTTCAGCAACGCTTTCAACTCAGTCGACTTTGACCTTCTGCTTGGGGCGTTACGCACACTAAACATTTCTCCAGCCGTCATCTCTTGGTTTGAATCATATCTTCGCGGTCGCCAACAGTGCGTCAAGGCCTGTGATTGTTTTTCGGACTGGTGTCCATTAACAACAGGTGTTCCGTAAGGTCTTGTCTCCATTACATTTTTATATATTTATAAACATCCTTGCCAAACAGTTCTTCTCGCTACCACTTTTATGCTGATGACCTGGAGCTCTATGTTGATGCACCTGTAGAGGGCATTTGTTAAGTAAAAGAATTTACAGAGCTGTCGTCCCACCTGTAAAAACCGCTTTCGCTGGGCGTTTCAGCAAGGTTAGTTTTCCTTTTATTTATAACGCCATTTGCAAACTTACAGGCATTAAATCATCGTCAGTTAAGGAAGCTAAGAGGACTGTAACAATTTATCTCTCCACATTGGATAACGACGCTACCGAAGCATTGCTTCAACACCCCACATAGAGAGCCCATTATTATTTAATTATTTATTTATTATTATTATTTTTTATTATTTATTTACTTAATTATATCTATTTTATATAACACATATCTATTCTATCTATGAAACTAGTTTATTTACAAGTATACCTATGTACATTTATACACACCTATACACACATTATATTATAATAAATTTTAGTAGACATAATAATTTTCACTGTTTAAACAAGAAATTCTATCAAAACCCTTATCATAAGCTGGTAATCCTATTTCCTAGTTGGTATTCGCTCGTAATCCTTTCCATAAGGACGCGGTTCGTCTCAGCAGCCTTGGCGATGGTGTCCAACAACACGGAGAGCTGCCCTGCCGTCACGTTAGCAGGTGCCGTTGCCGGGGTCTCTTCACCAGCGCGGCTGTCCTCCGCATTGTCGTCGTCGTTATTCTTACGCCTCGCACGTCCTTTCTTCGGAGCCATTGTGAAATCGCAGCAACACTCCGGTGACGGTAATGAGTACGGTAGGGTGGTAGTATTTCGGTACCTTCGCCCTACTTAAACGAGTAACAACAGGTCGATTCGGGAACAGTTCGCTCGCCGTGGTTCGGTCAGCCGAGTAGGTATCACTTTACGCGAAATGATACGAGTACAATCAATTGTTTATACACACACGCGTGCACAAAGTTTTTCACTTTTCGAATCGCCTCGAGTTGGGCGTCACTATAAGGGAAATTAGGTGGTAGAGCTAATGCCGGGCTCGACTGTGGAGGTACCACCATCTTACTCGTAAATCCTCCCGAAGTTATTCGGGGGAGAGTAAGAGGACAGCTCTCAGGCAAAAAAACCAGGCGGCCCACCATTGCCTGGGACCGATGGATGGCGGTATATCCATCCCCAATTGCCGGGCCTTATATAAATCAGACTGGTGACGGGCAGCGGCGTCACTGGTGCAAGGGTTTCGGTACCGCGCTCACCAACCCGCCTGCCCAGCGTGTGTGAGTATGGGCATTTCTTCCAGGAGGACCGCCAAGAGTGGCGAAATCCTGGAAAGGCCTATGTCCAGCAGTGGACGAAAACAGGCTGATGGATGGATGGATGGATAAGGGAAACTCAGTGTTAGTAGAACTCAGGGGTTTTATTTACGGGTTCGAAACAAAAAGGGTCAATGGTCGCGCTATCGAGCGTCGATGCGTGTAGCGTGTCCGTTCGGCAATTTGCCTCGGCTCGACTGAGCGGGCGGCGCGGACTACGGTTGATGGCAGTTGAGGGGCGGTACAAGAGCGCGGGGGGAATAGAGGCCCGCGTTACTATGCGAAACTATTATGTACGTATGTAACTACAGCCAAACATGATCGGGTATTTATTAGAATAAGTCTTACATATTTATTTATTTTATATAGGTATGTATATATTAATAGGTCGGGGAAAAGTTTCTTCGTATTTTATATAAAAAATTCAAGACACATTTTTTCAAAGCTTATTTATATTTAAGTATAATATATGTATATGTACCATTCTGTTCAAAAACTTGAGGTAGTGACATGAACCGGTTGCTATAGAAATTTTGGGACTGCTGATCAAAAATATGCGACATGTAGTTTTGATAGTCCTCTCTTGATGTTAACCCTACACTACCTGAAGAATTCTGAAGAGACCAAAATAGGTGAAAATCTGAGGGTGCAAGGTCAGGGCTATATGGTGGATGCATTAACATTTCCCAAATTAGTTCCCTCAATTTTTCCTGAGTGGCCAAAATGTTTGTGGTCTGGCGTTATCATGATTAAAGACCACACCCCTTCTTCTGATCAATTCCGGCCGTTTTTTATCAATTTATTGCTTGAGTATCATCAGCTGTTGGCAGTAGAGATCCGAATCGATGGTTTTGCCCGGCGTTAAAAGCTCACAATGAACGATGCCCTTCCAATCCCACCATACACACAGCATCACCTTATTGCATATTAATCCGGGTTTTGCCATAGTCTGTGGAGCTTGACCGCCCTTTTGCCTTTGTTTTTCGCGGTTTCTTGTTGTAGGTGATCCACTTTTCATCACCAGTAATCAATCTCTTCAAAAATGCTAGATACAAACAGTCCGACCAAAGAGACTGAATTACAACTTGATGCATAGCAAATACGAAATTACTTTTTCCCCGACTTATACTTTTTATATTACTTTTTATATGTATGTATTTTATAGGTAGGTATTCATTTAATTTAAGTATGTTCATTAATTGTAAGTATATGTAAGTTAATGCCCTAGATAAGTAATTTTTTGTATTTATTTTCTTCTTGATCTTCTTTTTTATGAATAGCATTTACATCTTCCATGTTATTTCTTCAATATATATATATCTGTATGCTTCCAAAGGTTGCCTGGAAGATATTGCTATTAGCAATAAGTGCCGCCTTTGTACACCAAGTTTGTTTGTTTCTACTGTCTCTTATATCCATCCATCCATCCATCCATCAGCCTGTTTCGTCCACTGCTGGACATAGGCCTTTCCAGGATTTCACCACTCTTGGCGGTCCTCCTGGAAGAAATGCCCATACTCACACACGCTGGGCAGGTGGGTTGGTGAGCGCGGTGCCGAAACCCTTGCACCAGTGACGCCGCTGCCCGTCAGGCATATAATTATATATTTTTTGTAAATGTGCAAAAAGTGTTATAATTAAAAAAATAAATAAATAAGGGCAAAGATAAAAGTACCCAGAATAGAATAGCTTGTATGACTAGCAGATGGAAATCTGTAGTCTCTGCCTACCCCTCGCACATCCCCTTTTTATTGTCGATTTTTACGTGCCGAAGTCTTAAGGTGATAGATCGCCGAACTTCGGGCACAATCTTTACAGGTTTCAGAATTTAAATGGTGCATGCTATGAACTCTATTATTAAATTGTATTAATTAAAAATATATATAATTTTATACAGTTAGTAGACGCAGTGGTATCCCAAGACTCTGATTGCTTCGCGTACGGCGCGCGGCTAGTTTACCGCAACTTCAGCGTGTCGAACTCTGCGGGCGGCGGCGCGCTGCAGGGCTCCGTCGATTGCTACGATGCCGCCAAGATGTTTGAACAGAACGGTACGACTATTCAACAGTTAATAGACGCAGTGGTACCCCAAGACTCTGATTGCTTCGCGTACGGCGCGCGGCTAGTTTACCGCAACTTCATCGTGTCGAACTCTGCGGGCGGCGGCGCGCTGCAGGGCTCCGTCGATTGCTACGATGCCGCCAAGATGTTTGAACAGAACGGTACGACTGTTCAACAGTTAATAGACGCAGTGGTATCCCAAGACTCTGATTGCTTCGCGTACGGCGCGCGGCTAGTTTACCGCAACTTCAGCGTGTCGAACTCTGCGGGCGGCGGCGCGCTGCAGGGCTCCGTCGATTGCTACGATGCCGCCAAGATGTTTGAACAGAACGGTACGACTGTTCAACAGTTAATAGACGCAGTGGTATCCCAAGACTCTGATTGCTTCGCGTACGGCGCGCGGCTAGTTTACCGCAACTTCAGCGTGTCGAACTCTGCGGGCGGCGGCGCGCTGCAGGGCTCCGTCGATTGCTACGATGCCGCCAAGATGTTTGAACAGAACGGTACGACTATTCAACCGTTAATAGACGCAGTGGTATCCCAAGACTCTGATTGCTTCGCATACGGCGCGCGGCTAGTTTACCGCAACTTCAGCGTGTCGAACTCTACGGGCGGCGGCGCGCTGCAGGGCTCCGTCGATTGCTACGATGCCGCCAAGATGTTTGAACAGAACGGTACGACTATTCAACAGTTAATAGACGCAGTGGTATCCCAAGACTCTGATTGCTTCGCGTACGGCGCGCGGCTAGTTTACCGCAACTTCAGCGTGTCGAACTCTGCGGGCGGCGGCGCGCTGCAGGGCTCCGTTGATTGCTACGATGCCGCCAAGATGTTTGAACAAAACGGTACGACTATTCAACAGTTAATAGACGCAGTGGTATCCCAAGACTCTGATTGCTTCGCGTACGGCGCGCGGCTAGTTTACCGCAACTTCAGCGTGTCGAACTCTGCGGGCGGCGGCGCGCTGCAGGGCTCCGTCGATTGCTACGATGCCGCCAAGATGTTTGAACAGAACGGTACGACTATTCAACAGTTAATAGACGCAGTGGTATCCCAAGACTCTGATTGCTTCGCGTACGGCGCGCGGCTAGTTTACCGCAACTTCAGCGTGTCGAACTCTGCGGGCGGCGGCGCGCTGCAGGGCTCCGCCGATTGCTACGATGCCGCCAAGATGTTTGAACAGAACGGTACGACTATTCAACAGTTAATAAACGCAGTGGTATCCCAAGACTCTGATTGCTTCGCGTACGGCGCGCGGCTAGTTTACCGCAACTTCAGCGTGTTGAACTCTGCGGGCGGCGGCGCGCTGCAGGGCTCCGCCGATTGCTACGATGCCGCCAAGATGTTTGAACAGAACGGTACGACTATTCAACAGTTAATAGACGCAGTGGTATCCCAAGACTCTGATTGCTTCGCGTACGGCGCGCGGCTAGTTTACCGCAACTTCAGCGTGTCGAACTCTGCGGGCGGCGGCGCGCTGCAGGGCTCCGCCGATTGCTACGATGCCGCCAAGATGTTTGAACAGAACGGTACGACTATTCAACAGTTAATAGACGCAGTGGTATCCCAAGACTCTGATTGCTTCGCGTACGGCGCGCGGCTAGTTTACCGCAACTTCAGCGTGTCGAACTCTGCGGGCGGCGGCGCGCTGCAGGGCTCCGTCGATTGCTACGATGCCGCCAAGATGTTTGAACAGAACGGTACGACTATTCAACAGTTAATAGACGCAGTGGTATCCCAAGACTCTGATTGCTTCGCGTACGGCGCGCGGCTAGTTTACCGCAACTTCAGCGTGTCGAACTCTGCGGGCGGCGGCGCGCTGCAGGGCTCCGCCGATTGCTACGATGCCGCCAAGATGTTTGAACAGAACGGTACGACTATTCAACAGTTAATAGACGCAGTGGTATCCCAAGACTCTGATTGCTTCGCGTACGGCGCGCGGCTAGTTTACCGCAACTTCAGCGTGTCGAACTCTGCGGGCGGCGGCGCGCTGCAGGGCTCCGCCGATTGCTACGATGCCGCCAAGATGTTTGAACAGAACGGTACGACTATTCAACAGTTAATAGACGCAGTGGTATCCCAAGACTCTGATTGCTTCGCGTACGGCGCGCGGCTAGTTTACCGCAACTTCAGCGTGTCGAACTCTGCGGGCGGCGGCGCGCTGCAGGGCTCCGCCGATTGCTACGATGCCGCCAAGATGTTTGAACAGAACGGTACAACTATTTAACATTGGTATCCTATCATAGTATAGTGGTATCCCAAGTATAGACGAGTAAAAAGGGGACGGAGTCGCCGCTAAGCAACAACTGAAGCATAGCAATGGCGTCGATTTACAAGTGTGTGAGTGGATTTACTATGGAATTAGGCTTACTGTTATATGAATGTGTGTGTGCCGGGCTCGGCGTACACGCGAGTAGACTTACTACGGGTGCTTCAGTTTTTGGTTGGCGAAACTCCTTCGACTTTTTTTGTATTTCTCGACCACTAGACTCAGATTGCTTCGCGTAACAAAAATGTATTAAAAAAACGAGACGTATCATTAGACACCCAGTTGGAACGAAGATCCTTTTGCTACTGACGCGCACGCCGTACGTATATACTGCAGTATTATACCTATACATACGCTTGTAAACACCCAAACACATACTATAGTAAAAGTGTCGTGACGGTCGATGTCTTACACTTTTATCGGTCTAGCTCTCACTCGCCAAGTGTATTATGGAGTGTTTGCGATAAATAAGGAACTTCGTTCCAAAAATATCGTCACGCATATTATATCCCCGAGAGGGCGTTGGAGCTGTTTCCGAGTGAAGTGTCACTAACTGTCAACACTCGAACCCCTCAATAAACTGTCGATTTTCACATAGCGTGCACGCTTACCCCACAGTGTGTTCCTTCACCATTAGCAAGTGGCAAAAATACCAAAGTACATTAATTCCGAAAATCTTATTGGGGTATATTTGAACGGGCACGATTCAATTTCAAATTTGAGCGACTAGCTTCAAAGGCTAGAAATAACAACGCGGTAAATTGATTTTGTACTTGTTTTGTTTAGTGTAACCACGCGAAAGAAAAATAGTTCTTCAATATTCTTTTCAACTCTTTTTTGACAGACTGTAATTACCTTAAAGCTTGATTTTAAATCAATGTCTAGTTCATTAAAATATGGATAAGAAGTTACAAAATAATACATGTCTTTACTGAAATTATTATGATAATTTTAAAGCAATTTATCTAACTTCACTGCCTTGAAATAATTCCGAAACAAATAGATAAATTTCAGCTAAAAAAACAGTTTTATTTATTGTTTAAGTATTGTTTCGCCATGAAAAATATATCAAATGTAAGCATTTAGTATTGTCTAGTTTTCAATGGAAACAGTATTTGTAAAAAAGTTCAAATCTACACTATCTACATCTACACTATTATATAAAGAGGAAAGATTTGTTTGTATGTTTTGGGTAATCTCTGGAACTACTGAACCGATTCTAAAAATTCTTTCTTTTGTAAAAAGCTACACTATCGTTGAGTAACATAAGCTATATTTTATTTTAATAAAAATAAGTTAACAGTTTGAAAATTTAACATTTGCGATACAAGTCGGGAGAAAAAGCGCCGCTTGTAAACATGAAAAAACACGTCGAAATCGCGAGTTATCCGAGCGGCCCGCTTTTACTGAGCAGGATAGTCAAATGAAAAATTAAAGCGTTGGAGCAGGACAGATTTCTCGGAATACCTTCGCATTAACAAAAAATATTATTTGAAGGTTTTGGCCGTAAGAAAATGGTGGCGCTAGCGTTGCTGTGCGGCTGTGACTACGGCGCGGGTGCCTGCGGGTCATCTATTGTCACAGCCGTCACCTTTTTACACACCGTGCCGGATTCTGATATCATACCCAGGTATGTAGCATAGGAAAGATACTATCTTCTGAACATTAACTGTTATGAAAAATTACATTGCCAAAATATGTTTGACAAATTCGTATAAGTTCATTAAATTTAGGGTGAGTTGACATCATGAATGATTTTCCCGATGATTTTCTCTAGTTCACGAATGCCCTCCTTTGTTTTCTAAAATCCTGCTTTTATCCCTTCATTTTTATAAACATTTTCCCTCCTTTTTCATCTGCAAACCATACAACCGCACTGCGCCGCTCCTAAGAAAAAAAATGCTATTAAGAGAATAGGTTCCGATTGCATTGATCGCTGTTACTCCATGTCGAAAAACCTGCAGTGCGAGAGGGACGAATTCTGGAAAATTATCAAAATGACGACTTTTATCACGAATTTTATTATTTAAAAAAAAACTAAAGTTTGTATCAAATATCTGTTCGGATAACAGTATAATAAAGTTTATACAGATTTTAATTAATAAATAATATAATATGATTTTGCTCAAATAATGTTAAAACTCGACATGAAACCTTTTTTTGGAGTCATCTTTGATTTTTTATGGCTCAATGTTGGAATGACTTCTGAAGATTCTGTTTCGATAAGAGTGTACATTATATTCTTGACAGAAGTCCAAATTTTTTCAAATATATAGTATTGATTCTTCAAACAAGGAAGAATAAATTATGGTTTTTCGGAACCTATCCTCTTAACGGTGTATTTACACACGTATGTGAGAAATGATATCATACTTTTCTGTGTCACAGACTCCTGTCCTGGGTTACTGACCCAAAATACTATGAAGAGAAGTCTCGCTGGGTATCCGTTCCGGGGCGATGCGACCGCTGCGGTCACGCGGGACGGACGCACGCGAAGAATGGATGTCCGGTTTGCGTCACGCACAAAGGATGTGACGATACTGGACATAAGTAAGTTTATTTTGAACAAGCCTTTGCCGGCCGCTCCGCCCGTGTTTATTCAATCATTGCTCCGTTTTCGGCTTGGGCGTTATTTTATGAACATCCCTTTAGACTATGTGTTGACCTGGGTCACTACGATGATAAAAAAACCGCATCCAAATCCGTTGAGTGATCTCGAGTTAAAACGGAACATACATAAAGACAGACAGACAAAAATTCTAAAAAATGTGATTTTGATCTCAGTACAATACTAATAAATTACCCATTTCATTTTAAATTTAGCAAAAATGACAAAAATACATAAAATGATTCTCACAATCTTTCCATCTTTCTGTGCAGTAATCATATTCACTCCTTGGAATAAATTTTTCACATCCTCTAATTTAAACGTTTTGTTATTTCTTGCGACATGCCCCTTAGCCTGTGCCCATATCATCTCTATCGGGTTAAGCTCACAATTATATGGGGGCAGCCGCAAGATTGTGAAGCCCTGTTTCCTAGCCATTTCATCAACGACATATTTTTCACATTGATGTTTGCTTGGTAGTGCTATGTCTACCATGTCACTCTTTGTTGTCGTTCTTGGAAAAGTCAAATTTCTATTATTCATCTACTCCACTATTTTCGCTTTATTCCAATTCATATTATGGTATGGGGCATTGTCGATTACAATAACGGAACCTGCGTGTAATTTTGGAAGTATGCCCCGAAACCATTCCTCGAAGCAATCGCCATTCATGTCCTGGTGGTAATTGGCCTTCCCGGATTTTGATGTAAACATAAGCAAACCTCCTTCGACAAATCCTTCTCCACATCGATATTAACAGCACTAGCCAAACTGTGGCAACATTAGTGTACAGTGAACTGTCAAGTTAGTTCGCCTAATTGTGGACTTTAGTTTAGTTGCGAACGCGCTAAAATATACCTAATTATAATTATCGTAACTAAAATTCTTCAAAAATAATCAAGGGAAATCATTTGTTGTGATAATATTTTTAATTTTACTAAGATTGACATTATTTATTTGCATACTTAATTAATTAAATCGGATCTTAGTCTTAATTAGGACGTTATTTTGGTATTTATTAAATTAAAGTTCTTAACGAAAATACAAAATTCTAATCAAGGTACATCATTCTAGATTCTGTAGGTTTTTTTTAATTCAAGTAATATCTGATTTAAACTGGCTTTAAAATTCACCAGCAATAATATCACTCTTAAGATATCTGCCCTTCGTATATGACGAGTAGAGTCCATCTACACTTCTACAATAACAGTCTTGTTTCAGATTAAAAGTGTCGGAGGTGAAGAAAGAGCTGAGCTTGCGGAACCGCGCGTTGACTTGCGGTGCGCCATTCCCCGAGCCCAAGGTTATGAGGGAGTTCCTGAACACGCCAACAGATGACGTCAGTTTGGACAACTTGAAGTCGTCTCCGCCCAGCCTCATACCGTTTATTGTGAGTCCTGAAATGCTGATCTTACTCTTAAACTGATACGTAATTTTGTGTAATGGAAACAAGTCTTTTGAATAAAGTAGGTGCGACATGTAAAGTGACTGTAAAGTTCCATTTAATACCCTACAACAATAACTAAAATGTGTCGTCTCGGATTTTTTCAATGTAGTTTTACGGTCATGTATTATCGAATAAAAATGCGCTGGCTCACATAAGCCAGTATTGTTATTGTAACAAGAACCAAAAAAGGGTAAGCGGTACTCTGTTCTGTAGTAGATATTATAAAGCTCAATGAGATCATGTAGTTTTTATAACTATGATATAAACAGGCAGACTGTACGAAATACACTTTTAAATTTCTTCTGTATCATAAGCGCTCTATCTGAAGAAAAATACTGGTCAAGTGCGAGTAAGATTCATGTTCCGAGGTTTCCGCTATTCCATTAAAATTAACGTACCTATTCCCCGGGCAGTTATTAACTATTAAACACGATGTATCCAAAAGGTCTTATTGGTTGGTCCATAATTTCTCCATTAATTACTAAATATAGGTAACTTTCAGGTTTTAAGTCTTTTGCTATATGATCTAACTGTGAACGGACTTTTCGACTGGAAGTAACTCATAGGTTTTCATGGTGAGGCAAATTTGTTTGAAATTGATTACCTATACGGCAATAACTTTTATCCTCGATTTTTAACAGCTCTATGGCTCTTTTAATTTCTATAAGAGGTATTTAGTTTCAATTTAATATGTTTAACGGGGCCCGGAAAAAAGGGACAGACGGACAACAAAGTGATCGTATTAATTTTCCGTTTTTGTACGGTACGGAACCTAAAAACTAGATTTAAATGTGATTCGTATCTTAGCGGATGGAAACTTGTAGTCCTGTTAGTATATGTATGTATGCAAAATGTGATTCTTCGAATCCTTTACTTTGCGGTCTTTGTGTATATTCTAGATAAAATGGTAATACTGAAATAACAAGGCTGAAACGGTAATTTCAACATCCCAAAATTCAACGAGATTTTCCATTTCAGAAATTAATGAAAATCAAGCTAGACTGGTCGGAACGGTACTGCGTAGAGAAGTTTCTGCCGTTACTCACAAAATCCCACCTTCAGGACACTGTCCCTAACAGGACTATAAAACCGGTCAAAATAAACAAAAAGCGAAACCCCCGAGGCGAGTATCTAGAAAGATAACAGATCCCTATTATTCTGACTTATTTTCGTTTAATTAAAAAAGGATATTTCATTAGGTGTTCCGAGTTTTGAAACTGAGTGGCGCGATATAAACGGACAGTACGAGGGGCTGATACCTGATGACCAGTTTGAAGGTGAATATCATTTTAAATTTGTGTTAATTTTAATTACTTATTAAGTTATTAAAAACACAAACCTTAAACTTTTGAGCTCTCTTTTTGCTAAAGTAAAGTTCAACAATATAGAACACAAGCCCATTGTAAAGGTTAAAATATAGGTCACATTATAATCAGCGTGGTTTTGTATTTGCGAACAGAAATAAAGAATTGCAATAAAAAAAAACACATCCTGATACCATGGTCATAAAACAATTTAAAGTGTATTTGTGTATTTTGCTAGTTGACATTTATTTATCTTCTTTCACAAATAAAATATAGCATAGTAACTTATAAACAAGTTTTACCTTCGGCAGAAAATGAAAATCACGCCGCACCTTGGACAACTACTGAGAGACAAGACCTTATGCGACAATATTACCCAAGTCTAGTCTTAGAATACGAAGATTCCATCAAAAAACCTGCCAAGGAAAAGAAACTAAGAGGAAAAAAGAAGAAAGAAGGAGATGAAACAGAAAAACCAAAGCGCAAATATAATAAGAAAATTAAGAAATTAATAGATGCTGAGATTGAAAACTTAAGCAGTTCGATCAATAATTTAAATATCAGTACCAAAACCCCAGATCATAACATAAGCAAAGCCAACGTTAGTGTAAAAGTGAATAAATTAAAAAGAAAACTAAAAAGAACTAAATCTAAAAACCAGAAAACGATAGATAGCTATATACAAAATAAAAGAAGAAAATCAAAGATATCGATGAATTCGCTCAGGTGTAGCTTTAAAGATATCATGTGTGAAAACGATGTAGAATTCGATATAATGAACGACATTAACCATGACCAGGAAAATTGTGAAATTAACAAAGAAAATGAAGATGATAAGGCTGTAAATAAACATTCAATGAGCATTTTTAACTTAAGTCATGACGAAATTGATGAATCTGAACTGTCAGATATTGTCGATAAAATATTAAATGAAGCACCAGTTTCGAAAACAGCTACAGTCAATAATAATCCCATGAAACTTGTATTTGAAAGGAAAATGTCGACACCAAGACAATATAGTTTTAGAAAAAGTGTTTTGAATGATATCGTTCAAAACAAATGTTCTACACCTAGAGAAAGTCCAGTTAGAAGGAAAAGTTTAAATTTCCAAGCGAGTATTTCAAATTACTCTTTCAGATCTAGAGTGGAAACGAGTTATTTTTTTGATAAGTTAACCGACGATTGTGATGCTTTTGAATTGTCCTTAGATTGTAAAGAAGAAATTAATTTGATTTCGGATAGTGAAGGTACAGTTAACTACAGTTTGGGTAATACCTCTTTATAACTATGTTTATTTCGAAAAAATCTCTGTCTAATTTACTAAGCATTATAATAATATGATCTTTCTATACCTATCCTATATAGAGTGAAATTAAATCAACCGACCAAATTTATACCGGAGACTCGGTTATTGATCAAGAACTAGGATCAGTTATCCTATTGGCCAATTTCGAAAAATTTTTTTTGCTCCCTTGCTGTTTGGCCTAGTTTAAGTACAATTCCTAGTGCAGGCACTAAGGGGCAAAAAAAATTTTTTTTTCAATTTTCACCTGGAGGGTCATTATACCTTGTTTCTGATGACCAACCGAGTTTCCAGTATGAATTTGGTTGGTTGATTTAATTCCACCTAGTATATAAGGTAACCTTAATTTATCCAGCCAAATTCTTACTGAATACTCGGTAACAAGGTTCGATAACCCTTTTTGTGAAATTCGTAAATGATTCTTTTCGTGTTCCTTACAAACGCAAGCCCAGCCCCGGCTCAAATACTATGGAAAGTTTACATTTTATTTTGCGAAATTAGCAAAAAGTGTTACCGATCCGTGATACTGATCACTTACCAAGCCTCCAGTATGAGTTTGGCTGTATAAATAAAAGTCACCTTAGATAAATGGATTTAACTATTTGATCATGAATAAAAACTACACAAGAAATTCTGTTTCGCAATTATTACACTTAAGTAAACACCCCACGAGTAATACGGAATCCAAAACTTTCTTGAGCCGTATTATCGAAAAAGCATTTCTTCCATTGGATTAAACCGTCGCAAAGTTTAGCTGCGATACTTTTAAAACTTCATTTCACTGGCAGCTTGACGCTGGCGGTATCTTAATCGCTATCCGTACTTTGGAGTAAAAACTGCTACAAAACGCTTAAAGCTTTCTTTAAATTATGTTCTTTCATTTGCATAAGTTGAACGATTTTCCTTTATAAATGCACCTTTCAAAAGAGTCTGTACATAAAGAAATGATGCGGTATGAATTTATTGAGTACGCGTTTGTTATTTGAATGCATTTATGAATGGCGTCGGGTTTTTAATTTGATTGGCTCTTGCAGTGCTCTGAGTGAGCCTGAAATTGCCTGTAAAAGAGACAAACAAAACGTGAATTTTTGAATATGAATTGCCATTCATGTCGAATGGAATTATGAACTTTGTACGAGTATAAATAAGTTTATTCCAAAAATAAAATAAATATCCGAATTAGGCATTTAAAAAAATTAACGTTTGTGCCTTTTTATGCATTTACCAATGGTATATAGGTACATAAATAATTTATTCCTTTATTTTTAGTTTATGTATGTATATTATTTTATTAAATTAAAGTAAGACAAATTTGCATTATACGTATTGTATTTTCCCTTAGAAAATTTACTTAGTTCATTTTTACATTAAAACCATTGACGTACGTACGTAAAATTTACCAAAAAAGTGTCCTTAGTCCTAGACCCAAGCCTTAGTGAAGTGTCAAAATATTAACAAACAAAACATTTTAATTTGAATCGTATGTCATTGCTGCACGGCTTAATTTTGATTAACGTGTGATTGACACCCTTTTTTAATTTTCAATGGTTTTGACTCTCTTTTGGTTCGGACACTTTTGAGCACAGACCCGATGTCCACTTCGTAGTACGTTAATGATTAAAACCATGGCGTGTAATAAGTGTACATAATATACCTATGTAGTATAACATATTTAAAATAACATATTTATATTTCACGATAGCCACGATAGTCTTGTATAGAACTCCAAATTCCGCCATCGGGATATGTTTTTTAGTTTGTATAAATACAAATATTCTAAGGTTAAAAATTGTATGGCGTTCGTATACTTGAATGAAAACACCAAGATAAAACCAAGACGTGCTCAATAAGAAAAGCGTGTTCGTGCCCGAAAAAGTATGGCGTAGCAGCATTATTATTTAGTCTATGGTAGCAGTAACGTGTCGATGTGCAAAAAAAATGCAGTAAACTGTACGTATGGAGTACAGACTAATTAAAAAAGGAATCATGGTGAGATTCCATTATCCATCTGTCCCTCTTTGAACCATTTTGGATAAATTGAATAATTTATAGACTTTAAAATTGTCCCTTGGAATTCCAAAAAAAAAGATAACATTAAAGTAAGTTATCGAAACTTGAATGAGGATGGCGCTAGTTAAAGGTACACCAATCAATGTAATTCTTAAAACTGTAGAACAGAACACTTACTTGCGAGTATGATACGCACATGACCGGCTTTCCCGTTTGTCCTTAACAACAGCTTCAATCTAGACAGCGAACAAGCAGTTTCTTGCATTATAGGGATGAGTACGGATGGAGCTAACTTTATTATCCTGAAACTTCTGTTCCGCCTGTTGGGACTCATTCAACCGATTTTGGTCTTTATGCGGTTGGCATAAGGAAATCGGCGTGTATTCGAAGGACAAATAAGAATGGGCGCTCCCTCTATAGGTTGGTAGTGCCGTGCAAGTTTTTCTTTAGTTTGCTCTTGTGAGGAAGTCCATTGTCTAGTGAGATGGTGTTGCCAACTATCGTGGGACTGTGTGGGTGTTTTTTTGCGGTTGCTGTAATAGCTTTAACTGGTTTTTGCCCACGACTTTAATTTTTGTTGTTGCAAACCAGTTTAGCCTGATCTTTGCTCTCGGAGGACTTTGTTCGTCTGAGGTTATGCTAGATGAATAAACAAAAAAAAATTACTACAAAATTATATATTTTAGTTCTGTCGTTTAGTTTGTTAAGGAAAGTTGTTTATGATGATTGGGTGCTACGAACCGCTACAATAGTGCTACGAATATCTAACTACTAGAGTGCCGAGTGATAAGAACTACTAAAACCGTCCAAGTGCGTGTCGGGCCATTCGCAGTGTAGGGTTCCGTAGTTGCCCAGTACATTTTATAAGTTGGTCTACTAATACAGATCGCGCCAATCTTCTAGTCCCATACATTTAGGAGAACGGCCCATACATTGTCGTGTTTAGAGGGGATTAAAGTTTGGCGCGACCTGTACTCGTAAACCTGTAAAGCATCTGTGAAGCCTACTTAGCTGTGATAGTTTTTCTTTTAACTTCATTATATATACTACTTCTGCAGGGGGGGGGACGACACTTGACAATGGCAAAAATTTGCACTTTAAAGTTTAATATTTCACCAACGGATCCCTAAATCGAAAAATGGTTCATATATTCATAATGTTTTTGAAAGACCTATCCAACGATTGCTTACACTATGGGTCAGACGAAAAAAAAATCATCCCCAATTTACGTGTATGGGAGACTATTCGCCCGAACTCTCATACTAGCGCAGTTCGCTGATCATTTCACATCATTTACTTGCTTATTATTTTTTATTTTTCATCATTTCCCATACAATATCCATGACGTGAAACTAAAACATTTATCAAAATCAAATTCATACAAAAGTTATAAGTGTATAAAAGTGCTGGATTTTACACATACTTTGATGAATGTTCATGTAACGTAATGTCCTAGACGCAATGCAACAAATCAAATAATTAACGTTCGAGCCAACCAATAACAGTCAGTCAGTGCTCTATAATCCGAAAATGAATGTAGAATGAAATAGCCAGCATAGCGACCCCGTGCGCGACTGACTTCAAGCCGCCGACTACATGCATCATAAAAAAAATATTTTGTTTTTTTATCATTTTGTCGGTGTGATTAATATGTATTTTTTTTTAATTTTTTTTATTTTTTTTTTACACACAGGTAATTTACTTATACTAGGTACATAAATTTCGCAAAACTTTGCAGTTTGTCTGCGAAAACGTAGCAGCTTTAATAGTTTCTACTTAAATTAACTCAACCCTAACTACTTTTGTCCTTTATGAACACACCTTAATACTTAATATAAATAATACTTGGTAACTGATACATAAGTTTGAAGTTAATTATGACAGATAATACTTTTTTAGCAAATCTTTAGCTTTGGAAAGCTTTCTCTCATTTACTACACAATCTGGTAGCTTATTTATTAAGTTAATAAACAATGGTCCTTTCAACCTACGACCGTAATAGTTGTTTACCGGCGGGCGACAGGCAAGCCAACCGCTGCGCCCCGCTCCCCTTTCCGCGCGGCGCGTGACTTGCCCCCCGCGGGCCGGTTCTCGCTTATACGTGGCATAGTTATGAAATTCATTCTTTATTATTAAATATTCAACTTTTTTACAAACTGGCATTACATTACATATTTTAAACAATTTTTGATAGTCTCCTTTACAGTTTGCCTTGACTTTTCTTGTTACCAACAGTTTTAAAAACCTTGTCTGTAATTTTTCAATCTTTTTCAGATGAGGCTCGAAGGTCAGACCATAACTGTCCAATCCATAATCAATTATAGATTCAACCAGGGAAGAGTAAAGACATTTTAACACACATTTAGGTAACAGTTGCCTAACAGTTTCCTGAGCCAATCTATTACCGATTCTATATGATTTATCCAACTGGAACTTGAATCAATTTTAAGGCCGAGATAGGTAAAAGTATCAACTTTTTCTAAGCAGTCACAGGTACAATGGATTTGACTCGTCTTGTTTATATTTTGATGTAAACATTCATACGTATGTATTTTGATCATACACATTTTGTCTTTTCTATGAGAATACGGTTCTCACCGTATTCTCTAATATTTGCTACACGAGAATAGGTGTCAATAATATTGACACCTATTCTCGTGTAGCAAATATTAGATTTAGAGCTGCCATAACCTAAAACTTTTCATTGCAAAATAGGCTTTAACGCAAATGGATAAAAGTTAAAAGAGCTTGTATTATTTTAGGTTTTTCAACTCTAAATTTAAGGTTTGCTGCACGAGAATAGGTCACATTGTATACCCAAACCAAATTACAGCTTTCTAGTACTAATAGTCTCTGAGCTAAGCCGCGGACAGACGGACATGGCGAAACCATAAGGGTTCCTTGTCGGACCACGGAACCCTAAAAAGTACTGTCAGTGTGCTACAAACGAACTATGAATGTTCTATGTTAATATTATCTAAAGTTATGCGCTTGCTACAAGATTGTCGACAGCTACGTATGCCTTGAATACTATGGACTACTACAACTAGTTACGAGCCTGCTACAACTAGCTACGAGACTGCTACAACTAGCTACGAGCCTGCTACAAGATTGTCGACCACTGTGTAAATTGCTACGATACAAAAAGCTATTAATCTGCTACGTCATTCTTCAAGACAGTCACTTACGAATATGTGTAAGAGTATTTAAATAGTTACCAGCCTGCGAAAATAATGGTTTGGACTGCTACGTATGTTCTTACTGTATCGAGAGTGGCACGAACCGCTACGAGTGTCCAGACTTAGTACTATAGTTTTTAGGGTTCCGTACCCGCAGGGTGCCAAACGGGACCCCATTACTAAGCCTCCGCTGTCTGTCTATCCGTCTGTCACAGGGGTCTACAGCTTCAACCGTAATAGGTAGACAGTTGAAATTTTCAGAGAATACGTGTTACTATGGCCTCCATAACGACAAATAAAAAAAAACCAACCAAAGGGGGGTCCCCGTACAATAAACCCCGTATTGACCATAGCGCTATCTGAGATGACTTGTTTGACGGCTTGTACCGAGGTTCAATGATAAAATGATATATGGCGCTAAGAGTAGCTTGTCAACCTTTTTTGTACCCAGGTTCATTGATAATAATGGTGGTGCTAGGATTTTAAAGACTGTGTTTTATTATGTACCATAATGTTTTTAGGGTTCCATACCAGTAGTATGCGGTGGTACGGAACCCTTTGTGCGCGAGTCCGACTCGCACTCGACCAAATTATTTAATACAAGAATTGCGACGGAGCTCCTTCAACAGTAATATCTAAGATAAAAACGAACACCCATTTAAAAGTAATTTGTTACAATGTCTGTTAAAACGCGCAAAGTATTTGTTTACTTTTTATGTTAATTAATTTGATGTTTACTTTTTATGCAAATATGCTAGAACAAAAACAATTCGGTATACTACACAAAAACAATTCGGTATACTACACAACAGAGGTTCCCAATAGTATACCCGCGACGAAACTCTATTTGCAGAAAAGTGCATCGGCTTAGCTGGCATCTAAGGGTCTGTTATTAAAACGACTGTTTAAAAAAGAAAACTTTCAGTATGTCTAGCTAGTTTGAGATTTGGGTTTATACAGAAGGCCACTCAACTTGAGTATGACTGTTAGGACATACATATCCCGACAGTCATACCAGTGTGACAAAATAGTATGACACAGAGGAAGAACCCCAATAAAGTGAGTAAAAGGCGTGTCTTCACACAGACGTATAATATGTACATGTAGTAGTAATTAATATGTCTGTGTCTTCACGATGAATATTTTTTCAAAATTTAAATTGAAATCATCTTGTTGAAAACCACTTGTACACTGTTTACACAAAATTTACTAAACTGTAGGTACTTTTAACCCAACCGGTTTCGAAATTCAATTCATTTTCAAGGTCTTAACAACTCATTTTAATATTTCAAGACCTAACCTACGTGCTGTAAATAATTTTTTTTTTTTGTAATGATGAAATTAGGTGTGTATGTTAGCAGAACCTTGGTTTGTCAGGGATACCAGTGCCATCCAAAAATTACCAATAAAGTAGATATTTCATGTCGTTGCAAGTCATTCAGTTAATAAAACAAAGTTAATACAATATAAAATAAATGTCAATATAACTCTGGAGACAACAAACTTAAAAAGTGTAATTAAATGTCAGAAAAGAAATACTCCCATGTCGTAGAATTTAATGTCAAATAGTAAATCAGTATGAATTGAAGTAAAATAAAAAAGATCAAGTAAGTATAAAGTTAAATACAATTAGTCACGTAAATACCTGTTAATAACATTATTTAAAGTATGTTAAGAGGGGTGAATTATTTATATCTAATTGTTGGTTGAGTACACACTTCTCACTACTATTTAGCAGTTTATTTATTTCTAACGCCTCTAATGCATTCATTTTTCTACCCTTTCTACAAATGTGCAAGGCCTTGAAATTTTGATTTTTATTAAAAGAATGGTTCTCAGAAAGAAGATGTTCGGCAAAGTTAGAATTAGTTTTGTTCCGGCGCCAACAACTCTCATGTTCTTTAATTCTAGTATTAAATGACCTACCGGTTTGACCTATGTATATTTTATCGCAGTCATTACATGACAATTTGTATATGCCACTCTTCTGTAAAGTTGGAGTGGGATGTTTATTATTGCATATAAACTTTCTAAGCGAATTTGTCGTATAAAAAGCTGGTTTGCAACCTTTGAGTAGCCTTGAGCATTTGTAAGATATTTTCCCGAGAAAGGGCATTTTCTTCCATAAAAAAAAACAAACTTTATTTACAGCACGTAGGTTAGGTCTTAAAATATTAAAATGAGTTGTTAAGCCCTTGAAAATGAATTGAATTTCGAAACCGGTTGGGTTAGAAGTACCTATAGTTTGGTAAACTTTGTGTAAACAGTGTAAAAGTGGTTTTCATCAAGATGCTTTCCATGTTTCACCAAGTGCCGACAATCGCAAGTATAAGTTATATTAAATTGAAATGTGTTATTATATGTATTGTACTAAAGCCAAAACTAAATTCTGTATGTATAGGTATATATGTTCCGTTTTAATTCGGTATCCACTCCACGGATTCGGATGAGATTAGTGCCGTGGAAGGACAAATGGACAGATAGACATTGCTAAATAAAAATTTCACCTTTTTAGGTCCGTGTTTTGATTTCCTTAATTACACTATTTTATTATGTCTTTTGGACCCCCACTAACCACTGTGACAAGGAATAAAATTAAAGACGTTCTGTCAGCATCTCGCATAATTAATTATACTAGGATACGCGAGAACCCATGTTCATCCGCTTACTCGACGAGCGAATACCTGCACTTAGGGAGTCTTCCGGATTCTTCTCTGCCTAGTTCCACTATCATTTAAATCCTGTTAGGTACTTAGCAAATTTATTTCTAATGTAAATGAAAATGGAAATAATATTCTGAGTTTATAACAAATGATCATTCATCCAAATAAAAAAAGTTCAATTCTTTTACAGTTATGGAGCTGAAACTGCAAGCGACTGTAATTAGGAAGACTTGACTAAATGTACATATACCTATTGGCATTAACGTTTGCATTTTTTCTTCCTGTTTCTCTTATTATCCTTAATATCTGTTATATACATAGATATATAATTATTACTAAGTTGCAGAACGAACATAAGGATTAAATAGCGTAGCAAGTTTCCATACAAAAAATAAGCTACATTTGGGCTTCATGGTACGAAGAAACGTACAAAAATGGGTTGTTTTGGCTGGCTTATGCTTGGAACATATTTGTTTATTCCTAAACTAATCTCTAGTATATATTTTGTTTGGAAACAAGCAATAAGTATTTATATTTAAAAGAGCCCGAAGTTCACTGAGCTAAAATTGCTACGCGTCGACTCTATGCGTTTATTATTAAATGTTAGGTCTGATATTATATTATACGTCTGTGGTTGTATATAGGTACCCCCTTACTACCATTTTGAACTAGAAATGTATTTTATCTTGACAGATATTCGTTCTTCTATTCCGGAATCCTTATTTTCATCGCGAATAATAACACTAATATTCCGATTGTTTTCTGCTGGTGCGCCGAAGATGGGCTCATGTACCCGATCATCCTAGTAAACCCCCATGCGGATTGACCGCACGTGAATATTCCCGCGGTCGGTCGAGCTTCTAACTTGGTGCGATTGGTGTCGAGGTTAGTTTTCCGCTGCTATTTGAAATTGCGTATGTAGGTACTTGTTTCTGTTCAAGCCCGCGCCAGGGCGCTGTGCTACCAATTCTTTCCATTTAGAGGGCTAAATTTTGTATCTTTTCGTGTGTTGCTTTTGAACATCTTGGTACCTGAGGAGTTGGCCGTCCTGTTTTTGCTTGCCCTCCTTCAGTTCAGAACAAAAAACCGGTCAAGTACGAGTCACACTCGCATACCTAGGGTTCCGTTAAAATCTTGCACATAATTGTTCATGATGACTAAAAAAATAATTGATTGTACCACAAAAGAGAGACTCAAATATTTTTATATCTACCGTACTCGAAGAAAAACTCGTGGATGATTAATTTAATTTCATAATTTTACTATCGTGCATTTCTCACCCGCTATATTTTTCCTGTAATCTTTACGTAATCCCAAATTACCATGATTTTTTTCATAGTTTTTGGTTCATTAGTTTCGGAAATAAGGGGGGGGGGGAGGACATGCAATTCTTGTGGTTTTGCAAAGATTTCTCGAAATCGGTGCCCGTTAATATAGTAAAAGCATATATATTTATAATTGATACCCATATTGTATGTTTATATTAAAAAAAATACATTTTATATTTTTCTCATTTGTTATCAACTTTTTTTTAATCGCTATAGAAGGGGGGGCTCTCACAGGGGTCATGACCCCCCCCCCCAAACTCATTCATGTGAACTCGAAAAATCCCATAAAACTTGACGGTATACGAACTTATCACCTCCCTACTAACTTTAAGTCAAAATATTCAAAATAACGTGATAAAAAGTTAATTAAACGGTGCAAACCAAATTTGAAAAGCCCGTAAAATATTCGTACCATCGCGGAAATTGGTGGTGGCGGCCGGCCGCATGCCTCATAAAAGCCTACATTTGTTTTGTGATTGTCACTTTACATTTTATTAAAAACATTATTTATTTGCTTGACCTGTTTTACTGTTAAAGTTGGCCTCATATATGATCATCATACATGAACAAAGATGACCCCCCCCCCCAAATCTTGAGCTGCGACTGCCCTTGTCCGCTTCTGCACATAGCAGTGTCGCATGATATGAATATTATAGTAACTTTCAGCTTGACATAGTATACGTGTAAATAAATGTAATACCTATTTCCTAAAGTTATTGTAATTTCTCTGAAAAGATTTTACTGCGCATAAATCTTCTCGGGTTTGTTTGAACGCGGTATTTTCTCAGAGAAAAGCTATTAAGTTTAATTTAAGTTACCTATTGTTTTTTTACTAACGATTCTGTATTTTCGTAGTGCTCCGTTTACATTTTAGTAGTTTGTTTTAATATATTATTTGTGAAATAAAAACATCACTTTATGTGGCTATTAGCTGTTGCCCTCGACTTTGTCCGCGTGGATTTCAAATACTTATAAATAGTGCCGGTTTTATTTTACCTTGATTAGTGCCTTGAAAGTGATAAAATAAATTTAATGATCTTATATAAGGTGACTTTTATTTATGCAGCCAAACTAACACTGGAGGCTTGGTAAGTGATCAGTAACACGGATCGATTACACTTTTTGCTAATTTCGCAAAATAAAATCTCGCCGTCCTATAGTAATTGACGGGGCTGAGCTTGTGTTTGTAAGGAACATGAAAAGAATAATTTACGAATTTAACACAAAGGGTCATCGAACCTTGTTACTGAGCCCTTACCGAGTCTTCAGTAAGAATTTGGCTGCATAAATTAAAGTCACCTTACATATAATGAATATAAGGTTAAGCGCAATTTAGGGAGTTTTTTTTTTATTGCTTACGCGGCAAGTGCGCTACCCACTTTTTCCAGTCGTCCACTGCTGGTCATGGCGTGGGCTTTTCGTTGGATTGATAATTTCATGATCTGATCGGCAATATCGTAAAGTATGAAATAAGAAATTTAACCTCCAACAAAAAGTCAGAAAGAAGCGAGGAGCGTGTTAGGTTGCTTGTTTGAGATTATAAATTCGGGAGCCGAGCAGAGATAAGCGGAGCGAGGCGACATTTTTAGTTTTTATAGATTTCATGATTGCGAGCACACCATTCTACGGTAAGTATTGCCACGACACATATACCGCCATCAATCGGTCCCAGGCATGGTAGACCACCTGTTGTGTCTGTTTGAGAGCTCTACTCTTACTCTCCCCCGAATAACTTTGGGGATGTTTGCGAGTAAGATGGTGGTAAGTACCTTTACAATCCAGCCCGACCGACACCCGCTAAACCACCTTTATTTTCAATTAAAAAGCTAAATACCATAATTTTAACTAAAAATATAACGAACTATTATACCAACTTTCATCCCCTATTTTACCCCCTTTGGGATTGATTTTCTCAAAATCCTTTCTTAGAATGTCTACGTCACAAAAGGAACTTACTGTCCAAATTTCATGTTCCTCGTCGGTCCAGCCGTTTTGGTCTAGGCTTTGATAGGTCTGTAAATTAGTCAGTCAAAAACTACGAACTACAACACAAATTTTCATCCCCTTAGGAGGTTGATTTTCGAAAAGTTCTTATCGGATATTTACGTCACAAAAGAAACTTACAGTCAAAATATCATAAAAAATAGCATGTTTTTGACATAATTTGTTTCAGGTCTATCTTAAAGGCAGTAATACTTAAAAGTATCAAATTTGGTCAAATGATTGTACATAAAAATTGCTGTAAAACTACAAATAAAAAATAAAAAATTTGGGTTCCGTAATCAATGGGAACCGAATAGTTTATCAGGCACTACCATTTTAGGGGTTTCTTTTGTGTCGCCTTGATGATGCTATGACATCAATATTGTTGTTATTTACCATGCTTTTAGGGTTCCGTACCCGTATTGTGTGGCGGCGGTACGAAACACTTTGTGCGCGACTCGCACTTGGCCAATTTTTTCATTAACTTTTGATGAAAGATTTTTGATTTCATACTTAAGGATCTGCCGAACTCTACGATTTGCAAACTACTTATATCGCTGCCAACCAACGAGCTATCGTTGTAGCTGCCAACATAGATTTGGTCGGAAATAGTTTTTTTACTGGTGATTACCAGTACTTACGTATTGTTTTGGTTTTTACATTATATGTCCCATGTAAAATGGTAGTGAAACTCTTGTTTATTAGTGCTTGAACAGTATTTTGCTAACATTAGGTACGCTATAAACATGCTTTTGTAACTTTTCTTTACAAATAGCTACAAACACGACGCGTGTCGGACCTAGGGTACCACTGACCCATAACACTGGGGGTACGATGGGGATTTTTCGTGTTGGACCCACCGTACCCCTCCTTTGTGTCCCCACGGTACTGTAGCAACCAAAGTTGATACTTTTGGCTACAGTACCTACTCATAATATTCAATTATTTATTTAACTACTGGCCCCGTCTAAATGTGAATTTCAACTAACTTAGCCAGGGGCGGGACCAAAATTTATTATCATAATATCGACTTCGATCCTATGTCAGCTGTGTTTGACTTCAAAATAGAATGTGTCTTAATCTCTTGCGATGTTTTAAATTTGGGATACATTGCGCTTTTTTTAAGAAGTGCTACGGTCGACTATGCCAAATCTGTACGGATTCCATAGCATTTGTAACCTTATAGCCATAGCGACATAAGTGTCGTATTGTTTGGAGAGGAAACGATAATTTTACACTCTTTCTGTGGGCAAGCTTTCCTGTGGCGCCGATATAATTTTTTTCAAAGTTTTCAGGTCATAAACCAAACGAATTTATTGCCATTTGGACAGGACGTCAAAGGTTAGATTTCAGAAACATTTTAATATTTTTTAGAGAGCAGAGCTATTCCCAGAAAGTTACATTGAGGTAGAAAGCGGCATAGCAGGCAGTTTAAAAATAAATAAATTATACTTAAAATCAGAAGCGTAAAATTGATGTAATCTCTTATGTAAGAACGTTGAATAATAATAATAAAACATAATAAAACAAATACATATAATTTAGGAGTTTTGACTGGTACTGTCTTCCAGTTTTATTGATGAAAGGATTCCTAAGAGAGCTCAGAATTGGTTACAAAGCATAAAAACAGGAACGAAGTTCTTTGATCTAGAAATATATGAAATTTTATTTATTCTATTTTTTTTCCACCTCATTTGCATCTTGGAAACTTGTTGACAATATTATTCCTACCTCTATGTTCTTCGACATCACAAAAAACTGGGGTCTTGAAAACATACATTTTGGTTTGACAGGATTTTTTTCAGATTGGTAAATACACTTCAGATAGGTTTTGACAGTTAATAAAATAGAAAATTAATGTGTCTACGGGGGCGTAACCTGAAATAATCTGGGTGGGAGAAGGAGCTGATTTAAAGGAAATCAGGGTTTTTTTAAGGACAGTCAAGCGCGGATCGGAGGGTGGCGTTGATCTCGAAGCGCGAACGAGTCGTCAAATTGCGGAATAAAACCTCGGAGTTTAAAACCTACGAGTCGCGTAACGGGTTGAGTGTCGAGTATCGTGTACGTTCATCGAAAGTGCGGAATTGCGATAAATAAAGCTTCGTTATTTAAATAGTCTGAAAGTGTTTACAGTGCGTCGGTAAAGTGCGTTCGTAATTGCGTAAAACTGAATTAGCTAATTTAAATTTTACCCGCAACGGTTTTCTCATGAAACTCAATAGAAACGAAATATGACTATTTCGTTATAGAGGCGTCGCGAAAATAGCGGGTGTACAATATTTATAAATATCAAGTATCTACATCAGAAATTTATTTATGTAACACGTTTTAGATTTATCCTTTATCCCTTTAGCTATCTAGGTCCTGAAGGAGATTATATTATATTATTTTAACTTTCCTTCGTCTGGCAGAGATACTTATATTTTGATCTAGTACAGACGGTCTGTGGAAATTACGACAATTTTAGGTGAAGGAGCTAGCAGAAACAATTCTTACCTTTTTCCCTATATTTAGGTTTTCTTCATACAGGAGTTTCTTTTTTTTTATAGCTTTCCTTTTTTTATTTATAGCTAGATCAACGAGATCCAGGGCAGAAAATTTCCACATGACTGTTCTCAAACTTCTGTCTTTAGGTTTTATTTTAGAATCTTTTGTGAAAATGGAGCGTGTATCTACGATTATTTTAGGAACCAAGGGGTTTAGGAACGCAGTGTCTTTTTCAGGCTAAAGCAAGGTGTGCGACCGGGAACGGAAAAGCAGTTAGCTGTGCGGGTGAAGCCCTACATCATGTTTGCGTCTGAAACCACAGCTTTCCTAGTATCGACAGTACCCCGTTTGACGAGGCTTGGAAAACCTCTGCGTTCACCAGTCAAGCTTAGTAAGTTAGAAAACTTAAAACTGACTTGGCCAGGTCCTTAGGAGAGATGTGTGAAAATTGGAGATGTTTGGAAAGGGTTTTTTTTAGTATGAATGAGTAAAATTCTAGGGACTTAAATGGTAGTTTAGATTTGCGCTGGATTTTGTTTGGAAGCGTGTTATTCTGTGTAATACGTGGGCACGACTATTAAAGGTTGGCAGGGAGGTCGTTTCTAAATCGTTAGGGCCCCCCACTTCATTCTGGATTTGCAAAGAATCCCGAATCCCGATTACGAGTATCGACGACCCTTCAATATTCTTTATAAAACCATATATATATCCCTAATATTATACCTAACACACATATACAAAATAATTATATAACACATTATGTTTACACACTGAATTCATCTTCGGTTTATGTCAAATTTCGTATTTGCGCGGGTGTATTATCATCTTTGTATCAAGGCGTGTCAAATTAAAGTGTTATGCGGTGATACGGTATGTAATAATAATAATACAGTGTAATTGTTGGAGTCCTGGGAGTTGCTGAAACCTGTTGTTCCTGAAGGAGCGGTTTATCCAGCTAAGTCGCATGAAATACTTCAATCTTACGATTTCTCTCTTTTCATTTGATAAATTCTGAACTTGTGTACCTGTACCCATTTATTACGGTGTCCGGATCAAAATTCTATTTCTCTGTTTATTTTAACCGTTATGAACACAATGTCAAATCCTACCAAAACAGATACTAGACGATGATCACAAATTACTATGGCCATAATATTAAGTAAATAAATATTTAAATATATAGATAAATATTTAAATAAATAAATAGATAAACAAATATATAAATAAATGACGAATAAGTACTCGACCAGAGTCTATATTTTGTTACAGTATCACCATAGTGCTGGCCGTAAGATAAGTGCATTATGAATACTCTTAAAGTGATTGGAATTTCCAACTTATCAATTAAATTAAATATTCTATAGGATAAGTATACAAATTATCATTTTGATGTATGTTAAAAGTGACAGATGTCAAATATGACATATGTTTAAAATAGTAAGGAACCATGGCAAACGTGACAGATGTATTACTTTTAATAGGTAACGTGACAGATGACAAAATTGACAAGTGAATAATTTTATACCGGCTTTGTGAAAAAATAAGTTTTATCATGCTGATTTTGTTACAGATGTTAAAAATTACAAATTATTTCAAGTGCATAGGTATTTTGTGACAGATGTCAAAAATAATAGTTTGCTTACAATGGTTTTGTGACAGATTCCCATGTCATAAATGACCAATAAATACCTTTAAATGTCATAGGTAGGTATGTAACAAAATATGTAAAAGATGATAGATGGCCAATTTTTCATACAGATTTTTTGACAGAAGTCAATAGTGACAAGTTAATTTATTGATAGGAAACACACATGCACAATGCACATCATTTCTAAGGCGCAAGCCAGACAGGAAGGGCGCAAGCACCTCTTCTATCTGTTTTGCACCATTCTACATTTTGTATGAAAGAACATTAGAAAGGCGTCGAGATGGCACGCCACGGTTGCGACGCGAGCGCGCCGCGGGTTCACCGAAGGCGCACCGCCGGCGCGCACCCTCGTCACCTCGCCCAAATTGCCCCGCCACGCTGCGCCGCGCCGCTTCTGTCGGGCTTGCGCCTAAGGTTTCAGGTATGTAATTTATAATTGCGCCCTTATTAATCATTTATAACACCTTTGTGTTTTATCTAGTGCACTTGATGAATGATGTGGAAGCTGATTAAAATCACACTAATATTATAAATGCGAAAGTTTGTGTGTGTGTGTGTGTGTGTGTGTGTGTGTGTGTGTGTGTGTGTGTGTATGTTTGTTACTCTTTCACGCTGAAATGGCTGAACGGGTTTGGATGAAATTTAGAACGGATATAGCTTTTACCCTAAATTAACACATAGGCTAATTCTTATCCCGGAAAAAAGCATGTCGTTAAACCGAATAACACGCGGGCGGAGCCGCGGGTAACAGCTAGTATCTATAATATAAAAATAACACGAATGTCAAAGTTGAAATTCGCACCTTGGAAACTGTCTCGATCATATGCACATAATTTCTATGGTATCAAACAAATTTTGCCCTTATTGACATTTTATAAACCCTTTGTTTTTTTAATCCAGTGTATTCAATAAATAATCTGGAATCAGAATATGACAAAAAACATGAATGTCAATAAGGATGAAATTTGTTTGAAACTTTAGTAATGATTATGATCGAGACAGTTTTTTTGTTGTCAAGCGACTTTAGACCTAATTAACATTCATTTTATTTTGTTGCATTCCGCTTCTAGATCATTCGATTAGTGCACTGGATTAAAAATTTAAAATGATTCAGCTGTAACATTTTTGGTTTAAAGTTGTACCCAAAGATTTTCGTGATTCGATGGAATGAAGTAATCAGAAAATTGGTTGTCAAATTAACATGTAAAGTACTCTGAATATACAATTTTCGGTAGCAAATCCAATGCAAAATATGATGTGATTGTAGCTAAATTGTAAGTAGTCCGTTGTGCCTACATTAAGCCTAAAGCTTTGTTTCAAATATTTGCAACTCTGCTTATGTAAACATATTTGAATTAAACTGTGATGTGAATCTAGTTTCTATTCAACGATTATTCCTAAGCTCTGTTCACATGTATAGTCGGTCTGTAGGTAGGCATAAGTATGTAGAGGTTAGTCTTTAGAGCTATCCAGAAGTAAAGTTGTGTGTATGTAGGTAACACTCCTATAAGTAAGAGATTAAACTTTAGAACTTCACTATTAATGCTCCGGCTCAGAGGTTCCCAAACTTTATTGTCTCGTAGACCACATTAGTTTTTATGATTTACGTAAACGCGAGAGTTTTACAAATTTAGAGCTATGTATTGACTCAGAGTGTGTTGTAGAATGAAGCGTTGAAATATATATTTTTTTAAATTAATAATTCATAAATCTCTCGGGACCTTACATCCAACGACCTACTATTACGTCCTATAACCGGAATGTCCAGTCGGTCAGTTAGGTCTGAATTTGTATTTCCCTGAACTTCCATTCCCCGATTGTCTACTTACAAGGCACATACTAACACAATTTTACTAAATGTACTTATTTATTAAATAATAGTGGGTAATATCTGTTGCCGAGCCTGATATAAAATAGACTGGTGACGGGCAGCGGCGTCACTGGTGCAAAGGTTTCGGCACCGCGCTCACCAACCCGCCTGCCCAGCGTGTGTGAGTATGGGCATTTCTTCCAGGAGGACCGCCAAGAGTGGCGAAATCCTGGAAAGGCCTATGTCCAGGAGTGGACGAAACAGGCTGATGGATGGATGGATGGATGGAATATCTATGAGTATTAAACGTAATTATTGTGTGTGAGGGTGTGTGTATGTGTGTAAGCGCTACAAACTGTGCTAGGTGTGTTAAAACATTTGCGGAGCGTCTATATTTTGGTGATGACCTGGCTAAAATAAGATCCTATATCGTGGACCCCCATTTCATCTTTTGGACTTTTACTCTGTCATGAACCCGGTGCTGGTCGAAATCAACCCCTGGGGGTCGATGTAAATCACTTTGGGAATTATTGCTCTAGCCGGTAGGTATGAGTAGGTAATATTACGCCACATGGGGTGTATTCTAATATAGACCTACGCACAGATGTTGCACGCTCGTCTGTTTCTGTTTATACGAGTACTGGTACCTATACATACCTATATCTCAACACAGGCGTATCTAGATTTTTTGTTACGTGCGCGTTCGTTCCGTTGTCCTAAAAATCTTTTTTTGTTTTGTTGTACGATGTTCTTGTAATCCTAAGTAGAATAATTGAAAGGGTACGGACAATTGAAAAAAAGTAATCAAAAATTGGTGCGATGACGAAAAAACGAATCGGTTGAAGGAAGACCTAAAAATAAATTTGGAAGAAAGAAAGCAGAGCGACGCGGAGCGGAGCGAGGCAGCCCCTTTAGTTCTTGACAAAATGTTTCCGATTGTGCCTTGTTGTTTTTATAGTTCCTAAAGGGCAAACACAGTCCTATTAATATCACTCTGTTGTCTGTCTGCATGTCACGGGTCTCTAGCTAGCTCTTAGGCTGAGATTCAGAGTGCATTTTGAGTCCGAACTCAATCTTACAAACATCAAAAAGCGACATGATCTCATACTAGAGTGGCGTTTATAAGATTGAGTTCGGACTCAAAATGCACTCTGAATCTCAGCCTAGACGAAATGAGTTACAGTTCTGAAATTTTAATATATTGTGTAGAAAGCTGATCAAAAACCGAATATGGAATATAAAAAAAACACATCTCTGAAACAGGAGTTGATAAAAAAATTACAAAAGGAAAGCTTTAGAATTTTATTTGAAATTAAGTACAAATTAGCCATACTATAATATTTCGCAAAAGTTACAGAGTATAATTTTTTTCTGCCTTCACGTAAATACATCACCTTGTATTTATTTTAACTTGTGTTTACTTCTAGTACTTAGGTCATACTGAAAGTTTCTGGATTCTCATTAATAAGACGAAATATAATGTTTTTGATACATTTATTGTTTTTCAAAGTATATTCCCTCACTATTTACACACTTTTGCATTATTTGGAGCCATTGTAAGCGGAACTTGCCTATAAGTCTTCCCTAGGGACTTCTTCAATGGCCTCTTGGAACGCATTCACCGCCGCTTCGGGTCTTGTAAATCTTATCTAAATCTCTAAGCTTATCTTTAGTTTACTGAATTAAGGCTTATTGAAAACAGAATAGTAGACTATCTTCACCTATAAAGGTACCGAGCGCGGCCAATATGTGTGCGTGCCAGTATGCACGAACCACAGCACGCACACAACGGTAACATTTATACTTACCTGTATTGCCAGCTGAAGTACCTAAAATATGGGTGCACGACGATCTAGCTCTTCTCTTCTAGATTACAATTTAGCGTAAATTATTATTTACATTGATTCTCAAGAACCCGCTCCGTATTTTTCGTCTGTTTGATGCGAAGCATTATTTTAATTATTTTTCCTATCATTAAGGCAATGTTTTTGTAAAAATCGGGGACATACACCAGTCCATATTGGCCATCTAAATGAAGACCTAAATTTTATTTCATTCAATTGTTTCTCCTTTGCGCGTTATTTCGATACTTAGATATTATAAACAACGATTCGGAGCGGGCTCGTAAGTAATAAAATAACTCGCAAAAGAGAAACAATTCAATCAAATGAATTCTAGGCTTTTATTTAGACGGCCAATATGAAGTGGTGTATGTACCTAGTTTTTCCAAAAACATCGCGATAAAGGCCGGAAAAATATTTAACATGTTGTTTTTCATCAAAGTTGTCGTCGTCGCGGACCGGGTTCTTAACATAAATATAATGGTATTTGTTCGTGCCACTTCTTGTCACTAAACACCATTGACGTCACAGCGGCGTGTGCTGAGTGGCGTGGTCGATCAGTGTGCTATCGGACAGCAGTCGAGTACATTCGTACATCATTAAATCAGTGAACAAAAATATCATTTTATCATTTACTCTTTCCGCACAATATATCCAACGACCCCCGAACAGTATTAGTATCAACATATTACTTTCGTGTACAAGTCAGGGCCACAGAATAAATACATTCAGACGACCAGCTCCGTACAACCAGCGATTCCGAGCGCACGCACATATACCTAGACGCGGATCTCGGTCGACTTCTAGTGCACGAGTCTACAGACATCGTCGTACGTACGCGTCTATGTCTACGTGGGCCTGGAATCGCTGGTTGTATGGAGCTGGCCTTCTACCAGTTTTATCAAAGATTGTAGAGCGAATTGTACATACTCAGTTAATGAAATACGTGGAATCTGAAAATATTGTACCTTTGTTGCAATCTGGTTTCCGTAGTGGCCACGGAACAGAAACAGCTCTAGCACACGTCACAGATGAAATTATCACTGCGTCTGACACGGGTCAGCGTACTATACTAGTGCTCCTAGACTACTCGCGTGCGTTTGACTGTCTGAATCAAGAGCTGCTTCTAGCAAAACTAAGCCACTACGGAGTATCGGAGTCAGCTTGTGACTGGTTCCGCTCATACCTACATAACCGGATGCAATACGTTGAGGTTGATAATGACGACGGGAGCACCGCTAGCTCAGAACTGAAGGTCGTCAAGCGTGGCTGCCCTCAAGGTTCTATCCTCAGTCCGCTGCTATTTGTGTTATACACTGCGGATCTTCTTAATAAGATCAATCACTGCCAAGTTCACCTATATGCAGATGATACACAGCTGTACTTTTCCTTCAAACCTAATGATACACAAATAGCAGTGGCTAAAATCAATGAGGATCTGAATAAAATTTACGAATGGGCGAATCTGAACGGTTTAGTACTCAATGCACAGAAGACCAAATATTTAGTATTAGGTACTAAGCATCTGTGCCATTCGATCATTGAACAAAACCCCTCGATACGGATCGATAATCAAAGCATCGAAAGAGTATCAAAAGCGCGAAACGTGGGTCTTATAATGGACCCCGAGTTAAATTTTTCAGACCACATAAACTCTAAAATTAGAAACGCCTTTTTCAGACTCAAGACACTGTATAGCATTCGTCCTTACCTCTCCGAAAAAATCCGCATCATACTAACAGAGAGCTTGGTGCTATCATTGTTTAACTTCTGTGATGTCGTTTATGGTCCGAAACTATATGCTATGACTTCAAGAGCAGTTCAGCGAGTTCAGAACGCATGCGCCAGATTTTGCTTCTCGGTACCAAAACGGGCTCATATTACACCCTTCTTGAACGAGAAAGGAATGCTCAAGATGAAGGCTCGAAGAACTGTACATCTAGCCAGTCTCGTTCATAAGGTTGTACATGGCAAAAGACCGTTGTATCTTTACAACAAGTTTGCTTGGGCTCGTGAGGTGTGCAGTCGTGAAACGCGTAGTAGGGAATTAAACTTGATGATTTTGCCGAAACATGTAAGATCTGGCTTCAGGGGTAGTTTCAAGTACGCGGCCGCAAAGATCTGGAACAATCTGCCTCCCCCTTTGCGCAAGTCTGTGACAGCTCACACGTTCAAGTCAAAGTTAAAAAAACATCTTTTTGACAAACAAAAGCAAGAAAGCCGTTAAAATCAATTATATATTTTTTTTTGTGCTCAAATATGTTATTTTTCAATAGTGGTTTATTTTTGTTTCTTGAAAGTGTAATTTGGTGTGTATTTTTATATATATTTTGATTGCTGTGTTGTAGTTCATACTGTGCATCACCTACCGAACTTTATGTTTAATCGTAGATGATACAGGATCAGCTGAAAATCAGTGCTGTGCAGATATGTTTTACCACACTCGCAGCATAAGCTGAGCTGTCTCCTTTTTGTTTAATGTATTTCTGTGTTTAATTATGTTGTGTTACTTTTATGTGTTTTTTAGACAAATAAACTTTTTCTATTCTATTCTATTCTATTCTATTCTTCTGTATATATTTATTTTGTGTTGGGGCTGCGCTGCGCTCCACAGCCCGCACCGCGTGCTGCTTTCGCAACAAAACCAAGAGTAACGGACGATCCCGCAACAGTTGGTATTTAAGTCTCGCGAGGCGCGGGAGTTATCCTACTATTCCTTTTTTACTATGACTAAAGCCTTTCCACATGCAGCGTTTTACACGCGCGAGATCTCGCCCGTAAGCCCTCGCGTGTGTAGAAGTACTAGGCTACAATACATTCCGTCACATGCTACGCGCGTGTAACAAACGTAATGCGTGGACGCAATGTATTGGAGCCTAGTACTTCGACTACGCGCGAGTGCTTATAGGCAAGGTCTCGCGCGCGTAAAACGCTGCATATGGACACGACCTAAGGCGCGGGCGCAGCGCGTTCAGAGCAGCGCGGCCGGAAGCGGGGTCACGCCGCGCCGCGCCGGTGCAGTGCAGGGATGTAGCGGAGACGTTCAGTGTTACTCGCCGGAACATGCCGCAAAACCTAATGAAGGTCACTTTTAAGCTTGGTCGAAACGTTGATAGTCTTAGCTGTAATATTCATTTCGTTATGATTGAATTGGAAACCCGTTTCTCGCGTTTTGGACGGAGTTGGGCTCCCCCCGCTCCCCTTTATACATCGCCTATATCTCTACATATGAGTATGAGGTTTTGGAACATCGTGCGTGGCACCCGCTGAGTTCCCACAATAGAGGAAGTACTGGGTTGCCACAGATATTTTGCGTTAATCATATTAAGGGTAGTTGGCAAAAAAAAAAATTGTTAAAAATATCATCTCTACTGATAATTTGAGGATTTGTTTCTATAGATATTAGATATTTATATATAGCTATTTAAGTAGAGGGAGTGAATGGAGTGAAAAAAACATTTAGGGTATTACTAAAGGAATAGTAGAAGGAAGTATTCAACTTAATACCAGTGTAACAGAAGATCCTGTATTTACCGATAATGTCGAAGCCGTGAAAGGAATGTGTCAGGATGGTCATCCAACTGGGAGACAGGCTTGAGTATATACAGGCTGACTTTAAAACAAACCCGATAATATTAGAGGTTATTAAGAAACGTTAGTAGAACACATTATAAATGTGAAAACAAATAAAATTAAAAGTCAAAATATTATAAAAAAATGTGACTTGGAAATAAAACTTATGGTTATACTAACCATTCCTATACGAAAAAAGTTGATAATAGTCTAAAACAGTGGGATCAATAATAAAAGTAACTTCGCGCGATCTAATATCTCTTCGGGTAACCATGATTTCTTTGGATTTTACGAAAATCTTAAAAAGGCTCCAACTTTAAAAAATAATGATAAATATGATTTTGAATGGTTTTAATAAAACCAGTTTGTATTCTTCTACAAAATACTAAATTATTGGGGTTAGATTAAAAGTCATTCTGTATTTACAATTATGTAGATGTATGATATTTATTTTTTGGAAGTGTTAGCCGGTTTCCCCCGGTTCCACATAAATACAATTTCCGGGATCTAGGTACTTTCAATTTTCGTAAGAGGAAAACCGTGTGGAGTAGCGTTCATGTAATTTACTCGCACTGGTAAGGATACGTTTTGGATAAGTTTGTTAGGCTTTTTAGATAGACACTTTACTTGAAATACGATCCATTTAATAAAACGGCTCTAGCATTATTTTTATTTACTTCTGATGAATTGAAACTGCGGTTTTACAAATAAATCTTCGTTTTAGGGTTGCGTCAAAAATGGGAACTTTTCCCGTGCATAAGAAATATACATATTTTTAGTCGGCTTGTAGGCTCGATCTGGCCCCGTACATCTCTGCTTTACTAGTCGTTAATGAATATTTTAGAATTAAATAAGAACTAATCTTATCTATATGACCTGTTTTGTTTTGTTTTACCACTGGTTTATTACATAAGTAACATAATCAAAAACTTAAAATAACAATTTATCTATAAATAAAAGTACCTACCAAAATAAATATATAAAAAAACATTTGTTTTGTTTATTTTTAGCAAATTTATTTATTTAAGAAATTGGTCAAAACTATCCCAATCGGCTTTGATTTTTTGGTATTAAGAAAATATGGTGTGAGTTGTCAAATGAAGTATGTTTCCGTCCAAGCACATAATGTACGTAAGATCAGCATTGACAAAACCGTATTAACTAAAATAGAAAAACGTTTTTATTGCCGCCATCTCAGGCGTAATGTCTGTACTTGTGCATGTTAACGTTTATTGAATGTTATATGGAGGACGTGATATTCCTGAAGGTTTTTGATCTTCGGAGCGTGACGTGACGAGTCTATTGTTGTCGCCCGGGACCCGCTATCCTTGGGATCACTTCACCCGCCCTTTATTGCCGGCTTAACTACGGCGCTAATAGCCCGCTCATGCCGGCTACGGGTGATTCTGAAGATACTGTTTATTTTTCTAGACCTTCAATTAGTAGGACGATCGAACAAAATAGTGTAAATCCTTTTTAACCTCGTCAGTGTGTTAGAAGGAGAAGCTGAGCGGGTTTGTTCACCCCGATCTCGCGGGAGCTCGCGCCTCTTCGGCAAAGATCGGGAGGCTGCGGTCCAGGGCGCGCGCGCGAACCCGGCCGCTTCGCCATTGCGACGGAGGGCGGTCGGCGGTCGTGTGTTGGCGCTGGTCCGTGCGAGCACTCGTTCCGCATCGCGCGCGTACCGGTCACCGGACCGAGCGACACCTGCCGCGTCGTGCCGTGCCGTGCTGTGCCGTGCCGCGCCGCTGCGTGCCGTGCCGTGCTCAGTGAACTAGCGAGTGTCCGCAGCTCTGTGTGCCCGCGCTCTCCGGACCCGGCGACCGTGGCGCGATGTAAAGAAGCTGCGACCGTGAATCCATGTGTAAGTCGGTGCGTTGCTTGCGTCAGTGCGCCGCATGGCGATTGTCGTTCGCCGGTAACGATTTTCCGTAAGCTAAACGCAGGCGAGTGGCATTTGGAATAAAAATGTATGAATTACGAAGCCACCCGTCCCGTTGGAGCCGCTGTTGTATTTTAACCTCTGCCCCTGTCGGTATAGAGTCGGCGCACGTGCGCTCTTGTCTCCTTTCAAATTTAACGTGCCCCTTGACTTTCTCATTTTCTTTGTGGCTATCCTGTTCCGTTTCAGTTTCAGCCATAAAATCATTGAGTTGGTCGAGTAATAAAACCCACAGCTTCCTAGTCCTTCATGTAAACAAGTGTTGGTTCCTTTGTCGCTGAGGTTTGACATTGAAACTGGGGGTAAGATACAAAAATCAATATGTCAAGTTTATTTGAATTCCAGTACACAATTCCGCGTTGGGAAATCGTAGTCAGAAAAACGGAACTCTCGCCTACTGACTAGGAACATTCAAATGTAACGGCATCGTGAATGTCAACCCATACGTGTGTGGGTAGATCTGTAACGCGCGCAAAGTATTGTAGCATTACGGTAAAGTGGCATATTATCATACTGTTTAGAGCACGTTTCGTGTAATGAGGTCAACGCGGGATAATTCTTCGCCACTTGTCAACGTCTTCAAGCTCGTTAGGAGTTACTGCCTCTTCCGGGCTCTTACTCATTATCTTAGTTACATCTTTATGTCTATCTCAGAAAAAATAATGTGGCTCCGAATAAATAAATTATTGGCTGATTACGTACGTTATTCTGAGAATATATTCTTGGCGACTAAGCAACGACCGACGTAACGTCGTTGCGGGTAAGTAGGTAATTAGCAACATACGAGTAAGTATCTATATTATTTGTTTCCTCTTTTTCGATTTGACAAGAAATGTAGGATATGTTGGTTTATAGTTACAAATTGGTATCTATATCAAATGAGTGGATTAAAGGATTGAAAAACCCGGGAACACGCAAAGCTATGCTTAATAATCCATTCATAATTCTTGTTTTGTAATACTTTTAGACATCAAATAAATGTTATAAAAACGAAAAGGTGATAAAACAATTCTCATCAATAAAAATCGAAACACTACCAAGACTTTCTTTCTGGCGACAAATAACCAAAAAAGGATTACATTCTTTAAAAAAAAGTTAATTAGAATTTCGAACGTTAGTAAAGGGAAATCGAAACCTTCTACCTACTGTTGTACGGCATTTAAATTTTTTCGGCATAATACAATATTTTTCAAATAATTCAGTAAAAACACAAATTTGAGAAGTATTTCGTTTTTTTTTCATGTGAATTGTACCAATAGTTTTTATTTAGATTTGAGCTAGGCAAAGGCATAGACGATATACTAGCGTAATCCTAAGTCTATGGGCAAAGGTATGTCCGCCATGCAGCCTTAAATGCTCCCACAATATACTTTCAATAAGTAATTAGTAGTAATTACTGACAGTTAAGCTGTACGAAGATCGTACAGAAACAAATAAAAATAAAAAGAATCCCGCGTTTGTGTTTTTATAATTATCCATGAAATTATTAGTTGAAAAGATTATAAATAATGTCATGCAGACGATATTTTTGAAAATCGTACCTGAAGTTTTGTGTCCAACTGGAGATGATTAGCCATTGGGACACTCATGCAGGCTAAAGAAGCACAAAATACTACTATTTAATTGCGATACTTCTTCATTATTTTGACAACTGGTATTAGTTTGTACTTGGTATGTATCCAACCTGCAAAGCGTTCACAGCCATTCATAAATACCCAACTAGCACCATAGCGTTAAAATAACCTGCATACGATTCGTATATCAGTTCCCTTTGAATATAAAAATGTTAACACATACCTGTACAACTGAGTGAGAGCATGCTCTAACTCACTTATAACCACGAAATTTTTACAGACAAAAGTTATAGAAAGCCTATACGGTGATACAAAGGTATTAAGCACCTGCACAAGAGCGTTTATTCATAGTCAGCTACTACTTTAACCGGGATTACTGTAGTAATAGTCGGGTTGGTCAACACTACGGGAGGTAAAAAAGCTTTGGATTAGAATGATTTGCCACTAAAAACTTCATTAGACCTATTCAGAATAGTTTTTTGATACCGTGACTCGTATTAGTTATCTAAAAGGGAGTCAGGTAAGTTTTTTTATAGCTTCTTGAGTACATTATTTAATCAACTGTATAATTTTTAGCGTACATCAAATACGAAAAATCCCGTAAAGTTAAAAAAATAGATTTATTTGTAGTGGAAGTGACTATCATCCATCATTCAACACAGCAGAACAATGGCAAAAATATTAGTAACCATAATAAGTATTTCAGTTATGTTTGTGAAGCAAAAAATGACTGCTCTTGTGATTTCACAGTCAATGTATACCATCTTTCTCATATCAATTTCAACGCACCTAGGAATTAAAAAAGAATTAAAAGAAAAATTGTGACAAAAATATAGACGGCTCAAATGTCAGCATTATTATTTATTCCTGCTTCCTGAGCAATGGCATGTAAAATTAAGTGGAATTTATGGAACGCTTCAAATAATATAAGAAATGCATTATTTTGTAGTCAAATGTTGAATAACTCAAAGTAATATTTATAGTTAGTTTACCAAAACAATGACGAACTTACTTTAAATATTAAATCTTCATTTAATTCATTTTTTACACTTTTTGAACTAGAACATCGTTAGTCGAGAATATTGTGCTGCCTTTGGTACACTTAACAGTGTATTACTAGATTTAGCTAAATACATTTGCTACGGATACCTTCAGAACGACTTTCAAGGAAACTGCCCAACACAATAATCTTTAGTTTAATTCCTTTATTACAGGTTAAAACCAGTTAAAGGAGTTGTTCGACACTGTTAGTATCGCGTGTTAGTAAATTCTCGAAAAACTCTATGTTATAACCTATGTCTACAATAATAGTCAATGTAACACCTTAAGGTATATACGACACTATTTTAACTCTTAAAGCTATACTACATCGTCCATTAAAGTTCTAGTGCCACTGTTGTGGCTAAATTTGTTTGCTGACTCCTCTATATCGCCTTTAGTCAGAACTAATATAATTGTTACTCTGTAATATTACTTAAAGTTGAAAAAAAACCTGTAACTGACTGTTAACTGACTGACTGACTGTAAAATGTTAGTTGAGTATGACCTCAAAGACACACTTTATGTTTATAAGGAAATAATACTAGTACAAAAATTTACAAAATGACAATTAGTTAAACTAGCTTTAATAATCAAACTTAAAGTTTAAATGTAGTTCAAATCACGTGATTTTGCTGTATCTGCGAATGTAATGTCCGTTTTATTAGTTATAACCAAACTAATAAATTAATTCTAATAGCTTTTAAAGTTATTTAAACATGTTTTAATTTAATTCTAAACAGAATAAAGGTAGTAAGACTTAATAACATATCCGAGATTGTATGTCTAGGGGATATGGACGTACTCAGGGTAGAGCAGTGCCACTGCCCCACCCTGAGTACGCCCACGCGGTTCTACATAACATAACGTAAATAACGCCGCAAATACCGCAATAAACACAGAAAAGGAAACCGTACTGAACTCCTCGGGGAATATCGCTCCAAATTGCGGGAGACGCCATCCACACCATTTATTTATTTGTCCACGAAAATGCTGCAAGCAAAAACGTAGCACATGACTCGAAGTAGATTTGCTCTGGGACTTAATAAAGATCTGATTATATTAATCAAATATAAACATTACAAATAGACCAGCAAGTTAACAGAATTTAAGCATAGTGTAATTTTCTATTCCGATAATAGTAGTTTATGCTACTAGTGCGTAAAGGAGGCAATAGCTTACGAGGAACGATTTGAAACACGAGCGATAAGCTAGTGTTTTAAATGTTACGAGTAAGTAAAGTAATTGCCCTTGCGCACGTGTATCATACTACGTTTTTCAATGCATAGTGTGAGTAAATAAATTAAACGTAATTGAAAAAACAAATGAACCAAATAACTATAAGGCGGGCATTCTTTTTCTTAGCACGCAAGTTGCCAACTTGACGGATATAAGCTGCTTTTTAAAATTCGACTCCACCAGTTTATTCCAATAACGTAAACAACAATGGCTGCCGGAAATAGTATATTCTTCAGATACAACGAATGTTGTTAACAAGGAAGACCAATCGATAACATTGTATTTTTAAATAATGTACAGAGAATGCAAGTGGCCAGTATCATTTTGCGAACTCGCACATTAAAACTTTTTGTCTTTTGGCATTATAATCAAAAATTATTATTCATATATTATTACGCTTAAATGAGAGCCTCGCTATTGCAATTTATGAAAATATAATCTCAATCAGCTGCAGGTTTCACGGACGACGCTCTGTCTAAACTCACCCGTATGTCGGTGCGTTAGGGTTCACGCGTTTTTGTTTGGAACTTGATTATTTCCCAAACTAAGGGGTTCCGTGGGTATGACTCTTGGGAAAAGTGGTTCAGTAGGGTTGGTAGAATATGTGGTTTCATTTAATGGTCGCACTCTATTTACACCTGGTATACAGGTTGTCTCATTTAAATCGGTCAATATGGGAAAGTCGACCGAAATCGAATCGAAACCTTCCGAGAAGTTTATTTTAACCAGATTCCAGTACCCTTCTTGTTACCTACTAATATATTATCAAAAGAAATTAAAAAGTAAAAATCAGGCACGAATCTGTTGATTAAGTTTCATCAGAATTTTCAATTTGTCAAGATACTACCTACTCAAAATGTTGTCTAAACAGTTTTCATTTCATTTCATCAAATTAAACGCAGCCTACGGATGCATCAAACTGAAACCAGCGCAATTCTGTCAAGTTTAGCTATGGTATAAAAGATAATTAAGACTGGCAACTGTTTTCGATAAATAAAAAAATAAAACATACCTCCAGACGGCTGTATGAGCTTAGTTTCATTTGCTTTCCCGCTATGTAGGTGATTAGAACTAAAAAAATAAAAGAAAAAATAAAACACTCGTGCGGTAAAGTTGACAGGTTAGACGCATATAAAACAGAACTTTACGAGCACTTGCATTGAGATAGTACATTATGATACAAGTGAACTGGGTTGAACATTACAGTCGAGGCGGGATTGCAACCCGAGCCGAATGGCGAGGGCGTAATAGAGCAGAGAGTGTAATGTCTAATTCTCACGCGTTTCAAACGACGTTTTTCAACACACTTGCTTGGAAAAGTAATGAAATTTCACTTTATTTTTCCACATAATCGAAACCACAGCTATGAATTGTCAATTTTCTTTGAAAAATGGCGGTGGAGATTTTGTTTATGCGCGCGCAGATGGAAATAGAGGCACTGACGCATTCGCCAAAAAGCAAAATATTGCCAAACAGCCAAATATTAAATATTGACAAACTGAATATTTTTTGTACTTACAACAAAAAATTGAGTGAATTTGTTGATAAAAATAAATAATTTGATGAAATTAAATAATTATTTATTATATTTTAACTGAGACAGTTTATTTATTCGCAAAAACTTTACTATTTCTCAAGATATCAAAACTCTTTGAAAAGAAAACTGTAATGTAAAAAACACTAGTGCGATAATATAGAGTAAAAAGCACGCGTGTTTAAGATGCTGCATTATGGCCCTAAAACGCTGCAATAATGTCCACTTTATAAGCAAGTATGTTGAAAAGGATTTTATTTAACCTCATATCGTAAAATCCTCATTACAAACTCAAAACTACTGGCATAGTAAAAAATATTTTTCATGAAAGTCTATAAAAAAAAATATAGTATAGGTCTCCGAACAACATAATGCTATAAAAAACTTTTTCTGAGATCATTTGATACTAACTGGAAGGCAAAGGGAACTTAGCCCAAACAGCCATGTCTGCGGTTTAATACCAAATACCAATGAGGTTATCATATAATATTCTCTAACACGTACTAAGTAATATTGCGGCGTGACAAAGGAGGTAACAATTTCATTTTATTTTCGGCCTACTTTGTCTATGGCTGTCGGCGCGCGCAACGCGTACACATGCGTGGTGGACTGTCTGTTGGATTTCAGTGCCATAGCTTACGTGGAAAGTATTATTTATTGTCGCTTTATGGGTCAAACCAGTAGTATTATTTTCCCCTAAAATTACTAACAGCAGTGATGGCGATGATAATTTAACTCCACCTGATATTCTGGAAATAACGACGTAAATTACGAACACTTAGAACGAGCTTTTACAAGAAAAATAAAAAATGGCTAACGACAAATTTTATCAAGATTATTATGAAAACAGGTTGTTAGGCATGAGTTTAGATAAAGTAGTGTATGAAACTATACATAAGTAGGTATTAAAACACTCGTGTTCTATTAAAAATCTCGCTTTCGGCTCGTTTTTTTAAGTGACACTCGTGTTTTTAATAACCTTTTATGTACCAGTTTCATAAACTCCTATTTCCAAACAAAAACATTATGTGTACATTACGAATAATACAGAGGTTAAACCAACACCTTAAATATTTTTGACTATATGCTGTGAATAGACAGGTATCTTTAAATAAAACTGCATAATATATAGTTACTGATCATATTCAACAAGGTGGTAGAGCTGACGCCAGGCTCGACTAGGAGGTACCACCATCTTACTCGCAAACCCCTCCTGAATTTTTTCAGGGGCGAGTAAGAGGACAGCTCGCAGACAGGCACAAACTGGGACCGTTTGATGGCGGTACATCTCGAATTGCTGGACCTTAAATAAACAGACTGGTGACGGTTTTTCAAAACAAAAAGAAATAATTTCACCTGCAAAATTCAGCTGGTTTTCAAAATTTGTAATAAACGTGAAAATATATTTTTATAACTGCAAATATGTTTCTTCGGGCAAGTTTTTCAGTATGATCAGTGGATAATATATTTGTTTTAATACTCGTATATACCGGGTATAAATAAGTACACTGCAATCTCTAATTTAAATTACGAAGGAATCTACTAATTACAACATATACGCGCAAATGAAAAATAATGTAATTTGAATTTGAACCTGTATCGGGCTATTAAACAACGCAGTTTTTTTATAAACGAAAATAAAAAAATAGAAGCCAAAACCAAAGTAGAAAAAGCTCAAAAGTAGAACTTACTCGTAGATAGATAATAACTTTAACTTAATATTTCTTAACTTCCAATAAACAGAGAGGAAACGGAATTATAAATGCAATGAAATATCCTCATAATAATAGATAGATAGAACATTTATTAAGCACCATATTATACGAGTGTAATTTGCGTTTCTAAGCGCTGCAGAGGATAATGGTAAAGGGAGCTTGAAACTACTATTTATTATTTTACTACGAGAGTGCTACGGCGTAGCCAAAATCTAAACGTCTGGAAACTTGCTTATATTTAAAGAAAGAAAAAAAAGAACAAAAGCCTTGCCTTGTTACACATGCCACTTACACAATCAAAATGTTAATACTATCCTCACCAAGATTTTGAGTCTATATACATAGGTAACACTAAAAGTTTCCGGAACTGGCCACTTACATAAACAATATTTAAAAATTTATTGCAACATTTGAAAATAGAACTCTTTGGCTGTAGAATGCAGTTTGTTTCATCTGACTGTCTTTTGTTTTTACCTTGTGGCGCCATTTAAAAAATTGTGTGTCTGCATCAACATGGATTTAACTCGGGAAAATTTTCGTAGTATGATTTTCTACGATTTTAAGTGTAATTTGACAGCTCAACAGAGCATCGCTCGGCTTGAAATAGCTTTTGGCAATGAAGCGCCATGCAAGACGACTGTTTATAGCTGGTTTGCAGAATTCAAGCGTGGTCGTATCAATCTCAGTGACGAATCTCGCGATGGTCGGCCGTCCCATACTCACACACGCTGGGCAGGCGGGTTGGTGAGCGCGGTGCCGAAACCCTTGCACCAGTGACGCCGCTGCCCGTCACCAGTCTGTTTTATATAAGTCTCGGCTATTGGGGATGGATATACCGCCATCCATCGGTCCCAGGCAATGGTGGGCCGCCTGGTTTTGCCTGAGAGCTGTCCTCTTACTCTCCCCCGAATAACTTCGGGAGGATTTGCGAGTAAGATGGTGGTACCTCCACAGTCGAGCCCGGCATTAGCTCTACCACCTCTCAGATTTTGAGTGAAGTTTGTAAATTTCATTGTTCGTCCCTGCAGAGGCAAAGAGAACAAAAAAATCATCTGACTATGAAAATTTCAAAGCTGAAGGCAACTCATCTATTTTTTCGAAATGCATCTTAGAACTATCGAATGATATTGATTTTATATTGTTCCTCGATGACGTGATGAACACGTGAGTGGAGAAACCATACCTATATTTTTATTACATTGTGTTCTAAGACTGATTCTGTTTCACGGCTATGTAACAATACACTTTATTCAATCAGTTTCTTAATACCCCTAGTTTTTCTCGAGAAAAGACAAACATTTTACTAAAGTGATTCTATAAAGATTAATTTAATGATGAGTAGTATTTTTTAGGTACTTTTAAATAACAAGTCGAATAATATATATTAAAGGTCAATGATATTTGATATACCTTAAGCTTAAGTCAAGGGCATAGCAATAACTTTTTGCTAGGGGGCGCAGGTTTACTACCACCGACAGACAGATAATTATAATAGAGACTACGAAAACTAAACTATTAAAAGTGGTGTGGGTAGTTAAAATACAGAGTAATTAACCGTTAAAATTGAATGCAAATATTATAATTTAGTAAGGACTATAGTTGTAGCTTTATTGAAGTTTTGGTTATTGATAAATTTTGAATACCTGCCGAGAGTATTGTGGTTACAATCAGTCATTTTTAAATATCTGAATGTATGTATGGATATTTATTACTGTTTATCAATAATAAAAGATTTAAAAGAATTTATTTTTCTTATAATATTGATAAATGTATAACAACATCAATTTATTAAAGCATAAAGATATATTCAAAGAGCAAGAGCAACGCAAATAAAAAAGCAGGAAATATATATTTCACAATTTCCTTAGAATAAGGAAGTAAAAATAAATTATGAGAAAGCACAATATGTTACGAGCATAAGCTACCTCTATTTATATCCTAGCTCTTCTATCTTAGTGGGAAGCTTCCTATGGAATGGGTTCAAGTCCATTACTCTCCTCTTACGAAGTTTTTTATTTCGCCTGCTCATCATTAGTTTTTCTTCTTCCGTATGTTATGATTTTCCTTCTGTAATATTATTTGTTTGTTTTAGTTTTGTTTATGAATTATTATTAAGGTTCTGCACTGAAGAATAGAAAAAGAGATTAACAGATTTTCTCTACTACAAAGTACGTAAATTAAAATGAAACTGTATTTGTATATCGAGATTTTAGTTATTTTTCGCCTTAACTTTTTTTTTGTCCATTATGATATTCTTGACAGCAAATGTAAAATCTAGAAAAAAAGCAATCATATGGTAGTAGAGTTAGGTATTTAGAGTGGCGTCTATTCCAGTGTCATCTAGAAAGCTGTGAAGGAAATAGCACCTATTTTACCACAATATCTTTCTAGATTTTTTTTTATTGTTCTGTTTAATTCCGTATAATTTTTCACCAGTGCTTGCCATGCTGTAAAATTTCGCGATTGGGAGTTATAAACAGAATGATATCCATAAAAGCCGTATGTTACAGAAAACTTCCTCGGCTAAGAATAAAAAAAAAATCTTTAGTAAACGAACAAGTAATTTCCTTACGGAAACAAAATCAATAAACGCGATGCCCTCATTCTAAATCTTGATATTTTTAAAAACTATCTTGTTCAGTTAGTCGTTTTCCTTGTGACGGAAGGCTTTGTAATAAGTTCGAAAATGCGCTCTCAACATTTAACCATTACGTTTACATTTTCAACGCCTGTCTTTTACTCAATATTTGTTATTTTTAATCGCCTAAGGAACTGTGTGCCTTCAATAAAAAATTTAAAAGAGGTTTCTTGAGTAAATTCTATGCTCTTTCTACTTTTAAACTTAGTTATGGCCTTTTCCTCAGATTTATCTGAGATGTTTTCAATGTAATCATGTAAAAAATACCCCTGATCTCATTTTTCATTTTCATTTGCACTTTGTTATCAAAGACAGTGATTTTTGTTGCACCCGTATTCAATGCTAAAATCGGTTGCTTGTCAGCACTAAACGAAAAATCGTCAACGGAAAATAGTTTAGAATTAAGCTCCCTTTATTGACCTAACGACGCCTAGACCAAACTTTTGGCCCTAGGAACATGAAATGTTGACTGTAGGTTTTTTATATAACTTAGAAATTGCAATCTTGCGTTGCAATCTCCAAAAATCAGAAAGCTGGACTTAGTCCCAAAAAAGCTAGACTTTTGGATCCCAAGGCCGGACACTAAAGATTTTTGCAAAAAAAAAGGAATTGAACACAAGTTTCGTTACAAATTTTAAATCAGTTTTATCACTTACATACTTTGTTGCCAGAAATCTGCTTAAAAAACTCAGTTTCTTTAATAATATCGTCATAAAAGTGTTTACAATTAAACGTTAAGTGCCTTAAATTAAACTCCACAATTAACATTTTTGAAATAGTTTTAGAGTTTTATGAGATGCTGATGATTGTTTCGTATTGCAAAATAATACACACAAAGAGTGAGCAACTCTGAGTAACAAATTATGTTACTCAGCGATTTAAAATATGTCATCCATTTTTTATGTGCTTAAAATTAAGATCCTCTTGTTTCTCTTCCAAAACTTTCTCAGATTTTGCAACTGGTCGAAAGATTTGCTGTCATAAATTTTGCGTGAAATAAGTAAGAAAATTAAAAAGCCTAACAAACGGCTTTTGTTTGACGGGCTGGACGCTCTCAAACTTGGCCGGACAAGAGGTCAAATAGCCTATCACTGTCCGGCTTTATCCGGGCAGATGGCAATGCTACGTAGAAATCAGCTTGACACCCTTCGGGTACTTAGTAAAGAGAAAAAATGTTTTTTAATTTCCGATGTTGAGAGCGTTGTACAGTATGATCAGTAATTGATGTGGTTTCATTTAAAGATACCAGTTTATTTACACATGGTATAAAATTTAAGTCAAAACAGCTAATCATGACTGAAAAGAAAAAAAAGGTAATTATGAGTTATTTTGTTACTGAAATGTGACTTGTTTCCCAAACAGATTGGCTCAATATAAATATACTTGTGAATTATAATATAATAAACCCCACAGACTAAAACATATTAGTATTCAAATAGATAATAACTGAAGCTGAGTGGGATCACGAGGTTAATTCGAAATCTCCATTTTCTTAACAACCGCAAGACGATACGGAAACGAAACCTCGCACAGAAAATTCAGATTAGAATGGAAATAAGAAGGCGAAATCGAATGAAATTTCTGGGGAAATGAAAAAACATTTTCTGTTGCAAGTGCTTGTCAAAAGCAATCTTGTGTGTGGCTCGTGTGTGTATTTCCCTACTTATTTGCGTGTAAATCTGTGGTTTAAAATATGTTTGATATCGCAGTGTCGGCTGCTTCGGAGCTTCTTCTCGTTTTGCGATAAATATTTACTTGCTTGTTTCGTTTGATCTCACTTTCAAATTATAGACTTTCTATTAGAAATTTATATATTTATTACTTTCTGCAGAATCAGGTGCCAAGGCTTTTTTTTATAAGACTATAACGGGCACTTAACCGTTCACGATTTAAAGTCAGTAAACAGCAGTCCTTTTATTTATAATGTGACTTTTGTTTACATAGCCAAATTCATACTGGAGGCTCGGTAACTGGTCAGTATCAAGTTTAATAAAATATTCAAAATATATTAAATAAATTACTCAATATTCAACATAAGTCACTGACCTGTTTTAAAATAATTAAGAAGAAATCATTAAAGGACTTCCATCAACGGAAAGACTTTGTCACGGTAGAAAAATAGCTGTGCAAGTAAGACTTGAAGGGATTCGGTGAATGACGTGAAAGAACGTTTTGTTTAGTCTGATATAGAATGCACTCCTTTGTTTCCGGCTCCACAGTAGGCGAGCTTTTCAGGAAGGCTTAAATATTATGGTATTCATATGTCTATAACCGCTATATAACCGTATATAAGTATGCATGTGTGTGTATCTCCACAAAGCGTGGACCTGCATATGTTTCCGAAAGCTTTTAACAGAAGCTGCAGCCTATTCTAGGTAATAAATGTAATTTACACACGCTGAAAAAATCTGCTCAAACTGTAGCATTCTATTAATATACTTCAGTCTGAATAAAGTTCTACACAAAGGGCTTTAAATGTGAAGCCAATGAACTCGGTAATTGACTTTACCTATGAAAAAAGCCATCCATTATGTGCGCAGCAAATAAAGGAATATGAGACCGTTCCTTAGATAATAGGGGATTCCGATAAAATACGGAACCCTTGGTGTCTGGGTGTATTTTCTTGTGCTGTAAGCATTCCGAAAAGACTGGTCCTGAAAAACGGGTTCTGTGCTTTTTACCAAGAGACGCGTGCAACGACCAGCATCTCTTTGTTACCGACTACTAGATTTCAATACTAGCCAGGATGAATGGCGTTTCGTGCTTTACCCGAGTTATATAGACCGGATCAAATTGTGCCTCAATAAGACTCAATCACTAGGTCACTATGAAGGTTGGGAACATTGTTTACTACGTTCACTTTTCAGACTTTTTTCCGGAACTAGGAAGGCGGAAAAAAGGTGGTTTGTCGGCCTGGTTGCGCTAAAAAAGAGAATGCGGAGAGTAACTGAGCAACTCCTGCTGTGAACAAGTGAACAACGCAACATTTCGGGAATGAGTGAGGTTGTGTCAGATACAAACTCACTAGAAACAAATGACAGACGGAACCTGCCAAGTGAACATCACGATGAAAGTTCCAAATTCGAACGAAATTGTATTTTTATTCTTGCAATTGTCGGAACTTGGTAAAACTTGAATAGCATGTTATTTTGCAATAAAAAAGTACTTATTTATACTCAGAGGTCACGATAATTAATTAGATGTTTAACTTATATAACCCCAAAATTATACATAGCAAATATAATTATCGTAAAACAAGTATTTATCGAAACTATAGGTATGATGCAAATGAGTTTTTATATATTTTTAACCACTTGGCGAATTATCCATCGCAAGGAGATAACAAATTAACATTATATTAAAAACCCAAAAGCACAAGAAGCCAAGTAGATTAGTATTTATTTTTAAAAATTTACTTACCGTGTTAAATATTTTTGTGGTATAGATAGATACGATTTATGCATGATTCTGAAAAATCACTGTAGTTTCATACAGAGTTTGAGCTATGCTTTGCATTTTGAAAAATAGCTCAGGTAAAAATTGTATTCAAATCTAAAGAATTTATAAAATGGATTTTTAATTTTCGTTTGAAGGGACGAAGCGCCCCTCGTTGGCTCCTCTATCGACTTAATACAATTGATTTACACTTTGATGAGGTGATCGTCCCTCTCGTCACCTCTGAGCATTTACGTGTAGAGCCATGTCGGTAAATTCTCGCAGTGAACCGAAATGAGCTGTCGTACGCAAACGAACTGGTAATTTCAATTTAAATTGAAACAGTTCAAACTTTTAATACATAATCAGTGCATTTCACAAACATCTTAAATCAGGCTATGAACAAAACTGGAGATTTTAAACGATATTTCATGGAATTTTACTCGCGAAGATCCATAAAAAAATCTCCGTTATAAACGGCAAGGACATAAACAGACAAGGGCCGCAATAAAATTTAGCACAAGTCAGTGCTAAATTACATTTTTCTACTTAACGATGAATTGCTTTTATATCGTGGTTTTAATCTCAAGAGGATGTGGAATTACCAATAATTACTTTGGGCCTAGAATATTAAAGTTCCGCATTACATTTTAGGGGTAGACTGAAATGTCGACGTAGTCCTTAAAATAATGGTTGGCTGGGTGTCAAGCTTATATGTGTGTCTCTGGCAAAGCTTTATCTGAGGCAGCGGTATTTGAAGACAGAGTAGATTTAACTCTTAGACGGTAGATAAGCCTGTATTCCAAAATGGCGTCTTATTTTACACTCGTTTAGCCATTGCAACGGTGTGCAGGAAGTATAGTGCAGAAGGTGAGACTGGAGAATTGCGATTGTGTGCGTACAGACCATTGACATTGTGGAAAACAACTCTTCTAGCAGTCCAGGCAAGGTCTGTTTTCAAAAAATTATGGTTTGACTTTTATCTTATTCTTCTTTTGTTACGATGTATACTTTATGTTTCCATGATTTTTCAAAAATAGACCATGCCTGCACTGCTAAGAGTTGTTTCCCACAATGTCAATGGTGTGCACGCACACAATCGCAATTCTCCAGTCTCACCTTCTGCACTGTACACGAAGTAAAATAATATATAAATTATGTCCATCGGTTCTTTACAGTAAAATTTTTACAACAATATATTTTTGGAAGCACTTATGACCATCAATCAATAATATAATATCCCATCTGTATTTTTGGTCATTTGGCATACATATTTTAGAGGGGAATGTGTCATAATATTTAATAATTTTTTACCTCAACCTATGGGTCCAGTGGGGCCCAAAGTACATACAACAATAGTCTGAGGACTAAAATAGGTTGAAATATTAATATTTGTCGGAATAAATTGATACATTTTCTAAAAGTAATATACAGGATGACTTTCAAACAAACCCCGATAACTTTAGAGGTTATTAAGAAACGTTAATAGAACAGATTTTAAATGTAAAAACAATTAAAATTAAAAGTCAAAATATTATTAAAAAATGTTACGTAGAAATAAAACGGAAAAAGTTGAAAATAGTCCAAAATAGTGGGATAAATAGTAAAAATAACTTCGCGTGACCTAATTATCTTATCTCTTCGGGTGGCCATGATTTCTTTGGATTTTACGCAAATCTTCAAAGGGCTCCAACTTTAAAGATAATTATGAACATGATTTTTAATGGTTTTAATAACACCAGTTTGTATTCTTCTACAAAATACTAAATTATTGGGGTTTGGTTAAAAGTCATCCTGTATAAGGTGACTTTAATTTGTACAGCCAAACTTATACTGGACGCTTGGTAAGTGATCAAGTAACAAGGAGCGATAACACTTTTTGCTAATTTCGAAAATATAATCTTGACGTCCCATAGTACGAGTAATTGACTCGGGGCTGGGCTTGCGTTTGTAAGAACAACGAAAAAAATTTCACAAAAAGGGTCGTCGAACCTTGTTACTGATCACTTACCGAGTCTTCAGTAAGAATTTAGCTGCATAAATTAAAGACAACTTATATAATATATTTTTGTAATATTATGATTTGAGGCTGTCAGAACCGGAGTGGCTTATCCTTAGACACATTTTCTGGACAGATTGATTGTGTCTAGATATGCCGAACTTTAGTTCAATCATGACAACCGTTTTGGAGCTATAATGACGAACAAACAGAGACCGAACTGACGAAACCGTACAAAACAAACACCTTTATTCAACACACACGGTTATACATGAAAACTAATATAATAAACATGCAATTTTAAGAAACGCGACGGAAACAAGACTTCAGAGCACATAAACATCAACCTTTTTCTAAAACAATGCGAACAAAGAGCGGAATATGAATGAGCTAGTTATCTGACGTCAAAGTTTGTGTGACGTCTGTACCAGTGAGCTTGGAGACACCATCAAACTTGCTTCTAAGACTCCGTAACTCGGGGGGAAAATACGGAACCTTTGTAGGATCACTTTGTTGCTCACCACCTTTTCTATTTATGTATTATTAATAAATATTATTTGTTACGGGAAGAAAAAGTAGGTTCACTCTTACTCTTATATTATAACGTTATATAATTTTTCGTTGACTTAGAATTTTGACAGTCAACAATAAAGTCCTCGTAGCAAGAGTTAAGGAAATCCACCAAAAACATTAATGTGAAAATGGAGCCAAGTTCGCCGAAAAAAGAATTGAGATCTAAAGATGCCACGTTCTAATGAGGTTCCATAAATCATAGTTACAGGAATGTACAACGTTCTGCACTTGTTTGAAAGAAAGTTTGTTAGGTTCGATGTTACAGTAAACCTATAAGTATTTTTCATTTTGGGATACAAAGCCCTAAAAAAAATATAGCCATAGCGCCATCTACATTTATATCAAGGAACTAAAATATTTAAATAATTACTTTGTCTGAAATTTTTACATTATTATTATATAAATTTGCAATTACCCACAAAAATCAGGTATAAGGTGCAATTGTGTAAGCCAATTGTATTTAAATTAGATTGTCATACGGCCTTTTCTTTTCCGAACTCGGCTGGATACACTACCCTGTGTCTATCTATATATCTGGTCGTTAAAAATCGCTTATTACAATTTTAATTGTAAATATTACACTCTACAATCTTTTTTTTTTAATCAATCAAATCAAATCAAAATATTTATTTTGTAAAATAGATACATAAAGTATACTTTCTACAAGTCAATATATATCAATATATTTCCCTAGCCATCCAACGCGGGAACGCGGCTAGCGTAATGGGGACCTTTGCGCCGCGCGCCAGGTACGATGAGGGGCGGACTTTTTGATAGTTAGGGTTTTATTTCTAAGTTAATTTTATTTTTATAGCATAGGTTCTTCTTTTTCTTTTACTTTTAGGATTTTTAGTTTATTATCTTTTGTTTAATTGTAAATAATAATATTATTATTCATTATAACAACATTTAAAATAAAATAAAATAAATTAAATTTCTTTAGAATAAAAAAATAATATGTATATACTAATAAGGGAAATACATACAAAAAATATTTAGGTTGGGTTGGTTTTAAATACATATTTATAAAATTTCAATTCTACATGACTAATTTGATACAACAATACTACACTATCGGGTTGCGAGTCCCACTCGTACTTGGTCCGTTTTTTTACTTACTTGCGTGTTTTGCCCGCCTGCGGTCTAACTAAAAAATAACTGTGCCAATTGAGCTGAAGTTTAATATCTTTATTGTTGTTGTTTATAGATACTGTTTTTTTGCAGCTGTGTAATCTCGGGTAGGAGTGCTACAAAACGCGTAACACATACAAAACACGCTTATCGGTACACGTCACTATTATAAATCAATCTCAAACGGACTTCCTTCGTTAGATGGAATATCTGTATATCCCGCGGAAAATATCTCAGCAGCTCAGTTTACCGCGAAGGTAGGCAGAGATCTTGCGGGAGGGGGTTTTGGGTGCCTAGTTATTTTCCGCTGGTTGTACCATAATGCTTTTAGAGATTCCGTACCCTATTGTGTGGTGATACGGAACTCTTCGTGCGTGTGTCTAACTCGCACTTGGCCAAATTTTTCATTTAGTAAAACATAATAAGATACAAATAAACATAATAGATATAGTTTAAATACATATTGTTTAGAGTATAATTGGTCATAAATACTACGACGTAGCAGACAACAGAAAACGTTTTCAGTCACAAAGGGAAGTTTCGTTATTAAGCCTACGCTTTGAAAATGTCAATGCTGCATTTAATAAAGTACCCGCTGTAATAATAAAATTAAATCAGCGGGTACTTATTATTATTGAGGTAATTACTTAACTTCTGAAGTCTGTCGGAGTTAAATAAAGGTCTTACTCTCAGGGCGTCTGCGTAGTGAGGGTGGAAAGCCGCAGGGATTACTGGTAGGCCAGGAGACCGAAATCTCTGCAGTTATCACACTGACGTAACTGGGCCAGGAGTTGGTTAATTCTATTTCGTAACTGCGTCTGCTCGAGAATAAAGCACCGCAGTGTTTGTTCGAGCATGTGGCAACACAAATTATTGTGTGACGTGTTTGGGAACAATGCGGCTGTGTTTGTTCAAGTTTTGTGTGAAATGTCTGGAAAGTCGTAACCAGAGTTTGCTTTTTATGTATTTAAGGATTCTGAGACAGTGTTGATTCTGATTTCCCGTATTTTTAGGTTTCCGTAGCCAAAGGGCGAAACGGAGCTCTATTATTTCCACCAAATCTGCCTCTAAACTCCTTGCAATCAATTTATTTCCGTATTACATAATTAAAATATAGAAATAAATGTAATTAATTGACTTTTTGTCTTTGAATGATGATATTGTATGAATAAAACTCAGAAAACACATTAAAATTAATTATTGTGAGATGTATTTCGGGCCATTCGGGCCCGGCATCAGTCACAAATAATTAATTTTAATGTGTTTTCTAAGTTTTATTCGTATATATATCATCATTAAAATATAGAAAGGAATAGAATAGAGGAATAGAGAGCGAGATTTATAACGTCTGAACCTAAACTTAGTTTTGTTTCTATGAGCTAAACGTTGCCGAAATCAACTTTAAATATTGAAAATTGTAATTTTTTTTATACTTCTGCAGAGATTTTGCACTTATTACCATTTATTTTATAGATTTTTTTATCATTACAAGCTCTTGATCAATATTTATCATGGCAAAAGTAACATAATTTGTGATTGATCCTTATTTTTACAAATAAATAATAATATTTTGTAAGAGCTCTATGCAAACATTTGATGCTAAGATTTTTCTATAAAAAATTGAGTGAGATTTTTCGTGCTATAAAATTAAAAACTACGCTTGGTTTCATGAATCTTTTTATCTATTTATATAACTATTTATACTTATATTTATTTAAATAACTATTTATTGATAAGTAAACCCGAAAAACTAATTGTTCTACGCGTGAAACCCCACCAAAACGCACGATTTTTCACAATTCAATCTTTCTTAAATAAATATTACGTAGCTCGTACACACAATAGACACAATCTAAGTTCAGATTCGGATTCAGCACACAAATTACTTCAAGAAAAAATTCAAACAACAAAAATAGTTAGTTTTTGTTGTGCTGTTTTATACGTCCAGACTTCAGACTTATCGTAACGGTCGTAGCACTTACCTACTACGCCATAGAAATGGTGGCAGCGAAAACGAGTCCTTGGACTACAGTATGTACTGTTAAATGTAGTAAAAGCCATATATTAAAACCCTGAACCTGTAAATTAGTATCGCTTACAATTGTAGTTTAATATAGCTATAGTACATTATTGCTGAAAGCTAGAAAACAGCATTTGCATTTGCTACATGTATGAGTTAGAAATTTGAGCTGGAGGCAGCAAAATGCTTTTTAAAATTAATGTATTTCCTACTACATCTGGATTAAGTTTGACTGTTATTATTGCATTGTAGTTATATCAATGGAGAACACTTTTTAGTTTAGTAAAAACTATATGATATGTTCCGGAGGAAGGCGCTGGAGGTCATAGCTCAGGTTATATTTAGTCTACCATGGCTTACAACGCTTGTTAATTATATAATTATGTGTCTTAGTAAAAATTTCTAAAACCATGGTATTAATAAAGATTTCTGTGCCGTTCGTTATGAATCAATTCATTTGATTTTCATTCCTTCATTTAATGCCAAAACCAAAACCTTTTCTTGAAGGAAGCATACCCCTCTTAATTCTCAGTAGGTATCTTTAAGACAATAGTGATAGCTCGGGCCAGTGTTCATACCGAGGTATGACTAATTTAAAATTTAATGGAGTTGATGCTCGTGATTGTTGGCACTTGGTGGAACTTTTGAAACATTTTTTGTTTGATAAACACTTGTACTTGTCCACTTATTTATATTATTTCCCTTACCGGTTTCGCTGTTAAAGCATTACAGCATTAAAGCATTAACAGCGAAACCGGTAAGGGAAATAATATAAATAAGTGGACAAGTACAAGTGTTTATCAAACAAAAAATGTTAAAATTTAATGTTTAATAATTACCTACAATAAAAAAGTAAATATAGCTCATTGTTGAATCGTGGTTTGTCTTTCGATTGTTAGGAAGACATTTTCAGGTGATATTTCTGCGTTTTGGTCATCCATTACTCGTGGAAACATTTTTCGAACTTATGCTTTAGGCCTACTTAGGAGAGCGGTGGATAATTATAGACACAATAGAGAATAAGAGAGAAAAGATGGTCAGACACAGACACGATTGCTTTATAACAAACACATGAACGGGAAGAATAGCAGGAAAGAGAGGAAGAGGAAGAACCAGGATGAGTTATGTAGACCAATAAAAGGAATAGGCTAGAGTCGTGTCATACCAAGAACTGAACGAATTGGCAATAAATAAAACTCAACGGAGACAGCTACACCGACGACAGCTTTGCTCTTAAATATGCGACGAGGCTTTTATATGGGAGCAGGTTTTACAAGTACTGATATTTATATTAGTGGTATACCTATACATAAGTCATCCTAAGGAATATCTTTACCTTGGTTATTATGTCAAAAAACAGCGAAGGCTATTCAGAGAGTGCAGAATGCGTGTATATAAAATACCGAAGCGCGCACACGTCACTCAATCAACGTGATCTCCTGAACATGGAAGCTAGAAGGGAGCTACATTTAGCTTGCCTCACTTATAAAGTAGTCTGGAACAAGAGTCCACAGTACATTTTTGATAAATTTAAATTTAGAAGAGACTACTTGCATCCATACGAGATCTAAGGATCTCAACTTATTGTGTATTCCTAAACATAGGCTTGCTGGTTTTAAAAGGTGTTTCACTTACAGAAGTGCAAAGATTTTGAATAATTTGCCTCCACCAATAAGAAATAAACTTATAACAGACAAAACGTTTAAACTTACATATAAGAAAGCACTACTTAAGCAATAATAGAAATTTGAAAACTTGAAATGTCCTAGACAGTACGTATTTTTAAGCTGATATTGTTGGTACCTGTAGTTAAAATTACTTTACTTATTGTAAATAGTTGGACACATAATAATTACCTACCCTTTTTATTATATTTTTTGTCAGTAGTTGGTCTGAAAATTGTGTTAAGTTACGACTTGATAACTTATTAAAAATTGCTGGCTATAGATCAGCGCTATCTGCGTGCACAATTGTTTATGTATTATGTATGATACAAAAAAAGATGACAAATATGACAACCATTATATATAGCATGGGAATAGCCGAAAATCAGCGTCATCTGAAAATTGTTTCAGATGGCACATCGCTGAGTCTATTTCCATTTTTGGGATAATCGTGTATTTTAAAAAGAACATGTGTAGTAAAATTGTATTGTGTATTCTCGATTACTTAAAATAAATACGTTTTCTTTCTTTCTTTCTTTCTTACTGTAAAACTCATTTTCAAAACATAATATGTACATACAAAAAATGTTTTCTGATATAAAATTACTTTCGCTTTCCTATTTTTTGTAGTTTTTTGTGTAGACACGCAAAAGGCGTACCGTACGGAAAACAGCAAAAAAAAAAAATTGTCTATACTTGGTCTACACAATTTTTTCTAATTCTGTGTGCGGCCTCTCTGAACACAAAATGTGCCCCGGGATTTGAACCCGCCATCTCTGGATTAGTGATCGAGGCGTTCGAATCACAAGACCACAGAGGTCTTATTCATTTGAAAATCCCAAAACTGCACAATCAGTATCGCCTCTAAGTAATTGTGTCTTCTGATTGATTTATGTTTCTGTGCAGTTTTATGGCCCAATATATTTTGATTAGCTGGCCCGCCCTACAACTTTGCGTTTTACAGCTAAGGTTGCGTGATACTCGTAAAATAAATCATCTACTTCTTCATTTTACTAGCGCTTATTCACGGCTTCATCCGTGAATAGTCTGCCTAATGACCTTCGTTCAATGGTTTCATTAGAAAGCACAACAATTAATTACAAAGAAAAGCTCTAGAAAATACAAATCCAAAATACAGACTAAAATGATCATTGTTCAGCTTCTTCATCTTTTTCACAAAAAAGATTCACATAATTCTCATTGGACTAAATCTGAACTAACTAGAACTGCTAGTAAATCGTGACACGGCGTTGACGTCAGTTATTATTACCTATACAAGGTCCTTCAATTCAAAGTAAAAAAAAAACGGCCAAGTGCGTGTCGGGCCACGCGCAATGTAGGGTTCCGTAGTTGCCCGGTACATATAAGTTGGTCTACTTATACAGACCGCGCCAAACTTCTGGTCCCATACATTATATAGACTTAGCTGTGATAGTTTTCCTTTTAAATTCATTATATATATTATTTCTGTGAAATTTTTCACATTTCTATAAACAACCGTTTAGCCAGCAGGGGGGGGACGGGACGCTCCACTCTAACTAAAATTTTCACTTTAAAGCTTAATCTTTCGCCAACGGATCTCATCCTCCCCAGTTTACGTGTATGAGAGGTACCCTTAAAACATTTTTTTTCGAGATTTTATTTTACCATTTTGTCGGCGTGATAAATATTTGTATTCGTGCCAAATTACAGCTTTCTAGTATTAATAGTCTCTGCGCTAAGCCGCGGACAGACGGACAGACGGACATGGCAAAACTATAAGGGTTTCTTGTCTGACTACGGAACCCTAAAAAGAAGAGATGATAGAGTATTCTTAATTGGTAGACGAAAAAAAAATTTTTGCTCTTACTTTTTTTCACCCTTTCATATAAATTTAGTTAGCTGATTGAACCACTTTGTACTGGGAAGTCAATAAATTATTAGACAAATAATTTTCTTTTTCTTCTGGAATGTGATCACTTGTGATCGTTAACGATATTTTTACTTCTTATTGTAGGACCTTATACATAAGCCACTAAAAAAATTAATTTTTAGGGTTCCGTACCTAACGGGACCCTATTACTAAGACTCCGCTGTCCATCCGTCTGTCTGTCCGTCTGTCACCAGGCTGTATCTCATGAACCGTGATAGCTAGACAGTTTAAATTTTCACAGATGATGTGTATTTCTGTTGCCGCTATAACAACAAATACTAAAAAGCAGAATAAAATAAATATTAAAGGGGGCTCCCATACAACAGACATGATTTTTTGCCGTTTTTATAGATAATGGCACGGAACCCTTCGTGCGCGAGTCCGACTCGCACATGGCCGGTTTTTTAAAAGTGTTATGTATGATGGTAATAAATAATGGTCGTTATTATGCGCAGGCGCATCGTGGTGAGCAGAAGTGCGCGCAGACAAGATGGCGTCGCAGGCCAGCTGATAGCATGCGGGCGGCGGAGCGCCTGCCCGCCCCACCTTAGCCGGTCACACCACGAGCGCCAATTTCACGGGTAAGTCGCGGGAAAGTTTGTTCCAATTAGCTTTTATGGAAATACTGATGTACGTCTTTTTAGTTTGAATATATATGTGTAAAGACAGCGGCAATTATTCATATAGCGTATGTCGACCTCGTGCCCTCTGGGATGACAACCTGCACCTCTAACATGAAGGACCATATCTAGCTCGATAGCGCTCGATACAGTGCTCTGTCTCACTCTGTTGATCTATCTAAACGTCGGACGTTGCGGGTGGCGGCTGGATGAGGAGGACGGAGGACCGACAAGAGTGAGGAAATTTTGGAAAGGCCTTTCTCCAGCAGTGGACGATGACGGGCTGATTAATGGATGTGTAAATAAGACTTTTTGAGTTATGGTTATAACTAAATCCAATTTGTTTAGTGGTTCTTAAGTTATAAGCAAAGAAAGATACAGACAAGATAAGAAATATGCTCAGCTGTAGCTAAATAAAACATAATTTAAAACATATTCTATTCGACTAAATCCGAACATACATACATAACATTTCTTATGTCTAGAAAATATGGTGGTTTGGTGTAATAAGGTTTTCTAGTGGATCACAAGGCTATGCACCCAAGACTGTATGTTTATGAAAATAAAATGATATATCTGCTCTTTTAGGTTATAATTTCTTTTACTAAACCAATTGTTCTCTTTAATATATAAGTTATTTTTTAAATTAATGATCATACGAATTATTTGTATTGTAACTTCAAGAATATGCTTGAAAGATGTCCTCAGGACAGGGATGGTCATAGGTTACTAAATTGAGTGTCAATCAAACCAAACCAGACTTTTCACCTCACTTTCGATGATAACAGGACGGCTATACTGGCTCGTGCAGACAAAATGCGAAGGTAGATTTCGGGTGATTTTAAAAGAGATTTTCTACGGATGTGTGTAGATTTTTTCGATTCAAATCCTATTGTTTGCATTCTATATAATCCATAGTATTTATTTGATGAGGTTCAGTCACTCGAAATTAATCGCTTGGATTTATTGTACTGTAAACAAAAGTCAAATTTATGTGTACAGTAAAGTATAATCAAACGACTGATATTGCGAGTGAAAAATAGTACTAGAAAAATAATAATAAATAGTTACCTAATTGAATAATTTTCACTCGTCAGATTAAATTTTTGAAAATTATTCTTTATGGCCTGATATTAAAAAAAATCTCCAAAGCAGCTTGAGTTATATGTTTAAAATAAATGCTTACAGCAATGGAAAATAACTTACCTACATAATTTCAATCTTATAAAAAGACTTACGTCGAGTCATTTGTAAGTTCAAAGGACGCACGCGATTATCTGCGGGTTATAGTAACTAATTATAATATTCTGTGGTTGTAGGAACAAAGTTGCAGACGCAAGAAAAAAGGGAGCCTTGTCTTCAATATTTATGGTATTCGCATATTTTCTACTTGCTGCATGCCTTAAAAAGTGTGTATTTGTGCCGAAGGCTAAAAGCTCGCCTTCTATAATGTAGAGATGTTAAAGTCGTCAGTCAAAAGAGAATTTTGACTGTTTCAATGACAGACTACACTCGAAAACATCTCTGACACCCACTCGGGGATATATTTCGTGACGTTATTTGTTGTTACTTTATTTTAGACGTTCCAAAGTAAAAATCATAAAGAATAACATTTACTAGGTTGACACAAAAAGCCATCTAATGTGTTGATTTAATTAAACATAAAATATATGGACTCCTGGGAATACTTGCTTCACCCAGATGCTTCTGTTTCTTTCGGATTTCTCTCGAGCTTCATGAATCACTACAAAAGAAATTAAAAAGTTTAAGAGATCTATTTCGAGTATGATTCTACAAAGTGGGTCAACCCGGTTGAGATCCAATGATTTTAACAAATTGAGGAGATACGTTATCCACCTAGTTGTCTCACAGAGTGATGGATGGGCCAAAGTACTTAGTAGGAAAAAATAACAAAACAGTTGTATAAAATAGTTTCAACCCTTTTTGCGGGGGAAAAATAAAGTATAATTGCTTACCTTTAACGTTTTCTTCGATTTTATCTGCGTCGTATTTCGTTTTCTGCCCTTTAAAAGGGTTTAGAGGAAAAACATTCTATAGAAATATAAATGAAACAAGAGGATCTGAGCTTGATCCTTCACAGGGTAGAAGCTGTTAATTATACCTCTATATTCTCTTCTTTGATCGTATACTTTGTATAAGTCTAGCAGCAGCTTTACCTTATTGCCGCTATCGACTGATCGTCCTTGGGAGTGGCAGATCCTGATTAGATTTTCATGGGAACGTTTATAATGGTAACCATTTTGCTCTGCCTGCAGTACAACAGATTGCCCCTTTTCAAACTAAGTTAGAAGGGACAATTTATCGCATTATGCTTTCCTTCGAAACCTACGTTTACCGGTCGCCGGCTTATCTAAAATACCCCGTTTGCCTAAATTTATTATTAATAATTCTTAGAACTCTTAACCAGTCATTTAATAACTCAAGGGGATCAAAATTAATCTTGATCTTTTGATGTTTATTTGGGTAACTTTGAAGTTTCGATGTACTCACGTATTTAGCCCGCGGGCGCCCGTTGATTTAGGTGACTACTTTGTCGTTACCATAAAAGCCTTTTAACTAATCAAATTCTCATAATAACTCGTTTTCATGAACAAAATTATTTGGAAAGTTTTGGTGATTGATATTCGTATGTGTTGTATACCAGCGCAAAAGAGCCCTCTATTATTTAACCTCAGTTTATATCACAATAGCCACCAAAGATGTCGTGATTGGCTAAAAACTATTTAATACCTACAATTCGATACTCATATTGTATTATTACAAGATATACTTTTATGTTTTATTACTAATAACTAAATTATTCTAAAATTATAATACATTAAAAAAAAATAACTTAACTAAATTATATAAACATAAAAGTTAAATTAAATAAAAGACTTTAAGTCGTCGCTGTCACTGGGCAGAGTACCCAAGACACTGGCCGCATTACCTCGCTGGATAGCAAGGCTGATGCGTTGCCCGAGATAAGCTCCAGCCCTTGGGTCCCCTGAAGTATCCACCAGACGCGATGCTATTTGTTTATATAACAGTCGAGCGTCAGGCCCCCACGGCCCAAACGTCTCGACTCCAAACGGCACAAAAATGTAGCCTTCTCCTAAAGCTGTATATTTGCGCCGCTTGTTGCGCTCCGCCGTTGCAGCAGCCACGCCAGCCGTGACAGCGGTCGACTGGATATGGGACGCAGCGAGAGTATCCACGCACGTCGCGTCCCACACCAGAGAGCGACCATTCTGCCATGGAATGAGCGTCATTCCGTCGGGCCTCTTGCCGTCGTCACGTGCGATACCGTTCGGCTCTAAAACAGCCGGCACGTTGACGGTTGCAAGGGCCCTCCAAATGACGTCATTCAGGCTGCCGTGACGGGACCAGCGGCCTGCGCTGCGCCGACAAGAGAGGCCGTGATGGCCCAACTGGTCGGCGCTTGCACCACACTGACAGCGATGACTTTCATTTGTCTTTGTACCGAGGCGCAGACAGATGGCGAGGGTAAAAGTTGTTTTGTCCAGAAGAGTGCCTATGTTAGCAGAAGGAATAGCATGCAGCCAGAAACCAGATTCACGCTCACCAGTAGCAAGAAGACGAGCACGGTCTGGGAGGTTGGAAGCAGAGGCCAGAAGATTCTTCTGGGTCTGTTCGCAGAGAGGCTCGTCCCATGATTTTTGTGATTCCAAAACGATGGGCAGATCCCGACCAGGACAGGCAAGCGTCCAAGCGTTTCTGGCCTCCGTCAAGCACGACGCCAAGTGACGGGCTTATAATATTACCGAAGAGGACGTGCGTACTGTAAACAGAGGACAGAAAAGCCGGGAGGGCAATGCTTGAGATCTTTCGTACACCCAGTCCGCCGAAACAGACTGGAAGTGTGGCCTGGCTCCAGCTTCTGTCGTCAAATGAACAGTTCAAAACTGTACCTGTGGTGAGAGATTGACGCAAAACGGTATCTAGTGTATCAACTAAATTCGGGAACTTCCAAATTGGTGAACAACGCAGTGTGTAAGTGAGTTGAGGAACAAACAAACAATGCCGTATGATGCAGAGGGCCATGTGCGGGTTTATTTTGTTCATTCGTTCGGATGAATGTGTGAACTTGGAAACTTGATCACTTATAAACCTGGGCACTGCGTCATCCAGGATTGGGGCCCCCAGGAGGCGAAGCGGTTCCTTATCCACAATCCTAATATCAGGAGCCAAAATCTTAAATTTTGAAATTATTGAATTTTTATCTTCCTGTGACAGGAGTTCCGAAACAAAGAGCTCGCATTTAGAAAAATTTAGTTCCAGGCCGAGTTCACTAAATTTATTTATGATTATTTCCAGATCGTTAAAAACTGAGTTCGCTTCGCCTCCTAGGGTCCCGTCATCCAAGTACCAGATGTTGAGTTTGGACGTTAAGGACGATATAACTGGGTGGATAGCCAGGCTAAAGATCGCTGGTCCTAGTGGGTCACCCTGTTGACATCCGACTGCCGAGTTGATAAAAGTACTTTGGTATACCTATAGTAATTTTGAAGATTGATTATAACACTGAGAAACGTAGTTGTAAATTGGTGAGACATGTTCTTTAACTTGAGTCAACAGGGCTTTTCTGTCCAGGGAATTGAAGGCGTTCCGAACATCCACCTTCAGAAGGACTTCACCGGCGTTGTTATTCAGAAAAGTGCGAGTTGCGTGAACGGCCGCCTCGCAGCCCCCTGTCGTACCAAACCCCAGCTGAACCGGTTGAAATTTGGAAGAAAGGTCAGGCAGGATATGTTGACAACAGAACTTGGATACCACACGGCGGATCGTATTACCTACGGCGATTGGCCTTATGCCGCCGTCTTTTTTTTTAAGTGCAAAGAGATTTGCTCCGTATAAGATGTCCAAGATCTGTTCACACACCCTGCCCGACAGCATCAGATTCACTAGCCGCGTAATGGCGTCAAGGAGAATACGGCCGGTTTCCCCCACGGTACCACACACCAGGTCCTTATAATGCTGTGGTGTGAGACCATCGAGGCCCCCGGCCGAACTGTTTCGGAAAGACATGATCGCGGCCAGTGTCATCTCTGCCCTTGCCTCGGGTGTTTGATCTGAAGGTCCGGGTGGATCCGGCAGCTGGGTTGGTATCATTTGAGGTGGATGTTTGGACGTCAAGGCCTAGAAGGTGTCTGGTGTATCGGGAGCGATCGCATCGTCGGAGAAAAGTAGCCGAGAGGCTCCTCGAATGTCCCCATCGTTAACCTTGGCTTCGATTTTTTTTATAATATCGTATGAGTTGTTATGGAAATCGATTGTATTACTTAGATTTAAATTATCTGAATGCTTACAGTTATTTTTAATTTTTTGAGTTAAAAAGCCTTTTATTTCTTTGTTCCTTCTGACGTGTAGAGTCCGGTACGAAAAAGTGAGGAAGTGCTTCCAACTGTTCTCACTATTGTCATGTACGACGCTGTTAATGCATTGGGTCAGAGAGGCCGCTACTGTAGTGCGAGCACCGCGGGGTATCCTTTTCACTCGGGGTAAGTTACCTTTGAGATCCCCTAGAAATTGCCAAAAAGGTTTATCATGGGGAATGCCCGTGTCTCCCTGGGCAGCTGGGCTAGAATTGGTTACTTGTGAATTTAGATGCACTTTCGACCCGTGAATATTTAGGCCTCTCTGTCCCTTATATGATTTCTTAAAATCCAGACACTGCACGTCATTCAACGATGACTGGCTTCCGGCTGCAGTGGACGGACCAGCTGTCTGCGACATAGATAATATGTTTTTAATATTGAGGTAAAAAATATTATACACCTTATAAGTAAATTAATTTAAAAAATAAAACTAAACACAACTAATAATAATAAGATTTCAAAATAACACTAAGAAACGAAGTATAAGAGTAAAAGGTCCAGTTAACATGGCATTATTAGGGTCACATTCTTACTTTTGTTAATATATTATTTCGCAATTTGAAGGGCACTTTTTAATATTGCTTCATTGTTTTATGGGTACTGGCGTTGTGTTTCTTGAAATTTTCTTGTTGGATCATTGTTTGGATGTCGTGAAAATTTTAAATCTTGTAGACGTCTGGAAAGCCTTTCCCTTATTTATGTCAGATAAAGATTATTTATATTTTCTTTACTGTTTTAGCTTCTATTACGTGGTTCGGTGGTATTTTGTTGGGTCTTTTACATGAAAAATTATATTTTGTGAAAAAAATGATGACTTCCTTGTTTGACATTTGACATTTGACTTTTTCAAAATAATTTGTGATGTCATTTCTAGCCATTCACGATGCGTCGAAGTTAGACAATAGATAAGGCCCCTGTTGTGTTGGCGCTGACTTTAGCAAATAATGATCCAATGTAACATGATAGGCTCAAAGAGCAAAAACACTCCTTCATCGAATATCGCGTCGTGGTTGATTTAAAGTGACTACAACGTATCGTGGATGGTTTTTTGACGTGGATGTCGTCGGCAAATCGTAGAATTCGGCATATATCATGATTTGCCTCCACTAATCGTAAACTATGCAATCGAAAAACTTTCACCAAATTATAAAAAAGGTGTGACGACGTATGGAGCACGTTTACATGTAAATAAATTTAAGAAGCCCAGCGAAGCGGAGCAGAGCGAAGCGGAACAGAGCGAGGCAATCCCCCTAATTTAACAGAAATGCGATCTGCATGGGCAGATTATGGTATGATAAATTCTACGATATGCTGACGACTTAAATATTGTAACATAACTCTTTGTAGTGATCACAGATATACCAATAATAATATGGAGGATTTTTTGTAGAAAGTAGTGGCTCTTCTAATGTTTAGATTACATAATATCTGCAAATAGTAAAGAACTACACTATTATCCGCTGTTCCTAAAACTAAATCAAAGACAAAAAAGTATGTAATACAAGCTAAGCACGTGGCCCGGTCGATACCTTGGTCGTTTGCTGCTGACGTCATAGGCATGGCTGAGCGTCGCATCCTCGTAGATGATGACGACTTACGTAAGGGGTTTCTTATTTTCAGAGCTTTTTGCCATTTTCGGCTCAGGGACAGCATTATCAATATTAAATATTTCATTAAAAAATATTTACTTCTACGTTTACGTTTAATAAAGACTATCCGTCAATATTATATAGGTAATAGACGTACAGCGAATTCCGTCGCTTTAGTGACCTATTTGCTTCTTGATTTGTTTCATAATTTGTATTGCGCTCTAAAAACATAATGTACTTTATCTGACCTCATATCGTAAAATCCTCATTACGAATTCAAAACTACAGGCATAATGAAAATTGTTTTTCATGAACGTCTCTAAAACACGAAAAAAAATTATAGTACAGGTCTCCGAACAACATAATGCTATAAAATAACTTTTTCTGAGATTACAGATGTGGTACTAACTAGGAAGGCAAAGGGAACTTAGCCCATACAGCCATGTCTGAGGTTTAATATCAAATACTAATGAGGTTTTTATATAATGTTCTCAAATACCAAATTTATTTTCGGCCAGGTATTGTCTATGGCTTACGGCGCGTTGGACGCGGTCTGTCAATGGATGAACTGTTTGTTGCGCTATAGTTTTCGAGGAAATTTATTTATTACTTACTGTGGTTTTATGGGTCAAAATAATTATTTTGCCCTAAAATTACTGACAGCAGGGATGGTGATGATATTTGACTCCACCTGACATTCTGGAAATAACGACGGAAATTACGAACACTTTTAGAACAAGCTTTTACAAGAATAATCAAAATGGCTGACGACAAATTCAATTATGAAAACAGTTTAGTGGGCATGAGTTTAGATAAAGTAGTGTATGAAACTATAGGTATAGGTACACATAACTAAGTATTAAAACACTCGTGTACTATTAAAAAACATGCCTTCGGCTCGTTTTTTAAACTGACACTCGTGTTTTTAATATCCTTTTTATGTACCAGTTTCATAAACTACTATTTTATTTTTGAAACTGTCGTGGTAAGAATATTCTTATGATATGGGATTATAAAAAGGTATGCCAAAATCTATGTCTCTGCAGTACTGAGGGTCACAATCATAAGTCATCGGATCTTGGCTCCATCTACAGAGACGACGTAGGGACCTATTTACTGGTGGTAAGCTTCGGCCGTGGCTTGTCACCACCGTCATGACGAAACCGTGCCGCCAAGCGACTCGTTGTGTTCCGGCATGACGTCATGAGCTGCCGTACCGAGGGAGTGGTTACAAGCAGTTGCGTAGTATCAGGCATTCGTCTGTTACAGACTTCCGTAGATTTTTGTGGATATCCAGGAAAATACTGATTTACGGCTCGCCTGGCGAGTCACTGTCCCAGTTTCTGGACGAGCAGCACTCTTCATCCTAGGTCTTGTCGACGCTTTCCATCAGGCGTGGTAATGGCCATCAAGCGTAAGCCCAGAGAAGGAATGAAAAAGAAGTTACACAATATAAGTGTCGTATAGTAACCAGTTGTTAAGCTGACACACCAAATGGGGTATTTATATGCTTCTGTAACCTTCTGTATTTCGTGGTAGAAAAGGTATAATGCACATTTAAGTTCTATTCATGTAAATATGTAATGCTAAAATAAAATGTTAGTACATAAATGTATTTGCCTTTAGAAACAGAGCATGTACTACATTCGCTTAACACAGGAGAATGACCTTGTGACGTCATCGGGAGGGCGGACGTAGTACAGTATCTTGTTACCGCAGACAAAAGCTGACATTTCATCTACTTACCTCAAGTATTCACGAAGGAAACTTCGCTTCTACTTCCATTCTCTTTCGTATAATTTTCTATACATTAAAACATTTGTATAATGCATCATCCATCCATTACTTTGGTTGGTCCACTATTGGACACAGGCCTTTCCAAGAATTTGCCAATATTTGCGATCTTCCTGGGAGAAAATGTCCATACTTTGTATATCCACCATCCATTCATCCATCAACCTGGATCATTCACTGCTAGACATAAGGTTTTCCAAGATTTCGCCACTCTTGGTTATCCTCCTGGAAAAATATGAAAAGTTAAAAGTGTTGGTTTGCTTTTAGAAAGTCCAGTAATTTTTATCTGACGCCACGTTCAAGAAAAGGGTTCCAAGGCATTATAAATTTCATGTTATGTAATTAATGCCCGTCACGGCTACCGCTGGTAGAGCGCTTATTAATTTTTCTAATGAAACGGGCTTAATGAAGCCCGGTTTCATGATTTCACTGGCCGGTGTGAAACAGGCTTTCTCGAAAGTTTGTAGCGCTCCCCTGGCGAGGCCTGTTCAGTTTACAAGTTACAACTTGAGAAGACGCCTAATACAAAAAGTTACGACTGCGGCTCCCCCAAGGAGCACCAGTGCCCGGGACAAATTGTACCATTTCACCACGTTTCAAATCCAACAACCCTCAACATTTAGCGAATTACTGTTTTGCTTCTACGTTCATATTTTTTGCGCTAAGTGCATGTGGAATAACGGTAATTTTTAACCGGTTTTTATAAATTTCTTTTTCCGTTGCTAAGCTTTGATGAAAAACGTTTCTTATAAATAGCGCAATTAAGTTCGGAAAGTCTGGATGGGTTTTTCGTGGAAGTCGTCCACGAACGTAGCGGTTGTAAAGGTATGTTGGATGAGACTCTTCCGTTCGTTTGGGTATTTATTCCGTCAGAATTTGATTCAAAGGACGTTGTAAGTCGTAACGGTTGCCAAATTTCTTTGTGCTTGGACGAAAATACGGTCCGTATTTCGTAACGGAGAATTTTTTTTACATGCATGAATAAATAATAGATCATGTTGAAGGAAGTGAGAGGCCGGCGGGCCGTTTAGTTAAGAGTTGTGTGCTAGCAGGGGGTGTACACAATACTCCACAAGTAAGGGAGGTTCATTCGAAATTAAACCCTATTTCAAGGGAGTATGATCGCAGGATTATTTTATTTGGCAATGGATAGTAGGTGCGTAACGTTGGTTTGATTTGCACTGGAGCTTGCAGTGAACCACTTCTGTTGAATAGGTAATAGAAAATAAACCTTCCGACACAACTTGTATACTTGTTACCTAATTACGTTTGTGTAGAGCCAATTGCAAAGGGGTAGGAAATTTATTTTAATTTATTACACTGTGTATTTATACGTTGTTGATTTGGTCTACAACTCCTTTCTAAAAATATACGATAACGAAGACAAAAAAAAACATAAAATGGTTTTGTAGACCCTCTACGTCGTAGTCTGAATGCATACACGCATACATGTACGAGTAGATTTAGATTACGTGTTAATTTTAAATTTAAATTTAAGCAGCGATTTATAACAGCACTACTTTAATACTTTTCTAACAATAAAACAGTCAAGAAGTGCTTTTCGTTTGGTACGTCAATTTTGCACGAATGGACAAACTTTTTTGTTTCTTCTCAAGAAAAGCTTAGAATATCTTTTTTAATACACCTGCTTAAAATATGATAGATTACGTGCCTGTTTAGCGTGCGTAAAATAAAATATTTCGCACTCGTGCTTTTTATTTTTACTATTGACGCCATCTAGGGGAAACCGGCCACATCATTTAGTAAGCGTGTAAACCTTTGTTTTACCGAATACTCTACAAACTGTTTAAGATGAGTATTTTCAAACTTTTATATTTTATTATTAAATATATTATGTATGTTAAATTGTAAAAGATGTTTTAAAAACTCAAAACAATTTTAGAGTTTATAATTTGTATTCGATTTTAACTATATTAGAAATTATTATTAAAAAGATTTTAGAAAGAGACATTCGTCTTTGTAGTACAGATTGGCGCCAACCAGACTGCATTTCTTCTGTCGACTTGTGTCGTAGGAATTTTTTTTAATGTCCGAATCGGCTTAATATCTTATCTTCCAATGAATGGCATTGTTATCTATTGTTAAGTTCAACCACTAAATGAGCAGTGCATAATGAAACGCATAAACAACAAAATATTTCATGTTAATAGTAACTTTACCAGCTAAACAGAAAGGCTCAAATTTGAACGCCAAGTCGCCAACGCATTTCAGATCCCATTCCATTTTTTAAATTGAAAGCGGCAGCCATTTTGTGTGTCAGTTACAGGATGATTAAGTAATACTTCTTGTTTCTTCTGTTTTATTCTGGATATTTCATAAATTTGACCCTGGTCTACGTTTATAGGATTTTGATTGCTTACTATTTGGATTTTTGTGAAAAGTGTGCTCGATAACGACCCGGACTGTGTATACTTTATGTATGGATATTTATGTATGGACTTTATGTATGTATGGACTTTGATTTAGCGGGAATAAGAGGTACAAAAATGTAATGTATATAATTTTAAAAGTAAATTCAATAATTACCGTAGATTGCAGCCATACAATTTTTTTTGTATTTCTTGGTACTTTCTGGTTTTTATTGGAATTATATAAGTATAAGTTAACATAGTTATTTAATAAACAACAAATGTGTGTTCAATTAAAGTTTCAAAGAGACAAAAGAACTTTTTTTAACTTAAATACTGTTATTCTTAATAACATGCATATAAAATTATGTAAACATCTTAAATCGTTTCATTCTGTATCACACCCGTATCTTGCTGCCGCTTTCAATTCCCAAAAGTACTATCTGGAATGCGTTGCCATTCAAATTTGAGCCTTTTTGTTCAGGCGTTAAAGTTGCTATTAACATAAAATATTTTGTTGTTTATGCGTTTCGTTGTGCACTGCTAATTAGCGGTGGAACTTAACAATAGAACAATGCCATTCATTGGAAGACAAGCTCTTAAGCCGATTCTGACATAAAAAAAATCCTACTATATCTGTTTCGATTTGCAAAAGAATTGTTTTTATTTTATAATTTCAAGTAATTTTTCGCAGGCGTGTTAAAAAACGTCGTTTGATACACTTGCGAAACTTGCTAGGTATTCGCACTTGCATCAAAATGTACTATTTCGTATGCAACATGCAACCTCGTTGCACTATCGGCTAACGGCTGCATTATCGTTTTTATGGTTCAGTAAGTTTCTTAAGGGGAAAAGACTCTGGAAATCTTGCTTATATTTGCAAAGTAAGAGGTGTTGTAATATGTTTATTTATAAATATGGGTACGTTGGGAGTTTAAATCGTATTTGGATATGACTGTCTATCTTGTCATTATGAGTGTTTTGTACTAAAAATTCTATTTATAAAAAAAGTTGATTTTATTTCATACAGATTGAATAGCGTTAATATTTTTTGCAACTCCTTTAGTAGTTAATTAATATACGAAATTTACAAAGGTAAACGATGGCTTTCATTTTCAAAAAGATTTCAAAAAGCTTTCCTCATGTGTTTATTTTTTATAAGAAACAGAAAGTCAACGCGACAACGAGCTTTTTCAGGTCATTTATAACGGTTATAAATAAGGTTATAGATAACAAAGAAACCTAAACTGCTAATAAGAAATACAATAAAACAACATGGTCAACAGCACGGTACTAACGTTATCTTATTTTGCTTTCAATTTGTCTTTTTATAAAAGCTGTAGCACCACATGAGCCCTATCTCACGATATATCACACGTGTGTAATGGATTACAAATATTTATTTTACCCCGGACCAGACTAGTAGGTTCGGAGCATAGAGATAGCTGTATTAGTGTTGATAACAAAGTTTTATTCAACTACGTAGTAAAAAGCGTTATTAATCGATGATATATTTTAAAATAAGAACAAATAATTATTATACACACAAAAATTACACGTATCAATACATAGTATTACGAATTATCAAAATTGGGATCACAAAAATTATTTAAATTCTGATATTTTGTTGGTTCGCACCAAAATATTTGACCATCCTGCAATGGTTGGTTTAACATTTGATAGTTTTACTTTATCTATGTTGTTAGTTCTGTGGTTCGGAGTGGTGCTTTAGTGAGAACTTCCATAATGACGTCACTGCCTCGCCTCCTGTGTCAACAAATTACTCCTGCCTCTCTTGTTTACTTGCCGAATCTCGAGTGGACGCAGCTTTGAATTGTTGCCAGCTGTTGCTTTAGATTACTTGTTTGGACTTTACGGGTTACTTTTGCAGGTAACGATAAAAGTTTATTGAAGATGTACTGTACCGTAGACCGTAAGTCTACAATTCTAAGTTTTGCTCGTATTTAGGAGCAAAAATCAGTCAATGACATTTATTGAATCAAAAATAAGGAATGTCTGCTTTACTAAAGTGGTTTTCATGTCTAGTTGTTTTGTATAAACTATGTATTTAACATTTTTTGTTGCAAAAATAATTATAAATTTTGTATGTTAAAAGAACTTATTTGAATATTAAACATTTATTTGAGGTTACGATTTGTTTGTAAGCAAATGTCAATGGAACTGTTGCCGAGTCCAAGAGGACTCGAAATATATCTTGCTTTTATTTATTTATGTGCATATCTTTACTACTATTAATATATCTATAAATATAGGTAGTTATAAAAAATTTTGAGTAATTCAATAGTAATGAAATAATAGATGGAAAGCGTCGTTAAGAACTAGGATGAAGCGCGCTCGCCCGGAAACAGGGAGAGTGACAGCAGGCGAGGCATTAATCAGTGGAGTTGATGCTTGTGATTGTTGGCATGTGGTGGAACTTTTGATACATTTTTGATTGAAAAACTCTTGTACTTGTCCATTTATTTATATTATTTCCCTTAACGGTTTCGCTGTTATAGCATTTTCAAAGGTTTTTTGGTTGAAACCGGTAAGGGAAATAATATAAATAAGTGGACAAGTAGATATTTTATTCTGGTGCGGGTTTAAGTGTTTTTTTCGTCCAAAACACATAAACCATATGATAAAAACACATAAACCCGCACCAGAATAAAATATCTAAGTTCAATATTATCACAATACTAGCCTTTGCCCGCGGATCCACCCATGTTTATTCAATATTTGCCCCGTTTTCGTCTTTCGCGTTATTTTATAAACACCCCTTATAGCCTATGTGTTCACCAGATCACTATGATGTCATTCTTGACTATAAAATTAGCTATAAATGAGCATTTTTTTTGTTAATCAAGTAAGTGTATATCTTGACTGATGACGGTCCAATAAGGACCGAAATATATATATTTCAAGTCAAGTATTCTTTTATTTACATACATTTAAAATTATATTGCGTACATATCATATCATACAAAATATACTATAAAATGCAACTCTAGTCAGGTGCGTCCTTCTGCGCCGAGAGAGTCTTTTATAACCTCTACGCAACGAGCTATTCGTCGTAGCCTCTACGCCGCCGTCGTCGTAGCACTTTCTTGCACATCTAGATGAGAGATAGTTTTGCGTGATTCAACGAGAATTCAATAATAAAATTTTTGTTTTTTTAGGATTATGATTGTTCGAAATTTTGATTTCATCTAAATGTTGACACTAAATATTGGAGGAGGTAAAACAGAATTTCATGGTGCAAAATTCACGTCATAGATTTGTTATCATTACTTTTGAGTACAAATCATGCAATAAATGTTTTTAAAGCAATTTGCAGAACATTTTTGATTGAAAAACACTTGTACTTGTACTGTTACAGCTGTTACAGCGAAACCGGTAAGGAAAATAATATAAATAAGTGGACAAGTACAAGTGTTTTTCAATCAAAAATGTATAAAAAGTTCCACCAAGTGCCAACAATCACAAGCATCAACTCAAATTTGCAGAAATTTTAGTGATAATTTAATTAGAATTTCACAAGAAAATTTCATGTACTTCATTTTGATTGCATTTGAATACGACTGTAAGCACGCTTTTAAGTTTGTTCTTAATTTTGTACAACGTAGAAGGTTAGCAAATTACAGTTTTACTATGAACATTATAATAATCGCGGTATAAAAACATAGAAGAAAAGTAAATGATTTCATGACTATGTATTAAATAATATAATAGGCATGATGACTAAAAAAAATTAATTAGTCCGTCAGTTATCAGAAAATATTGGACACGTATTTTTTCTTTTTTCAATTAAACAAACAATGATGAAGATATAGCCCGCTGAAGTTCCGCGTGACGTCACATCTAGGTACAATTTTACTTAGAAGTGACGTCATTTTCCCCCACTCCCAAACTTTGACGCGCTTTATCTCTGTCATTTTTTGTTTGATTGACAAAAGAAAAGATACGTGTCCAATAATTTTTGATAATCTAAATGACGGACTAAATAGAATAATATTTTGTTTACCCTGTCTACAAGCCTATTATCTGAATGTGTGTGAGGAGGTTTATACCGGGATTCGAACTTGGCGTCTAGAGGACGCTGGTGTATTCAAAGTTAGTCAAAGATAATTTTGCTCTATCGTCAACTGTTACAGCATCGGGTAGTGAAGAATACACATAATTTTTAACTAGGTATGTTGAGTGAGTATTTACATATCATTTCGGGATAGGAAAGCACATGGATAAATTCGCGAGTTTTGTCGAGACCTGGATAGCTTAGTTGGTAAGCGAGAGGTCCAGGTTCGAATACCGGCTCAGAGCTCCTCACATCCAGATTATATAACTTTTCATTTGCGTTTCCATACCGCAATAATATAATTTAAATTTTTATACTCTTACGATTGTTAATCTTCAAGTGTTTAAATTTATAAATATTATTTTTATCATAGTTCTAGTTCTACTTTAGTGCATTGTTGAATCTAATAAATAGAATCAAGGATTTTGTGAAGTATTTAAATTATTCCTTAGAACCTGTGTGAACTATAAAGCTGCTACTGAGAAATAAATTGGCCAAGTGCGAGTCAGACTCGCGCACAAAGGGTTCCGTACCACCCTACAGTAAAAATACTATGGTAAATAACAACAATATACATGCCAAAGCAACATCAAGGCTATAAAAAACAAGGCGCTAAAATGGTAGCGCCTGACAAAAAAATGTTTTACCTTGGAGTTGTCCTAAAATCTAACTAAATTTGAAAGAAACTTGTATGTATTGCCGTCTTTAAGTAAGAGCCAAAACTAATAACGTTAAAATATTGCAACTTTTTCGAGTTTTCTTGTATGGGTACTCGTTTTAATTTTTTAATATTAATTATTTGTCGTGATAGAGGCCATAGTAACACGTATTCTGAGAAAATTGAAACTTTCTACCTATTACGGTTGAAGCTCTAGAACCCTGTGACAGACGGAAAGACAGACAGAGGCTTGGTAATAAGGTCCCGTTTGGGAGCCTGTGGGTACAAACAAAAGAATTTTCCTATCGGGATTCTCATTCGCTAAGCCCTAGAAATGAAGGTTAGTAAACTGCCTACAAAATAAGATCCAAAGTAACAAACAAATAAGAAATATTTGAATCGAAATAGTCTTTTGAGCGGTAATCGTGGGTATTAAAGGAGGCAGGCCGGGCTCCGGTAAACTGAAAAGAAAATCTGGAACCGCACACTTAAAAAGAAATCCGATGTTTCCAATTTCGCGTGGGTCTTCCCACGGGCACTGAATGTCGACGCCCCGTCCCTTGCTGGGTTGCCAACAATAAGCGTTTTCCCTAACTCTCAAACAGTAACCTTGTTTGACCTTCGTGACGTTATAGGTTTAGCTAGTATGATATACAGAGGATGAATGAAAGTAGAGTGATAAAAGAATGGTGCGCAAGTGAAAGATAGAGCTCAACCGGGACGCCCTAGCTAGAAGGACGTGTGCTGACCTAATTGGTGACATACTGAATGTTAAAAGTACCCGGAATAGAAGAACCTGTACTATGTATCACTTAGATTGATGAAGGTGTGTCAGGGTCGTTATAGATGGAAAGATTTAGTCTCTGCCTACCCCTCTAGGAGACAGGCGTGAGTATATGTATGATAAGAGACATCGGTGCTTACTCGTAAATCTGTTACGGCGTAAAAGGTATACAAAGAGCCACGGAGCACTACATATTTTGAAATTTCCATTTGTAAAAGCCGATACAGCAACTCTTGTCCCTTGTGTCGTGGATCACATCAGTAAATGGATTGAATCTATGTTAGATGAGTTATATTTATATGTCTACATCTTTCACCTTGTGTCGAAAGGCCTATTTTTCTCGGTTGACATATCACGCACATCTTAGCGTATTGTCTCGTAAAAATGAGTATGAATTTTGATATCCCAAGAGAGGCCCCAAATGTACTCCGTTGGCCCCACTAAGCGGCGCTTGCTCATTTTTCTTAAATTTGTTTACCACGATAGTCTAGTTTTTTTCTAAAACTGTTATGCTCTTTTTCGAAAATTCAAATGTTTAATAACTCAATAGGATGTACGAAAAACATCAAAATAAATCGTCTGATCGTTTTCAAACGCAGACAGATATAGTAGCAGACCTAACATTAATAGTAAACGCATAAAATCGACGCGTGGCAATTTTAGGTCAGTGAACATCGGGCTCTTTTAAATATAAATATTGCTTGTTTCTAAACAAAATATACTATACTAGAGATCAGTTTAGGAATTAACAAATATGTTTCAAGGATAAGTCAGCCAAAACAAGCCATTTTTATACGTTTTTTCGTACCATGAAGCCTAAATGTAGCTTATTTTTTGTATGGAAACTTGCCACGCTATTTAATCCTTATGTTTGGTCTGTTACTTAGTACTAATTATATGTATGTGTTTTCAAATAATTTTCATTTAGCGAGTATTCATAGTTTCTCGATGCGGGTATTATACATAGTTTTCATCAAAATATAAATGGCTTAATCTCAAAATCAGACCTCTTGGCCGTTAACTTAGAAGAGTTGGCTAATGATGGAAAGCGAATTGACGTCATTGGTATAACAGAACATAACATGATTTTTGGTGACGAAAACACATTATCCATTCCAAATTTTCTGCTAGCATCTTGCTCTGCAAGAGACAAAAGATGCGGTGGCTCCTGTATACTAGTAAGGAAAGGTCATAGGTATAAAGAGTTATCAGACATCTCCAAATTTAACCTGAAAAATGTAATCGAGTGTTCAGCTATAGAACTATTAGAACACAAAATCATTGTAGTATGCATATACAGAAAAGCTAAATACACAAACGAAACTCTAAAATTATTTTTTGACAATTTATACAGTTTTTTGAATAAATATGCCCATAGCAATAATAAAAAAATCATTATATGTGGTGATTTTAATATAGATTTGCTTGATAAGAAAATAGAGCGAACCAAGGTATTTCAGCAGCTATTACAAGGCTACAACTTAAAGATATCTTTAAATGAACCAACACGGTTACGTAGTGGTACATGCCTCGACAACTTCTTCCACAATATACGTGGTGCTAAAGCAGAAGTAGTAGAATTAGCGGTCTCAGTCCATTCGGGACAGTTACTAAAGTGCCCAGTAAAAACAAGCGTTTCTATTAATCACTGGTTTGTCATGAAACGTGACTATACCACTGAAAATGTTTCCAAATTTACAGAATGTCTAGAAAACCTATGTTTCAGTGAGGTTTTTGATAGTGAAGACCCAAATAAGGCTTTCAACGAGTTTCATGACCTTTTTAAACTATTTTATGATTTGTGCTTTCCACAAAAAAAGGTCAGAGTAAGTGTTCAAAGAAAGCCCAGATGGATAAGTAAGGGAATAAAAAACTGCTGTAAACTTAAAAGACAACTTCTCTGGAAATACAGGCTGGTACCAAGTCAAGAGAATAAATTGAAATTTAAACTTTATACCCAAAGGCTTAAAAAAAATATTAAACTCACGCAAAAAGCCCAAAATAATTATCAAATCCTTAACTCAACGAACAAAGCTAAGGCAACGTGGAATGTAATAAACAATAATAAGCTAAATGTTCCCAAAGACAATATCTCCCAGATAAAAGTAAACGGATCAATAATTAAAGATCCCAATCAAATTGCGGAGACATTTAATTCATTTTTTAGTAATAATAATATGACATTTAATAATAATAATAATCCAATTAACAATAATACTTTGACATATAATTTACCTCATTCAATGTTCTTCAATCCAAATAATGCACATGACATTCTTAAAATTATTATGAATCTGAAAAATACAAACAGCACAGGCATTGATGAGATATGTACAAAAATTATTAAGCACGTTGCACGTATTATCTCTCCAGTCATAAACCACATTGTAAATTTATGCATAGAACATGGTGTGTTCCCAAAGAATCTAAAAACATCTATTATAAAACCGCTTTTTAAAAAGGATGACAAAGAGGACATCAGTTTTTACAGACCTATTGCCCTTATCACCATCTTCTCTAAAATATTTGAGAAAGTTATGTACGATGGGCTCAATCAATATTTGGAACACCATCAAATACTTGCAAAAGAACAATTAGGTTTCCGCAAAAATAAAACTATTAATATGGCGATTTTTGACTTTTTGCAACGTATCACAACAAATATTGATAAAAAGATACCGGTGGTTGCACTATATATGGACCTTACTAAGGCCTTCGACTTTGTTAATCACTCTATCTTGTTTAACAAACTTGAAAAGTACGGAATCCGGGGCAATGTTCTTCAACTTTTTCAATCGTACCTAAGTGACCGAAAGCAAATAACCCATATTACGTCAATTTGTTCCAAAACTAAGATCGAAAAGGTCTATGCATCCCAAGTAACAAAAATAAACATAGGTGTACCGCAGGGCAGTGTGCTAGGACCTTTACTGTTCCTAGTATACATTAATGATCTCCCGAAAGCTGTAAATGTTCCTATGGTGTTGTTCGCGGATGACAGTACTGCAATATATACAGGTCAAAATGTAAATACTTTTGAGGCAGATATTAATAACTCTTTGACAAACATAATAAATTGGCTGAATTCAAATAATCTTTTAATAAATCTCGATAAAACAAAAATTATGAACTTCAAACAAAAACAAAATAGACTAGAATTAGATCTTAAAATTAAATATAATAACATTTCAATCGGAGAAACTGACATTACAAAATTTTTAGGAATTTATATTGACAGTAATTTAAGTTGGACTAAGCAAATTGATCACGTCTGCAAAAAGATAAATTCTTTTGCATATGCCCTATATATGCTTCGCAAAGTAGCAAACATAAATACAGTGCTGACAGCATACCATGCATACGTGGTGTCCACCCTTAGGTATGGTGTTATTTTTTGGGGTAATTCCAAAGATAGACTCCGTGTTTTCAAAGCACAAAAAAAATGCATACGAGCAATTTTTTGCTCAAAGCCCAGGGACACTTGTAAGCCTTATTTTCAAGAGCACAAATTATTAACATTTCCTTCCATTTACGTACTGGAAGTAGCAATTTTTGTTAAATCTAACATCCACCTATTTGATTCTTACACTGGTAGAAGACACCGCAATAAGGTAAAGGCCGCCTCTCGCAAGACAGAATTTTTTAATCAGAGTGTTTTTGGTATGTGTAACAAAATTTATAATAAGCTTCCAAACTCCATCAGAGAAATAGATAACATTGTATTGTATAAATTTAAATTACAAAATTTTCTGACCAGAAAATCCTACTACTCGTTGACCGAATTTTTAGAAAACGATAATGAATAATAGGTACTCGTATGTAATGAAATGAAATAGTTGACATGTAATTTATAGTGTAATTTAAATTTAAGGTAATTGACCTAACTGACAAGCAATTGAATTTAAAATTTATTCTGACATAAAATCAGTAATGTAATAGTATTTAGTTATTAATATTTTATAAGTGATCAATTTGTGTATTTTGTAAATATATAAAATCATTTTATGATAAAGAATTGTACGCCTAACGGCAGAGCATACGGCACATTATAAGCTTAAGATTTACCTACCTACCTATGACTCAGCAATAAATGATATTCTATTCTATTCTAAAGTTTCCGGAACTGGCCACTTACATAAACAATATTTAAAAATTTATTGCAACATTTGAAAATAGAACTCTTTGGCTGTAGAATGCAGTTTGTTTCATCTGACTGTCTTTTGTTTTTACCTTGTGGCGCCATTTAAAAAATTGTGTGTCTGCATCAACATGGATTTAACTCGGGAAAATTTTCGTAGTATGATTTTCTACGATTTTAAGTGTAATTTGACAGCTCAACAGAGCATCGCTCGGCTTGAAACAGCTTTTGGCAATGAAGCACCATGCAAGACGACTGTTTATAGCTGGTTTGCAGAATTCAAGCGTGGTCGTATCAATCTCAGTGACGAATCTCGCGATGGTCGGCCGTCCACCGCTGTGACCAACAAAAACATCGATGCTGTGCGCCGTATGATTGAAACAGACAGGCATGTGACCTACCATGAAATTCGCGCATCCTTAGAAATAGGCATGAGTCAAATACAATCAATCCTACACAAACATTTGGGTGTGAGAAAGCTGTGCTCGCGGTGGATCCCACACAACTTGACCGAGGCTCAAAAAACGGACCGCGTTACTTGGTGCAGTGCCATGCTTACCAGATTCAACGAAGGTGCGTCAAATTTGGTGTGGGACATAGTAACAGGTGACGAAACATGGATTTATTGCTACGATCCCAAAACAAAGCAGCAATCGAGCGTATGGGTCTTTCAAGATGAGCCGAAACCAACCAAAGTGGCGCGCGTGAAAAGTGCATCTAAGCGGATGATTGCTTCTTTTTTTAATAAAACTGGACACGTGGCTACTGTTGCTTTAGAGAATCGTCGTACCGTGAATAGTGACTGGTACACGACCATTTGTTTGCCGGAAGTTATTGACGAACTCCGTAAAAATAACCGTAAACGCCGTATCATCCTGCACCACGACAATGCTAGTTCTCACACGGCCAGACAGAGAAACGACTTTTTGAAGACGAAAAATGTAGAACTCATGAGTCATCCTGCATACAGTCCCGACCTGGCACCTTGTGACTTTTTTCTGTTCCCAAAAATTAAGAACCAATTACGCGGTCGACGATTTTCATCACCAGAAGAGGCTGTCGAGGAGTATGAAAAACACGTTTCAGAGGTCACCACAGGGGAGTGGCACAAAAGTTTTCAAAACTGGTTTGATCGAATGAAAAAGTGCATAGACGCCAAGGGAGATTATTTTGAAAAACAATAAATTAATTTTGTACCTTTAATAGTATTTTTTCATATTCATTCCGGAAACTTATAGTGCGTCCACGTAGAATTAAAAGTCGACAATTTTTTTTGTTGGATGTAGCTCGTAGTACTAAAACTTATTCGAGGTGAATATATTTTTTGTTTCTACCTGTTCAGAGTTGGTTATTATTAAGTCTTACCAAAAGTGTCATATAACAATGCATTTTTTGTACCTTATAAAAAGCGTTAAGTATCTAGAAAGGTCACTGATCCGCAGACTCTTTTTCGTAATAGGTACAGTGTGTTCTGTCGATTCATCTTGGTTCCACAATTCCTATGTTCATTAAAATTACAGTGAGTTGACATCATGAATATTTAAAAAAACGGATAGGACACATGGCGATGATGGCACGGCGGTCAGTCGAGCACTAAGCCATAGTATAAATAACAAATAGTATTCTATCTCCATACAAACGGGCCAAAACGACCCCCCCCCCCAAAACTCGGTACAACTCGGTTTACGACAGCCGCGGTCGCACCGAATTTACTCTTCTTTAATCACCCCGTTTCTATTTCTATTACTTTTCTTCGATGTACAGACGCAGCGGTTTCTACTGTTTTATTATAATTATGTATTGATGTATTTTGTTTGGAAAACTTACAGCTAAGTTAATATTAAATGACAATGTACGAGTAAAATATGGGTATTCGATAAGCCAATGACGCCAATTCGGTGAAACACGGCTTAATTTAATTGACGGGACCAAACTTAATTTAAGCATTCTGTCTTTTTCATTCTATATGGAAAAGACAAAGACAGGACGTTTAAAATAAGGTTAGTCCTTTCAAATAAATTAAGTCGTGTTTCACCGAATTGGCGTCATTGGCTTATCGAATACCCATATTTTACTCGTACATTGTCATTTAATATTAACTTAGCTGTAAGTTTTCCAAACAAAATAAATCAATACATAATTATCATAAAACAGTAGAAACCGCTGCGTCTGTACATCGAAGAAAAGTAATAGAAATAGAAACGGGGTGATTAAAGAAGAGTAATAGAACACAAATCAACGATTTTGGAATTCTTTTCTTTCTGTCTGTCTATGTCTGTCTGTTTGTTCACGCACATCTCTAAAACTACTGAACGGATTTCGATGTAGTTTTGACAGCTGTACAAAGCTCAATTTGGAATAGAATATAGGCTTTATTTCATTAAAATTGGATCTGGGAAAAAAAGTTATTGTCATTTAAAGATTTATTTACTTTTCTACTGGTAGTAATTAGAAGTTATGGGTACGGGATCTCCTCAACGGGTACAAGAGACCCTTCGAGTTTGGGACTATTTGATTGGTCTTTATTAGCACTCTGCTAAAACCAAGGTTACCAGGGTCTGAAGATGGGACTGGAAGGTGGGTACGGAATCTCCTCAACGGACAACAGTAGACGCTTCGAGTTTGGGCTTATTTGATTGGTATTTAGTAGCACTTTGGTAAAAACATGGCGACCGTTGCATATTGTCGTTCAAAAAATCATGTTCTTTTGTTTTACTTATTTCCACGAAAATCCATCCGACGCGGGCGGAGCTGCGGGCAAAAGCTAGTAAATAAATGAAATAAAATATTTATAAAAGATACCCTGAATGACTGATCTGTCAACGCCTAGACTAAAATGCTGGACCTAGGAACATGAAATATGGACTGTAGGTTGCTTGTATGACGTAGACATTCGCTGAGAAGGGATTTAAGTAAATTCCCACGGGATCGAGAGAAACGGGATTCATGCGAGCAACGCCGCTGGGCGTCCGTTGGTAATGAGATATTTTTAGACTTTATTACCAAAAATGGGATAATAGATACCTTATTTTATGGTGTGACTCGCGTGTTGGTACGTCTGTCTGTCAGTTGCTTTTCTTCGAGCGCAATAAAGCTATCAACTTAAAAAATTTATAACTTATAAATGCCATTTGTCCGCATCTAAAGGTTGGCGACAACAACTGACTGCAACTCAGTCCATATTAATACAGCAACAGAGGAGGTTGGCTAGCAAATTGGTTTCTGCGGCTGATTTCCTTAGCTACCACAACCAACTTAATCTGCTGAACCTACAAATAGGTTGGCTATATAGGTAAGTAGCCGAGTTAAGTAGTCGCTGTAACCGAGCATTTTGGCTACAGAAGCAGATTAAGTTGGCTACTACTGTATAGAGTTTAATCGATTATAACAACAAAAAAACGCAACCCACCGAAAATGCTGTAAATGCCAAGCAAATGAGTTGCTATAACCGAGTAAAATGATCACACTAGTAGAGAAGCTCTATTGTTATCTTACCCTAGCATGTGCCGGTATATAGCCAAGCAAGATCTGGTGGACAAGTTACTATCTGGCTAGAAATATATTCAAGCAGGTTGGATAAAACAGTTGAGTTCCATCATCCAGCCAAGTGGATCGGTTACCGCAACCATAATTAACTTGAACAAATTGTAACAATATGATGTCTGCTATACTTTATCAGTTTTTTAACACAGTTTAGTACTATCATGATTCATGAACGAATACTGCAACCCGACCCATGGTAATATTATAAATGCGAAACTTTGTGTGTGTGTGTGTATGTTTGTTACTCTTTCACGCTGAAACAGCTGAACGGATTTGGATGAAATTTAGAATAGATATAGCTCATACCCTAACGTAACATATAGGTTACTTTTTATCCCGGAAAAAAGCATATCGTTAAACCGAATAACACGCGGGCGGAGCCGCGGGAAAAAGCTAGTTTAGCATAAAGGTGTAAAATTTTTACCGAAATGTTTTCTGAGTGTATAACGAAAGTAAGCAAGTCAGTAACTATTTTGGTAAAACATGTCAGAGAAAAAGAGAGCGGATAGATGAATATCCATAGATAAATAAATAAAGTATAGGACTACTATTATAGTTACAGTTTCGGTCGTCTGTCGTAAACTTGTCACATTTATGGTTCGCGCCAGAGCACTGCCCAGCGGTCCTGCTCGTAAAACGAGAATAGATCCCTGTGAGATTATGCGTTTTATTTACTTTCAGAGTCTTAAGGTTGAGACGTGGAATTCAGAAAATCCTTTGAAAAAAGGCCATTTGATTGTATTAAATAATTGTAATGCAAAAAAGGCACTTGTTCATTGCGTGGGTTTTTTGTACAGAAATAGATACGAAAAAGGTCTGCCATTAAATGTGATCTGCTTGAAAACACACTTCGTTTGATACCTTACACGAATATTCGAATTGTGCCTACAATTCAAAATTTGCTCAGGCCTCCAGTGTCGTTCCAAATTTCAGCTAAGTCAGTCTAATTGTTTTCGAGTTTATTGCAGATGGATTGAAGGACAGACACGAGCGTTTACTAATCATGAAAAGTGACAAATCATTGATTTTGTTTAAAGGCAGAAAACTTCTGAAGTAGTGTCACATCTGCACTGCATACTTGTAATATTTTTGATACGTTTTAAAGCGAACATTTGGTTTATTTAAATTTTATAATTGAATTTTTAAAACCATCTGTAGCCTTAGCATGAAAACATTATGGTTACGTTTAGTTTGAACGTAACGCGGTTTTGTATGAAATCTGATAACCGCCCCTAGTGGTCGGTAGCGAAACTTATCAGAATTCCATACAAAACCGCGTTACGTTCGAATATTTCAGTATTAGCTAAAAACCCTCACGATCTGCTGTTTCGCGCGTAATTTTATTAGTATTACGCGTCCTAGACAAATAGGTCAATTAGCTAACCAATAATCACCTCTAGCAAAAGCTAATAAAGTATTGGCCTTTTTATGTTGGACGGGTAATATTTTTTTTTCCTTGGCTATGCCACTATACGTCTTGATATATATAAACATTTGTTTCCTTACTAAAATTTAATATCTCCAACCGGTTTCAATAAATAAGCCGGAAAATGTGGAAAAGTGGGGGGGACACCCCTTACTTTTTCATTTTTGGAGGTAATGCAAAGGTTAATGTGGATTACAGAACACGGGGGTCTACAGAACACGGGAAAGATTCGACACTTTTTCCCGGCTTATTTTCTGGACTATATATCATTACGGAACGATTACATATAAAATTAAATATAATGATGAAGGATAAATTAGATAGTAGATGGGAATATATACCTAGTGTAAATAGACTGCTACCATTAAATTAAACCACATATTCTGTCGACCCTACTAAACCACTTTTCCCGAAAATCATACCCGCGGACACCCTTAGTTTGGGAAATAATTGAGTTCCAAACGAAAATGCGTGAACCCTAACGCACCGACATACGGGCGAGTTTCGACAGAGCGTCGTCCGTGAAACAGCTGTTAGGTGCAGCGTTCTAAAATAGACCTTCCTCCTACGAGATAAATCTTTGAGTTACAGTTGAATATCTCTTTCTATGAATATTTGCGCGGGGTTTTTTTTTCGGATAGTTACTCAGTATGATCGGTAAAGTATGTAGCTTTATTTAATGGTCGCACTCTTTTTACATCCTGTATATACAGGTTGACTTTAAAACAAACCCTGATAATTTTAGGGGTTATTAAGAAACGTTAGTAAAACACCATTCTAAACCTAAAAACAATTAAAATTAAAAGTCAAAATATTTTAAAAATATTTTACTTGGAAATAAAATGTATGGTTGGTTATCCTAGCCATTCCCATAAGGAAAAAGTTGAAAATAGTCCAAAATAATCAAATAAATAAATCAATAATAAAAATAACTTCGCGCGACCTAATTATCTTAACTCTTCGGGTGACCATGATTTCTTTGGATTTTACGAAAATCTTGTAAGGGCTCCAGCTTTAAAAAATAATTATGAATATGATTTTGAATGATTTTAATAAAACCAGTTTGTATATTCTTCTACACAATACTAAATTATCGGGGTTAGGTTAAAAGTCACCCTGTGTATACATACAATAATTCGTAAGCATGAGTTTTTTATTTATTTATTAATTATTATATTATATTTATATTTTCAAGGAGAAAATCAGAAGCAAATACAACTTTAACTTAATAACTATGATAATTTAACTAGTTAAGATATATCTATTTCCATAACATTCTCACAGATAGGATCAGATTGAGAAAGTAATAAGTAGGCTTTTTAACCTTAATCCTAACACACCAACAAGATACAAACGGGAAGCCGTCGCCTGTTTGCCTCCGAAGAAACTGTACGAATACAGTAGAACCTAGGCAGGCGAAACGTGAGAAGCCGTTTGTATTAATTAATAACAAAATACATGTTCAGTGTTAATATCACACTAATATTATAAATGCGAAAGTTTGTGTATGTGTATGTTTACTCTTTCACGCTGAAACGGCTGAACGGATTTGGATGAAATTTATAATGGATATAGCATATACCCTAACTTAACACATAGGCTACTTTTTATCCCGGTAAAAAGCATGCCGTTAAACCGAATAACACGCGGGTGGAGCCGCGGGCAAAAGCTAGTTTGTGAATATTTTAAATACAATATGGTAGTGCATCTGGAATGCATGAACAAAACAATGTTTCACAATATAATTAGTGTACAGTACGTGTTTTCTTCAAGATGCTTTTCAAGTTTTACCAAAACTACATCTGGTATGCGTCCCTTTACAAGTATACAGCACTCACCAAAATAAAAACATTTTGTTATTGTTCGAATACCTTAAATGTTTTAATACTAAATATCAAGCATGTCTACCACAATAATTCTTTAACATTCATTGATTAATGAAAGTTAAAATTTATTAATAAACTTAAAGCTTTTAACTCTGCGAATAACAAGATTATTCTAGATTTCACATCCAGACGAATTTATAATCTACTTTCTTCTTTCATTTGGATGAATTTATTGGCAGGAGTGAGGTGTTCTGAAACAAATGCTGGTTTTCTTGTTGTAATTAGCAACAGCGAGAAGAGTATTACGTCAACGGAAACTGTGATAGTATCCGATCAATGTCTTGGTTTATAGTTGTTATTGTAAATATTGGCGACTCTCGTGGTATGTTCGATGTCACCGGATTCCACTAGATCACACGCTCTTATACTCCTATACTGAAAGTTGTGCTAAAATTATTTCAGCTATTACAGGAAGTACACACGCCTACTACGTGATATTCATGGTTATACGTGGTTAGTAATGCGTAGATACAAAAACGATCCCTACCATGAGGTGAGAACAGAAATTTCAAACAAAGTTGAACCATTACCGCCGCAGCCTATCTATATGTTTGTTGGAAGATGCTCATACGCACGTACGCTAATGGCTATATGATTAGATCCGAAACCAGATTCCACCGCAGTTTACAAGGCTCGAGCCGATTATTCTATATTCCAATCATAAGCTTTAACACGCCACTGCTTCGCCACATCCAATGCTGTTGCAAAGCTTTTATTATTTGCATAATTGCAACTTGAACAAAAGACTTTGTAACTAGATCGTCCAAGAATTAATTTATCTTTAAAAATGTGTCGCAGTTTTAAGAGCAATTTAAAATTGTTTCACGTTTTTCCTTTTAGATGTACATAAACAGTTTGTTTTAAGAATAAAGATGCAAAACCAAGAAAGATGAAAAATAAATATGATGGATGGAGTTCTGAATATACTTACGGTTTTCGCAAGTTGGATTTAAAATTGAATACTCTAGCTCAGTAAATATTTGTATATTAAGAAAATCTGTGGAAAGAAAAACTCATCTGTGCTTCGGAATGTCGTTGATTTAAATTATAAACAGCAACTAAAATTTGATTGAAATAAGCGAAGATATTTTCACGACTTGTGCTAGTAACCGAAGGCGCTAATGAATGGCTCTCACCACAAAACTAACCGCCATTTACGTAACCAAAGTTTCAGAATTCAGGATGCTCGTCAGGAACTAAATCAATAGTGTTGTTTGACAGCTCATTAATTGAATTCCCCAGGGCTTATAAACTTTTGGATAGTTTAGGGTCCATTTGCCTAATGCAATAGTAGTGGATTAGTTGTTGTTGGTTAGCTATTACGACATATACATCTTAAACAGATTTATTTATTACTATTACAATCTTTTAAGTTTAGATAAATATAACTAACAATTTAAGAAATTATGCCCAGATTCGTCACACGAAACGACAGTCATATAAAAATGGACAGGTATATCTATAATTCCACAATCAAATTATATTTAAAAAAATCTCAACGATTAATGGCAGTCTCTAAACGCTCGATGAAAAAGACGCTTAAGACGACTCTATTGGCCCGAACTCCCATACTGGCGCAGTTCGCTGATAATATCCTTATTTATAGGTAATCGCGTATTATTTTTTCTTGTTCAACATATCCCATACAGATCCATGACGTAAAATTAAAACATTTATCAAAATCAAATACATACAAAAGTTACAAGCGTATAAAACTCCTGGATTTTACACATATTTTGATGAATGTTTATGTACCGTAATGTCCTAGAAGCGATATAACAAATCAAATAATTTTAGTTTCACAGCATAGTATATTTTATATCATTCAAAAATATTTTTGTATAATTTCGATTTTTGGGATATTTCTCCTAAAATTATAGGAACCACCAAAACCATTCTCGAGTTTTTTCAAAACATGAATGTTGTATCGCGTTAGCTAGCCTCTCACACCGTGTGTGGTTAGTTCCGTAAGAGCTCGGGAAATGAACGTTCGGGACAACCAATAACAGTCAGTCAGTGCTCTATAACTATAATCCGAAGTTGAATGTAGAATGAAATGACAAGCATAGCGACCCCGTGCGTGACTGACTTCAAGCCGCCAACTACAGGCCTCTTAATTGAAGCGCAAGCTTCTTTGTTTTATATTCGATCAGCCGCCGGATTTCCTATTCACTGGCTGTGATGGTGGCCGTTGGAAAATTGAGAGTTTTGTTCGTGTGTGGTCGGCCATTCATGTAAAAATCGTAGCATCCCTGTCAGTAGCAGAAATGTTAAGTAATATATGTTTTTTATCGCCATAGAAAATAGGTAAGCGGCATGTGACTGTGATTCCTGTTTTTTTTTCGGGAACTCTATATTCTGTTGACTAAGTTTCTATTTTTCAAGAAGTTGTATCCCCTAAATAATAGATTACAAAATGTTTTGTTACCAGACAAATTAAAAGTGTCACCAAAATTGGTGACTTATTATAAATTACCAAATGAATGTCAAGTGTCTAAAATAAATGATGGATTTTCATAGTTCATCACTTGAGTAAAGCTTTGTACTCAAAATAATAAGTCCATTCCAAAATAATAGTTTCGATCTGTCGTCAAATAAAAAGTAGAATCGTAAAAATCGAATAATGATTTTATTAAAAATAGTTGCGACGAAGAACGAAGCGAAGAGGAGCCTGTTAGGTTGCTGGTTATCATAAATAAGGGAGCCGAACGAAGCGGAGCGGAACGTGACAACTTCTGTAGTTCTTGAGAGCCATTTTACGTTTTCATGGGGGTTATCTTCAAGAACCAACCCCTAATTTACAGGGATTTTTTTAAAGTCGGTTAAAAATAGACCAATCTTCGCAATATTTATATATATATTTTGGTTCTAAAATTCCGGCTTTCGGGGGTGAAAAATCTATCTTGTTAGGTCTCGTTTTTGTGAAAAGTCGATTTCTGCGAGTTTTCACGACCAAGTCATCCAGCTTATCCTGCTTCGTAAAAGATTTATAATTTCGCACAATTTTCTGCAGATAATGTATGTTTTGATAGTATAATAAACTGAAATGAGTACATTCCGGTTTGTGTGTTGAATGCATGTTGACGTGATTTTATCGTTCCGTTTTGTCAAACTGCATTGATGCATTTCATATACATAATACACAAAACAAAACAATTTTGACGTGAATTGCCGCCATAGTTTTGTTTGTTTACGAACTAACATTTTTCCAATATTGTTATTAAGATATCTATGTCGTGCATTACTCAGGTGCATTAAAAAAAACATGGGGAATTTGGTTTGGGTTCTAGTTTATGAAAGGTACTATTACCAGAGGAGAATTAATGTCACTTCCGAAATATTGTTTTGTAAGAGATTTTAAAACACTAGCTATAGCTAGACATTAAAAATCTGTTGCATAGGTATTAACATTTAATATATAACATTTCTAAATAATTTTATTTATATTTAAATCCATATCGTAAAATCCTGATTATAAACTCAAGAATAGTGCATAATGTTTTTGTTTACGGAAGTCTTTAAAAAGAATCGAACTATAGTACAGTTATCTTTATAAGAGAATGCTTTAAAATATATTTTTCTAATATTAAAGTACATCACCCTAAGTAGGAAGGCAATGAACACTTAGTCCATACAGTCATGTTTGAGGTTTAAATATCTAATACTAATGAGGTTTTTAAATAATATCGCATTACGTACAAAATTATGTGAAACATAAGTTGTTACGAGTTTAGATAAAGTAGTGTGTAAAACTGCACATACTCAGGTATTAAAACACTCTTGTGATACTTACTATTAAAAATCTCGCCTACGACTCGTTTTTTAAACTCACACGCATGTTTTAAATAACCTCTTTATTACCAGTCTGATAAACAACTAATTTTGTAGTGATTCATTTCCGACACCTCGTTTATATACAAAATAAACTTATCAACAGATAATGTAATAGATTAAACTATGTACTAAAATGTGCTATGTTCTAAAATCTGACCAAATTTGAAACTTGTATATGTATAACCCAAGATAGAACTGAAGATAATGTTAGAAATTCTACTTTTTCGAGATTTTTGTAAACCCTTAGGCCTTTCTCTCTCGAGGTTATTTACAAGCGACGCGAGTTTCGTATGCGTATGCTACCGTCGCTCGTCAGTAGCCGCTATACAATTTTGCTATGTAAAAATGGCGGTCGAGCAAAAAATAAACATTGGGAGTTAATAACTGCACCAAACATAAATAAAACGCAAAGATATAGAATAAAACGTATTGTTTTGACATCATATAAAAAGTCAGAAACTTTTTATTGTCATTTTCATGAAGTTCCTTAGCAGTGACAAATGCTCTACAGTCTAAATTTTTCTCAATGTACAGATGCACTCAAACCTTATTTTCTTTTTGTTTCTGTAATAAATTTATAGAAGAATGTCTTCTTTATCCTTCATCGCTAAAGTCATTTGACATCGTACTTACTCGAGGACCTAAGAAAGAAGGAACAAATATTGTTGAATTTGGGTAGCGCCGTGTGTGCTAAAACAGGCCGGATAGAGTAACGTACCAGTGGTAGACCAATAGATCGCGTCGCAGTCGCATCGCTTGTAAATAGCCTCTTGAGAGAAGGGCCTATTTTTTCATCGTAATAGAGGCCATAGCAACGCGTATTCTGTAAAAAAAAACAATTGGCTACCTATTATGACTGAAGCTGTAGATACATGTAATAAACGGACGGACGGAGAGCGGAGGCTCCCTAATAGGGTCCCGTTTATTATTGAATTTTGATTAGCCACATAGCAGGTTGTTCATATAGACGAGTACTATGATGTTTTGAGTTTCGCTTACTAATATTATTCAACCCTTTAGATACTGATAGAAAAAGTATACACATAAGTACTTAGAAACACAATTAATATAAATAATCATACAATTATAAAAAAATTACAGAATAAAATAGTTACATATGATGGTGGTGATGATGATGATGATGATGATGATGATGATGATGATGGTGATGATGATGATGATGATGATGATGATGATGATGATGATGATGATGATGATGATGATGATGATGATGATGATGATGATGATGATGATGTCCTCCTCGACGTATCCGTTGACGGCGACCCTTATTGCTTCCTGGCATTGCTTTGGATTTTTCAGTCACATCCGAGCTCATGCCAGGATGCCAGGAATGCCAGTTACATATAATAATAAAAGAAAGGGCTCTTTTGTACTATAACCATATAAAGTGGTCGATGACAAAGACAATAGTAATATGGAGGATATCTGAATATTTCATTTACTCTTCTTAAATACCTACATATTTAAATGAATGACGTGCCGTCACATCGCGTCGGAAATAGCCTACATCCGCTTTAAGACCTATGAAATTTGCGATTGATTTATTTATCCTACCTACAGCTGTGGAGCTTAATCCGTCAATATTTGATGAATTTCCGTAGCTAGCAAATTTATGTTGTGGTAATGAGTTTTTTGTCAGAAATCCAATTTTGTGGATGATATTATAAATTGCGTTTGTGAGTTTAATACTAAATAGTAGGTATATGTATATAAATGCAAAACGGTCAAAAGCACCTTCTTTTTCGCGCCTCCGCAAGGTATTATTTTTTGCCACTGCAGAAATTTGAAGCATTTCTTACAAGGTAATAAACTTTTCCATTTGTTGTGAATTATTTAAAAACTTATATATAGGGGTACCTTTGTGGCATAATTTCCGCCGCCATCTTGCTTTTTCCATGTTTTTCGAGAACGATGAAACCTCCTTACTAAATAAATAAAAATGTCATGTGAGATAATGATCTCAAATGTCACGTTTCTGATTTATTGGCGTTTAAAGGTCAGTAGCTAGAATTAATGAAGAATATTTAAGAATATATTAGAAAATGATACTCTTCATTAAAATATGAAGTACTATTTATATTATTCACCATGAAATTACCATGATTTATTTTTAGCGTTATTGAAGTCATACCTTAGTGATTCAAAAGGTAGACATTAATGGAGTATAGGTATTAGTTAAAATTGGTGTCTCGCAGGGCTCCATATTGAGGCCCTTATTGTTTTTAATATACATAAACGACCTTCCTTACTTAGTTGAAGACTTATTAATATAATAAAAATAGTTTTTAAATACTATTCTATTGTTTCTTTAAAGATTTCTTAAAAGCTATTTTTGATTTCTTCCTTTATTTAGATGATGTCTGATTTAAATATAATACGGCAAACACGACATTTTAACTTCAGTTGGCTTTGATGAATAATACGTATCGTATGTAATAGGGAGGGACGTATAGGCAGGACCGAAACTCTACCTATAAATTGTATATGCGTATGTATTCATACTTCAAACGAGATTGCTTTATTGTCCCAGCACGTACTCATACCGTGGTATTAACTCGGCTCCTATAACAGCTTGGCAGCCGGCCAGGCCGGTTCAGAAAGACAAAACTTTGCAGTCACTAATCAACCACTTAACTTATTCCTATTTCTCCCTTTTAGGAGGCTCTAGCCATTTTTGTGGTGGCTGTTTTTGATATCATTCGTTATTATGGTAAACATTCATACTTTTAGTATCAGTTTATGTTAACATTTTGTTTGCTACATTTATCATTGTCGTAGTAAAGTTGTAACACGCTCGTAGTGTCCCTTGCTACGCGCCGCGCCCGTAGCGAATTAGAAATGTCTACGTACGAGTACTACTTCTGCTACGTAAGTAATAATACTACACATTTTGTTTATTTAACTCTTGTACTTATCCACAAACATTTTGTTCTATATTACACCCAACCGGTTTCGCTATTTAGCATTGTCAAAGGCTTTTCAAATTTTTCAAACCACATTTGATTAACATTTTGAGGTTTTGTAAATAATATTACGTGCAATAAACTAACAATAACGTGGAGTTTATTGTTAGTTTATTGCACGTAATATTAAAAACACTAAATTTATTTTATAGCACACCGTGCGTAAAATGACCACTTTACGCACGCTGCGCTTGCGTAAAGTTGGCATTTTCCCCACTTGTGCTATAAAATATTATACGAAACTCGTGCGAGAAACTTTTTCATCGCTCTCGTATCGTAATGTACTAATAAATATTACATACCTAATTTGAACTATCTATTTCAATAAGCGGACAAAAATAGCACAGTTAAGTTTAAAAAGCACCCGAATGAATTGGCAATGATATTTTATACACGAGTAACTAAGGGCAAAGATGAAAAAAGAAATGAAACCAGTGAGATAACAATTTATTGCTATTGGGGCAGGTAATGGTTCACTGACATCGACTTATGACAGGAAGTTATCTTTATGCCTCTCCATCTTGAACAGGTGCGCCCTTCGTTAACCCCTGGTTTCGTTAATAACTGTTTTTAGGACTTTTCAAGAAATTAAATACTCGTAGGTAGATTAAGTACTTACTTTCTGCATTCTAACTGTATTAAGCTTAAGTGCTTTTACTAGAATTTGTTTTAAAGGTGCAGATTTAAGTGGACATGTGCAACAACTACACTGTACAGATTTTATACGATTTACAAATACATTATGTTATTTCGTGGTTTTTCTGTTAATACTACAAGTGGTTTCGTTATTTATATTTTTAAAATTCCACGTCGTGTTTACTAGAAATAATATAAATGTACAATGGTTACAGTCTTGTATAGTATATTTCATAAGAACTTATGACAGGAAGTTATCTTTATGCCTCTACACCTTGAACAGGTGCGCTCTTCGTTAACCCCTGGTTCACCCTTAGGTAACTGTTTTTAGGCCTTTTCAAGCAATTAAATACTCGTAGGTAGATTAAGTAGTTAATTTCTGTATTCTAACTGTATTAAGCTTAAGTGCTTTTCCTAGAATTTGTTTCAAAGGTGCAGATTTAAGTGCACATATGCAACAACTACACTGTACAGATTTTTTACGATTTACAAATATATTTATATTTTTAGAATTCCACCTCGTATCTACTAGAAATATCCTACAATATAAGCGTACAATGGTTACAGTCTTCTATAGTATATTTCATAAGAAATGGAAACACAACCCCGCACGTGTCGTTAAAACAAAAACTAGTTTACTCTCGCTCCGAAAAAGTTCAACCTCCTTCGAGTTCTTACGTAACGCCTTCTAGTGACAATTAAGTTAAATGGTCCACGCGTAGATACCGATCGCACTATTGGCGCCAAGGCGGGCAGGAAGTGGCCCATTCCCGGTCCACGTTCAGCCCTGTATTAACTCATAAATTTGTCGCATCGCATTAGTCGACACTTTGGAATCCGGGAGGGTAGAGGTCAGCTCTTGAAAACTTAAAGACTCTTCAAAGATACAATTTTGGTACGCTTTATCCCTCAATTTCAAAACTTACGTACTCTTTAAAGAAGGAATTTTGGAACGATTTCCCCTTCAATTTATGTAACATCTCGGCTTTCTGGAGTGAAAGTTTTACTGTACGGGATGTTTTCATTAGCTTTTGCATTGTATGATGTTAACAATAGAAGTTAAGATAAGAGTATTTATGCAAAGCTTTCCATAATATTCAGATTATTAATGTAAACATGTAGGGTACCTATTCAAACCAAAGAACGTGTAGAAAGTTCGGTCGAAATTTGTAACTTTCAATATTAGAGCGCTTGGAATGTTGACGATAGACTATGTTTAATGAAATTTCTAGGTAGCTAAGCTGTTTTAGCTGTTCTTTCCTGGATGACCAGTTACCTGCGAAAATGAAAATACTCGGATTAAACTGAAAATTGCAAAGCACCTAGGAAGACCTGGGCTTGTTGATTATGTTGGAGTCAATGGCCAGTGACTTCAAATGTTCGTGTTGGTAAAGGCTAAGCACAATAATATACACAGCGTCAGTTCCGGCTTGGATTAAGATAAACAGATAAACTCAAAATCATTAAAGGTTTATTTAAATCAATGACACGTGTTGGAATAATACGTGAAAAGGCCATTGAAAAGTTGCGCCTGATTCTGATAAAAGAGTGCAGAACGAACTTATTCAGAGTTCAGCCTAAGTGAACAAGGTAGAAGTATTTCAAAAGCCTTATCAAATTCAACATAAGCGATAATATCTGTAGAAATATTATAAAAAACACTATACAATATAAGAAAAAATGGCAGTTATAATAATATTTTTCTCAAATGTGTTCATCAATAATAGTTTTTTTTAAATTATATTATTCATCATATCTTCTTCTATCTTCTTCTCTATCTCTATACCATATAAAGTACAACGTCTGTCTGTCTGTCTGTTCGTTCGCTTATAACTTGAGAACCACTCAATGGATTTTGATGCAGTTTTCACTGAAAGATAAAGCATTTCTTCGGGAAGGTTTAAAGCTATGTATCATCACGCTATGGCTATTGCAGAGCAATGAGAATTTTAGTGAGACGTATGGAAGGTTCGCCGCCGTAGCGTAGTGAGCGTAGTCGATCGTCGCGGGTTCAAACCCCGACTGGTAAAATTTGTTTTCACTTTTTATTTTTAATTCTTTTATTTTATTTTCAGAAAAAATATTTCATTTTGTAAAAAAAATATGAAAGCTGAATTATATTTCTTGACTGAGCAAAGAACAATAACTTCAATATTTTTATCTTCAAGTCCTTCGAAAACGCCATCTCTGGGAAGCTATCCTGGATAACGGCTCAGAAAGCTGGCGTTGAAATTGTTTTTATTTTAATACACTAGATGGCGCTGCATGTTTCAAAATATCGAATTTGACGCAGTCTGGTTCAAATCAACTCACGTTAAAGTTTGTCTACACTATTATAGAAGAAAGATTTGTTTGTTTGTTTGTTTGCTTGCATATAATGGGTAATATCTAGAACTACTGAACTGACTATAAAAAATCTTTAAGCACTCAATAATATTTTTAGTTAATCATGCAGTATGTACGCCTTGCGTATTCCTATGTCGTCGGGGTTTCAATCATCCACTGGTAAATGTTTTTTTTAGGAGACCTCTCAAGTTTAAGTTTATTTGATCGGTATTGATGAGTATTTTTGTAGAACATGGTGACCAGGATCTAATGACGGGACTTGGAGGTGGGTACGGGATCTCCTCAACGGACAACAGCGGACGCTTTGAGTTTGGGTTTATTTGATTGGTATTTATTAGCACTTTGGAAAACATGGTGACCGTTGCATATTGTCGTTCAAAAAATCATATTCTTTTGTTTTCCTTATTTTCACGGAAATCTCATCGACGCGGGCGGAGCCGCGGGCAAAAGCTAGTTATTTATATATATTTTCAATAGCAATGTCATGAAAAACGAGAAAAAGAAAACGCAAGAATTTTTTTATTCTGTGGGCTTAGGTAAGAATATTTATTCAGACTAATAGTCAGTAATTTACTCATTGAAGATGTTCTGTGAGAGCAACGGAGGCTGCATGGCAGAGTTACCTTTGCCTAGGGCAAAGCGAAAGAACAAATATTATTTGGGGATTATATTAGTTATCTTAACGGTGGTATAATAAATTGGGCAGCGCAGAATCGCGGTGTTATAATTACACATTATAACATCGGACACACAATTTAGTTACTTATACTTAAAAGTTTTTTTGATGTTGTAATTACTATCTCAGTATGGTAGCAGATAGAATGTATAAATATCAAAACAATCTTCGTATTAGGTTTTGTAATGATTCGTTCTACGAGTATATTATACATATACCTCTACAACGTGATAAGGAAATTTTCAAAGGTCTCTTTAGTATTTTTTTCCTTCAAGTAGAAGTTTCGAATCATGTTTTCAAGATGGTCAACCCATGCCTCATATCTGCGAAAACGATAAGTATTTATTCTTTTCTCTTCTATAGGACATCCCAATTTCTGAAAAACTTTACTATGTTTTTAAAGTGATTTGCATTTGGACAAATGTTTTAACCTTTTATAGAGTAGGTTTACTTTTAGATGTAATAGTTTTCTTTTAGGTAGGTTTTAGTCTTTTAAATCATTGAGTAATAGTTTTTAAAGTTGGATTTTCCATTTCCCAATGCCCACTTTGTTTTACTGATCTTTGGTTCATTATGTATATTTTTTTCTCGCAGACTTTGATCTTAAGGGCGCTACAGTTTCATATACAATTTTTCTTAAAACTGTCCAAAAACATACGCCACTTTTGTGCTCAGAATTAAGAACCTTTTTACCTATACCTTGCCCTAAAAGTTAAGTAATAGAATTCCTCAAAATGTACTAATGCTTTAATTTATCAGTTAATTAGATAAAGTACTATATCCAAGTGGCATCTGATTGCGTCCCTGCGAGTCCTGGAATAACTGATGAAGTCTCAAATTGCTCGTAAGTGACTCATAGCTGTCCTCACGATTAATAGATGTCCACAGACCCTACATTCGAATTGATAGATATGTATGTTTTAACTAATATCTTAAGCTTAGCTTAGCAATTCAGACTCTGAGTTTAATTTATTTATCATCAATGAATGAATGAATGAATGAATGAATGAATGAATGAATGAATAGACACTTTATTGTACACACGAAATAAAATTAAATAATAAAACGTAAAGAATACACAGTATTGCACAAAGGCGGGCTTATTACTAAGAGCAATTTCTTCCAACCAACCTTTGGGTGGTGAAGAAATAATTATTAATAAAATATACAGGTGGGACAAACAAATAAATATTTGATAAGGAGAACAATAACCAATAAAGTGAATCTACATAACTAAATCTACATCTTACTATTACTTATTTATATAGTGTCAAAATAACAAAATCAATCATCATACGTATAACATATCATTTTATATGTTATATGTAGTTGTATGGCAAAAACTGCCTTTTCGGGATAAAAGCGCACTTTTTCTTAAAAAACAGAGCTATGCCGTTCCGCGATCATACGAAATTAGTTTTTGTCAAGACTATGAGTTCAAATTTATTTACATGTAAATCTGACACGTTTCTTCTCGTTCCGCTTCACTTCGCTTGTTGTTCCACATATTTTTTACTTTTTGTTGAAATACTTACGTAATTGTTTAAATCCCGCTTTCGCGAAAAAGCAGTTTCCGGCGTCATACGACGAAATTATGTTATCAAAAAAAGAGAGATAACCAGTTCCAGCGCAAACACTTCGATTCTAAGATCCATAGCGAATGAAGGCTGAGGAATACTTGTTTGGTTTTATGATGAGTGTTTGTTCTAGACCTGGTTACTTAACACTCATGTTGACCGTATTATGAATAAAAACGACTTATCTTGTCCGAATAACAAGAAAAACTATTCTCATGCAATACTGGGTTGACATGGAAGCTACGAGAAAGCTCAATAGTAATTCAGAAGATAAACTGACTTCCCCGCGCAATTTCCAGTGAGACGATCTCGTCTGCAAATTTGAACGGTCCATTTAACAAACACCAACTACCCACACCTACATAAATACCTACGAATGTAACACATATGCGTCAGAGCACCGACCAAAAACGACTTAGCTTATTTCCCGAAAGCCAGTCCCTTGCGTTTATGGTCCATGCTATGTGAATTTATCGCTGTGATTTTTCCACATTTCGAGCCACTATTGTTTTGGCCGTACATTTCCGAATATTTTATTACTATGAACATGATTACCGCGGTTGGCAGCACATGTTCGAAATCGTTCCGTTTTATGGAAACGGTTGTGCTACTAGTATTTTAACAGGATTTTTATGTTTGCGTATATTTTACACATACTCAGCGATTTTATTTTATGTAATAAAAAATAATATAGTGTTAGGACATGAATCTCTGAGGGGGGTCAGAGATGATTCTGAGTATGAACTGTGAAGTGCTAGTCACGTGCACACTCTTACGCCTACGTTTCTATCGCCGTACTTCGGGCACAAATACGCGTTTTTGAGGGGAATACAGAGTTCATCAGTTCATCGCAGTATTTTACAGGAGTAAATGAAATATTAAAATATAATTAATTTTTACGTTTTATCACAAAGTGTAAATAAATGGTGGTAGAGCTGATGCCGGGCTCGTCTGTGGAGGTACGACAATCTTACTTAGAGACCTCCTCGAAGTAATTCGGGGGAAAGTAAGAGGACAGCTCTACAGGCAGAAAACCAGGAGGCCCATCATGCCTGGGACCGATGGACGGCGGTATATCCATTCCTAATAGCTGGGCCTTATATGAAACAGACTGATGACGGGCAGTGGCGTCACTGGTGTGAGGGTCCCGGCACCGCGCTCACCAACCTGCCTGCCCAGCGTGTGTGAGTATGGGCAATTCTTCTAAGATGACCGCCGACAGTGGCTAAGTTCTGGAAAGGCTTATGTCCAGCAGTGGACGAACTAGGCTGATGGATGGATGGATGGAAATAAATGTGATTACAAATCCGTGTTTACTGTTTAGTTGGGGCTAGAATAGGAACCACCTGTGAATCTTTGTAGAGTATAAGTAGAATTAATTATTGGCTTACTTCAATATCTATCGCAATCGCCTTCAACGCATCTTGATTGGCTATAAATGACATCACACATAGTTTTTAGCCAATCATGATACATTTGAAAGCGATAGCAACAATAAGGGCCCTGAATAATTAAGGCGCTTATAGGCACGCCACCGTTTTAGTACAAAATTTGATAACCAGTTTATCTGTTATTTATTGTTATAAACCAAAGTATAAGACCTCTATCATCTGGTACTGATATTTTAAAAGACACCATTTCTCCAAAATTTTGAATATTGATTTTGTTTTAAGGATATCAAGCTGTACAGATTAATATACAAAGTTGTTTTCTTGACTTAAATTGTACCTACACCAAAATTTTACATTTTAGCCAATTTGTGATTTTGTAAATGACTGTATTAAACTATACAGTTCTTAAACTTTAGTATATAAAAGAACAGATATTCGGGTTGTCAAATTTTGTACTAAACCGGAGACATGCCTAAGCGCCTTAATACGTATAATCAACTTCCAACTCTTAGATGCAGGAAATTATTAAATGTCAATTTGTAATTATTGTGGCTTAGCAGAACAATGCGTATAAATACTTGTAGTTACGAGGAAATTGGTAGAATGTACTGGTACGATAAATCTAAACTGTACCGATAAATATTACTCAAGATTTCTTCTAGTGAAATCACTCGCAATATTAGCAGTAAGGCTATTCTCAGTCTGTCGAATAAGCCTTCTCGACCGTAGAAACCCGTATATCAACAACTGTGTCTCCGGAATTGCCCTCCCTGAGCGCTGTGGCTTTGGTGTGACAATTGACCACAGATTATTGTGTTTAAAAATGATATTTTATTTCTGAAATAGCGTAATTACTGTTCGACAACTGCATCAATACAACACACAAGCAAGTTAATTCCATTGCATAAAAGTATGTACTTGCCGAAGTATGTATTTTGTTAACGAAACATAATCTACCCTATCTACCCCACGGCAAGTCGACCTAAAAAGCGGCACGCCGTACCATCCTTTTCTCGAAGCAGTTCAGGCCATTTTCGACCCCCCTATAACTTCGTTGTGGATAAAACTAGAAGCCTGAATTTTCGGTAACCAAGCTGGCATTGTATAAACACGGTATATTTCAAATTTAATTCAATTTGAACCAGTAGTTTAAGAATTATAACTAGTCAAAGTTTCTCAATTTTGTCACTCACTCACTCACTGACTCTAAGGCACTTCTAGCAAACATATTAGCTTCAAATTTGGAATACAATTAGTGTTTAGTGTATAAATCAACGGAAAACTAAACTTTAAATAAATAGGGTGACTTGGCAATCGCATTAAATAACCTAATTTAATATAATATGTATTACTCGTGAGATACATTGTGTTTTATCAATCATCAATCAAAGTCAATCTTTTTATTTAAAACAAAAAGATTTTTAATATTGATATGGTCACTATAAGATGTTGTTAGGTTAGCTAATTAATGTAATAACTTAAGACAGATGGTCCCTCAAGTAGAGACTGAATAAATTAATCGACTTGGATTTACATGGGTCTCACAACTTTTTACGGTAGAAGAACTAAGTTGCGAGACTTGTTTTTTTTACAAGTTTTGTTTTGGTGGCATAATTATTTTCACTTATTATTGTAGGACTTATATAATAGTAATAATATATTTAATATATCAATTATATAAATATATTTATTTATTTTATTATAATTTATTGAACTAGGCGTTACTTTGCGGAAATCCATAATCAACTTGTGTTGGATGTATTAATAAATTTGTAATAGTTATGCCGCTAAATACCCTTAGCATGCTTTTCAAAATGCAGACTCAACACAGAGGAGCATAACCAATTTTCCTCTGTGAGACTCAGGCATCGCCAACAAATGCTGAAAATAACAATCAAAATTGCTTCTACACCTATAAAAAAAAACAATTCTGCTAAGGTAATGTAATTAGTTTAGTTCTGTATTACTTACAGAAAGGTAAACCATGAATTTTTAGTTTTAGTAAAATTGTATTTAAGCTATTCCAATTCAAATAACTGTTTACAAACGTAAATATAAATAGATTGAGATCAGCTAGACATCTGTTTTGTTTGAGATTTGGGCCCTACATCAATATTATGTATGTACGTATACATTCATACATAGTACAATAGGAAGTCAAAAGCACCTGGCCTTTTTTCAAATGAGTAAACCCAACAGCGATAACAAAATATATCTAATAAAAGTACACAACATAATACCCAATTATTATTTAAATACCGGCTAATTTTTCACATTTTTCGTGTTTCGCTAACAGGGTCAAAAAACAAGCCGCTAAAATGGTAGCACCTGACAAAAAATTTGGCAACGTCTGCGTACGAAACCCAAATTTTTATATTTTTTGTTTTAATTTAGAGTATATACAATCTGACTAAATTTAAAACTTTTATGTATTACCGTCTTTAAATAAGAGCCAAAATAAATAACGTTAAAATAATGCAACCTTTACGAGGTTTCTTGAATGGCAACATCCCTTAATTTTTTTTTTATCTACTTGGAAGAGGCCACACTAACACGTATCCTGAGAAGATTTCAACTTTACGCTCGTGAGCTATATTTAACAAAAATAAAAAAAAAACCTTATGGACCCCAACAGGCCCTGTTGTATATTTTTTCTGAAAATATAGGCTAATTCATGAAGATACATACTGTTCTTTAACTTTCAGGTGGTATTTTTTATAAAGAAATTATTTTTTGAAAATCAATTCGGAGAAATGGGAATGTGACGTAATAGTCATACCGTTTAGGCTCATTAAGGAGAGTTCCTAGAAGTGAAGAATGAATGAAAAAAAATTTTTGGGGATAAAACCTGAAGATGAAGATACTGAATATAAAAAAAACAGACATCGGTTTTGACATTACTTTTTTTTCTTGTGGGCAATGGCCTATTTCCTGTAATGCCTAAATGACATGACTATTACGTCGTCAAAGCTATTTATTTAGTTCCTGAATATTTTCATATGTATCTTTTATATTTCAAGGAGAAAAAAAATTTATACTTTTATATGAACTTAAAAAAGTCAACTCCTTTCAAAAAATCGACAATTAGTTGCTGTTATGGTATTCTGGACCATTCGAATTCATGCAAGTTTCAAATTTGATCAGATTGTTTTCCATATTCTAAAGTAAAACAAAAAATGATAAAATCTATGGTTCCGTACTCAGTAGGAGCCGAATTGTTGTCAGGCGCTACCATTATAGCGGCTTGTTTTGAGTCGTCTTCGTGAGTTGCTACGACATCTATATTGTTGTTATTTACTATTGTTTTTTCCGTATTGTGTGGTGGTACGTTACGCTTTGTGCGCGAGACTGAATCGCACTTGACCAAATTATTTAAAGTCACAATTGTGTTTTAATAACCTCTTTACCAGTGGCGTGCATTGGACTTTTTGCTGGAAATGCAATGAGAAGGTCAAGTTTGATAATAAAAAAAAAACGAAAAAATCTAAATGTCACTTTGAAAAATCATTATTTGTATGACGCCAGGGTAGGCACTGCCTACTCTAGAGTATATGATTTCATACATTTTTTAAAAAATTGGTTTTTAATTTTTTCATGCTATTTTTATCGTCAAACTTGACCTTCTCATTGCTTTTCCAGAAAAAAGTCCAATGCACGTGGCTGCTCTTTACGTACCAGTTTCATAATCAACCATTACCAGTTTCACCGAACTTTAAATAAACGACTAGAGAGTGTGTTAATAAAACATAAGCTTAGTTATTACTAAGTATTGTAAGTGATTTATTTACGAGTCTTCTTACATGATTAAAATGGTAGCGGAAACAAGAAGAGAAGAATTACTCAAAGACTTCGCTTAAAATGTACAAATACGAGTAAAACAGTTATATAGAAAGCCTTAGGGAGCGATTGATTGTGGCCCAGACCCTTAAGTAAACAAGTACAAACAAACAGATTTCGAGTTAACTTACTTTACTACTAATTAAATACCCTTTGAACTTTAAGGACGTGTGTACACCGTCGCGGGAACTATGAAATGGGCAGCTGGCTTCTGTACTAAGAACTACTAATACGTCATTTCCGTTAGTGAAACCGCACTATTTCCTTCGAACTCCAACTTGAAAATGTTTTATTTGTTTGTTTATTTGCTGCGTCGGTCGTTTAGATTTATATTAATTCGGACACAAAAAGACGGCGGAAATTGAATGACGTACATCGTAAAAGACAGCGACAATTTTGCGAATAAAATCGCAAGGATGTGTTGGGCGATTTGGTCTATAGCAAAAGTCAGTATTAAATAGTTAATAATAAATTTATTGTGTATTAGTGGCATTATTTATGTACTATAATCAATCAATCAATCAAAGCCGTTTTATCTGGCTTCGTATAATATGTCTCCGTATGTACTATAATAAATTTTCCCGTAAACTATGGCGCCAAAACTCCAAAACCCAACATGTCACCGCGCATGCGCCCTAGCGCGTGCCACCAGCCATAGACAGGAATAGTACATTATATTCAAGGAAGGGAAAGAAGGGTATTGCCTTTCTCAAACGATAGAGGCAATAAGATATACGTTTGCAGAAGAACAAGTAATTTAATGGAAATAACAATAAACTCGGTTACTTATATCTTTCGTTTGCTTTGGTTGGAAACAAGTGGCTTCTTCTTTTAAATTACTTATCTCAACGCCACCACTGCTCCTGTCTTTATTCCAACAAATTTTTCGAGTTGTTATTTATAAAATAATAAGATAGTTTTACGCGTTACACTAAACTCACTGTGCCATATTTTCGAAACTTTTAAATTTACTGTTTTTAGCCATAGGACATTTTAAGAATTTGTTTATTAACCCTAGTATTCACTGGAACTCATTTTTCTATTTATAGTTAACAATAGTAGCTACACTCGTGTTTCAGGTCGCTTTAAGAGTTGTTTTCCACAATGTCAATGGTGTGCACGCACACAATCGCAATAGGCATGATGCCTAAAAAATTTTTATTAGTCAGTCAGTTAGATTATCAAAAAATATTGGACACGAATTTTTTCTTTTTTCAATTAAACAAACAATGATGAAGATATAGCCCGCTGAAGTTCCGCGTGACGCCACATCTAGGTACAATTTTACTTAGAAGTGACGTCATTTTCCCCCACTCCCAAACTTTGACGCGCTTTATCTCTGTCATTTTTTGTTTGATTGACAAAAGGAAAAATACGTGTCCAATATTTTTTCATAATCTAAATGACGGACTAATATTTTGTTTACCCTGTGTACAAGCCTATTCTACAGTGTTACCTTCTGCACTGTACCAGTGTTGTCATGGTATTGCTAGATTTATTGTACTGATTTAGGTAGGTATGCGAATATTAGGGAATTTAAAAAAAGACTCTGATAACTTACTTGACGACACAAAAGCGTCACAAGCCGACTCTTCACACATTTGACACATTTTTGCCGACTCATTGATAATAATATTCTGTCGTCTCAACTGGAGAAGCGCTCTAAAAAGGATGGACATTCTGCTGTTGGTACTTTGATTTTTCGTACGAATGGATTAAAAAATAAACTAGAGAATTGGCCTGTTCCTTTTTTCGTTAATATTTACGATTCGAAAACCGTTTCGAGGAATAACTTTCTTTAACTGTTTCTAATTTACAGATTTAAAAAAGGCATGCGTATCCTTTAATTAATTGAAAAATAAATGATGTCTTTCATTTGACCTCAGTGACGTCATCACAACACATTTCCATACGAAAAAAAAACATTTCTTGAACGCATCCTAAAGTTTGGCAAGGTTCTGATATTAAACCTAATATGATGATGTAGTTTCCTATAAAAACTAAAATGATTATAAAATCGGTTTAAAAGGCCGAATTTTTTTTATATACAAATTAAATTCATAAATTAATCTATTTATTCCGAAAAGCAGGTAAAAAATAGCACATCGATGTTTAAAAAACAACCGAATTCTGGAAAGGTTGTAAAATGTACCAAAAATACTTTGTGTTCCTCAAAAACATCTCATATTACCAGTGTTACCATATCACCTAAAAATATATGAAAGCGGAAGTGAAAGCATAATAAAATACGATTATCCTTTGTGCGACATTTTTCCTACAACATAGTTACTAGCAACCTCAAACTTATTCAAAATACTATTATAATATTTGTATACTCATCGTGTTACATAAAATGTTGGGTCTTTTGCTGCAAAATTAAAATAATAAAGAATTGTTTTTCATTTCTAATAAAACTATTCCTGTTATGTGTGTATTATTAATTATGTATGATTTGTGATTATATTTAAATCCATCCATCCATCCATCAGCCTGTTTCGTCCACTGCTGGACATAGGCCTTTCCAGGATTTCGCCACTCTTGACGGTCCTCCTGGAAGAAATGCCCATACTCACACACGCTGGGCAGGCGGGTTGGTGAGCGCGGTGCCGAAACCCTTGCACCAGTGACGCCGCTGCCCGTCACCAGTCTAATTTATATAAGGCCCGGCAATTGGGGATGGTTATACCGCCATCCATCGATCCCAGGCAATGGTGGGCTGCCTGGTTTTTTTGCCTGAGAGCTGTCCTCTTACTCTCCCCCGAATAACTTCGGGAGGATTTCCGGAGTAAGATGGTGGTACCTCCACAGTCGAGCCCGGCATTAGCTCTACCACCTAGTATATGCCATACATTTACCTATTTTTAGGGTTCCGTATCCAAAGGGCAAAACCTATTAATTTCGCTCTGCTGTCTGTCCTTCTGTGCGTCTGTCGGTCCGTATGTCACGGATCTCTAGCTTGCAGACGGAATGAGTTACAGATCTGAAATTTGGATGTGTTACGTACAACCCGGTCACAATATCTGTGCACCTGACCTCGTGACGTCATATCGGCGGTCTGGGTACGGTGTGAAAAAAAGTTTTTTCGAGAAATGTGGAGGTAAAAAAAATTTACTAACCTTTTCAAATCAATTTATTATTGATGAAGGGTTTGTTATTAAAAAACAATAACTTTGATTACAAAAACATTTATTATTAAACTCAGTCACTATAAATTATTGACTCTATGCCTGACATTGTATCTTACTCACTCTCACTTTCAGAACTCGCCGAACTGTCTTCCCCTAGTGATATTAAAAGTTGTGTGATTTTGTCATCTGCTAGATGATCCTTTTCCCAGTATTCTCACTGTAGTCTCTCCACGTGATTCACTTCTTTTTTCCAGTCAGCTGGCGTAATTGACTTAATCGCATCTTTTGTAAGTTGTTCTATGTTCTTTTCCGATTGGTCAATGTTTTTATCTGCCACCCTTCGCTTTACCAAGTTCCATATATATTCGATAGGGTTTAGGTCACAATGGTAAGGTGGCAGACGTACAACTTCTTGGCCATGCTCTCGCATCAAATCGTCGACGACATATTTTTTCGGTGGCTTTGTTCTCAGTATAATGGGATACAATTCCCTCTTTGTCATTTTGTCATTGAATGGAATATTGTGTTCACGTAGCCAATTTTGCTTGTCTGCTTTAAGAGCAGCACTAGTGGGCGCTTTCACCGTCTGCGTCGAATGGTAGGGTGCATTGTCTATGACAACTATACCGTTCGGCGGTAAATTTGGTATAAGCTTTTCAAGGAGGCATTTAAAAAAATTGTTTGTGTCCATCTCGTTATGATAATCGCCGATTTTACTTTTACATTTATAAAGTAATTCTGCACCTTCAATAAATCCATTTTCTCCTCCAACGTGTACAAGAATCCAACGTTGACCCGGATTTAAATTTTTCTTCATACTGCTGTCGGTATTATTTTGCCAGCATTTACTGACCGTATAGTGGGAATGGATCCACGTCTCGTCCAGGTAGGTAACCGGTTTTTTATCAGCGCCAAGGTCATTATTCTCTTTCATACGGCGTAGGTAGCGAGCCCTCCATGCGGCGATGTCCGGCTTTTGTGTCAATACACAACGGATATTTTTACACTTTTTGAACTTGTAGCCCAATTTGTTAATTAAAATATTTCTTAAATATGTTCTCCCACCTTGAAAATTTAGGTCTCTCTTAACTGCTGCCAGAATTTTCTTCAAAGTTGGGATTTCTTTTTTTACAGCATAATAACTGTTGATGATATTTCGTATTGCGCAAATTTCAAAATCATCTACTTCGATGCGTTTTTTGTACTGTTTACGCTTCTTACCCGGTGTCGATAATTTTGGTTCTGGGTGGGTTTCTAAATTATTACTAGTACTTGGAGTTGGACTAGCGCCCGGCGAAGTAGGTGGTTGTACTTTGGCTTCATTTTTAATTTTCATTAGAGTCCTCTTTGATATCCCAGTTGCAGGTTCGTTTCACCACTTGGTCTACAGGTATGGTGTACTGTTTGTTTGCTTTCTCCGATTCAAAAAACTTGAGCACTTTCAAGATTAAATTTCTTGATTCGCTGTGTATTGTTTTTCCCATGACTTCAGTTTAACAGCTCTAACAATTTTAATAACAACCAAACCAGTCCAAACTTAACAGTAAACAGTCTAAACTTAGCAATAAACATTAAAAAACAAAACAACAATAAAGCGAAAATATCAAAATTATCGGGACGTGTAGCGGCAACGAAGATGCTAACCGTACTGTCGCACCGGGGAGTGCGCGGAGAGGTGACAGGGGAAGCGGGAGAGGCGCCACATTCCAGCGAGGTGCACAGATACTGGGACCGGGTTATAAAAATGTTAAAATGTTAGCCCAATATCGGATACTGAATTAAAATTTAAATTTAATAAATTTTCAGGGGTATAAATGAAAAAGGGGCCAAAAATTTTCATTTTGTTTCCCCAGAATGTAGGGTGTCTTTATTTGGTATCGTACTAATTATAGAGCTCATTCAATGAAGTACAAATACATTTTTTATTTTTTTTTATTTCGAAAAGTAAAGAAATCGGGGCCTTTGAAGTTGTCAATTTTAGATCATTTGTGTTACGGGGTCAGTTTTAAAAACTAAAATGGTTAGGAATTTGGAATTTTCTCAGTATTATGCGCCATTAACTCTATTTAAATAAAAAATACTGAAAACTGGTTTAGGGTTACGTACCCGAATTTTAATATTTAAATGCGGCGGAACCCTCAGGGCGTGAGTCCTAGTTGCACTTGACGGGTTTTTATTATTGTTTTTTAACGCGGCAAATTTCTATAAACATTGAATGAACATGAATATAAAATGATATTGAAACGGCTACTCACGATTTTTATATAGTCAGATTTCGCTTGACTAATTTCACTGTATTCGTACAGTTTCTTCGGTTTTTTATTTGTCAAACGGGGAGCCGCCCGCGTAACCATGTTTGCCTCCGAAGAAACTGTACGAATACAGTGAAACTAAGACGAAATCTGACTATTAAAATCGTGAGTAACCGTTTCAATAGCAATATGAATCTAAGCCACGAATCTTTTAGTAGTAAAACATTTACCTAGTCGGTTCTTAAAGACTGTCACTGGCCATTTATTTTAAAAATAGAACACCTGAAAAAAAAATGAAATGGTGTTCGATTTTCACATATTTTATGATTAATAATCTGCCAAATCACAATTACATTCGTTCATTTTTTACGATGGAGTGGACTCGCAAAGAGGACCGAGTAGCAGTAATTGCATTGCATCGTTGCGGCCATCCACCGAAGACGATATTCAACTTGCTTAAAAAATTAAAAATCACGAAGAGGTTCGTGTACCGTACCATCAAGAGGTACAATGAAACCTCTAGTGTCGATGACGAGAAAAGAACTGGCAGACCTCGTTCCGTTAGGACTCCAGGGGTCATCAAAGCAATCAAGGCGCGTATTGCAAGAAATCCCGTCCGCAAGCAGAAACTGATGGCTTTGGAGATGGGATTAACCAGAAGTACCATAAAAAAAGTACTCAATGAAGACCTGGGACTACGAGCTTACCGAAAAAAGAGAGGACATCTTCTGAACGCGCGTCTGATAGCTATGAGAGCCAAAAAATGCAAAGTTTTGCTAAAGCGATACGCAAGAAACAGACACCGCGATATCCTGTTTACAGACGAGAAAATTTTTAATATCGAAGAGAAGTACAACAAACAAAATGACAGGGTGTACGCTACCAGCTCTGCCGCCGCTGGAAGTGCCATTCCTAGAGTGCAGCACGGCCATCATCCACCATCAGTCATGATTTGGTTGGGAGTGTCCTACTATGGCCCTACTGAAGTGCATTTTTGTGAAAAAGGTGTCAAAACCAGTGCAAAAGTGTACCAAGACACGGTTTTAGATCGCATAGTAAAAGATCTGCCCCAAACACTCTTTGGAGGACGGCCATTTAAGTTTCAACAGGACTCCGCACCTGCTCATAAGGCCAAAACAACTCAGGAGTGGTTCGAGCGCCAGAATATCGAGCTAATAAGGCATCAAGATTGGCCCTCTACTAGCCCTGACCTCAATCCACTGGATTACACAATTTGGCAGGAATTAGAGGAGAAGGTCTGTTCTAAACCTCACAAAAATTTGAGCAGCCTAAAGTCATCATTGATTAAAGCAGTGGCGGATATCGACATGAATATGGTCCGTGCTGCTATTGATGATTGGCCTCGAAGATTGAAGGCTTGTGTGAAAAATGGTGGCAATCATTTTGAATAAATTTTGTGTTTAATGTAAGCTAATTAAATTACCTTTTAAAAAAAAAACTTTTTTTGAATATCATGATTAGTTTTCATTTTATAGCCAATTTTGTTTGTGACAGAATTTAAGCACCGACTAGGTATATAATACATAAATGCATTGATTCTAAAATATTATTTATTATTCCTATTCAAAGATTGCATGTATGAATATGTATAGCAATTTAGTTCATAATTCAGTGACGTTTTTGAATAACGAATTATTGAAACAAAGTCTCAGGTTTTTTGCACACTGCGACTTGAATGGAGCTTTTGTGTAAAGCTTTTATTACAAAAAACATAAATGAACCTGATTTACTACTCCTGTTATGTAATTTCAGCCTTGTAATTACTGCGTAATTGAATTCATTTATTATCTTCTATAATGATAAAGTAAACAAAGTTGTGTTAACACTTTGAATATGTTTTTGAAATTAATTTAATTAATCACTACAATTTCTAGATATTTTTTCTGTCTGTTCGCTTTTAACAAGAAGAACGGGTTTGGATGCAGTTTTCTTCATTATCATCAGAGTGACCCTGGTCAACGTATATAAAGGGTGTGGATAAAAAAACAGTTAAGCCGAGAACTGTCAATAATAGTTTTTGTATTAAAGACACTTCGACGTGAGCGAAGCCGCAGGCAGAAGCTAGTGTACTCTACACTCGTAGCGCATAAAGTAGCGTCCAGAGTTTTTAAGTACTCATATTGTAATTTTTAGTTTTAGTTTAACAAATTTGGTAATTTCTTGTGTACCTGTTTTATTTCAGTCTTAAAAAGTCATATTATTTTTTTTTCTTTTTCGTTGCGCGCAAGTTGCCAACTTGACGGAAATAAGCTGCTTTCAGTTTGATGCTTTCGAACGCTGCTTTCAGTCATACATAACTTAGATTCAACTCCACCAGCTTATTCCAATAATGTAAACAATAATGAATGTTGTTAACAAGGAAGACCGATCGATAACATTGTATTTTTTTTAATAATGTACAGAGATTGCAAGTGACCAGTATCATTTTGCGAACTCGCACATTAAAACTTTTTGCCTTTTGGCATTATAATTAAAAAATATATATATTCATATTACGATTAAATGAGGTTAGCAACCAAGAAGTTTATTTTAACTAGATTCCGGTATCCTTCTTGTTACCTACATATTATCAAAAGAAATTGAAAAGTAAAAATCAGGCGTGAAGTGGTTCATTAAGTTTCATCAGAATTTTCAATTTGTAAAGTTACTACCTACTCAAAATGTCATCTAAACAGTTTTCTTTTTATTTCATCAAATTGAACGCAGCCTACGAACGCATCAAACTGAAACCAGCTCATTTCTGTCAAGTCTATCTATGGTATACAGGATATGACCAAAGACATTGTATAATAAGAAGACTGTGCACTGTCCAATTTTTGCTCAACTAAACTAGATTTTATTTCCTTAGAAACAAGGTTGTAATTATTATGATCCCATTTTCAAGCGAAAAACGAGCCGCGCGAGATAGCTGTCGCTACTCGTGTATCCTTGTCTAGCAAGTTGCCCGTGTATATAATATATACAATATACTTATATAGTGTTGTTGAGTTTCTAACGTGTCAGAAAGGGACCAACGAGTGCCAACACCCATCTCACTCGGCTTGTTTTTCGTATCGCAGTGCACAGTCTTGTTCTCTATACAATGTATTTGGATAAGACTGGTAACTGTTTTCTATAAATAGAAAAAATAAAACATTACTCAGACATGGCTGTTTGAGCTAAGTTCCATTTGCCTTCCCACTACGTAGGGGAACAAAACTATTTTTTTTTTAAAGAAAATGAAAAAATAAAACACTCATGCGGTAAAGTTCACTTTGACAACAAATTAGTCGAATATAAAACGGAACTTTAAGAGCACTGGCATTAAAAAATATTTCCGGTTGATCAAAATTGTTTACCCGGGCATCAAAACCGAGCAGTAAAGAAACAGTCCCAGCCAAACCAGGCCAGAGACGACTAGTACAGCATAAAGCAAGCCTACGACTCCCTGGTGCCTCGTTTTTACATATCTTGAGCTCTTATCACCGAAACGTTATTGCGAACTGAAAGGACCTATCTATTTTCTGTCCACGCCGTTTTTCTTGGCGTTTATCGCCTTTTACCGTAGCCCTTGAGCGTTCGCTGCCTGTCTGATTTCTATTGCATTTTCTACGGAAAGCCATGTCAGAACTGTCCAATTTACCAGAATGTGTTCTAGTGCGAATAATTTCGAAATAATAATGAACGAAATAAATGTCTGTTTGTGTCTCGACCACTGGGTTTAGCGTCAATAGATACTATTTAAAATCAGTACGAATTGAAAGAAAATACAAAAAATGAGATATTGCATTTGATTTTAAACATAATATTTGTGAGATTTGGCCCTAACTAGCAACACTATTAAATTATTCCATAATACCTACACGATGTATTCTTTTGCAATACGAGCAGGTTCGATTCTAGCCAAGGTAAGTATCTAATTTAAACAAATTCTTTCGGTGCAATTTTATTTTTTCCGAAATCGATGACGAGAGTCTTTTGAGCTAAATTTCCCTATCCCCATATATCTCTAGATTTAGATTTTCCCCATATTGCGCCATCTCAACGCGCTACCATGCATAACACTCAAAATACAACTTTTAGCTAAGAAAAATGTATACTAATAGTTCACTATATGCACAAACATATTTTTAATATTGTTATTGTTATAATAGCTTCAAAATAATTGAATTTGGATTAATTTGGATAATTTATTTGAAGTTAGGATCAGCTAATGTTACTACTAACCACTGTCGTTACAGACCTGCGAGCCTATAAATAACTCTATATCGGTTGCCAACTGGTTGCCAAACACTAAAAACATACATACAAACTGAACTTTAAAAATTGCCTGTTTTTCGTTTGTTTTTATGTAGACTAATATTTTTATATTGTTTTTTTATTATTATTTTGTAATTTTTTTTTACATATTGACACGAACATTTTATAACTTAAACTTAGCATTTATTACTTAGTTGATAATCTGACTATAAAAAGGTGATAAACTATATGAGACAGGTGGATGATGTTTTGCTTAGTATTTTAACTTACTACCTCATTAGACAGGTAAAATAAGATAAATATTTTTTTTTTTTCTCGTGACACAATTTCCTTCTGTCTTTTATATTTTTATCCTTTTTTAATATATTGTTTAGTATTATTTTATATAAGTTAAAAAAACTGTAATAGTATTAAGCCATATTCAGAAAAAATACTGATAAAAAAGACATGATCTTGCCAAGTTTCTTGCCCTTCTTCTTAGCAAGATTAATCGAATGGGCGGATTTAGGCATTATATCTATTTATAGTTTATTTATCTATTAACTTATTTATTCATTGCAGCATGTAGGTATGTACGAGTATATACAATATTTTAATTTCTTACTTATGTTAGTATATATTTGGCTAGGCATTATATTTATTTAGGGTCTATTCAGTTTATTTATCAACTTATTTATTAATTGCATTGTGTAGTTATAATAATATTCTTATTCCAATAAGTCTTTATTTTATGCATATGTATAACTTTAGTAACCCAACTTAAATATAGTTTTTTATATATTTCCCGTATCATATTTGTTTCATCATAAAATATTATTTTTATACAGATTAGATTTGACATGTAAAACGTATACTTTATTATCTGTTTTACAAATTAACAATTTGAATTTGAATTTGAAATTTGCCTTTAGTGTGTGCTGAAATGTTCACGAACTGTGACGTCACTCAGAGGTAGCTTCGTAATATTTTTCTATTTAGTGAACTTAAACATTTTGCTTTTTTCCTAAGATGAATCTATCAACCTTATGTCTACTGTCTATATTATTTTTACTATACCGATTAACCAAGTTACACAATGTGATATGCTCATTTGAAGTTATTCATCTAGCCTTATACAGACCTATAATGATAGTGCACAATAACTATAAGCCTCTTTAAAGTTGCCGATTAGATAATGAAATGTTCAATCGACATCATTTAATTTCAGGCAACCATTTGTTTTCAATATTTATATTGAAAGTCTGCATAAAAATAAAGCTTACGTATTTTTTATTTTGTTTTATTGTGTGTTTTTAATACTTATTTTTTTATTCACTCGTTCTAAAAGAACGTAAGTCGCAACTAAGGATTTCAAACTCGATGTTCATTGCCAAGGGATTATTTAAAAAAAACTTGGGATGTTTATGTTCGCTGTCAATGTCAACAGTCACAATGACATGACAGTTGCTTTTTTAAAAATACGAAATGAACTTAAAAGCAAAGGTAATTGTTTTTAAAATCCTGTGTTTACCAACTTTTGAGTTTCTTTTTAAATCTTTTTATTTCATAATGATTTAATTCTGAAAAAAATATATGATGCTCAGAAGGCCAATATCTCTAAATGGTTTTTAGTTATGTACCAATTATTAATTTGTAATGTTGTCGATTCTACGATATGGCCATGACACGTACCTACAAAATACTATGTAAAAAACAACAAAAATGGGATAATAATGCTCAAGAAAAAAAAAATTTAGGCCATTGTGAAAAACAATGGAAAAGATTTACCAGATTGAATCATCGGCTAATTAACCGTTCCATCCATCCATCAGCCCGTGTTCGTCCACTGCTGGACATACTTTCATAAATTTCTCCACTCATGTCGGTCCTCCGTCCTCATCATCCAGCCGCCCCCCGCAACGTCCTTCAGGTCGTCGGTCCAGCGGGCACAAGGTCGGTGTACATTAACACATTAATTAACACTATATTAACCGTTACATGCTTATCTGTTGTTCTTCTGTTTATCGTTTATTTCAACAGAAACAAATTAAAACTGAAACTTGAAACTTCTTATCGCGTACTACTGGAAGAAGGATCATTCAGGGCACTGCGATTATCGTCCTCCTCTCAAAGAAGCATAATGCAGGTGTAACAGATGTGTTTGTTATTGCAGGCGCCCTGGAGGGTGGCGCGCTGGGCGGCGGCGGCGGCGGCGGCGGCGCGCTCGCCGCGCTGCGTGCCCCCGGCTCGCCGCCCGCGCCCAGTCTCGGCGCCAGCCGGCACAGCCTTATCGGTGAGTCGAGTACATACATACCGGACCCCCGATACTCCATATAAACGAAAATAGGCATATACTACTACGACATTTGATACCTCTGTGGTCTAGGGGATGCTGGTTCAAATCCCGTAAACATATTTTTGTAATATCTGCGTGCTTCGTGCACCTAAATTAGCAACTCGATGTGTGTCGGCACAAATATCGACGGAGAAGACATTAAAATAACGTTTATATCAGCGCGCACTGCAAAGTGGCTGTTACGACAATCGTTGCGTCTCCAAATAGCGCAAAATAGGCGAAAATAGTACTTTTCACATGGATGTCCAATAATTAAATCAAAAATTTGATTTGTGTAATATTTTAGTTATCAAATTCTTTAACCATTCGTGTTTTCCCCGAAAATAAATAACGTAAATTTGAGGTGTAGATGCATGAAATCAGTAGAAATTTCCAACTTCAGTAAATATTTCCAACTTCAGGGTATATTTAGAAAGCGTTAGAATAGTACATTATTGCAAAGACAGCGAAATAGCCTGCGGCTCGGCCTTCAAACTCATACTCGACCTGCAATTGCCATGTCGGCCGAGGCATATATAGTGCTTTTCTTAAAAAAATGCAAAGAAATAAAAAAGGGCCTCTTACATAATAAATTTACCTTTGTCGCTAAATATATATTATCTGGGGCTTCAAGTAGAAACTGATTTATGTTTTCAGCAGTCAAAATCTTCGATTTTTTGCTCTAAAACCCAGACGATTGTCGTTTTAGAAAAGTTGTTAAATTTCCGTAGTTCTTCAAGTCAATGCTGTTTTTAATATGGACTGTACATTTCAGCACAGGATAAATCGCCCATAATGTAGATGGCTTTTTAGTTTTAGCAATTTCATTGAAATACGCCAAAAACACTGTTACGGAGAACAATTTTGCATTTTTCTCGTTTTTCCTTATATTTTTCTTTTGATTTCGCTGGAAGCAGGTTTTCCATCGCTAATTTGGCTTCCGATCTTAAATCTGGTGGAGTGCCGTCAATGTCCATTTCATTTTCATTTTCAGAATCATCGGAACTCATTTTAATTTATTATTAACCAAATAACAACGAACTCCGCTTTACCCCCAATTTTTTCATTTATTTTACAGTTTGTGCCGAAAGGTAAACGCATCTGTGGCTATACAGCCACGAGAACGCAATGTGTACGATAGATGAAAGAGTTCTAAACCGTTTCATACAACATTGCCGGTCCGCTCTTCGTTCCAAATTCAAAGAATGCGCCGGGAAGTGATTTTGGTTTTTCAGTCTACGTAAATATGATACTTCGCGTGTTCTTTATTCAAAAGTAATGATAATATTTCCACGAGAAATAATTTATTTTTGGAACCGCACGGAAATATATTGGAGTTAAGTGCAGTATTTTTCATTTATTTTTATGTTTATTTACTAACGAGTTAAAAACGAGCAAGAAAGGACTTCGCACAGCATTTTGCTGGGGGACGCGCCTTGTTTATATTTCTACCCAAGGCATGGCGTTAGGGCTCGCCACCCATCACGCTGCAGCATAATAATCGTCAGTGAAACGTGTGTGTAGGACTGTAGACTTGCATTTTCCAGTCCATATTCGGAATCACCACTGGCACCCCTTGAAGGGTTGGGGGTGGCACCTATAATGATGACATAATATATTATGTAACTACATGAGATTTAGGCTGTCCAAACAGTGTGTTTGTGCGGTCACTCAGGGTACGCCCAGCACCCCAGTCGTACTTTTAATTTGCAAGCCTCGCTCCGTGCGAACGTCTTCATTGGATAACTGTATGAATTTTTAAATTTTGCTTTATATTCTGGTGTAAAAAAATGACTTGCCTAAAGTTAACATTCTTTGCTACTATCCCGTCTACTCCACGAGGTATATCGACGGTTCTTCTTCGACGAACCACATAATATCGACAATTTTTTCAAGAAATGCGTCCACCGACCTGACGACGCGTAGTAACAGAGGGCTAAACAACAATGCCATACTAATTTCGTTTTCCTATTTTTTCCTCTACGTGTGTGATATAGTCCAGAAATCTCTGGATAAAGACGGATCCGGCTTCCCCACTTATAATAAATTAAAACCTGTAATCTGAAAGATTCAGGAGCAGACTACATTCTTGTTTACGCAGACAGAAATAAGAAAATTTGTTTCTAATAAACAAATCTGCCATTTTCATCCTCTATACTGCGAAATCAATCTTAAATGTTGAATTATCCAATAATCTCAATACGAGTACTAGCTGTCATTCTGAATATTGTAGCTGCATTCTGTAGCAGCCTCTCTGGAGTAGAGTAGCAGCAACTCATCTTACTATTGACTATGAGAGATTAGCTCTCACAATGTCTCAGACTTATCGGTGAACAGTTCAGGGTATACATGGATATCGTCGGCTGATCGTAGAGTGGGCAGATCGTAAATATGAAACTGAAAAATAAGTGCGACGACGAGCCGAGCGAGGAGGAGCGTGTTGAGTTGCTTGTGATCATACATTTGGAGAGCCAAGCGAAGCGGAGCGGAGCGACACGACCCCCTTTACTTTTAACGATATGCCTGGGCAGATCATGATATGTCCAATTCTATGACATAACATGAAACTATGGATTTATACACGTAGCGTGTTGCTAGTATTTCCTTAAATTTAGTTTATAAGAATTTTATTTAAGTGGCATATACCCTTTTATCTTCCACCATAGTCATCAAGTCATCACATTAAATAAAAGTGCAAATCAAACCACATACAATTCCTTTATCACCTATTGGGGTTGTTTATCTTTACTTACTGATAATAAATTAGTAAATAATTTGGCCAAGTGCGAGTTGGACTCGCGCACAAAGGGTTCCTTACCACCCCACAATACGGTTGCGGAACCCTAAAAACATTGTAGCAAGTAACAACAATATATACATGCCACAGCAACGACATCAAGGCTACAAAAAACAAATCGCTAAAATGTTAGCGCCTGATAAAAAATTTGGCACCGTCTGCGTACGGAACCCTACTTTTTGTTTTTTTTTTTATTTTACTTTAGAGTATGTATGACTTACTAAATTTAAAACTTGTATGTATAGAGCCAAAACCAATAACGTTTAAATAATGCAACTTTTCCGAGGTTACTTGTATGAAGACCCCCATAATTTGATATTTTTTAAGTATTTTTATTTGCCGTGATAGAGGCTATCTGTGGAGGTCATAGTAACACGTATTCTGTGAAAACTTTAACTAGAAACTACTATTTAAAGTAGAAACCAATCAGGGTTGAAGCTGTTGAAGCTGAAGCTGGAGACAGACAGACCACGGAGGCTTAGTAATAGGGTCCCGTTTGGCACCCTTTGGGTACGGAACCCTAAAACGACTTTTTAATTTGTCGAGTAATATCTGTAACAGCCGTGCGTTAATTAAAAGTGGTTAGCTAACTTCATCTCGGTTCTCTGTACGATACTGAAGTAGTAGTATATGTTTGACGGATCCTCGGAAGGTGGTGATCTGTAAGTTCGACGTATTCTTTACATAGCTGCTGCACACTTGTTCCAATTCCGTTGATGTTCATTCATTCGCGGCAGCGTGTCCTGCAGAGTTCTAAAGCCTCCTCTATACGTAGACAGATGCATCGGCAGATGCCATCTGCGGATGCGTCCGCTGACGTGTAGACGGGGCTATTCGCTCGTCTGTGGCAGGTATTTAACGTCTGAAGATGCGTCCGCCGTCATCAATCCGTTTGTTTTCGGTTTTAGGGGCACGGATCAAAGGATCTCAGCGCAGGTGCAAGGTGACCGTCCAGACGTCTGTCAGTATTGTGCGGATTGTAAATGAGAGCGCACGCATGTTTTTGCTCGTTATTTAAATAAATATCATATTAAATATATAATACATATTTATTAAATATGGCATATATCATGCATGGCATCCCCCACTTTCTTTTTTTGCATTTATTTTACTTATATGGGCTAAATAAATAAATAGTAGCGGCCGCTACTGTCTTAACATCCATTTTTTGATGCGTCTTGCGTCTTTCGAGCGAGAGTGAAGACAGACTGATTGACCCACAGACGTGTGGACGGCTCGCGTATCCATCCGCGGATACATCTGTTGATCCATCTGTTGATGCATCTGCCTACGTGTAGAGGAGGCATAAGAGGCCGGCGCACCAGCCTTACGTTATTACGTTAAACGGCATTACACGAACCATTTCGAGCTACTTTCGACTACTCAATTACTCATTTCCTATTAAACCTACAAAGTTGCAATTTTAAAGATCTGTTAGGGTCCGCGTAAGTACTCAAAATCCTAATTTTTTTTAAATTTGTATCAGTACCCGAGATATTTACGTGACTGAGTAACTGACTGAGTCACTCACTCATATAAAAGCTAAACCACTCTAGAGGAATTTCAGATAACGGACTAACGGCAGGTCATTGAGTGTATACAAAGGAATATATATTTTTTTTCTAATGGAGGCAGGTTGCAACGCCATGTCAACCAAAAAAATTTATCTGTACCCACACATAGAACTAGTTTTTTCTCCGACTCCTATTCTGTGCATGCTGCTCGACTATGGAATCGTCTACCTGAATCCGTTAAAAACTGTCGTACATTAAACACATTTAAAATTAAACTAAAAGCTTACTACTATAATGAACTACTACACCCCTGACTCATCCAATATCTATTCATATTATATCTCATCCAAAATTCTCATTGATTTATTATGTCTGTGTATATTTATGTGCTTATATAAGTATGTTTATTTTATATAATTTCTTTTGTGTATGTTTATGTATCAGTTTATTATAGCGGTAGGAATCACTTATTAATAAGTCTATGTTATTTACTCACGTATTTTACTACATTATCATTCTCTCTTTTTTCGTTTGCACGCTCCCTTTTAATGTTTTATTCCTTATCTACTATTTCACCCAAAGGTTGCCTGGAAGATATTGCTGTTATAATAGAACGCGGCTATGAAGTTAATCCTGACACATTGCGCAACTATGAAGTTTCTGAATAATGACAATGTCAACCACATAGGAAAAAATTACATAATTACTTATTGCGTGTGACAGAATAGTGAGTGGCAATAATATCACAGACAATATATCGATACACGTTAAAAAGTTCGTATAGCTAAAAATATTGTTATGTTTTATGATGATGTGCATTATTGTAAATAAAACGTAAAATTAGTTATATTAGTAATATTCTCCTTCAGTTAATTATAAATATTAATGAATAAATGAGTTTGTTTCTTTATTACTAACCTCTGGGAATTGAACTCTTTTTACCTAGAGAAAACTTTTTGAATTTGAATGTAAAGTACAATATTTCCTGTCAATTAATTCAATGACACGTCAATAGGTATGATAAAACAATTTTAAGTATTGCCTTGATCGCTTTTCCAAAGGTTGATACTTTTGATTGTGCTAAACTTGTGCATGTTTTTGGCTATTAATACCTAGTGCCATCCCCCATCTCACCCATTGACCAAGGGGCAGATTGAAGCAAGGGCTTGAACTTGGAATTTGAAATGCTTACTACTTGGAATTGTTAAAATGCCAAAACGATCGAAGAAATTCGTTCTTAACAGTCAGTCTCGTGAGCTTATCATACGTGTTCGTGACTTTTTTGAACGAGAAGCTCAAAACGGCGGACCGATATTGCCCGTGACATCGGTGTTGGATCGAGTTGCAGATGCTCTCGATATCAGCAAAAAAACTATTATAAAAATCACGAAAGAAAAATTGGGTGAGACTGGCATCGAAGATAATGTTCTATATTCTCCCAACAAGAGAAAAAGAGCGAAGCTTACCGATGTAGATAATTTTGACGTTGACGCCATCCGCAGGCATATTTACAATTATTATTTACGTAAAGAGTACCCAACGTTGTCGAATTTAGTGCAGACATTAAAGGAAACTGGATTATTTTCCGGATCAAAAAAGTCATTGTCAAAGGTTTTGAAAAACATTGGATTCCGATATAAACAATGCAACAAACGAAAGGTGCTAATGGAAAGATCGGATATTGCCATGAAAAGGACTGATTTTTTACGCGAGGCGAAAGCTATAGATGATTGGGATAATGTAGTTTTTTTGGACGAAACGTGGCTAAATGCGAATCACACAGTTGGTCGCTCGTGGACGGACGATACGGCGGCATCGGCATCCAAAGTCCCCTCCGGAAAAGGAGCCAGACTAATTATTTGTCATGCTGGCAACGCCTGTGGTTTTATAGACAACTGTTTATTGGCCTTTGCGTCTAAAACCACAGGTGATTACCATGAAGAAATGGATGGTGAGAAGTTTACCCAATGGTTCACTAATATGCTGACTAGCCTTTCTGAGCCATCAGTTATTATTATGGATAATGCACCTTATCACTCCATGTTAGTTGATAAGCCACCTTCAAACTCTGAGAAAAAAGCCCATCTGGTTGCATGGCTTCAAAAAAAAGGTGTAGACGCAAGTATGTCTATGTTGAAAGGAGATTTGATTAGATTGATGAATATTCACAGATCGAGAGTAAAACGATACGTCATTGATGAACTAGCACTGCAACATGGGCACCGAGTACTTCGTTTACCGCCGTATCATTGCGAGTATAACGCCATCGAATTGATATGGGCACAGATCAAAGGACATGCGGCACGCCATAATACTGAACCTCCATTTTCCACAGCGAAAATGATGAAATTGTTAGAAGAAGCGTGCAATCACGTAACCAAAAATAATTGGAAAATGGTAGTGAATAAAACTAAAGCCAAAATATGGGACGATTGCAACAGAGACATTAAAGTGGATAATATTTTAGATAATGACTTTGAGTTAGTTATTAATACAAACGATTCCAGTAGTGATAATGGTGATGGTGCTTCGGAAAGTGATACATAATAAAGTAAAGAATATAAATATTATCTCTACCATAGAAGTATTAAGTAATTAAACTACTTCTATGATCTCTACCTAGATGTTTTTTTTTTCACTTTCTTCATATACTTACATCTGATAACTGCATTCGACTTTACTCACACTTGACGAATTTTATCGATACAGTGATCGAACGTATAACAACCCTAGAGGCATGTGTCAGGATTGACTTCATAGCCGCGTTCTACTATAGCAATAAGTGCCGCCTTTGTACTCTATGAAATATTTTTAATATCATTCTTCATGTTTTTGTGTAAATGTACATTAAGTGTAATAAATAAAAAAAATAAAAAAATATAATATTAACCACAACTTTAAACGACTTTAAATGTTACAACAGACATTCACTTCGTCTTTGTGTTGCTATACCATAGATGATATATGATAACATTGATAACGCATCCATTGAGGAGTTTAAAATCCAAGGGTCACGTGGCATAATGACTATTTTCAAGTAATATCCTACAATGAGCACACTAAAACAAAGTGATGGCCGAAATGTAAAAAATACAGTCGATTTGAAAGTCTCCTCCTTTTTTGAAGTCTGTGAAAAATTCGGAAAGTTAGTTGAACCAACTTAATTAGACCCGTTGGGATACATATAATGTAACAGATCGTACATCATGTTAAGTTGGTTACACTTTTAATAGAACTTACACAAGTCAGTGATATCCAAACAAAAATTCAAACCCTGAAAAACGGGCACAATTTCATCTCGATTCTTTTTTTGGTGAAGCCGGCAATCCTGCACTGCCTCTGTACTGAACTAGACCCTTTTTCACAGTTAAGCTTTTGGTGGGGATCATGTTTAGTTTTTTATAGCACCTTTATTCTTAAAGTTGATTACGTAAAACCTATATGAAATGATTTTCTTATTAAAGTTATTACTATTTCTTCTATGGTAAAATGTTAAAGTTTTGTTAGTGTTAAAAAATCAATATGTAAAATAAGCGTATAATTTTGTTTATTATAATATAATATTGGCTTATACGGCAATATCCACGTGGCCAAAATATTTTGCCAAACCAGTTTGGCCACGAGGAAACTCTTTTTCTCGTAGCCAAACTCTCCTTCTGAGTTATTCTTTTGTTCCATTGTAGTAGTTACATGATGGAACCACTGCAATTTTTTGTCGCTCTTTGGGACCAAATACGATTTATTTTTTGTACAGTTGTCAAAGTGACAGATTTTGAACTTGATCTTTCCTCACTGATTAGCATTTACTCCTTTCTTTTTATTCTGCCAACTATCTTTCTGTTTGCTTGCAAAGGTTGCCTGGAAGATATTGCTGTTAGCAATAAGTGCCGCCTTTGTACACCATGTTTGATTGTTTTATATTTTGTATTGATTTTATTGTATATGCAAAAAGTGTTATAAATAAAATAAAATGTCAAAGTGACACATGATTTATTTTTGTCCAGTATTTTGACTTTTGTCAAAAAATCTATGAAAACTCATCATCTGTCAATTTTGACATCCGCCACTCTGACATCTGTACAAAAAAGCAAAAGGAGCAAAAAAAACATCGCAGTAGTTCCGTCATGTAACTACAATGGAACAAAACTATAACTCAGAAGGAGAGTTTGGCTACGAGGAAAAGAGTTTCCTCGTGGCCAAACTGGTTTGGCAAAATAGTTTGGCTACGAGGAAATTGCCGCCAATTCTGAACTGAAAATTAACACGCAAGAACAGTTTTCAATGCCAGCTTTCGCTTTTGTTGGAATTAATATCCATGTTTATGTATAACAAACGAAAATTATACGCGAACCGTACTTAAAGTTCAATATCGCTCAGTACACATTTCAGTCTTTGTGTGAAATATTATGAATGTTTAATTTCGGAGCGCTGTGTATGGAAGTACCCGGGCCTGTTTCGGTCAAACCGTTTAGAACTTTTTATTGTTCGCGTTATAAAAGTGTTCAAAGCGAGTCAGGTCAGGGTGTACCTTTTTAAACCCGGTTGGCTTTCTCTTTATAGGGTAATTTGGTTAAATGCAAACAAATACCTAAACAACATACTGGAAACTCGGTGGTCGTGTGTAAGACGCGTTTCGAAGCGCTTCCGAGGTTACACAATCATATAATTTAGACAAGTGGGAGTCGGACTCACGTACAAAGGGTTCCGTACCATACCACAATACGGGAGCGCAACCAAACCTATAAACATTATGGTAAACTAGCTTTTGCCCGCGGCTCCGCCCGCGTGTTAATCGGTTTAACGACATGCTTTTTTGCGGGATAAAAAGTAGCCTCTGTGTTAAGTTAAGGTATAAGCTATATCCATTCTAAATTTCATCCAAATCCGTTCAGCCGTTTCAGCGTGAAAGAGTGACAAACATACAAACTCACACACAAACTTCGTACAATATTAGTGTGATATTAACAATATACATGCCAAAGCAACATGAAGGCTACAGAAAACAAGCCGATAAATGGCAGCGCCTAACAATACATTTGGAACCGTCTGCGTACGGAACCCTACTTTTTATAATTGTTTTGTCTTACTTAATAGTATGCCTACAATCTGTCCAAACCAAAACCAATCACGTTTAAATAATGGAACTTTTTAGAGGTTACTTGTATGGGGACCTCTTAATTTTTTTAAATATTTTATTATTTGCCTAATTGTTTGAGCAAATAAAATAAAACATTTATAAAATATTTAAGTTTTCGGAATACATTTCGGCCCACTTTGGGGTCTTCAAGTTTATTATTTGCCGCGATAGAGGCCATAGTAACACGTATTCTGTGAAAATTTTAACATTCTTCCTATTACGGTTGAAGCTGTAGACCCCTGTGACAGACGGACGGACAGATTACATTTAATATTTTTGCGATATTTTAAATGGAATGGGTTATGTTTTGAAGACAAAACAATTTATTTTTTATTTTTGTCTGTCTGTCTGTATGTTCTAAGAGAAAAATAAACTCGAGAACCACTCAACGGATTTGGATGCGGTTTTATTTATCATCATCGCAGCGACCCTGGTCAACATATAGGATATGAGGATTGTTGATAAAATAACCGGGCACCCGAAAACTGTCGATACTACTCAAAGATTGAAAGACATTTCCACGCGAGCGAAGCCGCGGACAAAGGTTGGTTAACTTATACATTGTTTCACAGATTATCATTAGTGGTCAGAACCAAGGTTCAATGACCCTTCCTGTGAAATACGCAAAATAAAATTTAGACTTCATTAATTGAGTCAAGGTTGTTCCTGAATAAGTGTAGAGGCACAAAAAATATTTTTTGTATTTCACAAATAGGGTCATTGAACATTGGCCTTGACCACTTACTGAGTCGCTAGTATGAATATGCCCATATTCAAAAAATACATTTTGTAAAATAGATACACAAAGTATACTCTTTACAGGTCAAAGTTAATCTTTACAAAAACAATAGAAAATGAAAAAATAATTATACGGGAAATACGTACATACAAAAAATATTTAGATTGGGCTACTAAAATGTAATAAAATTATACACCCGCATAAAATAAAGAAAAGTAGTAATAAATAAAAATGTTACATATACATAATGCAACGAACAAATAGAATAAAAATAATGCATAACCATCCGCCCATTCGATTAGTGTTGCTAAGAAGAAGGACAAGAAACTTAGCGAGCATGTCTTTTTTCAATGTACTTACAAAACCTTATATTTATGACACCACTCACGATGTAATAATTCTAACTCTTTTTTGGACTAACGTAACCCTTTTTTAGTCTAAAATTATGTATGTATACTCTAATACAAAATTCAAAATTCAAATTGTTTATTTGTAAAATAGATACATAAAGTATACGTTTTACATGTCCCGTTTTCACTAACGACGAACAAGGCAACGCCAAACTAAGTAACTCCTAATTTAGGTCCATGCTTACCATGAAGTTCTATTTCACCAAACTATTTTTACTATGTGATTCCTAACCCTGGAGTAGCCTAAGTTTATGATACTTGTCTTTGGTTTTGTTTGTCAAGTTGTCTGTTTGCGATTTTTTGACGTTTCACATTACTACAATAAGCTTAAATCTCAAAATCGCGACTGTCACATGCATGTGTCAGTTTAGGGGCGCCTAAGCATTACGCACCCCCGAATCGGTGTCGTAACTTTAGTTGATTCCTAACGTCGTTAGAGTTAGTGAAACGTGTTTTTACTCTAGGCAATTCCTAAATACATAGGCATCTGATTTAGGCCTCTATTATGGTAAGTGAAAACGGGCATAAGTCTAAACTAGTATTAATATAATATAAATTTAAATAAAAGAAAAAATAATATTTTTTATAAACATATAAGACGACTTTTATTTATACAGCTAAATTCATACTGGAGGCTTGGTAAGTGATCAGTAACACGGATCGATAACACTTAATGCTAATTTCGCAAAATAAAATCTTGACGTACGAGTAATTGACTCGGGGCTGGGCTTGCGTTTGTAAGGAACACGAAAAGAATAATTTACGAATTTCACAAAAAGGGCCATCGAACCTTGTTACTGAGCTCTTACTGACTCTTCAGTAAGTATTTGGCTGCATAAATTAAAGTCACCATATTATAAGAGTATTTCGACCCACTTAAGGTCGTTGTCAGTCGAATATGGAACAATATCATAAACACAATAGACTAAACATTGAAACGACAAACTTAAACCCACTTGTTTCAATGTTTAGTCTATTGTGTTTATGATATTGTTCTCTGGTGATATAATGTGCGCGACATCAAGACAACAATTATTTCAAATTCCTACGTTACATAGATTTCGAGAAAAACCTCTGTGACGAGACGGACGGACGGACACGAGAGAGGTCTTATAGCGGAACCCTAATAAACACTTTTTAATTTAATGCTACCCATAATTATACCTGTAATTAAAGAATAAGTATACATACAATACAACAAATATCCTATAGTATCTTTCAGCTAAGAAGTCCCGGCTGACACATCTAAAGAAAGTAAGGGTGTATGTTCATTGTAAATTACCGACATGCATGATACAACTACGAGTATGGTTTTTCAGTTCCAAATAATACTTTTAATGTCTTAATCCAATACACAACATTTCAAAATTGTTTTAATATTACAATCAAATTACAATAAATTTATTGCGTTCACTATCCTTAGGTTTTTAAATAACATATTGATACATCATTTTATTTCACCGTTATGCACTAGGCCTATTTTTTCATAGTGACGAGATGGAGAATCTTTCAATTAATCGGTAAGCAGCCGATCAATCGATATGGCGAGTAAACGTTTATGAAAAAACGACGCATAAGTAACGAGACTCATTTCAGCCATTTCATTTATAGGGTTCCGTACCCAAACGGAGCCGATGATACCCTTCTACTAAGCCGACGATGACTGTCTTTATCCTTCCATCTATCACTAAAATTAGCACATTTACCCAGTTTTTAGTATGTATATATATATTTAGTATGTCTTCCCTACCTGTTGAACTCTACACATATCCAACAGTTCAATGCTTCACATGTTGCAGATTTGGTCACACCAAAATTCTGTGTAGATCTCAACCTCGCTGTTTCCGATGTGGTTACAACCATACAGGGGACAGTTGCAATATTGATGAGAGGGATGCATTCTGCATTCTCTGTTCAGGGAATCACTTTGCCACAAACAAATCTTGTCCTGAGTTAGGTAGACAGAAAGCTATTAAGAAGGCCATGGCAGAACACTCCATCTCATTCCAAGAGGCTAGTAAACAATTTACTCCAGTTAAGAAAAGCTTTGCTAATGTTGTCAAAACTTCTCAATCTCTTAACTCTCAGAATCATCCTCCCCCCTCCTCTCAGTTCTCTCCCATTAGGAACTTATCATATAAAAAAACTGTTTCCCGTTCCCCAAAGACCCGTCCAGTTCTTTCACCTGGGTTTGATAGGCAGGCTCATAATTCACTCCTCAATAACTATTCATATGAGCCATCTCAGAATGGCTGTGCTATCGCTCCTCAAAAGCCTGAGGATAAAACCTCGGAACTTATTGATTTCCTAATAAGTACATTATCTTCCTTCATCAGTAGCACTCCAAATTTACCTGACCACGTTGCCCAAAAATTCAACACTCTTTTATCTCTCACACAGTATGGCCCACCCAAATCCCCTGACCTTTTTACAGTGGAACGTGAGGAGCGTTTCACATAAAAAACAAGAAATTTCTTATTTGCTGGGTAAGTTCAGCCCAGCAGCCTTTGCTGTTTCAGAGACATGGTTGTCTCCTAATCAGCATTTTCGTGTCCCTCAGTACAGATGTATACGCAAAGATAGATCTGATGGTTATGGTGGCTGTGCATTATTTGTAAATAGTAAATTTCCATATTTTATTGTGCCTCTGCAGATTAATAGTGATGACATTAATGTGGTTGCTGTTGGGCTGGAGGGAATTACAATTGTTTCCATGTACATAGCTCATCCTAACAATGATATTTTAGCTATTATAAGAAACATTTTTTCAAATCTACAGGGTCCTTTTATTGTAATGGGAGATTTTAATTGTCATCATTATCGTTGGGGTTCAGAAAAATGTGACTCATTTGGCAGTGGTCTGGTTGAGATTTTGGATGATTTGGATCTATGTACGCTAAATGATGGCCGAGCAACACGACTTACTAGACCAGATCAATGTAAAAGCTGTGTTGACTTGACTATCTGCTCATTAGACATAGCATGTTCATTGCACTGGGATAGATGGGATTTAACTCATGGAAGCGACCATTACCCTCTTATTATTAAAATGCCCCAGAGGTTTACACCATCAAGAAATATCAAACCACTCCTTAAGTATAGACTACCTAAAGCAGGTGATTCTAAATGGAATCGTTTTGCTGAAAGCTTAGATAGAAATATTGAAGCTTTGCCAGTATTTGATATAGCAAACCCCTTGGAATCATACTCTAAATTTTCTGAGGCTATTTCTAATTCTGCGGACAGCTGTTTTCCACTAAAGAATGCCGCGTCTAAAAAGATAAGTTCTCCACCTTGGTGGGATAGTGAGTGTACTTTGGTAATCAGGGCTCGAAATGAGGCAGAAAAGACATATTGTAAATGCATGACTATTGAAAACCTAATTAAGTACAAGCAGGTCTTGGCTAAATCCAGATGTACTTTGAGAAAGAAAAAACGAGCTGGATGGATTGCTTTTTGTACCTCTCTTTCTCCATTTACTCCTATCTCTACTGTATGGAAAAATATCAATAGATATAGACGCAGTTTTAATCCTCAAAATATATCTCCTATTTCAAGTGAGGTTGCCAAAGCATTCTATGATAGGATTGCTCCTCCTGATCCTCCGACTCCTAATAATTTTCCATCTATCAGTCCTTCAAATGATCCATTTGATTCTCCTTTCTCGCTTGACGAACTTAAGACTGTTTTATCTCAAGTCCATGACTCCGCTCCTGGTATTGATGGATTTCCATATTCTTTTATTTCTCAAGCAGGCCCTAAATTTCAGCAATACTTTCTGGATTTACTAAATATCTGCTTCAATAATGGTTTTATCCCCGATGACTGGAAAACCCAAATTATAATTCCGATCCCCAAGCCAGGTAAGGATTCAAATGACCCTAATAGCTTTAGACCCATCGCTTTATCATGTGTTTCTCTGAAAATATTAGAATACCTTATTAAAAATAGGTTAGAGTGGATAGTTGAAAATAGAGGCATTCTCCCTGCCTCACAATTTGGCTTCAGAAAAGGCAAAGGTACAATGGACAGTATAGGGATCTTAATAACTGATATTCGGATAGCCTTCAGTAAAAACGAGTCAGTTACAGCAGCTTTTCTTGACATATCATCAGCTTATGACAGTGTCAATCTTTCTATTCTCAGGCATAAGTTGCTAGAGCTGAGAATCCCTGCTAAGATGATACAGTGTATAGGTTATATTATGATGTCTAGATCTGTTCAACTAAGAGTACCAGGGGAACATTTTGATCCCAGAAATGTTTCTAAAGGCCTACCTCAGGGGTCCGTTTTAAGCCCCTTACTTTTTAACCTGTATACATATAATCTTAATTCATCTCTGAACTCCAATTGTCATCTTTTACAATATGCCGATGACCTAGCTCTGTATGTCTCAGATATATCAATCTTGGATGCTGCTGAGTCCATGAACCTTTCTCTTGATTCATTGAATCAGTGGCTACTTGATCATGATCTCTCCCTTTCTGCCTGTAAGAGTTCAGCTGTTGTTTTTACCCGGAAAAGGACAATGCCTGAATTAGAAATTAAAATTGATGGTGCTCCCGTTCCACTCAAAAATAAAGTTAAGTTCCTTGGAGTAATATTAGATTCGAAATTATCCGGAGTTTACCATATAGATCACATTCTACAAAAATGCGATAGAGTAATCTCAATTTTGAAGGCCCTATCAGGAGTTTGGTGGGGTGCTCACCCCTATTGCTTGAAATTAATTTACAATGCCTTAATTAGAAGTATCATGGATTATGGTACTTTCTTGCTTGAACCATGTAGTAAACAAGCACTTCAAAAATTAGATAAACTTCAGTCTAGAAGCTTACGTATAATATCGGGATGCATGAAATCCTCTCCCGTTAATGCATTACAGGTAGAATGTGGAGATCCCCCACATGAACTAAGAAGGAAGTTCCTTGCTGATCGTTTTTTGTTTAAATTAGCTTCTGTTTCTTCGCATATCCTGTTGGAAAAGCTGAATATCCTAGACCAAATATGTCGCACCAGTGCATATTGGAACAATAAAGACATCCCCTTATTACTAAAAAGTTTTCATAAGCTTAATAATCTTCCTGGTCATATTATACATTTTCCAAAATTTCCTATTTTTAATTATGATTATGAAATTTTGCAATATAAACCCAATGTTTTACTTGGTTTTGGTATTCGTAAAGGTTCTCCTTCTGCTAATTTAGATTTTCGGGATATCTTGAATAACCAATGGGTCGGATGGGATCCTTTTTATACTGACGCTTCAAAATTTTCAGACTCTGGCTTTACCGGGGTAGCTGTCTACTACCCAAGTTCCAAAATCATCTTGACTTACAGATGCCCTCCTCAAACGTCAATTTTTACTGGAGAATGTATAGCTATACTGGAGGCTATTAATTTTATTGAAGCTCACTCCATCAAAAAATCGTTGATTTTTTCTGACTCCTTGAGTTCCTTAAGTGCCTTACTACAAAATCAATTTAAAAGTAGAACTAATAGTAAAATAATTTTAGAAATCAAGTCTGCTCTATTTAGATGTGCTAAAAAGCAACTGGATGTGTTCCTAGCTTGGGTTCCTAGTCACTCTGGTATATCTGGAAATGAATGTGCTGATCGCTTAGCTAAATATGCTTGCACTCATCAGACTGATCCAAAATACAAAAATTTTTATATTTCTTATGACCTTATGAATACTGCAAAAACAGACATTCATTCATCTTGGAACGAAGACTGGAACAGGAGTAGCAAAAGAAAAGGTTCCTTCTATGCTCAGGGACAACCAGTAGTTCAATGTAAGCCATGGTTTTTTAAATTTAAAAAAGTTTCGAAGCGCGTTATTTCTGTTATTATTAGGCTGCGCTTAGGTTTTAGTTGTACTCCAGTATTTTTGCATAAAATCAGAATCCGTGACAACTCGCTTTGCGAATGTGGACAAGGAGATGGTGACCTTAACCATATATTTTTCCAATGTAAATTGAACCAGAAGTCTTTTGATTTATACAAATTACTCCCGAAAATAAATATTCAACTTCCTGCAAACTTTTCTACTATGATTTCTCATTTTTCAAAGGATCTTATAAGGGCTTTAATTAGATTTGTGAGAGAAAATGAAATTAAATTATAGGTGGTGGATTTAAGTTTTTTTTTTTTTTTTTTTTTTTTGTGCGACTAACTTTTTTTTTTTTTTTTTTTTTTTTTTATAAGCTTTCATATTTATATTATATACGTATAGTATCTATTACTAACATATATGTTGTGTTTGATTCAGCATCTACAAGGTCAACCTCTTTGTTGTATATATATTTTATCGGATAGTGCGTTTGCAATCTATTACGTGACACTGGCAGAATAGTCGACACCGGCTTCCGTTGCCATAAAAAAAATTGAATTGAATTGAACAGAGTATTTCTTTTCACAAAAGAACGCTTCTGTAAAAGTACTTAATGCATCAATGAATAAATACGAAAATGCCTTAGTCTGTGGAAGTTCTTCATGGTAAAGAACTTTTAATCATTATAGTTTTCAATTTTGAAATAGGTCGAAAGCTATGAGCCTGACTTGTATTTTGAAATTATTTGAGTGAAATAGTTATTTCTTGTATTTATTTTGTTATTAAAATGGTAAATACCATTAAAAAGAGTTTGCAGCATAGACAAGCGCGTGAGTTTGTTGTGCATCTACGAGACTATTTCGAACGGGAATCGCTTAATAACGGACCGTTGTTGCCACTATCTCAAGTGTGTGAACGAGTATCTGCTGCTCTTGGTCTCAGCCGAAAAACGGTCTCCCGTATTATTAAGGAAAAATTTGGAAAAGAAACCACTGAGGAGAGCATATTAAAATCGCCATCAAAGAAGAGAGTTAAAAGGCCAATCGTTACACAGGTGGACAGTTTCGATGCTGATGCCATTAGAAACCATATTTATGGTTACTACAGTAGGAACCAACTTCCAACTCTCCCTAAATTAATGCATACTTTACGAGAAGCCGGATTATTTCATGGCAGCACGACTTCCTTATGGAGAGTATTATGAAACATTGGCTTTAATTACAAAAAAAATGATAAAAGAAAGATTTTGATGGAACGAGGAGACATAGCACTAGCTAGATGCAATTTCCTACGCGCAGCAAAGTCTATCAATGATTGGGGTGATGTCATATTTTTAGATGAGACCTGGCTAAACGTGAATCACACTGTTGGTGAAATATGGACAGATGACACTCCAAACTCTTCCAAAAAAGTACCCAGTGGTAAAGGGGAAAGGTTGATTATTTGTCACGCAGGTTCATCGAAGGGATTTGTTCCAAACTGCCTTCTTGCTTTCAAATCCACGAAAACTTATCGCCTTTTACGACATCCATGAGAAGATTTAGAGTGACAATATTATTTTTAGATGACGTTGCCACACACCACATAATAATGTAATTTTTAAGACATACGAGTACGCTGTGTTCTTTCCGAGTCACTGTTAGCGTGATAAGCTCTTTGAACTCCATATCTCAATAGTTTCCAATATTATATATTTTGATTCGATTCTAATCTGTTTATAATATATCGTCATATATGTTTATAATAATCGGAAATCGATAGAATATAGTGTCGATTCAAAGTGTCTCTTCACTAAAGCTCAGTTCCGAGAAGTGTCAGCCGGGACTTCTTATATGAAAGATACTATAAACAGGTCTATCCGCTTAGACCCTTCTACATTCTTTACGTATACAGCAGTGGTGAATGGTCCATATAACATGATTCCCATCGGCTTGTTTAGGAAATGGCATCCATACTACATTTCTTTATTCCGTGTTCTTCGCTTTGTCAAACATTTTCATAAATCTCAATACGACAAATACACTTGGCTGACAGGGAGTTGAAAAATACAAAAAATTTAAAGTTTTCCTTGGTTGCTTTTCTGAGTAAAGAGATTTTTTAGTCCGGCTTCCTTTTTTAGAATGTCCACCCTTCGCCACTGGTATACGGTTTGAGTCTTTATAAACAAGGCAAATAAAGAACAGTCTATATACTATGAAAAGTGATTTAACTGATGCTCTACTGGTTTAATTCGGTGGCATAGTTTAATTAACAGGATTCCAAGTGGTGTGTCCTAAGGAAATTGATGAGCTGTGTTGTGAGGAAGTGGGACAGGCGTCAGGGGGGTGCGTAGTGGGGGAGGGGGTTACTCGAGGATACTCGTAAATCTACGTTACGTGGGTTGCCCCAGCTTGATTAATTTACTTTCCCCGAAACCTTGTTACTCATCTGAGAAAGCGGTCTTTAGGAACGCAACTTTGCAGATTCCCCGATTTCCAGTGTTCGGATGAATAATAATGACTTTCTTATCAATATTTCATTTGATTTGTGTCCGTAAGGAGGGACTGTCGTTCTGTAAAGTATTCCCCGACGTTACTTATTGAAATGAATGCTTATTGCTATGAATACATTTCCTCCACGTCCCTAATTCTTGGAAAAACTTGGGATATTATTTTTTCTGCCCGATGAATATTCCATATTTTTTTAGGATTCCGTAAAATATGTGCCTTAATAACTTTTACCTTTTTATCTAATGCTTAGGCTGGGACTTGTCTTTGCCATTTAATATATGATGTTTACTTGAAGAACGTGTTTTTAGTTACTCTGACTAATGAATTCGAGCAACATTTAGTAGGTATGCTAAAAGCTATCCGAATTCCTCGATATTTTCATACATAACGATCAGCTGATAGCAATTTGTGCATAGATATACTATGCTAGTATTGGAACTTCAATTTAAAATATGCGCTATGTTTTCTGTCGTTTAACACGAGTAGGTAGATTTTGATGGATTATTGCTTTTTTGAAAGTTACCTATATTTATGGGTTTCTTTCGAATGTTCAGCGTATTTTTACCTCAGTGCGTCTCGTTAAAACTTATTGGCGGTTTTATGTGTATTTGTTTCAACAACTTTCATTACTTACTAGTCTTGGCCAATCTTTACCCCGTTTTCGGCTTGGGAGTTATTTTATGAACATCCCTTGTGGCCTATGTGTTGACCAGTGTCACAACGGTGATAATAAGAAAACCGCATCCAAATCCGTTGAGTGGTTCTTGAGTTAAAGCGGAACATACATACAGACAGACGGATAAACAATAATAAAAAAAAAATAGTTTTTGCCTCAGTACCAGTACAATACTAATAACTCATTTCATTTAAAATTACAGACACAAGTTTTTTACAACTTTATTATTAGTACAGAGATATAGATTAGATAAGGGAGATTAATTATAGATTAGATAATTAGATACGGGCAGCGGCGTCACTGGTGCAAGGGTTTCGGCACCGCGCTCACCAACCCGCCTGCCCAGCGTGTGTGAGTATGGGCATTTCTTTCTTTCAGGAGGACCGCCAAGAGTGGCGAAATCCTGGAAAGGCCTATTTCCAGCAGTGGATGAAACAGGCTGATGGATGGATGGATAGATTAGATAAACTTTCAAAGTGTTCAGATTTAAGCCCTCAGAGCCTGTTACTGCAAATATAATGTTTTACGATTGAAGTTTTATGGACCCTGATCAGCCAATCACAGCTCTTCGTTGCTGTCTAAAATACAATGTCATGGACGTAAAATGCTCAGGTTAACAGCATTTTGAAAGAAAGAAAAAAGCACTCAAGAAATACTAAAAGTTTTAAGTGTATGTAAAATCGTGACAACGACATTGATGTGGCTTGGCTGGCACTAAGTAAGGTTTATCAATCTTTAGATAAACTGACAGACTGCATATTCATCAAAAACATCTTGCAAAATGTGATCCAACTTATTATCTGGATCGTTTATCTGATGTTGGTAAGTCCATTCTAATAGACAGCCTCCATTTAAAGTTACCAGAAAACAAGCCTTATTGTTTACTAGCTTTTGCCCGCGGTTTCACCCGCGTTAAATTAGTTTTTGTGTACTCCTATAAAATCTGTCAATATTATTCGGACTGTTACCTACAGTAAACACAGCTGGTGAAATGTGTATGTTATGTGCCTCTGTTTCCGATTTTGTGTGTCTCTTATAGTTTTTCCACGGGAACAAAGGGAAAATGTAGTTTTTGTCTTATTCAAAGTCTAGAACTACATTTATGTAAAATTTCAGCCTTATCGGTTTCGTAAGCATGGCACATCACTTTTCTATAGAAATTTGAAAGCTCATTTTCATCCCATGGGAACTGATTTGTGAGAGAAAAAATAGCATATGGCCTATTCCAGGTCTAGAACTACATTCATGTAAAATTTCAGCCCAATCGGTTCAGTCGTTACGGCGTGAAAGAGTAACAAACATCCATCCATCCATCCATACATCCAAACTTTCGCATTTATAATATTAGTGGGACTAACTTTTATAAACTATTTGGGTTTCGGCATAAAAAAAGAGGATGAATGAAAGTAGTGATGAAATAAATTTATGCTACACAAGTGGAAGGTATATAAAGCTCGACTTGGCCGCCCTAGAAGGACGTATGCTGACCAAATAATAGAGAAGAAGGGCACAGTAAAAAGTACACGGAATAGAAGAGCTTATATTGAAGCTAGATTGATGGATGTAGAAGCAAAAGAGGTGTATCAGGATAGAAGCAGATGGAAATTTGTAGTCTCTCCCTACCCCTCTAGGAGACAGGCGTGAGTATATGTATTTATAAACTATTTGTCACAATAATCAACAAACGATTGGATAAACGTCTCAAGCAATTGCATGAACGATCAACGAGATACAACATCTAATTACCCTAGGGCTTCCAGGCCAAGGTAGGAACCCAGTCCTCTGCACTGGATTAATGGAGCCAACAAATCACATCACCGACCCACTTCGCTCTCAATTTTCTGGCTTACACTAAACTTTCAAAGCAGGAATGTTCATAACAATGAAACAAACAATTTGTTATGTTATTAAATCTGAATTAAAATAATTTATTAGTTTATTATAGGTAAAAACGATAGTATTTTTAACACTAAAATTACAATTAACAACACAGAGACAATGTAAAGATTAAATCAGTTCGTAAATAAATAAATAAATGATCATAGTTAACTTCGTATTGATATTGAATCGGCTACTCACGGTGTATTAGTCAGATTTTGCATGACATATTTATATAAATTTTGTATCGAATGTTTGATAGAACCATCCTAAATATTGCAAAGCGAAAATGCCACGAATATAGCGCAACATTATAATATTATTATGTATGTTCAAAGTCTGCATACGTACTGATAATAAAGTAGTAAAAAAGGCATGTCTAAATGTAGAAAAAAATAATAAAGTGAAATGGATTATTAGTATTGTAGTGAAGCCAATAGTACATTACGATACGAGAGCGATGAAACGTTTTCTGACGAGTGTGAGTTTGCGGCACGAGCTGCGCTTGCGTAAAGTCGGCATTTTCCGCTCTTGTGCTATAAAATATTATACGAAACTCGTGCGAGAAACTTTTTCTCGACTCGTGTGATTGCAGCACTCACCTTCGGCTCGTGCCGCAAACTCACACTCGTCAGAAAACGTTTCATCGCTCTCGTATCGTAATGTACTATTATAGCATTCCCACTCTAAAAAGCTTATTTAATAGCATTTTAATCACTATTTTGGTGTTTGAATTTAGAACACACCAATATATTCGACCTCCATCTCAATGCTTATACAACCTCCTTGCGCAAAAAATACTTGATACAAACTACTTGCGCAAAGAAAACTCGACATACAAACTCTTTGTGCAAATAACTTCTCGAGATTTGATTGGTCGATATTTGCAACAAGGAGTTTAGCATTAGAATAAAAACTGTTTTGTGTTCTTTGCTGCCATTACAGAAAAAATATATATTAGTAAATTGGCGCCATTTTGAAGTTGCACAAACAGTTCAGTGTTACTTTTACTTTATACATAATATATATATACACGTAATAAATCGATCGAATATGCATTCAAGTGATGAAGAGTTTATGAAAGAGAGGGCGGCCGATATAGTAGAAAACTTGGTACCCAACAAATCACGGCTCGCTTACATCAAAGCCCATGATGAGTTTTGCAAATGGAAAAATGAAAATCAAGCTTCGGGCACATTTTCAGGGTCTGTTTTCCTAACTTATTTTAATGAACTATCGAAGAAAAAGAAGCCATCGACATTATGGAGTATGTTTTTCTCGTAGTCATGGTATAAAGTATAGTATGCAACTCTTGAATAAAGTACGGATTTATATTGAGGGTAATGAATCACTCGCGTCGCTCAGGATTCTAACACTTGAATCACGAGCGTAGCGAGACCTACGGTCGTGATTCAGTCGTTAGAATCCTTTACTTGCTCGTGATTCATCTATGGCCCTCGCTTTAAATCCGTCCTTTATTCACAAATTGCAAAATAAACAATTTTTTTTTAATTTTTGTCTGTCTGTCTGTCGTTCTGTATGTATGGTCCGTTTTAACTCAAGAACCAATGAAAGGATTTGGATGTGTTTGTTTTATTTTCACCGTAATGACCCTGGTCAACATATTATAGGCTTTATGGGATGTTCATAAAATAACGCCCAAGCCGAATACGCGGTGGAGATCGAATAAGCGCAGGAATTTTACATTTTATAGAAACTGCGCGCTCTTTTTGAAATCCCCTGCATGTGTTCATTCGAAATACAATATTCCACTAACCAAGCGTTATTTGGTTACATTGTTATGTGCAGAGTGAGGAATTTCAGTTAATGCTAATTACTAGAGTGTAATTTTAGTATGTCAAAGCCGACATTATGCAAATTTACAAACTAGATAATTTACATGTTTATGCTTGATGTCAATTCGAATGCAGAAATCACCTTAGGGGTGATTTTTCTCTTCGTAATTCGGGTCTCATTTGAATCCTGTAATAGTAGCGCTCGTAAATGTACGTGATTAGGTCCATCCATCCATTAGCCTGTTTCATCCACTGCTGGACATAGGCCTTTCCAGGATTTCGCCACTCTTGGCAGTCCTCCTGGAAGAAATGCCCATACACGCTGGGTAGGCGGGTTGGTGAGCGCGATGCCGAAACCCTTGCACCAGTGACGCCGCTGCCCGTCACTAGTCTATTTTATATAAGGCCCGGCAATTGGGGATGGATATACCGCCATCCATCGGTCCCAGGCAATGGTGGGCCGCCTGGTTTTACCTGAGAGCTGTTCTCTTACTCTCCCCCGAATAAATTCGGGCGTATTTGGTGGTACCTCCACAGCCGAGCCCGGCATCAGCTCTACCACCTTAACGTGATTAGATTTCTTTTTTCTCCCTTTCTCTTACCTTAAAAACTCGATTATTTCTTCAAACGTTTTAATTACAGCTTAATATTTTCCAAATATCACCAAATTTAAAAACAATTCACCGTATTTTAAACTTATGTAATGCTATTTTATAATGAAGCCAAAAGGACATTTTTCTCAGAGTTTCGCCATGTCCGCTTGTCCGTCCGTCTGTCCGCGGCTTAGCTCAGAGACTATTAGTAATAAAAAGCTGTAATTTGGCATGAGTATACATATTAATCACGCCGAAAAACGGTGAAATAAAAGCATGAAAAATTTTTTTTTTAAGTGTACTACCCATACACGCAAATAGGGGATGAATTTTTTTCTCATCTATCCCATAGTGTAGGGTATCGTTAGATAGGTTGTTCAAAAACATTGTGGGTGTGTGAAAACCATTTTTCGATTTAGCGATCCGTTGGTGAAATATTAGCCTTTGAAGCGCTAATTTTTGTTAGAGTGGAGTGTCCCACCCTGCCGGCTACACGGTTGTTTATTGATATGTGAAAAAAATCACAGAAGTAGTATACAACGTGAAATTTAAGTCATTTTGCTAACGAAAACCTGATGGTAGTACTCTACCATATGAACAACTTTTACTTTCATAGAAATCGTGAAAAAAAGATCAGCTGTTTCATACATTTGGGGTCGAGTAGGTATTTAACTTTTCTATGGAACAACTGATATTTTTTTCACGATATCACGGTTAGGTTAGCTCCATAGTAAAAGTTAGTCAAATTTTCGAGTACTATTACCAGTTTTCTTTAACAAAATGACTTAAATTTCACGTTGTATATAATGAATTTAAAAGGAAAACTATCACAGCTAAGTAAGCTTTACAGGTTTACGAGTACAGGTCTCGCCAAACTTTTATTCTCCTCTAAACACGACAATGTATGGGCCGTTCTTCTAAATGTATGTGCCTAGAAGTTTGGCGCGATCTGTATTAGTACACCAACTTATAAAATGTACTGGGCAACCACGGAACCTTACACTGCGCGTGGCCCGACACTGACTTGGCTGGATTTATAATTTTGGCTGCCTTTCTATCTCTCAGTCTTTCTGTATATGTATATAGGTAAATGTTCCGTTTTAACTCGGGAACCACTCAACAGATTTGGATGCAGTTTTTTTAATTATAATACAAGTAGTGGCAGAGATTGAAAAAACTCGGGCAAAGGGTAATCAATACATATAATAAAACCGTAGAAACCGCTGTGTCTGTACATTGAAGAAAAGTAATAGAAATAGAAAGGGGGTGACTTAGAGGAGAGCAATAGAACACAAATCAACGATTTTTAGAATTCTTTTCTGTCTGTCTGTCTATATGTCTGTTTGTTCACGCATATCTCTAAAACTACTGGATGGATTTTCATTTACTTTCCACAGCTGTACAGAACTTAATTTGTAATAGAATATAGGGTTTATTTCATTAATATCGGATTTCGGGAAAAAAAGATTTCGTCATTTAAAGATTTTTGGAATTTACTTTTCTACTGGTAGTAATTAGAAGTTATGTAGCAAATAATAATACCCGAACGTTTGTAAAATTTGGTTAGAATGCAGACCCTGCGAGTTTCGGCTTATTTGATTGGTCTTTATTAGTACTTTGGTAAAACATGGCGACCAGGGTCTGATGATGGGACTGGAAGATGGGTACGGAATCTCCTCAACGAACAACAGCAGACCCATTGGGTTTGGGCTTATTTGATTGGTATTTGTTAGCACTTTGGTAAAACATGTTGACCAAGGTCTGCTGATGGGACTGGAAGCTGGGTACGGGATCTCATCAACAGACAACAGCAGACCATCCGAGTTCGGGCTTATTTGGTTGGTATTTATTAGCGCTTTGGTAAAACATGGTAACCAGGGTCTGATGATGGGACTGGAAGATGGGTACGGGATCTCCTCAACGGACAACAGCAGACCCATCGGGTTTGGGCTTATTTGATTGGTATTTGTTAGCACTTTGGTAAAACATGTTGACCAAGGTCTGCTGATGGGACTGGAAGCTGGGTACGGGATCTCATCAACAGACAACAGCAGACCATTCGAGTTCGGGCTTATTTGATTGGTATTTTTTAGCGCTTTGGTAAAACATGGTAACCAGGGTCTGATGATCTGACTGGAAGATGGGTACGGGATCTCCTCAACGGACAACAGCAGACCCATCGGGTTTGGGCTTATTTGATTGGTATTTGTTAGCACTTTGGTAAAACATGTTGACCAAAGTCTGCTGATGGGACTGGAAGCTGGGTACGGGATCTCATCAACAGAAAACAGCAGACCATTCGAGTTCGGGCTTATTTGATTGGTATTTATTAGCGCTTTGGTAAAACATGGTGACCTTTCCATATAGTCGTTCAAAAATCATACTTATTCTTTTGTTTTCCTTATTCACGAAAATCTCTTCGACGCGGGTGGAGCCGCGGGTAAAAGCTAGTCTATAATATAGGTTCGTTTACTTTTTATTTTATGAGACAGTTTAAATTGATAAAGAAACTATTTCTTAAGGACTGCCATAGTCTTTAATTTCGTAGTTTCAATCTCCGTATAGATTAAATTGCTCTGAATTAGGATTCTGTATAGGAAGTGTAAAAAAGAAACCGTTATGTTGAAACTAAGTATTTTCTATCTATCATCCACCGGAGCAATTGCTCGATAGATACTGAAAATTTGTAATGAGGAAACAATTATTTTCTCATAAAGTTAGGTGAAAGGTTTTGTAAAACTTGATAATGCTGGTTAAATTTGATATTCAGAATTTCACCAAGAAATGGACAGTTTTCTATGAGAAATATTAATTTTTAAAAGAAAACCGGCTGCTTGGCTAGTAACGACTTCCATTTTGTGCTTCCACCTAATCAATAATTTTGATTGTTTTTAGAAAAAGAAGATGACTTTGATTGATACAGCCAAATTCTGACTCAGTAAATACTAACCAATAATTCAAGATTTAGTTCCTCTCCCCATACTGATTGACTTTGGGATGTGTTTATCAGAACAAAAAACCTTTTATTCTTATTTATCTGTGTATCCAGTACGAATTGGGCTGTTTACATCCCTTGTATTCATTTTTCACCAAATGTCAGTATATAGTCCAGGCGGCGACTGCAAGCAATCCTCTCTCACAATATATTATGTATCTAGATCCTTCCACTTTGTAGGTACGACCGACCTTTAGTAGCTTCAAAAACACCGGCAGACCTAAAATGGTGCCACTTTAACACCATTTTAAACACTATTTGACAGTAAATGGCCTTCTGCATTTATTACTTTTAAGTTTATTATAATTTATTGTACTGTAAGTTTTCCGAATAAATAAATTAATTCCATATATCCCAGTTAAAGTGGCAACCATGTTATACCTCCAGGACGGCTACTCTGGCAAAAATTTTCACACGCTTTGCTTTTAATGCGCCTCTATTTATCGCGTTATAAATGCCGTGTGATGATAATTCAACTAACTATAATCACTATAATGACACCTAAAACATGATATGGATACGTACAATAGGTTTATATGTTTAAAGTTTGATACGTTTCTTCATAAAGGGCTTGTAAAAATCACCCGCGTTCGGCCTTCGTAAATGGTCGCATGTGCGAGAATCGCCGTCCTGGAGGTATAACACGGTTGCCACTTTAACTGGGATATATGGGATTTACTGTCAAATAGTGTTTAAAATGGTGATAAAGTGCCACCATGTTAGGCCTGCTGGTGTTAATTTAATTTAAAATTTCGGTAAAATATTCAGTGTACAGATACGACATTTTTACTATTTTATTATTAGTATAGATTTTTAGGTGGTAGAGCTGATGCCGGGCTCGACTGTGGAGGTACCACCATCTTACTAGCAAATCCTCCCGAAGTTATTCGGGGGCGAGTAAGAGAACAGGCAAAAAACCAGGCGGCCCACCATCGCCTGGGACCGGTGGATGGCGGTATATCCATCCCCAATTGTCGGGCCTTATATAAAACAGACTAGTGACGGGCAGCGGCGTCACTGGTGCAAGGGTTTCGGCACCGCGCTCACCAATCCGCCTGCCCAGCGTGTGTGAGTATGGGCATTTCTTCCAGGAGGACCGCCAAGAGTGGTGAAATCCTGGAAAGGCCTATGTCCAGCAGTGGACGAAACAGGCTGATGGATGGATGGATGGATGGATAGATTTTTATTACTAATAGATATAGATCGGGTTGCTTTTAAGTAAAAGTGGACCCGGGCTATTAGAAAAAAAATGTTACTACGATAACAATTAATTAATTTATAACTCAGATCAGTAAAATTAGTTATTGTTGCCGTAGATATGAATTATTAGGGAAAAATATATTTCCTCTATATTGTAACAAGGTGCTTAATAAACTTATATATTAGTAAAGTTCACGTAACAAGATACTAAGGGCAAAAGGAGAACAAAGTTTAGTTCCATCAAGTGCCGGAACAAGTTTTGTTTTTACATACTAACTTCGTGTTCTGTTCAACCCTCCTTTCAGAAGTTTGTTTTTAAGTTTTTGCTTTAAAAATCTGTCGAAAGGTTCCCTGTTGACATACAGTAACCACCATATCAAATGCAAGACAAAGGGTCGTCTTGTAAAACGTAGGTCTCTTATAGTCGTTATACGAAACTAACGCATACCTATACGTATAATAGTTATTTTTGTTACAAGGTGACAAAGTAATATTTTGTTCCTAAGCGTAGCGAGGACTTCAATATACGCCGCCCAGGAATAAAATATTTTGGCCCCGAGTGATTTCACAATTTTCATCACAACCTATGAGAAAAACGCCGCCAAAACCTAATCGGCCAGTAAATTCTTCATAAATTATGCGTTCGAATCTCCTTGCTAACCAATCACAAAAATGAGTTTATCACCATAGATAATTTAATGTCAGTTTGTGATATCACGTGAGCGGCTCACCAAACAGAAGAGAGAAAGCTTAAACTCCCATAGGGACAAACTTGAATTTGGACCCCGCTATCCTTTAACGTCAATTGTCGTATTTCGAATAGGTGTGATTAAAACGATATTTGGCTACCGTCCCATCCTACAAATAGTACAAATCTTTAAGGTGCGAAGGCACGCCACCGTTTTAGTACAAAATTTGATAATCCTTTCCTCAGTTGTTTTTCCTTGTAGACCAAGGTATGAGACCTCTATCATTTGGTACTGATTGTTTAAAAGGCACCATTTGGCCAAAATTTTGAACACTGATTTTGTTTTAAGGATATCAAACTGGACAGATTTACATACAAAGTTGTTTTCTTGTCTTAAATTGTACTTACACCAAAATTTTACATTTCAGCAAGATAGTGACTTTGTAAATGCCTGTAAGAGGTCTCAAACTTTATACCTATAACGAAAAACAAAAGAGATACGGGTTATCAAATTTTGTACTAAAACGGTGGCATGCCTATGCGCCTTAAGTTGAATTGTTTGTGTAAGGCAATAACTCCGCAATCAATCAATGCATCACGATAACACTTCAGCAGTTAGATAATTCTACTTTTTAATCCAAGATATTGAGCGGTTCTCTAAAAATTTTGAAAACCAAATGCCATGCAGGCGAAGCCACAGGAAAAAAGTTTGTGATCTTATAAATCATATGTTCTATGAACTTAACAAATACAATATAAAGAATTTTTTTTTTAAATATTATTAACCTATTTATAATTTTTATTAATTCCATAAAATAAAATACAGAACAAGAAAATAAAAAGAGATTATGTAGGCAGAACAGATTTTTTCCTTTGCCATTTGGTTTGACGAATGACTTACCAGTTAATGAAACTAAAGGAGCCTCGTAAGATTTTCAAATTTCTTTACTTCCCTAGGGCTGTACATCGAATTTACATCTTACATTTCAAGTTAAATACGAATTGTTTCAGAGCATTAGTGACGCAAAAGTATATGAAAATCGGTTGGTAACGTGCTGAGCGGGTAGAAAATGTGTATGAAAATCGATTTTTAACGTTCTTTATTTCTTGAATTTTTTGACTAATGTCAATGATGACAAAAGTCCTTACGTCAAAGTTCGCAAAATGATTTCTATACAATATAAAAAATAACGTGGACGTCGAGCGCGTGTTGGCTGCTTTCTTTTGTTTTATCTGAATTGTCACTTTGTGAAACTTATAGCTACTAAAAATTCCGTCTAATAGTCATAACGAAGATTCGATGACGCCTCCGGAATATAAATAATTTTTCTTTTATTTTCCTTTTAATTAAGCAATATACGTATACTTATTATCACTCTTGAGAAAGTGCGCGATTCCCAACTGGTGTGTTGTTGGAAGCAATAATTCATTGGAAAATCAGTTGAATAATAAAAATTGTAATGTTAAACAAAAAATAAAAATCAACTCATTGAAAAAATAACAGGAAAAAGGACACTGATTTATACGTTTAATTAAATTACACCAAATCCTAAAAGAGGAATACCGCCCGCTGAATTTGCTCAAGGAAAAACAAGGATAATTGTCCCAAAATCCGTTTTCTGGTCTTAAGGGCGCTTACACGTATAAAACAGTGCCTGCTACCGGCTAACCGGATTGCGTATAACCAATATCTCTGTATGAAGTGGGAAGTGGAAGTGGGAAGTGCTGAATAAACACTATTAAACACACTCGAAAGTTGTTGTGCGAGATCATTTAAAAAGTAATGCATAAAATAACGCAACTTGGTTAGAAAACCCATATTGACATGAAGGCGCATATGCACGCCACCGTTTTAGTTCAAAATTTGATAACTCTTTTCTGAGTTGTTTTTCGTTATAGACCAAAGTAGAAGTTAAGACCTATGATCTGGTACTGATATTTTAAAAGTTAACATTTTGCCAAAATTTTTGATATTTATTTTGTTTTAAAGATATCAAGCTGTACAGATTTACGTACAAAGTTGTTTTTTTTATCTTAAACTGTACCTATAACGAAATTTTACATTTCAGTCAGATAGTGACTTTGTAAATGTCTGTATTAAACTATAGAGGTCTAAAACTTTGGTCTATAACGAAAACCAACAGAGAAACGGGATATCGAATTTTGTACTAAAACGGTGGCGTGCCTATGCGCCTTAAATTATTTACATAAAAAATAAGTTGTGCGTTTTGGAACGAGACACGTCGCAACCACCTTAAAAAAAATTACATTCGTAATAGTGATAACGCGAAATCTAGCGGCTATGCAAACGTCAATCTGGTAGATCGGCGCTAAGTACCTGCTACGTGAAAGCGCCCTAATAGGTAAAGGTTGCCAAAATCTAAATAATACCCAGTTGTTTATTATTACAATGAATAATATATCATAATCCAACAGTATCATCATCGATACGTTATTCCCTTATCTGTTGTACATAGTGAAGCAGAGATGAACCCTTCTTAATATACGACCTGGAATTATTCATGAGATATTCTACGGAACCCTAAGGGCTGAGGGGGAGGGGAGGGGTTTTGCGGGTGGTTGATATTTGGGGGTCATAATTAACGACACTTCGTTATCCCTTGTACAATGGTTGCTGGATAACTTTGATAATTAGACTAATGAGTGGAACTTAGGGCGTCGTAATAGAGGTGGGTGTTGAACGGCTAGTCTTTAGTTGGTTGAAGTCGAAATTAACACCCGTTTCTAGATAATAATGTAGGCCGCAGGGTATTCAATTTGGGATCAGTCGCACACATAATAAAAAAAAGTAAAAAAAAAAGTTTTATTTTGCACATGTTTTTGAAACTTAGTACATAGGTACAATGGATCATTGTTTATTGAAAAAGAGAATTCAAATACATAATTATTACAGACAAGAAGTTTTAATAAAAAATCCGAACCAAACTAACTGATGTACCTAATGGTATAAATTGAAAAATTTAGATCAATAGAATATTAGTCCTCCTTTAAAAAAACCGGCCAAGTGCGACTCGGACTGGCGCACGAAGGTTTCCGTACCATCACACTATCACACTTCACACTAATATTATAAATGCGAAAGCTTATGTGTGTGTGTGCGTGTGTGTATGTTTGTTACTCTTTCACGCTGAAACGGCTGGATGGATTTGGATGAAATTTAGAATGGATATAGCTTATACCCTAACTTAACACATGGGCTTCTTTTTATCCCGTAAAAAGCAGTCTTTGAACTGAATAACACGCGGGTGGAGCCGCGGGCAAAAGATAGTTCGGGCACAAGATAGTGATCTATAAAAACGGCAAAAAAATCACGTTTTTTGAATGGGAGTCCTCTTTAGTATTAATTTTATTCTGTGTTTTAGTATTTGTTGTTATACCGGCAACAGAAATAAATCATCTGTGTAAATTTCTACTGTCTAACTATCACGGTTCATGAGATACAGCCTGGTGACAGACGGACAGGTGGACGGACAGCGGAGCCTTAGTAATAGGGTCCCGTTGGTTACGCTTTGGGTACGGATCCCTAAAAAACTGCCTCTTTCGTTTCGGGGTTACAGAAACGACCGCACTACCTACATGAAATTATGTATATTCAATATTTAAATAATTCTTTCAAGAGCGAATACGACCGTAATTACCGTTTAAAACACAAACTTAGTCCACGAGCAGTTATTACCAGACTTACGATCTATTAAACTCTATTTAGCCGAAGGATCTAATTAAGTTTGTCTCTTATTATTTCGTCTTGAATAATTAAATATAGGCAATATTCCGACTTTTTCCTAGTCTGCTATAAAATACCTAATTGTGAACAAAATTTCAAGTTTTTAAGTACTCTATAGGTTTTCATGGTGACCCAATTTGTATGTAATTCATTTGATTATACATATATTAGGTGGTAAATCTGATACCGGGCTCAACTGTGGAGGTACCACCATCTTACTCACAAAGCCTCCCGAAGTTATTCGGAGGAGAGTAAGAGAACAGCTCCCAGGCAAAACCAGGCGGCCCACTATTGCCTGGGCCCTATGGATGGCGGTATATCCATCCCCAATTGCCGGGCCTTATATAAAACAGACTGGTGACGGGCAGCGGCGTCACTGGTGCAAGGGTTTCAGCACCGCACTCACCGACCCGCCTGCCCAGCGTGTGTGAGTATGAGCATTTCTTCCAGAAGGACCGCCCAGAGTGGCAAAATCTTGGAAAGGCCTATGTCCAGCAGCGGACGAAACAGGCTGATGGATGGATGGATGGATACATATAGCATTAACCTTTTTCCGCGTTGAGCTAGAAGCCTGATTTCTTAACCGCACTATGGGGCCACAGACTACTTAGGAGGTATTAACTTGGTATCTCTGAGGGGGCCCGAGAACAACAACAACAATAACAATACAGGATTGTATCTACACCAGAAAAAACAGAAAACAAAATATAATTTAACACTTAATCTAACGAGAAAAAGGGTCTTGCCATACGGACAACAAAGTGTGCAAACACTTGTTGTGTGCAAACAACAAAGTTTAATCCTAAAAAAATCATTAATTTATTCATTCATTAATTACGATTTTTTCTTGTATGGACGATGTTTGTTCCGAGATGACTAACAGCACTTTAAAGCGGCTAAAATTTCGTTGACTGAAAACTGAATCTTTTGCAACCTCTTAAACACGTGCTTTGTAAGTTTAACATTTTTATTAGGAAAACTTGAAGAAATAATATGTATGGTATTATATATTCCTTGAAATGTTTAATGTAGGACATACACACATCTTAACAAATTTATTTGGAAGCACAATGCCAGCTGCTGGCAATGTTTCTCCTGTTTCCATATCGCAAACAACACGATTACTTAATTTAACCAACATGGCCTTTTAAATTTGAACACCTGCGTGGCGTATCGCACTTACGAATAAGGCACAAAATTCACAAGACTCTGTTATTCGAGCTACATAGAGCAAAATGTCTCCGTGGTCTATAAACGCCAGTGGTACACGGTTCTTACTAACTTGATATAAAGGTGATTTTTCTCTGGCACAACGAAATCACAGGGCAAAACACACTCGTATGTAGGTAAGCCATGTAATAAATAAATTAGACTGAAGCCTACGTTCAGACTAATTGGAATATGTTGAAACGATCTTGGCCTCGAATGTGTTTGTAATTTGCTCGTGAGTGTGTATTTGCGAGATTTTCAGTTTTCGATGTGAGCTTTGAGCTTAACTAACTAGGATGTGTAGTAATAATATAGTATGCTGTTATACATAAATTACAGTAGTTCGACCTGGAGAATAATCTGATAGTGTTTGAAATTAAAAACATAGTAAAAACGTATCATACCGCCAATCAGGCACCAGACGCGGTTGCAGCTCAAGATTGGGGGGGGTCAACGTCCGCGTTGGCACGAATAGATGATAATTTGTTTGAAATGTTCGTAAACCGTCAAGTTTTATATTTTTCGAGTTGATGTGAATGATTTTGCGGGAGGGGGGGGTGTCATGACCCCTGTGACCTCCCCCCCCTCGGACCGCTACTGCCAGGCACGTATCACTGGATTTGGTTTTAGGAGGGGAGGGTCCGCGAAATCAGCTGCAGACAAAAATTAAACGCTAATAAACTAATAATAATCAAAATTGTCGCACAATCCCAAACTCGTACGTTTTATAGCTAACAAAGGTACAAAATATTAGCTGTCTTTTGATTTTTAAAATTATTGAACCTTAAGTCATTATGTAGCTGTTGGAATATCTTCTTTAGCACGAACTAATAAAGTTCAATTTGCAATGTACAGTCGGAAAGGAAAGCGGTCCTTTAATTTTATAAATTATTGAACCGTAAGTCATCGGAAAGTGCTCGGAAAATGATTTCTTCTGCATATCGTGAATTCTGTTAAAACTACGGGGGTCACCTCACTCAGCTCCGCTTCGCTCGGCTCCCTAATATGTACTTACATGTCAACCTAACCGCTCCTCCTCGCTTCGCTCGTCGTCGCAACCTATCCCTAGCGGTCGAATAAAATTCAAACTAGGGAGCCGCTAACGGCTATTTAGTCAGTTCCAATAATATTTAATATAAAAACACATGAGAGCGTTTAAAAATGTTTCAGACAATAGGTTTATATGTTTACAACAGTTATTATTGTTATTTTTACTGTATAAGATTGGACGAACTATTGTTTTAAACTGAAAAAACAGCCTTCAGTTGCAATTTTTTTTATGTAGCGAATTTTTCTATTTCTCGTTTTGGGCTCTGTTATCGTCTTGGAAAACCTCATTGATAAAAAGTTTTTTTTTCAGAGCACTATTTAAGGTAGGTATGTGAGTTTTACTGTTTTAAAATATTGTTTTAATTTTTTACTACCTATCTTGTTGTAACAAAAGATCGATTTATGTGTATGACTTTAGAGTGGTTGTGGACCGCTAGACGTTAAATCCAGAATGTCCGGTGGAGTGGTGAATGTCTTTGGAGTCAAATTATCATCACCATCACTGCTGTTAGTAATTTTAGGACAAAATAATAATTTTTATTTGACCCATAAAACCACAGTAAATAGTAATTTCCACGTAATCTACGGCGCCAAAATTCAACAGTTCACCACGCATGCAGCCCGAAAATAAAATGAAATTGTGACCTCCTTTGTCACGCCGCAATATTGTTTAGTACGTATTAGAGAGTATTAAATAATAACCTGATTGGTATTTGATATTAAACCTTAGACATGGCTGTTTTGGCTAAGTTCCCTTTGCCTTCCTAGTTAGTATCACATGTACTGTAATCTCAGAAAAAGTTTTTTATAGCATTATGTTGTTTGGAGACCTATACTATAATTTTCTTTTTGTGTTTTAGAGATGTTCTTGAAAAAAAAAAATTTCATTATATCAGTAGTTTTGAGTTCGTAATGAGGATTTTACGATATGAGGTTAGATACAATATTTTGCTCTACCTTTCAACGCTTTATCTGGCTTTAGAAAGTAAAATTAAAAGAGGAAAGAATAATACTGCTAGAGCACAACGTTCCGTCAAGTAGTTAAACTTATCTAAACAAACCATTTCGCTTACCAGTATAAACAAACGTGTTTTAGTAAAATTTAAGTTTCCACTTTATGCCGGAAAAGAGATAATGTCAGTAATTTTCTGTCATTGGACATTTCGGTACTGCGGTCTGTAGCCGCCGCGGGGTCCCATTTCACGATAATGCTATGTTAAAAACCTGTCATTAAACGCTGATTATGAAGCAAAATAACGGATATTATTCTCTGTGCATTTGTTCTGACATGTCACAATTATGGGACAAGATAAACAGGATCGAATAAAGTGAAAATTATTTATACATACCTATTAGGTACACCATAGCATGTATTTATTCTCGCACATTTCGGTCTTTAAGAGAATCAGTAAGCCAGTTTATGATACACATATCAATATTTTTTCAAGTCTTACATGAGTCTATACTGTATACTTGCAGACTTTGCAAACCAATTACAACGGGAAGATTTACTTAAAAATTAATGAACTACAAGCGACATAAGAATTTATTTTGTACAAAGAACGGGGACATTATTCGAAAAAGGAAAAAAAAATGTTTTAGGCAAGAAATCTGCAAACCTTGTTGTTTGGAGTATATTGGAAATCTGACTAGGTAATAATGTTACTTGATCACATTCTGAAAGCTTTTCTCTAAACGAACGTTTATTTTCTGTGTTTTTAGAGGAATACTTCGCTATATGTTTATATGTTTCTTGTTAATTAAAGGCTAAGCCTGAAAATCGGCGGCTTTTTGTTTAAATAACAGACTGTCATAAGCCGAGTCTTAGACCGATTTGTCTCTTTTCATGTATAAAATTATTATGCATTAATTGTATTGTGTTTTTTGAGACGAATAAAAAGCTTTTATTATTATTATATTGCACAAGACCACAGGAATTTTTTAACACTGGCATTAATTGAGTTTGAGTTTAATAGTGGATTGTTATACAAGGGAGGTAAGTTATAAAGAATTATTATTATTTGAAAGTTATTCGAACTATAAGCACCCTCGCTCGCTTCCCTCGCTCGTGCACCTAAATATCTCGGGTGCAATTGATAATTTACACCCGTGTAAAACAGTCTACTTTTCATCACTAATGCGAGGGAATAAAAAAAAACTTACAAAATAATGATTGCAATGTTTTCTACAAGATAATTTTACTGCCGCCATTTTATTTTCATGGGACTTTTTCTTTCCTGGTGCAATCGTGTCTTACAGGCCAGTGTCGTTGTTTTAAAAATAAAACTAATTTATTTGTTGTGTAAACTCCTAAACGACTTTTGTATTTTATTTAGCATAATCACCTACCTATTATATTACTATGCAAGTACGATGTTTCCATAATAATATTAATAAAATACAAATAACAAAATAAAAAGGAAATAGGCAGAAAATATATTCTCACTTGTCATTTAGTGAGACGAATGACTTACTAGTTAGTGACTGTAATAGAAACACTCGTTCTATTTTCAAACTCACTTACCTCCCTAGGTTTTTGAATTGAATTTACCTCCCGCATTTCGAGTTAAATACGTCTTCCTTTTGGAGCATTAGTGATGAAAATGTAATTTCAATAACGAAATTTACTGGTCTTTTTATCTGAATTCCAATATTGATGTGTCAGGCATACTGTTTGGAAAGAGCATTTTCTCATCGCTTTTGAAATTAGCATAAGAACGCTAAGGATCGCCCGACGTGTGCAAACGTGATAAAATGATCAATGTCTCAATGTGTTTTTATTTATAGTCCAGGCGACCATTGCAACCCTACCTCACAATATTATTGAACTAATCCACTTTGTAAGGACGGCCGACCTTTAGTAGCTTCAAAAACGTGGCACGTTTTGCATAGTTAAATAAACATTCTAACTTTATTTCATGGGTTATGGGAATTTTATTTTGCGTCAAGACTAATGTTCCTTATCAGTAAGAAGAGCAAATAGGATGAAAAAAAAAGTAAAAATTATTATAAAACATGTTTTTTTATCCTTTTTGATCCTCTTACTGAAAAAAGTCTGTGTGGGATTAAGTTAGGTTAAGGTATTAGAATTTCCAGAAAAATATAAAGATATTTTAGATAAAATTTCCAAACATTCAGTATGAAATAAAGTTTGAAAGTTTTATTATGCAAAACGTGCCGAGTTCGCCGCGGCCGACCAAATGTTTTTGGAGCTATTAAAGGTCGGCAATCCCCACAAAGTGCATTGGTCCAACGGTCTAACTGTATTGTGAGATAGGGTTGCTTGTAGTGGCCGCCCGGACTATAGATAAGCTTTTTTGGTGTTTCTTTCAATCTACAATACTTATGCGCAATTTTTTGGGATTCAATATATTAAAACGTAGTGATTGCATTGAATGCTATCGAGTACATATTTCTTCAGTCCATTACAGATAAAATAAAGATATTTTTCAATGGAAGTGCTCCTATAGACCTATTATAAATGCTATAAAACTGTTGTCAAAGTCAATTTTATCACACTAGTGCTTTATTTTTTCAAATTTATTGAAAGAAAGTTGCCAGTCTTTTCTTGTGTATCATAGATAGACTTGACAGAAATGAGCTACGAACGCATCAAACTTTCCATCAAGTTGGTTTTGATGTAAACTTTTTAACGGGTACAATTACATTTGTAGATTTAGCAAGTTTTTCTTTACATTTAGTTGGGATTTTTTTAATTCTAGAGGCCGTAATGTTTTTTACTATTTTTAAAATAACAAGAAATGGAATATCATCCGACTGAATACCATTATTTGTATGAGCCGTTGGAATTACTGCTTTATAACTTTCAGGGGTGTCAGAGGTGTTACCGAGGGTGGACAGTCACTAGTACAGTTAACACTCTTAACGCCCTACTTTCACCGACCTGTTTCAACGTCCCAACGTGTTAGGAGTGTTCCTTATTGCCGTACTTTGGGCACAAAACACGCTTTATTGGGCATGCTCGTTTAACTTCACCGAGTGGTAAATATAAAAATACTATACACATCAAATAGATTCCGAAAATAAGCCACAGGTTTTGAACCCGGATCTCAAGATTGCCAACTACTGACTGCGCTACCGCGGCTACTGCTGCTAAAAACGAAAATATTGCATTATTGACTTCGAGTACCTTGAATGAACGTCACTTTAAATTCCAATAATCGATGTAATTAATTCATCAGCACTGTTCATTCGAGAATAGAGAGCGATCTGATAATGATAAGGCAGAGCCCGTGCTACTGTGCTCGTCGGTCGTGTCAACTCGTGTCAGACGGTTCGACATGGCGTGACTGCACTGTCACTCGCTGTCACGCCCTTGTCACGAAGATTGTCACACGATGCAAGCGCTCCACTGGAAATGTCAGGGAAATGTGGACGCAATGGCGTGTGATGAATGACACGTTTGGAAAAACACTTATTTCCGACAACTCGACGGATAGTGTAAAAACGTCACAAGGTTCAAGCGAGAAAAAAAAGGGTTGGCGCCCTTATAATTGTTTTTTAATAAAATTATTGTTGAAGGTAGTTACTTATATAAGGTCCTACAACAATAAGTTAAATAATTCTGGGGTGGATTATGTACTTTGCTTAATATGTTTTTTACTTCCTTGTACAATGTAGTTCAATCAACTAACTCAACTTCGTTGAAAACATAAAAAAGGAAGAGCAAAAAATATTTTTTTTCTCTTAGGATTTTAGGACCATCTAAAAAAGTAGTTACCTAATTTACCTATAAATACCTATATTTCATAAATTATTAACCTAAACATTAGGTATATAACTCGCTCATAGAGAAAAAGAGGTCGATTGCCAAAAAATGTCTTTGACTTGACTCTTGTACAAATTGATTCCTGTTTTTATTTTAGTAAATTAATAGTTCTAAATGTGTAAATCGTTGGGATAAATAAACCCTACCATCTTTCTTGTCCTGAAAATTATAAATACTTCCGACGATCTAACGAACATAACATCAAATTATTATGGCCTGTGTAACCTGATAAATAAAATAGAATTTAAATTACAAAAGAGTTAAAAAAATGTATACTCTTGTGAGATTTATAAAGTTTTACCTAAACATCGTGTACATAACATCACTTTGTTTTCGATGGCAAAATACATTGTTTTCCTCTGTGATTTAATTTTTTTGCAAAAAATGTCATACATTTGTGAGGACATTTTCTAAAAAATATTAATCCATAGTAAATTAACTGCCAAATCATGCTTAAACCTTAATCGAAACTTGATACAAAGAACTTTCGCTTGGTTTTGAAAGAAAATCAGATTATTAACCTCGCGCCTCACGTTTTAGAAGGCTTTTAGACAGAGAGAAATTAACATTCAAGGAAATAACAATCTGTTTTCACTCGGTATAATGTCTACCTATTTCTTATACGTAAATTTTCATTGTCGCGCATAATGGACTAGGGGGAAAAAGAAAGTCGAATGAAATTCTTTCCGATTTCTAAGTGCCCATTCTTCTTAGGTTTTATTCCAATTCAGGGCCTTGGATAAATTTAAAACGAAAAACCGCCGTTGTGACTATGTACAAAATTTTCAGCATAAAGTTCAATATGGCAAAAACCGGAGTTGGTGCCATAAAAACACCCACGGGGGTTAAAAAAATTATCTCCTTGTAGTTTCAAATGTACACGTTTTGCTCTTACTTTATGCACAATAAACTGGCTTTTACCAACTTTCCGCACACGAGGTATAAAAAATTCTTGATGTGTCTCCTCGGGGCACGATTCACGATTTATGCCATGACCGGGCATTGAAAGAGCGCCGTGAAAGTTTAACGTCCCTTATTCGTGCACGTATTATGCCAACGTCATATTTTATCGAACACTGCGACGTCAGCAGCAGCACAGCAATTTTTATTAAAGTCACCACATTCCGATCACCTCGTAAAGCGTACCTGCTAGGATGGCATCAAAGACATAGAGCATTTCCAGCTTTTACAGTTTTAGTGCTTGAATATACCCTGAAAACATCTGGTATATTCCTGGAATAGGTTGTTCGATAGAAGCAGGAATAAGTTTTATGCTTCTCATGTTTTTTTTTGTACAACTGTACCTAGTTTAGTTATTGTTTTTGCGTTGCTATTCTTTATTTGAAACTAGCTTTTGCCCGCGGCTCCGTCCGCGTGTTATTCGGTTTAACAACATGCTTTTTTCCGGGATAAAAAGTAACCTATGTATTAAGTTAGGGTATAAGCTACTTATATTCTTTCAAAATTTTATCCAAATCCGTTCAGCCGTTTCAGCGTGAAAGAGTAACAAACTTACACACAAACATTCGCATTTATAATATTAGTGTGATAGTGTGATTAAATTTGGTTTGTGATTTGGGCATAGCATCCGAAAGGTCTGTAACGTGGTACTGCCGGCGTTTTTGTCCTCAGTGCACAGTACTCTGACCTCTAAACCCATCACTTGGTGACGTCGAGGTCATGTAGTTGGCTGAAGACAGAATCGCTTGGCTAGATGCTGTTGGTCCGAGTATAAATGTCCCGATAAAGCTGGGCATCACTGAGGTCATGGGATGAGCCGCTCTGTACTAAGGTTCTAAAGAATAAAGATACTTCTCAAAACCCTGCAGAGCGAGTTCGTCTTTTGGCTTCTGCCGACCAGAGTCTGATTACTGGCTAAATGCTCTCCCGTCAACTAATCTATGGTTGCACCATACTACTAGAAGTAAGTAAGTGCCGGTAAGTGGAAAAGGGGCCAATACTGAAGATCTAGATAGTTTTCACTACCAGTGTTACTTCCGGGCTATTGCAAAGCAGACTATACATTCATTGTTCAAATTGGCTGCGCTTCCCCCCACTTCAGCAGCTTCCAGGCAGCATTCATTTAGAACCTACCATCAGGTGCAGCAGGGGCTAAATGAGGAGAAGAATCCGTTTTAATTTTATAATAATAATATAGCATTCTGTTTTTAGTACGCGCACTTTTTGGGGTTATGCTTGCTTGGTGGTAGAACCATAATGTTCATTAATGAAAATGCTAATTGATATTTACATAATTCATAAGTGAAAATGATAAGATAAAACATCTACAGCGATAAATATGAAGATATATTTCAATGATAATATTCGAATTTCATACGGTCAATTCAAGCGTCACCCACGCTACAGTATAATTAACAACAGTAGTTCAACTAAGCGGTGTCCTTGAAATCAATATGTACGGCCGCTCGATTGAAATTCGAATATTATCATTGAAATATATCTTCATATTTATCGGTGTAGATGTTTTATCTTATCATTTTCACTTATGAATGATATAAATATCAATCAGCATTTTCATTAATGAACATTATGGTTCTACCACCAAGCAAGCATAACCTCAAAAAGTGCGCGTACTAAGAACTGAAGGCTCACATATCAAACCATTTCTTGTTTTCTCTTTTTCCTGTAACCACTAACAGAACACTTTAGCTCGAAGATTATCATGTAACTCTTTTCCCTTTTGTAGCAGTTATTGAGAGACGCATGAAAACTTGAAAAGTGTCGGGGGAAATTCGGTAAAATTCCCAAACGGCTGGACCTCAGGGAAAAAGCGCCGCCTGATATATGGATCTCGAGTAACAGGTGTAGAGGGTATCGACGTGTGGCGAACACTTTTCCCGTTTTTCAAAGGTACACTATTCGTTTTAGCCTTTTTGAGCTGAAAGTATTTTTTACTGCTTTCAATATAACGCCTTTCTTTGCTTTGAACATGGTGGAAAAATTCAGCATGTTTTATTGAATTAAAACTCAATATATCCAGTAAAGTGACCTATAAATTTGAAGCAGAGCAGTAGTTTAGTCGGTAGGACGCTTGAATCCAATGTTGAGACCTAAGTTCAATTCTTACGGGTCAAGCAGTAGTGAAGCGGGGCGGTAGAACGCTGGCCTCTCAATCTTGAGACCCAGGTTCGATCCCCGGTCGGGCATGCATGCACCAATAAGTTTTCGGAAAACCTGCATGCCCTAAAAATTGTGCCCGAAATACGGCGATAGGGCTCACCACCCATCACGTTGGGATGTAATAATCGTCGATGAAACGCGGGTGCACCGAGTGTAGACTGCGACTTGCATTTCACGTTCACACCCCGGACACCTCACCTCTGACACCTCCCCGGGGATTCATATCGTGACGATATGTTAAACGAGCGAGCGAAGCGAACGAGTTCTCCGAGTCTACTAGAACAATCCGGCGGCGTTTATGTATTGTTTGACGATAACTCGAGTATCGTTGATCGGAATGTCATGAAATTTGGCAGGCGAGTAAATCTGAGTAAGACAAAAATATTTTTTAAGGTCAAACATAAATTAAGCCAAATCGGTCAAGCGCGAACCGGGCGAGCGCGAGTTCACAGTTTAACTACTAGTTTAATGTAGTAATTCTGAAGCAAAATTGGTCAGATAGTCACCAAGGACGTAGGGTTTTCAATTTTTTCACGGAACCATACAAATATAAATGGACATTGATTTAAAGACAACCCAACTCAAATGGTAACAAAATGTCGAATGTTTCACAAAGCGACACTCGCCCTCGTTCAAGTAAATCCGAATCTCTTATCTCACCCAGACTGAAATTAGCCCTTTCACCCCGGGTCGTTCGATCTTTATCAGCATTGTCAACTGTTTACGATCTGTTTTTTTGTTCAACTGCTACAAAGTTAACAAAAGCTTGCGGTCGTAGCGCAAACTGGAAGTTTGGGGTGTGTTCACAATTCACGAGGCATGGACGTGAATATGTGTTCTGGTTATTATTTGAGTTGAAAATTGAAGTTTATTGTTGTTGTGGGGATATTAATCAAATTCAAGTAGAATGGAGTATGTCGAGGATATGTCGTACGGTGTCCGGGTTTTGTCGTTATGAATTGTAGTCCGCATGCTATTACGCTTCATGACACATCAGACGTCGTGGGTTCAAATCTACACAATTGGTGTAGACTAGACAAGCACCGGAAATCAAGGAGCTGGTCTCGGCTACTATTACAAGATAGTAATTGTTTGCAAGGATGGGACTGGTGTTGTTTGTATAGGCGATGTCAGGGTATGATAAAAAAAATATAACCTAGGCATGTCAAACATGCTTTACGTATTAGCCTGCGGCCCAAAATGAAATTCAATGTCAGGGCGGCTATTCCAGCATTGTTGCGCATGCGCAATATCAGTCATTCGATATTTGTTTAAAGTTTGATATATGCCAAGCCCTGCGAAGGTAATTCGAGTGACTAAACCACATTCAATAGAAGCTATAGGATATAAGGAATGCTCACTATACGTTTTCGATACAAAAAAAAAACAATACAAAGTCACCCGCAATCTGCCTTCGCAATTTTTGCGCACGCGCCAGTATCGACCGCCTGACCCATTTGAAACAAAAGTTTGACAGTGTTGGTGCACTCGATTTTTACAAGTTCTTACCTGTTCAGTACCAAGAAATACGGAAATTTGCTCGTAAAATTATATTAATGTTTGGAAGCACCTACAAGTGTGAGCAATTAGTTTCCCTCATGAAAGGAAACAAATCTCCCGCAAGATCACGATTGACCGATTCACACTTGGGTTCAGTTTTGAAATTGATTTCCGCTGATAAAATTACTCCTCAAATAGACAATTTAATTAAACAAAAAAGATGTCAAATTTCTGGGAAGAAGTTGTAACTTGTTTTAAAGATTATAATTAAAAAACCTTTTTCGTACTACAATCGCAATTTGTTTTATTTCTTTATGTCTTAGGTTTTGCGGCCCACTGATTCCACAACCTGTATGCATTTGGTCCGCCTGTAATTTTGAGTTTGACATGCATAACATAACCCGACTTGATATACACTCTCCACTCTCTCAACTAAACATGTACTTACCATCGAAAAAGTCCAGAAACTATTCCTCCGTAATATTTATAAACGAAGCTTTAAGCTTCGAAGCGAAGCTTAAACAATGTTTTTGTTGGGCACGTTAGGGTATAACAACTTATAGTTAAGAAGGGGCTCCAAAATGACTATGTTTGTGGTAAAAATTCTTAGGGGTTTGATTCATGTTCCGTCGTTGCTGGCACTGATATGTCTGTGGGTGCCGGTTCGTTACGAGCGCGCGCGCAGTCACAGACTGTTCGAGCTTCCGGGGGCTCGCACCAACCTCGCAGCTGAGGCCCCTCTCAGCCGCGTGCTTCGCTTGCTGAACGGTATAGCCAGAGATCAACCAGAGGTGGATATTTTTTCTGCATCCCTAGTCCACATCCACACACGTGTGGCAAAGTACTTAGTGATTGTCTACTTTCTAGTATATTTTAAGTGTACATGTGCATTTTTAGCTAATATATCTGTATATATATAGGTATATATTTTTTTCTCTGGTTAAATAAATTTGTTAATAATTTGTCTACCATGTTATACGCATTGGATTTGTGTCTGTAATGTATTTCATGTGTATGTTAAATAAATAAATAATAATAATAACAGTTACTTCCCGCGTTTCATCATCGTGGTGATAATCAAATAGTTTAACTGTAGAACGTGGCTGTGTGTACCTATCGCCTCAGGGATTTCACAGTTGATAAATGAAATATACACCACATTAATAATAACAGTTACTTCCCGCATGTCATCATCGTGGTGATAATCAAATAGTTTAACTGTAGAACGTGGCTGTGTGTACCTATCGCCTCAGGGATTTCACAGTGGATAAATGAAATATACACCACATTAATAATAACAGTTACTTCCCGCATGTCATCATCGTGGTGATAATCAAATAGTTTAACTGTAGAACGTGGCTGTGTGTACCTATCGCCTCAGGGATTTCACAGTTGATAAATGAAATATACACCACATTAATAATAACAGTTACTTCCCGCGTGTCATCATCGTGGTGATAATCAAATAGTTTAACTGTAGAACGTGGCTGTGTGTACCTATCGCCTCAGGGATTTCACAGTTGATAAATGAAATATACACCACATTAATAATAACAGTTACTTCCCGCATGTCATCATCGTGGTGATAATCAAATAGTTTAACTGTAGAACGTGGCTGTGTGTACCTATCGCCTCAGGGATTTCACAGTTGACAAATGAAATATACACCACATTAATAATAACAGTTACTTCCCGCATGTCATCATCGTGGTGATAATCAAATAGTTTAACTGTAGAACGTGGCTGTGTGTACCTATCGCCTCAGGGATTTCACAGTTGATAAATGAAATATACACCACATTAATAATAACAGTTACTTCCCGCATGTCATCATCGTGGTGATAATCAAATAGTTTAACTGTAGAACGTGGCTGTGTGTACCTATCGCCTCAGGGATTTCACAGTTGATGAATGAAATATACACCACATTAATAATAACAGTTACTTCCCGCATGTCATCATCGTGGTGATAATCAAATAGTTTAACTGTAGAACGTGGCTGTGTGTACCTATCGCCTCAGGGATTTCACAGTTGATAAATGAAATATACACCACATTAATAATAACAGTTACTTCCCGCATGTCATCATCGTGGTGATAATCAAATAGTTTAACTGTAGAACGTGGCTGTGAAAAACCTATCGCCTCAGGGATTTCACAGTTGATAAATGAAATATACACCACATTAATAATAACAGTTACTTCCCGCATGTCATCATCGTGGTGATAATCAAATAGTTTAACTGTAGAACGTGGCTGTGTGTACCTATCGCCTCAGGGATTTCACAGTTGATAAATGAAATATACACCACATTAATAATAACAGTTACTTCCCGCATGTCATCATCGTGGTGATAATCAAATAGTTTAACTGTAGAACGTGGCTGTGTGTACCTATCGCCTCAGGGATTTCACAGTTGATAAATGAAATATACACCACATTAATAATAACAGTTACTTCCCGCATGTCATCATCGTGGTGATAATCAAATAGTTTAACTGTAGAACGTGGCTGTGTGTACCTATCGCCTCAGGGATTTCACAGTTGATAAATGAAATATACACCACATTAATAATAACAGTTACTTCCCGCATGTCATCATCGTGGTGATAATCAAATAGTTTAACTGTAGAACGTGGCTGTGTGTACCTATCGCCTCAGGGATTTCACAGTTGATAAATGAAATATACACCACATTAATAATAACAGTTACTTCCCGCATGTCATCATCGTGGTGATAATCAAATAGTTTAACTGTAGAACGTGGCTGTGTGTACCTATCGCCTCAGGGATTTCACAGTTGATAAATGAAATATACACCACATTAATAATAACAGTTACTTCCCGCATGTCATCATCGTGGTGATAATCAAATAGTTTAACTGTAGAACGTGGCTGTGTGTACCTATCGCCTCAGGGATTTCACAGTTGATAAATGAAATATACACCACATTAATAATAACAGTTACTTCCCGCATGTCATCATCGTGGTGATAATCAAATAGTTTAACTGTAGAACGTGGCTGGGTGTACCTATCGCCTCAGGGATTTCACAGTTGATAAATGAAATATACACCACATTAATAATAACAGTTACTTCCCGCATGTCATCATCGTGGTGATAATCAAATAGTTTAACTGTAGAACGTGGCTGTGTGTACCTATCGCCTCAGGGATTTCACAGTTGATAAATGAAATATACACCACATTAATAATAACAGTTACTTCCCGCATGTCATCATCGTGGTGATAATCAAATAGTTTAACTGTAGAACGTGGCTGTGTGTACCTATCGCCTCAGGGATTTCACAGTTGATAAATGAAATATACACCACATTAATAATAACAGTTACTTCCCGCATGTCATCATCGTGGTGATAATCAAATAGTTTAACTGTAGAACGTGGCTGTGAAAAACCTATCGCCTCAGGGATTTCACAGTTGATAAATGAAATATACACCACATTAATAATAACAGTTACTTCCCGCATGTCATCATCGTGGTGATAATCAAATAGCTTAACTGTAGAACGTGGCTGTGTGTACCTATCGCCTCAGGGATTTCACAGTTGATAAATGAAATATACACCACATTAATAATAACAGTTACTTCCCGCATGTCATCATCGTGGTGATAATCAAATAGTTTAACTGTAGAACGTGGCTGTGTGTACCTATCGCCTCAGGGATTTCACAGTTGATAAATGAAATATACACCACATTAATAATAACAGTTACTTCCCGCATGTCATCATCGTGGTGATAATCAAATAGTTTAACTGTAGAACGTGGCTGTGTGTACCTATCGCCTCAGGGATTTCACAGTTGATAAATGAAATATACACCACATTAATAATAACAGTTACTTCCCGCATGTCATCATCGTGGTGATAATCAAATAGCTTAACTGTAGAACGTGGCTGTGTGTACCTATCGCCTCAGGGATTTCACAGTTGATAAATGAAATATACACCACATTAATAATAACAGTTACTTCCCGCATGTCATCATCGTGGTGATAATCAAATAGTTTAACTGTAGAACGTGGCTGTGTGTACCTATCGCCTCAGGGATTTCACAGTTGATAAATGAAATATACACCACATTAATAATAACAGTTACTTCCCGCATGTCATCATCGTGGTGATAATCAAATAGTTTAACTGTAGAACGTGGCTGTGTGTACCTATCGCCTCAGGGATTTCACAGGTGATAAATGAAATATACACCACATTATAATAAACCATTATCATATTCCTAATTTGGGTTCCTAACTCGAAAAAAGAAACCATTTTGGGTGAAAACTCTATGTCCGGCTGTCCGTCCGTATGTGGTACTGCCTTACATCTAATCTGTTTAAGCTAGAATCTTGAAATTACGCACAAAGAGTAGTAACAACTTACAACTTTATATTAAATATTTTTTATAAAAGCACAACATTTCTCAATGTTTTGGTACCTACCGGCAACTGACAATAAAAACTCAAAAATGTGCTTTTAATACTCCAACGTAGATTGCTAGATGTGAAATAAATTTAGGTTATGTATATATTTTTCAATTATATAGTAAGTAACCCATTTACAACGTGAGTTCCGTTCGCTCTTCACCGGGTATTTTTTCTGAGTAGGTACCCAGTGTCATTTTACATTGACGTGGTACATATCGTTAAAATTTAAATCCAATTATTTAGTTATGCCACAGGAACCAAGTAATTATTCTGTGGTAAAGATAAAAAACAATTTATAATTTTTTACGAAACCTAAGAATTTCCTTGCTTAGAGTGACTTGAATGAAGATAGCCTCCGCACTGTTGTGTGATTTTATGTTGCTGCCGGTACCATAGTAAAAATAGTTTAGTAGGATAATCGCCTCGCGAGACTTAAATGCCTACTGTTGTAGGGTTGGTACTCCAAATACAGAACAATAATATTATGTTCGTTTACATACTTTTATTTAAAATGTATAACGTTACATAACAATTTATATCTAAACTAAACTAATTGAAAATTAAAATTACCTAGCAACTTAAATATTATACAAATAAATAAAAAAAGGAAATTTTAGACACCTATTTAATAGAACAATTTTGTATTGTTAAATATATCCATCCATCCATCAGCCTGTTTCGTCCACTGCTGGACATAGGCCTTTCCAGGATTTCGCCACTCTTGGCGGTCCTCCTGGAAGAAATGCCCATACTCACACACGCTGGGCAGGCGGGTTGGTGAGCGCGGTGCCGAAACCCTTCCACCAGTGACGCCGCTGCCCGTCACCAGTCTGTTTTATAGAAGGCCCGACAATTGGGGATGGATATACCGCCATCCACCGGTCCCAGGCGATGGTGGGCCGCCTGGTTTTGCCTTGAGAGCTGTTCTGTTACTCTCCCCGAATAACTTCGGGAGGATTTACGAGTAAGATGGTGGTACCTCCACAGCCGAGCCCGGCATCAGCTCTACCACCTGTAGTTAAATATATAAAACAACATATATGTATTTGTGAAGTTTAAATAAGCTTTGGTGATGTGTGCGGCGGCACGGCGTATCGTGACGTGAGTTCACAGTATGATACTAAAACTTTAAAAGTGAAGTTTCTCTTAGAAATAACAAGTTATAAATAAATAAACATGTCATTAATCATAAAAACCGCAACGAAAGAAAAATACTTAATCGAATTTCTCTCGAGTTTACAAAGTTCTCACTGATTCAATTAGAAGATACGCAGTCGACGGAAAACTTCGGTCTTAAAGGGGGTAGGAGAGGACAGCGGCTGCGCCGCCTGAGAGGGAAGAGTCTGCGGGGGGAGCGTGAGTATCAAGTCGTGTCTTCGTAGCAGTAGGAAATAAAGTTGCTGTCGTCACCTCCATACTTCTTTTTCCTTCACTCTTCTTATCTGTTGCTTATTACGGCCCCAATAACCATTAACGGAAAAAAAAGTTTAGGTAGGTATTTATTTATTTTACACAAATACATATCATTACAGGCTTAACCTAATTCGATAGGTATGCTAGATATTTACAAATTACAAAATAATCTTAATAATATATTATATTATACATATACAATACATTCTACAATACATTTCTACAATAACTGCTCAATAAAACATAGCACAAACAGCGCCGTTCTCCTAAACTCATTCAGAGCAACATGGAATACATCTGCGTTTTCCCAAATAAGATTCAAGGATCAGAGCGCACGCGTAAGCGGCGCCTTTGCCGGTAAATTTCGGCTTTTGTAACATATTACCTTCAAACATTACGTCAATGTTTAGTAGATAATTTAACAATTGTTTTACGGGTAGCCTATTGTTCTTTTAAAAGTTAATTAAACAGAAAGTTTGTGTACTGAATATATAGAACTTGGCCTGTTTTCATGGTCAATTATTTGCATGATAATGTAACTGTAAAAATAAACGAAGTTCTATACTTTCAGTAGCAGGAACTTCTTTTAAAACAAGTGAAAAATGTTGGACTTTCCCGCAGTGATGATTTAAGGAATCTCCATACAAGTTGGCACCCAATTTGATTTCAGTTCTTTTTTCCTGCACTGCCTCTGTACTGAACGGGCCCTTTTTCACATTTCTGTTTTTGGTGAGATTAAGATTACAGGCGTTATTTACGGACCGTCGTTACTCTGTTAGAGAGATAATTAACGTTGATTAATAGTTTAGCTTCAGGCAAGACATAGCCGTATTGATAGGTAAGATCAGAAGTTAGAGATATAGGTGACGTACTAACGTAAGTTATATCTCTAATATCTGATCATAACATACTGATACTAGCCTAATGTGGACGATAGCTTGTTCGTCATCGTCGGTAATTTGTCATTCAATTATTACTGCACCGTAATAATTGAATAATCTCTGTACTCTCGAATTTATTTAAAATTATAATAAAAACCGGACAAGTGCGACCGAGGGTTCCGTACATATTAGTAAAAGTTTAAAAAAATCTACAAAAAGATTTGGTCACCCGTACCATTATGACTTGATGATTTTTTTAATGATTTAATAACAAAAGTATAGTTTTAAGATTTTTTTCTATATTTGTAGTATTAGACGGTATTACTTGCCAAATTTCATAGTTCTAGGTCAACGGGAGATACCCTACAAATTTTGACTTCCTTGAGAGTGTCGAAATATATGTTTTTTGCGGCATAAACGGCTGTATCTTTTTTTTTACGTTAACTTAGAAGTTTGATTTTTTCACAGCTTCAAGTTCGAGTTACAGAAGACCTCCTTTTATTACTTCGACACTATACTTTAAGAGGATATGTCCCGCTTGCATCAGTCACTTGCTGCTTGCGGGAAGATCCGCAGTGCGAGGGGTACTAATTCTCGAAATATAGCAATATGTACATTATTTTTACTAGTTTTAAAATATTTGTTAGTTTCAGAGTAAAATAAAGTTTGTACAGATTTTAATCCATAATTCCGGCAAAATTTACTTTTTTGAAATCGTTTTGGCAGTGAGGTGATCGTCACTTCCCTCACCTTAGAACCGCGCCAAGTTAGCGAAGGGTTGAAAATTTCGCATTTTAAATTTTACGAAAAATTAATACGCACAAGGTGAAAGAAAAGAGAACCATCACGAGAGTCTTGAATATATGACAACTTTAGTACATACATTCATTAAAATAACAGAGAATACCAAAAAGAATACAAAAAAATGTCTAAGCACAACCTGTGTCTCCTTGCACTTATAGGACATGTAGTACGATATAATATATATATTTTTTAAATAAATATGTTTTTTTTTTGTTAAATTATAATGAAGGAAAAATGGGACAAACAGAACCAGAAAGACTAAGTTCATTGTAGGCCAATAAAATTCTAAGATCTTACTTTAGACTACGTATTTTGTTACCCTGAAAAGCGATCTTATTAATAACATTAATCAAACACGAAAATACAAAAATAATCATAAGAAATTCTTATAAAATATAAATTTTGTTATCCTGTACCCGTGGCCCCGGGTAACCAACGGGAACCAACGGGAACCATCGGGAACCATCGGGAACCATCGGGAACCATCGGAAACCATCGGGAACCATCGATAAGGCAGACCAAGGGATACATTACCTCAGACGACGTGAGATCATCTGTGAAGGAAATTATATGACCTGTGAGCGAACCGCATCCCTGCTGTTTGCACTGTTACTTTACGAATGAAAACATTTTAGCTATATCCATTGCCATTTTCACTTATTTTAATTTAAAGTTTTTACTTTTTATGACCGATAAAATCTTTATAAGGTCAAAAAGTAATTTAGCAAGTCTTTTTCTGATAGTACGTAGGTAAATAAAGACACTGGTTTGCTAAGTGAGTGACGTTACAGACCTCAATCTGCTACGATCCCAACAGACTTCATTTATCAACTTGAAAGGGCTATCTTTCATGTACTTTTATTATTTAATTCGAATCAAAATAATTTATTTTATAAAATATATATTTAAAGTATACTTTTTACAGGTAAAAATTAATATTTAAGAAACCAGTAGAATATAATTGAAAAAATATATAAGACGGGAAATACATAATATATATATTTAAGTTGGGCTATTAAAATAAAATAAAATTATACACCTGCATAAAATAAAAATAAAAATAAACCTCGAAAAAAGAACATATTTTTATCGTTTTTTGTTGCAGCTCTATCTTTTAAACGATAATACATAAAAGATTCTGGGGGCCAATTCCGGAGAATCAATCGAATCGAGATTTCTAAGACTCGATCTAAAAATTTATGAAGTGCGACTGAATAAATGGGTTGTTACGATCGAGAAAGCTAATTCGATAGACTGAGAATATTCTGAGTCTGTCGAATTAGCCTTCTCGATCGTAAAAACCCATTTTATCAGTCGAACTCCATAAGTTTTTAGATCGAGTTCTAGAAATCTCGATTCGATTGATTCTCCGGAATTACCCCCCTGGTAAATACTGAATAGTGTAACAACGAATAAAGTTAGGGGTCCAGAGGGTATCGAATTTCCTGAATGCGCCTACCATTTTAGTCCCTTATTTTTTGTCGCCTTGGTGTTGCTATGGCATAGATATTGTTGTTATTTACCGTAATGTTTTTAAGGTTCCATACTTAGGTACGGAATCCTTTGTGCGCGAGTCCGACTTGCCTTGGCCGATTTTTTACAAATAAATCATTTATATAATTCTAAGCCACAGTATCGTTCCATTTCCTATTCTTAGCACTAAACGTTATCCAGTTCACAATAATTCTTTATCAAACTAGTGTGTTAAATAAAATTCAAAAGATAGTCTTTCGAAATTTTCTTGGCATAACAAACAATCTCCAAAAACATGTAATTTAAGAATATATGCCATTTCATAAACAATTCCAATAACATATATTATGTTGTTCGAATGTAGAAAAATACGTAGCCGATCCCCAAAACAAAAACATTTATTATTTGATGAGCTCATCATCTATTACAGTAGTAATTTTTGATAGCTTACTTTGTCTATATGACTATAGTTAGGGAGCCACGTACAAAAGTGGTGACGATCCGAAGAATTTTGACAATATGTGAAATCGATTGTTCACTCATAATCGTAACTGAACAACGAAGGGACCGTCAGCTTGGTGGGTAGCTGGTGTGGATGAACTGTGATAGAAATAAATGTATATATTTTTAAACACTTGGCGATTTATCCATCGCAATGAGATAACAAATTAAATGTATATCACTGTGGTATGAAAATCAGAAAAGTTAATATGGACGTGAGGAGCTTCCGGTTCCGGTTCCGGTTCAGAGCTCCTCACGTCCAGATTTACTATTCTGATTTTCTATACCGGAGTGATATAAATTTAATTTGCTAAAGGAATAAAAGTTTTTTCTTTTCAAAATAAATATATTTTGATAACTTCGAAATTTGGATATAATGATAATATTTATACTAGGACTGACGATCAACCCAGTCAGCTACATGTATGTTTCCACCAACACTTTTCACTTATATTATTTATGAGTAAAAAATCTAGATCGTGACCACTTTTGTACGCTGGCTCCCTAACTATCGCAAAAGTGACAGAAAGAGGGAAGTAAATTGAGGAGGTTAACATTTTGTAGAACCTATCTAAGTCAGTAGTAAGCAAATGCTTATAATATAATATTAGAATATAATATTATGTACCGTTGATGCCCGCACATTGACATACTTCGCAGTTCGTATGGGTTAAAATCTTATAAAAATGTCTAGGTTGAACACTCACTCGTACAGAATCGAACTGGATCCTTCATGTGGTTTTTCATTATCAGTACTTGAACATTCTGACACCAGCACTATTGCATGGACAATGCGTGACGTGGGAGATATTACCTTGTACGACAAAATACAATCAGCTAGAAAAAAATCAAGGGAAGAGTTCCGGGTGACAGTTGAGAAGAGCTTTTTTGAACTCGGGCATAAAATTCAAAGATAAAATAAAGAGTGTTCGAAGTCGACGGACTGGGAATTGGGGCTCTGAAAATGAGCTGTACTATAGAGATCAGAAAGTTCATATATGGTAAGAGAGGTTAAATAGGATATTAAAAAAATTAATGTGTAGGTTTGCGGTTTCAGGTGTAAATTTTATACCTGGTCCGTCCATGATGATATGGTTGTTTTGATAACTAATAAAAATAAGTTTGTTCGTGTTGAATTAATAACTGGTGGTTGACATGCCCCAGTGAAAAATTTAGTATAAACATAAATCCTTAAACATCTGTAATCAGTAATGAAAGAATCCTATTAGTACATTTTATTAAAAAGCGGAAATCCCTTTGATTATGTCTTTGAATTACAATTCATAAGTTAACGAATCCTAATTAAAATTTGCGCAGGAATCGTTAAGTAATCCGGCCCCAAAGGGACGATACAAAACCTTTTCATGTCAGCGGAGCCACGAATATAAGGCTCTCATATTTAAGTCTTTGTTTCAAAGTCCCTGCCACTTCGTCATCTGTTTACCCGAAAGAAACCCCCTAACTGTCCCCGTATTTGATTTAAAACAGAAAAAATACGAATAAAACCATTCACAAGCTTTGTTGTAAAAAAAACATGGCGCTATGGTATTTAATATAGAGAAATGAGGTCAGAGCACTTTTGCCAAAGGCAAAATTGTTGTCCTTTATAATGTAGAGGAAAAAGTCTCTTTCATTTTGCAATTAGATGATAAATTGTGATTGAAAGAAGTTATTTTATAAATATGAGAATTCAAAAACTCTTTTTCAGGTGCTCTCGTTTTATTTCTGTCTTATTAGAATGGGAAGAGAAATACATCTAAGTTAGTCGACATCCATCATTCAAAATTGTGTTCATCTTTCACTTGCCCCAGATATTAAACAATTTCAGCGGCCCCCCCCACGCTAACTCCCACTTGAAAGAAGATTGAGGTATTATGAAACCTTACCTTTGATATTCATATCATAATAGATTCCCGGCGGCAGATAATACCGTTTCACTGGCAATATTAATATCCTAAATTTTAAGGGTTTCTGAGACGGGAGGTTCCTGTAGGCCAAGAAACGTCTTCGCGTTTTAAATAAAAGTACGACCTAACTTTCCGCCTTCGGTTATTGATTTCTAATCTTCATAATGCCTCTTATTTTTTTTATTGGCATAGACTGATTTTATTTGGATTTGGAAATGGGTTATCATGATTGATTATAGTTGAAAAAACCGGCCAAGTGCGAGTTGGACTCGCGCACGAAGGGAGAATTCTGTACCATTATCTATAAAAACAGCAAAAAATCATGTGTGTTGTATGGGAGCCACCTTCAATATTTATTTTATTATGTTTTTTATTATTTTGTGTTATAGAAATACACCATCTGTGAAAATTTCAAGTATCTAACTATCACGGTTCATGAGATACAGCCTGGTGACAGACGGACAGCGGAGTCATAATAATAGGGTCCCGTTGGTTACCCTTTGGGTACGGAATCCTAAAAATGTGTGAGAATTAAAGAGTATGTATCTATCTATGTGTGAATAAATCATATCTACAGACATTTTTTTTATATGACAAGACAATAGCCTGGTGTTTCCTTTACTTGAATCCCGCCAAACATTCATCGTTGAACATTCTGACACCAATATGGAGTACGTAGATTTTCAAATAATAAAAGAAACTGAAAAAAAGGAAGCCATAGAATATGTCGTGTATCAGTGCTTGTTTCAAAGATACAATCGAAATCGACTCGTAGAACAGTTATAGTAGTGGTTGAATTTCGGTCGATATTTTACAATCCGCGATTCTAAGAATGCGTCCGCTATGTTATTGGTTTCAAGCCTATTGTTATTCAGAAGTCTAAACCTTATGGTGATTTTGCATATATGTATAATAAGATAATCTAAATTAAAATTGACGGTAACATTGAAAGAATAGTGAATGGTGAATTCGTACAAACGGTACTGAATGTTGGGTGTGGAAAGATAAACATCAGAGTGAATGCAGTGGAAATAAGAAGTATGTGTGGTCTGACATGGAATGATAGAGTGAAAAATATCGACATATCGGATCGTTGTGGCCTGAAAAAGATGTAGTGACTAGAACAGAAAAAGGAATGCTTCGCCATTTGGATTGACATTCTGTGTAAAAAATACCGGGATTGTTCAATAAAACCAAAAAAGTTAATTATTCGTCAAAATGTATTTGTCGCCTTTAAAAGAGGCCCCTTCGCTTGCAATACAGCTACGCCAGCGCTTGACCCACTCCTCCATACATTTTTTGTAAGCTGATTGGGGTATGGTCTTAAACTCCTTCAGTGAATTTTCTTATATAGGTTCAATCGACTCGAAACGCCTTCCTCGAAGTGGTAATTTTAGCCTCGGGAACAGGAAATAGTCAGACGAACCCATATCTTGTGAATACGGCGCTTGGTCGATGACATTCGTCGAGTTTTTGGCTAAAAACTCTTGCACAATGATGGCTTTGTGCGATGGTGCATTATTATGCTGTAAAATCCACGAATTGTCGTTCCATAAATCTGTCCGTTTTCGACTGATATTCTCTCGCAAACGCCTCATGACGCCTAAATAATATTGTTTAGGCAAATGTTAATTTACCGTTTGTTCCTCTGGAAGAAATTTGTAGTGCACTACACCGCGGCAATCGAAGAAGACTGTAATTTATGAATTGCCGGTGTTTTTTACACAGAGTAGTATTTTGGACTTATAGAGAGAGTGTATGAAAGTAGAGTGACGAAAAATATGTACGGTTCTCAAATGTTAGATAAAGCCCGACCGAGTCGCCCTAGAAGAGCATATTCCGACCAAGTTGGCCACATACTGATGAAGGGCAAAGTTAAGAAGTACCTGGAATAGAAGAACTTATATTATATGACTATATAAGGGATGTGGAAGAGGCGAAACAGGTGTAGCGGAGTAGTCTCTGACCACCTCTAGTGGTAGACAGGCGTGACTATAATAAATTTATTAATTTTTGTAAGTAAATTAAAATATTTCGAAACGTATTCCAAGAGCAAAGATATTATACATACTTTTTATATGAAGTTGAAATTTTCTTCCTGAAAGTAATTTTTTTTTGTTCGTAACCAAGACTTTTTCGACTATCCTAATGAATGTTTATAGGTGTTTCCAACGCAAAAACAATTCCCACAAGCAATTTAGAAAACTCTGCGAGCTAATTCATTCATTACCATAAATAAACAAAAAGGAATTAAAGTCCAGTCAGTAATAATTATGTTTCTTTCTTTTACCTTCTTTTCACTGAGGCAATAATTCTGTATCAAATTGTAGTAGATATATCATTCCTCTAAAGGCTTAAAGTAAATTAATATATAAACTTGACTTTGCTGTAAAGGGTATTAAACAATATGATACGGTTGACTTAGTCAATCATATGATTGTGTTAAATAAAATTCAAAAGATGTTCTTTCGATTTTTTTTTGGCATAACCAACAATCTCCAATAATTTAAGAATATGCCCTTCCATAAACAAAGTTGTTCGAATGTATGTAGAAAAATACATTTATTAAAAAACATGTATTATTTGATGAGCTCATTGGTTCTATTACAGTAGTAGTTTTTGATAGCTTAGTTTTTCTATATGACTATAGTTAGGGAGCCGCGTACAAAATTTGAAGAATTTTGATAATATAATATGACAATGTTCTGTTAGTTGAATGTTTTAGTGTGGTTGCTGTCTCAATGTTCCTTAAAATGTAATAAGATAATTGTTATAATTTATTTAAAATTAACACTGTTGTGTATTGATTCCTTACAATTTTTGAGGCTGACTTGGGGTTTGTAAAAACATGTGGCCTCAAGTCTCAAACCTACTAATTATTACATAATATTAGTTAATGTTTGCAGTATTTAGGGAAATTTCAATAGCTGTCTTTATCACAAACTACGCCTTATTATTCTATATAATAGTGACTGACAATAAGGTAGAATAATTAAAGTTACAAAGCTTTTTTTTTCTAATTTTATCCCATCCAATATCTTTGACTTTCCTCCTATGTCATGTGAAAGCATCTAACGCCTTTGTTATATGTACCTAACTAAATGTATAACAACGCTATGTACGTGCGTATAGGTAGGTACGAGTATATAGGTATAAATGTGTGTATCAGTGGTGTTCGAATGTTCTCCTCATTTGTATTGAATAGATCTGATATTTGATATCGCTGGGACGTGCTCCAAGTCGAAATGGAGGTAATCAGTGAATTACAATACATTTCGTATGTAGGAACGTTTCACTGAGATACTCGTAAATCTTGTACAATTTGTAGACGAATCATGGGTAAACTGTTGAAATGGCACGGTGTGCTGAACTTGGACTTAAGACGACTCTATTCGCCTGAACTCCCATACTAGCGCAGTTCGCTGATCATATCCTTATTTATAGGTACTTGCTTATTATTTTTTCTTTTTCAACATATCCCATACAATATCCATGACGTGAAACTAAAACATTTATCAAAACCAAATACATCATACTTGTCTAATTTCACCACAAACTATAATGACCGCGCTAATTAGACACCTGATTTTTCAATGATATTGATCTATCCTAGAGGAACCATGCATTTATCCGAGATAAAAAGTAGCCTATGTGTTAAGTTAGGTAATAAGCTATATCCATTCTAAATTTCATCCAAATCTGTTCAGCCGTTTCAGCGTGAAAGAGTAACAAACACACACACACACACTCACACACACGCACAAACTTTCGCATTTATAATATTAATAGGAAGTAGGATAGTAAACGCTTACAGCAGCTCCGCCCGCGTTTATGCCATCTTTGCCCCGTTTAAGTTTGGGCGTTATTTTACGGACATCTCTTATGTCCTATGTGTTACGATTATAAATAATAAAAAAAACCGCATCCAAATCCATCGAGTGGTTCTTGAGTTAAAACTGAACATACATAAATACATTCAAAAAATTCTGGTTTTGGCCTCAGTACAATACCATTTCATTAAAAAAATTGTGAAAACATCCAATGTACAGATACTACTTCTTACTACTTTATTTTTAGTATTAATGTTACCTAAAATTATGAAGTTTTGGCTGCATTTTCGCTTCTGTAGTAACTCTTTACGCTACTACTACCATCTGCTATGCTCCATTTGAAGAGGGATGTAAGAACAGTTAAGATAACATGCTCCAGTGCAGAGGCAGCGAACATGTTTAATGGCTGTAAGGGATGATCTGTAGGTACCACTTTCCCCCGCAAATTCTTAATTCATCAAAAACATTATCTATTGTAACCCATTAATAGTTATGTTGGGAGAGATATATGTACAGTACATACTAGGAAATACTTTTATGTATGTGTAGGCTGAGACTGCTTGATGGTGATTAATCTTCGATAGTCTGAGGGGGTTTTTCCAATTTCCCACGTTTAAAAAAGAAAGAATCGCGTTTCTGTCGTTTGCTGTTGCGTTCTAATGCTGCCGAAGAGGGGAAAGGCAAGCGGCGACGAGAGAGGGGAGGGAAGCTAGTACTTAACTGACCGCCGAGCACTTCTGTTCTGTTGATTATGAGTCATAACCTCATCGTAAGCTCGATCTATGCCTCCTTGCACAGTTAAGAAAGTGAGACCAATCCAATAAGAAGTGAAAAGTACTTTTCAACAAGATGTTTAGGCGTAAGATCAAGATTGAAATTGATGGTTTTAACCGAGCTCAACAATACGCCATTCTCAAACATGATCAGCAAGGGTTGTTTTTAAAAAAAAAAACAAATTGAGGAGAAAAAGATGTATATGAGAATCCATTTTTGGCGAAGGGGAAAAATAAGTATTTGAAAATCCATTTAATACGCTACGATAAACTTCAAAAACTCAGACATTTTGGCAAGCCAGCCCTGATTTTTAACAAAGTTTTGACAAAAAAGCACTAGCCCACTTAGTTTATTTTCGATACATTGCGAGTGTCTTTTTATATTTCTTTTAAAATGTTAAATTATTGAAAGTAGAAAATTTTCAAGATTTTTTAAACGTGGCAAAGTTAGTCCATTGTGCGTAAAACTACTTTATTGCTTTATAAATACTTCGAAAAATGAGTTGATGTAAGGAAAGTAGCGTCAGTGGTGGCGTGGAAATAGTAGATAGTGTGGAAGAAGCCAATTTGGTCATATAAAACTTTGCTTCCTGCTAAATCGAAGTAAAAGTATAACCGAATTTGAGTGTTATTTCCATTAAATTACTTGTTGTTTTGCAAACGCATTTTGCCTGCTAACTCACCTTGTCAGATGATACCCTACTTTCAGCCCCTCGTATTTATTTTGATTTACTTCGCTTGTTTGAAATTTAAGAGCTATGCTCTTGTCGGTGAAGTCTTCTCCATTCACTTCTGCACTCCACCTTATCTTTAAATTCTTGATACAACACGACATTTACCTTTTCTTTCACTTGATCCGAACATTCATGGATCATAAATGGATCTGGGTCTTTCTCTCTTTTTTTCCCTCCGTTTTCCTTCAATGATGTTTTGGTTTGATTGTCGTATCGTATCAGATGTCCCTATATCTTTCCCCTTCTATTATCTATAGTCTTCATCTCGCTTTTCATTTACAATCTGCAGGACCTCTTCATTGCTCTTCTTTTCCATCCAACTCTAATTCTTTCCATTCTTCGCAAACACCATATTTCAAACTCCAATCTTTCTCTGTCACGTTTTTGTTTCACATCCATATAAAGCAATGCTCCAGATATACTCTTTTATAAGACGTTTCCAAATATTCCGCGCTATGTGGGTTTTGAAAAGGTACTTTTTGTTGCTAAAAGAGCTTTCTGTGCCATTGCTATTCTAGCGACTATGTCTAGTGTGCACCTGGAGTCATTGGTTATCAGGCTTCTTAAGTATCTAAACTGTTTCAGTTGTTCTATAAATTTTCAATTTCATTTAATTGGGTTGTTTTGTTGTAGTTTTTGATGTTATTAAAGTTTTAGTTTTATTTATTTTTAGGTTAATTTTTCGAAATACTAAATCCACAGCTACTACTAATCCTTTTAACTGATTTTAAATCGCTGCAATGTCACCTGCAAAACGAATGAACTGAATTTTTGTTCCAAACTTGAATAGAATAGAATAGAAATATGTTTATTCATAAATACAGTGCAAAATACAGTACAAACTTGACCCCCCCTTTTCCTGACTCTATTAGTTTTATGACTGCACACTCTATAAAGATGTTAAATTCTTGTCTTACTCCTTGTCCAATCTTTGCTTTTTCTTCTCTTCTCCTATTTCTACTATTGTTTCTTGGTTTTCGTATAATTCAAATATAATTCTTCTGTCTCTATAATCTAATCCTGCTTGTTTCAAAATAGTCATCATGTGTTTCCAATTAACTTTGCCAAATGCTTTTTCTAAATCTATAAAGGCAATATGCGTGTCCAAATCCAATTCCATCATTTTATCGATTGCAAGTCTCAAGGCTAGTATGGCTTCTCTTGTTCCTTTGTTCTTACGAAAACCATATTTGAAAACCGATTCAACTCGCTATGAGCAAAATATACAAACGTAGGATTCTTACATATTATTGAACTTGAACATGACTATTTTCCTAATTAGAGGACTTCGGTAATATTTAGCGTAATTGTTGTTTTGTAATGAAACAGTTTGCTTTGAAAAACTTATATTTTCCGAGATCTAAGGAGTCACATTATCAGATTTAGGACTTCCTTTTAAGTCGGTTAATAAATATGGTTGGCACGAATAAGTGTCTATCAATAGCCTCTTTTTTCTAGAATTTCTTTGAAGCTTATGATTGAATGCCGAAAAGAGGCAAATTGGTAACTTGAAATTGATCCTAAGATCTTTGATGATCCTTTGCGATTAATTACTGTGAGCTTTGCTCTCCACGAGTCACTTCATAATCTTCCCGAACGAATTTAATTACTTAATTCAAGTTTGTACTGGTCTTCGAACAAAGGGCGATGAAGCTTTATAAGACCACTGGCATCCAACGGCATACCAACGGCCGATCTCGGTCTTAGTTTTGGGGGAGGGGGCGGTGCCTCAGTTAGTTTCAGTTTATTTATTTATCTTTTGATATTTCATACACTTGGACATGTCAAAATAATATCTATAAAAATTAAAAAATATATAATAAAAGAGATAAGAGACAAGAGACAAGAGCAAAATCAGCACTGCAATCATGATTTGTCATTTATATATTAAAATTGCTCCAAAAAAGCAAAGCCAAAGTCAAATTGTCATTAGGAGATAATTTAAATATTTAGTAGAATAATTCAATTTAACATCTTCTAAACATAGCCACAAAGGGTTTGTCTTGAAAAATAATTACTTGTAAATCAAACTAATATTATAAATGCGACAGTTATGTCAGGTGGAGTCAAATATCATCACCATCCCTGTTGTCAGTAATTTTAGGGCAAAATATTTTTTTTTGACGAATAAAACTACAGTAAGTAATAAATAAATTTCCTCGAAAACTATGGCGTAACAAACAGTTCATCCATTGACAGACCGAGTCCAACGCGCCGTAAGGCATAGACAATACCTGGCTGAAAATAAAGTTGAACTTAACCTCGTTACTGTTTTGTACGTATTGGAGAACATTATATAAAAACCTCATTGGTATTTGTTATTAAACCTCAGCCATGACTGTATAGGCTAAGTTCCCTTTGTCTTCCTAGTTAGTATCACATCTGTAATCTCAGAAAAAGTTTTTTTATAGCATTATGTTGTTCGGAGACCTATACTATAATTTTTTTTTGTGTCTTAGAGACGTTCATGAAAAATATTTTTCTTATGTTGAGTTCATAATGAGGATTTTACGATATAAGGTTAGATAAAAATGTGTTTCACTGTACACGTTTATTTTTATTGAATGATATAACTAGTACCTGGTTGGTTTAGTTGGATATAGTCTTGAAGTTATTCTCAAATAGGGTCGCATCAATTGCGCATTTTTAGAACTTGAAACAAGGAAGGTGTGGACACTGCACATGGGTAACCCCCTACATGACAGCTACGAGTGACTTCCTATACTGACGCAAACGTACTTTTTTAGTTTCGGGGGGAAGGGGATTCGGGGTTTACCATACCGCCCTTACAGGCACGCATCTTCCTAGATCCGCACCTGTAACACTAAATACGAGGGCGCAGGCGGGCCAATGATTGGTTTACATTTTGAACGGATTGTAAATAAAGAGGCACAAAAGATATAGATTTTGAGGTTTCTGCTTCGGAAAATAGGTAAAACTTTATCCATTTTGTTCACAATTTTCGATGATATCTCAGAAGTCATGTTAAGTTTTCGAAAAAAGGGTTATACCCACATGACGTTATTTAAATCTATACGAGTAGCCTATGATGATGATGACGATGACGATGATGATAATGGAAAATATACAACGACAAGAGCAAGACTCCTAAATAATGGATGGTGATTAGGAACGCCGGACTAAACTATAGGTTAGTCCAATAAAAATAAGTTTGCAACAACTTTACATTCACGAGTCGTTTTTCTTCACTTTTAATAGATAGACTTAACCATGTTGAAGAGGACCTAATTTCTTCTAGCTGATCTTGGTCGAGGACTAGGTATTTGTAAACGATTGAAATGTATGCAAGTGATTAGTTTTTTTCCCCTTTATGTTATTCACATCTATCCATCAACCTATGTTCGTCTACTGCTGGACATAGGCCTTTACGAAATTTCACCACTATTGGCGGTCCTCTGTCCTCCTCATCCAACCGCCGCGCCACCCGCAACGTTCTTCAGGTTGTCGGTCCAGTGGGCACGTGGTTAGCCTACGCTACGCTTGTTCAGCAAAGTGGTCTCCATTCTAATGCATTTCGGCCCCAACTGCCATCATGTTGGCGACAGATATGGCCTGTACATTGCCACTTCAACTTACTGATTAGTCATGTTATGTCGGTCACTTTCGTTTTTTTTTGCTTCGGATTTTATCCATCACAGATATCCCAAACATAGCCCGTTCCGTAGATCGGTGAGCACCCTTAAGCCGTTGGATTAGAGAGACTTGGCCTCATTGTGAGTCCAAGTCTCAGCGCCGTATATCATCACAGGAAGGACGCACTGGCTGGTTAAAAACCTTAGTCTTTAGCATTGAGTTATTGACGACGTAAATATTTATTAATAAAATACTTTTTTAAATAAATATTTGATTCTAGCTGATGTGAATAATTTAATATACGTAAATATATAGTTATTTACATCAGTTACAATCTGATAGATATATCAGTTAGAAAAGTAAATTCCCAATCAATGGCATTTTTTAAAAAGGCTTTGACTTGGCAAATCAATTATCTTTTTACTGATTTTATTTGTATTTCCTCAGGGTTATGCTATTTCGCTACATAGGGAAAGCTAATACGAAAACAAAAGGCCCAAGTCACCGCGATAAAGTTATTTGCTTTTTGCTATTAATTTGAAATGTCTTGGTAGGATAGGATAGCTTTAGGAGATTTAGGAACAAATTAGAAACACGCGTTTCTCTATAAATTATATACCAACTATGCTGCCCTCTGCGCCACTTTACGAACATGTTTACGAATTAATTTTTAATCAAAAAGTTTACTTCGTGTTTTAACACCGTAGCCTTATTTGGCGGAGGTAGTTTTTACGAAAAACGTGTCAAAAGCTTGTTTGTGGCTTACTCCTTTATAAATTGCTTGCCCTCGACATTTTTAAGCGACATACAAAACTGTGAATATTTGCCAATTTGAAGACACCTTTTCACTTTTTCTTTGATTTAATAGTTATCGTCTTGACATGAATCCTCGTGGGAGTGGGTTGTAAAATACAACTCAGAGTCTTGGCAAAGCAGCTATTTACCGGCGTTTACTACGTTATCACTTATCAGATAAGATTATGTTGAATTAAGGATGTAAGTCCAGTTATTCTTAATTGATTATAATCGAAGATCTGTTCTTTCTGTCTTATTCTAGGAGTCAGTAATTATCTATGGACGTAACAACTAAGAACGTCGGATATTTCTTGTTTAACTTTATTATATTCAAGTGATATCATAAAAGGTGTATAGTACTCATATTAGTCAGGATGAAAGTTTCTATATGATATATCGGTATAAGATGAGCGCTTTAAATAACAAACAATTCTCGTTTCTCTCTGTTATACTATTCAACATTTTCCCTCACAAATGGCTTATTGAATAACTTCGAAATCCTTTCACTGGTGGCGTTAGTAACTGATTTATTAGAGATAGATACAATTTAACCAGGGAAATTTCCATTAAATCCTTGGAAACAAAGTTTTAAGTGATAAATGATGATGAATGATACTAACAATATTTTAGTTAACTGGGTTTATTGATGGATAAAATCGGAATTTTCAATGTGAGTTTAATTTTCGATAAACAAAACAGTTCTTCAGTGTGCTATTTTTGTCTCCTCTTTTGACAAATAATTATAAATTTAGGTAATGTAATTTCAATGATACATTTTTTGTGCTCTTAACCTGTAAAGTATTAGGAGGCACGATGATAATACTATCGTTTGAGGCTATAATAAAGATTTTATGAATTCCCAAAACGAGCAGGTTTGATTCCCAGCTAACGTAAGTCATTTTAAAAAGCTTTGAATGCAGTACTTTTTCTTCAAAATCGGTGACGAGAGAGGGCTTTGAGCAAATTTCTCTGTCTCTTATAGTTTAGATTTTCTCCATACTACCCCATCTCAATCGCTTTCCTGTATAATAAATAGCAAAGGTCATAACAGACTCTTTTGAAGAACACCGAGAGATAGTTTATTGGAGAGAGTATAATTAATAAATAACTTCTAATTTTGTTTGCGTGCATATTTTACTACTCTGTGTAGTTTGGTTTTTGTTGATTAAGTAATATTATAATATTTGAAGAACAATTCCTACTATTTAATATTTTTTTAAGGTTATTATTCAAGATGGTGTGATCTACATAAATAAATGCCTTATTGAGATCCATACATATGTAAACACATATATATGTCAAACTGATATATCAAACCATGACGCAGAGTAGTCAGAAACATTAAAGGAACGAAGAATGGCCTATAAGACTTCCTATATGGCATATAAGAAGTCAACGCAATTAAAGGCGCTGCTGAAATCAACCAGCGTGAGGAGTGTAATTTGCCTATCGTCCATGGCAACATGGAAATCATCAGTTATTTGGTTAAGGAAAGAGCAAGTATAAGATGGACGAAGCCCCGACTGAAGAGGTTATTTGTATGAAGGGAAATAAAAAGTTGCTGATTGACTACTCTTTCTAATACCTTGGAAAGAAAGGTAAAATAGATATCGGATGATAATCTTTGAATGTACTGGGATTGGAAGTCTTCAGTAAAGAGACCATATACGCCATTTCTAATAATGAAGAGAAACTACGAGTCGGAAGTAAAAAGTTAATTAATGTGAGTAAGAGGCGGAAGAATAGTCTTGACAAAATATAAGAGAAGATTACGTCTTAAGCCATCAGACTCCACTGCTTTACCCGGGATTGATATCATTTCTTTTTTCAATTCTGTATTCTGGAACTTTTTCACGTTGTGTCAGAAGCCTGGCACTATGGGGCTGTAAACTTCTGTAAGAAGTAATATTAGCGGTCAAACAGACAGACAGATAGACGGAAAACAAAGTGATCCTATAAGGGTTCCGTTTTTTAACTTAAGGCCCTGAACCCTATAATTATAACCAAATTTAGCTTCTTATTTTATAAGTAAATTAATTTTTGATTGACGCGTTTCGTGAACAGGAATAGATGGAAAGAATTTCTTTTCAGTGGGTTTCAGGAAATCTGAACGAACTTTGGGACAAGTTTGAGGAAGCATGCCAAGAATTTTAGTTACAAAGAGCTATTCCGCTATCCAAACCCAAGAGAAAAGCAAGTAAACCTTCAAGAAGGGCTCATGGAGAGGTCTCTTGGAAATGTTGCAAAACTTACATCAGCGTGAGTAAATATGTTGGGAATTACATTATGTTTGTTAAATATTTTCATAAATAATTTTCATCCCCAAAAATCAAAGTAAGATTTTAAAGGGGAATTTCGAGGACATTGCAGAAAGAATTTTAGACCAACGATTGAGAAAGGGATACAATAAAGTACAATAGTGTTGTAATGCTATACTAGTAAGAATACTTTCTTAGAGTAAAGTAATGCATGCATTGTATAGAAGTCAGAGCTGAACATATAAGGTGGAATCGTAATACCTGCCACGGATGAAATAGGAGATACTATTATGTTTATAGATTACAATAGTGAAGATAATTTATTGATCTAACTTCATAAATTTTTCCATACAAACAAATGTGCGTATAAATTTAAATTCATTTAATTGTATGAAACCGTCCGTCAAAGGACGCCGCTCTATCCGAGCGAGCCACTCGTCAAATAGTCAAAGGGCAGACCGCCTGCCGCCACCCCGTCCCCCACTACCCCCTTCGTCGCACGCGCTTGTTTTTGTTTGTTGTTGTGCCCCCACCCCAGTTCGCTGTTTTCGCTGGTCGCAGAGGTGCGTATCTCGCGCGCATTCTTTAAAAATGCCTCCTAGACCACGATATTCAAATCAAGAATATCTTGAGATGGTATCGTGCTACCGCGAGTGTAACAACGTAACCGCGCATGCAGTAAACCTATACGAGCAGAGATTTGGTGTACGAGTGAGCCATCATACCATTGTGTACGGCCAAACCGGACATGATATTAGAACTGTGCGAGAACTAAAAAGGCGCATCAAGCGCGCTTTTCAGCAAGTAAAAAGTGAAACTGACACCTTAAATAAAATGCAAAGACATGTACGCAAGCGTGCCTACATTTGTGTGCAACGCGAAGGCGGACTTGTGCAACAGTTTTGTAGATAAATAATACTGTTGTAAATTATGCAAATAACTGTAGCTAAGGTGTAATTGGTGTAAATAAGGTACAATTGGTGTAAAAATGCAAAGACAGAACATAATGTTTTTGTGTAATGTGTACCTACGGCAAAACATAATCAGGAGACCCGGCTTTAAGTGTGATGGGAAGTTTACCATCTTATTACATCAGTTTTTATCTGCGGAATGAATTAGAGGAATGCAATAACTGGTAAGTGCACTTTTAAACTTTTGCCTGCGTATTATTGGGTACTGGTTGGCCAACAGATCCAGCCGTTTGGAAATTTAACAGTACCCTAATTAGTTAATTTACCGGTGTCTTAATGACCAATGACGAAGAGTAATTTGCAATGTATTTCGTATTTACATCTACTTTGCGTGTGAGCGTAAGCACATTGGGGAGGCATGCAATGGCACCTATTCTCGTGTAGCACTTTTAAATTTCGAGCTAAAAAAAACCAAGAATTTTCATAGCAAAATAGACCTTAACGCGGAGGGATGACAGTTAAATGAGCTTGTATTATTTTGGGTTTTCACAACTCTACATTTAAGTTTGTGCTACACAGAATAGGTACAAATATCTCTACCTGGTAGAGACGAACTGGGCAGCTGATTTCATTCATTGAACGGTTAGAAAGAGATAGCAATTGTTATCATTGACTAAACGACTCGTCAAGCGTAATTTGTGAACCACGTTATGCAGAATGAAGAAAATGTTTATTTAATTACTTTACCTTCTCAAATTTATTTAACTATTCCGGGGTACGAAATTTCTTCACTAATGTAATCTATAAACATAATAGTATCTCCTATTTCATCCGTGGCAGGTATTACGATTCCACCTTATATACAGGATGTAAATAGAGTGCGACCATTAAATAAAACCACATACGAGTACTCTACTGATGATACTGAACAACAATTAAAAAAAAACCCGCGCAAATCTTCAGATAAAAAGATATTCAACTGTAACTCAAAGACTTTATCTCGTAGGAGAAAGGTTTATTATTTTAGAACGCTGCACCGGAACAGCTGTTCCACGGACGACGCTCTCTCGATACTCGCCCGTATGCCGGTGCGTTAGGGTTCACGTATTTTTGTTTGGAACTCAATTATTTCCCAAACTAAGGGTGGCCGCAGGTATGATTCTTACGAAAAGTAGTGGTTCAGTAGGGTGGTTGGTAGAATATGTGGTTTCATTTAATGGTAGTAGTCTATTTACACCCGGTATAAAGTGACTTTTATTTATACAACCAAACTCATACTGGAGGCTTGGTAAGTGATTAGTACCACGGATCGATAACACTTTTTGCTAATTTCGAAAAATAAAATCTTGACGTCCTATAGTAATCAACTCGGGGCTGAGCTTGCGTTTGTAAAAGAATAATTTACGAATTTCACAAAAAGGGTCATCGAACCTTGTTACTGAGCACTCACCGAGTCTTCAGCACGAATTTAGCTGTATAAATTAAACTCACCTTATATACGGAAAGGCGGGCTTAACGTATAGAAGGTGAATTCATACTGAAGGCTTGGTAAGTGATCAGTACCACGGATCAATAATTTCTTTTGGGTAATTTAAAAATAATTGCTTGCGTTTGTAGGAAGCAGAAAGAATACCCGAGAAGGGCCATTGAACCCTGATACCGACTACTATCCGAGTCTTTAGTGTGAATTTGGCGATATAAATAAATGTCACCTTAATATACTAGTTGTGCGAAATAAAAAAAATGGTTGGTGAAGGGAATGAACATTAAAGATTCGAGGATAGCAGATTTTAACCAAAGAAAACATTTCTTTAAGTGAGTAAAACTGCATTGAAAAAGATTTCAGAAAAGTCGCTTGGCTTAGCCGGGAACCTAACCAGCAAAGCTGCGATAATAATCAACCTGTACTTTTATGGCATCAATCGAGAAGATCAATAAAAAATCAATATAAAAATGTCTTCAAGAAACATTGTGTTTCATATAAAAGAAAAACCATGACTTTCCACAGTTCTAATAATTTTTCTCAGGTTTACAGTTTATTAAAATATAATACAACAGTTTATACCCTTTAAAATTATACCACTTTTATTGCTGTCGCACTAACAATCAGACACAAGGCTGCAACGAATTAATCTTCACATTTCGATTTGTGGAGAAACAATGGCAGTTACAATGTGTCACCAGGGTACCTAGCATAGTAGACCTTATCGATCTTTGGCAGTTCGATATACACTGCCCGTCCCTATCTAAGTAGATGAACAGAGTGAGACAGAGCACTGTATCAAGCGCTATCGAGCTCGATATGGTTTGCTGTGCTAGACAAGCAGGGGGCCTAGCACAGCACATCATATCGAGCTTTAATCGCTCAATACAGAATGTCTATCCCTCTCGAGGGAGATCAACAGAGTGAGAGAGAGCACTGTATCACGCGCTATCGAGCTAGATATGGTTTGCTATCCTAGACCACTGATGACGTCGTCATCGCATGGTATGGATTTTTATTGTTATCGTGACCGAGAAAGCTTTTTCTTGCGATAATCACATGTGGCATCGCGCTCGGCTAAACGACAACTGAATAGGAATCTCGTAACGTAAGTGTTGTTAGTATTTCCGGTCGCTCACTGCCACGTAGTACCACCAGCATAGCTAGCATAGCAGTCGATACGAGCTCGATAGAGCCTGTATCTCTTCGATTTTGACAGTTATTCCAAGATGGCAGCCAATCTTATCGTCCTTTCTATTTAGCTAACATTGTACCAAGAAATAAGCAAGTCTTTCTATTTTGACAGATCGAAAGAAACCTTTGTTTTTTTTTTTAATTTTTTCTTTCTTCTTTAGTTAACATTGTTACACCTTTCTTTCTACTTTTTGACGTTTTTGGAGGAAAGCTGTATCACCGACCCAAGGAGGTGGTGATAGAGTTCGATAGAGCGTGAATATTGTTTTGTTGCGCAAAATGTGTGAATTATATCATACGTTTGTGGAGTTTTGATCGATTAACAGACCAAAAACCACAAAATGGCTAGGCCTCATAATGTTGTGCGACTAAAGCGACTCATTTTTATTTTAAGCTATATGTACATCTACCAAAATTCTTTGTTGGGCCTCCGTCCGTGATTCTCTTTCTGGATCTATAAAATAATTTCGTGTATGTACCTATTTCTTTTTCTAAAACCGACCCGACTCGCTATTATTCGATCTTAGAATCTAAGTTTTCGATATTATATACCTCTTCGAAAAATTCAACTTTACACTTGAGAAATAGTCAAATAATAATAATATTAAAATGGCTTTCACCAAAGATATTTAATGGTACCTACCATTAAATATCTTTCATTTCACGTTTACTTTTTTGAGAGGTTATAATGCATGAAAATTGAAAAGTAAACAAGAATGCAAGTGACTAAAGGTTCGCTAGCGGCCCTTTTAAAATTATTGGGCCGTGAGTCATAATGTTGGAATATCTTCCTTAGCACGAACTAATACAGTTCAATTTGCAATGTAGAGTTCGGAAAGGGAAGCGGTCCTTTAATTTAATAATTATTGAACCGTAAGTCAAGGGAAAATGCTCGGAAAATGATGTTTTCTGCATGTCGTGAATTCTGTTAAAACTACGGGGGTCGCCTCGCTCCGCTCCGCTTCGCTCGGCTCCCTAATATATACTTACCATGTCAACCTAACCGCTCCTCCTCGCTTCGCTCGTCGTCGCACGCGCGCAACCTATCCCTAGCGGTCGAATATAATTAAAACTAAGGGAGCCGCTAACGGCTATTTAGTCACTTCTAACAAAAATTACACCGGATTATTGATGCTGTCCTACCATTTCCAAAACTCTCATTTTTACATGCCTTCTAAAGTGTAACAAAGACTCTTTAAATTAGTCGTTTATCAGGAAGAGGTTTCGTTCATTAAAAAAATCGATTTTTCTTTCGATTCATCGACAACAGTTCTGTGAACGCGATTAAGTAGTTACAGACTGTATCAGCATCTCTATCTCGTTTTTTCCCGAGTACAATGTTAGCTAAGTGAAAACAATCATGGTTTACGATAGAGGTTTAGAAAAAGATGACAGTCGATACAATATTAACTGTGCTAGCTATGCTGGAGATGCAGGACCGGTGTAATAAGACAGGGACCTGTATCTGACATAAGATTATCCCCAATGTAGTTAAATAACAGGTTGCGTCAACAAGAAGTGAGGGTGGTTGACCTGTCTTTGCTTGAATGGAGGTGTATTTCTTTAGTGATTCACTATAAATGTTTTCTTATGAAAATATATTTATTTTATTTTTATTTTTATTTTTGCTTATTTATATACTTATTTAAAATATAGGGACTACGCTCTTGTACGTGGAGTAACCATTCTTCTCTCTGCAATCGATTTAACCTCTCAATACAATATAAAATGAACCTCGCACATGTTCAATTTTATTCATGCCTCCTAGAAGTGTGGACAGATTCTTCCATATTGTTTTGTAAGGATACGTGAGGTATCCTTACACGAGTAGTAAAGTAAACCTATAAAATTAAATGACTGTACTCAATATTATTTAATAAAAACCTTTATATATTCACAAGTTAGTTGGTGTTTGCAACGTACAGGCTGAAGTGAATTTAATAGGGTGTCTTTCTTTTCCTGTAAAAGGGAAATGAATATTTAATTTACTCAGTGGCAATTTCCAATGTGAAAATCTCATGAGCGGAAAAATGAAAAGAACTAATTACAATAAAAAAATAACAATACGGACAAAGGTAGAACATTCGGTCTGTCATTTTTTCACGTGTGATTGGCCGCAATACTCGTTTGGCAGAAAATATTTTTAAACCTTTTGTTGTCGGCAGATACCTGGCAATGAAAAATGTCTGATTTCAAAATGAACGGAGAGTATCGGAACGCTCTGTTAGCCTATTCAGGTTAATGTCAAAGGCGAAACGTGTAAATAAAGCAAGTCTAAGAGCGTTGCTATTGTGGGTGTATAAGTCTCTTCAAAAAGTGGTCCATGCTTGATAATTATGTGTTTACGAATATGTACGAATATAACTGTACAAGTCAAAATATGAACTTTAGGAACTCATAACGATATATTAAAAAAGACGTGCGGCTTATCACCATCTCAAAAGATTTTTAGTTTTCTTCATTTGTTCCATAAATATTTAAATTAAAAGACGATTTAGAAGACCAAGATCCTTTAAATACATTAAAATTCGGCCTTGAAACTGCAAAAGACGCAGAAAAACGTGCAGGCAAGTACAGACGATTTTGCGGCTGGTGAAACCCTTCTTTTTGCAAATCAGGGAAATTTTGAAATCGCATCTCATCAATAAAAGCTTAAGTTTTTTTACGAAACCATAATATAACTAGCAAACAGACTTTCATATATAATATGTTATTTTTATTATATTTATCGTTATTATGTTATAATACGTTATCGTTAATAGGTAATAGTTGTATATTTTAGAAACCGTATCTTTTTCATAGCGCAATAAATATGTGTAAAGTAAGTTGCGTCGTAACTCGTGTGTGTTAATGTGAATGTGTGTTATGCCCTCGTCAGTTTCATAGCAGCCATCAGCCAAGTCCACTGGAAGGAGAAGCGTGGCTACGTGATGAAGAGGGTGACGCCGATCTGGCTCGAGCCTCCGTTTGGTCTCCACGCACGATTGGTCACGGATGTCGGATCTCATGCCTCGACGCTCGGCTTGTTTCTTACAGTCCTAAGAATTCTTGTCGATGAAATATTCCTTTTGAAATTAAAATTTTTTACTCTTAAAATGCTTATGGCGGGGTTATAGTGTTTTACACATAAATGGTTGTTTTTAAATGAATTTCCGGGACATACAAATTTGGAATAAAAAATTCAAAATATAAGATCTGCTTCTTTCTGTGTCTGTTCAAATTAGTAAGTATGGGATTTTGAAGTTTTTTTTTTTAGTTTCACATTATTAAAATAATTCTGAAACATGTAGATTTCAGCTAAAAACCAGTTTCATTTATTGTTTAAGTATTATTTTGCAATTAAAAATATATCAAGTGAACAAATTTAGTATTTTCTAGTTTTTCATGGATACAATATTTGTAAAATAGGAAAAAAAAACATTGGAAACTAATAAAACACTTCGAAATTGCGATTTTTTCGCGGCCCGCTTCATCTGAGCAGGATAGATAACTGTAAAATGAAAGCGGGACAGATTTCTCTAATGTTGCACCTTAAAGGCGTTATTTACATAATAATAATAGTTTTATGAATAATACAGTGTCATAGGGATAACCTGTTTCCTTAAAACGGGGTATTAAGCCCGTAGGAATCAACATTAAAATCGCAAAGCATGATGTAGTTCTGTATTTTTTAGTATGTTGTATGGACCAGTTAGGGTAGTGTAAATACAAATTTGCAAATTCGAAAAACTTGTGTTGAACTTTACCCCTGCATTTATTTGATAAAGTCCCTACGCCCTTGATACTTGCGTTATTCTGTTGTCTTGCCAACCCAAGTCTCTGGGCAGCATCCTCTGTTAAATTTGATGTTTGGCTGGCCTGATCGACCAAGGCCCTCAGGGTTAAATAGTTCCATCATGAGATAAAACGTTAATCAATGCAGTTGTTAAAATAACTTCGTCATCGGATGCCGCTAGTTGAAGTACTAAACCTGCCATTCAACTATATACCACGTGCAGTTCAAGTTGACCAACCGGACACTTACAATCCATTTAAATCTATGCTTATTCAAAGGGTTCATTGCTAAGGGTTTAATTAATTGGACATCATTCCATCCATCAGCCTGTTTCGTCCACTGCTGGACATAGGCCTTTCCAGGATTTCGCCACTCTGGCGGTCCTCCTGGAAGATGTGCCCGTACTCACACACGCTGGGCAGGCGGGTTGGTGAGCGCGGTGCCGACAACCTTGCACCAGTGACGTCGCTGCCCGTCACCAGTCTGTTTTATATAAGGCTCGGCAATTGGGGATGGATAAACCGCCATCCATCGGTCCCAGGCAATGGTGGGCCGCCTGGTTTTGCCTGAGAGCTGCTCTTACTCTCCCCCGAATAACTTCGGGAGGATTTGCGAGTAAGATGGTGGTACCTCCACAGTCGAGCCCGGCATCAGCTCTACCACCTATGGGACATCATTACTTCTAGAATAATAAAATGTGGGTAATTTTCATATATTTTTCTCAACGTTTTATTCTCCTCAAACGCCATAATTCATGTTAATTATATCTAAAAGAAATATCACTTTGGCATGCAAGCCGCAAATCTCACAACGGCACGCCGCCGCCGTAATTAGCGAAAACCTGAGAGTCGGTACAAACATAAATCACCACTTTCCGGGACAGAAATACTTTTCCGCTTTTAAGAAATTAAATGAGACGGTAAAAAGGAAGCTGACAGTGTTCTTCGTACGGTGAGTGAGTTTGGCAACATAAGGATTTTATTTCACACACAATAAAGCGTCTCTCAAGTAAACAATGCGTGGATTCTGTAATTTTTATTTGATTTTTTATATATATTTTAAACATTATTTATTTGCATGAGAAGACGTTTATTTGATAGGAGTTTGATTCTCCAATATACCTATAGAGTAATTTGACGAATAAAATAAGCTTTGCACGAACTTATTCATCAATTTTCTTAAAAAATCGTCCAAGCAAATATAGTAACATACATTATAAATTATATATAAGGTGACTTATATAGCCAAATTCATACTGGAGACTCGGTAAGTGGTCAGGACCGAGGTTCAATTTAACTTACGCTAAATCTTGACAAAACAAAAGTTTTAACCTTTGGCAATTGAATTTGTACGCCTAACGGCAGAGCACACGGCACTTAATGATTATTTTTATAAAATGTAACACCAATATATTATATTTACCTGTATCTCAACAAATAAAGATATTGAATTGAATTGAATTGAATTGGCATTCGAGAAAATACACAACCTCTCATGTCAAATGTCAAAGTCCACAATCATGACTGCACTGATACATGTACTTGTTATACTTTATCAGAAGCATCATCTATAAAATACCTCGGTGTCATCATTGACAGAAACTTATCCTGGTCAGAACACATCGATGCCCTTACAGGACGGGTACGTAAACTAATACACGTTTTCAAAAACTTAAAGCACATTGGTAACTCTGAAATACTGAAGAATGTCTATTACGCCCTCTGTCAATCAATAATTATCTACTGTCTACCTGCTTGGGGGGGTACACATAAGACCAAACTATTGAAACTCGAAAGAGCAGAGAGCTGTTTTAAAAGTTATGAACTTTAAAACTTACAGATATCCAACCAAATCTCTCTATGCTGAAAACTCTGTACTTACGGTTAGACAGCTCTTTATTCGAGACACAATATCAAATCTCCATAGAAACCCCTCTGTGACTTCAAATAAAATTCGACGAACAGACATAGTTTTTAACACTCCTAGATGCAGAACTTCCTTTGCTCAAAGATCGATTCATTTTTTGGGACCCTTTTTATATAATAGAGTAAGTGCATATACTTAATTACAAAATATATCTCTTGAACGAACACTTATGACTTTCTTAAACAAACTTGATTATGACAACACCGAAAAGCTACTGGAAATTATAAAATAACACTTAAGAGTATTAGTATAATGATAGCGCAAACAGTTTCATGTCAGTTTAGCCTGGCTCACCAGTTAATATGTTCTCCTAACAAACAAATGCATAAACACACAAAGATTTATCATCTATACACATCTTAGACAGAAGCATATATAAATACTTTAGTTTCAATTTTATTTTTATATTCAATATATATAGGTACAGTATATATTTTTATATCTTCACTTCTCTTCTAATAGCACACTGATTCGAATTAAATAAAACCTTATTTTTTTTTTTTTATAATAGGCTTGTAGACAGGGTAAACAAAATATTATTCTATTTAGTCCGTCATTTAGATTGTCAAAAAATATTGGACACGTATTTTTTCTTTTGTCAATCAAACAAAAAATGACAGAGATAAAGCGCGTCAAAGTTTGGAAGTGGGGGAAAATGACGTCACTTCTAAGTAAAATTGCACCTAGATGTGACGTCACGCGGAACTTCAGCGGGCTATATCTTCATCATTTTTTGTTTAATTGTAAAAAGAAAGAATACGTGTCCAATATTTTCTGATAATCTAAATGACGGACTAATATTTATTTTTTTTACCATCATGCCTATTATAAGTTTTGTATATCTAACACCTTTCATAAGTCATCCACAAAAATTCCTAAAACCAAACCCTAAGGAAAAAATTTACGGCAGGATATCCGTCCGTTAGACAGTTTTGTTCACGTAACTAGTATGGCGAATAGTCTTTGCCCTTGTTTTTAAATTCCGAGGCATATGTACATAAAGCTTAGGTAGATGTATATAAATATATATATCTATTATTAGTATAACTCTAGCCATAAGTTATTTTAATTTGTAATATTTGATAAGTTTATTATGTACTTTTATTAAACAAAAACTCTAATTCCCTCAAAAAAAAAATTCTCTCATTCTAAATTACCCTTTCTGTAAAAACGCACAATAAAATTTAGACTTACTATACTAATTGTCTCGGAGTTGTTCGTAAATTAGTATAGGGCCACAGTAAAGTTTCATAAATGTTGAATAGATAAATGAACTGAACTAAAAAGTAACTACATAATTTAACGCTATAATTTTGATGTACTCGTTTTGTGCGGAACGATTTTCGTATCCGATTGCGCTATTTGCCGTTTAACAGGTTTTTGCTTATTTGTTGTAGTTTTAATTTGTGACACAAAAGTGGCTTTTTATATTGTTCATTGAAAAAAATGTACAGTAATCTAGATATATGTATATTATTAACTATTAGGAAAGTATTAGGAAGTATTAATTTATAAGTATAGTATTATGTATCCCAAGTTTTAAGGTATTTATGATAAGGGCCCTTAGAGGCCTTAAATAAAGAATTTTATTATTATTATTATGTAGGTTGACTTAACTCCAATAATTTAACATTTTGCAGAAGAATAAAAACTGGTTTTATGGAAACCACTCAAAATTATATTCATATTTTTTTTAGTTTAACGTTTCAAAATTTTCAATGAATCCCACTATTTTGGACTATTTTAAATTTGTTCCGTATGAGAATGGCTAGGATAACCATAATTTTTTTACATTTAAAATATGTTCTACTAACGTTTCTTAATAATCTCTAAAGCTTTCAGGGTTTGTTTAAAAGTCATCCTGTATACTGAGATAATTTAATACTGAAAATCACTGAAATGCGCATATATTACGAGTGACGTTGCGGCGTAGAAGAGACCAAAGTTGGCGTAGCCATTTTAAAAATGTCGTAGCAATTTTAACCTTGCTAAACTAATTAGTAGTATTATGTTGAATGATTTGTTTTTATTAAATTTTTGTATATTCATATAATTTCACTCCATTCTGGAAGATTTTTAATATCATCATGTTATTGGGCTCTTGTGTGTTTGTGTCTTTTGCTTCTCATAGAAACCCCAAAATAGAACACATTTATATCTATTCTTTTCGTTAATGTTTTGTTTTTCGTTACATATTTTAAGGTTGATTTTTATTCTGTAGTTTTAATAGGAAATAGCTATACGTTTAAGAATTGCTTCGAGCTTCATACCATATATTTTAATAATTTATTTCATTCGTTTTTGAATAATATTATAGTACCTTAATGGATTAACTATTTAATTTAATTTAAGTGAATTTAGTTCAAAAATGTCCAAATGATATTAAAAGAAAAATTGTAGTTAATAGCCTATAATATTCCAGTAATACAAAAACTTCAAGCTTTTCTACGCTTAGAGTGTTATTTTGGACAAAAGGTTCAATATTTCTCTACAGAGTAGAAGAATAGATAATTACCAACAAGATCGGAAGGAAAAAAAAGTATTCCTTCGTAATCCCAGTCTCGGAACAGGATATAATATTATAAAGTCGGCAGACAGGTAGACAGTCTATTACGAGATATCCAACATTATTGGAGATCCGATCGTGGAGGAAACTGCACGTTACTGAAGCCAGTTATTTGCTGAAACTTTCAATTGGATGCTTCCGCGTTTATGATATTCTACTTATTATCATTTGCAGGTTAAGTTTGACAAGCGATTGAAGTTGATATTTAAATATATGAACTGAAAAACGGAACGATTTTGGCTTCGTGTTAATGCCTATTCGGTCTTTAGGACGTGTTAGAGTTTTCAGGGTTAATTAGTAGCACTATTGCATACTCTATAAGGTGGGTTTCTTTTATATAGCCAAATTTATGATGGAGACTCGGCAAATGGTCTGAACAAAAGTTCAGTGATCCTGTTTGCGAAATAAGAAAAATATTTTTTGTGCCCCTATACTTGGTCATGAACAACTATCATTTAGTATAGGAATTCCACATTTTATTTCGTATGTTTCATAGAAAGGGTAATTGAACCTTAGTAATGACCACTTACTGAATCTCTAGTATGAATTTGGCTTTATAAACAAAAGTCAAGTAAATGTTAGTACCTATTTCTTAACGGTAAATAAAAGGTAAGGTAATCCAGCTTGCCCAAAAAATACTGAATTTGTGCGTGAACTACGCCATAAAGCTAACCACAAAATAATTTTCTCAAAAATACATTGTAATATTACCATTACATACTGTAAAGACCTACTTAAAAATACTTCATCCTGGCGAGCCTTTAAAAGTGTCCAGGAAATCTGGATAACTGTCCAGGAAATTCGTATGAAAATCCATTACACCATATGTTCACAGAGTACATTTTATATGTTTTCTTTTTAAAACTATCCGTGTCTATGTTTTTAAGAGGCTAAGGAGTTTGTCGATCAGAAGGTTTTAAGCGGCCAATTTACAAAGAAAAATAAAATGAATGTAATTATTATAGACAAATTGAAATTACTTAGTTATAAAACCTAAAATACCAGAAATAATAATGAATATACATATAAATGAATTACAATTTCATGTTTAGAATGTAGAAATGTTTGACATATTTTATAATTTCAATAATTTTAAATATTTTTTATTGATTTTGTAGGTATATTTAAAACCATACTTAAAATTGAACCTGAATGAGCATTTTTCTCGTTGTTTTTGTCTTATTTCTTAGCATTCCTCTAGATGGCGTTGTCCAAGAAGAAGGCTGCATGGCGGAAAAATACCATTCAGCTGCCAATTATAAAAAAAAGTTGCGTAAAAGCGGGAATTTATATTACTTTATACATTATTTTTGCAAAAAAAATTACAAAATGAGTCCAGAAGAGGGCTCTGATATAGATTGTACTCCACTAATGCTTTGCTGAAGAAATCAATAACAATAAACAGGTCTTATTGCCCAAATATGAGCAAGTAACTTTTAATATTACCTAGTAAGTTTATTTTATTTGATACAACTCATTATCATGAAAAACATGAAAATGTCTCATTTTATTTTCGAGAAAAGCACTATGCTTCCTTCGACCGTTAATTAGCAATCCTGACCTCGAAGTTATTATTCACACTTTTAGTGATGTTTCATTATGAATTAAAAACATTTAGAATCCGCAAATGTTGGTATTTGTTTCAATTCTTATGAAAAGACATAGCGAAATGGTGCCTCCGAACAAGGATTTCTCATTGCGATGTTATTGAAGGTACCATTAAAAGAACACTTTTCAAAACCGATACGCTTTAAAACTGTTCACGAAATTTGCACTACAATAGTGTTGAAACACCTTTTGCTACGCTTTATCAGACGAATGAGGGTAGTAATGCGGGGTAAAGGGTGTCTAGCAATCAGATGGGAGTAGGATTTTCCACTATCTTGAGAAACAGAGATGTGCTTACTCACCCGTGAGGCGCGATGCGGCCAACCGTCCACAAGAATTTTCCATTTTTATTCAAGCCCCATCTCTGCCTTTTCCTTTTTGCCACAATCTTTTACCTGATAGAAAAGAGCTAAGTTCGCGCTTAAGTAGTTATTTTATCTTGTTTTTCCGCAGGTCGAGGTAAGTTTTTGCTGCGTTAAAAAAAAAAACTTTAAGAGGATGAAATATTATGGAACTAAAAAAACACAAGCTGTTGCAAGAATTTTGATCAAATATCTGTGTTAAGCTTGCCCAAACAACTTCAATTGCACGTAGACCAACAGCTACGTTCACCTCGATACAATAATATTCTCTTTATGACTATTTAACTTGCGGTTAAATAAATGGCGGACACCAACTTTGAATTGCGGTGCGGCATCCACAGCGTGGCTTTGTTGAACAAGTTTTTGCTATTTACTTTACACGTGGCAATGTCAACTAGCTCTTTGGGAACTTCTGTGCAGAATGTGGCATGAGGTGAGTCCGGGTTCGAAGCTAAGTAGGCTTTCAAACTCGCGATAAAGTTCTTTCGGGACGTAGTATTGTGGAACAGCGACTGTTTTGTGTTTTTTAGGGTTCGGTTCAAAACGGTAAGTTTTCTAACAAAGCCTCCTTGCGTACAAGTGTTACATTCGGATATGTCCAGGATTTGAGAATGATAAATAAAACGTAGCTATTGCATTAAACGTTCATGACGCACTGATTTAATCTGCCAAACCGAATGTGGAGGTACCCATATTTACACGAGTTTCTACATATCCACACTTCTAGGAATATCTACTCCTAAATTTTGAACGGCCTATTCATTGGCGTAGCTGGGGAAGGCTGGGGGGGGGGGGAATAAAACAAATTACGCCTAAAATTAGATAACTACAAACATAACAAGTATAACAACAAGTTTGTTGGTAACATAACACAACAGTTTATACCTATGCTGAAACTTTGCATATATTGTACAGGTACAAAATTACACAAATGACGAGTAGAGAACATGAAAAACAATCCTTCCTCTCTGTTTTTTAAATATTTATAAAAAACAACTTAAATAAATTGTATTTTCAGTTCCTGGTTGAGTCTAGGAGTTTTTTTAAATTAATAAATGCTGTTTCGCTCATTTGAAAAAATAAAAGAATGTTCCCTTTGAGTAAAATCTGCTGTCATACATGCTTAAGGTACTTTCCCTCTTTCCCGCTTTTATTTTCCACACTGTATATTTTAATAGTACTTTATGTTTATGCTACAAGTGCGTAAAGGAGGCAATAGATCACGGGGAACGATTTGAAAAACGAGGGACAAGCAAGTGTTTTAAACGTTACGAGTAAATTATTGCCCTTACGCACGTGTATCATACTACGTTTTTCAATGCATAGTGTTAGTAAATAAATAAAATCTTATTAAAGAAATATAATTATGACTGTACAATAAAAATAAAATGTATATAAATTATATAGACAAATAATAATTGTTTTATTTATTTACTCACACCATGCATTGAAAAACGTATATAATATATCTTGATATATATTATAATATGTCTATATATGTATAATATATCTTAAGAATAATTATATTTGTCTGTATAATTTGTAGACATTTTATTTTCATTGAACAGTAATAATTATATATATTAAATAAAAAGAAGAAGCTGTCAGTACATAGTTATTATATTTTGTATCTAGAAACAAACAAACAACAAATAATTCAAATGAACATTCTTTTTCTTTGTTACGCAAGTTGCCAAAGAATATTATTAACAAGGAAGACTGATCGATAACATTGTATTTTTTAAAATAATTTACAGAGAATGCAAGTTGCCAGTATCATTTTATGAACTCGCACATTAAAATTTTGGCATAATAATCAAAAAGTTCTTATTCATATTAGGATTAAATGAGGTTACCTACCAAAAAGTATTTTTTAAGCAGATTCCAGTATCCTTCTTCTTACTTATATTATATTATCAAAAGACATTAAAAATAAAATCAGGTTGATTCAGTTTCATCAGAATTTTCAATTTGTAAAGTTACTACTACTACCTACTCCAAATGTCGCGAAAATAGTTTTCGTTTCATTTCATCAAATTGAACGCAGCCTGCAAACGCATCAAACTAAAACCAGCTCATTTCTGAATCTATCTATGGTACCCAAGATAAGACTGGCAGCTGTTTTCAATAAATTAAAAAAATAAAACATACCTCAGACATGGCTGTATCAGCTAAGTTCCATTTGCCTTTCCACTAAGTAGAGTAGGGGAACAAAAAAAGCACTCGTGCAGTAAAGTTGACTTTGACAACAGATTTGACACATATAAAACAGAACTTTACAAGCACTTGCATTGAAAACTAACAAAACAGGACTTAATAAGTTTTCTAAAGTTGCGGGTATTTTATTTTTTCGCAACCAATCAATGAAATGAATCCGAAATTAAGGTCTGCTAACAAACCAAGATAAAGCAGACCAATCGAAGTATTGCTAAACAAATACAAATCAAGCAAAAAGCTTTTAAAATATTCTCACAGATACTATGCGGATTAACATCATCGACTGACCGGGCTCAAGAGGGACACGAGGGGTTAGGGTGAGGGGGGTCGGAGGGTGGTACCCAGCGGCGACGATTTGTTAAATTTTAATGACATGTTGCGAGTGTTGCGACGAGCGAGACGCACTGCGGAGTGCGGAATGGCAAGTGACGGATTTAGGGGTAGGTGGCAGAGACTCGATTCAAGCAACTAGCATAAATCTTCTTACAGAGTTATTGTTTGATAATTAATTTCTTTATATTCAAATAACCATTAATTGGAATTTGGTAGGATAACTTAAACAGGTCCCTTAAAAAATCTAAACTTACTAAAAATTAAATAACCTACACACAAAAGCAGGTATAAAAGAAAAACTTACCTAAAATGAAAAAAATATCTGAAGTTTGGTCCAGATAGCTGTCCCATGGGATGATTTCCAAGATACTGGCAACATCACCTTATTGTATTGCCAGGTCGTGTATGCTTAAGAAATTGTGCCCTTGTCTAATTTATGGTCTTTTGTGGAACTTCTTGATAAAAATCTCTTCATAATCGGAAATGTCTATAAAAAGAGATATCTCGAACAACTGGTTTCTGGTTGTGGTCGATAGAAACTTTAGATTCTTTGATGTAAGCTTTTTCCTTATATCTCAAGAAGCACTTAACGGTCCGTGTGAGTATATTTTGAGGAAGGTATTTACACTGTATTAAGAGCTGACCAGTGAATATTTTTAGTGAAGCAATTTGGAAAATCGGTCGAGGGCAGTTTTCCCTTCAGTGCGGCCGGAGCCACGGGCAAAAAGCCAGCCTTAAATAATAAACTATATTTTTTCAATTCTAAGTACTTCCAATTATCCGCCGGTATCCTCGTTAGGCCGAAAATTATGTGGGCATTGAGATACATATTATATGGTTAATAGCATTAAAACGCTGCATAGAGTGCAGTTCCATAATGCTGTTTATTTGTATATAACATATAAATACTGCTTTCTGAGTTTATTAAGTATGTTATGAGCTCTAAATGTACTTGCCTATTTATTCCTTGTCAATGTTTACAATCCATTGAAAACGGTGTAATATCCGAATCCTGTGGAGAAAGAAATAGTGAAAATAAATATTGGAACTAGTACAAGTGCATTTTTCTCAAGATTAAAGTGTGTTCATGATATATAAATAGTACTTACTCACTCATAATAACATTGTCCAAGAGAATCCTGTAGGCTGCCCTGTTTATAAGAAAGTCTACGTCTCTGTGCTAAGAGTACGCGAGATGTTGATGCTACAATAAATAATGTCATCAAATCCCTTCTTAGACTGTCGTGTTCTCCTTTGATAACAATGCAGCACACCTAGTCAACTTCAACCTTATCCCGAGACCCCCCCTCAAGTGACGATACACTGTCCAGTCCTGTCTTATAGCTGAAATATTGACAAACAACATGCTTGCTATCGGGGGCATTGCTTCCATGGTTGAAATCCATCTGATCCATTTATCCACTGTTTGATGCAGTGAAATGTTGCAAACGTTGACTTTGTCGAGCAACTGCAGCTGCAGTCGGTTGGCTCCTATAATCTCTTTGAATAAAAGTGTATGAATTATATATACGTCGTGCACAATGTAAGCAATAATCTTCATTATTTATTGAAGACATATGATATTTCTTTTGGAAAATATTTTTGAACCTTTGTATTAGTTTCTGGAATTTTGTAAAAAGAAATGTTCTAAAATGTATCTAATTTTATCCATGAAAATTAATCAATTGCTATTTTTTAAATAATACTGCAGATGGATAAATAGACACCAAAGCTTTTTGTTTTTTGAAATATATATAGTATAGAAAATAAAGGCATCAAAAACAAAAAGTGACACACATACCCTCTTCAACAAAACTTGTTTGATGTTTAAAATCCACATGAAATGCTATTGGTTTAGTTAATATCTGGATATACAAATGAACAAGCAGATACTGCAATGAATAAAGAGGTATTTTGGTATGAAAAGTGAATGGCAAATTCAAATTTGATTATGCTTGTGGCGACGCGCTTCCAAATTTCGCACCGTTTCTGACCACATCAACTGCCCCTCTCTCTATGTCATTAAAACTTACTGCTTTCATAACACGAGGTGGAGCTACAACACATAGTTACTGCAGCGTTGGAATTGTTCAGCTAGTGCAAGCACCTACTAGCGGCTGATGTATTGTAATAGTTCGTTTGTTGACCGCCTCTGTAGTCGAGACGTTCGAATTAATAATCCGGAGGTAGCAGGTTCAAATCCAGTAGGGACATATTCGTTTTAAGGCGCATAGGCATGAATGCCACAAAGTTTGATAATCCGTTTCTCTGTTGTTTTTCATTATAGACTAAAGTTTGAAGCCTCTATAGTTTAATACATGCATTTATAAAGTCAAAATCTGGCTGAATTGTAAAATTTTAGAATAGGTACAATTTAAGGCAAGAAAATAACTTTGTATGTTAATCTGTCCAGCTTGGTATCTTTAAAACAAATCCAATATACAATTTTTTTGCAAAATCTTGCCTTCTAGAAAAATAAACTCCATATTTCATGACTTTTTTTGTCTTTACTTTTGACAAAAAACTAATCGGGAAGTTTCGTATGATCTACGCAAGCATTTTCTTACTTCTTCCGAATGCTTAATGGTCTGTATAAGGCTAGATGCACAACAGCAAATGAGCATATCACATTGTGTAACTTGATTAATCGGTATAGTAAAAATAATATAGACGTAGACAAAGGGTTGATAGATTCATCTAAGAATAAAACGCAGAATCTTTAAGTTCACTTAATAGAAAAAAATTACTAAATTACCTCTGAATTTCATGTTTTTCGAGTGTTAAAGGGCCTTCCATAAATCATACAGCCTTGAAATTAATAAAAAATAAGTTAACAAATGATACCGCCAGTGCCTCTTAGAATATTTTAAAAATTTCATCTACCTATGCAGAGTTATTAAACAAAAACGCAGGTTTTTGTGGGCGCGTGTTTCTTGGTGGTTGTAACAGCCATGGCTGAGAGCGCGCTATTTTAAACCAAAAGGAAACGTTCAGTTCCGATTAATGCAAAATGAGGTGCTCAATCTCACCTTATATGCAGCCTTAAAGCGATTTCAATGATTCTTTTGACATACATAATATAGAAAGTTTATAGATCTAAGCACAAGACAATTTATCGCTCTTTTTATTTTGTGCCATCAATATGAAATGTAACCCTGGTTACTGGGGTATAACTTGTAAAAACTTTATTTGGGTATACGTACAAGATTTTGTTTTTGCGTATCATTTGAGTAAATCGACAAAATATTTGTAAACACCAAGTTTACTCTTCTTTATTTAAAAAGATTTTCTTTATAATAGAGAACCATATTATGAAAAAGTACGGAACCCTTATCGCACTTGCCCAGATTTTGCAATTTATTTTTCTGTCATAGATTCTTACAAATATGTGCAGTTGAATGTAAATTAACTTTTTCTCCTTTACTTTACGTAAACTATTTAGTGAGAAAATTTTAGCTGAGCAAAAGACTATTGCTAAAGAAAGAAAAAATATAAAACCACACTTAGGTTAAAGTGAGAGACGTACTAAATAGTAAAATACCGTGCAGTTTTAAATTGTATTATATTCTATCAATAGAACCACTCAAAGCCATTTTATTACAATACAATAGTCACGAATTCTCCACCCTCAATCATAAGGAAAAACGCGAGAAAAACTGAAGGGAAACCTACTTCATCAATAGTTGGAATCGCAGCCTCAGAATAAAACAGAGGTAGTTAGGAATCGGTTTCATACAATTACAGCTAGGTGGTTGTAGCACCAGCTGCTGTGCATCGGATTTTCATTTTATTTTTAGTTCGTTAGGTAACTTGACCGCGGTTCAAGAGGCATTTTCTTTTCGAGGCTTCGTAATTTGGCCCGGAACTTGCAGGCGTGGCTTCAATGAACAAAATTGTGGTTCACAGCAGTTCCACCGGGTTCCAACAATGGGCTTATTCCATTACAGACTTGTTCATTTCACACTTCAAAGCTCTTTCAGGAAATAACAATTTTGGTGCTCTATTTTTAGTAGTCTAAAATTTTCACCCTGTCCCACGTTACAGTTGGGACAGAATTCGACGACGACGACGGGAAAACAAAGCGTTTTTTAAACTTAATCTATAAGGTCCTACAATAATAAGTGAAAATAATTCTAGGGTAGATTGTGTATCGTTAACAGTTCATATAATTTTTTTATATCGTTTGGTCATGTATTTTTTTACTTCCCAGTACAAAGTGTCCAATCGGCTGACTAAATTTCTGTGAAAAAGTTTAAAAAAGTTCGCGCAAATAAAAATATTTTTAGTGGAAAGTGGTCTATGAGCGATACTCATCATCTCTTGAATTTTTTTCACTTTGTATTGTAGGACCTTATATACTCAACTCATGCTCGGTCCAGATTGGGCCCGAGATATATATTGGGTTTTCTAACTCTGATTTATTTAATTATATACATAAACATACATACATACATATACTCACGCCTGTCTCCCAGATGGATAGGCAGAGGCTACAGATTACATCTGCTATGATCCTGACACATCTATTTTGCTTCTACGTCCATTAATCTAGTCATACAAGCTCTTCTATTCCGGGTACTCTTTACTTTGCCTTTCTTCAGTATGTCTCCTATTTGGTTGGCATATGTCCTTCTAGGCCGGCCCAGTCGAGCATTATCTTCCACTTGCGCAACATACATTTCTTTCGTTCATCCTTTCTAAAGTTTAGGTTCTAAGCCAACGAAGCATTCCTTTCTCTATTCTAGTCACTACATCTTCTTCCAGGCCGCAACGATTCGGTATGTCGATGTTTTTCTCCAATGTCAAACCACACATACCTACTCCGTACTTGATATAATATACTTACATAGTATATTCTAACATATGAAAGAAACTTTACACAACAAAAGTATATAAGGTGAACACAATACACAATGGGTTCCGTCAATATAAATTGACATCACAACAATTAATACGACGCTATGTCGTAGATATTTATATATGTATGTACGTATATACTAGAATTTTTCTCAACGGTAGGGTAAATAACCCTGTTCTGGCGATTGCATGATTAAATCGCAATAAAGTGGTAAAAACCGGTCAAGAGCGAGTCAGACACGCACAATTAGGATTCCGAACCAATATTTACTACAGTGAGCAGTCGGTAGTTTTTGCAAACATAGGTAATTAATTAGTTACGTGACAATAATGTTTCAAGAAGATGCAATATGTTTTGTTTGAGAAGCATACTTTTACAGTTCCTTACAAATAAGTAATAACATTTCTTAATAAAATATTTATAACATTTATTAATTAATTAAATATTAAGTCAAGTCAAATTACATTTTCATGTAAGTTGTACAAGTCTAGTCGTTTGATATCCTATCCTTATATAACTTATTATACCTATATAAGGTGACTTTCATTTATATAGCTAAATTCATACTGGAGCCTCGGTAAGTGGCCAGTCAGGACCAAGGTTTAATAATACTGTTTGCGAAAATCTAAAAAAAAAGGTTTTCGCTGAAACGCTGAAGCTTTAATAAAGATACGAAACAAAGTCGGGTTAACGTCCCCAAATTAGGAGTACAACTGGGCCCTTGGCTGCCAGCCGTTCGCTGCGTCGTAGTATAAATAAGTAATGCGTGTACGCACACACACAAACGCTCATTAGTAGTAGTAGGTAATTATATCGGGGGTTTGTCTATTTTAGCACTTTATTTTCTACTAGATTTTGCCAGCGGCTCCGCCCACATGTTATTCGGTTTAACGACATGTTTTTTCCGGTATAAAAAGTAGCCTATGTGTTAAGTTAGGGTATAAGCTATATCCATTCTAAATTTAATCAAAATCCGTCCAGCCGTTTCAGCGTGAAAGAGTAACAAACATACACACACACACAAACGCTCATTAGTAGTAGTAGGTAATTATATCGGGGGTTTGTCTATTTTAGCACTTTATTTTCTACTAGATTTTGCCAGCGGCTCCGCCCACATGTTATTCGGTTTAACGACATGTTTTTTCCGGTATAAAAAGTAGCCTATGTGTTAAGTTAGGGTATAAGCTATATCCATTCTAAATTTAATCAAAATCCGTCCAGCCGTTTCAGCGTGAAAGAGTAACAAACATACACACACACACAAACGCTCATTAGTAGTAGTAGGTAATTATATCGGGGGTTTGTCTATTTTAGCACTTTATTTTCTACTAGATTTTGCCAGCGGCTCCGCCCACATGTTATTCGGTTTAACGACATGTTTTTTCCGGTATAAAAAGTAGCCTATGTGTTAAGTTAAGGTATAAGCTATATCCATTCTAAATTTAATCAAAATCTGTCCAGCCGTTTCAGCGTGAAAGAGTAACAAACATACACACACACACAAACGCTCATTAGTAGTAGTAGGTAATTATATCGGGGGTTTGTCTATTTTAGCACTTTATTTTCTACTAGATTTTGCCAGCGGCTCCGCCCACATGTTATTCGGTTTAACGACATGTTTTTTCCGGTATAAAAAGTAGCCTATGTGTTAAGTTAGGGTATAAGCTATATCCATTCTAAATTTAATCAAAATCCGTCCAGTCGTTTCAGCGTGAAAGAGTAACAAACATACACACACACACAAACTTTCGCATTTATAATATTAGTGTGATACGATATTGTATAACCTGTTGTCATGTGCTGTCTACAGAGATGATGACGTGCCGACTGGGGCCGCGGCGGCTCGGCGGGTCGCGGGGCTCGCTCCAGGCCGGCACAGCTTGCTCCGCCGCCAGCGAGCTCGACCTCTCCTCCAGATCTCGCAGGTCACACAAAGCCAGGTAAGGAAACTATCTCATTCATGAACTATCTCTTCAAGTAACTAAACGCTGCCATATTTAGGGCTTTTAGGGTATACCTAAAAGTAATACTCGTGGGTACTACGGCTTAATCATTTATTGTATATCATTGACTACGAGAAAATAAATTGTAGTATGTAATAATATTTGTAGTATAGTAGTTACAGTGGCTATTTAAATATTTTTGTTTTTGTATATCGTATATTCATGATTGTTACAAATTCAAAATACTTTATTCGAGCGGGAACATAAGACTGGTGGTTGTGTTTTCATTTGACTATTGGATCAAAGTATCAAAAATGGGTGTGGGCCTTTGAGTTATTTTAAGAAGAAAGAAACAAAAATTGCAAATATAAATGAAGAAAATCAGACTTCGCCGTTTGTGTCTTTGGATCTAGAAAAATTTTAAAATATATATGAAGGAATTAAATATATACAACGTGAAATTTAAGTCATTTTGTTAACAAAAACTGGTGATAGTACGCATCCATACGAACAACTTTTACTATGGAGCTAACCCTGAAATCGTGAAAAAATTATCAGCTGTTCCATAGAACAGTTAAATACCTACTTGACCCAAATGTATGAAACAGCTGATTTTTTTTCACGATTTCAGGGTTGGCTTCATAATAAAAGTTGTTCATATGGACGAGTACTATCAACAGTATTCGTTAACAAAATGACTTAAATTTCACATTGTATATCGGCGCTTTCAGATTGTTTCTCACGCCGATAGTTATGGGACTTGGTTAGACCATAAACTGTAATGATTTATGGCTCTATGTTATTTTCTACAAAGTCGGGGTGGCCGTCTAAAAAGCCACGAACATAGCCGCGGGCCAAACAGAGCTCAGACCAGACAGACTTCTTTGGGACGTTAGTTTGAACGCACAGCTATTTAGTGGGCGCCGCGGATTCGTAAGACCCAATGTACACCTTTGTAGCTAATTATGTGAAAGACACTGATTAGGGTTTAATATCCCCTTTTGTTTAAAGTGTTCAATGCACTAAAGTCAATCATGACGTTTACCTAGTAGCCCACATGAAAATCTAGGTAGTTTAGGTCATCTAGGAACGACCTAGGTCTCGTCTGTATCTAGGTCTATAGCTAGTGCCCCGATATATATATATATAAATGAAAATATCAAAATAGTATGAATACGTAAGACGTGGCTGTATGCTCACAGATACCTTTGCATATCCCAGAAAGTTATGAACTAATATTTTTTTTTAGATATAAATTCTTTCACACAACATTTATATGCGTCATTGTAGTTGGTTTTCATCGATCTGTGATTGATTTATGAGGCTAGCGCAGTAACGACAATACCTATGGCAGTGATGTATGATAAATATCTCAGGTCTCATTTATCAACTTTTTTAATATATCACCTGCAGTTCCTGGATACTTTGAGTCGCACAAGATCTGTTATAGACAGTGCTCAATAGTTGCATTGCAAATGATCAAAGTTGCTCGAATAGATGAACGAACTTATCAAGACGGTCTTTAACTCTTCTTGCTTCGACATAAAGCTGAGTTTCCTATTAATACGTACAAAGCAGAGACGAGCACAGCTCTAACCAGAGTGATGTGCGGCAATTTGAGTTTGCAGAAACTTAGACCATTAGTTCACTTATTGTGAGAACCTGCCTAAATAAATAGCTGTCCGTTATTCACCTCTACAGATATTGAGTTTTTAGTGAAATGATGACTTTAGCTTCTAAAACTTCCGACGCTTTCGTGAAATTCCTTTGTAGGTATCAGAAATAAATTGCGTCTTTTTACACTATTCCCAATAAATATTATTTTTTAAAAGTTGCTGCGGCATAGATTCCGCGTAATTGTTTACATAAAAGTAAAAGAATTACTATAAATGTGTATACGTTTGTATTATTTGTTTTATTGTATGTATACGGTTTTTCTTCGGTCATTATCTATCTTCTATTGACATCAATGCAGGCAGAATTATTTTGAGCGGTCTAGTTTGTGGGTGGTCGGGTGATATCAGTCACCAAAAAACTAGACTGCCCAAAATTTCAAGTAATATTATTGACCACATCGCACCACAATATGAAAAAAATTATTTAATATCCATTATCAATAAAATGTATTACATTGAGCATAAGAATTTCAGTTTTCCGATGACGGTCCCATACCGTGGACCAAAATATATCGAGTCTTAATGTTTGAATATTTGTTAAAATTAATAATTACCTATCCAAAAAAAATCTAAGTAGTGTAACATGTACATACATATTTTGTTGTACCACTGCCTACGTTTTTACTAAATACTTGTTTCCAAACCTTACCCAACTAATCACTATTTCTAATCTTAAACGAAATTAAAGACCATGTTTTACTGGCTTTATAAAATAACCTTGAAAACGTTTCGGTATTTTTACACGTCGGGAACTATTGATAGCATTAACCTTTCCACTGGGGTAGAGGTAAGGTAATATCCCAAAAATATCAATTTACTCACCGATGCCGTTAAAGGGCCCAAGCCTCCATTAAGGTGAAGCTGAGTGGTTCAAGGGCCTGTCTCTTGTTTGCCGAAGAGGGAGAGGGCTCTCTAAGTGTGCCTTAATCATGAGTGCTGACTCGATGGGCCTCCAGTCTCCAACCGACGACGTGAGTAGCCATCACTAGAAAGGTTTTTCACAACATCAAACGAGAAAAATACGGTGAAACTTTAAATAAGCTGTAGTAAGCGTTTGTTTTCCCCGAAAAGAAAAACGTGATTCGTTCAGGATGACGGATATTTTTCGACGATGACAGAGAAATCCAATATGATCGGGGGAAATTTTCGCCGATAATCTGCTATCTCGGGATTCTGGCTAAGCCCCCTAAATTTTATATCATTTTGCGGCAAGAATGCTTCGTCCTCAACAGGATTACGTTCCGGAATCTTTTTCCGCGGGAATTTCGTCACCGTGTCAATCTCTCCAAATACAAAAGCTTACTCAGTACTTTGTGGAGTATTGAGTATTTTCTTTAAGCGCATTAAGTCCACCGGCAAGCTATCGAATGTATCGGGAGTGATAGTATTTTTCAACGGTTTATATCTCATTTCACGGAACGCAGCGCTGGATGGTTCCTTTAACCTTCGCTTCGGGGATGTCGCCGGATTTAAAATACCAATTTTTGCCGCTGCTTGCGTGTCACTTAGGCGATTGGGCTTAAAACGATATTTTTCCCTATCCTAACCGAGAGCAGGAATCGGAAACATTTTCAGTGCACGTTTTATAGATTAGATTTTATTGAATTTCAAGTTATTTTCTTTTATCCCTAAACCAAAAATATCTGCTTTTTAGAGGCCGTAAAAACAACTGAATGTTATGATTATTGGATTATGAAAATCTAGCTTTTTAGCTAAAACTAAAAAGCAATTTCATTCAAAATAAATCATATACCTATATGTTATGCGGATATAGTAATAAATTGCTGATTATAAATAATTAGCTTTTGCCCGCGGCTTCGCCCGCATTGTTTTCGTTTTGGATAGTCCTATCGAATCTGTTAATATTTTTCGGGCCATTAGTTGTATAGTAGATACGTTTGACTTTAAATTTTTGTTCTCATGAAAACAATTTTAAACTAGCCTTTGCCCGCGGCTCCACCCGGGTTTATGGGATATTAGGGGAGTTTTCGGCTTGGACATTATTTTATGAACACCCCTTATAGGCTATACTTTATACTTTTATACTATATACTTTATATAAAGTATATGATAATGGAAGTTGATTGTCGGCACTTGGTGGAATTTATCAGACATTGTTGTGATAAAAAACACTTGTAATTTTCCACAAATAATATTGATGTAGTTCCAGAGCAAACCCATTACATACAAACAAACAAACGATTTTTTTTCGCTTTATATTATAGTGTAGATGTAGATTACCTGTATTTATAGAAAGGATGAATGAAAGAAGAGTGACGAAAGAAACGTATGGTGCGTAAGTGGAAGGTCAAGGTCGAGCGGGCCGTCCTTGAAGGAGTATGCCGACCAAGTGGTGACAGTTTTACTGAACAAGTGCACAGTAAAAAGTACCCGGAATAGAAGAGCTATTGATAGATATAGAAGAAGTAAAAGAGGTGTGAAAGACAGCCATGAGTCGTGAGTATGTATGAATGTACTAATATGTACTGTACCGGTATTTATTAATACAAACCATCTTAATAGGTTAAAATAATTAATTTACCACATTTACCGGTATATAAATTTAAAGAATAAGGGGTGAAATTAAATCAATTGACCAAAATTATACTGGATACTCGGTTAGTGATCAGAAATAAGCTTCATTTACAATACCGTTGCCTTTTATTATGCGTGCCTTGCCTGGTTCAACATCTTTTTTGCTGACTGTACATTATGTCCGATATACTAGAGGGTTTTATGCAAACCATGTTATCTCTCATGGCATTAAGAGCGAAAAGTGGTTAAGTAGAACTTTCCCCGATAGTACGCTTGACCAATTGTTTATTCCAGGTTAAAACTGCTCGGTGCTAGCGGCGAGGCGCCCCTGCTGAGCGGGTGGCGGAGTACGCCGCACACGCCAGCCACGCCGGCGCCGCATCATTCACACAACCATCTCGCACCCTCACACTGCAACGGAACTGACAGGTAAAGTGTGTTCACATGCTTTCACATGATCTGACGATGTCATATCAGACGAAACTAGTCGAAAATTACAAAGTGAAAAAGGTTTACGAAGTTATTTAATCGGATATAAATCGGATTTTCCCACAGAACTTCAACATCCCGTCAGTCAAAAAGTTTTTTTTTTTTAAAGTACATTTACTTCCTTTTAGGGGTTGATTCTCTAAAAGTCCTTTTTTCTTGCAACCCTAATCTTAAAATCATGGTTAACTATTTCTTTTCAAGAGTTTTACACCAACATAGGGAATACGATTTTCCTTGCATAAGTTTTCACCCCATTTTACTTTTTTAGGGGATGATTTTTAAAATTTCCATGTGTCGTGTTTTGTTATTCGTTAATTATACCGTATTTGTACCAAGTTTCATGATATACATAAGGAATACGATTTTCGATACAAATTGTTTTCACCTCCTTGGGGGGTTGATTTTCGAAAAATAATTTAGTACACCCTCTAAGGATGTTTAAAATTTCATATTTTATTTCTTCAGCGGCCAGTCACACAAGACAAAGCCTTTTATTAAATATAAATTTTATATTGATGATTCTACCCGGTAATTTACCACTACAATATTTCCGACCTTACCAAAAATTGCGCACGCACATACTCGTATGATACAACATCAAAAATAACTACCATCAAGTTCTAGGGCTCCCTGTTCCGCATTGTTCAAATATTGTTTATTTTCGAGAAAATACGGGACGAAAGCTAACAATTGAAGCTTTTGTTAGAAATCGATGTTCAGTTTGTAAACCGCATTATTTATAATATTTTCGTCTTCAATAAAATGAGATCGCTGAACCCATTTCTAAAGATATTGTTGTTGGTTTAGCCGCTCAATAAATGTTGAGACGAAGACGAAGGATCTGCACAAAAGAGACTCAATAAAAGAACAGGAACAACGATTTTGTTCCTTGCACGTGTTGTTTGTTGGTAACAGAACAATAGAACACTAATGATTTCCTCACAATTTCTAGATTTTTCTTGCCTCCTTTATACCTAGTCGGTGCTTAAATTCTGTCACAAACAAAATTGGCTATAAAATGAAAACTAATCATGATATTCAAAAAAAGTTTTTTTGTAAAAAAGGTAATTTAATTAGCTTACATTAAACACAAAATTTATTCAAAATGATTGCCACCATTATTCACCCAAGCCTTCAATCTTCGAGGCCAATCATCAATGGCAGCACGGACCATATTCATGTCGATATCCGCCACTGCTTTATTCAATGATGACTTTAGGCTGCTCAAATTTTTGTGAGGTTTAGAACAGACCTTCTCCTCCAATTCCTGCCAAATTTTGTAATCCAGTGGATTGAGGTCAGGGCTAGTAGAGGGCCAATCTTGATGCCTTATTAGCTCGATATTCTGGCGCTCGAACCACTCCTGAGTTGTTTTGGCCTTATGAGCAGGTGCGGAGTCCTGTTGAAACACAAATGGCCGCCCTCCAAAGAGTGTCTGGGGCAGATCTTTTACTATGCGATCTAAAACCGTGTCTTGGTACACTTTTGCATTGGTTTTGACACCTTTTTCACAAAAATGCACTTCAGTAGGGCCATAGTAGGACACTCCCAACCAAATCATGACTGATGATGGATGATGGCCGTGCTGCACTCTAGGAATGGCATTTCCAGCGGTCGCAGAGCTGGTAGCGTACACCCTGTCATTTTGTTTGTTGTACTTCTCTTCGATATTAAAAATTTTCTCGTCTGTAAACAGGATATCGCGGTGTCTGTTTCTTGCGTACCGCTTTAGCAAAACTTTGCATTTTTTGGCTCTCATAGCTATCAGATGCGCGTTCAGAAGATGTCCACTCTTTTTTCGGTAAGCTCGTAGTCCCAGGTCTTCATTGAGTATTTTTTTTACGGTACTTCTGGTTAATCCCATCTCCAAAGCCATCAGTTTCTGCTTGCGGACGGGATTTCTTGCAATACGCGCCTTGATCGCTTTGATGACCCCTGGAGTCCTAACGGAACAAGGTCTGCCAGTTCTTTTCTCGTCATCGACACTAGAGGTTTCATTGTACCTCTTGATGGTACGGTACACGAACCTCTTCGTGATTTTTAATTTTTGAAGCAAGTTGAATATCGTCTTCGGTGGATGGCCGCAACGATGCAATTCAATTACTGCTACTCGGTCCTCTTTGCGAGTCCACTCCATCGTAAAAAATTAACGAATGTAATTGTGATTTGACAGATTATTAATCAAAAAATATGTGAAAATCGAACACCATTTCATTTTTTTTTCTAGGTGTTCTATTTTTAAAATAAATGGTCAGTGACAGTATTTAAGAACCGACTAGGTAGTGTTTACTTGAATCATGAAAATAGGGTTCTTGGTAGCTTTGGTTTATTTTTAAATTTCGGTCAAAACAACTTCTTGTATTTTTGTTACGGGAAAGACAAAGTTTTTGACCGTTTCAAAAAGGTCATCCCGAAAGTGTCGTACAAGTTCCAAACATGTCTCTCTATCACACACGCTGGCCAGGTGAGCGCGGTGCCGAATCCCTTGCACCAGTGACACCGCTGGCCGTTACCAGTCTGATTTATATAAGGACCGGCAATTAGGGAAGGATAAGATATACCGCCAACCATCGTTCCCGGCCTGGTGGGCACCTGGTTGTGGCAGTTTGAGAGCTGTCCTCTTGCTCTCCCCAAATAACTTAGGGGATATTTGCGAGTGAGATGGTGGTAGCTCCACAGTCGGGCTCGGCACAGCTCTACCACGTAGTATGCTCCCTACGAGACGTGAAAAAAGAAGCAACCACTTAAAAAAGTAAGCACTTAGATCTCAAATACGATAGATTGGTCACTGGACGGACTTTTATAAATACGCAGCAATAAAAACATTAGTCTCAAATAGGAACTGGTTTTATCAATTTGTCGAAACCCATTCTCAACAAAAACTCCATTTGAAGCTCGAACGGAAATGGAGTAGTTCGATGCGTTCAAAAACAGTTAACTGTGTCGCGGTACATTTTTTAAGATGTATTGGTTCGGAGTTTGCTCGAGACTATACAGATAACCAAGATCCACTCTTAAAAACTATCACAATACAAAACTTTAGAGACAAAAATTCAACATTACAAATAAACTAAACAAGACTATTCTTTATTATTTAAAACTAAATAGTATAATCTAAGTAATAATAAATAATACTATTTAGTATTAAAAATACTATTACTAAATATGAGCAAACAGAGAATATTAATTTGACAAATTATGCAGTAATATTACTAAACTAGGGACGGCGCGGCGAGAAATAGCACCTATGACAGCTAAAGTCCTTTTCAATAGAACTGTCCTCTCTAGTAAACAAACCGTTTTCTCAATTTTTCTCGGTCACCTTTGGCAGGATCTCGCTGAATTTAATTCTTCCTTAAATGGACCCATTTATTGCTAGTCTTGCACTGCATTTAACTATGAAATATTCAATAAAAACTAGTAAAATAAGCAAAAATCTTGAATTATGTGTATGCGTCAAGAGGAGATGTCAATTTTATTTTAATCGAAAGTTTTTAATGTCTCTGAACGTTAGTGATGTTCGTGTAAATGTCAAATATCGTAGTACTATTATTGTAAATAGAAAATATTTAATTGAACCTTGAAAAAACACTCTTTTTGGGCAGTCGTGTAATAACAACAGTATAGACGCCAAGACAACAACAAGGCGACAAAAACAAGTTGCTAAAATGGTAGCGCCTGAGAATTAATTTGGCATACTCTGAGATTATGAGGGTTCCATAAACCCTAATTTCTATTATTTTTTGTTTTACTTAGAGTGTGTACAAAAAACTTAGAAAAATACAACTTTTTCGTGGTTTCTGGCCGTCTTGGGTTTGAATAATTTTTATAATTTGCCGTGATAGAGGCCATAAAAAGTATTCTGTGAAAATTTCAACTGCTTTCCTATTACGGCTGAAGCTGTAGACTCCAGTGACAGATGGACGGATGGACGGCAGATTGTACGGAACACTAAAAACGGTACAAAAAAAACAGCGCTTTCCTTTTTTTATTTTTCGTGAAATAATGTGACCTATTCTCGTGCAGCAAACCTTAAATTTAGATTTGAAAAACCTGAAATAATACAAGCTCATTTAACTTTTATCCATCTGCGTTAAAGCAGAGTTTGGAATGAAAAGTTTTAGGTTATGGCAGCTCTAAATCTAATATTTGCTACACGAGAATAGGTGTCATTAAGTTAAAAGTATTAAAAATTATATTAAGAGAAGACGATATTTTTGGTAGTTGCAGATAAAGTTTGATGTAAAAGCGGATATAAAATTAGTCATTGGGACACTCGTGCAGCCAATAACGAAATTAAGTGACATTTGTACAAAATACTATTTCAATAACTACTCCGTCACTAGTAAGTTCATCTATCCATAGACAGTGCCAATATGGCGGTTTGTTTACTAGAGAGGAAAGTTCTTTTGAAAAGGACATTTAAAATTTAGGTAAAATTAAAGGTTTAGCTCGTAAATAAAATATTGATTTATTAGATACGTACAGGTAATTCATGCGATACAATAATACAAAAGGCAAATGGGCCAAATCTGCTTATAATGCTTCATAATATAATGCCATAAAATTTAGATAGTGACAAGTTTACAGGTGTTTTGCTGGTTAGTTTATTTATTTATTATTTTGATTTATTTATTATAAAACGCGAATCAACAATACGTGTATAAACATACAACATTTATAAGATACATTAACATTTAATCCATCCATCCATCAGCCTGTTTCGTCCACGGCTGGACATAGGCCTTTCCAGGATTTCGCCACTCTTGGCGATCCTCCTGGAAGAAATGCCCATACTCACACACGCCGGGCAGGCGGGTTGGTGAGCGCGGTGCCGAAACCCTTGCACCAGTGACGCCGCTGCCCGTCACCAGTCTGATTTATATAAGGCCTGGCAATTGGGGATGGATATACCACCATCCATCGGTCCCAGGCAATGGTGGGCCGCCTGGTTTTGCCTGAGAGCTGTTCTCTTACTCTCCCCCGAATAACTTCGGGAGGATTTCCGAGTAAGATGGTGGTACCTCCACAGTCGAGCCCGGCATTAGCTCTACCACCTAAAAACATTTAATTACTAATGTTTATATCTTTAACAGATGTACCCAAAATTTAGATATAATAAGCGTGACAAAAGTAATTAAACACGGGACTTATTAATAAACATTGGCATAGCCAATTAAAACACAAAAAACAATTTTTTGTGAAGAGAGAAAGAGTAGAACCCTTTATTTATTGATTTTGATTCAGCCACTATCATTCCCCGTTCAATAATATTTGTGTTAAGGTTTTTTTTTTGCATACTTTTAATTCGAAAGTAAAGAAAACAATATTATGATGTGCATTTTGCACTGGGATTCGGTTTTACCACCTTAATAGTTAACCTATTGAGTTTAAAAAAAATGAGAAAATATTGTTGCAATGTCTTTTTACCTCTAACAATGCTATTGCAAAATAGCAACCTAAAATCTAAAAAAAAACTATCGAAAAGAGTACACCGTAGTCATAGATATCACAATAGTATTATTCTATAACTTTTCTTTGATAGCGACAATGAAGTATTACATTGTTTTATTGACACTTTTACTTTACTCATAAATAATTAAGATACTTGGTAGACATTAAAACGTCATAGGTGCCATCTCTCGGTTATCCTACTTTATCTATTTTATAAAATCAAGTTAATGTTTTGTTTTTAATGTTAATCAATTGTTTTTTAATGTCCAATAAACTTAAAAACAATTGATTTCGTATTGCCTTATTTACCCCACAACTTGATAAGCGTGAATGCTCATCGTGTCGGTCACTCGTTGGGTCAGTCAAAGAGAGCCACACAAAGGTGACCGGTCACGAAGAGGTGAGATGTGTAATGGAACAAATGAATATCCGAAACGATATCCGCAACGCCTCGCACCGCTATGGACGGTCCACCTTTGCACAATTGATGAATGTGTGGTGGGCGGAAAGGTCAAAAGGTCACTTTATCACCTAACGTGAATTCGTGAACCCCCTAGGCCAGATTTGAGAATGGTTTAATTATCAATTGGAAGCTACGTTTATAAGTTAAAACAAAGTTTTACAGTCTTAAAGACTATTTAATTTAGAATTATAAGAAATTAGAATAAATAAAAGTATAGACAATATATAAGGTATACAGAAAACAAAAACAACTATGCTTTTATTAGGAAGAGCGCAGAGATCCGTTCTAAAGGTAATGCTAAGAAAACCTTATAGACATCCTACCAATGTGCTGTACGAAGAAGCGAAAGTGCTAACGGTTAGACAGCTATACTTCCTAAGAGTAGGGCTTGCCCACCACAGAGCAGAGCTAAATTCCTGTTTTCACCAAGCTCGTATAGGACGCCGGCGTCGTCTCAATATTGATACTCCGTTGGTTAAAACGGTTTTTGCTCAAAGGTTCAGCGCTTTCTCCTTTCCCTACATCTATAAACAAATATGCAAGTCGTGTGACCTCAAAACCTGCAGTACGTGGGAGGCAAAAAGTAAAATTACAAAATGGTTGCTGACTTTAAATTATGACGCCACCGAAGCCATTCTAAAAATTCAAAAATAATTAAGGTCCCTTTTCCCCCTTTTAGCACCTACGAGTATATACCTACTCCCTTATTTATTTATTATATATAAAAACTATGTATGTACAGTTATAATTTAAATAAATAAAAAATATATTTACATAATTTTATATTTATGTTTATTATATCTTATATTTACACACATGCTGGAGTCTTCTAAAATAATATTAATTTCACTTTGTTTTAGTTATTGAAGTTTTGGTTTATGTCATTAGACTTGAATTATTTAAAGACTAACAGTAAATAATCAATAAATACTCTATGAGAAATTAGCCCCCCTGTGAACTTTTACTGGCAATCGAAGATTAGACTCGCGCGTAACAAGTCTGACTTAGTGCGTAGTCTGTTGCTAATATTTAATTGTACCAAATGATCAAATGAATATTATATTTTTCTAAATATTTTCTAGTTTGTCATAGTACTGTACAATAAACTACAGGCTGACTTTTTGAACATCATCGTTTTGAAAATATGTGTTTTTTCTTTAAGTATACACCCAGTACTAAAATATTAAGATATGGCTATGCAAAGTTATCCCAAAAACAATTGCATTTGTAGATACCATGGGCCGTGCGCACAACGCGGCTACGTTTGTAGACACCATGCGCCACGCGCTACGCGGCTACGCGCCTTCCGTTCGCCGTTCGTAGCTTAGTGTAGGGACAACGCTGTACGAAAAATCTTGGGAAAAAAATATGTTGAGGTGAAAATTTCACCACACTATTTTTTTTTTCAATAATGGCACCTAATTCTTAAAAAAATTTGAACGATGTTCGAAAAGTCACCCGGTATAATTTAAATATATATATATATAGAGACTAATCAAGATCGGAATAGGTGGAGTTTTTTGTGGTAATTAGACTATCAGTACTATTCGTACGTCTAATACTATCAATGGTATGGATGAGCTTCGGAATTCAGAACGAAATACATTGATAATATAAATCTTGATATAATAATATTGGTTCACTTTGAGGTGTCTTTCACATTTTGTGCTATATGTACGGCTAGCCTCATCAAAAAATTGTTCTGGATGTTTAGACATCCACTTTCGGAAGATTTTCTGGCCTAAAGTTTGATATGTATTCAGCTTTAGGTAGAACAAACAGCTATAATCCAAAAATAATAATATTTACGGAAAATAAAAATTATGACGGGATTTTTCTATACAGTACAACATAAACATGACAAACCTCATTGCGGATCTCACCTGCAATGCAAATTTGGACAACTTTTGTATGTCTTATCGTTTCTGCCAGTGTATTATTCTATGTTTGTCTATTTTATTCAAATTCCAAACCTACCATTTACATACATTGATGCAACTCAGGCAAAGACAGTAGATCTTTTGTTTTTAGGGTTCCGTACCCAAAAGGGTAACCCACGGGACCCTATTACTAAGGCTCCGCTGTCCGTCTGTCACCAGGCTGTATCCCATGAACAGTGATAGTTGAAATTTTCGCAGATGATGTATTTCTGTTGCCGCTATAACAACAAATACTGAAACTGGCCAAGTGCGAGTCGGACCCGCGCACTCCCAACCAGCAGACATGATTTTTTTGCCGTTTTCATAGATAATGGTACGGAAGCCTTCGTGTGCGAGTCCGACTCGCACTTGGCCGGTTCTTCTTTTTTAAAATGGTACCGTGCCCGCAAACAAAAAAAAATGAATCTATTGTGTCTATTGCGTGGATTCGCGCCTTAGATGCAAAGGTTTAAAAGTATATTACTTAATTTTTCTATCTAGGTATAACTATGCTATGTCAACATTGCAAAAGTATATCAAAATTTTCTACCTTGATTAATCGGAGTTTTCATAAACTTAAAAAGACCCTCCTAATGCATAGGGTTCCGTACCCGAAAGGCAACACGGAGCCCTATTATTGTCGTTCTGCTGTCTGTCTGTCCGTCCGAGTATGTCACGGGAATCTAGCTTGCAGACGGAATGAGATAAAGACCCGAAATTTGGATATTGAATGAAAACCGAATATTGAATTAAAGATAAATAAAATATATTTTTTGGTGTGTCCCATACATGAAAAGGGAGAAGAAACGAAGAAAATAATTTTCTTACCCCCTGGGTGTCATTGTCTAGAACGTTAAGTAGAGTTGAAATATTTTAATGTTTTTGTCTCGAAACGTAAAGAAATAATAAAAATAAAGAGGTCGGTACGTACTCCGTTCCTAAAGGTATTATCAGCTTCGATCAAATTTCATCGAAGATAATCAGAGCCTAAGAATTATTAAAAAAAAAATTACACAGTTAAGACATTACAATGGCTCCCACACTAAGCAAGCTTGTACAGGGAGGCCAGCGGTAGCTTGACAAATATATCAAATTTCCTCGGCATATACAGAAAATATCAAACTATATTATAAGTATATATATGCATTACACAGTACATTTTTTTTTAAATGGTTAGTAAGTATCTTAAATAATGATAAACCTATAAAATGACATGCACAGACTATTATAAAATCAACATAGAAGAAATAAAATACATAAACTACTTGGGAATATATAGCAAATCCTCAGTATCGGAATAATTTAGGGACATGAGCCATTTTTTTAAATAAAATTTGGCTGTGGTGATGCGTTTAGATTTAAAGTCACAAATTTTAACAGATTTGTTATAAATAAAAGGATGAAGAAAGTCAGGAAAACGATTTGCAAAAGAAGTGGATACCCTAGGAACCGGCACCTTAAATACTCTGCGCTCAAGTAAATCCTCATAATCAGGGGAGCCAATGACCTTTTTGTGAACTCGGAGTGATACCTTCAGAATAAATAATTGACGAACAGTCAGGACTTCACAATCCTTGTACAAGGCTTCCGTTGGATATCTGTACGGTTTTTTGAGCAACACTTTCAAAACAGATCTTTGAGCTCTTTCGACTGTGATTATAGAGGTCTTACAAGAGCCACCCCAAACAGAGATACAGTACCAGATAATGGATTGTGAAATGGCAAAGTAGACCATCTTTAACAATTTTACCTCAGCTGAGTTACGCAAGGCTTTCATAATATAAATTGTTTTACAAATTGTATTTTCTATATTATCTACATCACTGAGTCAATTAACAAAGTACTGAAGCATAAATCTAGAGCTAGTGCAATTAAAAAGTTCCATTCAAGCAGTCATACATAAAGATGTGTTTTAGGCGAAAAACAATAATTTATCGATAAGTAATTATAACTTATCGCCAAGTCGTACAAAAGAATTGTACATACGTACGAATATACGTAGAGTTTTTTTCATTTATGAAAATGTAATTGATTGACGTTTTTGTCTTTTAAATTATGATATGTATATGAATAAAACAATTAATTATTGTGAGATATATTTCGGGCCATTCAGGCGGATGGCACCACATGTCTCAGAACTTGTACATACTTTTTTGTTTTAAATAGGTTAGCTGTAAATATTTTTATTTTTTTACTTTTATCTGTTTAATTTAAATACCTCACTGTGCCGTGCCCGAATGGCCCGAAATATATCTCACAAATGTACTTTCTTAGTTTTATTCATATATATATCATAATTTACATACAAAAAGTAACTGTCGCTGATATAAAACCAACATAAAACATAGTCAATTATTCCGTATTCGGTACTTGCGTAATACCTGCCATAGATGCCTACATAGCCGAGTCAGGTACATGCATAGCAAAACATCTCGAATAGATACTAGAGCTTTGTTAAAAAAAACGATGATTCTTACCATATATTGAACTATCCTTCCATCTTTGGCTGGTGATATTGTTTACCAATGACGTAAACTCATGACTAAGTTAGTATTGCGGCTTTTCATTATATCATAGCGAGCGCGATCTTGGTTTGAAGATCTATTTTAGCTGATACTTAAACAAATTTGAAAATGTTGATACTATTGATTGCTGGCACTTGGTACTATTCCACAATTTATTAAATTATTCATTTCCTGACCGGTTTCGCTTTTATGGCATTTTCAAAGGAATTATATAAATCTAAATGAAAACGTTTGCACGAGTAGAATCAATGATCTTGAGTCAATGAAAACTTCAGAACATAATGAATATAGAGTCTATTATTGGACCAATGGCGACCTCGCTTGGATGGGACGGTCGAATATTTGGCCGATTAATTGGACTATGCTCGAGGCACATTTCCCCCTCGCCCGCTCTCTGAGATGCTAAGCGAGATATTCAATAATTCCTTAGCCCTATATAGGTATACTTGCCTTCAATCGAGGTATCGCCAAACAATCAGCAAATGCAAACAACGATAACACACATAATCTGGGTATACATATACATATGTATGATTCGTCTCGTACGTGTTACTCAATCAAGGTAATATGAATATATTTGCTCGCTCAAGTAGACGATATCTGAAGGTACACACGGTGAATTATAGATAAATAGAGGGCGTGTGTAACAAAGCTCTATTTATTTTCGGAACGATACCATGAATTAAACATTGCAACAAATCCTTCTGGTATAGTATACAAGGGCCGGCAACGGGTATTGGATAGAATAGATTGAACAGAAGTAATACTACTAAATCTGTGGACTCACTGTTTTTAATATATTTGTTATCATTCGTTTCACGTAAGGAAACATCGTACCGTTTAAAAATATCTGAATCGTGTTTGTTTGTGGAATAAATGTTCGGTCTCTGTCAATATTGTTTTAATATAGTTATTTTTAGGGGCGTTACTTTTGATCCGTCATTGCACTTAAAATGTGACCTCATTGAACAATTTCAATTTAGTTTCGTCGAACCCGAATTCCATACAACTTTAAATTACATACATGCATTATACACGCTTTTCAGAAAAATGACAGTAGAGGGCATTTTTGTAAGAATTTTGCACCAATTTCTTCAACAGTATGGAGACCCATGTCATATGAAAGCTGTTGGGATGTACAGCTCGCCACTTTATCTGTACAATACAGAATTAAGAATTATTTCAATTCTTCCTATGACAGCTAAGTTTAAATCCAGTGCGAAAATGGTGAACGATGGTACAGATAAACTTTCATTTGTAGTATATTATTTTATAGCACACCGTGCGTAAAATGACCACTTTACGCACGCTGCGCTTGCGTAAAGTCGGCATTTTCCGCACTTTTGCTATAAAATATTATACGATACTCGTGCGAGAAACTTTTTCACACTCGTCAGAAAACGTTTCATCGCTCTCGTATCGTAATGTACTATTAATTTGTACATACTAAAACGTTATTTTTGCGTTGGATTTGAACTTAACTGCCATAGAGTAAAATTAAGAACATACACCTTTCATGGTTCTCATTACCGTTAAACAATTTTTAACAATGCTGTTGAAACAGCAACTTTTTATATAGTCAGATTTCGCCTGACTAGTTTCACTGTATTCGTACAGTTCCTTCGGAGGCAAACATGGTTACGCGGGGCGGCTGCCCGTTTTTTTTTCTTTCAATAGCATTATGAATCTAAGCCACGAATCTTTTAGTAGTAAAATTTAAACAAATAAAATTCATGGTACTTTGCTCGTAGGTATTTAAATTTGACAATTTGACACTGCACATCGCTATAAAACAAAAAGAAGTAAACTTAAAAAAAAACAAGAAAAATGTATGTATAGATATGGTGTCAAACGAAGCGAATTTTAAAATACTTTCCATTTATATTTAACAGAACCATTGTGTACGATTGTTCTGTATTTTTTAAAGATATTTGTTTTGCCGACAGCGGTAGCAGAGGGGCGCTACGGAGGCGGTCGACGTACACAAGCGGCCGGCTACGGTCGGGGCCGCATTGGTCATTCGTGTTTGACCCGGCCGGCCGGCTCTGCTACTACTGGTCCATGGTTGTGTCCCTCGCCTTCCTCTACAACTTGTGGGTCATCGTCTACAGGTTCGCCTTCCAGGAGATTAACGGTTAGTACCACTAGTAACGTAACGCAATGACTCATGGCATCCTTAAGGGGTAACAGAAGAGTAATCGCTTTAAATTCAAGTTGAAACGCTATCTCATCGAGCAAACTTTCTATAAATTTGAAGATTATTTTTTTTTAAATTGATAATAATTTTAAATTTGAATTGTAATTTTTGATTTGAATTTATATCTTGATTTTAATTTTAATAATGATCCCAATTTTGTATATAATTTTTGATCTGCATGACATACTATTATTTTGATTTACGCTATTAGGTAATATTTTAAAAAAATGACGTGTAATAATATTTATGAAATAAATGTCTTATGTCTTATGTCTTATGTCTTAATCGAACAGCTGTATAACGATTTTTGGCGTATGTAGGTTTGCCTCAAGGTATTTCCTTTCACCGTCAGTAAAAATTATACAAATAATATGCACTTACATTGTTTAACATTTCTACATTGTTAACATTTTTCTTATACAATACCATGAGTACAAACGTTATTTATTGCTTTTTTACGGGTGCGAAATATAAAATACAATAAACAAACTCGGCTCGTACTCGTAATAATGTTAACGTTTCTCATTGCAAAATATTTCTTTTATTAAGATTTGCATTGGTGTAATTAGGATTCGTAGCTGAAGGTGGGGGGGGGGGGGGGGCTGGACCCAACTTATGGAACCATCAATAAATATGTATGTGACTTCAATTTATGTAGCCAAATGCTTACTGAAGACTCGGCAAGTGCTAAGTAACAAGGTTCAAAGACCCTTTTCGTGAAATTCGTAAATTTTAAATTTTCGTGTTCCTTACAAACGCAAGCCCAGCCCCGAGTCAATTACTATGGGACAAAAAGTGTTATCTATACGTATTACTGATCACTTAACAAGCCTCCAGTATGAGTTATGAGTATGAGCTGCATAAATAAAAGTCACTTTATAAAATACTAGCTTTTGCCCGCAGCTCCACCCGCGTCGAAGAGATTTTCGTGGAAATAAGGAAAACCAAAGAATATGTTTTTTTAAACGACTATGTGCAACGGTCACCATGTTTTACCAAAGCGCTAATAAAGACCAATCAAATAAGCCCAAACCCGAAGGGTCTGCTGTTGTCGGTTGATGAGATCCCGTACCCACCTTCCAGTTCCATCATCATACCCGGTTACCATGTTTTACTAAAGTGCTAATAAAGACCAATCAAATAAGCCCTAACTTGAAGGGTCTGCTGTTGTCCGTTAAGGAGATCCGGTACCCATCTTCCACTCCTACCATCAGACTCTGGTCACCATGTTTTACCAAAGTGCTAATAAAGACCAATCAAATAAGCCCAAACTAGAAGGGTCTGCTGTTGTCCGTTGAGGAGATCCCGTATCTACCTTCCAGTCCCATCATCAGACCCTGGTCACCATGTTTTACCAAAGTGCTAATAAATACCAATCAAATAAGCCCAAACTCGAACTCTGTGTCAGTTTAGGAGATCCCGTACCATAACTTCTAATTACTACTAGTAGAAAAGTAAATTCCAAAAATCTTTGAATGATGATAACTTTTTTTTCCAAAAAAGCTATTTTTCTATTCCAAATTAAGTTCTGTACAGCTGTGACAATTACATGAAAATCAGTTCAGTAGTTTTAGAGATGTGCGTGAACAAACAGACAGACAGAAAAGAATTCAAAAAATCGTTGATTTGTGTTCTGTTACTCTTCTTTGGTCACCCCCTTTCTATTTCTATTGCTTTTCTTCAATGTACAGACACAACGGTTTCTACTGTTTTATTATAAGTATATTGATATTGATTGAATGATAAGATAAAAAGAGATAATCCTTCATTTAACGAGATTACACACAAACCAATATGTAAACAAGACAAATAACGCCTTAAACTGGATAAGGCCTCTTTTTACATCAATGTCACCTGTATTTAAGGGAGGGGGGATTGGTACCTAACCCTTACCTAGTTACACCTATAACGCTTTTGTTTTTTAATTGTACTTATACCCTGTTCTGATGTTTGTGTGGGTTTTACTTAGCACACTATGTGCATCTCATTCACTCACTCACTTTCGTCAATGTTGCTAGCGCACACAGGCATCGGGTATCACAAGGTCCTATCCTAATGGCATCTGAAACGGATTGTACGTATTAAATCTGAGATGCTACACAACGCCAATTTTATGGTTAATATTGATGTTTATTGATGGGAAATATGGAGCCCTATTAATGACATCTGCTGTCCAACTGACCATTTGTCCGTTTGTCTGCATGTCACGGGTTTCTAGCTCGTAGGCGGAATGAATCATAGGTCTGAAGTTTTGATATTTTGTGTAGAATGTTCACTGTAAATTGAATATTGAATTAAGAAGTCTATTAAATTATTTTTCATGGGGTTTCTATACACAAAAAGGACCCGATTTTTCATCCTTACCCTGGCATGTAAGGTGTCAATTGTAACTTATGTACAAATCACACTAATATTATAAATGCAAAAGTTTGTGTGTGTGTGTGTGTATGTGTATGTTTGTTACTCTTTCACGCTGAAACGGCCGGACGGATTTGGATGAAATTTAGAATATACCCTAACTTAACACATAGGTTACTTTTTATCCCGAAAAAAGCATGTCGTTAAATCGAATAACACGCGGGCAGAGACGCGGGCAAAAGCTAGTATTTTATAATTCTGTTTCGTCTTCAAAAAAGAAAGGAGAGGTTGTCAGTCTTAAACTATTTTTGTAATGGGATCTATCTCAAAAACAAAGATTAGACAAAGTCCAGCAGTGGAGAAAATAACAAATACTGAAATTTAATTTAATTTTATTATGGAAGGAGTAATTAGTGACCAATTGTTGTTGAGTTTCGTCGGTAAATGTGTAAAACGAAACAGCAAAATTATATATGTGTCGGTAAAAAGAGGAAGTCAATTGACTTCAGTTCATCGGAACGCCAGCGCCACCACGCGGCGCTCGACGGAGTCTAAGTTACGCGCCACCGGTCGACCACGCGGAGACACATGCTCACGGTGACTCGCGGTCGAAGTGCAAACTAACCTAGAAACTGTCTCGCGTTCCGTTTAAATACCTACCTAGTGATAAAGTTGATTCGTAGTACTTACCCAGTGATGCAATTATTGTAAAGAAGAATTATAGCGTTGTTACTTTCTAATATCACCACGTTTGATTGATCTGACATTACCCGTAGACCGCCCACACACGATACCTAACTATGGCAAACGACAACCAAATAACACCTCCCCCGTTATATGTAACTTTGACTTTGACTATTCGCACTTGATCGGTTATATAAATTTCTCTTCCAGTTAATCTTATCTCAAAATACAAAGCACAATGAAAATCCAAGAATCGTTATTAACCTATAACGTTACCCGAGTTATCATCTATTCTACCTGCAAGCTGTAATGAATAAGCTATACCGTTAGTGTTCCGTGCAGAATCATAACCCTCTTTATATGTGCCATTAAATAAAGTGCTTGCCCACTTCGACCGAATATTGCTTGCCTCGACCACACATCAGTTTCTATATTATTTATTCCGCGGTCTAGATAGGTCGGTGTAGGAAGCACGTAACATTAATATTTCCTGTCCGGTAGAGTTGAACACGAAATAACAATCTCTTTGAAATTTTCTTTTACGAATAACCATCAAAATCAAGTTTTTCAAACCGACACCTTTTATGGAAAGCTGAAAATTTCTTCTCTACGAATAAAGTTTTATTATATTAATTTACAATAAATCATATTAAAATATATAATTAAAATTATTAATTATATATTTTTATATTTGCCTTTACTTAAGTAGGTATAAGAAAATTGTATAGATTAAGTTTATGTTAAAAATGAAAAAAATCATGTTTGCTAAGTTTCTTGCCCTTCTTCTTAGCAATAATAATCGAATGGTACGGATGGTTAGGCATTATGTATATATAATATTTTTATTCCTATACTTCTCTATTTTATGCAGGTGTATAACTTTATTACATTTTAGTAGCCCAACTTTAATATTTTTTGGATGTATTTCCCGTATTTATTTATCAACTTGTTTGTTCGTTGCATCATTTATATAGGGTGAAATTTAATCAACCGACCAAATTCATACTAGAGACTCGGTTGGTGATCAAGAACTAGGTTCAGTAATCCTTTTGGCCAATTTCGAAAAATATTTTTTTTTGCTCCCGTACTGGTTGGACTAGTTTAAGTACAATTCCTAGTGCAGGTTCTACGGGAAAAAATTTTTTTTTTCGAATTTCACCTGGAGGGTCATTAAACCTTGTTCCTGAGGACTAACCGAGTCTCCAGTATGAATTTGGTCGGTTGATTTAATTTCACCTAGTATATAATATTTTTATTCCTACATTTCTCTATTTTATGCAGGTGCATAATTACATTTTAGTAGCCCAACCTAAATATTTTTTGTACCTATTTCCCTTATTAGTTTATTCTAAATATTTATATTGTAAAGATTAACTTTGACTTGTAGAAAGTATACTTTGTGTATCTATTTTACAAAATAAATATTTTGTTTTGATTTGATTAATTATACATTAAAATTAAAAAAAAAACTAAACAGATAAACCATAAAAAAGTCAAATTAAATAAAAGATTTTATCATCGTAGTCACCGGGCAGGGCACCCAAGACACTGGCCGCATTACCTCGCTGGATAGCAAGGCTGATGCGTTGCCCGAGATAAGCTCCAGCTCTTGGGTCCCCTGAAGCATCCATCTGCCACACGATTTTTTTCTCTCTTCGTAATACCGTTTCCATTTTAATGCTGAAATATTTTCCTCAAGACCATTCAATAGATATAAAAAAAATCATAATTTAATTGTCAAAAAAACCTTGTCAAAATTGATATTTACTAAATGTAAATATTAAAATTACGAAAATATGGCTGCTACGCTATGTTAATGTAAAACCACAATATAGTACATTTACATACCAGTAATCTTAATTTAATACCATTTTTTCTGCAGCTAAGAATAAAATGAATATCAAGCTAATTAGCCTAATGGGCAAATACCAAACCCGGGAAAACTTTTCGTGCAGCTTTATAGCATTACGTGAGGTCGGGGTGTGGCCCAGTCTTGAACAAACTTTGTTCTAAATATAGACTTGTAGTTCGACTAATGGGTATGTTGACCCTTGAATGTTGAAAAGTGGTATGTAAGCACTTGGCTATCTTAAATCCAGGGTCTGACCTTTTATAAAGGTACTGATGGATGGCTGAGAATTCGTTTATAAATGGAGTGTCTAAACGTCCCCCGGCAAAATGACACATTAAAATTTCCTTTTTACGCCGTACAGCGGATTTTGTGTTATTCACGAGTATCTGGCGAAAAATCGGCCATTTTACGCAAACGCCAGGCATCTGTAGAAAACCATTCTGCGCATGCGTGGCGAAATCCTAAAGAAAAAATTATAAAAGCTGCCCGCGCAAAATGTGACAAACTTTAGTACATTCGCTTGATTTGTCGCCTCAGATACATTGACCTCTCATAAACAACTAGACACATAGTCTCTAAGAAAAGTTCGTCAGAAAGCGTCCGAACGGCGACGTGCATAGTCGCAAAAATGCATTCAATCAAATTAAAACGTTATATCGTTAAAATAACATGTTCGTCATTCGATCTTGTCACGTGGTCGCGGTGCCAAGATGCATCGCGTACGCTTTTTGAGCGAGATTGTGAGTCTTGTTGTGTATGAGAGAGGTCAATATTCAGATATCGAATCTTCGGTGCAGCGGGTAAGATCTTTAGATTTTGTAACCAGGTTTTTGGGTTTGAATCCATATCAGAAGATGTTAATTTTTGTTTTCTTTTTTTAATCGAAATTAGTAAATTTAAACAAAACGCCGATAATGGATGCGACGATAAACGAAGTGAACCGGAGCGAGGAGGAGCGTGTTAGGCTTACATGTAAATAAATTAGGGAGCTAGGTGAGGAGAAGCTGAGCGGAGCAGAAATCTGCATTTTAGCTTGCCGTTAAAAAAATCATTTTCATGCCAACAAACAAACATGTCACATGCCTCTAAAGCTACAGGTGACAAAATATCAATAATCAAGGTTTAAGAAGTAAGAAAAATATACCATTAGTTAGTAAATATTACAAAATTACTTTGTAGATGGAACAAAAAAAACTAAAAATTAAGGCAATGGTCCTTTTGTACAAAAAAGACGCATCGTGAATGAGATAATGTATCTAATGGCTATGAATGTCTATATACACGTGTACGAATATATAGGTACAGTCAGCAATTATAGGCACGGTCTTTATTTTGCGTGCCCCCGATATATCTGACGGCGAGGTGGACAGTCCACCATATGTATGTGTAGACACCCTCAATTGGTGAAAGAATATTAATATTTGCTTCGACTACAGAATCTAGCGAAGTTATGCAAGTTCAAAAGTATATTGACCCTTTGAAATGACATAAATATTTTTCTTTAATATTATGTTGTCGGTCACGTTATTCAAGTGTAAACGGGCCAGCAAATAATGGAACTAGCAGAAATGGCAGAAACTGAGGCTAATTATTATTATTTATTTCAATAAATAATACAGCATTACAGAAAAAAATAATTCGCTGTACAATTGAGATCATACAATTAATACAAGTGTCATGTAAAAAACAACAAAAAAACAATAATGAAAACAGGTTTATAATTTCAATAGAAAAATGTATTTACTGCTAAGAACAAACCTTTCAACCATCACACTCGCAGAACTTCAGACATTATCCATCAGCCTGTTTCGTCCACTGCTGGACATAGGCCTTTTCAGGATTTCGCCTTTATTGGCGTTCCTCCTGGAAGAAATGCCCGGGTTGGCGAGCGCGGTGCCGAATCCCTTGCACCAGTGACGCCGCTGCCCATCACCAGTCTATTTTATATAAGGCCCGTCAATTGGGGATGGATATACCGCCATCCATCGGGCCCAGGCAATTGTGGGCCGCCTGGTTTAGCCTGAGAGCTGTTCTCTTACTCTCCCCCGAATAACTTCGGGAGGATTTCCGAGTAAGATGGTGGTACCTCCACAGTCGAGCCCGGCATCAGCTCTACCACCTTCAGACATTCACCTATCAGCAAATATATTACACTCAGTTACTAACGACTAGAGAACGAAGCGAAGCCAGTGCACGCACAAGCGGAGATTTCATCCGGGCAATGTATGCGAAGATGGCTCCTAGCGCTACGATTTAAAAAGGGTAGAGTACATAATAACGGTAACAAATAACAGTACCTTCTCTTATACAGGCAGCGCAGGAAAACTTTTTACACTCTCTCTAGAAGCTCGTGTATGCCTTTTTATAAGGGTTTCAGAAAACAGATCCGGCTTCGATCTTGCTTCTTACGAGATCTGTATAGAGAAGCTGCATAGCGCAACGTGTGTAAGTATGGGAAATTCTTGCAGGAGGGGTCAAAGTTTTTTGCATTACGAAGAACGAAGCCCAGCCTTTTCCTACAAATAGCGGCCAGAGTCATGGACTCCAAGTTCTCATGAAACGTGAGACACGGGTCAAATGTGACGCCAAGATTTTGATCGAGTTCACATGGGCGACAAATTCAGACGTGTTAGTTGCATGATAGGTATACCTATAGGTAGCCTTCGTGATTGTCATACAGTAGCACTCACTGGTAAGTGCAGCTTATTCTGTACACTCTATGTGTATATGGAGTTTAGACCATTTTGCAGTAGGTTACAATCTGTCGTTTGGCCTATCTTAATTATCAACTTAAGGTCGTCAGCATAGAAAAGACAGCTGGTATGTTCTAAAACAGATTTAAGATCGTTTACCCTGATTATGAACAACAGCGGACCTAGGATTAATCCCCGATTAACACCAGATCTAATGTGATAAGACCTTGAAGTAAAACAGCCATGTTTCACAGGCTGTTACTAAAAGCTGTTATTAGTCTTCGAAATATATACAAATATTTTAGGTAGACCTCATTGTGAATACCAAACAAAACTGCTTCTTCAATCTATGTGCATATTGTAGGTATAGATACTCATAAGCATTTTATATCTTTTAGGTAATATAAATTGGTAACCTGTATCTATATACATATTATATACTAATAATAAACTAGTAAAAAAGTCGTGTCTGTACATTGAATATTTTCGCGAAATTTTAAATGAAATGGGTTATTGGTACTGTACTGAGGCCGAAACAACAATTTTTAGAATGTTTGTCTGTCTGTTCCGTTTTAACTCGAGAACCACTCAATGGATTTGGATGCGGTTGTTTTAATTATAATCGTAGTGACTCTGGTCAACACAAAGGCTATAGAGGTGTTAAAAAAATAACGCTTAAGCTGGAAACGGGGCAAAGATTGAATAAACGCTTTTATAACTAGTGAACCACTGAACGGATTTGGATGCAGTTTTTTTAATCATCATCGTAGTGACCCAGTCAACACGCTATAAGATAAGGGGTGTTGATAAAATTATGCCCAAGCCGAAAACAGAGCAAAGATTTAATAAACGATTTTATAACTCGAGAACCACTCCACGGATTTGGATGTGTTTTTTTTATTATCATCATACTATATACTGATAAATTTCAGTGATTCAATAAAATGTTGATAAACACTGGGACAGTGTATCAAAATAGAATTTGTAGATGTAACACCTCAGAACATACAAACAAGGGAGATATGGTAAGGGGGTGCGGCGTGGCGCTTTCGAACGCATTTTGCCTAAAATAGGCTTGATGCGAGTGTTTTCTGGTGAATAAAGATGCGATGTGTTGCGTGTGTTTGTTCAGAGTCCGTGGCTGCAGGTTGACGCGCCGCCCCCTTTTTGCATGGGTACTATTTATTAGTGTGCGTTATACGTGGTTACCCTGGTCAACACATAGACTACAAGGGCTGTTCATAAAATTACGCCCAAGCTGAAAACGGGGCAAAGATTGAATAAACGGCAAAGACTATTGTTACATAAATCTATGGGAAATCTGATTCGAATGTATATCTGAAACCCACGTGGACGAAGTGGTGGGCAAAAGCTAGTCATAAATAATTAAAAACATATGTATATTATGGGTTACGAACATTATTTGCGTTTTTTATAAATGTTGTTATATTATAACTTGTAGAATGTTGTGTCTACGATACTAGATACTAATTTCGGTCCTGACTTGAGCATTGTTGTCAGCAACAAACTCTTAGACATTATATAACAAATTCCATTTGAAAGAAAGCTAAAAGTGTTAAAAAGAAAACTTTGATCTTCACAAAGAATATCTCCAAGTTATTTAATAACAAAACCGCCATCTGACTGCAGGGCTCATGCAAAAGACATCCTCATTTAAGATCCCAATGAAGATTACCCCAGAGATGTGGACGAAACCGACTTAGACCTCAGAGCGCATAGTTTTCCACAAGTTTCCCCGCGGAAAATTAAATTACTTACTTAAATAGCTTTTGCCAGCTAAACGGCACTCCGAAGACATTGTAATACTTGGTGAGGTAACGTTTCGACGTTTCGTCGGACGAGTTCCCCCTTTGTTTTATTACAGTTTGCAGCTGCGATGAGCTCCAGCAACACGTAATCTTATTCACAACTGTTCTACTTCCCTCGGTTTAATCGTACTTGCTTTAGAAATACGATGGAGCGCTTTTGGCCCGAGAGCACGGAACGTTTTCATCACAACAAAAAATAATATGACATAATCTAAGCAACTTAATTCATGCAGGCGTAATTGAAACAACGATTTACTGAATCTTAATTATATTTGTGTACAGTCTCCATCCATCCATCAGCCTGTTTCGTCCACTGCTGGACATAGGCCTTTCCAGGATTTCGCCACTCTTGGCGGTTCTCCTGGAAGAAATGCCCATACTCACACATGCTGGGCAGGCGGGTTGGTGAGCGCGGTGCCGTAACCCTTGCACCAGTAACGCCGCTGCCCGTCACCAGTCTGATTTATATAAGGCCCGGAATTGGGGATGGATATACCGCCATCCATCGGTCCCAAGCAATGGTGGGCCGCCTGGATTTTTTGCCTGAGAGCTGTCCTCTTAGTCTCCCCCGAATAACTTCGGGAGGATTTCCGAGTAAGATGGCGGTACCTCCACAGCCGAGCCCGGCATTAGCTCTACCACCTAAACAGTACAGTCTATGACGAACTTATCTATTACTCGTTGTGTACGGTAATTTAAATACTCGTAATGTGATCTAATCTGAAACGGCGAAAGCAAAACAATATATTCAGATATAAGTAATTATAAAAGATATGAAACTTTCAAAATGCTACTAAAATATGTGATTTTAAGAGCCTATGCACACTGCGTCTTTTTTACGCGCCCACGGCAACGCGCCATTTACGAACGCGCGTCGTCTGCGCGTTTTAAGTCCAAAAAGCAGATTGTTTCATTTATATCGATACAAACGCGCGTCGCCTGCACGTATGTATCGATTCAAAAACGCGTAAGCATTGCGTTGCAAAAAAGCGGAGGGAGCGTTTATTTTTATGTTTTCTTTTTAAAAGCAGCAATACAGCCAAAATAAGAAACGTTGTCTCGGCCGACGCCATCACCGTACTACTGGAAAAATTGATATACAAATGCGTGTCCACAGCGCGTTCACAGCGCGTCTGTATTGACACAACTGCGCGTTTGTATCGATACATAAGCTTGACTGTAATTTGGACGTCTGCAAAGGTTTCTGGCTGCGGCTGACGCGCGTTTAGTTTGCGTAAGAATCGCTTTTGTATCGCATCACCTGCGCGTAAAAAAGACGCCGTGTGTACCTATATAGGCTCTTAAAGTCAGTTATTATGAACAAGTATGATTGTGTCTGCTTTTTTTCTTAAATGTGTCAAAACCTCTATAGATCTGAGATGTTGTAAGAGCTCTCTGCCCTGTGCTGTTTTAGATAAGAACTCAGTTTTTGCCAAATCTCGCATTTCGTCGTAAAATGCCCATTTAGTCACGTATTGCCGTTCCGTTTCTCTCACGTACGTGCGAGTATGAGGTTATGTTGACGTCACATGCCCATTTAGTCACGTATTGCCGCTCCGTTTCTCTCACGTACGTGCGAATATGAGGTTATGTTGACGTCACATGCCCATTTAGTCACGTATCGCCGCTCCGTTTCTCTCACGTACTTGCGAATATGAGGTTATGTTGACGTCACATGCCCATTTAGTCACGTATTGCCGCTCCGTTTCTCTCACGTATGTGCGAATATGAAGTTATGTTGACGTAACATGCCCATTTAGTCACGTATTGCCGCTCCGTTTCTCTCACGTACGTGCGAATATGAGGTTATGTTGACGTAACATGCCCATTTAGTCACGTATTGCCGCTCCGTTTCTCTCACGTACGTGCGAGTATGAGGTTATGTTGACGTCACATGCCCATTTAGTCACGTATTGCTGCTCCGTTTCTCTCACGTACGTGCGAATATGAGGTTATGTTGACGTAACATGCCCATTTAGTCACGTATTGCCGCTCTGTTTCTCTCACGTACGTGCGAGTATGAGGTTATGTTGACGTCACATGCCCATTTAGTCACGTATTGCTGCTCCGTTTCTCTCACGTACGTGCGAATATGAGGTTATGTTGACGTCACATGCCCATTTAGTCACGTATTGCCGCTCCGTTTCTCTCACGTACGTGCGAGTATGAGGTTATGTTGACGTCACATGCCCATTTAGTTACGTATTGCTGCTCCGTTTCTCTCACGTACGTGCGAATATGAGGTTATGTTGACGTCACATGCCCATTTAGTCACGTATTGCTGCTCCGTTTCTCTCACGTATGTGCGAATATGAGGTTATGTTGACGTAACATGCCCATTTAGTCACGTATTGCCGCTCCGTTTCTCTTACGTACGTGCGAATATGAGGTTATGTTGACGTAACATGCCCATTTAGTCACGTATTGCCGCTCCGTTTCTCTCACGTACGTGCGAGTATTAGGTTATGTTGACGTCACATGCCCATTTAGTCACGTATTGCTGCTCCGTTTCTCTCACGTACGTGCGAATATGAGGTTATGTTGACGTCACATGCCCATTTAGTCACGTATTGCCGCTCCGTTTCTCTCACGTACGTGCGAATATGAGGTTATGTTGACGTCACATGCGAATCAGGAGAATGCCCGCCCACACCTATACGTGCTTGCCTATTTCATAGCTTGTCTTTTTTGTTTCAGGGGAGACGCTAATAGTGTGGTTCTGCCTGGACTACTTCTCCGATTTCCTGTACCTTGCGGACATCCTGTTCCACTTCAGAACGGGGTATCTAGAAGACGGTGTGCTGCAGACTGACGCGGCGAAGCTTCGCGCACACTATATGAACTCAACCACGTTCTACATAGACTGCCTCTGTCTTCTGCCTCTGGACTTCCTCTACCTCTCCATAGGATTCAACTCAATCCTACGTTCCTTTAGACTTGTGAAAATATACCGCTTCTGGGCGTTTATGGACAGAACCGAGAGGCACACGAACTATCCGAACTTATTTAGATCGACAAGTTTAATTCATTATTTGTTAGTGATATTCCATTGGAACGGGTGCTTGTACCATATAATTTATAAAAACAATGGTTTCGGTAGTAAAAACTGGGTGTATCATGACACTGAAACGGCTGATGTGGTGAAACAGTATTTACAAAGTTATTATTGGTGCACGTTGGCGCTCACTACTATTGGTAAGTCATTTTTTTTATTTATCTCTTTGGATGGTAATGTTAGATTATGATTTGAATTTCGATGCTCTGCTGTGAGATTATGGGTCTACCATTAATTTTGTCTTTTGTCTAGCTAGCGGGTCAGTGCGGTTAGAGGAGTAACATGTTCTCTCAATATTTTTCACACACTTTAGTTTTTCCCCGTATAAATGCCGTATGATGATAATTTTATTAATTATAACTTCTTAAAAGACATTTAAAACATATTATATATGCGAATTAAAGGTTTATATTTTAAAAGCTGAACACTTTCTTTACAAAGAGCAAAGAGCTTTTTAAAATCACTCACCTTTAGCCTTCGCAAATGGTCGCATCTGTCATAATTGCCGTCCAGTGTATTGTCTAACGTGAATGCCCGCCGTATAATTGTGCCCGCCGCACCGCGCCGCTACCTCGGTATCGGACTAAGTTAAATAGTAAACCTATACCATTGTCTTCTTAGAGATGTTTTAGCGATCTAAGATGTTCTAGAAATGGTGTTTTCGTTTTCATTATAACTACAGTCTTCCATATAAAGAGTGGCAACTACGGTTACCAGATCCAGTAACGTAAGTTCAGAATAAATTTCGTGACAGTTTCGTCGTAAAGTTTTTATTTATGTTAATGCGAAGGCAGCGCGATTTTCAACATTTTTTGTTACAAACACAATGTATCTCAATCGTTTGTTATAAGTGTAAGCATTTATACAATTTATACAATTCTCTTTTAAAAATCCCTGACATATCCTAAATTTTCCTGATTTCCTGACAGAGGGCTAAAAATATTGACATGTCAGGAAAATTCCTGACGTCTGGTTACTCTAGTCGCAACAGAGTTTGTATGTTATTGGAATGGTTTTGTTGCGTTTAACACCGTTCTAACCTCAAAACGCCTTTGCGTTGAGAAACGACGATTATTTTCATCATGATTATTAAATACACTTGTACTTGTTTCACAGGTTTATGTCACAATAAAAATCTCGACCGGTTTCGGTTAATACACCATTTGCAAGGGATTTAGGGGATTCAGTTGATACGATGAGCCATAAACGATGTTTCCTAATTATTTAAATTATAAAAATTAACAATTATTTTAATTACAGTTATGCTCTCAATAATAAATATTAAGATTAACTTTTAAATTTTAATTGGTGCTATTTTCATCTTCCTTTAAAATTGGTAATTAACTCTGTTCGCGGATAAAGTACAATTAATTTGTATTAGCCGTTTTCAATGTAGTAAAAGTTTTAACGAGGGTATAATTACGAAATCAGGGTTCCGTCCTCTTCTTCCCTGTACAAAAGCCACCCGCATGGTGTTATAATAACTCTTTGGTCGTATTCATTACAGTGGACCTCTTCTAAAACGTGCGGGTCCCCAATTTACCTTTGTTAATGGGGTTTCACACCTAGGCGTTTACATACATACATATACAGACTACTTTGTGAGAGTTTTCCATAAAACGTATTTTGCCACAATATACCGCGTGAAGAAATATAGGTGACACGTGGGTGACGTTTAATAAAACTATACGATAAAAATCATACGATCATACTGAAAAACTTTAACAAAGAAAATAATATGAAAGAAAACAAAAGTCTCCAATAAAAATGAAAAATCGCGCCAGAATATGTATTATTTGAATAACGATACTTGTAGATGTAATTATTAAATAAATGCGGCTTATAGCACTACGCAATAATAGTTTAATGTGATCAAGCATTCTTAGTAAAGTTGTGTTAATTTACGCATTTGTGAATGATTAGCCGTATTTATGATACTGCTGATTGTTGGCACTTGGTGGAACTTTGAATACATAATGAACAGAAAATCACTTGTACTATTCCACGAATTTATTTATTTCCTGACCGGTTTCGCGTTTATGGCATTTTCAAAGGATTTTTAATTAGATCTCAATATAAAACAAATAGTTAACATCAGTTCAATCAATTGCACTAACACTTTTTTGTGAGGTTTTGTTAATGACTTAACTATTGTTATTTTGATTTAATCAAGTGTAATTTAATTAATCATGTTTAATCAAGTCGGTTTTATTATATTATACAATTGTACCATTACTATAGGTCACTGAGGTTTTATAACTTTTTGAAAAAGAAATCATAAAGTATTAACGTGGACATAAAAGTCCACAAAAATCCATTAATGGATCTTTTCAATGGATTTTAGGGGACAAAAGGGATTAAAGTCTAGCACAAGACGGAGCAACGTAGTCTCAAGCAATGGTTTTGTTTCTTCTTTCTAGCTATGGTTCCTAAAACCACTTAGTTTTCGTCAGCCTTTTTATGTGTAAACTCAATTTAAATTACTTGGTAGAATCGACAAAGCCTACGGCTTTCTTACTCAAGAAAATTGAAAAAGAAAGGTGACAAGCTATGTTCGTTTTTCTGATGACTTCGTTTTTATGGTTCCACACCCGAAGGGTGCCAAATGGGACCCTATTACTTAGCCTCCGCTCTCTATCTGTCTGGCCGTCTGTTACAGGCAGGGAGCACTGGGTGCTCCCTGGTTACAGGGGTATACAACCTGTTTGCTATAATGACTTGTATGTACTGGGTATAAGGTGTAAAATAAAAGCAACCAAACCTTTTCCTGATTGAATATAACCGAATATATTGTTGACAGTACACAATACACTATAGAAATCTCAGTAACACTTCGATATCGCGATCTATGAACAAGAAGCGCCATCTACCTTTGTTCTGGTACAATTAAAACTAAGATAACATTATGAGTAGTGGGGTTCGTAAACACAGCCATAACCATAATAAATGGAGAGTTACAATTTTCACAGAATACTTGCTACTAAGGCCCCTACCACAACAAATTATAAAATATTATATTTTTTAAAATAAATTTGATATTAATTCTAGATAAATAGTAATGATACTTACAGATGTCTACAGTACCCACAGTGTGGACAGTTGACTAGTAGATCTTGTACTTGAAAAAGTTATCACAAAATTAGGACTAAAAATATGAAAAGCTCTTATGGCGCCATCCAAACACAAGAGGAGACGATTAAAAATAAAAGAAATAATAATATGAACTTATAATTAATTCCAAATTAACTTGTTCCATAAATAACACATACATAAAATGTTTTTGCTTACATTTGTTCATTTTAGTAAATTACTAAAAATTTCATTATTTAATCAGAATAAATGTCTATTTCACTCTTTTTGGTCTTTATTATTTATATTAATATTGAAAAACATAAATATTTTTATACTACTCGATATATTTGTGTTTTTAATATGAATATAAATAAAATTATTAAATCGGCCAATTTATGGAAGGAATGTCACTTTTTACGTATTTTTGCGCTAGACTTTTCCTGTATAAAAGCCTAAAAACTTCTGAATTCGCCGACTATTGTGAATGGCACACTATGGAAGCACTTTTGAGAGGCACCTACAAAGCTAAGAATGCTACTCAAGTTTTCAGCGTCTTGCTTGGAGATAAATCTACAGTTACGTACTACCTTTCGAGCGACGACACGATAAACTTTATTATTCAAAGGAATTGTTGTTGCCATCGTCCAAAAAACCAAAACCAAAATTGAGATCGAGATAAAATTCCACTTTCTCTATAAAACTGTGTCAACAACGTCTTTGTGTTTGCATCTCTGTCTGCCTGCCTCTTAATAACTCAAACCAATATACTGATTTTGATTAAAATTGTATTTAGTAGTGAGTTTTAAACATATTGGGGCGTTTTTTTTAAATTTCAAAATAATGGTTATCTTTGCATACAATATGAAAGAAATTTGTTTGTTACTATTGATATGATATAACTGGAAAAAGGGCAGCTATAAATTTATACAATTTCATATCATAATACGAAACAAACAACATCAAGTTTTCTAATGTACATTTTAAGTAACATTATTGTGCAGCTCGTTTACCTGTAAAAAGTCTATCAGGGGAGTAGCGATACAAAAACGATATTCTCCCAAGTAAATTGTTTCAATCTATAGGATGTTATTCAAGTCAGGCAGTACTTTGCAAGTTCATTAGTAACTCATCGGGTGTTCTCCAGGAAAAGGGAGGCCAGGGTAGAAAAAAGTATTAACCCGTAAAAACGATAGCTTATACAATGTAATGTGGTGGCCATAACGTAGAATTGATCATTTCATGATTTGATCAACAATATTGTAAATATGAAAGAAGATCCTTACGATAGACTTCCAACAAAAATAAATAAACTTTTAACAAAAAAATAACAACCGACTTCAAATATTATAGCAGCCATTCACTAAAAACTTTAAAATAATTTTGTACCAAAATAACTAATTCCTGAAACACATGTTCTCTAGAAGTCGGCGCTCTACTATTGGTTTTTGTGTTATTTACTATGAGGAATGTGCGGTTAAATTGTTAAAAATGGGTAGACTACAGAGAGCACTTTCATTACCTCATTTGAGGAGTCTAAAATTCAAAAGTCCCGTGGCATAATGACAATTTTCAAGTAATATCTTGCAATGATATCCTAACACAAAGCAATTGCCGTCATTTAGAGTAATGTGTTGTCATTCGTTCAGGAGTTCTATGGTGATTGGCCAGGATCGAAGGTCAGTAGGTAAATTGTTAATTTTCAAGTAATACCCTGGAATCAACACACTCACACAAAGTAATTGCCAAAGATAAAATAATTGCCAAGGTTATGTGCTGTCATACGTTTAGGAGTTCTATGGTGATGAGGCCAGTCAAAGGTCAGGTGGATTATGTCAATTTTCAAGTAACATCCTGCAATATGTATCCTGGTACAAAGTGTTTGCTGCAATATCAAGTGATATGCTGTCACCCATTGAGGAGTTCCACTGCCTATCTCTGAAGACCATCATCAGATCACGACCAAACTAAAATGAAACCTATCTGAAAGCACACTCTTCTTAACAAAAAAAATATTTAATATCGGTTAAGATATGCCGGAGATATTTGCCTCAATATCGAGTCAATGCCGTCATCCGTTGATGTGTTCTGCTGCTTATCTCTTAAATCCATGATCAGATCACGACCAAACTAAAATGGAACCTACCTGGAAGCAAATACTCCCAAATGAATTTTTTTTTTCAAATCGGTTAATATTTGCCAGAGTTATGGAGTAACATACCCAAAATATTAATAATACAGTCGAAATGAGAACCTCCTCCTTTTTTGAAAAGCTTGTTAGGTTGCAATAGCAATCAATATATTAAATCAATAATCAATCAATCAATAGATCATAAATTTGAGAGCCAAACAAAGTGGAGTTATGCGAGGCGATCCCTTTGGTTTTTACAAATTTCACGATATTTGAGTAGATCATGAAATACTCAAATTTATTGTTACGACATATATATGTTACGGGTAATACTAGAAGATAGGTTAAACCTAGGTTTACCCGGGTAATCCTATACAAAATTTCGGGGGTCGCCTCGCTCGCTCGATGTTTATTAATATGTCAACCTAACACCAAAATTGACCCACCAGGATAACCTATTTTTAATCAACTTCCAGTTGACTTAGAAATTCCGTTCACAAGTAGGCCTGAAAAATTTTAAAATTATTAATTAATTATATATTTCATTATTCTCAAACTTAATAGATACCAACTTATTTAGGCCCTCTGAATAATGAATCACAAGTGTCAAGTTAAATTGGTGCGCAGAATAAGATTGTATAACAGTATGTGCGGAACCCTCAGGGCTCGAGTGCTATTCGCACTTGACCGGTTTTATATTTTTGTTTGGAAACCATCACGCTGGGCTAATAAGAACTACCAGGTACACTACCATCATGTCATGACAGACTATTTAGCATATCTTTAGAAATTACTTCTAGGTAGCCAGTACGATTTATTTATTAATGTGATGGGATTTCGTGGGGTCCATACTTTATCATCATAACCATCAAAATCCCTTCTTTAAATTTAAGTTTGGAGGTCAGTAGGCGTTTCTAGTTATTCGGATATCTTAAGCCAGGTCCAGTCTACTCTTACATGTCGTCCATATATTATTTATTATTTAGAACGTTGGCGTCAACGGGGCAATGCGCAAATTATTATTTTTTTAATAAGACTGCTTTTATACTTACAAATGTTTTTATTACATTTTTATTTAGCGGTTAGAGTCTCAAGAAAGATAAAACTTTGTTTATTTTTGAAGCGTTTCTTAATTAAATATTCCTGCAACCCTTCCACGGTAAAAAGGAAAACAGGATCTTGTTTGTTTTGGTCTTAAAATTTTGGAGGCTCAGGGGTGCGTTTAGTTTGTTTTTGTTACGGCATCTTTGATATTAAATTGCTTTGTTAACAGGAAATAACTTTGTAGATGTTGTGGGCATATCGTAGAATTTGGTTTATGAAGTATGAAATCGAAACCTTTTAACAAAAAGTCAAAAATGGGTATGGCGACGAGCGGAGCAAAGCGGAACGAGGTTAATTTAAGCAAAGTGGAGCGGAGCGAGGCAATCCCTGTAGTTTTAACAGAATTATGATATGCCTTCGCAGATCATGATATGCTGAATTTGACTATGTGGGAACGACGTAGATATCAGATACATACCTTCAGCAAAATATGTATTATGTTACGGGTAATTTCTAGAACAAATGTTAAAACTGTGCTTACCCGGGTAAACTTAAAATTACCGAAGTTCCTTGAGTAAAGTCCGAACATTCTGCGCTTATCACTATACCCAACAAAAAGGGCTACCCAAGGAAGGTTGGGGAATGTTGGGTGTTGCGTTATTTTTGTTGCAATAAAGAGGTCACCTCGCTATTCTCTGCTACGCGCGGCTCCCGAATGCATTATTTATGAAAACTATGCTATTTAAACTGTTACTTCGAGACATTTAACTCATAACTTGCCACTGACGCGTATTTACGTTTGGATTAAGGCGTAGCGGCTCTACGAAACGAGGAAAAATGGATCGTAGCAGTTGCTACGCCGTAGCAAAAGGAGGATGCAACTTTTGAGCACACTTTAAATCATTATTTTGGTAAGGAAAAAAATTTTTTTTTTCAACAATTTTGGCCCTTGATATTTATGCTTCTTGACTTAATACGTGTAATATACCTATATATGTTATCCGGAAACAGAAATTTACTTACACACATACAGTAGCTTTTGCCCGCAACTTCGCCTGCACGGACATCGTTTTTATGACTGACTTTACATTTTATAAAAGTAGGCAGATACAAGTCTTTCTGTAGATAACTGAGTTTAGTAACCGGAAAAAGGGAGCACTCCTTTTTCGGGTCCGAGTTTAATTTTATTCGACCGCTAGGGATAGGTTGCGACGACGAGCGAAGCAAGGAGGAGCGGTTAGGTTGATATGTAAGTACATATTAGGAAGCCGAGCGTAGCGGAGCGGAGCGAGGCGACCCCCGTAGTTTTACATAAAATCATTTCCCGAGCACTTTCCGATGACTTACAGTTCAATAATTTATAAAATTAATTGACCGCTTCCCTTTCCAAACGGTACATTGTAAATTGAATTTTACTATTTCGTGCTAAGGAAGATATTCCAACGGCTAAATAAACACTTACGGTTCAATAATTTAAAAAATCAAAGGACCGCTAGCGGTCCTTTAGTCACTTCCATAGTAATATTTGATTTTGTCTCTTCACCGTTCCGGACAAAGCTGATCTTAAACATTATATCGTGTTTTTTATACTCTAGAGCCTTACACTTACTAACCGTCAATCTAGATTTAAAAGCTGATTTGCCTTGGACGTTGCCACTGAGTGATTTCATGTAATGCGGCGTCGATGTCTTATTGAATTGCGCAAATTATAATTATTATTTTAAAGGGAGATTAATTTCCACCAATGGACTTCCATAAGCTGCTGTGAATATAGTACATTAACATACAATTTTAATTTTCATTAATCATACATTTTTAAATAGTAGGTAGGTACCAAGTTCCTTTCAGCGGCCAACTTGCGCTCCCTAGAGCATCCCTAGAGCACAGTGCCCGAGCCCCTTTCACCCCTGGGTTAAGACGGCCCTGCTGTAACGTATACACAATTAAAGATCATACTGGTACCATTAGATGTTTACTTTACGGAGAACATTACGGGCAGTGACAGTAGTACGCCGTCCTTTTTACAGTCAGAAGAAATGTCCCTGACTTCGCTCTCATAAACTATGTAACAAATGTGCTTCGTTTCTAAGACGGCCTGTTTAGGTAAACATACATACCTATTTACTTGGCTTGAGATTAAGAATTGCTGAAAATAATACAAGTTGTAAATAAATAACTGTTTATACCTATGCAAAGATTACAACAATCCATCCATCCATCCATCCACCAGCCTGTTTCGTCCACTGCTGGACATAGGCCTTTCCAGGATTTCGCCACTCTTGGTGGTCCTCCTGGAAGAAATGCCCATACTCACACACGCTGGGCAGGCGGGTTGGTGAGCGCAGTGCCGAAACCCTTGCACCAGTGACGCCGCTGCCCGTCACCAGTCTGTTTTATATAAGGCCCGGCAATTGGGGATGGATATACCGCCATCCATCGGTCCCAGGCAATGGTGGGCCCCCTGGTTTTGCCTGAGAGCTGTTTTCTTACTCTCCCCCGAATAACTTCAATAGTAAAGGCTGTTTTTTTTAGAGGTATAGAACTTTGAAATGGAATAAAACAAAGATGATTTTTTTAATTGATATAAAATTTATTTTATTCGAAAGACAATCTTTTGGCATTATAATTTAAATATAACTTCTGGCATATATCCGCCACGGCTGGCTCGGACGTAGTCTAATCTGGAGGTCCAATTTTCGATGACTTTTTCCAACATTTGTGGCCGTATATCGGCAATAACTCGCCGAGTGTTGTCCTCCAAGTGGTCAATCGTTTCGGGCTTATCGGCGTAGATTTTTTTCGTTCATCAATTGAACAACCATGATGTGCAGGAGTTGTGGTTTCAACAAGACGGCGCAACATGTCACACAGCTCGTGCAACAGTTAATTTATTGAAGGAAACGGTTGGTAACCGCATAGTTTCACGTTTCGGACCCGTGAATTGGCCTCCAAGATCGTGCGATTTAACGCCACTTGACTATTTTCTGTGGGGATATGTGAAGTCGCAAGTCTACGCCGATAAGTCCGAAACGATTGACCACTTGCAGGACAACATTCGGCGAGTTATTGCCGATATACGCCCACAAATGTTGGAAAAAGTCATCGAAAATTGGACCTCCAGATTAGACTACGTCCGAGCCAGCCGTGGCGGACATATGCCAGAAGTCATATTTAAATTATAATGCCAGAAGATTGTCTTTCGAATAAAATAAATTTCATATCAATAAAAAAAATCATCTTTGTTTTATTCCATTTCAAAGTTCTATACCTCTGAAAAAAACACACGTTACAAGGTGACATTTATTTATGCAGCCATATTCATACTGGAGTCTTGGTGAGTCATGAGTACCACGGATCAATATTTTTTGCGTAATTTGAAAAAAAAATGATTGCCATAGTATCGAAACGAGGCTGGGCTTGCGTTTGTAGAGAGCAGGAAAAAAACCATTCTCGAACTTCCGAAACAGGGGCATCGAACCTTGATAGCGAATACTCGCCGAGTCTTTACTGTAAATTTGGCTGCATAAATAAAAGCCACCTTATAAACAACGTAGTGTTCTATGTTTTGCCCAGGAGGCGTACAAAAATGTATAAAAGAAAAAGAAATTACACCGAGAAAAAACCCTGGTTTCATTAACTTGATTATAACTAATTTAAACAGAAATATTGTACCATATGTGACGTCTATATTCATTGTTCAGTTTACTTGAACAATCTAGTTACAAAAAACAGCCTTGTTTAGTAAACTTGACTTAATTCTGTTTTTATTAACTAGGATTTTATTCACAATACGATCTGGTAATATTGTAAAAAAACACATTAAAAGACAATTTCAACAGGCAATATGTAATAGTTTCAGACTACATAGTGCATATTATAAATACCTCAACTTAACTTAACCTTTAACCATCTCTGTGGTGTAGTGATTCGGGTAATCGATTACTAATCCGAAGGTCACGGGCTCAAATCCCGTAGGGGCATATTTGTGTTCGGTCTACGTGCTTTGGAAGGCACGCTAAGCTGTGGGTCCAACTTGTGCCCGCAGTACGGCGATAGGGCTCACCCTATGAAGCTGGGACGGAATTATCGTTGTTGGAATTGTATTTCACTTTTCACATTTGGACACGATGTACAGTACTCGCAAACTTATAATGCGCATACGAATCTTCGCCACTGCTCGGCAAAGTTCGTATTTCCCTACACTTTGTATACAAGCAGTAAGGTCACGTGGTACGCCCGGTCGCTCGGCTATAGATTTCTATGCGCATTATAACTAAAGATAAAACTCTAGGCTCTGTTTTGTCGCCTATATACGAGAACACGTGAGAACAGAATATTTCGGAGTCAACCATTTAGGGATGCCGATTTTTTGACAAAGATCGATTCTGAATCGCTGTTGAATCCAAATCCAAAATAAAATTCTGAAATAAAATCGATCCAAATTAGAGAAACATTTCCGATGTATTCATGAAATTTTCTGCATCACCAAAGACTACACGAACCGATTTTTCCGACCGATTTTGTTACACTGAAGGATTTTTTTGCAGACAACTTCAACAAAATCACAAAAGGGCTTTTTCATTTTTTCAAAATCGTAAGGAATTTTATTTTGTTTATAAAAAAGTGAACATTAAGTTGTTCTATAAATTCGTTTTGATAAAATATCACGACCAAACAAAAAAACAACCAACTTTGCACAGAGAAACTTCTATCCAAAATTGCGTCCCCGGGTTTCTAGCTTGTGCATTAAGTTTTGTTTCATTCCACAACATTTTATTTTGTGAATAATGTATGACTGGTGACATCAATGGAAGGACGGATACAGGATTTATTTTTGGGTGGGGCACAAAGGTCAAATAGGTATAGATATAGAGTGTCCCGCATAGTATTGGACTACCTACAAATCTTTTAGTCCTTCTGGTCTGCCCTCCACGCGCCACTGAATCCGCCCTTGCATCACTGTTAATATTACGCCGCAGTTCTACACATTTATGTACATACAGGTATATGAACGGAGATAATTTTGCACGAAACTCAATACTCAATCATGACTGGATAGATGAAAAATAAATTAAATTAAAGTAAGTGGCAAGTTTTCACAACTAAAGTTTAAACGTTTTAAAGTTACGTAGGTCATACATGCAAATAAATAGAGTATAAAAACTTGCCAAGTTCTAGATGTGGGCAGCGAATATGATATACAGCGTCTTTTGATTGCTTGTTATTTTTCCATGTATTTTACCACAATAAAAACACAGGCATTAAATAAATATTCATACATTTTCTGGTACTTGCCCATATTTATAAATTTAAAAAGCAAATAGCTACACGCAGCCTCCCGCAAAAATGTTTTAAATTAAAAGAGAGAAAGTTACCCAAATGAATTTTGCCTGTCACAGTAATAAGCTCATCATGGATTAGTCACATAATCCTTACCTGAATATAAATTGAGTACCTATTCTATCTACGCAGGGCTGAAAATGTAACGTTAAAACATATAATAAAGGCATATTCCCTCGCCGTATCTGACGTTACAAAATTAAACAAAGTACCCTCTCATGATCATGATGCAATGTTTTCATTATGATAACGGGATATTTTTGTTAAAAACTGCGATGAAAACAATATGGCCGTTTCAAAGTCTGGTGCTCAATTTCAAAACCAGGTAACAGTTATACGGGTTGTGAAGTAGTTTTCATACAGAGTGTAAACTTAATTATGAACTTTATTCTAAGGGCTTTATCTGTTTCTTAATTCCAAATTCTATCGAAAAATTACATCCAAAGCGAACTTTTTTCGTTTACTTTTCAGATTTATGATACTATATCTATACAAAATATTAAAATAAATAATAATTTGAATAATTACATCACCACTATATAAAATTTTTCTTTAAAGGGCTTCTACGTCTTGGCTTTTGCCCGACGCACGCCTTAATAGTAGTCTTGCCTCGAAAAAAAACGCGACTTTTTCAATTTATAATAAACTAGCTTTTGCCTGCGGCTCCACCCGCGTGTTATTCGGTTTAACGACATGCTTTTTTTCCGGGATAAAAAGTAGCCTTTGTGTTAAGTTAGGGTTTAAGCTATATCTATTCTAAATTTCATCCAAATCCTTTCAGCCGTTTCAGCGTGAAAGAATAACAAACATACACACACATACACACAAACTTTCGCATTTATAATATTAGTGTAATTTACCAAAAAAAACATAAAAAGGAGTACATACTATCAATGATAACGGTGCAGACCTGGTTTTTGTCCTTATTGCGATTTTAAAAGTATAAAAGCGAGCAAGATCACTTCCCTTATGGTACACTATACCTGATTAAAACATCTATTTTTTGTCTGTGTTTCTTGCTCGGTGATCCTTATTGCAAAATACGAAAAAATTCATTTGTGCCACTGTATTTGTTTATGACCAACACCGTGTTAATAAAGAGTCTAAATAATGCGTTTCAAAAATATACTTACAGTCAGTGACACAAGAGCGTACGGGGTGAAAATAAAGAATGGTGGACCAGGGGAAAGGGGGGATGCTACTAATGTATACAGCGGAGCAACGACTCTGATGCACAGTGCATGGTCTCGGGAAAAATATGATTGTTGAGTTCTATCTAGGTTTTGCTATGTAAAAGTGAGACCTAGTCTCAAGCCTAACCTTAGGTCTCTGTGAATATGAGCGCAAAAACTCTTTACTGTTAACCTGTAAGTGCACCTTGTTGTAGCATTGGTTGTAGGTAGCAACATCGATATCAGTAAATTCTTACAGCATTAGAACGGCCACCCGCGACGGCGATAACGCTCTTATCGCTGAACTTAAATGGTATTTATATTAATTTCCTCTCATTCAATTAAATATGTTATCGGGCTTAATTAACCGATCTCATCCTGTCCGTGGGGTTTATTGAAATATTAATAGTTCGGAAAAATGAAACAATACACCATTGTTCGATAAGGTTTGACGTCATACCTACGGTAAGGCATACCTATGGTAAGGCATACCTACGGTAAGGTGTACAGGTACACCTGCCGAGGTAATTAAGTGTTCATCACCTAACGATGGTGTGCATGGACGATTCAACAAAAACCCAAGTCTCTCGGGTTCGCTTGGTAAACTGCTTTGCGGACATGAGTGCACGCTGCAACGCTGTAGTGGGATAGCTTGTCGGAGCCGAACATCCGAAGAACATACAACATAGTCGAGTAAGACTGCAGGTCACGTAGCAAGACTGCGTGCATACTCAGCATGCCGGGGTGCTTGCAGTTAGAGTTGAAACAATCGTTGGTTGCATTTGTACCGTAACGAGCACATACTGAAGCTTACCTATACTTTTTTCCATACGGAGCATGATTGTGCTAGCTAACAGAAGTTAACACAGTGTATGATATGACTCCCGTAATAAAATGTAAAACTGTATGCATTATCCTTATCAATTTTTTCCTTTTCAGCTGAAAATAACTGGGTATTGCCGATATATGCATGTATTACCCGTTGACATCATCGATATTGCGCCATTTTACCACAAAATACGTTTCTCTACCTAATTTGTTTATCAATTCTGTCGTTACTGCGGTACACCATGATGTCACGGTATTTGAATTATCCCTCATTATAACGAGCTTATTCAAGTGGGAAAAAATTCGCGATAATTATGGAACAACGAGTCCTTGTTAGGTAGTTTTCGGGTTAGTATAAATGGAGGAAAGTACATATACAATCAATCATTAGCACATATACACTCGCCATAATCACAAGGCTGTGTACAATCGATCAGTCTTAACAAAATCACCATGTCATCATTCACAAAATCATCATCCACCATGAGCGGAAACTCTGGAGAAGCCGTTCATCGAGACAACGGGGAAAAATCTCGGAAGGAGCAAGAGCGGGCGGAAGAAGAAGCAGAAAAGCGCAGACAAGACTTGGAGCGTGAGGAGAGAAAACGTCAGAAGGCAGAGCAGCGGCGACTGGACAGGCACTTGATGCAGTATGCACTAGCTTTGCGTGAGCAGGCATCGTGGCGTGGAACTCTCAACCGGCCGAAGTAGTGCTAATCATAGATATGATCATTTGTTTATATAATAAGTATTAGGTATTTGTGTACATCAGTATTAAGTATATTGTGTATGTGAGTGTTTGTTTTTGAAAATAAAAAAAAAAACTTGTTCCCGATACATATTTATTTCATTTCAAAATGCATGCCGACTTACAAATGTCACGACATACCAGTTTCCTTCATGATACTAGATATTTAGGTAGTTAGTTTAATAATGGTAATAATATATTGTACTAGTTCTATCCACTAAGATGTTGTACAATCTACATCCATGCATAGATAACCGTGGTCACTACACTTTGTAACACGATAGAGGGGCACCGCGACATGCTATGCAGCGATAGGTAGGTACGGTGCAGTGTTTAGGTAAGGTATCTGTCATACCATAGTCCTAACATTACAGGAATCATGAAAAGTATACATATTTAGAATTATAGTCTAACCAAACCTGTAACACCTATACAATGACAAATCTTAAGTATAAGTGAGGTGTATACGTGTATGAAGCACACGTGTATGTCCCGGTAATTTTCTATGGTCACTCATCAGTTTTGATTTCGTTTTGAAATACACGCCGCCAGTCGGATACAGATCATAAAATGAATATAGCACGGGTTTTCCCGAATATTTCAAGACAGTGCCAACTAAACGTGGGTTGCCGTAATACGCTGGAGCTACTTACGTTCGGCCGGCAGCCTGTAATAATATTTCGATGAAGGTCCCGTCGTCTGATCATATTTACCTATCTTTTGAGTAGTGACACATAGTTTGTTCCATATTTAAACGATAGCGTGCCATGTGGTCATACGTATTATCGGTCCATAAGGAGTTACAGATGTAACGCCAATTGCCGCCGGTCTTTGTCATAATACTGTTTGCGGCTTAAATGCAGTTATTCATAGATATAAAGTTAAGAAAAACCTTATTTAGACGTCTCATATTCCTGTATGGTCAGCTCCATACCTAAACGTCGCAGATACACGTAGTCAGAGGCGAATGCACACTCAGGCCTTGCTCAAGACATATGATAAGCATATGCCAAGCATAGTTTGTGATAACGGAGCTTTGCATCCCATGTGCACATAACGCTAATCATCACGCCTTGCAACTTATCTGCGTTAGTGATGTGACGTGCTATGCAGCGGCTAGTAGCACGTTACCTAGACGTTACATCTGGTGCAGTCCAAGCTTGACTTGATTGTATCTAACATAGAGTGGTCACGAGAGAAACTAAATTTCAACTTGAAGCAGCGTCAGAGGGAATGATCTCAGTACCTTACCTGCACAACTCTCCATCATCCTACACTCATAGGGGTACAAGAAAAAAAAAGTAAACATATTATAAACACAAATATTTATTTTAATAAGCGAACGTCACATTGCAGCAGCATTGCTGCACTATTTAGCACTATTATCACTGATGTTGCGAGCCGAGTGCAGCAACATTTCTGTGTCCGTCCGGTCACCCGTCGAATAGTATTCGAGGATTTGCGGATCACCTTCATGCACTTTCTGGATGACCTCTCTAAAGATTTCTTGGGATTCTTTCAGCAGAATCGCCGGGACCATGTACTTGGTTATCCACGCAGAGACGTGCGCCGTGCAGAAATGATGAAAGTGCTGTGGGATCCTGCACTCACGTCCCGGTGGTACCACTACATTAGGCCTCTTGCCGCAGGAACAGGTGTCCCCGGCGACCGCCTTGCACTTCGAAAAGCGAATCTTCTTTTCAACAAACTCCAGTATAGTGGGCACCCTCACGAGATCCCTCTCACCTGGCGGCGGCCCCCAAAATAAGGGCATGAGCCAGTCCCAGTTCACCATCAGACGATCTTCTTCTGGCCTCGTCGGATCAAAGTTGTAGCGGACGGGGCATGGCTTCCCGTTAAGGAAAGTCAGGTCGTCCAGCTGTCGTTCCGCCTGAAGAAACTGTTTGTATGCTTTATTGAATTGCAGAATTTCGCCGGGGCTGAAAGGGGCCTCCTCGGGTATAGAAGGCCCGCGCGTCGTGAAGGTGTCCACCGGGAAACTGAGTATTCTGTCTTGGGACTGCATCTTGAGTTCTGGATGGATGTCACGGGACTCCTAAGTCTATATGATGTTCTTGCGGTAATGTTGACCGTGTAGTGTCTAGCGACTGACTGCCCGCATAGCAATTTATACCACTCCAGTTGTTTATCGTACCGAAAAAAGAAAACAATATAGGGATAATATCGATTTGGAATTCCCACAACCTCGCGTGCGGGTTATCGTTCGGCGCGGTAATTGGATCATTCCTAAAATAAACGAGTGAATATTAAAATATTCTTGGACCACGTCAGTCAAACTTTCATCCTTATGAAAATAGACGATTTACAATTCATCCTGCGCTCCCATACTGGGGCCCCGGGAGTCACTCACGTGTTCACATAGTCACTATAGATCGTATCACATACCTACGATAAAAATTACGCTACCAATTTGGGACATCGATAACAACGTTTAATTGCTGTACTCGATGCATTGTCTTAGCTCGCAACACCATAATATAAATGCCGGGCATTCATAGGGAAAACCAGGTCAAAAGTTTGTAACTTTAGTATACAGGTAAAACATACCTATTAAGCACATACGGCATTGTGTACGCGATAAGAGCGTGTCTTAACAACGACAATGATGCAGATCGGATGCAGTTTTAGTAGGGTGAAACAACTAGTATGTGACTCTTGACCGAATACTGATAACACAGAAGATATAAACAAAATAGACTGGGTTTCTCCAAAACGCGAAACTGTTAGGTTATCGGGCGACTTAGTGATAAGGTATTTAACTCGTGTAAAAGCAATGCTGAGACCACGTCAGCCGATATTTAGATACACGTCGCACTTAGGTATCATCCCACTTTAGTACTCCTGTTTGAAAAAGAACTACAATTATAGCACTAGTGGATCTTGTGAGTGCCCGCTATGAATGCTGCGCTGCAGTCCAGCGTCATGCTCACATTATGCAAAAGTGGCAAAGCGGTGTATGGCCTATGAGATGCGGGTGACCGCTGCATGGCAACAAAGCAGATAATTCTACAAGAAGTATGTTTATTCTAGGCGTTATAGGTATCGTTCCGTGAGAACGTGAGCTGTAGGTTTCTGGCAATTCGGCCCCAGCTTGGATGCTGATGCTGCGGCCCCAGCAATTCATGTTACCTGCTGCTTTGACCCATACTCATATCACTTTAGAGGCGGCACATACGAAAAAAGTCAAAATTTTCGGAAATGCATCTGACCCCTATGCACTATAGAATCTTCATCACTGAATACGAAAATAGTACCCTTGCCTTACCTAGATGTTTAATTTTGAAGTTATAGACCGTACGCTACCGTGTCATTGACTGTAAATAGAAACAGATATAAGGGTCTTCCAATAGGGACTTCCGAACTTTGATCGTTGATAGCGGCCATCTTGGTGAAGCTAAAATCTGTCAGATTGGTTGTCATTTATTCATTCTGTTTTGCCAAATCACCATGGACGGATATAGCGTTCAACAACACGTGCTTGCAAATGATAAGATTGTTTAAATAACGGGTGTTCTGTTCGGGCAACGTTCCGCGCGCTTCGCCCATTTTAAGGTCGCCATAATCGTCCTACCGAGAAGACTATTCGCAGTTTGGTGGATTTGACCCCGTTAGACTTTTTCTTATGGGGTTTTCTTAAGTCGTAGGTCTATGCAAATAAGCCACAAACCACAGCGGCCCTCAAAACTATCATAAACCATGCCATGCGCGCCACCCAGAGGAGCCGCGGCGGACATTTGAGCGATTTTATATTCCACACATAATGGCATCGATAGGTCTTTCAAACGAATAAAAAATTTCGATGATATCTTTCACACACTTCGTTTTATTTAAATTTAAAGTTAGGAAGCGCTTAATGAAAGATGCTTTGTATATACTATATTTGTTTTATACCCTCATAAGTAGTTGCAAATTTGTCCTTGGAAACACGGCTTTCAAAAAGATGTCTGTCCCAAGTTTTGAGATTGGGCTATCACGTTAAGAGCCCTGTAAAGCGAGGCCCGGAACGAATGTCATTAAAGTATATGGCGCTACGGTAATACATCGCCGGGCTTCACAGATTACCGGCTTCCCGTTAATATTGTTTATATACATAATATACGTTTAATCTTTTTTTATAATTATGTAATGTATAACACCTTATCAGGTTAACAATCAAAAGTGAAACCTACCTACTTTTTGGTAGGAACTGGTGATGTTAAAACAAAAAAATAATAATAACCAAAAAATTGACTTTTCTAATACTTTTCACCAGATATTCAAAATTTTATGATATAAGGTCCTACAATTCAAAGTGTTTTTTTTTACAGATGGATATACATTGTAGTATCCCTAATATACCACATTCCACCGAAAAAAAAATATTGTTGCGCGTACCCTTTTTCACCTTTTCCATAGAAGTTTACTCAGCCAATTGAACCACTTTGTACTGGGAAGTGAAAAAATAATTTGAGCAAAATCTTTTTTCTTCTTCTGGAATTTGATCAGTTAACGATACATGATCTACCCTACAATTATTTTCACTTATTATTGTAGGACCTTAAAAACCTCTAAACTCGCTTTGCATAAAATAACACAACTTTGCTAGAAAAGCCTAACTGACATTAAACTATTGTCGCGTAATGCCATAACATAACCCGCATTTATTTAATACCCTTTAATCAAAATAAGAAAAACAATAATAAGTTCAACATTTGGGAACCACCACCGCAACCACCTTAAGATTTCCGAATGAGCTTTCACCTTCAAGCAAACGAGTGTTTAGAAAACAAAATGCAAAGGAAAGAGAATATCGAGTGGAGAAGCTCACTCCAGTCGAGCGCTATCGACCTGAGTGTCAACGCTCTTGATCCGCGCCCCGATTCGACGACAGATTCGATAACTCCAGTCGTATTATATTTTAGAGTAGCGTTTGCCCGCGGCTCCGCCCGCGTAATATTCGGTTTAACGAAATGCCTTTTTCGGAATAAAAAGTAGCCTATCTGTTAAGTTAGGATATAAGCTATATCCATTTTAAATTCCATCCAAATCCGTCCAGCCGTTTTAGCGTGAAATAGTAACAAACATACACACACACACACACACACAAACTTTCGCATTTATAATATTAGTGTGATTCGTATATGCTATCCACTGTATCTACATTATGTCAGGTAATAAATAAAACGGGTGAACTATACATTTGTTTCTTTGTTGTTGTGATGAAAAACACTTGTACATTTCCAGAAATGATATTAAATTTTACACTACCCAATTATGTGAGCATCATCAGGGGCTTTTAAATTAAAGTTATTACATATTTTCACAATGTTTGGGCTGCTAGATGTCCGTGCACGGACCTGCAAAAAGCTCCTGATGATGTTAACATAGTGAAACCTGTTGGGTAGTATAAAATTAAATATTATTTGTGGAAATGTACAAGTGTTTTTCGTCACAACAATGTCTTATGAATTCCACCAAGTGCCGAAAATTTCAACAATCATGTTTCACTGTTCTTTGTCGCAGACGAACACACTCGATCGATCGACTGTTCCGGAAAGAAATCAATTATTATTGTAACTGACGTGGCTATTATCAAACATTATCGAGAAGTCTTTGATTGTCCTTAGATTGATGTTTATCAATATCCTTTGATGCTAATGCAAGTGTTATGTTCAGCGCTTTGGTCGTACTTATACAAATACTCAATCATTTATATCAGGACGTAAGACAAAATTTGTTTTATTAAAATTTTAGTTCTAAATCTACTTCATTATTATTAATTTAACCTTACAAAATAAAAAATAAAAAAAGCAAAACTAACCTGGCACCCAAAATTAAATTTGATACTAGAATTTCTCCGTTCCATGGGATCTTATTTGGTTTTCGCCAGATTATATAAATAAATATAATATAATATAAATTGTACTAAGGCTGTACCTGACCCTAGAACATTAACAAAACCAGATCATACGCCTCGTTTTTTAAACTGACACTTGTGTTTTTAATAACCTTTTTATGTACCAGTTTCATTAACTACTATTCTGTGTGCGGGTCTCTGTGTTTTATCACGTTAAATTTACTGGACGTATTTAAAAGAGGTTTTCATTGCTTTAAAGCTTAGTATCCTGGAAGTAGCTGGAGCTTTACATTATCGTGTTGTTTGTGGTAAATTTACAATTATTTTTAAACATCAAGAAACATTTTGTGCAACCTATAAACTATTTTCTCATATGTTAAATATTACTAATTTACCCCTCATAAAAGTTTTATTTAAACGAAAAAGTAGTTGTCAGGTTGGTAAGGTAAGCAATACAAACTTAATTTTTTAAATATTTTGCGTGGTTGCTACCTAAACCTGACTGCCATATCGGGATTATAAGGAGGATCTAAAAGTTCGACTGATGGGCTGACTGTCCATATAGTTCAGTGCTTCGATTGCGATTGAAGTGTGATAATGACTGATAAAGCAATAGTTCACGGAGGTCTGTGTTTGGTCGCTTGGTGTTCAAAGCAATAATAACTTCTGGCAAGTATTTTGTAACACCATTTATCATTGATTCTCCTTTAAATTTGTAAAAGTACTCACATCAAACTGTATGTCAGAAAGAAAAAAACTTGCAATGAAAATCTCGCTTGCGCTTCCCGCTTGCTTCGCTTTATAGGCTTCGGTTGATTTTGAAACAGCCAAACGGTCGACTGTCTCTTTGGTTTTGGATCATACTAGAGAATCAGGATTGATTGTGCCGTAAACGTGCTCAGATGAGCCTCGCTTCAAATTTTATCTATAAATTTACGAGCCTGCTCTGAGCCTTACATGCTGGTGCGGTGCCCAGCGCGAAACTATCGTCCTTAGGCGGAGGTGAATATGTAGATCTCATACGCCATTCTGTAATTGTGCTAAATATTCTCATAAGTATCATAAATTGAAATAAATCCACTGCCAGCACGTTATCTTCCAAAATGCGGTGAATTTGTTATATTTCGGTTGGCCGTTTGATAACGTCGTTGAACAACGCATTGTCATCCTGAGAACTACACTCGCCTTGAAAATGCCGAAATTGTATAGGTGAAACGACTGGCATAACAATAATAATACGTGAGTGTTAAAACTGGTATTTAATGATAAATTTAGCGTATAATTCCGTAATAGAACGATAGAACCCTAAAAAATGCTAGAAATATGACAACAAACTGCAGAAGGAACAGTACAACTTAATAACGATATGACATCGATCGCTCAGCTTGCTGCATTTGTTAGTTGTTCATCTCATTCACCGAGCTCCACTGGCTGGAATATAAAGCTGGCGACTACACAGAAGACCATAGACATCTTGTCTATGGAGTTGACACACGATGACTTCCTATTTGCGTTGTTATATGAACCCTATGTATGAACCTTTATACATGGGAACTTCTGTAATGGCATGGTACTCTGCCCTGAAAAAAAATCGATAGTCATCGAAGATGAGATGATATGGTAAAGTATAAGTATACATAACTTTAAAAAATTCAATTTCTTCGAGGTTTCTGGTATAGGGACCCTCCTTAGATTTCAGATTCTTGAATATATTATTATTTTTCGTGATAGAGGCGCCATAATAAAACGTATTCTGTGAACATTTCAACTGTCTACTTATTCGGGTTGAAGCCGTAGAACCCTGTGACAGACGGACAGGCAGACAGACAAACAGCGGAGGCCTAGTGATATGGTCTCGTTTGGCACATTTCGGTTACCAAACCCTAAAAACTATGAAGTTGTAGGTTGTGACGTCACAGCAACTAAGGGATGCGAACGTGTGCAAAAGTGATTTCACATCAGAACGCTAAGTGCGAGTTGCCATCGAATGATTTTACTACCTTGTGAATCGAGTTAAGCTGGGTTTCAAGCGCATATTTTTTCCTACACACTACACCAAAACGTCTACACAGTATATTGTTCCGCTACATATTTGTGTTTATAATCCCCGTGTCTCCTGCATGCTTATCAGTAAAAATGTGTTGCGAAACACTGTTTTGTGTACACGTTTTGTTTAGTGTGTAGTAAAAAACGTGCGCTGGAGACAGTAAAGTCATTCGATGACAACTCGCACTTAGCATTCAGATATTTTTTCTATTATACAAGATGCAAAGTGAACATTTTTTTGGGATTCACGTTCTTCATTGGTAAACAATTATTTCCCCAGATGAGCAGAAAACACTTTAGTGTAGCAACACTCCCCGCTTCCTCCAACTGAACCGCAAAAGTTTTGTTAGTAAACATTCGTATGTTTATCTCGAATGAAATAAAAGAGAAGTAGTCTCCCCTGGCAAGAAGTTTCCTCTACTGTTCGCAGATGAATTATTTAGTCTGTGAACTTCTGTGGCCGTAGTCGTGCGAATTACATATATTTTATAAAACGACTTGCTGATGTTATTTTGAAACACGTGTAGCACTTGAGAGTTTAAATAAACTTTTATTCATTACAGAATAAAGTAGTTTGTATTTATTCGCATTTTGTAGATAATATTTTGTTTTTATGCTGCGAATGTCGCATTTTTATCAAAATTATAGATGCCTTTGCCTGCAGCTTCGCTCGCGTGGAAATGTATTTCAATCTTTTAGTAGTATCGACAGTTTTTGGCTCGGTAGTTATTTTATCAACACCCCTTATAGCATCTATGCTGACCAGGATCACTATGATGATAATAAAAAAAACCGCATACAAATCCGTTGAGAAGTTCTCGAGTTAAAACGTAACATACATACATACAGACAGACAGGTGGACGGGCAGACAGAAAAAAATAAATTCTAAATTGTTTATTTTGGCCTAAGAACCATACCAATAACAAATTTATTTATTTTTTTACTTTTTAATCTTTGTTATTAGATTAGTATAGATAATGGAGCTGCGTTTTCTAAAAACTTAAAAAAAAGTATTTGTACCCAGTGGTGACCAAGAAACATATTTTGGGAGTTTCATCGAGCTTTTTCAGGAAATGATAGAAATTTATTACCATACTCTGTCCTATTAAAATACGTGTGCTTAACTATATTCTAAACTGGCACAACATACATAAGTAGGAAATTGTCATAATAGAGGAATAGTAGTGTAAAATAAATGATGTGAGTCCTTTAATATATATTTTATAGGAGGGAGACTTCATCCGCCACTTTTGTACCAGTCCAATGATTAAGAGGGGAGTTGCTGCATTTATGCTCGTCATCTTCATTCAACAGTATACAGAGATGTAACCTCAAAACACGACAGACAATCCTTACGATGCATGCATAGCTCTTAATAATAGAGAAACATTATTTGAGGAACACAAATAGGTTCAATACACAGTGATAAGTTTGAGAGAAGCGAACAACACAAATACCATTTTAAAGTCGTAGCCGTCTGACTGTCTCCGTTGTCCGGCCATCGCTGTTGTATTGGCCACGTCAGTGTATAAACTGTGCTATGTGCAACACTGTGAATGCTATCTTCTGAACTCTTTTATGTGCACAAAACTTCATTTAGTTTTCTTCATAACTCATGTGAAAGCTGTGTTGAGACAAAATATAATTACACGAATTTTTACCGGTTGTAAAAGAGAAACAACTGGAGTTTTAGGGTAATGTATAAATTGATTGATCACCATGTTAGTGTCTCTGATAAATTGCTCTACTTGCAACTGGTTCTCATTCTATCTTGAAAAACACCTAACAAGAAACATTATCATCCCGACATGATTACCAAGGAAAGCTGTAAATTGCAAATCACGTCAATACTTGGCAGACCCACTTTTCATCATAAAACTAAATTTAAATTAGATTAGGCATCTTCCGTTTTATTTTTCGGTTGGTCTATTGAACTCGTTCATTTTACTACTTGTCCGGTTTGGAAAGGCGTTTTATACGCAGAAGTAGCTTGGGGTCAAGAAGAAGATTAAATCAAAGCAACTGGAGTGCTATAGCAATCATAAAAATCGTTTGTAAATAAAATAAAATAAACCGGTCAGGACCGGTAGTCAGACTCGCATACCTAGGGTTCCGTAATTCGACAGTTTTGGGAACAGCTAGGAGGAAGGTATTTAAAATCTTGCCCATAACTGTTTATGATAACTAAAAAAAGAATAGATTGTACCACAAAAGAGAGACTCAAATATTTTTATGCCGTACTCGAAATAAAACCCGTGGATGAAAAATTCAATTTTATGATTTTGTTATCGTGAATTTCTCACCCACTAATTTTTCCTGTCCATTCACCCATCAGCCCGTGTTCGTCCACTGCTGGACATAGGCCTTTCCCAAATTTCGCCACTCATGTCGGTCCTCCGTCCTCTTCATTTCACAACGTCCTTCAGGTCGTTGGTCCAGCGGGCACGAGGTCGGTCTACACTATGCTTTGCTGTACGTGGTGTCCATTCTAAAGCCTTTCGGCCCAAATGGCTATCATGTCGACGGCAAATATGGCCTGCCCGCTGCCACTTCAACTTACTGATACTGCAGGCTACTCGGTTACTTTCGATCTCCGACGGATCTTCTCATTTCAGATTCTTTCCATCAGAGATATCCCAAGCATAGCCCGCTCGCCCGGTGGATTTGGTGGATTATTCCTGTAATCTTTACGTAATCCCAAATAACTATGATTTCTTTCATATTTTTAGGTTCATAAGTTTTGGAAATAACCTCCTATGGGGACGTGCATTTTTAGTGGTTTTTCAAAGTTTTCTCAAAATTGGTGCTAGTAAATTATAGTAAAAGTATTAATTTTTATAATTAGCCCTTTAATTTCTACAATTTGATATCCATATTGTATTTTTAGGTTTTTTTTAATTTTCTCTCTTTTGTATTGGAAGTATTTTGAGCAATTTCAAATATATATTTTTATACCGTATTATTCAGGCAAGTAAATGCTATTTTTGTGGCAAATTTCAAGTCTTTATCTTTATGGCTTGGCCCATAGTGTACGATAATCTTACTGAGTGATTTTGAACTTCAGTATGTTGTTAGAAAGTCTACATTAGAACGCTCGCTTCGCGCGCTGCCGGCATGTAAAATCAGTCATTTTTGAGGTTTTTCTGGATTTTACGAAAAAATATTTGATGTAGGAGTTTTTTCACCTGACATCGGAAAATAAATCATGTTTTCTTGTTATAGCAGTAATTTCAGACACAAAACTCAAGCCGTTTGGACATAAAACGAATTAATATCTTAAATAAGGCATAATTTTCAAAAATAAAATCTATCGAGTGAAATGTGTCCAATTAGGTAACCGACCTGACATCGGAAAGCCAAAGGTCTGAAAAAACACGTGTCTAAGTTTTACATTGATCAGATAAGTAGTTGACTCAGCATATTAAAACAAAAACCGTTGCAAGACCAAAGGCAAGCCCTTAACGGTGCTAAAGTTATAAAGCTGTGACATACGGATGGACGGACGGACAATGGAGTCTCACTATAAAGGTTCCTTTATGTATTAATTTTATATTAGGTATTAAGGTGGTAGAGCTGATGCCGGGCTTGATTGTGGAGGTACCACCATCTTACTCGCAAATCCTCCCGAAGTTATTCGGGGGAGAGTAAGAGAACAGCTCTCAGGCAAAACCAGGCGGCCCACCATCGCCTGGGACCGATGGATGGCGGTATATCCATCCCCAATTGCCGGACCTCATATAAAACAGACTAGTGACGGGCAGCGGCGTCACTGATGCAAGGGTTTCGGCACCACGCTCACCAACCCGCCTGCCCAGCATGTGTGAGTATGGGCATTTCTTCCAGGAGGACTGCCAAGAGTGGCGAAATCCTGGAAAGGCCTATGTCCAGCAGTGGACGAAACAGGCTGATGGATGGATGAAAGTATTACGGAACCCTAAAAATGGTTGTACACCACCGTTTGAAAGCAATATATCAAAGTGATCTCAAATAGTTTGTCGGCGGAATAGTGATATTGTAATAAAAACTTTTTCATTAAGGGCCTGTTAGATGCTTTCGGTGTTGTTATTTATGTTTTGGGTATTCGCCCATTATCTTGTTTTGTTTTACTAATGACTGCTGCAAATTAGTAGCGATTATAACTTTGGGATGGGCTGGCGTTTCATGTTACGAAATAACAGTACTGTTATACAGATTAAGGAGATAAAGATAAGTGAAATTTGAAGGCTCTTATACGACTTATGTGCAGTGCCGCATTAAGACAGCGTGGGGCCCGTGGCTAAAGTGAACAAGGGGCCCACAGGCATAGTGTAATATTAATTGTGAATTTTTCACATACTTACCTATAAATAACCGTTTAGCCGGCCGGGGGGCGCTTGACTCTGACAAAAATTAGCACTTACAAGCTTAATATTTCACCGACGGATCCCTAAATCGAAAAATGGTTTTCACACACCCGTTATGTTTTTCAACGACACTCCACACTCTGGGATAGACGAGAAAAAAAATCATCCCCAATTTACGTGTATATGAAAGATATTTATTAATTTATTTTCGAGTTTTTTTTACCATTTTGTTAGCGTAATTGATATGTATATCCATATAAAATTACAGCTTTCTAGTACTATTAGTCTCTGATCTAAGCCGCGGACAGATGGACATGGCGAAATTAATAAGGGTTCCTTGTCGGACTACGGAACCCTAAAAAGAAGCCTGTATCCCATTTACTCACACAGCGAAGCTTTTTACAGCAAAGCAAGAAAAGTTCAAAGACTTGAAGCATCTGTCAATATAGAAACATGATAAGAAGTGTAAATCGTAAACTCTAGGAAATATATAAAGTGAAAATAATATTGCTTATTCAGAGAAGTTGAACGGTATATTTTGTAGCCTTAGCAATATTACTCACTCTGGGCAACTGAACAATTTTTAAAGGGTTTTTTGGAATAACTTGATGTTTATTTTATTCTATTATTCGTTGTTATTATAGGTACATTGCTTACTGAATAAAACCTGTAGAAATATTGCGATTTCTTGCATTTTCGCCAATTTTGTTTTTGGCTTTATATCTGGAAGTAATTGTCAGATTCTCATGCGGTATTATTTTTCTAAAAGTAGATTAAATTTCCTACACAAAACAAAACAAAACTTTTTTTTTCTGTGAGGAAGTGGGGTGTTGGGGAACTTTTTCCTAGAGAAGGTTTTGGTTGCATATATACGTGGGACGCACTATAAGTTTCCGGAATGAATATGAAAAAATACTATTAAAGGTACAAAATTAATTTATTGTTTTTCAAAATAATCTCCCTTGGCGTCTATGCACTTTTTCATTCGATCAAACCAGTTTTGAAAACTTTTGTGCCACTCCCCTGTGGTGACCTCTGAAACGTGTTTTTCATACTCCTCGACAGCCTCTTCTGGTGATGAAAATCGTTGACCGCGTAATTGGTTCTTAATTTTTGGGAACAGAAAAAAGTCACAAGGTGCCAGGTCGGGACTGTATGCAGGATGACTCATGAGTTCTACATTTTTCGTCTTCAAAAAGTCGTTTGTCTGTCTGGCCGTGTGAGAACTAGGATTGTCGTGGTGCAGGATGATACGGCGTTTACGGTTATTTTTACGGAGTTCGTCAATAACTTCCGGCAAACAAATGGTCGTGTACCAGTCACTATTCACGGTACGACGATTCTCCAAAGCAACAGTAGCCACGTATCCAGTTTTATTAAAAAAAGAAGCAATCATCCGCTTAGATGCACTTTTCACGCGCGCCACTTTGGTTGGTTTCGGCTCATCTTGAAAGACCCATACGCTCGATTGCTGCTTTGTTTTGGGATCGTAGCAATAAATCCATGTTTCGTCACCTGTTACTATGTCCCACACCAAATTTGACGCACCTTCGTTGAATCTGGTAAGCATGGCACTGCACCAAGTGACGCGGTCCGTTTTTTGAGCCTCGGTCAAGTTGTGTGGGATCCACCGCGAGCACAGCTTTCTCACACCCAAATGTTTGTGTAGGATTGATTGTATTTGACTCATGCCTATTTCTAAGGATGCGCGAATTTCATGGTAGGTCACATGCCTGTCTGTTTCAATCATACGGCGCACAGCATCGATGTTTTTGTTGGTCACAGCGGTGGACGGCTGACCATCGCGAGATTCGTCACTGAGATTGATACGACCACGCTTGAATTCTGCAAACCAGCTATAAACAGTTGTCTTGCATGGTGCTTCATTGCCAAAAGCTGTTTCAAGCCGAGCGATGCTCTGTTGAGCTGTCAAATTACACTTAAAATCGTAGAAAATCATACTACGAAAATTTTCCCGAGTTAAATCCATGTTGATGCAGACACACAATTTTTTAAATGGCGCCACAAGGTAAAAACAAAAGACAGTCAGATGAAACAAACTGCATTCTACAGCCAAAGAGTTCTATTTTCAAATGTTGCAATAAATTTTTAAATATTGTTTATGTAAGTGGCCAGTTCCGGAAACTTTTAGTGTTACCTATGTATTAATATATAAATGTATACTATGAATCAAATTTTATAATATTTTAGAAAAATATAAAGAAAAAGAAAAAAAATATAACTCTGCATATATATATAATAATAAAAAAGTGGGTAGGCGTAAAATTTGGGTCTTAAATTAAAACCCACAATTTTTTTAAATTATTATATGTATATTTTTTGCCCAACTTACTAGCTTTCCAACGATACCCATATTACTTTAAATATATTATAATAACTACTCATACATAATATTAGTCAACATAAGTTTAGTCAAGATCTTGGCACGATGAAATTCCACTGATTAATAGATTGAAGTTAGATGGTACTTAAGGTCTAAGTGAAAGTCCATTACAAGATGTCCATGGTAACATTAACATGCGATTGGTTCGACTGGCGGAATATTGCAAGCTAAATTGTATTAATTTATATCATCACTAGCTTTACTCCCTTACTGCCCGTTTATTCAATCTCTGTCCGGTTTTCGGTTTCAAAGTCCGTTGGTGGTTCTTGATTTAAAACGGAACATTCGTACATACATACAAAATTCTAAAAATAGTAATTTTGGCTTCAGTACGATACTATTAAACCCATGCCATTTTAAAATTTAAAAGAGGTGTAAAGTGTTGAAACGAATTTTTACTAGCTTATTTATTTACTTTGTTATTAGCTTATAGTTAATGGACTTCCGCAAAGTAACGCCTCCCTCAATCAATAAAGGATTAAAATATCGACTACGCAACAGATTAGGAATGAAAATGTATCTTCAGAAAACGCTTTGCATTATTTCGAAGCCATTTTTTTTACACAATAATATCGATTTAACTTTATAGCTCTACTTGTTCCTAAGAAAGGTTCCTCCCATTAGACAGATGGATATCACAAGGGTATTCTGTAAGGGCGCCGTTTTTAGTCCTTAGTTATAAACCTTTATAGTTTCGCCATGTCCGTCTGTCCGTCTTCTGTCCGTCTTCTATCCGTCTGTCCGCGGCTTAGCTCAGTGTCTAGAAAAAAGAGTACTAGAGAGCTGTAGTTTGGCATGGATACACATATTAATCACGCTAAGAAAATAGTAAACTAAAAGTAATTTTTTAAGACACGTAAATTGCGCGACCTATTATGTATAAATACAATACAGGCTTCGTTTTACAAGTGGGTGCAGATGGCCAAATCCAAAACTATGCGGAATAGCGAAAAATGCTCATAGGAGTCTCAGGGCCGATTTTGATTAAAACCAAAACTGCATAATTAGATTTTTGAAAAAATTATTTCTCCAAGCCGGGAATAGAAAAAATTGATTAAAAAAACACTCTCTCTATTATTGCCTCACCCAATAGTGTCCCTTATAAAGATCGAATTCTGGAAAGTAATGTCAAACGGCAAACTACAGGAAAAGGTTTATTTCTAAGAAATACAATTTAATTTCTTTCACATTAATTAAACCTTAACTAATCGATTGTTCGAAATTTTATTTTTTATTTAATTTTATTTTATTAAAAACAGAAAAACAGGAAAACTTACAGCTATAGTATAAATATAAAACATACAAACTTACTGACAGAACAGCCAATTACAATTACAATTATGCATATTATTCCAATACATAGCTGAATTTGACGTCTCGAAGATTGTACAGTATTTACTATCACACGATTATTGATTCCAATGCGTATTGGTACAATTGTCGAGTCCAGTCGGTGTTGACTAAAAATAACGCAACGAGTAACGTATGAAAACTTAAAAATATATGTCAGTTTATAAAAAATTAGCAGTTTCCTTTAGTTTTCCGTTTGACATTACTTCCCAGAATTAGATCCTTATAAGCGAAACTATCGGATGGTGCAACAACATACAAAGTTTTCTTTGGAAAATCAACCAGTTCCGATTCCTGGCTTGGGAAATTATTTTTTCATACATCTGATTATGCAGTTTTGGTTTTTATCAAAGACACTCCCTTGAGCATTTTTCGCTATTCCATATTATAGTAATTTCGGATTTGGCAATCCACGCCCTCTTGAAATACTAACCCTGCATACATTAATTAATAAATGTATTTATATTTTGTGTATCTATCAAGCCCAAAATTAAACGTATTATTTTTAAGCCTTGGTACAACAAATAAAAAATGTTTTCTAAATGTCTCTAAAACAAATGATGACAGCATCTATACAAACTGTCAAAAGAAGTAGTTTAGCAAAAACGTTCCAATCCACAAGACAGACAAAAATGAGTTATGTATTCCAAAGCGATGAGCTGGTGCCAAATTTTCATATATCAAAAACATTCCAAGCTATCTGTTATGTGTGCGAAGTATTCCAACACAAATCATAGAATCACCCAATACAAAATAAACTTCAAAAGTCAATATCTCAAAACTAGTAAAGTAAGCAAAGAAGTCTTGTTAACCGCTTACCATGGGCTTGTTGCATCTATTTTGCGATACGGAATTATATTTTGGGGCTTTTCCACAGAAAAGAAAACTGTCTTTAAAGCTCAAAAAAGGTGCATACGATCAATGTGTGGCTTAAAACAAACAGACAGCTGCGAACCATCATTCAGATCCCTTAAAATACTTACCATGCCTTCTCTTTACATTTATGAAGTTGCAGTTTTTGTAAAGACAAATCCCGAACTATTTGTTAAATTCTCCGACAGTCACCACACGGATGTTAGGGTGCAATACAGACATCAATTATGTTTAAGATGTTCAAAAACTAGCTTAATGCACAAAAGTTTATATTGTATGGCTCCCAAAATCTTCAATAAAATTCCTTACTATATTAAAGATCTAAATTTTACACAATTTAAAAACAAACTATTTTACCTACTTATACTAAAATGTTATTATAGTGTTGATCAGTTCTTAAATGATAAAACTATTTTGATTTAATAATGTATCCTGATTTTAATAATGTTCATATTTGATACCTTTGACAACACATATTTAGATTAGAAATTTTGCATGTGCATGAATATCTTTGTTCGTTTAATACTTATCATAAAATATTTGTATACCATTGCGGTAGATCATAGCGTCCAAACAAACATATTATTTACCACCTAAGCATGTATCACTTTGATGTACTGTAAACCTATGTTCACAAATAAAGCATTCTGATTCTGATTCTGATTCTAGGTCCGTGTGGTTTGGAATGTTTTTGCTAAGCTACGTCCTTGAATGCACAGAGGGAAACCCTATGATTTTATGTGTTGAACCCTCACTATTTAATGTATCAATAAACTCAAAATGACAAGTTTTGATAGTGGGTCACACACAGCTCGGGTTCCTCGACCGTACAACGTACATGTTGGTTGGTACATATGTCGCGGGCATTTGATTAAATCAGGCAGAAGAGAGGCGGTAGCTTAGGTTAAAAGGTTAGGTATGGCGAGTTACGCCACGTAACCTTCGTGGTTATTTTTTTATGACCACCATTTAAACCAAAAGTCTAGTCATTTAGTTAAGTCACTGAATTTAACCAGATGCCTGCGACACGTACATGTGTAGGTTCGTTTTTACTTTTTGTGTAGGGAACCCATAAAAACGAAGTCTTTCAACGATAATTATTTACAAGAAAGGGCAAAGTAAAGAAAAGGCAGAAACCTCAGTACTTTACAGAAAACGTTAATGTAAACTCCTTCCTATACTGTTTTTTCCGCTTATTACAAAGTGTATTTGATATATAAGTTTATTTTGATGTTTACTCGATTGTTCTCAATTTCTCGTTCCCAAATCCTTATTTTGGACTTTTATTTGTCCTTTTACCTTAGTAGGTATTCACGAATCGAAGTTTTTATACATCTCTCAAACTCGCTCGCTTTTACGTCAAGTTCCTTACCGTTTTCAGAGCCGAGAAAGGTTTCGACCTCTCGGGAAAAACCTTTCAGAAGATTCTCAATAAAACGATGAAACTTACTGGAAGGATTGTACTATCTTCTTATAGAGACAGACAGACAGGCTTCCGGTACTGAACCCTAAAAACAGTATATTCTTGATCTATGATCTGATTATTTGGCTAGTTTTGCGTATGTTTGGCGAGGTTGAGGCTGGCCAACAATCCAGTTGACATAGAAACGTGAAACCACCTTTACAATTTGGTTTTATAGCACACAGGAAGAAATTAGGGTCCAACTTTAGATTTATACAGGTTGTAAATGCAAAGTCAAGAATCCCTTTAGGGTATGAAAGTATACACGATTCTGATGTCATTACGAAAGAAAAATATATACCTTGTATTTTCACAAAAAAATCCATCATTTTTCTAAGCTATGGCTACGCAGCTCACCGGCCTCCCCACACACCTAATTGCACCCCGCAACCCGCACCCCTCATCCGAGTGGCCAGCGACCAGTGAGGGTGTCCACGAGATTAGTGTATTTTGAGTAAAGAAAATCGTCTTATTATGAGGTACTGATACTTTATTTAGAGATCCCAGTATTTAAAAACATATCTTTACAGGACATACTAACACACCCTTAAAGGATTCTTGCCTTTGTTTTTACACCCGGTAGAGTTTAATAGATCATAATTCACAAGTGTCAGACTCAAACTTTGATTTACAAAACTGCTTGAGGAATTAGTTTGTTTTTTAAACGTTATGTAAGGAATTCGTAGGCTACAAGTCCTACTCGCAATTGACCAGCTTTTTCATTTAATATTTTATGAATATGAATGCTGTATAGGTATATATAGCTTCACCTCGTTTTTAGTACGTAATAGTTACAACTGTTTAGCTTAAGTATAACTTTTGTACTCTTTATTATGTACCCACTTATATGTAAATAAAGATATTTGTATTTGTATATCATATAGGCACCTCATATCAGAATTATTGTACTACCGTGATATAAACTTTCCAACATTTTCAGAGAAACCCACAAGTAAAAGATGAAAACTGCATTGAAATCCGTTTATGCTTCTCAAATCCGTTTATTCTCTACTTTGCGCTCTCCAAAAGGTCACTCCCATTAGTTACAGCGTAATGCTGAAAACATGGCCTGAAACCATTCTTAGGACACCTTTTAGGTAACAGTGATAATTGCATCCACGTTATAAGCGAATGTATATACAGTCCGTTCATTATTGTGCATTATATGTATAGAGAAGAAGTGTAGATAAATAATGAAAACATTACTGAGACAGACGGATGGACATAGACACGTATTAGTTACTCTATAAGAGATCCGTTTTACCGGTTTGTGTACGGGACCCTAAGAAGTTCCAGATAAAAGCTGCTTTACGTTTACAGACAGACAGATGGAAACAAGACATCACTTTAAGGATTCCGTTTAATAACACGCAAAAAATCCCGCATTTAAATAAATGTCTACTTTGGGCCCTCTCGAATCGTATTTACTTTATAAGTATGTTTTAAGGGTGGCTTTACCAAAATAAGCTTTCAGATTTTATTTGTTTGTCAAGCAATTCACTTACAATGTATTTGATTTTTGAACTTGTTCTGGATACTGCATAGTTATTCAAAGATGGGCAAAAGGCATAAACGAACACGTTAAATAACTCTTAAAGATCAAAATACGATCAAAGTACTGTATAATAGAACAGCAGTTTAGAATAAGATCTCTGCCACATCTCGGCCACAAAATATATAGGTACAGAAGGCCTGCTCCCTACAACCAGCGATTTCGGGCGCACGCACACATAGATGTGTACGTACGATGATCTCGGTAGGATGAATGAAGTAGAATGATGATGATTCGGTAGAATGCCAGTCACGACTAGTCACGAGTGCATGCGCTTTGTGATACATGTGGATGAATAGGTATTTAAAATCAAGGTCAACCGTAGCTGGCCTTCTGTACTAAGGGGTCATCTCGGCCAAATAAAACTCGGTCGAGTTGACATCCTTCGATTAAATCAATTTTATTGGGGGTCTACTCGGCCGACAGTGAAAATTTGAGGTAGTTATGTACAGTCTTTATTTTATTTATTTATTTATTGGAACAAGGAGTAAAAACAGAAAAAGATACATATTTTATAAGATAGAACTGATACAGGTAATTAAATAAATATATCAGTTTCCTTAACATACTCACTAATACATTAATATTTTTTAGATAGACGCAAACATGAGATACATATGAATATAACTAATAGTTTACTACAAATAACATACAACAATCTGAAATGTACACAGCCTAAACATTAAACGTAAAACTAACATGCACATGCACACAACTTGGGTTAGTAAAATAGTAAAAGTTACAGTTTTTTAGGCACTACTGTTGAAGAGCGCTTTCTTCAACTCGGTTCTGTATCGATTGTATGAAAAATTGAATAAGTCTGTATCAAGAAGTCTCTCATTAAATAATTTACACATTCTATATATTGGAGCCCTACTACCGGCGTTTGTTCGGACTCTGCGCAGAAAAAATGTCAACACAAGAAGTCCTTAGAAAATGTAATATGATTGAAATTCTTAAGAAAAATAACGACGTGGCTTCAAAATAACACAAAATATCAATATTTAAATAGGTATATATGATAAAAATCAACATCACAAAAATATGAGCTAATACTATACATAATCGTAATTAATCTAATCACCAATAACAAAGTTTCAAGCATATGCCACTTATTATCTCTACAACCAAACAAATAAAAAAATAAACGTTTTGTATGTGTATATTTATAGAAAACACGTTAGGCAAAAACAAATACTATATGGAAAGGAATAGACAGGTAAGAACTTATCATGATTTCAACAAATGTTCTGTTGTTTTCTGGTAACGAGATTGCTTTTAATAATTTTTTTATAGTTTTATTCGAAGTTTTGTAAATCTTTGCCCCGTTTTCGGCTTGGACGGTATTTTATGAACAACCCTTATGGTCTATGTGTTGACTAGATAATAAATAAAACTGCATTCAGATCTGTTGATTGGTTCTCGAATTATAAAAGCGTTTATTCAATCTTTGCCCCGTTTACGGCCTGGGCGTTATTTTATGAACATCACTTATAGCGTATGTGTCAACCAGGGTCACCACTATGATAATAAAAGAAACCGCATCCAAATCGGTTGAGTGGTTCTCGGGTTAAAACGTAACATACAAACAGACAGACAGACAGACAAAAATTCTAAAAATTGTTATTTCGGCCTCAGTACAGTATCAATAACCCATTTCATTTAAAATTTCGCAAAAATATTCAATGTACAGATAGAACTTTCTTACTACTTTATTATTAGTATAGATATTATTAGTATAGATATTATTATGAAAATATGCCTATACTCTTTAACCTACCTAATAATTTTTCTTTCTATGTCTTATTTTGTTGTTTGGATTATTATTGTTTGGTTTGTTATGTGTGTGTAATATGACCTGTTTTTATGTAAATCTGGCTGGAATAAAGAAACTTTATTATTATTATTACTATATTATAATAAAGGAAACCAGTCAAGTACGAGTATAAATTGTGCCCCGAGGGTTCCACTCCGATTTTGCAAATAAGTAGGACTAAGAATTTGAACACAAAAAACGGATAAAATGAACTGCAAAAAAATAAAAAATCAACTTTCTGATCTCTCAAAAATGTCATTAGAAATCGTCATCGTCTATCTACATTTTCATTATTTATTTTTACCATTTTGTAACATTCGTGATGCGTATTTCTTTTAATCTATGTGAGAAACTGGCAATACTACTCGCGCTATTATATTATAATTCTAGCAATGAGTGAGCCAGATGGAAATATCAAATGCCTGATAGCCCTTATTTACGAAAAATGCCGTTTTATCTGAAAATACAAACCAAATTCCTAGTAACTCACCCAAAATAAATATGAAATGAATTTTCTTCTAAATAAATAAACAAAGCCGTATTTTATCGACTGAAGCGTTGGCAGTTTTTAGAAACTTAGCGACCACTCCTCTCGCTCGTTTGCAATTCCAAGTGACTAGATGAGTTTTGGATACTTAGCCATAACTTAAAGGCACAATGTCTGTGCTTAAAGGGCAAAATATTAATACGAAATAGTTTCTTTGTCTTGCACATGTATGTCTAATGGTGCCGATTGGCAAAATGTAAAAACTCAAGCAAAAACAGTATAAATTAAGAAGAAAAACATCGATGTTACTTATTTTATTACCAATACATATGAAACCCGAGTAGAGAATAGAGGGAATGAAAAAAGTAAACATCCAACAGACGAAGCTTCTTGGAGAATTCACATTGAGTAAAAGTACAATCAAGTGTGAGCTGCATCCATAGAAAGATGGTTCTGTATAACGTGATCTAAATGCTAATAGAATGGAGTCCTAGGAAAAGTTGCTAATTGCATTCTGCACTTAATACAATTTAAATGCTAACAGAATAGTATTTCGAGTCAGTAGCTAAAATAATAGCGAATTTATGCTGGAGGGTTATTCCAGTCTGTCGAATTAGCCTTCTCAACCGTAAAAACCCGTTTGATCCGTCGAACTCCGTATATTTGTTGCTCGAGTTTTAGAAATCTAGCTTCGACTGTTTCTCTGGAATCGCCCCCCTGTCAATAAAAGTTTCTCGCCTTTATTAAATAAGCAACAAGCCAAGAACACTTTTGTTGTGACTGGTGAAGAAGAAGGGTTTAAAAGCAAAAAAAAAGCAACAAAAAATACAATTATTTGTACAAAATTACTGAGTCTATCATGTAACCTCGTAAAAAATTAAACAGCTTTGCAATTTACAAAAAAAACATCTCGAAAATGTTTGAATTTAGCCCATTTTAATGATTAAAATGATTATTAAAATTATATAACATTAATGTCACCCTACATTCCGTCTTTCTGTCCGCCTGTGTGTCAAATAAATTGTTGTAAAATAAAAACATTGTACATTTGCACAATTACTTACAAACCATGATTCACATGCAAACAAATCTCATAAAACTACCTTCTCGTCGATAAAAAACGCTTTGCTGTATACTATAATATGATACAAATAATTTGGCCAAGTGCGAGTCAGACTCGCACACAAAGGGTTTCGTACCACCACATATTACGGCTACGCAACCCCAAAATTACATCTTACGAATGAACCTCGGTGCAAAAAGGTTGACAAGCTACTCTTAGGATTCTAACTTTCGAACCCCGGACCTCTCGCTTGATCGAGACTTGAAAATATAATAATATAATATTTAGTTAATGAAACAATGTAAAAATCTTATTTACCTAAGTATCATTTGAATATGTAGGAGTATGTGTTGTGTGTGAGTGAGTATTTGAATGTGTGGGTTGTGTGAAAGACGCTGACTTTTCCTCTTCGTTTCTATACCGCAAAGATAGTTATATTGTTAATTAGACAACTTATAAAGTAAAAAAGGTTGATTTTACGATATATTCTGGTGCGGATCCCTAAAACGTATTGTACTCGAGCTGCCGCTTCGATACATCGATCATTATTCTGGCTGCCATACCATCTTGTCTTTGTTTCGTCTTTGAAGATTCGAACGAACGTTGGTAGTAAAAAGAAAACGTTGGCAAGGGGCTATCTTTTCACCCATTCGGTAGATACTTATATCATACTTATATCATTTTATATTATGTGTGTAAAATGAAGTTTTACGCTCCATACTGCTCGGAAACTTCATTATCTGGGGGCACGGCAGTGTCCCCGCCAAGTCGAGCTAAAAAGCGGCACGGCCGTATCATCCTTTTCTCGAACATTATTGCATTTTAAAACTTTCTGTACTTCACCCTGTTTTTTTGTCAATATAGACCTATATTTTGGAAAAATTGAATTTTATTCGTGTTATGTGCTGTTTCTTAAACTTTCAAGGGTAAAGAAAATTTTTGAAATGTAAAATTTTTTCATTATCTTCGTTTAAAATCTTAATTTCTGCATGAGTCAATTTTTTTAATTAAAATAAAAAAAATCGCTTAATGTATGGGGATTTAAATTTTAAAAACTGTGGTAGCGACCCCTAAATTTCTTAAAAAAATATGAAAAAAAATTTTTTTTTGTTTTAGCTACATAGAACACATTGAAGGGGTGGCTCGTAATAAAACGGAAAAAAGTGAAAATTTGAATCACCTATTAGATACTTCAAAAATATTGCGCGTATGTAAACCATTTCTTGATTCAGGGATCTGAAGTTTTTGGATTTGTGAAAAAGTTCACGGCAGTAGTGTATTAACGAAATTAAAAGGAAAACTATCACAGCTAAGTAGGCTTTACAAGTTAACGAGTAATAGTTAATCAGCTTAATTTTGCAATTTTATTTTATATTTTCATAACATTTTTATTGGGATCATTTATGTCTATTAATTTAATTGAAACCTACGCAGCCCTCAGGCGTGAGCCCTGCTCGCACTTAACCGGTTTGTGTAAGATTAGCTCGGACTTTGTATCTCTTCTCACTGTTTTTTTTTTTTTTTTGAGTTTTCTTGTGTACATACATTGACATACCAAACCATGGACCTCGGGTCTAGTGTAAAATTTACCAAAAAAGTGTCCTTAGTGAAGTGTCAAAATATTAAGAAACAAAACACTTTAATTTGAATCGTGTGTCATTGCTGCACGGCTTAATTTTGATTGACGTGTGATTGAAACCCTTTTTTAATTTTCAATGGTTTAGACTCTCTTTTGGTTCGGACACTTTTGAGTACAGAACCGAGTCCACTTGGTAGTACGTCAATATGTACAAAGAATAAATTATATTTCCTTGTGCAAAAATATATGCCGTACTTTTGAAGTATTTTTGAAAAGCATATTTTCGAATCCAGAGGTTAATTTTGTACCCGGTAACTGTTTAATTTAAATTGTAATTGGCGCGAAAGCAAATTAACTTTGCAATTTAATTGAAATATAATTAAAAATGAAACCAATAAACGAGGCGTGTTTCGTATATGTAACGAAAACATTCCCGGAATTTGTATTATCATACAAAATGAATTAGTTTATATTTTCATTAGAGTACAGGTAAATACCCACTCGAAATTTTAATATTATACGAATTATTATCACGAGATACACGTGTAAACATTAAGTAAAATACACTGTAACAAATTGATTCAAAGAAAACAATCGTACCGTTTCACAAATTTCTAATTTATATTATAAGGTCTTACAATAATAAGTGAAAATAATTCTAACTGATCTGATCACTCTCAAGAAGAAAAAAACGTTTTGATCAGATTTTTTTTCACTTCCCAGTACAAAGTGGTTCGTCCAATCAGCTGAAATTTTTTTTATAGAAAAGTGAAAAAACGTTCGCGCAATTTTCTTTATTTTCGGTGGAAATTGGTCTGTTGGAGATACTCTATCATCTGTAAAAAATAATTCTATATACATAGGTATTTAAAAGGTCCTAAAATTCAAAGTGAATTATATATATATATATATATATATGTATTTAAAATTATATATATATGTATATATATATGCATATATTGTCACAAATCATGCATTTAAGGAAATTTATAAAAAGTTAAGGTGGTTAAACCGAATCCCGGTGGAAAATGCACATAATAATATTGTTTTCCTTTATTTTGAATAAAAAGTATGCAAAAATTGCGTTTTAAAGCAATTAGCGGAAATTGATTAGTAATAATTAGGGTTTTACATTCAAATTCTATCATTTAATGATTAACATTTTGATTGCATTCGATTGACAAACTTAAAAGCGTATTTAACGTTGTAATCGAATGTACTCAAAATTTAAGTCATAAAATAACATAATTTTAATGCAAGAACCCTACTGTTAGTAATAAATTTCCGCCAATTGCTTTAAAGCGCAATTTTTGCATACTTTTTATTCAAAAGTAAGGAAAACAATATTATGACATGCATTTTGCACCGGGTATTAAAATCTTGCCCATAACTGTTTATGATAACTAAAAAACCGGCCAAGTGCGAGTCAGACTCGCGCACGAAGGGTTCCGTACCATTATCTATAAAAACCCCCAAAAAATCATGTCTGTTGTATGGGACAGGTCCACGGCGCAGATCCGACTCGCTCTGGCCGGTTTTAGTATTTGTTATTATAGCGGCAACAGAAATACATCATCTGTGAAAATTGCAACTGTCTAGCTATCATGGTTCATGCATTTTCTATAAAAACGGCGAAAAAATCATGTCTGTTGTATGGGAGGTCCCACTCGTACTTGGCTAGTTTTAGTATTTTTTGTTATAGCGGAAATAGAAATACAACATCGGTGAAAATTTGAACTGTCTAACTATCATGGTTCATGCATTATCTATAAAAAGGGCGAAAAAATCATGTCTGTTGTATGGGAGTGCGCAGGTCTGACTCGCACTTGGCCAATTTTAGTATTTGTTGTTATAGCAGCAACAGAAATACATTATCTGTGAAAATTTCAACTGTCTAACTATCACATTTTATGAGTTACAGCCTGGTGACAGACGGACAAACAGACTGACAGACAGACAGACATACATACAGATAGCGGAGTCTTAGTAATAGGGTCCCGTTGGTTACCCTTTGGGTACGGAACCCTAAAAAGAATTGATTGTACCACAAAAGAGAGACTCAAATATTTTTATACCGTCCATCCATCCATCCATCCGTCAGCCCGTTTCGTCCACTGCTGGACATAGGCCTTTCCAAGATTTCGCCAGTTGGCGGTCCTCCTATAAGAAATGCCCATATTCAAACACGCTGGGCAGGCGGGTTGGTGAGCGCGGTGCCGGAACCCTCGCACTAGTGACGCCGCTGCCCGTCACCGGTCTGTTTTAAGGCCCGGCAATTGGGGATGCCATCCATCGGTCCCAGGCAATGGTGGGCTGCCTGGTTTTGCCTGAGAGCTGTTCTCTTACTCTCCCCCGAATAACTTCGGGAGGATTTGCGAGTAAGATGGTGGTACCTCCACAGTCGAGCCCGGCATTAGCTCTACCACCTCAACACCTTTTATACCGTATTCGAAATGAAACTCATACATGAAAATTTTATTTTGTCATTTTGCTATATTTTTCCTGCAATCTTTACGTAATTTAAAATTACCATGATTTTTTTTCATAATTTTCGGTTCATTAGTTTCGGAAATAAGGGAGGGGGGGGACACGCAGTTTTGTGGTTTTTCAAAGATTTCCCGAAATCGGTGCCAGTAAATATAGTAAAAGTGTATATTTTTATAAACAGCACTTTAATATATAGAATTTGATACCCATATTCTTTTTATTATTTTTTAATCGCGATAGTTTTCCTGTAATTAGCGAGTTATTGCCTATAATCGTAATTTTTTTTCTTTTTTTTCGGTCGTTTGGATTTGGAAATACATGAATTTTTTGTGGTTTTTCAAAGATTTCTCAAAATCGGTGCCAGTAAATATACCGTATTATGTAGGCAAACGGTGCCAAAGTTATGAGGCTGTGACATACGGACGGACGGACAACGGAGTCTCACCATAAAGGTTACTTTTACCTTTCATTCACTAATACGGAACCCTACAAACAATCCAAATGACTTTATTTTTTTAATTTAATTCGGTTATTTGCTACATGACATTAATGAAATTGCGGCTGACCCACTTAACGCATTTATTGTAATTTCAATATGGATGATAAGTGGGCCTGCGCATTTTTATTTGATAGTACATAGCGAGCAGGTGAGTATAGATGAGTTTAGACGTTTTAAAGGTTAAATGATTAGAGTTTTGCCCCTAACACAGGCAACAAGAATAAACATGTAATTTATATCTAAACATTGTCGCACAAATTATAAAACCTTTGAAGCAAGAATCTGTAACCGCCAGGTTTAGTATGCAGCCGTGAATACAGGCCATTAGCGCATAATATAATTTGTTATACTCGTAAAACAACTTTATATTTTCAGACAATAAGGACTACTTTTGGTTGGATGGGCCTTGAAATAGCTTTTCCAGATTATATGCCTGCCCTTTCTGTTCGCTCTGACGACGCGACGGTAGCTTATAGTAACGAGTTCGTATGCGTAGGTAGAGCGGACTTTGTTTTTGTCATCAAGAAAACTTCTTGGTCATCATCATAGGCCTCCTCGATCTTCGTTCATCCTCATCCAATCATGACCACAGTATTACCGAGCATTAATCTTTCTAGGTAGGTGGTAGAGCTGATGCCGGGCTCGACTGTGGAGGTACCACCATCTTACTCGCAAACCCCCCCGAAGTTATTCGGGCGAGAGTAAGAGAACAGCTCTCAGGCAAAACCAGGCGGCCCACCATTGCCTGGGACCGATGGATGGTGGTATATCCATCCCCAATTGCCGAGCCTTAATAAAACAGACCGGTGACGGGCAGCGGCGTCACTGGTGAGAGTGTTTCGGCACCGCGCTCACCAACCCACCTGCCCAGCGTGTGTGAGTATGGGCATTTCTACCGGGAGGACCGCCAAGAGTGGCAAAATCTTGGAAAGGCCTATGTCCAGCAGTGGACGAAAGAGGCTGATGGATGGATGGATGGAATCTTTCTATATAGCTCGCTTAGCGACTTTAAATTTATTGACTAGTTTCACCATCAGTAAAACCGGTTTAAGGCTGTACCTGACCCTAGAATATGAAAAAAAGCCAGAATTTCGAGGGTTCTTTTGACGAAAGTAAGACTATCTTAATATTGGAAAAAATATATTTGATTTATTGATCTTTTATCTAGGTGATCTACTTATAAAAAATGTACTAAAATTTATACTTTTGTCAAAAAAAAACGTTTTCCAGCCTCTTTTTTTTGGTTTTCAAACGTTCGTTTCAAGAACTCGTTTAAGAGATTAACTTGATTTTTTTTTCTAAAAATAGGTAACTGGTAAAGGTTTTCTATTTACACCCAGTATTTTTTTTCCTACAATATATTTCAGTATGCTAATAAAAACCCTCCGATCTGCTATTTCGCGTAATTATTAGTATTACGCGTCCTAAACATATACGTCAATTAGCTAACCAATAATCGCCTCTATCAAAAGCTAACAAAGTATTTGAAATTGGCCTTTTAGTGTTGGACGGGTAATAACATTTGTTCCTAGGGTATGCTATACTCTTAAAGGCTTTAATTATAGTGCTGTCAAAACTAAATTATCTATATTCCAAAATAGTTATTTAGTGTTAACAACAGAAGCTATATTACTAAATTACTTTAGATTTTTTTTAGTTTTGACGTTACTAAAACTAAAATTAAAGCCATCAAAATCGAATTTAATGTCCACGTTTCGCCGCCATAGTAGTTACCGGCAAGATGCAGTCTTTGGAAAGAAAAAGAAAACTTACAATCTTGAAAATTAAATTTTGCACACATCAACCATTAAGTTGCTTGCAGTTCCGCCTGTGTTAAATGTCTCTGGCCCCGGGTTATTCAATGACTACCCTTAAATAGGCTCTGGCTATGTGCCACCAAGAAAAAGAAAATTAAAATAGTTTGAATGATAATGATAACGAAATAAAAAATAATTTATACTATAAGGTTTGACTCCTCGATGGAACTTAATACTTACACTTATAAAAGTCAGCTTGCACAAGTTCCACTATATTTATAAATTAAATAGCGACTAGTTTTTGTCCACAACTGTTTTCTACATACAAAACGTAAGCTCATTCACTTAGCTTTTTAAAGGGATTCAAATATTATGTATGTCTTTAGGAATCTTGTATGTAACAATGACAACCACATTAAAATCTTTAAAGTATTTCTCAGGTACAAGCGTACGCAGATTCAGACTCAAATGGTCGCTTTCAGCTCCTGTTAATTATTTTGCACACTTAAGGAGATAGTCCCCGTAAAACCATCAAGGTTGCCCAAATTTTTCTTCCCAGTTTGAAGAATCTAGCAGTACTACATGTAAAAAGTATTTATGCTAAGAATATAATGCACACTCTTATCGTATCAGACAGAAGTCATTCCAATATTAAGAAACGAAGATGGCTGGCTCTAAAGAAAGTTTTCTTGTCGCGTATTTAGCTTATTCGAGCAAAATTCCATGGGTATAATATGTACGGATTAAGAACTGGAAATAATTTGTTAAATTACAATCTTTAGTTTCTTTAAATAATAAAATTAGTTAAGAAAATCGTCGTTTTGCAATGCGGGATTCTCGTCATTCTCATTCTCGCACTGCGGGTCTTTCCACATGGAGTAACGGAGACTGTTGTAAGGGTGGCCTATCCTCTTAAACAGCGAAATCCACGTTAAAATCCGATAAACGGTTTTCTTTTGTAATTAAACATACATTAATATAGACAGAAGTTAGATAAAATAAAAAGAATAGACTGACTTAGAAAGAAAAACAAAATGTGTTAGAAAAAATAGCTACTGCTACTTCAAATAAAGAATTCGGTAAAGTACAATAGTGTACACTGGCCATTAGAGCTTTTAGCCTGTGTTTGGGTGTGATGCACTACAACTTTGAAAGAATAATACGCGGATTGGGTTTGATTTTATTGCTGCAGATAGAAGGAAATTAATGAGATATATCATTTTCGTTTTTTTATCTATGTTTTGATACATTTTCATTACACATTTTCACATTCATTGATTTTGTTACAAGTCCGAGGAATAGAGCCTTAACTGTATCATTTAATTTTATATAGAACTAGCTTTTACTCGCGACTTCCCTTGGGTGGAAGTGTATTTTAATCAATTTCTTTATAATCCATTATTTAAAGTTTTAGGCTTGGCGGTTTTTTATCAACACTATTCATAGCCTATATAAGGTGGAATCGTAATACCTGCCACGGATGAAATAGGAGATACTATTATGTTTATAGATTACATTAGTGAAGAAATTTCGTACCCCGGAATAGTTAAATAAATTTGAGAAGGTAAAGTAATTTAATAAACATTTTCTTTATTCTGCATAACGTGGTTCACAAATAATTACGCTTGACGAGTCGTTTAGTCAATGATAACAATTGCTATCTCTTTCTAACCGTTCAATGAATGAAATCAGCTGCCCAGTTCGTCTCTACCAGGTAGAGATATTTGTACCTATTCTGTGTAGCACAAACTTAAATGTAGAGTTGTGAAAACCCAAAATAATACAAGCTTATTTAACTGTCATCCCTCCGCGTTAAGGTCTATTTTGCTATGAAAATTCTTGTTTTTTTTTAGCTCGAAATTTAAAAGTGCTACACGAGAATAGGTGCCATTGCATGCCTCTCCAATGTGCTTACGCTCACGCGCAAAGTAGATGTAAATACGAAATACATTGCAAATTACTCTTCGTCATTGGTCATTAAGACACCGGTAAATTAACTAATTAGGGTACTGTTAAATTTCCAAACGGCTGGATCTGTTGGCCAACCAGTACCCAATAATACGCAGGCAAAAGTTTAAAAGTGCACTTACCAGTTATTGCATTTCTCTAATTCATTCCGCAGATAAAAACTGATGTAATAAGATGGTAAACTTCCCATCACACTTAAAGCCGGGTCTCCTGATTATCTTTTGCCGTAGGTACACATTACACAAAAACATTATGTTCTGTCTTTGCATTTTTACACCAATTGTACCTTATTTACACCAATTACACCTTAGCTACAGTTATTTCCATAATTTACAACAGTATTATTTATCTACAAAACTGTTGCACAAGTCCGCCTTCGCGTTGCACACAAATGTAGGCACGCTTGCGTACATGTCTTTGCACTTTATTTAAGGTGTCAGTTTCACTTTTTACTTGCTGAAAAGCGCGCTTGATGCGCCTTTTTAGTTCTCGCACAGTTCTAATATCATGTCCGGTTTGGCCGTACACAATGGTATGATGGCTCACTCGTACACCAAATCTCTGCTCGTATAGGTTTACTGCATGCGCGGTTACGTTGTTACACTCGCGGTAGCACGATACCATCTCAAGATATTCTTGATTTGAATATCGTGGTCTAGGAGGCATTTTTAAAGATTGCGCGCGAGATACGCACCTCTGCGACCAGCGAAAACAGCGAACTGGGGTGGGGGCACAACAACAAACAAAAACAAGCGCGTGCGACGAAGGGGGTAGTGGGGGACGGGGTGGCGGCAGGCGGTCTGCCCTTTGACTATTTGACGAGTGGCTCGCTCGGATAGAGCGGCGTCCTTTGACGGACGGTTTCATACAATTAAATGAATTTAAATTTATTCGCACATTTGTTTGTATGGAAAAATTTATGAAGTTAGATCAATAAATTATCTTCACTATTGTAATCTATAAACATAATAGTATCTCCTATTTTATCCGTGGCAGGTATTACGATTCCACCTTATATATTGACCAGGTCACCAAAATAATTTTAGAGAAAACCGCAACCAATTCCAGTTAAAACAGAAAAGAAAGATGGAAAAATATTTTTTTTTTTACTTTTAGTACCTGCCTATAGTTACAAGCGATTTAAGTACGATTTTTTGGCGGTCCGGTTTTCTATTCTTTGCCTGTTGCCGTTCCCTGGTCTAAACCAATCCTAAACCCGTAAGCTCCGTATCTATTGTTCTTCAAATGCTGCATATATTTGTATATTTTAAAGTTCCAGTGTAAGTGGAGGTTTACTTTTACAAGGTTGCAACACGGAACGGCCAACAATAAAGAGAATGGCACAGACAGTCACGCCTTCTTATTACCCTCGTAAAAGTGCAATAACCAACGATTTCATTACACATGTACTTGTTCAAGTGACTTTATAATGACTCGGCGAAGGGGTTCAGAGATTAGCTTTTATTGGTTCAACTTCAGTTGCTTCTGCAAAGTTTTGATAATAATAATCATACTGACTTTGAAAGTTTTCTGATTTTATTGCTATTATAAATTAAAATCAGTGACTAGAGTGGAAAATAATTCGGCGGTTTGGACACTTATAAAGGAGGAATGCAAGTATAGAAAGAAAGAAATTTAAAGTACGCAATTTGAATATAAAGCTCGACCGCATCGCTCAAGAAGGACCTACTCTGACCAAATTGGCGACATACTAAGGAAGAGCAATGTCAAAAGTACCTGGAATAGATGAGCTTGTATGACTAGACTGACGGATGTGGAAGTGGTTAAAGAGGTGTTTCGGGATCGTAGCAGATAGAAATCTGTAGTGGCTGCCTACTCCTCCCGGAGTCTGGCGTGAGTATGCATATGTATAAACTGAAGATCAACTCTCTAACAGTACGAGAATTTCATTTCTCATAGTTAAGATATTGTCGTTTAGAGGATGCTACGAAAATACGTATACCTCGCTTCAGGTAAAAAGACCCTGGCGATGCTCATGCAGTCTCTTTCACGCGCGCCTGTTCCTCATGAGCAGACCCATCTCCTCCCACTCTCACCCAGTATACTTTTTACCTGACACCAAGTATAGCACCAGCTAGAGCCATTAAATAAAACACGATTTTCATTTCAATGATCCGTGTTCGCTGTCACCATTTAGCTATGCTCTCGTAGCAAATGCAAAAGTTTTGTATTTTCCACAATTTAGGATTGCTACACAAGGGCTTGCATGTTTACGCGTAATAAAGCCACAGACATTTATAATTAATTAAGCCAATGAGTCAAAATAAGCTCAGAAGCATTAAATTTAGTTCTGTCAAATTCTATATTAAGGTGAATGTCCTCTCAAACTACGATATTAGATCTGTCTTTGAAGGCCTACTCCTCATATACGGGTGGTAAAAACACGTAAAAAATACATTATCATCATGAATTTAAGAGCTGTGTTCTTGTCAGTGAAGTCTTCTCCATTCACTTCTGCCCTCCGCCTTCTCTTTAATTTCTTGATACGATATGACGTATACTTTTTCTTTTACATGATCCATGAATGTTCTCCTGGGCCTTCCTCTCTTTCTTTTTCCTCCACTTTTCCTTCAATGATGTTTTTGATATAATTGTCGTGTCGTATCAGATGTCCCAACATCTTTCGCATTCTATTATCTTCATCAAAAGTTACTTTTCATTTACAAAATAGGCATAAAATAAGCAAAATGTCCAATAAAAAAAACTGTCTTTAAGTTATGGAAAGGTGCAGGAATTTTTTACTCCTTCCGAACACTTGAAGCAATTTTAATTATTCTTTCACAAGACAATTCATAGATCTAAGAAAATATTTATTTTCTTCTATTTGCGTTATCCGGAGATGCAGCGATAGTCGTCGTAACAGCCACTTTGCAATACGCGCTGATATGAATGTTATTTCAATGTTGCTTCCGTCGATTTTTGTACTGACACACGTTGAGTTGCTAATTCAAGGCAGGCATCCGTCTAATAAGTTGCAAATACAACCTCAACAAGGAGTTACAAAAATTACACAACTTTGGGTTTCGTATATTCATCAGTTTATAATTTTAATATTTCTTGCAGCAGATAAATATTCCATTGAAAAATCTAAGCTGCAATCGCAAACCATAAAATAAATAAAATCCAAATATAATTTACAACGAAAACTACTGCTAAAAGTAGGATAAAACCAGTAGGTATTTCATCTCGAGTGTAACAAGGAGGGTTTGCCGAGGCGATGGATCACCTTTCACTCTTGACAGCCGCACGGTGGCCTCGATATCAAGATATTTTTCGAGATAAAGTTCATTTAGCGAAATTGGCACACGCATGTACGGACGGCAGCATAACAAGCTGCCTATTGTCAGTTCTTATTGCGGTGGCGGGCGTCACAGCCGTTACATTCGTTTGCAAACAGGGATGTTGGCTGGCGACTGTACCTACCTCGGGGGTAGGGATGATTCGAGATATGCGTTGAATAATTATATTTTTTATTATTACCAATTTATTGGCTTTCATTCTAACGTATTTTTGTAGATATCTAATTGAAAAATATCAATTTAAGGCGATATCGTTGTCAGTCGAAAGAAAAGTAGTATGTAATACGACCTAAGTAGTTTAAATAAAATGTGATGCCTAAATGGCAATTTAAATATGGAAACAGAATCTTTTTTAAAGGGGTGAAGATAGATTAGCTATATTGAGCCTTGTTTGTAAGGCTAGAATTAAGCAATTTTATAAATAAATTATTTCCCGTCATTGTGAAGTTTTAAAACAGTAAAAGGTTTATCGTGGTCGAACCAAATCGCGGTGCAAAATGCACATCATAACATTGTTTTCCTTACTTTTGAATAAAAAGTATGTAAAAATTGCATTTTAAAGAAATTGACGAAAATTGAATGCTAATAATAGGGTCTCCGCATTAAAATTATGTTATTTTATGCCTTAAATTTTGATTACGTTCGATTACAACGATAAATACGCCTTTAAGTTTGTTAACCGAATGCAATCAAAATGTAAATCATAAAATGATAGAATTTAAATGTGAAAACTTAATTATTACTAACAAATTTCGAGCTAATTGCTTTAAAACTAAATTTTTGCATACTTTTTACTCAAAAGTAAGGAAAACAATTATTATGATGTGCATTTTGCACCGAGATTTGGTTCGACAGCCTTAACCTACAATAAGGTAAATAAATACCGTTCAAATGCTTTAGAATGTCTTAAAAACGGATAAAATGCTTCAAATTTTTTAATTTATAATCATACCGTCACACATCGAGCTGCTAATTTAGCTTACTGGAGTCTCATAATAAAGAGTTACTTGTACAGCGCAGGTGGCGCCGCAAGAAAAAGGGTAGTTAGTACGTATTAATATACTTCAATAACGAACGTCCTGCAGCGTTTCTTGTGCGAATCCCGTTTCTCTAGACCCCGAGGGAATATCTTAAAATTATTTCTTAACGGATGTCTACTTCATACAAGGGACATACAGTCCAAATTTCGCACCCCTAAGGACTAGAGCCTGGACTCTAAGCGTTGATAGATTTATTAGTCAGCACCGAGAAAAATTCTGGTTTCATTAACCTAATTATAGCTAATTTAAACAGAAACATTGTACTATATGTGACGTCTATATTAGCCTACACAAAAAATTTAATAAAAAAATATTTTATAAATAAATGTGGTAGGTCTGTGTTGTAAGTAGGTATAAATTGTAAGTACTTGTTATCTAAGAGCTCATCTGCCAACAAACTGTTATGCAGTTTGGCAGAAAATAAAATGTATTAGTCGCAAGTAATTCTGTTAAATAAATTTCTTAAAAAAATATATAAATTGTTTAGTTTACTTGAACAATCTAGTCACAACAAACAGCTTTGTTTTGTTTAAGATAATTCAGGTAAACTTGACTTAATTCTGTTCTTATTAACTAGGATTTTATTCACAATACGATTTGGTAAATTTGTAAAAAAAAAACTCGTTGAGGTTATTTTGTTGTATATAGATTTACACAAATAAGTTAAGCGTTTACTTGGTCAGAACGCCGGCATCCCAATCTTGGAACTGGATTCGAATTCGCCCCTGTCGAGACGCAACAATTAATTTTTTGGACTTTCTGAACGGTGGTGTAGGAAAACACTGTTATCTCCTAGAAAGCATGTATATGTGCCCGAAATACTCCATATGCTCATCCCATATGCGTCGGGACGTTAAAATCGGTAAAAAGTCCAAATTTGGAAACACCTCTGACTCCCCCTTGCGGATAAATGTCGAAACCATAATAAATAGCAGATGTATGTTTGTAAAATCGATAAATATCTCTTAAATATGGTTAAAAATGACTAGGTACGTTTAAGTATAGCTCACTAAATCACCTTTCAAGTTATACAAATACATTTTTTATATTACGATGAACAGTATATTTTTTAAGTTAACTTTGGCCTCGTTACAGTGGAACTGATGTGTAAACTGCTTTGATTTTCCTCCAGGATCTCGTCAATTTCCGGGTCGAGCCGGCTTACTTAGATGTTGCTTTGCTTGAGTGCTGGGACCCGGTTTCCGTTACGTATATTGGAATTTGCTTCTCACACGTGTGTTGCTTTTAGAAGGTATATTTTAGACGTGTTATGGAGGATCAAAGTAGGTTGATTACTGATTTGGCCTATTTCCAGGTTGATAACTAACCAGTTGTAAATTTAACCTTTTAACTATAAATATTGAATATGAAGACAGTCTGAATGTTTCGTATGGATATAAGTCTTAAATTGGATCCAATATTGTTCTAAGAAGCACTTGAAATAAGATTGAACCCTAACGAGTCTTAATAAACGCTTAAATTTTCGATAGGACTTTATGTGATAACTATGATGCACTTTTGTGCTACTTGGGATGTACTTTTTAGATTAACTTATGGAGAAAATGAATGAAGTAGGTATAATAACAAAATCTATAATGAATTAACAAGCACCCAGGGCACGTGGACGGGACGCTCTGTAAAGACAAAATGTATGGCGCTCTATGGAACTAAATACAACAAGCTCCCGCCGCGCTGCATAGACATTCATACAATTTTATAAACGCGCGTCCCGTCTCCGCACGCCTTGTCCGTAGATTATGTATTAGTCAGGCAACTGGTTGCCAAATGTCAAAAACATAGATGTTCTATCGAATTCCGATTATCTAAGGATACGTTCGTACTTAAGTGACCTCACATTTCACTATACACTGAAGCCAATTTTAATAGTTCAGTTTTTATCTATGTTTTTAGTGTTCGGCAACCAGATGGTAACCGACACTAAGTTACTAGGTTTGCTGAGTGCTTGCTTTATCAAGTCCCTAACTTGTTCGCTAAAAACTTTACTTTGAGTTAGAATGGTTAAAACTCTTGTTACAGCCTGCTTAATAGCTTAGCGCTGATCTACATTAAGTTCATAGGCAAATATCATGAATTAAAATAGTATTTTTCTTTGTAGTCGTCATAGTTTTCTTAATTTCCGTAGGTCGTATATAAGATGACTTTAATGTATGCAGCCAAATTCTTACTGAAGACTCAGTAAGTGGTCAGTTACAAGGCTTGATGACCCTTTTTCTGAAATTCGTAAATTATTCTTTTCATATTCCTTACAAACGCAAGCCAAGCCCCGAGTCAATTACCTATACTATGGGACGTCAAGATTTTATTTTGCGAAATTAACAAAAATGTTATCGATCCGTGTCACTGATCACTTACCAAGCCTCCATTATGAGTTTGGCTGCATAAATAAAAGTCACCTTATATAATACTATATTTAATCACCTTAGTACGTTTAAATTTAAATTAATTAAAATGTACTAATTATAATACATGATGATAATAAAATAAAAATAAAAAATGAAAATATTGTCTAGGACAGTAACAGTAAATAATTTTTCCAAATCTTAAACTTTTTTAACTTGAATATAACTCAGAAATGAAAAAGTTAGAAGTCTGGTTTCAAATAAACCAGCTTACCAACTGAATATTAAGCTTACTTTTACCGCAGAGGATTTCCTCGGTCAATCCGGATTTGTTAGCAAAAATAGCGGAGCACGTATAATGCAAGTTTACAGACTAGGAAAATAATCATTCGTGCAGTTTCTTTTAAAATTGAATAGAATTTGACTAGACTTTACTAAATCAATAAGATTAAATATCAGGTATTGAAACGGATGTCATTATATTTGTGTTATGCCGCGATAAGCGACGTGTTTCCGTTTTATACCGAAACCATTTTTGTAGTTATAAAAATTCGTTCGTTCGTTCGTTTAGTAACCATTTTCTATTTAAAATAATGAAATTTCTTTTACAAGTATGAAAGTATGAAAAAAAGAAAATGTGATTTCAACATTTGGATTTAATAATTCGATCTTATCCTTTGCTTATTCAACAGGGGAAAACTTTATTCTAAGTACATTGGGTCAAATAGAAATAGGATAGCGCCACACAAAAACAAATTCAACGTGGGTGAAGCCACAGGTATAAGCTAGTAAGTAAGTTCATGAATGATTACTGTTTGTTTCATACATATAAAGAAACTGGAATAACATTTTGATTGAAAAGTGCATTTCATTAATTGCAATTTCAATTATATTTTTTGGGAAAGTAGAGCTGTAATATCTGTACAATACGTGGTTTCATATTATACATATAAAATCATAGGCCAGTTTTAGTTAACTCTTTTAAAACAGAGTTTTATATTTTACTGACAAACGGGAGCGGAAGCCTCTAAGTTTTTTATTTAAATTAGTCTACAAATACACTTCAACCTGGCCGATTGGATTTATAAAATTACTCATAGTTGTCATTTTAAATGAAAAATACTGTTTTGCCGCATACGACCTTATGGCATAAGCTAGTCCGTGAGCGCATACTTGTATGGAGTTGATCTTAAGATGTATGGCTTTTAAATTAAATAAGATTTTAAAAAAAGTCCCCCTCACCCCAATCCCCTAAGGCGCCGATTTGAAATTAAAAGTTTATCAGTGCCTCGCCTCGGTGGTAACGGAGAATCTCAGTGCAAAATGCACATCATAATATTGTTTTCCTTACTTTTGAATAGAAAAGTATGCAATGAATGCGTTTTATATAGCAATTCGGGCAAACTACTTGTTAATAGTTAGGTGATGAAATGAAAATTAATCAATTTTATGCGTTACATTTTAGCTGCATTACATTACAACACGCTTTTAAGTTTGTTAATGTAATGCAAATAAAATGTTTATGTAATAACATTAAAGTACGTAATTTTTTTGTGAAGACTTTATTATTAATAAACTATTTCCGCAAGATGCTTTAAAGCACATTTATTGCATACTTTTTATTCAAAAGTTAGGAAAACAATATTATGATGTGCATTTTGTACCGAGGTAAAAAGTTACCCCCTCAACGGAGTACAATGAAAGAAAGGAGAGAGATCCCCCTCCCAATTTCTTCCTAGAAATACGTTTACGAGTAACAATTTATGTAGTGTTGGTAAACTATATTGCTGCTGTTTAATATATTTCATTTTTAAAGATATTTTTTTTGTGTCTTGTAGTCGGTATATCCGAGAAAATATGGGTGGAATTTTATTACTTGATTGGACGATGCTTTTATAATATTACCTTTCAACCTGTCAAAACAAGGGTCTCAACTATATTTGAATTTTGTTGGCTGTATACAATATAAAGTTGGATAAAGTGGCTTTGCTTGTTTCTACTGTAGTTTTAGTGTAGGTACCTTTAGACGCGCCAATTAAAATTATGTAGATGAGACTGCAGTGGAAAATGGAGGTTGTTAATATTTGCACCTGAAATATTTAGTTTTGAAAACTGTGGACTGATGGTCTGTTGAAATATAATTATTTGTTTTAAATTTATTTCTGAGACTCTTAAACGGGTAGTTAAAGGTTTTTATTTTATGCAAACACGTTTCATCCATTATGCATCTGCAATGCAAATAGTTTTTGTGTTACTATATTTTATTTAAAGATAAAGATTTAAGGGAAGTCTCTCGGGTGTGAAGTTGTGTGAATCGGCATATAAGAAAAAAAAATAGGGAATAAGACAATTTAACAAATACCGGTCACGTGCGAGTATGACTCATAGGGTTCTGTACCATTAAAACAAGTGGATAGACTTAAATAGTTTGTATAAAAATTACAATGTTATCATTACCTACAAATTGCATAAAACAAAACTGCAAAATTGGTCGGGTACGTAACCCTAAAACTACATTATAAATGGGCGTTTTTTGTATTTGTTGCCCAAAAACAATATATGGCACATACTATTTTTTTTATTTTCCAGCTAAGTTTTTGAGATAAACCCTAACAACGGACCCCATTTATTTTTGAAGGTAACAAAAATTTAAAAATGTACTCATGCTCTACTCAGCAAGCTCTAAATAAAGACAACCCGTGCTTGAGGAAAAAAATTTACCTGGCTTGTGTCGTTTTCCAACAAATATTTAATTAGATTTTTAATTCAATATTCGGTTTTGGGTCAACATTATACACAAAATATCCGAATTTCAGGTCTGTTACTCACTCCGTCTACGAACTAGAGAGTAATATACTGACGAACAGACAAACAGACAGACAACACAGTGAAACTCTTCGAACTCCTTAAAACTGTAGCCATAGTATCATATTTTTGATGGATAATAACTGCAAATTAATATAAAACCTAACTGAGTAGATATGAATTTTACGGTGTATGAAAAAAAAAACATAAAGGACGCGTTTCTAACAAAGTGTCACTCGAAAATGGTGCCAGAAATACAAAAGGATTTATTTATTTATGTCTAGCTTTTGCCCGCGGCTCCGCCCGCGTGTTATTCGGTTTACCGACATGCTTTTTTCCGGGATAAAAAGCAGCTTTGTGTTATGTTAGGGTATAAGCTATGTCCATTCTAAATTTCATCCAAATCCGTCCAGCCGTTTCAGCGTGAAATAGTAACAAACATACACACGCACACACACACAAACTTTCGCATATATAATATTAGTGTGATGTGATTTATTCGTGCTGTATGTGTCTTGCGACACTGGGCCAGCCGTGATAGGTCGACTCATAGACACAGTGAATGTTATTGGAGTTCACGCCATACTAAATTGTGTCCGACACAGTTTTCATAGGGTCATTTTTCAGCACTTATTAGACTTGTATGTTTTTTTGTTTACTGGGAGCTTAGGTTAATGGATAGCAAACTTTGTTTAATAGGCACTCAGGCACGCCACCGTTTTAGTACAAAATTTGATAACCCGTTTTATGTTATTTTTCGTTATAGACCAAAGTATAAGACTTCTATCAACATCTGGTACTGAAATTTAAAAGGCACCATTTCGCCAAAATTTTAAATATTGATTTTGTATTAAAGCCATCAAGCTAGGGATTTACATACAAAATTTATTTTCTTTCCTTAGATTGTACCTATACCAAAATTTTACACATCAGCCAAATAGTGACATTGTAGATGCCTATGATAAATGGGTTATCAAATCTTACTGATGATCATGCATGAAAAGTATCCGGAATAGAAGAACTCGTATGACTAGATTTATGTATGTGGAAAAGGTTTGTCAGAATCGTAGCAGATGGAAATCTGTCGGTTTTGCCTACCCCTCTGGGAGATAGGCGTTAGTATATGTAATATGTATGATATTGTTCTACTATTTTAAATATTCCATTGCGTTGTCAACAGGAGACCTGCCGCGGCCGCGGAGTAAAGGCGAGTACGTGTTTGTGATCGCTCAGCTGCTGTTCGGGCTGCTACTGTTCGCAACTGTACTGGGGCACGTGGCGAACATCGTCACCTCAGTCAGCACGGCCAGGAAGGAGTTCCAAGGTAAGCTGAAATAGACATTATGTCCGAACAATACTCAACGAAATCCGTTGCTCAGACGATTTGCGACCGCACAGAATGTCCGTTATTTCGGATGACCCGAAGAACTGAAACAATAAAATAACCTTAGATATGCGTACATAACGCAGCAAGGTGCGATGTATTCACCAAGTATGTCAGTAACATGCTACAAAAGTTTAACCATTCGACCGATCGATCAAACTCAACAACATTTTGAATTTGGTGTACAAAACTAGAGCAATATTCTACATAACTACAGTTTAAAAAACTGGCCAAGTGCGCGTCGGGCCACGCGCAATGTAGGGTTCCGTAGTTGCCCGGTACATATAAGTTGGTCTACTAATACAGACCGCGCCAAACTTCTGGTCCCATACATTATAGGTGGCCAAAAGTTTGGCGCGACCTGTACTCGTAAACCTGTGAAGCCTACTTAGCTGTGATAGTTAGATAATTTTTTCACATTTCTATAAACAACCGTTTAGCCAGCAGGGGGTGGACGCCCCACTCTAACTAAAATTTTCACTTTAAAGCTTAATATTTCACCAACGGATCCCTAAATCGAAAAACGATATTATATCCAACGATACCACACTACGGGATAGAAGATAAAAAAATATTCATCCCCAGCATGCTTGTACAAGAGGTACCCTTAAAAAATTTTTTTTACAAGATTTTATTTTACCATTTTGTCGATGTGATTAATATTTAAATCCATACCAAATTACAGCTTTTTAATACTAAAAGTCTCTGCGTTAAGCCGCGGACAGACGGACATGGCGAAACTATAAGGGTTCCTTGTTGGACTACGGAACCTTAAAAAAGCAATGTGAAGTAGTTTGATGTCTTTAAGTTGTAAATTTTTCAAGAAAGATCATTTTTAAATACACTCGTAGCTCAAAAAGAAATTGTACCTTTCAGTGGTGGGTTAGGGTTAAAGTCAAAATTTAATTGCAGCGGATGTCTGAAACTTATTCACAGAGCGTTGCGATCATCAAGTGACGTGACAATAGTTTAGCTGCAACTAATCAAATATTTTGAAAACAATCCGTCTAGATTGATGTATAAATTCTAATGGCGTCGTCATACAAAAAATATGAGCGTTATTTACATAAAAATACACTTCATGGAAAACTGCCCAATTTCGCTTAACCTGCTGCAAAAGTGTATAGAAATCCGTTGATTTGTTGTAGAGTTATAAAACAAACAAACCGACTTTCTTAATTGAAGAGAGTAGATTTTGACCTGAAGTAGATTTATGTAATGCTTTTTATGATGTTGTAAGGTAATAATGAGTTGGGATGTTACTTCTGTAGTCGTAATATGAAATGAGATTTTTAATGACTTTTAGCATTTACGTGACTGCTATTTCTATTTGAAAGTACGAGTGGAACAAAGGATTTCAGGATTTCTTGCACTGCTCAGACTCCCTGTTAATTCAATTTATGTAATTTAGAATTGTTATTTTACCCGCATGAACAATTAAAGAATAGATGTACCTACACCGATTTCAAAGTTGATCTTGAAAATAAGAATTTATTAGATCGTGCGCCAAAAGAAAACAGAAATCTTGTTTTCCTATCAAATTGTTTTGTTTTTCTCATGCTTGTATTTTTTCAGTGATGTTTTTAGAGCCTCTGTTGGCTACCATTTTGCTGATGCCAAATCTTTAATAATTATTTTTCCGCTTTTTAGTACTCTAGGGGTTGCTTAGATAAAATCTTGTGTTTAAATAGTTTTGTTTAAATTTTATTTTTTACATTCTGTTAATAATAACAGACAACGTTTTGTGTTGGGTTTAAAAATGTGTAATGGTTATATAAGTTTAATTTTAACAAAAGCAATTTCTCCTTTCTAATAAAGTGGAGTAGTAAATACAGAACAACCCTTCTTTAGATACCTACTTCTATTATTAATTCCGCCTAAATAAAAATATCTTTTTGACAATTTCTATAGTTGACGTTTTGTCTACAGATGATTAATTGTGAAGGGTCTCTATTGGGTCACAATTAGGTTTTTTTAACCGTACATTGAGTCAACCTGTTTTATTGACTCTTCTACGCCGTAGCCACAAAATAAATACATACAGAAGGACTGCTCCCTGCAACCAGCGATTTGTAAAAGACGCAATCAACCCTTTACCAGCTTGTTTTATAATGTTCAGCATCACGACGTATAAACGACCACTGGTCATATAAACGTTTTATAACCGACACAACCGTGACCGTTACATGTCAACGAGGCTTATAGACGGCGTTGTGAGGATTAGTTTATAAGTGTCTTATAATATAGACGAAAATACGTCTTTAAGACACAATTATATGCCAAGAAACATATAAAATTAAGCAGACCGATTATGTACCACTATAAGACAAAGTATAAGCAACATAAGTGTAATAAAACGTTTATAAAATCAGTAGGCGTATAAGCGCTTGGCTATATTGCTGGGATTATTCTTTTTTGAACCTTTTTTATTTATTTAACGAATACACTGAGAACTGCTACGCTGTAGCGTTGTTGACCTGCTAAGCCGTAGCGTTAAAACTGCAATTACAAGTGTTAAACCGTTTACAAATATATATAAAAATGTTTTTATATATAGTATGCTGTATATTTTTTATACTCTGTATTTCATTTGACTGATGTGGACCTCAAAATGGGCTGTAATATCTTTATAAAATATTTTGTTTATTTTTTATTGTGCCTTATTGTTTTAATGTATTCAGTAAGGTTCATTACAGACTTGCATGTTCAATACTTCCTAAGTCACTTCTATACGCGATCAAAGAGGTAGGAATATGGCGACCATAGATATCATAATAATGTCTGTGACGTAATTTCAAAACTTTAATCCTTTCGATCAAATAAGTACCTATTAACTTCGCAGGTACTAAGTAGCAGATCAAACATAAAGATTAAATACCGTGGCAAGTTTCCATACAAAAAATAAGCTACATTTAGGCTTCATGGTCTTCTTCTTCTTCTTGGTGGGCTCGGTTTCCGCACCTAGTCTCACATTTGGACCTTTGTGCGTGGAAATAGTGGGACTGGCTATTCTAGCCAGCCCAGCTCACGCCAGAATCCCAAGAGGCGGCCTAGGTCGCCACAGGACTGGCGGAGCGTCCCCGGTTCACCGAGGATCTTGGCCCGTTGTGTGCTGACACCTACGCAGTCTATAGTCACGTGGGTCGGCGTTTCTTCGGCCCCCATGCAGGCTCTGCACAGAGGGCTGTCTGTTAGACCTATAATATAGAAATGTCTGTTAAGGTTGCTATGTCCTGTAATTAGCCCTACCACCATGCGACGGTTGGTTCTACTAAGTCGTAGCAGTTTCTTCGTCAGGCGACGGTCCACGGTGGGTAACACCTCTTTCGTAGGCTTCATGGTACGAAGAAACGTATAAAAATGGCTTGTTTTGACTGGCTTATGCTTGGAACATATTTGTTAGGTAATTACTTGGCTAATCTCTAGTATATATTTTGTTTGGAAACAAGCAATATTTATATTTAAAAGAGCTCATAGTTCACTGAGCTAAAATTGTCACGCGTCGACTCTATACGTTTATTATTAATGTTGGGTCTGCTACTATATTATACGTCTGTGATTAACTTATATTGAATAAAAAATAATGCACGATTACATATGATATTAATCTTTATTAATAAATCAAATAATCTTTGGTTAAAAAAATCGGAGAAGTGCGAGTCGGACTCACCCACCAGGTGTTCCATTATAGACCATATTTCTTATAATTAAACGGCCATATCTTTTTTACGTTAACTTAGAAGTTTGATTTTTTCTCAGCTCCAAGAAAATGTAGGCTTGAGAATATGGTTTTAATTTCAACTCGATACCTCCACGCGTTCCCGAGATAAAGGGTCTTGACAGACAGACAACAAAGTGATCCTATAAGGGTTCCGTTTTTTCCTCTTGAGGAACGAAACCCTGAAAACTGTCAACAAATGTCCAGATCAAGTCAATCCATCGATAAGCTTATCCTTAAGTTTTTTTTGTAATATACTAAATATTAAAATGCCTTGACCTGCGGGACTTCTTTCGTAAAGTTTGTCCCGTAAGTTACGTTCAAGTTCTGAACAGGCTCCCGTGTACTAGATGCGAACATAGAAGTATCCACTTCAAAAAGGTGGACGTACGTCAATGTACAATGGAGCCCGCATCAAACTAAACACTTTCAGTATAAGCTGACCTCTCATTGTATAGGCTTCCCGTTCAATGAGAGGTCAGCTTATACTGAATGTGTATAGCTTGATGCGGGCTCCACGTACTTAATACTCGTCGCTTGCAGTGTTCAATAATGTTTAGCTAGCTTATTAGTTACGATTATTTCCGTAAAAACGGAGGCTGACTAACTCCTACAATACTAATGTGGATAAGTATATTAGCTCATAAACAATAGGTTTAGTTACTACAATTCAGTAGAACACAGTGGTCTCTGACCTGATATTATTATACAGGGTGTTATCGTTAAGTGTGACCAGGCGATTATTCCGTAACTATTACAGATATCAAAAAAAATTAAACTGATATCGAAAGTACGTTACCTAATCAGTAAAATGACATCAATATCTTTTTGAAAATCAAACGAAAAGTATTAAAAATTTTGACATTAAACACTCCCATACATTTAGTATGAGATTAGTAGAAAGGTTTTAGTCTCCTTATTTTAAAAGGTTAGTTTAGCTTAGTACTGAAATTAAAGAAAACTGTTTATTAACCAAACAAAGTAATAAAACTATCTTGAATAATATTTATTTCTTAGTAAGTGCAAAATTTTGTATTCAAAGCAGAATTCGAAAGAAGTGACGACCTTGTTAATCTCATACTAAATTAAATGTATGGGAGTGTTTCAAGTCAAAATTTTGAATTCTTCTCGTTTGATTTTCAAAAAGTTATTGATGTCATTTTACTGATTAGGTAACGTAATTTTGATATCAGTTTAAATTTTTTTGATATCTATAATATTTACGGAATAATCGCCTGGTCACACTTAACGATTACATCCGGTATAATTAGCCATGCATGTTTCTGATATATATTTTTTAAATAATTTAGTTTGAAAATGTAGATTATTTTATGAAACTAATTTCATTATTTTTGGGTTTTAATCATTGCATCTATTTAAAAACAAAAACTTAAATTTTACCCGCCAAAAGTGAACGTTACGTCACTAGAGGCGTTCCGCATGGCGCTAATAGTGCTAACACTACCATCAAACTTCTCACGCCCATCAAGTCGTTCCGAATGAAAAATGGCGTCCATCACTGTTTATACTTATAATCCATTTAGGGTTCTTTTGAACGCAACATGAATGATGACAGAATTTGTAGAAATTCATTTAAGTTACGTGAATACAAAGGATATACTACTTTACTAGGTCCAAGAAGTAATTTCTTCTAACTACAATCTTATAATCATGATTTAACTAATGCTCTTATTCTTCGAAAAACCTATTTTTGAAATTGCCACCGGCCAGCTAGCACTTTTCATAGATCGCTCATAGTGCAAACGCTCTGAAGCATAGGCATATCACAACATGGCGTCGTTAAGGATTTCGTCTATGATAAACAAGGTGAAATTTAATCAATCACCCTTATTCATACTGGAGACTCGATTAGTGATCAGGAACAAAATTCAATGATCGTTATTTTCGAAATCATAAAAAAAATTGTTTCCATACTGACTGAATAGGCAGTAGGTAGGTACGGGAGCAATTTTTTATTTTCAGTTTTACCTTGAGGTTCATTAAACACTGTTCCTGATCACTAACCGAGTCTCCAATATGAATTCTGGCGGTTGATTAATTATCGGGCTCACAGTGACTCGGAATGATGATAGACGCGATATAATCGATTATGTCGCGACACGGAATGCACTGCATGTCAAATGTCATGTCATGACGTCATAAATAAGTCAAATGAAGTTCATTGTGTTTTGTTAAAATATCTTTAAAAGTATAGATTTATTTATTAATCTGATAAGTAGCAACTGTACAGAAAACATATTTCTCGAAATGGTTAAGATTTCCGTTCTTGTCCAGAAAGTTAGCACCCCCAATTGTATCAACCCGTTTATCCATAATCGTACAAAAGGTTATGACTTGATAGTAACCTTTGTACAAGAAAAGTGGTCAAAATGGGAAATTTATGTTGACAAATCGGTAAAGTAGTCATTTTTGGAAAGTAGTCGAAATGGGAAATTTAAGTTGTCAAATTGCCAAAGTTGTCCAAAGTACCAAAGTGGTCCATTCGGGAAAGTGGACCATCTGTACCGGAAGGGTTCAAAGCACATCAACTACTGGTTTTGTGAACAAACGATTTGACAGACACAAACGAATTATTAAATGATATTCTATTAATTTCCATTGCACAGTAAGTTAGAGGCAAGGATTGTCAGACTCTATTAATGTACTCGAAAATTGTGTCATAAATTTTTCATTTAATCAAAAGCCAAATTGATGATAGCCGCCCCTGCTTAGGCGATCTTTTCTGCAATCAGCCAAGACTCATGTACAAAGAGTTCCGTACCACCACACAAAATACAGGTTCCGAACCCATAAACCGTTATAGTAAATACATTGACCTCTCATAAACAACTGGACTCACAATCACGCTCAAAAAGTGTCCGCGATGCATTTTGTCACCGCTATGGGGTGTCAAAATCGAATGACGATTGCGTACAACTGACATTGCATCTTATGTTATGGATATATGAATATAATTTGCAATATTCATATATCCATAACTTGGTGATGGACTTCCGCAAGGTAACGCCTAATTAAATTAATTACATCTTATGTTAACGACATAACGTCTTAATTTGGTTGAAAATTTATGCTACTATGCACGTTACAGGTCCGGACACTTTCTGACGAACTTTTCTTAGAGACTGTGTGTCTTGTTGTTTATGAGAAGTCAATGAGTGAATAATAACAATATAAGGCGCTTTATGGGCAAAGCCTGACAAGCTATTTGGCAACCTCTGAGTACTAATACTAACTCTAATTTTCACTATTTGTTGACAGTGGAGCTTTAGTAATAGGGTTCCGTTTGGTTTCAGTCTTTGGGAACGAAACCTTAAAAAGCGCGAACACACCATTGAATAAAATACAAACATACAAACACAGAGGGTTAGACTAAAATAATAAAACTAAAATATATATAAAAAACTGGGTGAACTTCAGTGGCTTCGCATAAACAACTGCTTTTCTTAATTTTATGCATATCGCATGGAAAATCATCATCAAACATTTAAAAAAATTAACAAACTGTGTCAACTACTAATGAATTGAGTTCAATAGCGGTTTTTAGGGTTCCGTAGTCCGACAAGGAACCCTTATAGTTTCGCCATGTCCGTCTGTCCGTCTGTCCGTCTGTCCGCGACTTAGCGCAGAGACTATTAATACTAGGAAACTGTGATTTGGCATGGATATAATATTAATTACGCCGACAAAATGGTAAAATAAAATCTCGAATTTTTTTTTTCAATACCTCTCGTCAACTGAAAACCGTTTTTTGATTTAGGGATCCGTTGGCGAAATATTAAGCTTCAAAGTGAAAATTTTAGTTAGAGTGGAGTGTCCCCCTCTGTTGGCTAAACGGTTGTTTATAGAAATATTAAAAAATTCACAGAAGTAGTTTATATAATGAATTTAAAAGGAAAACTATCACAGCTAAGTAGGCTTTACAGGTTTACGAGTACAGGTCGCGCCAAACTTTTGGTCCCCATATAATTTGTGGTTCAATAGAATCTTTAATTTTAGGTTCAGTGCTGTCAAAACTAAATTTTCGTCATTCCAAAATAGTTGTTTAGTGTTAACTAATTAGGACTTGTTACTAACTTAACAACAGAAGCTATATTACTTTTAAAAAAAATTAAAGTTTTGACATCACTAAAACTTATATTAAAGCCTTCAGAATCGACTTTATTATATACTTATATTTCAAAATAAATGATTTGATTTTTAATAAAACAAATACACAAAAACTTAACCTAACAAAATAAAGGGTGGGGGGGGGACCAAATTTGCTCATTTATCAATCTGGGGGTATTTATGTTTTTATATAGAATGCTATTTCAGGAAGTACGAGTATGATGCTCACTGCGATGAGAAAACTCAATCAATTATAAGACGGGAAAAATGTTCTGACTCTGCCACGTTGACTCAACATTGCAGATATCGAGGAATTTATGAACAATATAAGAACCCGAGAGATCACTTATATTTCCTCAAAAAGCGGTTTTATTTCGCATCTGTCACACCAATACTTAATATTATAGTCGCGTACCCTAAACACTCCAATGGGCAATATAATACGTACGACGTATACTATCGCCAGTTAAGAGCATCGCTCTGGGGGAAATGAAATTTATGGCAATGACAGATGCGGGGAACTTTCGCCGCGTAACCAGATTTTCCTTCGCATTTACGCCGGCGGAAGATCTGAGGCTTTGATAGTGTGCGTAGTAGGGTCGCAGGGTCGCACCCCGGTGGTTACGAGACGGTGTGGCTGTCACATTAGCGAGGTAAGCAGGTAGACGTGCCGACACGTCCCTCCGTCTACGTGTGACGACGGCGTTCACCCCACGGCCGACGAGACGCTCAAAAACAATCCCTCTACTTACCGGGTACTTCAGATAACTCTTCCCGTAATTTAACTTCACGTTTCCCCCATATCATAACTCAGAGCATGTCTAAGATGTTATATAAGTAGGGGGCCAGAGAGGAAGGCTTAAATCCGACGGCAAATTGGCAATTGTAATCAAATTGGATGAGAAGCTGGTGGCGGAGCGCATACAGTTATAGAGCGAGTGTCAACAACTTTAATTAGGGCTGCAGCTCGGTTTGAAAGACAATGGCGCCGCGCCGGCAAAGAGCTGGCTGAATCCGTGACCTTCCTCGGCGGCGCTGCAGCGAAATAGGTCGGCGGCTTCAGTGCTATAAATAGCACGGAGAGAGTCGGGCGCCGCCCCCGCCCCGCGTCATGGCCGCCCGCCATCGATCCGCAGACGAGGCCTCAGCCGACCGCCATGCCGCCGGTCTAACAATACACAGGGCCCAAGCTGGACTTACTTCAACCATCTGACCAGATTCATACACGTCAATATATCATATTACTGTACGAGTAAGTGGCGGATTCTATTCAACCCAATTGTGGGGGCGGAATCGATTCCATTCGAACGTTTCCCGAAATACCCTTCTGGCGTCCCCTAGATTAGATTTTTATTGAATAATTACAGCCAGCACTGTTTACAGTGAGACCATAAACTTGCCAGAAACAAATTAATGAGCTAAATACTCAAACATTGGTGCTCAGGTGCAATCCTTTCAATTTAATTAGTTAATTCTACAGCAACTATAAATCGTTAATAAATTCAAATGAAAGTGGTGTAATTAATTCGTAGAAAGCGAAAAACATAAATTAGCTGGATGAATGATGAGTTTAAAGAACTTGAATTGGTACATTTGAAAATGTAATTGTCGAATAATACATTTGGGTCTTTTACAGTAAGATTTTACTACTATGGCGTACGTAGGATTATCCTACTAGGATACGTGTTACTATGGCTTTTATCATGACAAATGAACAAAAATAAAAAATAAAAAATTCAAGGGGATCTTCCCTTACAAAAACCTCGAAAATATCTTACGTAGTAAGTACGTGGTTAAGTAAATAACCCAATATTAAAAATTAAGGTTCCACTCAGAGGGCTCAGAATTCTTTGTTAGGTATTTTAGCGACTTGTTTTTGTCGCCTTGATGTTGCTATGGCATCTGTATTGTTGTTATTTCCCATTATGTTTTTAGGGTTCCGTACTCGTATTATGTGTATAATACGAGTATGTATGCGAGTCTGACCCGTACTTAATCAATTTTCAGGGTTACGTACCCGAAGGATGCCAAACGGGACCCTATTTCTAAGCCTCCGTTGTCTTGTTTATCTGTCCGTCTGTCACAGGGGTCTAGAGCTTCCACCGCAAAAGGTAGAAAGATTAAATTTTCACAAAATACGGTGTTACTTTGGCATATACATTATACATATAGGGTGCTGCAAAAGTAATGTCATGATTTGAGTTGGCTACCATTTTGTTATAAATTGAAAAAAAAAAGAGCTCTGTTATCATAAAAAGTTTATTTCGAAGTGTAAAATTGATGACATTAATTGTAAAAAATGATATCGCTCAAATGGCCAGCACCCGAGTTGATGCATTTTACGGAATTTTGAAATCAAATCATGACATTACTTTTGCGCCACCCGGTATTGTTGTTATTTTCCATCATGTTTTTGGGTCCCGTACCCAAAAAAAAGGAACCCTTTGTGCACGAGTTTGACTCGCACTTGGCCTTTTTTATTTTACAAACAAAATGCAGTGTTTTAATTTTTTAACAAGGCGTTAACAGTTCCAAAAGGGAAAGATAACAAAAAATGTTATGCGTGTAAGTGAGAATCACTATAATGTTGTCAGAATTGTCAACAGACAGCTTTCATCGCGAGTTTGGTGCCCTGTGATAAGAAAAATCTTTATCGGGTCCCTGGTAATAGGCAGTTATTTTCTCGTATCTACAATAATATTTATAATTTGTTAGCAACTTGGAATGCATTAAATAAGAAAAATCTTTAAAGTTTTTTAACTTTGTCAATAAAAATAATTTTAATTGTTTTCAAACGACTGATTTCTGTGACAACCTTTATTTTGCTTTGCCAAGTGACAAACAAAGTATGAAGTTTCGCAAATTGGCAAATAAATTGAGAACAAACTTTTAATTGAATTCCATGTTTCCTTTTATTGAAACACCCATTTCTGAACGGGCAGACGAAAAATAAATGGGAAATTAAAACACACTTCAAAAACTGGGTTTTAATTTCCTTATAGTATTTTTATTTCAGGCTGATGGATGGATGGATGGATTTTTATTTGAAGGTAATTATAATACTCGTACATAACTTTTCCAGTGTATTTTATTTATATGTTTTCTGTGTACATTAAGAATAAATAAATAAAAAATAACAAACAGATTTTGATAGATGTGAGGTTAGATAGAAGATATAATATTTATAAAAAATTGTTATACTTTGTGTATTATATTTAATGATGATTTTAGAAAGGTACAAACTCAACAATTCAAGCTTAGATATAAGTATTTAATTCCGCAACAGCACCGTGAAGTGGTTTGATAAATACTCGTATTTATCATTTTTTACGTTTAAGGCTAGATGCCCAACTTCAAATGATCATATCACATTGTGTAACTAGATTAATCAGTAAAATAAAAATAATATAGATAGTAGACTATAAGGCTGCTAGGCTGATTTTAGAAAAAACGCAATATCTTTAAGTTCGCTTGATAGATAAAAAATACGAAGTTACCTCTAAATTTAAAGTTTTTCGAGTGTTAAAGGGCCTTCCTTAAATCATACAGCCTTGAAATTTGTATTAAAAATAAGTTAACAAATGACATCGTCAGCTCGTCTTAGAATATTTTAAAAATTGCATCTATGTATAAGCAGAGTTATTAAATAAAAACGCAGATTTTTGTGGGCGCGTGTTTCTTGGTGGTCGTAACAGCCACGGCTGAGAGCGTACTATTTTGTACTAAAAGGAAACGTCGTAGAGTTCAGTTCTGATTGATGCAAAATGAGGTGCTCAATCTGACCTTATATGCAGCCTTAATGCCTATGAAAATGTCCCTACTCTTTGTTGACCACTATTCTTCCGAAATTTAGTGGACGTCAAGCAATTTAAACCGATTAATAATAATAAAGTTTCCTTTGCCTTTTTAAAGATCCTTGCACTACAAAAGTCGTGCTAAGAGGTCAAGCACTTCGTTTTGAAAGTACTTTACGCAGCAATAAGTTTTACACAAACGTGCTACATGCCTTCATGATGGTGACGCAATGTAGAACGTTGCGCTACGAATACACACTGTAGCACTTTGTTACTCAAATGTCATACGTAGATATTTTCGCTAGGAATGTGCTACTCGTCTTACGTAGCACTTTTCATTATAAATATTCTACGCATCGTTGCACTTCACGCTTCAAATGAGCTACGCATCCTAGTACATACCTTGCCACGTACCTTGCGCTTCAAATATTTTTTATTTTTATTTATTTATTATTATTATGTTACTTAAACAACACAGGTAGGTAGATCATAGTCAGTTGGATCGCTTTGTAGTGACCTATCGATTCTACCACGTAATTTATGTGTCTGCACATTTCTTAAGACAGGCCCGCACAGAAATGAGCAGGTTCCGTACCGTTATTTTTAAATAATTAGTTAATTTAATAATTTATCAACAAAACTGGCAAATCGCAGAGCAAAAATTAATAGGAGGGTTTTACTTTAGAATATTCTTAAAGGGGATTTATGTAAGTATAATATGATATGATATACATACATACGAGTAGAATAAAGTAAGTAAATTACTATACATAAAATCAGCTGTTTCGTACACTTGGGTCGAGTAGGTATTTATCTTTTCTATGGAACAGCTGATTTTTTTTTCTCGATTTCAGGGTTGGCTCCATAGTAAAAATTGTTAATATGGACGAGTACTATCACCAGTTTTCGTTACTAAAATGACTTCAATTTCACTTTATATATAGGTATATTAGGTCGGAGAAAAAGTTTCTTCGCATTTTATATGAAAATTCAAAACATTTTTTAATAAAGTTTATTTACATTTAACTAAAGTACGTAGGTGCCATTTTGTTCGATAACTTTCTGCCATCTTCTAGGTAGGGACATGATCCCATTTCTATAGAAATTCTGGGGCTTCTGATCAAAAAACCGTGACAAGTAGTTTTGGCAGTCCTTTCGTGATGTTAACCTGACACTGCCTAAAGAAATCTGAAGAGACCGAAACAAGTGGAAATCTGAAGGTGCAAGGTCAGGACTATACGGCGGATGCATTAATACGTCCCAGCCAAACTCTCTTAATTTTTGCTGAGTGGCTAAAGATGTGTGAGGTCTAGCGTTATCATGATGAAAAACCACACCCCTTCTGTTGACTAATTCCGACCGCTTTTTCTCAACTTCTTGCTTTAATCTCATCAATTGTTCGCAGTAGAGTTCAGAATCGATGGTCCTGCCTGGCAGTAACAGCTCATAATGAATAATGCCCTTCCAATCCCACCATACACACAGCATTACCTTGTTGCGAGATAACCCGGGTTTCACCAGAGTCTGTGAAGCCTGACCAGCCTTTGACCACGACCTTTTTCGCACGTTCTTGTCGTACGTGACCCACTTTTTATCACCAGTTATCAGGTTTTTCAAAGATGGTGCGGTTTCATTACGTCGTAATAAAGAATCACAAATGAGTAAACGGTTGATTAAGTTTCTTTCAGTGAGCTCATGAGGCACCCAAATATCGAGCTTTTTTGTGTACCCAGCTTTTTTCCAATGCGCCAAAACTGTTTTGTGGTCAATCCCCAGTTCTTCAGCTACATCGTAACTACTGGAGCAATCATCCATTTTATCCGTAACAGGGAGCCCAGAGCGAGGTGCATTTTTGACATCAAAATTTCCGGATTGAAAACGCTTAAACCAAATTTGTGCTACTCTCACAGACACTGCACTAGGTCCATAAACATCACAAATTTTTTTCGCGGCTTGCGTTGCATTTTTGCCTTTTTTGTAGTAAAATTTTAAAATGTATCGAATTTCTTCATTAGATTCACTCATCTTAACAGTAAGGAAAACAAATGAAAATCACACATTTTACTTAATTTGAATTTAGAATTATCTTTTTTAGAATTTGAACTTTTTAATAATACCAAAACCAGCCAGATACAAATGGTATAGCCACAGAGATTTTATTATAAGTTCATACATACTATTTGCGAAAACAGTTTTTCCCCAACCTATTAAGTATGTATAAACCACAGACGTAATAATTAGATGTCTGTGGTATTAAAAAACATCTAAATAAGATATATTTGTAAGTTAAGGAATATTTGGGCATGGTTAATATGCGATTGTCCAAGAAAACAAGGTCACCGTGGTGAGGACAACGAGTTATCGTCGTAGAAGGGGGCTGATTGTGAGCTGTCACAAGAATAGTAAACACTCGTAACATCTTTCACCGTCGTCGATTTAAATGACCCAACGTGGTAAGCTAAGGGGTGATCCTTATCGCCATACTCGTACTTGAGGCAAAATACCCTTTTATGAGGCATACAATACGCACATTATTTCCTTGAAAACTCATTGATCGGCAGCATTTGAACCCGGGTCTTAAGTTTGGGAGTGCAACCTCTTAAAGACTGAGCTCTACTGCTGATGTCCTTAATATGAGAATCAATTTTATAGAAGAAACATTACAACAGTCTACTTCGTGTGCGTATTCTATTCCTGCTCAAGACAACAAGTTATGTAACCTTAGCGACCTTAAGTTACTAGTACTTTTAAATAAAGCTCCTCTCAGTAATAAGTTACAGCCCGACTCGTATACAGGGTGAAATTCAGTCAACCGCCTAAATTCATACTGGAGACTCGGTTTAATGACCATACAGGTGAAATTCGAAAAAAAATGTTTGCCCCAGATTGCCTGCACTATGAATAGGCATGATGACAATTTTTTTTATTAGTACTAGTTCAGGGTAAACAAAATATTATTCTATTTAGTCCGTCATTTAGATTATCAGAAAATATTGGAGAGTTATTTTTTCTTTTTTCAATTAAACAAAAAAAATTGAAGATATAGCCCGCTGAAGTTCCGAGTGACGTCACATCTAAGTACAATTTTACTTAGAAGTGACGTCATTTTTCCCCACTCCCAAACTTTGACGCGCTTTATCTCTGACTTTTTTTGTTTGATTGACGAAAGAAAAAATATGTGTCCAATATTTTTTGATAATCTAAATGACGGACTAAATAGAATAATATTTTGTTTACCCTGAACTAGTCCAGTAGTAATGGGAACAAAAAATTTTTTTTTATGATTTCGCCAAAAGGATCTTTGAACTTTGTTCCTGATCACTAACTGAGTCTCCAGTATGAATTTAGGCGGCCACTGAATTTCACCTTGTATACCTTTCTTACCAATGTAAGCTAAAACTCTATTAGAAAGTATTAAGGTTCGTGTGAATGCGGTCGGAGTGAAGCATGGACGCTGCATGCAGCTTGATGGCAGATCTAAATATAGCTGACCTAAATGCCATGTGTTTACTGAGCATTTGGATTCCATTCCCCGGGGCCACTCTTTCAGACTTTAAAATAAATTTTTTTGCAATAATTATTCGTTTATGTCAAGCAGAAGTTTAAGCTGCGGATATCTCATACGCATTGATTAGGAAATTGTTCTACTTAGGCATTAGATGTGCTCGATATTGCCTTTATTTAAATACGTAATATCTATTTTTCTAATAGTTTCACTTTTATGATGCGACTGAAAACTGTGGGAAAAGCAAAAGAGGTGTGTCTGGACCCTAATGAATTGGTACGAGTATCTATGTTTCTTCTGTACATTTTGAGTAAGAAGATTTAAAATATTAAAATGAAATGACACTCCGATCCCCGCGCTATGGGGCAATAGGCTTGTAGCAGGGTAAACAAAATATTATTCTATTTAGTCCGTTATTTAGATTATCAAAAAATATTGGACACGTATTTTCTCTTTTGTCAATCAAACAAAAAATGAGATAAAGCGCGTCAAAGTTTGGGAATGGGGGAAAATGACGTCACTTCTAAGTAAAATTGTACCTAGATGTGACGTCACGCGGAACTTCAGCGGGCTAATTCTTCATAATTTTTGTTTAATTGAAAAAAGAAAAAATACGTTTCCAATATTTTATGATAATCTAACTGACGAACTAATAAAAAAAATTTGTCATCATGCCTATTATCAAAAAAAGCTGTTCATAATTAACTCCACCACTTATATGTGGTTTAGATATTAAATTATAGTAGATTTTAATTCCAAGTAGATACATTATTGTCTTTTAAGCGATTGCGTATTTCCTTATATTTCACATACACATACTATTTCAAATTAAATTATATCAATACAAAACTAGTAGAAATACTGGCGCCACGTGATCCTGAAACAAAAAAAGAATAAATTATATTGAAATAAATGTATACTATGAAGTTATTAAGTTACGACTTTCCGTAAGTTTAAATTTTTTATGACCAAATGCGCAATTATGCGCAAATTATTGACATCAATCTGGGTTATGTATTGAATGGCGGTTAAAAAAAAGAATGTTTTAACTTGGTGAAGTGGGCTTAAAAAAACATAATGCACAAAAATTTACAAAAACTAGATAATCAATTCATACATTAGAAATAACCCTGCTGTATGTACCTGGCGGTATGAATTATGAATATATTTATGTTACTTACCTTCAGGTGGATCCTTCATCTTCAATTCATACATTAGAAATAACCCTGCTGTATGTACCTGGCGGTATGAATTATGAATATATTTATGTTACTTACCTTCAGGTGGATCCTTCATCTTCAATTCATACATTAGAAATAACCCTGCTGTATGTACCTGGCGGTATGAATTATGAATATATTTATGTTACTTACCTTCAGGTGGATCCTTCATCTTCAATTCATACATTAGAAATAACCCTGCTGTATGTACCTGGCGGTATGAATTATGAATATATTTATGTTACTTACCTTCAGGTGGATCCTTCATCTTCAATTCATACATTAGAAATAACCCTGCTGTATATACCTGGCGGTATGAATTATGAATATATTTATGTTACTTACCTTCAGGTGTATCCTTCATCTTCAATTCATACATTAGAAATAACCCTGCTGTATGTACCTGGCGGTATGAATTATGAATATATTTATGTTACTTACCTTCAGGTGGATCCTTCATCTTCAATTCATACATTAGAAATAACCCTGCTGTATGTACCTGGCGGTATGAATTATGAATATATTTATGTTACTTACCTTCAGGTGGATCCTTCATCTTCAATTCATACATTAGAAATAACCCTGCTGTATGTACCTGGCGGTATGAATTATGAATATATTTATGTTACTTACCTTCAGGTGGATCCTTCATCTTCAATTCATACATTAGAAATAACCCTGCTGTATGTACCTGGCGGTATGAATTATGAATATATTTATGTTACTTACCTTCAGGTGGATCGTTCATCTTCAATTCATACATTAGAAATAACCCTGCTGTATGTACCTGGCGGTATGAATTATGAATATATTTATGTTACTTACCTTCAGGTGGATCCTTCATCTTCAATTCATACATTAGAAATAACCCTGCTTTATGTACCTGGCGGTATGAATTATGAATATATTTATGTTACTTACCTTCAGGTGGATCCTTCATCTTCAATTCATACATTAGAAATAACCCTGCTGTATGTACCTGGCGGTATGAATTATGAATATATTTATGTTACTTACCTTCAGGTGGATCCTTCATCTTCAATTCATACATTAGAAATAACCCTGCTGTATGTACCTGGCGGTATGAATTATGAATATATTTATGTTACTTACCTTCAGGTGGATCCTTCATCTTCAATTCATACATTAGAAATAACCCTGCTGTATGTACCTGGTGGTATGAATTATGAATATATTTATGTTACTTACCTTCAGGTGGATCCTTCATCTTCAATTCATACATTAGAAATAACCCTGCTGTATGTACCTGGCGGTATGAATTATGAATATATTTATGTTACTTACCTTCAGGTGGATCCTTCATCTTCAATTCATACATTAGAAATAACCCTGCTGTATGTACCTGGCGGTATGAATTATGAATATATTTATGTTACTTACCTTCAGGTGGATCCTTCATCTTCAATTCATACATTAGAAATAACCCTGCTGTATGTACCTGGCGGTATGAATTATGAATATATTTATGTTACTTACCTTCAGGTGGATCCTTCATCTTCAATTCATACATTAGAAATAACCCTGCTGTATGTACCTGGCGGTATGAATTATGAATATATTTATGTTACTTACCTTCAGGTGGATCCTTCATCTTCAATTCATACATTAGAAATAACCCTGCTGTATGTACCTGGCGGTATGAATTATGAATATATTTATGTTACTTACCTTCAGGTGGATCCTTCATCTTCAATTCATACATTAGAAATAACCCTGCTGTATGTACCTGGCGGTATGAATTATGAATATATTTATGTTACTTACCTTCAGGTGGATCCTTCATCTTCAATTCATACATTAGAAATAACCCTGCTGTATGTACCTGGCGGTATGAATTATGAATATATTTATGTTACTTACCTTCAGGTGGATCCTTCATCTTCAATTCATACATTAGAAATAACCCTGCTGTATGTACCTGGCGGTATGAATTATGAATATATTTATGTTACTTACCTTCAGGTGGATCCTTCATCTTGATGTAATAGAGAAGATAACTCAAAACTAGCACGATAAACAAAAAATAATTTTTGAAAACAAGAAAGTTTTTCTGTATTATCGGACGAATCATGCAACATAGAGACGCCGTCTGACATTACACAAAATGTCGGCGCGTGATTTAATTGACGTTAGTGTGCCATCATAGTAAAGAAGTGAATTATGACCAGCTTTTCTTGGTAATTGCCCAATAGTGCGTCGCCCTGCGTGAAGCTTCATTTCGGCATCGCTCTTTGGATATGCCTATCTATATTTACTAATTTCGGTTTCACTAGAACCATTTGGACCCATCCATAAGCCTGTGTTCGTCCACTGCTGGACATAAGCCTTTCCCAGACTTGGCCACTCTTGGCGGTCCTCCGTCCTCTTCATCCAGCCACCACCCACAACGTCTTTTAGGTCGTCGGTCCAGTGGGCACGAGGTCAGCCTACACTACGCTTTGCTGTACGTGGTCTCCATTCTAACGCCTTTCGGCCCAAACGGCCATCATGTCGGCGACAAATGACCCGGAATGAGCAAATAATTCCAAAACGCCAACTTTTACTCCAACTTAATTCAGGGTTTTCAATACTGCTTGGTTATTTTAAAGCTGTTAAAAAGGTGGAAGGTAGAGATGATGCCGGGCTCGACTGTGAAAATACCTGTGGAGGTATCACCTTCTTACTCGCAAACCCTCTCTAAGTCAAGAGGACATCTATCAAGCAGGCACAATCAGGTGGTCCACGGTGCCTGCGACCTATTGATGGTGGTCGTCGGCTGTTCTACGGATCACCACCAAACAAATAAACTTATGGTCTGCGTTCTTCAGAGATATAACAATTGAATCAATTGTTTCGATCCTTGATAAAAAAACCGGTCAAGTGCGAGTCAGACTCACATACCTAGGGTTCCGTAATTCGACAGTTTTGGGAACAGTCAGGAAAAAAAGTATTTAAACTTGCCCATAATTTTTTTTGGTCCACCACTTTCGTAAGTAAGGGGGGCATGCAATTTTTGTGTTTTTTCAAAGATTTCTCGAAATTGGTGACAGTAAATATGGTAAAAGTATATATTTTTATGATCAACTCCTTAACTTCTACAATTTGATACCTATATTATATTTTTAGAATATCTTTTTTATTTTTCTCACTTTTGTATTGAGAATATCTTTAACAATTTAAATAATTTCTACAATTTTCTTACACCATATTGTGTAGGCATGTAAATGCTATTTTTGTAGCAAATTTCAAATCTGTACCTTTAACGGTGCCAAAGTTATGAGTCTGTGACATACGGACGGACGGACAACGGAGTCTCACCATAAAGGTTCCTTTTACGTTTCAGGTACTACGGAACCCTAAAAAGACGAATGGTTAAAGGAGTGCTATTGACGTTACAGCTCTCATTATAATAATTAATTCTCTGATTTTAGATTTATTTTAGTATTTATTGACGTGCTAAAAAAGGAAGTCAAATCATCAATTATGACTAGTTTACTTTGTTTGCCTTTTTTATGTAGTGTTCTAAACGTTCTAAATATAAATTTCAACACCTCAATTCATAACTTTGATAGATAATTAAAATTTACAGCTGATAAAACAAAAGTAAACAGCAGTGAATAGAAAACTTAAATAAATATTTGTTGAATAAAACGCGTCCAATATTTACACTAGATCCTATCAGCAGTTCGCTTCTCGTAGTTCTAAATAACTTAACTCAACTGTGAAATTGGTTCATGAATTTATTTGCAAATATATGTACTGTACATACTACAGTAGAGACACCGAGTTCTGTACCTATAACAACTGCAAATATTGATTGGTGAATTCATATAAATTATTAGTCATAAAATTTTGGTCAAAATAACACAAGAGGCAAGAGAGACGTGTGCCAAATAATTCTATCTATCAGCCTGTTTCATCCACTGCTGGACATAGGCCTTTCCAGGATTTTGCCACTCTTGGCGGTTCTCCTGGAAGAAATGACCATACTCACACGCACTGGGCAGGCGGGTTGGTGAGCGCGGTGCCTAAACCCTTGCACCAGTGACGCCGCTGCCCGTCACGCAGTCTGTTTTATACAGGCCCGGCAAATGGGGATGGATATACCGCCATCTATCGGTCCTACCTGGTTTTGCCCGAGAGCTGTTCTCTTGCTCTCCCCCGAATAACTTCGGGAGGATTTGCGAGTAAGATGGTGGTACCTCCTTAGTCGAGCCCAGCATCAAATCTACCACCTAACAAATAATTATTGCAAAATAGTTCAGGGAATGAGTGACCCGAGATTGAGCACCTCATTTCACATCAAGTAGAATTGAACTTTATAACGTTTCATTGTTGTTTAAAATAGCATGCTCCGATCCGTTGCTGACAGCTGAATAAACTGACTTTACTCGGCTTCAAGTTGGAATAAAAACACAGTTTTTCAAAATAGATAAAGAAAATATCAAGAAAATACCAACAAAATTCCGAAATCGATACACGAGAGAAAATCAATAAGAATTCTATGAGTAAAACATAGAGTTGCAAAACATTTTATTTACAGTAAATAAATAATTGACGTGGTTTGTTCAAACTTACTTCACCGTATTTCTTTGATAATCTGTGAAATTCCTGATTATCGCAACAAATTTATTCAATGTAATTTTACTTCTATTTGCGTCATTCAAATCACACTTACACAGTTTTATTTTATTGATAAACCGATTTACACCGTTTATTGATGTAGTGCAAACTATAGTGCTACACGTACTTGAAAAAATGCAATTTCTGGGATGTTAAATTGTTTGTATTTTAAATTAAGTATTTAATAGCAATTTTCCTAAGAACACAAATGAATAATCATGTAAAAAACCGTTTACCCGTAAAAACGTTTTATTCCCGAATAAAAAAAAACTTGTTCTTCGTTCTACAGCATTTTTTTGTTAATTAAACACTCTAAGTCGTTTAAAATCAACTAGTTTTGAACTTGCTAGTTATTATGTATAAATTTTATTATGTTACACAAATTCTTCTTCTCCTTTTTTGGGGTGCCATATCCTAGCGGATGTCAGCGACCACCACACAGCTACAAATTTGTTAAACTTATGGATATATGAATATTATTTGCAATAAAATTCTTGTCGTGCTATTCAAAATGCAGACTCGTGCAAAACCCGCCCGCCCGCATAAAACATGCAAGAAGCAAGCAATACGAGCATAAAAACAAAGCAATCTTAAATAACAAGCAAGAAAACTTATCGACACGTGTTTCGCCTCTGAACGAGGAGTCCTCGGGATGTGTTGCTAGCTCGGCTTCTCCGCAGCAACTGATGTGTTGCTCGCTCAACCGCTCCGTAGCAACTGATGTTCTACGATGGACTTCCGCAGGGTAACGCCTATTTCAATCAATTACAAATTTGTTTGTTTGTATACAAATTACATGCAAGTATACGTAATTATGTAATTTATTCTCTGTTTTAAATATTAACCCTTTTATTTCTCATTTCGCTACTTTGCGTTTCAATAAAGACGCGCGATTTCGTTTCTCATCCATTTTGTCGCGCACAGCGGATTGTGCCCGATAAAACGCGTTACAAACGAAGTTTGACGCGATCCATCATGCTAAGGCGCAGAACGCCATTTTGGTGCTGCTCTCTCTCGCGCCATCGCTAGACAGAGCGAGGGAGTGTTATGGCTAAAAATAAAAGCAAAATAAAGTTTATTAGCAAACACAAAGTTCCTAAATAACAGGGTTACATAAGTATGAAATAGTTCTACAATTATTTAAAAAGTTTTGTGGTGAACCCCAAACTAAGCGTTCTTGAAACGTAGGGTCCAATACAAGAGAGTACGAAAAAGATAACAGTATCCTCAGAAATACATATTTCAGCATATCTAACGTTTTTTTTAAATGTAAACATAATAATTTAAGACAACAGGCGAGTGAAGTTACTGCGGGTGTTATCCAATTCTACGTAATTTGAAACGCCTAGTACGAAGGTATAAATATTTGAAAATGTAGCTTCCGACACCTGGAACGGAAATAACTTTACAGGTAAATCTGTAAGTCAGTGAGCAGATAAATCTCAACTCGATTAATTAAGAACTAGAATTAGATTAAGAACTTAGCTGCCTTTCACGTGTCGCGTAACTTAGAATTACGTTAACAAATACTTGTGACACAATCCCTCGTCAGATACGTGTTATCATTATCATATCACTTATCAAGTTATCATAGATAATTTAATGATAACTTGGTATTCTTACCTCTTTTTGACCGAACCAGTGGTAGAGCTCTCGCCTACTAGCCTAGATGTCGTGGGTTCAATCACCGCGGTGCACATTTATTTGTGTTGGTGATTAGGAAAGATGGTCCATTTGGGATGTAATAATTGTCGGTGAAAAGTGTGTTTACTACCATAGACTGTGACTTGCATTTCACAGTTCACACTTGGGAATCCCTTCGAGGATTATTGTCATGACGATATATGTTGTTTCCTTAATCGATACAAGAATACTCAGCATTGGTTATATACATTTTTTTTGGGTTCCGTACCCCGAAGGGTGCCAAACGGGATCCTATTACTAAGCCTCCGCTGTCTGTCTGTTTGTCTGAGAGTGTCTTCCGTCTGTCACAGGGTCTACAGCTTCAATTGTAACAAGTACAAACTTAAAATTTTCACAGAATACGTGTTACTATAGCTTCTATCACAAGTAATAAAAACAGAAATAAAAATTAAGAAAGTTAAACCCAACCATAACCATTAACCATAGCGCCATCTGAGATGAATTGTTTGACAGCTTTTACCGAGGTAATAGATGGCGCTAAGAGTAGCTTGTCAACCTTTTTGCATCGAGGTTAATTAGTAAAATAATAGAGGGCGCTACGATCCTAAATGCAGTTATTTGTTATGTACCATAATGTTTTTAGGGTTCCGTACCCGTAATATGTGGTGGCACGGAATCCTTTGTGCGCGATCCGTCTCGCACTTGGCCAAATTATTAGTACAAACAACAAAAATTATAAGTAACCAGCAGTGGCGAAGAGTAAACATTTTAAAAAGGGAAGCCGGATAAAAAAATCACCTTACTCAGAAAAACAACCAAGAAAAACATGATTTTTCTACTTTGCAACTCCTATCAGCCAAGTGTATTTGTCGTATTAAGATTTATGGAAATGTTTGACAAAGCGAAGAGCACGGAATAAAGAAATATAGTATGGATGCCATAAACAAGCCGATGGGAATCGTGTTATATGGACCCTTCGCCACTGGTAACCAGTTCTAGGGCAGTACTAGTTTAGTCCTAAGACTTACAGAGGAGTGAAAGGTACAATGAGGAGTACTTGATTAATACATTCATGCACTATTGAGATAGTAAAATTATTAAATCCTATTTTGACAGTTCATATATTTTACTACGAGAAGATTCTGCATAGCCCCCATTGATAAATTAGACACATAATACGTGAAACGTCCTATTTAAAATTAAAAAAAAAAATGTTTTGGTCCGTAAAATCAAATCGCAATTTTTTTAAAACAAACAGCTTATTAAAAACGTTTAATTATTATGTCAGGCTTAAATCTACCCTTTATTACTATAATTTCGTGATGCCTAGAATCTTAATTACGTTGGTTTTATAAGTGTTTTTAATAACATAGCTTTATAAAAATATTTAGAGTTTCTAGAGCGATGGATTTCGCTCTAAATTAACTGAGCTTTGTTGTTAAAAGCCAAACATTCATTTGCTAAAATATGCTTGAATTTTTTATAAAGTTAGTGCGGCCACTTTGATATTCCTGCCTTTTCCTTTTTTTTCATTTCTTTTTGCATAATACTTAAATGAACAACGGAGACTCGAGAACCACTAAACGAATTTGGATGCAGTTTTCTTTATTAACAGTAGTGAACGTGACCGACATATAGGCTTGGTAAAATAACGTTCAAGCTGAAAACGGGACAGATATGAAATAAACACGCATGAAGCCGCGGGTAAAAGGCTAGTCCGTTATATTGGGACAAGAAAAGCGTCTGTGAAAAGAGAGTACCTACAAGTATTTAATTGTTGAGTATTCCAGTAGGTAAAGCTTATACTCGAAAACACCTCCAACCCCCTACCTAGTAACGACGATATTATTTAAGGCGACTTTCGTTTATGTAGCCAAATTCATACGGAGACCCGATAAATGGTCAGGACCAAGGATTCTGTGAAATACGAAAAATAAGATTTAGACTTCCTATACTAATTGAGTTGAGATTGTTCTTGAACTAGTATAGAAGCACAAAAAATATGTTTCGTTTTTCGCCAACACTGTCATTTAACCTTGGTCCTGACCACTTATTGAGACTGCAGTATGAATTCGGCTATATAAACGAAAGCCACCTTATATAATGAAACCTTTGACGACATAAATTAATCTCATTAAAGTATTGGATACTCACCAGGCTCTGACCTTTAGCACTCTCTCCATGTTTAATGTAACGGCCTACAGGATAAATAAAGTTAAAAGTTATAATCGAATTTAGCTATTAGGTGTACGCTGAGAGTTTAAATTAAAATATTTTGCAATTAATGAACTAAGTATATTTATAAACGTGTAATTTGAGTTGGTAAGCTTTTTATTTAAGTAAAATATATAAAGATAAGTTTAAGTACCTATATATAAATAAACAGTATTGTAAACTTGAAATAGTAGTTTATGCTATTAGTACGGTGAGGAGGCTCACGAAGACGATGAAACACGAGCGCAGCGAGTGTTTTAGACGTTACGAGTAAGTTATTGCCCTTACCCATGTGTATCATACTACGTTTTTCAATGCATAGTGTGAGTAAATAAAAAAAACATAAGTATGTAAAGAAACACACAAACATATATTAAATACACCAAACCAACTTGACGGAAATAAACTGCGTTCGTAGGCTGCGTTCAGTTTGTCCGACGATTACACTGAACGTAACCTACAAACGCATTAAATTGAACGCAGTTTATTTCCATCATATCTATGTATACCCAAAGAGAATATAATATACTACAAAACTAGCACGGGCTGTCAAACTGACGCGCAATATATACGTAATATATCACTTCACCGCCATATCTTGTCAAGTGACGACGTGGAGTATTTCGTAAGACATTTATTAGGAAATAGGGAAGTGGAAGAAATTGGAAAATAGGGATCATAGGCATAAATATAGGGTATTTTGTGCGGTGAAAGAAAACACCGTGAGGAAACCCGTATGCCCTAAAAAGCGTGTATTTGTGCCCGAAGCTTAGGTAAAGGGCTCACCACCCATCACGTTGGGACGCGATAATAGTGGTCGAAACGCGGGTGTACCGGGTGTGATAAATGAATTGCATTTTACAGTTCACACTCGAGAACACCTCTGACGGCACCTCGGAGATACATGTCGTGACGATGTATATTAATATAATATACGAGTATAAGGTGACTTTAATTTATGCAACTAAATTCTTTCTGAAGACTCGGTAAGTGCTCAGTTAACCAGCACAGCACTTTGTTAAGGTTCGATGGCCCTTTTTGTGAAATTCGTAAATTATTCTTTTCGTGTTCCTTACAAACGCAAGCCCAGCCCCGAGTCAATTACTATAGGACGTCAAGATTTTATTTTGCGAAATTAGCAAAAAGTGTTATCGATCCGTGTTACTGATCACTTCCCAAGCCTCCAGTATGAGTTTGGCTGTATAAATAAAAGTCACCTTATATAGATCTTTTTAATTTAGCTCTTTCTGTGTACTTACTATAACTATCGGTGCTTCCCAGTTGTATGACTTAAATTAGGTTTTTGTTCCAATTTTATCCACCCGAACAGATAACACGATGCCACTGTATCGCACTTTCGCACTCAGAGTTATAACTTGGTTATTATCTTGAAATTTCACATAACAGAGTGTCAAAATGGCAATATGAAATAAGACCCGTGCTTGCAAATCTGTCATCCCATAGTAATTTTAAATAGATTAAATATATAGATCTTTAATACATTCCGTATGCAAGCTAGAGATCCGTAACGCCGTCTTGCCCTTTGGGCGTGCATAGGATTTTCAAGTACGGTAGGCACAAAACTGTAAATTTTGAATTAATCCCATATACATATAAGATTATGTTTCATTATGCATATGAAAAATGCAGTAGGTACCTTTAACAATATTATTAACAACACTATGTTAATCAAGTGAATAAAATGCGACTTGTTCAGTTATCGCGCTCACGTATTTTTAGCAACGCGATGTTAGACTTTGGACTCTTCGAATAGGTAAGATAATTCACAATATTGTTCTGAGGTTCAGACTTTAAGCATGCAGATGTCGCTACTCTCTGTAATAATAAATTGCAATCAAAAGCAATCTACGACCACATCGAGCCGGAGACTTGCATTAATAAATAAGGCCCTATAATGAAAGAGATAAGGTAGGTAAAATTTCCAAACTGTCCGACTCAACGTGGTTGCTACGAACAGGCGTTGCGTATTTTAATGACAATTAATTGAAATAGGCGTTACCTTGCGGAAGTCCATCACTAAGTAAAGGATATATGAATATAATAATGTGTGCGTGCTTGGCGCGAGCCGCTGACGTCATGGTCAGACAGTTACAGATTCTAACATACAAAATTGGCATTTGTATTTTATAAATATTATAGTTATGGGTGTTGCCATGGTAGCGAGCGCTGTTTCAAAGAATGGGTGAAGCTTCCTTGATTATAATATTGAAATAGTTGTGTGTACCTTCCTACATTTAAATAGATAGTGGTATAGTTAGCTTAGCCAAGCCGGGTAGGCATTGCGTATTTGCCTATATAAGATGCACGCCGGAACCTTAAAAATGTATTGAGCTAAATTAATATAAGTATTACCCGTCTAAGATAAATAGGTCAGTGAGCCAACCAATAATCGCCTCTTTCAAAAGCAGATAAAGTCTTTGCCATGTGGAGTATCGGCTAAAACATTACACTTTGTTTCAGCCAAACTGGACGGTGTAAAGACGTACATGCGCATGCGTCGGGTGCCGACCCACCTCCAGATCAAGGTGATCAAGTGGTTCGACTACCTCTGGCTGACGCAGAAATGCTCTGACGAGGAGAAGGCCGTCTCTTGTCTACCGGATAAGCTGAAAGCTGAGATCGCGATTAATGTCCATCTTGATACATTGAAAAGGTATGTACTAGAATAAGTATTCTATGTATTTTACACCCTCTCATCCTAAATTTTACTTTCCTATTGGTACATACATACTAATAAAAACTAAGAACTAAAACTAAGCCGTAGAACAATTTTGATGAATGTTTATGTAGCGTAATGTCCTAGAAACGATACAACAAATGAAGTAATTTTCGTTTTACAGCATAGTACCTTTATTTTATACTAACTATCCAAAAATATTTTTGTTTCATTTCGATTTTTGGGATATTTCTCCTGAAATCATAGGAACCACCAAAACCACCCTCGAGTTTTTTCAAAACATGAATGTTGTCTCGCGTTAGCTTGCCTCTCACACCGTGTTCGGTTAGTTCCGTACGAGCTCGGGAAATGAACGTTCGGGCCGACCAATAACAGTCAGTCAGTTCTCTATAATCTGAAGTTGAATGTAATGTAGAATGAAATAGCAAGCATCGCGACCCCGTACGCGACTGACTTCAAGCCGCCGACTACAGGCTTCTTAAAGTTTGTTTCAAAATCCTACATATCCAGCTTAGTGTTAAATTCTCTGTAAGGGTCTTCACGGAACGTTTTAATCAGTGTTTTAATTAACGCTTGACTCCGACGAGGTAGTAAAGTTTCTCACATAAGTCCGAGAAGCTACTCCTATATGTGGGGCTATTCACACAGTAAGCACTATATGAAAAGTTATCGTCCTCCCTTGTTAAATTCCATTAAAATATATGTGGAGTGAACTACATATTTTTAGGGTTCCGTGGTACCTAAAAGGTACAAAAGGTACCTTTATGGTTAGACTCCGTTGTCCATCCGTCCGTCCGTATGTCACAGCCTCATAACTTTAGCACCGTTAAAGGTAAAGACTTGAAATTTTCTACAAAAATAGGATTCACTTGCGTACATAACACGGTACAAAAAAAATGAAAAATTTGAAATTGTTCAAAATATTTCCAATGCAAAATCGAGAAAAATAAATTCTTAAAAATACAATATGGGTATAAAATTGAAGATATTAAAGAGCTGATTGTAAAAATATATACAATTACTGTATTTAATGGCACCGATTCTGGGAAATCTTTGAAAAACCACAAATAAATGCATATCCCCCCCCTGCCCCCCTTATTTCCGAAACTAGTGGACCGAAAAATATGAAAAAATGAAGTTTAAAGGCATTTAAATTTTAATTAATTAAAAGTTAATTGGCCAATTACAGGAAAAATATAGCAATTATAAAAACTGATCGTAACAAATGAGAAATATAAAAAAAGTATTTTTTTTTAAATATGAAAACACACTATGATAATCAAGATATTAAAGAGCTAATTATAAAAATATATATACTTTTACTATATTTACTGCCATCAATTTCGAGGAATCTTTGAAAAACCACAAAAAAATGGATGTCCTACCCCTTATTTCCAAGTATATATAGGTATATAGATATTGATGAATAAAATAAAATAAAAAATTAGTGAAATATATTTCAGGAAAGAGCCCAAACTACATTTCACTAAATTTTTATTTTATCCTATTCATCAATATTTATATATTAACTTAATAATAAAGACAAGGAAGTCGATTAATAATCTTTATTTAGTACATTTCCCCCTTATTTCCGAAACTAATGAACCAAAAAATAGGAAAAAAGTCATGCTAATTCGGGATTACATAAAGATTACAGAAAAAATATAGCGGGTGAGAAATTCACGATAAAAAAATGTCAAAATCAAATGTTTCTTCCACGAGTTTTATTTCGAGTACGGTATAAAAATATTTGAGTTTCTCTTTTGTGGTACAATCAATTCTTTTTTTAGTTATCATAAACAGTTATGGGCAAGATTTTAAATACCTTCTTCCAGACTGTTCCCAAAACTGACTCGCACTTGACCGGTTTTTTGTGTTATGACTATGACTAGCATTTGGCTTGCGTTTCCGCCCGCGTCTATTCAATTTCTGGCCCGTTTTTGGTTTGGGCGTTATTGTGTCAACATCTTTTAAAGCCTATATATGTTGTGCATGTCACTACGATGATAATAAAAAAAACCGCATCCAAATCTGTTGAAAATTAGAGTTTCGGCTTCAGTACAGAACTAATACCCATTTTATAAAAAATTTAGACCAGACACGAATTTTTAATACTTTATTATAAGTGTAAATAAAGATCAATAAATGTTAGATTAGTTTTGTTCGTTGCTCCTACATTCTGATCCACCAATACGTTGTTACTTTGAAAAGCAGGAAAAATGTGTTTGTTTTCTTGTTACTTAGTAACTCGTACTTTTTGTTCGCTTTGCTTGATACATTTATCATTTTCACTGAAGGAACTACCACTAAGCGTCAATGACGTAGCAAGTCTACCTAAGTTTAGGGTACCATTAAATAGGCTCGGGATCCCCTACACAAAATGGCAAGAATTCCATGTGAACTTCACGAAAATACTATTTGTAAACTTTTCATTTTAATTTCTCTAGTGACTGGTATAGTTTATTAATTTGTTCGTTGCAACTTTCACGTCTCCCGATGCCTATGTGAATTCAGACTACGCAGGGATGCTATCGTGGCGGATGCGTACGTGTTTTAGGACAGGCCCACAGATGTTCTAGCTAGTTGCGTCTCAAACATAGTCCACATGTTTTGTAGTTTTCATCTCTGTACCCACGTCAAGCGGCAGATAGACGTTTCATCTAATAACGGACTAACGTGTTAAGATTTTGTAGCGAGTATTTATAAGTGCTTACAACGTTTTTATGCCATAGTAGTTGAAAATTATGTTCATTAACTAGCTTTTAGCCACGACTCCGCCCACGTTTATTCAATCTGTGCCCCGTTTTCGGTTTGAGCGTTGTTTTATGAACACCTTTATAGCTTATATGTTGACCAGAGTCACTATGATGATAAATTAATAAAAACCGCATCCAAATCCGTTGAGTGGTTATTGAGTTAAAACGGAACATACATACATACAACACAATATAAAATCACCTTTATGTATACTCCTATATAACACAACATACAACTAATTACAAAAATGAGTAATCTCAAATAACCAATCCAGCAATAAATTATTATTTGGTGTATCAATCTACCCGACTGTCCAATAGTTTATTTCATAAACTAGTACGGCGACTAGTCCTGACTTGACTATACAAATCCAAATATGTTTAAAAAGGTTTAGAGCTCAGTTAAACGTATATACATTTTAAAACAAAGCTGTTTAACTTATAAAGCCACAGAATAGTAAAAAGATGCTTTTCAGTTAACTTTCATGATTTTTCTCTCTTTTTTATATGTATGATCTGCTTTTATGCAGAAATTTTAAATTACCGAAACTGATCAATTAGAAAACAGCTTTGTTATAAAATTAATGTATGTATATCTTAAATATTATGTTAAATTATTTCATTATATTGTTACTGCTAAGGGTTTTGATGATTCTTTATACCGTAAATAAATTTCATTTCATTTCACACAGAAGGACAGACAGACAGACAAAGTAACCCGTTTCATTTAAAGTTTCACAAAAATTTTACACGACACGACTTTTTACTACTTTATTATTTGTATAGATATAGATATTTCGGTGAAGGGAAACACTATAAGGTATATCCATGCCTCCATGCCTAAAAAGACCTGTATTTGTGATGAAATACGGCGATAAGGCTCACGGGCTTGGGACGTAAAAATCGTCAGTAAAAAGTGGATGTACGAGTGTTGAATTTCAGTGACAGTTCATCCTTTAAAACACGTCTACCACTACTTTAGGGATATATTGTTGTGATAATCTCAAAGGTAACACTCATTAAGTACAAATTATACTCCAGAGATAATGAGCTTTAAAGATATTAGCAATTAGTGACAAACTCACGACAAACGCACTTTAAGCCCACGTACATATGTTAAATATTTAGAGTAAATAGTTTTCCTTTTTTTAGGGTTAAGTATACCCAAGGGGCAACCGAGTCATTGTAATTTCACTCCGCTGTCTATCCGTTTGTCTGTCCGTCCGTATGTCACGGGTCTCTAGCTCGTAGACGAAATGAGTTACATGTGAATGTTGATACAAAACCGAATGTTGTATTAAAAATTAAATTAGTTTATTTTTAGGGGAGGTCCTAACATGACACTAAACATGAAAAGGGAACGGAAAAAAATATTTTTCTTACCCTTGCATTTGGAATGTCGTCTAAAGCTTAATATGTAGATTATACTGACCTAGTAAGCTAAAAGGCGGTATCCCAAAAAAGACAACAACTAGAGAGCATAAGGAATCGAATGCACTTAGTCAAATAGCAGTATCTTGCTTCAATGATATAAAAAAAACCTTTTAAAAATATTCTATGTCAAATTTCTAATCGAATGCTAAGCCAATCAGCATTGGGCTTAATTCGAAAAAGATTAATATCACAAAACTTAGTCCAGTTGATATAACGCCTTTACATGCATCACAGTGCAACATTTTCATGTTGAAAAAGAGGATTATTTTATAGCATTCAACATGCCCACATGCAAAGCATATATATAATATTATATATAATATTATATAATCGTATTTATGTAGTAATTATCGTTATTTGGTTAAAATATATTTATGTATTTTTATTAATTTATGTATTTAGTATTTACCTACAAATCTACTTATCTATTTTATTTATTAGTAAATTCATGTCTTTTTTTTTCTCACTTATTTTTTTTATGTCTTAAAGCCTTTCTGCACGCCTGCCTCTGTTCATTTCTTGTACTTTCTGTCGGGTTGACTGGGAGAAAATGCTTTTAGCATTAAGTCCGCCTGTTGTACATGTAACTTTTGTTTTGTGCAATAAAGTATTTAGAAAGAAAGAAAGAAAAGCATACAGCATTGCATACAAGTTTAATAAAAAACATTGTTTTAAACCCAAGACAATACAAAAACGTACGTTTTTGTGTTTTTTAATATCGCGACTGTGGCGGTTTATTTTTTCTTTATTTTTGTTAAGAGCTACTGTAATTATTTAATATTTCCATATATTGTGTTATATTTCGTTAAAAATGCTCAAATGTGTGTATAATTTATGGATAATGTACGAAATATCAGTTTCAAAGTTTTTGTTTAATAAGACTCTTTTCCTTTTCCGCAAAATTAACAATGTATATTTCTATACAAGATTGGGTGTATATTTCAATACAAGATTGGGTGTATTGAAATATATCATCATTTTGTGGACAGATAAGTGTCTTATTGAAACAAAGATTCATAATGTTTGCCGTACATAAATAACTTTTCAGCTTTTCATATAATTCATTCAGTGGTCTGTTTTTGTTTTTTTATTATTAGGAGTGTAAATAATATAAGATTTCTATTTATTTATCGACTTCATTTTTGTTGTATCAGTTTAATTTGTACATAATATTAATCATTAAAATAAACTTCACTCGTATATTTTAACAAAAATACAAAAAACATCTTCACTTTTATTTGACCTCTAAATGACGTCACAGAATTGGCTAAATAGGGCTAGGCCCAATGTAAAGAAATAAAGAGCTCATTGTTTTTTCCTTGTCAATACCAACCAACTTATTTGAAGAATGAACTAGCTTATTCTGGCTCTATCATTAGCTAATATTCAATATTAGCTAATTTTCTCCTCTACCTACCCCTTTGGGAGATAGGCGGGTGTATAAATGTATGTATATAATGTAATATTGAAAATTCCGATTTATAATGTAGTTTTAGGGTTACATACCCGAATACTTTTTAAATTTGCCGTTTTGTTTTTATGAATTGTATATTATTTAGTCTATGGTATAGGTAATAAAGTAAGTATAAGTGTACCAGAATCTGATGGCAAAAATGTATATGAAAATTGTCTATACATGGTATTTTTTTGTCATGAGATTCTGGTACACCTATAGTTTCCGTTAAAATTATAAGTATTTTGACTTTATTTTAACTTTAATGCAACCCTAAGGGCGCAAGTCTTACTCATACTTGACCTGTTTTTAAGTTAAAACGGTTTGCTCTTTTTTAATAGGCTTCTGTATCCAAAGGGTGCCAAACAGGATCCTTTACTAAGCTTTCGCTTTCCGTCCGTCCGTCTGTCACAGGAGTCTACAGCTTCAGCCGTTATTGGAAGTAGTATTTTAATTGTTTTAGCTCTATTCTTAAGACGTATACAAGTTTAGAATTTGGTCAGATTGAAGTATAACAACAAATAATAAAAAGTAGAGTTCCGTGATGGATGGAACTCAGACGATGTCGGTAGATTTGTTTGTCTAGTGCTACCATTGTTTTTATGGCAAATATAATATAATATTTAAGGGGTTCCGTAGCCGTATTGTGTGGTGATATGGAACCCTTTGCGCTAATTCGACTTGCACTTAGCCAAATTATTCTAACCACAAAAGCCAATAATTTAGTTCGTTCTATATTCTACTTACATATATGCAGTAAACATTGCATGTTTACCTATGTATTAATTTGAAGTAAACAATAATTATACATGGTGTAGCAGAGATGAGTATGAACACAAACAATATTCTCTAAACCCTTATCTAACATGCATATCTTAGTGAGTAGTTCGCGTAACCAATTTCAGTCAAACATCCTGTACCTTAGGTTAAGTAGTAACATGAAAGGGAGATGAATAGGTAGTAGGTACCTATTGTTAGGTGGTGTTAGGTGGTAGAGCTAATGTCGGGCTCAACTGTGGAGGTACCACCATCTTACTCGCAAATCCTTCCGAAGTTATTCGGGTGAGAGTAAGAGGACAGCTCTCAGGCAAAAAAGCCAGGCGGCCCACCATTGCCTGGGACCGATGGATGGCGGTATATCCATCCCCAATTGCCGGGCCTTATATAAATCAGACTGGTGACGGGCAGCGGCGTCACTGGTGCAAGGGTTTCGGCACCGCGCTCACCAACCCGCCTGCACAGCGTGTGTGAGTATGGGCATTTCTTCCAGGAGGACCCCCAAGAGTGGCGAAATCCTGGAAAGGCCTATGTCCAGCAGTGGACGAAACAGGCTGATAGACGGATATATATTATATATTAATTACCATACACAATATTTTGACATCGCGGAAGCTCTTGGATAAACCTTATTACCGGGGCACAAGGCTCATTTACACCTACATGTATAAACATATCGTTACATGAATCGCCGAGGGGGTGTCAGAGGTATTTTCCAAGTGTGAACTGTGAAATATGAAATGCAATGCAAGTAGTATTCAAGGTTAAATAACCGGGTGTACATAGATTGCTACCATTAAATGAAACCACATATTCTACCGACCCTACTGAACCACTTTTCCCAAGAATCATACCCGCCCCGCGGACATCCTTAGTTTGGGAAATAATTGAGTTCTAAACAAAAATGCGTGAATCCTAACGCACCGACACGTTTAGAGAGAGCGTCGTTCGTGAAACAGCTTCAGGTTTCACGGACGACGCTCTCTCTAAACTCGCCCGTATGTTGGTGCGTTAGGGTTCACGCATTTTTGTTTGGAACTCAATTATATCCTAAACTAAGGGTGTTCGCTGATTCTTGGGAAAAGTGGTTCAGTAGGGTCGGTAGAATATGTGGTTTAATTTAATGGTAGCAGTCTATTTACACCCGGTATATGTAGGTATATAACGAAGTTTAAAGGAAAACTATCATAGCTAAGCAGGCTAGGTAAAGTCGATCAACTTAATTTTGCAATTTTATGTCATACGTTATTACTTTATATGTACATTTCATATGTTTATATTTGTAATTTTTATTCAAATAATCTAAATCTACTATTAACTTATTTGAATACTGCGGAACCCTCAGGCGCAAGCTGACCGGTTATTTAGGGCTCTGCCCGCGTGTTATTCGGCTTAAGGACATGCTTTTTTCCGGGATAAAAAGTAGCCTAATTGTTAAGTTAGGGTATAAGCTATATCCATTGTAAATTTCATTCAAATCCGTTCAGCCGTTTCAGCGTGAAAGAGTAACAAACATACACACACACACACACATAAACTTTCGCATTTATAATATTAGTGTGATTTCAAGTTGTGTAGTTTGAGACATATATTACTTATAAGGTCCAACAAATCAAAGAGAAAATATTTTAATAGGTGATAGAGTATCTATCTCATTTTGGACGAATTTGTTTCCACGTTTCCATAGAAAAGTCAGCTTGAACCACTTTTTACTGGGAAGTGAAAAAATATTTGTTTCAATATTTTTTTTATCTTCTTTTGTGATCAGTGAAGGATACATGATCTACCCTAGAATTATTTTCACTTCTTACTGTAAGACCTTATTTTATTATATACATAAATCTTGTTACCATGAAATAATATCATGCTAGAAAGTTTAAACTTCTCTGAGTGCGTTTTTTTGTTTTTCTATTTCGGCTGAAATGTAAACGAATTTTCGTTAAAAACTTTTATCTTGTCTCAAGGTCTTGAATTTATTAGCCCCAGGATGATAAGTTTTAAGCCAAACTTTGTATAATATTTCTGAAAGTTATCGTAAGAAGATAAGTTAAGGAATGTCCAGCCAAAAAGCTATCAGCTAAAGTCTTACAAAATTAAATTTATTAATTTTTATATTGTAAGCTGTAGACATTTTTTTTTGTTTTAAACGAAGAGTTTTTGCCAATATTTTGTGTTCTCCATAACGTTTAAAGTGTTCTCTGTCGATCGTTGTTGAAACCATTGTCTAGCAACGAAACAGTTAAGGCAACGTTTCGAACTCGGTGCGAAATGCACAACTAATGATTGTTTTTATTATTATTGAATAAAAAGTACTAAATAAATGTGATTTATGGAATTTTACGACCATAGTTTAATGTGAATTAGGGTTTTCTACCAAAACTTTGTAATTTTATGCATTGCGTTGTAAATGAATGTCCACACCAACTTAAAACACGCTATAAACTATAATATCCATGAAATAACGCAATTCTGCTAAAAAAACCCTGATAATTAATAAACAATAGTCGCAAAATAAGATGAAACTATTTTATTTCAAACATTTTATTTAAAATGAGATAAACAATCATAAGTTATGCATTTTGGACTGAGCTCGAACGTTTCCCCTTAACTGAACTATAAATACTTTTTATAATATTCTTAAACGACATGCTTAATTTAATTTGTCATAGAATTCCTGACATAAAATTAGTAGTCTTTGCCGATGATGCAAACGCTATTGTGTCTACTGAAAATATAAAGGATCTGAATGATAAAGTCAATCAAGCATTGTTTGTCTTTAACGAATGGTTTCAATGCAATAATCTCAAACTAAACACCAACAAAACCAACGTCTTACTTTTTAAAACTACTGCTCGAAATAGTGACAATCTAGACGTTCTAACACATGGAGAGATTAAAGGAATGTTAATGAAGTTAAGTTTTTAGGTGTATACATAGACCAGTTCTTGAACTGGAAACCAGAACTTAAAGCGCTTGAACGTTCCATAAGTTCTGCATGTTATGCTTTACGTAGCTTAAGAGAAGAACTGACCAGTAGACAACTAAAAATGATCTATTCTGCTCTAATTAAATCTAAGCTTAGATACAGCATTAAATTGTAGGGAAATAGTTATTGCTATAATATACAAAAAGCGTTTATTGCTCAGAAAAGGGCAATCCGAACAATAGTTCGCATTCCTCCGTGGGAGTCGTGAAGAGCTCATTTTAAGTCTTTGGGCATTCTTACTGTTCCGAGTTTATACATCTTGGTTTTATTGACAGATGTTGTCAAACTGAGACATGTTTTTGAGTCAGAACATGAAATGGAGGTTTTTTTTTTGTAACTCATGTTTGACTTTTTACATTTTTGACATTTTGTGATTCATTATTCAATTTAAATGTTTGACGTTGATTTGTTTTAGTTAGGTACTTTTTATTGTTGACTTTATTCTCTTATTAACTATTATGGATAAATATTCGAATTTGTTTTTGTGTGATTTTGTTATTTCGAAGACAATTTACATTTCTTTTTGTTACTTATGTTTGATTTTTTATAAATTTGTCATTTTGTGATTTATTATTGAACTTAAATTTTTGACGTTCAATGTAATTGTTTTAGTTAAATACTTTTTATTAATGACTTCATTCTCTTATTAGTTTAATTATCAGGGATATTCGAATTTGTTTTGTGTATTATGTTATTTCGAACACAATGTATATTGTTACTGAATAAATAAATTGATTGAATAGAAATTGTTCTCGGTAATGATACGTTTAAGTAGGCTTATCTTATTTATACGTCGCGTAAGTCTATTGAATATTTTCGCGAAATTTTAAATGAATTATAAAATGGTAATTAGTATTTAACTGAGGCCAAAAGCACATTTTTTTTATTTTGTCTGTCTGTCTGCTGTCTGTCTGTCTGTATGTATGTTCCATTTTAATTCGGTTTAGATGCGTTTTTTTTTGTATCATAATCAAGCCGAAAACGGGGCAGAGATTGAATAAATGGGGGTGGAGCTGCGGTTGAATGGCTACTAATAAAATAAAATAAAATACCGGCGGGCACCATGCCTAGTGTCTGGTTTTAACAATAAAAAATTGGGTAGTGAAATAGTTCCTTAATTTTTAAGTTAAACTGTAGTTGAGTGCGGGTGGTAAAATGGGTAACTTAATTATAAGGTCCCATCTTTTGACGGTATAGTTAAATAACACATGTTCATACACCTACAAACCTGTCTTCCAGATGGGTAGGCAATCTAAGCGAAGACTGCAGATCTCTACCACAATAGACATTTATCACAAAAATATTTCGTAGAAGTATTTTCACTCACCCAACTTTCAGAATCTCCGCTCGATTTCCCTTTTTGTGGGGAATTTGACCTTGCGAAGCGGCGGACTTATCTACATATATACAAACCCGTACTTATAGTTATCGAACACTTTTAGGCCAATGGCAAAGACTTTATTAGCTTTTAATAGAGGCGATTATTGGTTGGCTCACTGGCTTAATTGTCTTGGACGTTTGGTATTTATACCGGGGGGTATCAAACACATATTTTACCACATTTCCTTCTAAACTTCAACGTCAGATACTACTAATTTTGAAATATTTATGTTTAAACGGCATCATATTCTGTGTATAAAAAGAAGAATTTTTGCGACTATAAATTTTATATACCCGTCGACAGAAAGATTACGACATTAAGGCCGACTTGCACCAATATTTAAATTTAGATTTAACTTGGCAGAAATGTATTGACTGACAGATCGTAAACCTGATTTGGCGATAAAATCGAGATTTAAGATTTTGGTGCAAGCCGCCCTTAATGTTTTAAAAGGCATATTGACCAATATCGTCTTTATCGTTCTAATCTTATTTCTATCTTATCGTAATCTTTCTGTTGACGGGTATTTAACATTTTCATAGTTGCAAAAAATCTTCTTTTTATACACAGAATATGATGCAGTTAAAACATGAAAATTCCAAAATTGCTAGTAACTGACGTTGAAGTTTAAAAGGAAATTTGGTAAGATATGTGTTTTTTAATTCAATTGCTGATAATGATAATACATTGATAAAGAATAGTACGAGAAATCGCTTGGCACATTTTGACCCCTTGAGTATGCTTGTCGTAAAAGCCATTATTCCCAAGATTTATTTTTAATGCCATCTTAATTGCTAAATTTTACACGCTATCGATATTTGCAAAAATGGGTTATTTATAATATAATACACGAAAAATTATGCAGTAAAAAGACAAATTGTCTAAAAAGTGTGTTGCATCGGAAGTTTAAAATAAAATGTGGTTAAATAAGTATTTTTTATCTCCATGGCTGATACTACATTGTTACAAAAAATACGAGAAATCGCTTGCCATATTTGTCGTATATACTCGTAAGAGACAATATTTTCCTGCAATGGTTGAATATACGGCATTTCCGCTTTTCGACTTAGAAACTTTAAATTCCGTTGAAAAGTACTAGAATAAATCCGACAGCTACATATATGATTCTATGTCAAATATTACTTCACGGACTTAGATTTGCAGTTTGGTTTCACACATTTTGTAAGATATAATATATTATGTGAAATATATAAATAATATATTATTATGACACAAAACTGTGAAGTTAAGTAATTGTAAATAGTAATATTTATATAATTTTATCTCTACTTTCATTAAAATGTTATAGAACCCCTTAGGGTGCGAGACCCACACACACTTGACCGGTTTTTAGTCTAAAAGCTGTGAGTGCATTAAAACTATACCTTTTTTCATATAAATATTTAAATTTACTCCTTATTTTTTTTGATAATTTTGTTGTTGTTAAGTTGGTAAGACAATTAATGACCCCTTACCTTAAATTAGCGCTGCTCTTATGACATAATATTAGGTAAAGATACATTTAAAAACTTGTACACATACACATCTACAACAAAAGCTGCAGATCCTTGGGTAATGAATAAATTATGTTTTTAAAACTAGACAAAACCATTCGTTGTAGCAAAAATCATGCTAACTTTAAAAAATCTATTTTAGCTACATGGTTTCTTTTGGTTATACGTAAATTAAAGTAGGTACTCAAAAAAATATCACTGGTCGACCGTGACAGCATAAAAGTTCATATAAAACACAAAGAAAACTATGTGTATAAAAACAAAAAGACTATATAGAAAATAATTTTTAAAATTGATTTTTTTGCTTTTCATGTAAAATTGTGTTTTGGCTTTTACTACATTTTGGTATTGGCGAGCTTCACCTACTCACACATTAGCGCAAGATCGCATCTCACTTCAAGTTTAATATACCGTGTTGTATGATTAAAAAGAGGCACATTAGCTTTTTTACTTTCATGAATTATGCAAAAGCGTTTCGTTTCGTTTACGAGCAGTAAACCTTGTCGTCAAATGCCTGTTCTGGCTGCAAAATGCTATTTTCTCTTTTTTCAGTAAAGCCCAGTTTGTTTGTCTTGTGAACTGAAATGTTGATACGTGTATTCCCGTTAACGGCGTCTAAGTACGTACTCGTAATATCGCTCTTACCTACCTAAAGTAACACCTGTTTTTGTTCTCTTAACGTGGATGAAATGTTTGTTTGAGACTGTACACATAATTTTATTTTCATGTGGATGTTCCGAAGTAACCCGATATTATAATAGAACGCGGCTATGAAGTTAATCCTGACACATTGCGCAACTATGAAGTTTCTGAATAATGACAATGTCAACCACATAGGAAAAAATTACATAATTACTTATTGCGTGTGACAGAATAGTGAGTGGCAATAATATCACAGACAATATATCGATACACGTTAAAAAGTTCGTATAGCTAAAAATATTGTTATGTTTTATGATGATGTGCATTATTGTAAATAAAACGTAAAATTAGATATATTAGTAATATTCTCCTTCAGTTAATTATAAATATTAATGAATAAATGAGTTTGTTTCTTTATTACTAACCTCTGGGAATTGAACTCTTTTTACCTAGAGAAAACTTTTTGAATTTGAATGTAAAGTACAATATTTCCTGTCAATTAATTCAATGACACGTCAATAGGTATGATAAAACAATTTTAAGTATTGCCTTGATCGCTTTTCCAAAGGTTGATACTTTTGATTGTGCTAAACTTGTGCATGTTTTTGGCTATTAATACCTAGTGCCATCCCCCATCTCACCCATTGACCAAGGGGCAGATTGAAGCAAGGGCTTGAACTTGGAATTTGAAATGCTTACTACTTGGAATTGTTAAAATGCCAAAACGATCGAAGAAATTCGTTCTTAACAGTCAGTCTCGTGAGCTTATCATACGTGTTCGTGACTTTTTTGAACGAGAAGCTCAAAACGGCGGACCGATATTGCCCGTGACATCGGTGTTGGATCGAGTTGCAGATGCTCTCGATATCAGCAAAAAAACTATTATAAAAATCACGAAAGAAAAATTGGGTGAGACTGGCATCGAAGATAATGTTCTATATTCTCCCAACAAGAGAAAAAGAGCGAAGCTTACCGATGTAGATAATTTTGACGTTGACGCCATCCGCAGGCATATTTACAATTATTATTTACGTAAAGAGTACCCAACGTTGTCGAATTTAGTGCAGACATTAAAGGAAACTGGATTATTTTCCGGATCAAAAAAGTCATTGTCAAAGGTTTTGAAAAACATTGGATTCCGATATAAACAATGCAACAAACGAAAGGTGCTAATGGAAAGATCGGATATTGCCATGAAAAGGACTGATTTTTTACGCGAGGCGAAAGCTATAGATGATTGGGATAATGTAGTTTTTTTGGACGAAACGTGGCTAAATGCGAATCACACAGTTGGTCGCTCGTGGACGGACGATACGGCGGCATCGGCATCCAAAGTCCCCTCCGGAAAAGGAGCCAGACTAATTATTTGTCATGCTGGCAACGCCTGTGGTTTTATAGACAACTGTTTATTGGCCTTTGCGTCTAAAACCACAGGTGATTACCATGAAGAAATGGATGGTGAGAAGTTTACCCAATGGTTCACTAATATGCTGACTAGCCTTTCTGAGCCATCAGTTATTATTATGGATAATGCACCTTATCACTCCATGTTAGTTGATAAGCCACCTTCAAACTCTGAGAAAAAAGCCCATCTGGTTGCATGGCTTCAAAAAAAAGGTGTAGACGCAAGTATGTCTATGTTGAAAGGAGATTTGATTAGATTGATGAATATTCACAGATCGAGAGTAAAACGATACGTCATTGATGAACTAGCACTGCAACATGGGCACCGAGTACTTCGTTTACCGCCGTATCATTGCGAGTATAACGCCATCGAATTGATATGGGCACAGATCAAAGGACATGCGGCACGCCATAATACTGAACCTCCATTTTCCACAGCGAAAATGATGAAATTGTTAGAAGAAGCGTGCAATCACGTAACCAAAAATAATTGGAAAATGGTAGTGAATAAAACTAAAGCCAAAATATGGGACGATTGCAACAGAGACATTAAAGTGGATAATATTTTAGATAATGACTTTGAGTTAGTTATTAATACAAACGATTCCAGTAGTGATAATGGTGATGGTGCTTCGGAAAGTGATACATAATAAAGTAAAGAATATAAATATTATCTCTACCATAGAAGTATTAAGTAATTAAACTACTTCTATGATCTCTACCTAGATGTTTTTTTTTTCACTTTCTTCATATACTTACATCTGATAACTGCATTCGACTTTACTCACACTTGACGAATTTTATCGATACAGTGATCGAACGTATAACAACCCTAGAGGCATGTGTCAGGATTGACTTCATAGCCGCGTTCTACTATAAGTGTAGCGTTGTACTACGATTTGACATTAGGTGAATCAGAAATGTGCTTCAAAATCTGAACACGTGTTCAACAGACCGAATTTTTGCTTTCATTAACGGGTTTAGTTTGTAAGAGAGAACGTGTCACCTTTTTTGTAAAGTTGTCAAGAGCCAGATTTTCGTAATGCCAACATGTTTTATATTTTTCCGAATTTTCAGCAAAGTTATACCTGCGTCCACGGTTAGTTCTGTACTGTTCACGGTTAGTTCTGTACTTTTCATAATTTTTATAGTGGTTGCCTAAACCTTAAGGTGGTAAAACAGAATCTCGGTGTAAAATGCACATCATTGTATTGTTTTCCTTACCTTTGAATAAAAATGTATGCAAAAATTGCGTTTTAAAGCAATTGGTGGAAATTGATTATTAATAATAGGATTTTCGTATTAAAATTATGTTATTTTATGCCTTACATTTTGATTACATTCGATTACAGCGATAAATACGCATTTAAGTTTGTTAACGGAACGCAATCAAAATGTAAATCATAAAATAATAGAATTTATATGTGAAAACTTAATTATTACTAATAAGTTTCCGCCAATTGCTTTAAAACGAAATTTTTGCTTACTTTTTATTCAAAAGTAAGTAAAACAATATTATGATGTGCATTTTGCACAGAGATTTGGTTCGACAGCCTTAAATCTAATATTGCATGATGTCGTATATTTAACATCGTAATAAATAATTTTGACTTTAGACGTATATTTCCCTTTTACAGACAGCAGAACAGATAATGTATCTCACGAAGTTTGTTTGGGTATGGTTGTTTTAGTGCCAAGCAAGTTTTGTATGTGTGGCACGTTTTGTACACAGACATAATTATTACTAGCAGACCAAACATAAGGATGAAATAGCGTGGCAAGTTTCAAAATATAAGCTACATTTAGGCTACATGGTACGAAGAAACGTATAAAAATGGGTTGTTTTTACTGGATTATGCTTGGAACACATTTGTTCATTCCTAAACTTATCTCTAGTATATATTTTGTTCGGAAACATGCAATATTTTAATTTAAAAGAGCCCATAGTTCACTGAGCTAAAATTGCCACGCGTCGACTCTATGCGTTTATTATTAATGTTAGGTCTGCTAGTGATTATATTCTACTTCTGTGGTTTTGTAGCGCTCCCGAGGTCACACACACTACAAAAAACTGCATGTGTACTACTACAATCATAGCCAAGCGGACTTCGTTAAGAGTCAACATGACGAAAGAAAAAAAAGTTTTAAGTTCTTCGATTGTAGTTTTCAGAAGAAGGTCCGTCCTTTAATGATAGCTAATTCAGTTACGTAAAATTGCAGTTCTTACGGCAAACATAGATTAAAATATCCAAATAATATGTTTATTTCACGAACGCCTTACGATTAAACTTAATATAGATCAAAAGAACATTACATTGGGTATATTTATTGATTTAAAAAAAGCATTCGATACCGTTAGCCATGAAATACTTTTGTTGAAGCTTAAAGATATAGGAATCGCTGAAAATGCTCTTGAAATTTTCGAATCTTATTTAAGTAGCCGATACCAGGTGGTTAAAATAAACAAACATCATAGTGATTCTAAATTGGTCACATTTGGTGTTCCACAAGGGTTAATTTTGGGAGACTTAATTTTTTTAGACCGCTTCTATTCCTTATATACATAAATAGTGTTAAGGACATTGGTCTAAGTGGAGATATAACATTATATGCAAATGACACTAGCCTATTTTATTTTGGCCAGGATATTCATTCCATAGTAGAGAGGGCTCAGAGGGATCTAAATATGTTACATGAATGGCTTCAAAATAAGTTACTCACAATTAATACATCTAAAACAAAATATTTTATTTATGCAGCCAAAAATAAAGTAATCTCAAATTATAATCCAATAACAATTAACAATGAAATAATTACAAGTACTACTAACGAAAAGTATTTGGGTCTTATTTTGGACAACCGCCTTACATGGAAACCTCACCTTGATAAAATAAGAACCAAACTCATATCCCTAGCAGGAGCATTACGTGGATTTGCTCGTTGCCTTCCAAAACAAGTCCGGTACACAATTTATAATACACTCGTCAAACCTCACATAGAATATTTGATAGAAGTGTGGGGATCAGCCGCAAAGATAAATCTGCGTACTTTGCAAACTGCTCAAAACAAAATTATAAAAACACTTTTTGGTTATAATTACCTCACAGAAAGCGCTAAAATCTATAAAGAAACTAAAATATTTAACATATCTCAAACATACAAATACAATACCTGTATATTGATACGAAAGATCTTAACATCACAAATATCTTTTACTAAAAAATACAATTAAAAATGCGCTTAACAAGACAAACTAATAATATATACATACAACGTCAGAGAACCAACTACAGTAATAGTAGCATAGTGGCTGAGGGAGCACGAGTGTATAGCAAGTTACCGAAAGATATTAAAGAAGCCAAATCATTGCTTATTTACAAAAACTATTGAAGAGTCACATTTTGAAGGACTATTCATTACTTCATTAAAACCTAGAGTTTAATAATTAATTATTAGTTTATTAATAGAAGCATTTGGTAGAAACCTACTCGTACTTATAATATTCAATATTCATCCTATCAAGTCACTGTAAACACAACCCTACATAACATTGCATTGTTAGTGAAGCTAATCACTTTTTAAGGATTACCCACATATTTTTATTTGTTACGCGATTAAAGCGTTCGCTGTTATAAATTGTAACTGTGATAATTTATTGTTTCTCATGTAAGTGAATTTTATTCTTTTTGAGAAAATAAATATCTTAAACCTTAACGCGAGGCATTTCTATCGTCATAACTGCCAGGACGAAGAGCGCGCGATTGTAGACTAAAATGCAACGTAATAAATATTGTTTTCGCCTGATGCAAAATATATATCTGTTACCTCGTACGTATATCCTACATAACTCAGTGCGAGGGATTAATGAACTGTGATATAATATGCAACGTCACCTACTGCGATCCCTTGTCGACGCATATCTTGGTTTTGCTTGCTTATACATTGCCTGTCCGTATTTCAAGCCGAATTGAACCACGTAGCAGGACGGCGATAAGAATGTTATGAATACGGACAACGGGCATATATTAAGTTTGATACGTTTCATCATAAAGAGCTTGTAAAAATCGGTCTTCGCAAATTGTCGCATGTGCGAGAATCGCCACCCAGAGCTCGTGAGTTAATGTTTAGGAAAGTGATACGAAGCTACGTGTATGCTACGGAAGCACGTAGCTTCGCACCACCTTCCAAAGCATTCTAGTATACTATACTATATTATGGTGACTTTAATTTATGCTGCCAAATTCTTACTGAAGACTCAGTAAGTGCTCAGTAACAAGGTTTGATGACCCGTTTTGAGAAATTCGTTAATTATTATTTTCGTGTCATTGATCCGTGTTACTGATCACTTACCAAGTCTCTAGTATGAGTTTGGCTGCATAAATTAAAGTAGTATACATATGTATAGGATAGCATCGCAAGAATACATTTGCTTCACGGACTTGTATTTTTGTACTTTTCAAAATACACTTCTCATCAAAAAAATTTAAACACTTCTCAAGTTTGTGTTTTAACGGATTATTAGAAAAATATTGTATAATACTGAAAAATTTAAAATGTCATGCAACAGTAGGTAGTACAAGCTTTCGAATTCCCTATACTAAAGTTCCAAATAATTATTTTGTTAAGGTGTAAATCCTCTTTTGTGGTTATTTTTCGCCAGAAAGAAAGTCTTGGTAGTGTTTCGATTTTTGGAAGCTATTGTGACTAATTTACCAAGTGTGGACTGTGACTTGCATTTGTCAAATCAAAATATTTATTTTTGCAAAATAGATACATAAAGTATACTTTCTACAAGTCAAAGTTAACTTTAACAATATAATGTATCTGTAGAATATTAAAAAAATATATAATAATACGGGAAATAAAATATACACCTGCATAAATAAATGATAGTCGTAAGTTTTTAAATAAATAAATAAATAAAAAATAAATGGAATAGAGGAATCTAGGAATAAAAACATAAAAATATTATATATACATAATGCAATGAAGAAATACGTTCATAAATAAAAATGGGAAATACATACAAAAAATATTAAGGTTGGGCTACTAATATGTAATAAAGTTATACACCTGCATAAAATAGAGAAGTATAGGAATAAAAATATTATATATACATAATGCCTAACCATCCGCACCATTCGATTAGTATTGCTAAGAAGAAGGGCAAGAAACTTAGCAAACATTTGTTCGTATAATAATCAAATAGATATGATACTTAATATCAAGAATCGAATATAATTAATATTCTTATGAAGTTCACTTTAACTTTTACTTACTAGCGTGGAGGCGCCGTGATCTCGATCCTTGCGTTTTAGTGGACTGTAGAAAATCGCGGTTTATTTAAGGTGTAGGGTCTCAACAGATAAATAAATATAATACAACAAGGGAAGCAATCGTGCACTGACCTTAGACGTTGGAAGATGCTGAAGTCTGCCACGCGTTAGCCTTTGTCTCGTAACAGCGATCACTGCGAGTCCTTATTGTCCCTTTATCCACCTCCGGGAGGCTTCACACACCTAAATGATATGAGGATCGACACCAGAACGACACTCGCGAATTCTTCTTGATAACCGAAGGGCTCAACTATAATCGGGAGTCCATAAACGGTGCGGTGGTTCCACAATGCTTCTTTCTTAATTAGCGTCCAGAAGTAAAGTGACGTGTCTCGGGTCAGTTCCGAAGCCTGAACGTCCGCTGCCAATCAGGTGGCAGCACTCGTCGGTAAAACAGTGCAACAATTGCCTTAGGTTTAGGAAATAAAATGGAGACCATGCGATAAAACATAAAAATAATAAAGCGGCTAGAATTATAGATGGCGCCACCATTTCCCCGGGCCTTAAAGCATCGTCTTTAAAAGAAAGGTAAGTAATTAGAGTAATAGACTAGCTCTACAACTCTATATAAGAGCTCTATGAGTACAGCTCTACACGCGGTAAGGTAATATTTACAATATAATTCTATGAAGAAAGCGGTTATTATGTACAGAAAAAATTAACTACAAGCTACATTTAATCACAAAGGAAAAGTATTGCTATTGGTTTGGTAGCGGACACAAACGCACAACTGGACGTGTGTAAGTTCCCTTAGCAGTTCGCACAGAAACTACACGGACAATCCCGTCTTTACCAGGAAATGTTTGTTCTACTACACCGATGGGCCAGCTCAGGCTTGGACAATTATCCGTCTTTATTATGACTACTACTCCCGGTGTAATAGGAACAGAGGGAGTATTCCACTTTTGTCTCACTTGTAACTGATGCAAGTACTCGATCCTCCATCGCTCCCAGAAGGATTGTACCAGTCTGTCTAACAAAGTATGTCTGTCTTGCGGACTAATAGAACCGATTTCCAACTCTACATGTGGTGCAGGAAGCGAATTTAAAGGTGCGGTATGAAGAAAATGACTTGGGGTTAAAGCGGAGCGTTCAGAAGGATCTGAACTCAATACGGTAAGCGGTCTAGAATTTAACAAGCATTCTATCTGCGTGACAACTGTTACTAGTTCTTCATAGGATAGAATTTGATGTTCTATAACTTTGAAAAAATGATTTTTTATCACTTTCACCATACTTTCCCAACAGGATCCAAAATGGGGAGTTGCGGGGGGGTTTAACTTCCATGAAATTCGATTTTCAGCTAGTTCTTCTTCGATGCGGGGTCGATACTCTTTGTCAAGAAAACTATAGAGCTCTCGGAGATAAGACCGTGCCGATACCAGGTTTGTACCTCGATCAGAGTACATGCATTGAACGGGGCCTCTACGGGACAGAAAGCGTTTCAGAGCAGCTAAAAAGCTTACTGTAGTAAGGTCTGTCGCAACCTCTATGTGAACGGCGCGTGTTGTTAGGCATGTAAAAATGCAGAAGTAGCCTTTATTTACGCTTTTCACTCCGCGACGTCTAATAGGCGTGTACTGGATAGGGCCAGCGTAATCGCATCCACAGAAATAAAAGGCCTTAGGCACTGGTTTGACACGAATGTCTGGAAGATCTGCCATGGGAGGAGATAGAGTTTTCGGTCGAAATTTAAAACAAGTATTGCACTTGTAAACGCAGTGCCTAATAATGTTCCTACCAGACAGTATCCAGAGTCTCTGTCGCAGCAAAGATGTCAGTAGTTCCGAAGCGGCATGGAAATATTTTTTGTGATAAAAGTCAATCAACAAATTGACGACATGATCCTTACGCGGTAAAATAAGCGGATGTTTGTGTTCAAAGTCGATGTCGGCATGGATGAGCCGACCACCAACGCGAATAAGTCCCTTGTCTAAGAAGGTTTTGAGTTTCAACAAAGCAGATGAACATATTTTATTATTTTGTAAATTACAAATGTCATCAGCGAAATATTTTTGTTGTATGACTTGAATTAGTTTAATTTCGGCAAATTCCAAGTCAGAAGCGGTAAAACACGCAACACGAGGGCGTGAAGAGTCGCGGCGCGGAATAATTTTCAAAAGTCGGTAAATCAACACAATAACTTTTAAAAGTTTTTCATAGTCTGAAAACTTTAATGCCAGTGAATAAATCAAAGACTCCGAAGTTGAGTCTATAACCGGATGTGCCGTAACCTTCTCTTCAGGTATATTTTCATCGAGTGTCAAATTGGCTTGGTTAATAGGCCACTGTGAGGGGTCAAGCGAGGCCCACCACGGTCCGCGGAGCCACAGTGGATGGTCTATTAACTTTCGTGGCGAGACACCACGGGAAAGACAGTCCGCCGGGTTTTCAATACCCGGGACGTGGTAAAAGTTATCAGCTGAGATATTCTCGGTCAATTTGACGACTCGGTTCGCGACGAACGTTTGCCAGCGATGTGGCGAACTTTTAATCCAGTATAGTACGACCTTTGAGTCAGTAAAAGCATACAAATTCATTTTATAGCGAACGTTATAATTATCGTAAACGATGCGAAGTAGTTTAGCCAGAAGAACTGCTCCACAAAGTTCAAGTCTCGCAACTGAAACCGTTTTCACAGGAGCGACCTTAGACTTTGCACAAACTAGCTGTATAGTATTTCCAGTAGGCGAGCTAACGTGCAGATAAATTGCGGCTTCATAACTAGATTCACAAGCGTCTGAGAACCCCAATAAAGTGGCTACGCAACCCTGCGTTACTCCAACATGTCGTGGAATTTTAAATTCATTCAAATAAGGCAATTCTTCACGGAATTGTTTCCACAATTTGACGATGTGTGGAGGTGGAACGTCATCCCAACCAAGCTTTAGTACCCAGAGTTCTTTAATGAGTAACTTGGCGTATAATATGACCGGTGCGACAAACCCCATTACATCCCATAATCTTGCAATTGTAGAAAGAATAGAACGTTTCGTACATTTGTCATCCGTATCAGCGATTTTGAAATAAAATGAATCGTTTTCTTTTGACCATCGTAGTCCAAGTATTTTATGTTGGACTGACTTATCGAATTCAACTTCATCTGAAATCTTATGCGACGCGGGAATGCTATCCAAAACAACGCGCGAATTGCTGTTCCACTTCGTCAGTTCCCAACCAGCTCCTTTAAACAAAGCTGTCAGCTGAGCGGCGGCCTCGATGCCTATTTTTTCCATCATAACCGAAAAAACGAGGTCGTCCATGTACATGGAAGAAGACGCGACCTCTTTGGCTAGAGGATATTTGTATCCATCGTCCTCGATCAGCTGTTGTACTACACGGAGTGCATGGAAAGGACTAGATTTCAGACCGAAACAAACACGGTTGAATTGATAAAGAACAAGTGGTTCTTGCGGGTTGAATCTATAAAGAATTCTTTGATAACGACGATCTTTTTCATTCACGGATATCTGTAAGAACATTTGCTTACAGTCAGCGGAAAGCGCGACTTCAAAAAGTCGGAAGTTTAAAAGTATTTGAAATAGGTCACCCTGTAGATTAGGGCCCTGATGTAACAGATCGTTCAATGCGGCGCCGGTGCCGCCACTAGTTGTACGTGGGACGCACTATAAGTTTCCGGAATGAATATGAAAAAATACTATTAAAGGTACAAAATTAATTTATTGTTTTTCAAAATAATCTCCCTTGGCGTCTATGCACTTTTTCATTCGATCAAACCAGTTTTGAAAACTTTTGTGCCACTCTCCTGTGGTGACCTCTGAAACGTGTTTTTCATACTCCTCGACAGCCTCTTCTGGTGATGAAAATCGTTGACCGCGTAATTGGTTCTTAATTTTTGGGAACAGAAAAAAGTCACAAGGTGCCAGGTCGGGACTGTATGCAGGATGACTCATGAGTTCTACATTTTTCGTCTTCAAAAAGTCGTTTGTCTGTCTGGCCGTGTGAGAACTAGCATTGTCGTGGTGCAGGATGATACGGCGTTTACGGTTATTTTTACGGAGTTCGTCAATAACTTCCGGCAAACAAATGGTCGTGTACCAGTCACTATTCACGGTACGACGATTCTCTAAAGCAACAGTAGCCACGTGTCCAGTTTTATTAAAAAAAGAAGCAATCATCCGCTTAGATGCACTTTTCACGCGCGCCACTTTGGTTGGTTTCGGCTCATCTTGAAAGACCCATACGCTCGATTGCTGCTTTGTTTTGGGATCGTAGCAATAAATCCATGTTTCGTCACCTGTTACTATGTCCCACACCAAATTTGACGCACCTTCGTTGAATCTGGTAAGCATGGCACTGCACCAAGTGACGCGGTCCGTTTTTTGAGCCTCGGTCAAGTTGTGTGGGATCCACCGCGAGCACAGCTTTCTCACACCCAAATGTTTGTGTAGGATTGATTGTATTTGACTCATGCCTATTTCTAAGGATGCGCGAATTTCATGGTAGGTCACATGCCTGTCTGTTTCAATCATACGGCGCACAGCATCGATGTTTTTGTTGGTCACAGCGGTGGACGGCCGACCATCGCGAGATTCGTCACTGAGATTGATACGACCACGCTTGAATTCTGCAAACCAGCTATAAACAGTCGTCTTGCATGGTGCTTCATTGCCAAAAGCTGTTTCAAGCCGAGCGATGCTCTGTTGAGCTGTCAAATTACACTTAAAATCGTAGAAAATCATACTACGAAAATTTTCCCGAGTTAAATCCATGTTGATGCAGTCACACAATTTTTTAAATGGCGCCACAAGGTAAAAACAAAAGACAGTCAGATGAAACAAACTGCATTCTACAGCCAAAGAGTTCTATTTTCAAATGTTGCAATAAATTTTTAAATATTGTTTATGTAAGTGGCCAGTTCCGGAAACTTTTAGTGTTACCTATCTAGTCTTACAGCTGCCATCCAAACAAATGCGTAATTTAGTCGTAGACTTATCTTCTCTAACGACTCCGTGATGCGGTATCACAAACATTGGAAGTTGTGAATTTTCGGAGTCGTCGAAAGGCGCGGGAGATAATATATCCGTGTCTATGTATTCGCGTATTACGGAATCATAAGCTTGTTTTAGTTTAGGCGAGGTTCGAAGCTTTCTTTCTAAGCATAAAAAGCGATTGCGAGCGGAGTTGTAAGAGTTACCAAGAGAGTAAACATCTCCGCGGAATGGCAGCGAAACTTCATACCTACCACTGCTTAAATCACGAGTGGTGGTTGCGCGGTAATATTCCTCACACTCTATGTCATCTTGACATTTAGCGGCGGGTAGGGAAATTTCTTCCATTTTCCAGAACTTTTCTAGAATATCTTCAGTGCTATTATCTTGTTGTACAAAGACACAACAAGTGGTCGCTAAAGACGAGCCTTTAGAATCTTTCCCGAGAATAGTAGGTACAGAACCCATAATAATATACCCGAGTACGGTTTCTATAGCGGGAGGTAATGAGCAATCTTTATTCTTCACGATCCCAGACAACAATAACTGAGGAAATAAGGATGCACCGATTAACATGTCGACATTACCCGGCGTTGAAAATGTTTGATCAGCGAGTGATAAATTTTCCAAGTGCGTGAGTTCCGAAATATCAACAAACGCGGTAGGTAAGCTTTCCGTTATTTTGTCTACGATCAGCGAAGAAACTTTATATTTAATGTTAGAATTAAATCGCGACGAAAACTCAAGATTTACGGAACCCTGAACGCTCTTTTCCGAGCCACCTATTCCCGTTACAAACGCATGTGAGGTTTCTTGATAAGAAATATTCAAACGATCACAAAATTCCTTTGTTATAAAATTAGCCATGGCCGCTGTGTCCAAAATGCAGCGACAAAGATGTTCATAGCCATCGCGGTCATACACAATAATTTGCGCAGTTGCAAGTAAAACAGTAGACGGTGTACATTGCGCGCGGTCTATGTGCGGGGGAGCCGCGCTAGATAGCGACGACTGCGGCGGCGCAGCAGTGGACGTGGCACACAGCGTGATGTCAGAAGGCGATGCGTGGACGGCGGCTAAGGGTTGCAGCGACCCCTGCGACCCCGCAGTAACAGGTGGCGGGGGCGGGAGTACCGTTGCGCGGGGCGCGGAGTGTGCGCGCGGAAGCGGGGGTACGTGACCTTGCTCATAATTCGATTCTGTATTGAAATGCAATAACGTATGATGTTTTTGCTCACACGTTTTGCAACTAGCTCCCGAGTTACAATTCGATACTTTATGTTTAATGCTCAAGCAATTGATACATGCACAAAGCTCCTTTACTGATTTAAAACGCTCACTGGGAGACATCCTATTAAATTTAGGACATTTAAATAAGTGTTGATGCGTAAAACTAGTGTTATTGCATAAACACTTTTGCACGGACTTGTTTTTAGTACTCGCGGGATAACTGTTATTCTTATTATTGCTCGAGTTATCCGTAGTGACAAATGCTTGCGGATTAGGGGGACTAACATTGATATTAGACCGAGAGCCTCTCTTCTGAACTACGTTCTGATTGGACGCGATTTGAGACGAGCGTTGGAGTCTTTTCGCTTCGCGTTTTACAAACTCAATCAGCTGATCGAAAGTAGGAAAACTTGATGAAGTTTGACTTCTCGTTTCGAACTCGTGCACGGTAACAGAGTCTAATTTATTATAAGCGATATGTAATATCATGAAATCATTAAGGTCATTTAATTTCATGTGTTTTAGCGCTTTGTACGCCGAAATAAATTCGTCAGCAAATAGATCCAAATTGTTAGCAGAGGCGCACAACAAAGGTTTAAAATCAAGAATCTGGTCTAGGTATGATGAAGCGAGCATGTGTTTATCTTCATATTTATCCACCAGAGCTTCAAATAAAAGATTATAATTTTCGGCACAGGGCGTAACTCCTGCGCAAGCGGATCGTGCCTTGCCTGAAATTTTACCAAGTAGGTAGTACAATTTTTCAGAGTCTGTGAGCGATGGATTATCGTGTATGTTAGACTTGAAGCTCGCGTAAAATAAAGGCCAACTTTGATATTCGCCATTAAAAGGCATTATCTCGATAGCCGGAAGTGAAGGTCTCCCTTTTTGCGGAGCGTTGTCTATTCTCTGTTGTGCTTGTGAGGGAAGCGGAACGGGCGATAACAAACTATTTTTACGTTTGATGCGACAATACAAATCTTCAAACGCAATAAGCGGTTTATAGTTTGGTATAGTGTTCGGGTTTAATGTTAACAATCGTTCATTGTACCAATCTAAAAGAGTTGTAAATTCTGACCGTATCGTCTCCAGGTTACAAACTGCGCTAAGATAACTTTCTTTTGATTCGGGTTTGCTTAAGTCATTCGAAAGGGTATACACGTTTTGAATATGTTCAAATATAGCATTTCGTTTTCCTTCCAGTTGGAACAACTTTGCGTCGACTATTTCCGTTCCATCCGAAGTCTTTGGCTTATACATGACGCTGACGATTGATAACAATACAGATTAAAAAATGGTAAATAATATCTATTTTGTTTCAATTCAACTTAAAAACCGTTACGCGCGTGACCTAGAAAAACATCGACGCGGCGGCAAGCAACCAGAGGTGAGCGCCCGGTCAGTTCTCTAGTCTACCCTCAATATACGAGTTAAGTTAGAAATGGGAATGAAATGCGAAAATATCAAAGATTATCGCAAAATAAGCGATTGAATGTTTATAAGAATAGATGTAATGTTACATCATCATAATAGAAATCCGACTCGAATTGCCAAATAAGAAATGGAGGCGCCGTGATCTCGATCCTTGCGTTTTAGTGGACTGTAGAAAATCGCGGTTTATTTAAGGTGTAGGGTCTCAACAGATAAATAAATATAATACAACAAGGGAAGCAATCGTGCACTGACCTTAGACGTTGGAAGATGCTGAAGTCTGCCACGCGTTAGCCTTTGTCTCGTAACAGCGATCACTGCGAGTCCTTATTGTCCCTTTATCCACCTCCGGGAGGCTTCACACACCTAAATGATATGAGGATCGACACCAGAACGACACTCGCGAATTCTTCTTGATAACCGAAGGGCTCAACTATAAGCGAGAGTCCATAAACGGTGCGGTGGTTCCACAATGCTTCTTTCTTAATTAGCGTCCAGAAGTAAAGTGACGTGTCTCGGGTCAGTTCCGAAGCCTGAACGTCCGCTGCCAATCAGGTGGCAGCACTCGTCGGTAAAACAGTGCAACAATTGCCTTAGGTTTAGGAAATAAAATGGAGACCATGCGATAAAACATAAAAATAATAAAGCGGCTAGAATTATAGATGGCGCCACCATAGCGTCAGAAACCTATATTAGTTTTTAGGGTTCCGTACCCGAAGGGTGCCAAACGGGACCCTATTACTTAGCCTCCGCTGTCTGTCTATCCGTCCGTCGGTTACATTTTCTACTTCGTGGGTCTATTATAGCTTCAACTGTAATAGATAGACGGTTGAAATTTCCACAGAAAACGTGTAAATATAGTCACTACCACGACAAATAACAAAAATGAAAACAAAAAATTAAACCTTAGGGGGTCCCCATACAATAAACCTTGAATAAAAAATGAATTTTTTAACGTTATTTGTTTTAGAGTAATACATAGAAGTTTTAAATTTGGTCACATTGTTGTGCTTACTCTAAAGTAAAACAACAAATAATAAAATTGGGGTACCGCACTCACAGGCTACTACCATTTTAGCGCCTTTTTTGTCGCCTGAATATTTTTGTTAAGTATGTTTTATGGTTCCGTAACCGTATTGTGTGGTGGTACGGAACCCTTTTATACGCGAGTACAAACGAATCGCACTTGGCCAAATTATTGTCATCATCGCGTCGATCGTACTAACCTTACGCTCCGCCTCTACGTAGTTAATAGAAAGCGTCGATAAGACCTAGGATGAAGCGTGCTATCCCAAAAAGTGAGAGAGCAAGCGCGGCGTTAATTAGTCTGACCAGGGATTTCCACAAAATCTACGGAAGTTGGCAACGGACGATTGACGGATACCACGTGACTAATTCCCGCTGTAGTACAAATTCATCAAAGGTTACAAATGTGAATCGAATATAAAGGAACGAGACGATGCAATACAGTCTATGTACTTTTCGGTTGTTTATTAATCGAGCGAAAGTGTGAATCGAATGAATTGTAATATAGGACTAACACATAAAAACATAAAACATGTCGTCACGACGCAAATCCCCGAATGTGAACTATTACGTCCTAAACGTGATGGGTGGTGAGTCCTATCGCCGTACTTCGGGCACAAACCGACCAACAGCTTAAGGCTAGGCATTGATAAACTTTTAATTTCGAATCGCGCCTTAGGGGAGGGGAGTAAGGGGGACTTATTTCATACAAATATGCGCTCACAAACTAGCTTATGCCGTAAGGTCGTATGCAGCAAAACAGTACCTATTTTTCATTTAAAATTACACTTATGTATGATAACTTGAGTAATTTAATAAATCCAATCGCCCATATTGAAGTGTATTTGTAGATTAACTTAAATAAAAAACTTAGAGGCTTCATTCGCTCCCGTTTGTCAGTAAAATAGAAATCTCTGTTTTAAAAGAGGTTTTCTAAATATGTTTTTCTCTGCTGTGAAAATTAATCAATCAACTAAATCTTCGGGCAAAATGATGTCAATGAAATGCTTAATCTAGTATATAAATTGGTAATTACATATATTTTTTTATTGCTGAGAAAAATGCGTCGCCTTAACGTGCCTTCTGAACCACGTAGACCGAACACAAATTAATTTGCACCGCGGGGATTGAACCCACGACCTCTGAGTCAGCAGACGAGCGCTCTACCGCTCGGCCGGAGATGCGGGTGTAAGAAAATAACATATTTAGATTATCGTGATTCGTATTCGCGCTTGCTTATATCATTTCACGAGACAGTTTTCTCACTATCGCAGCGTGATTTATGTCCACTTTTGTTCACAGAGTGGAGATTTTCCAGAATACAGAAGCGGGTTTTCTGTGCGAGCTCGTGCTGAGGCTACGACCTGTTCTGTTCTCGCCTGGGGACTACATCTGCAGGAAAGGTATGGTGTGCCACTATCTCATACATATTTAACAGTTGTGTCCCTAAACGGAATGTATAGGGCCTCTGTGACTTGCGTCTTGCTACTGAGGATAGTGAGATAGCTACGATTTGGTGTCCCTGGGTTGGTTATCTACACCGAAAGTTGAAAAAAAGCATTTTTTATTTTGAATTGTTAATAATCAAGGCCTGTGAACATTTAACTAGTAAGTTTATTTAACATTGGATGGATTCGATTGATGGTTCTTGGTACAATATCATCTTAACTAAGATTATGTTTTTATTGCGAAATCCATGATGTGCATTACAAGCTAGTTAGATCAAATCGTTACAAAAATATTCGATGGACAAGTATGGTGGAGAAATTCGACGGTCTATGTAAGTACCTTGGTGGCGCAATTGGTAGCGCGCTTGTCTGGGAAACAAGAGGTCGCAGGTTCGAATCCTGGCCCGAGGAATGTTTTCAAATTCTGTTCTTTACATTTGTTTCTAATTTAACTTTTCTGGTTTGTAATGCACTCTAATAATAATATTTAGAATATCATCTTCAATAAGTTATACACGAGAATTCGTGAATGTACTTTTTATTCCACAAATATTTATTTTTACTAAAACTTACATAGGTTACCGGTTTCGTATTACATGTCATCAGTTATTTATAATAAACAAATAGATACAAAAATTTATAATTTGTTGGCTTTGATTCATTTGATGACATGTAATACGAAACCGGTAATGTAAGTTTTAGTAAAAATAAATATTTGTGGAATAAAAAGTACAAGAATCTGTGTTTAATTTATTGTACAAAAATTATATTAAACTTAGACCTGACCTATGAAATTTCCGATAAAGTGACGTAAACATTATTTAAACTATGGTAAAAATAAGTTTCTATATTTTAAAAACGTTGCGATTTATCCATAGCTAGGATATACAAATTAATATTACATCATTGCGGTATAGAAAAACACAAGATAAGACTTTTGATCGAAAATGTTTTTCTAGCTATCGATAAATTGAGAGTTATCGTATGAACACAGTTCAATGCTGGTGGTAGCTTATGAATGAGATATTTTGACATGAATTAAGACCCATTTCTTAAGACACAACCAAACACAGCCAGGTTTTGCCTTGGCAAGTCGGCCAGCTTTTTTAAGAGTTACTTTTGTCCTGCCTTGTGACTGTGACGTGCTAGTACTCGATGAGTTAAGGTTATCGACTATGCCCTCACGGTCTAAATCGCCAGGTTAACTAGAAGGTCCCGGGTTTGAATACCTGGTTAGAGCTCCTTACAACCAGATTTACTTTTCTTCTGCTTTTCTATACCACAATGAATGTTAATTATGTTTAGGTATTATTTGTCAATAAATTTAATCAATGTATTTGTACGTTCCATTTAGTCATATTAAAAGTCGAATAAGAACATAATATTAATTACAAAATGTATTTTGTTTCTAGGGCAGGCGGAAAAATTTAAAATAAATAAAGTTATTACGTTAGCGTTCAAGGAAACGATATGAATCGCTCTCTATCCACTTCTTTATCGCTTACGCATTTACCGCGTTTCATAGTACGGGACTAAGGTTGCCAGATGACCGGTAAATGCGGAAAAGCCCCGGAATTTGGTGTCTGGTCCCGTGTCCAGTAATAACACTTATTGGGGCCTAGCATGGTGCCACTTTAACACCATTTAACAGTAAATCCCATATATTTTCTGTCAAATGGTGTTCTAAAATGGTGTTAAAATGGCGACCATGTTAGACCTGCTGGTCCCGGAATTGAGTTTAGTTGATACAATTATTTTTAGACAAGCCAACAGTGTTAATATTTTATTGTTTGAGTTTTGTTGATAAATTTAATAGTACTTGACAATGAATTCCTTAGTTTAGCAAGAAACTAGTATAATCATAATATTAATGTTAATTTATGTTACACAGAAAACACAATTTACACTTAAAATAAAAATAAAAACTTATTGACTGTAATTTGTATTTTTGTGTTCCCTTTATAAATACCAGAAATAACCCTACTAATTTTAATATATTTCTCTACTACCCGTCCAACAATTGGAGTTGGATCTTGCACTCAACTAATTTCTTATTAGAAATGTCCAGGAATTGATAAGCCTGCATCTGGCAACCTTTTACGGGACACGCGGTAAGAAGTGTAAGAGATAAAGAAGTGCAGAGCGATACGTATCGTTTTATTTCTACGCTAACATAATACTGCCTTTTTTCCGCGCCTGCCCTTAAAATAGACTTTACTTTTTTCCAACTTGAACAGATTGATCAAATAGCTTATTTTAATGCTAAGCTAAAAACTTTCGGATGTAGACTAAAATATAACGTAATAAAGTCTACTCTCGTTTGACGTAAGTTAAGGTGCTAAAAACGTTCTAGTCGCCGAACTTCGCTGAAGTCCAACCAAACTATTTGAAATTTGAAAGCTCTTTTGCTCAAAGTTAAGCTTCTCTGTAATAGATGTTGATAAGTGTGCTTTAGTGAGTGAGGAAATTGTTGATTAAACTATCAGAAGAAAAATTTGATACGTTATCTAGGATAAACCTTTATTAATAAATTCTATTCTGTAGGCCTTCATTTTAGTTTTAGTGCTGTCAAAACTGATTTTTTCACTAAACACTAAAGAACTATTTTAGAATGAATAAAATTTAGTTTTGACAGCACTAAAACTAAAATTAAAGCCTTCAGAATCTCGTTTACTAGTGGATAAATAGAAAGAGTTGCTAACATGGATCAACACTTGCCGTCTGGCCCGATCCAAACTTATCGAAAAAAAAATATATTTTTTAAACCGACAATTCAATCCATAGCCCGTAGTTTTAAGGAACATGGTCCCGATTTGTACGATCACAGAGTATAAAAATGGCATCCAAAATTAATTATTCCTTAAAGGTTTTGTTTTGTATTTGCTCAAAAACATGAATTAGACGTTTGTTCACAAACATGCAGAAGATCATAAGCTTCAGCATTTACCTTAGTTTTAAAATGTAGCGCAGAGAAATAATGGCGTATGTTTGTAACTGTGGGCAACTCTATGTCTCTTCTTATACAGGGTGTAAATGCAAAGTCAAGAATCCCTTTAGGGTATGAAAGTATACACGATTCTGATGTCATTACGAGAAAAAAAATATATAGGTACCTTGAATTTTCACCAACAATTCCATCATTTTTCTAAGCTATGGCTACGCAGCTCATCGGTCTCCCTGCACACATAATTGCACCCCGCAACCCACACCCCTCATCTGAGTGGCCAGCGACCAGTGAGGGTGTCCACGCGATTAGTGTATTTTGAGTAAAGAAAATCGTCTTATTATGAGGTGGTACTTTATTTAGAGATACCAGTATTTCAAATAATATCTTTACCTATCATACTAACACACCCTTAAAGGACTTTTACACCCGGTATAAACACAAGGAATGCAATATCTGTCAAGCTAGGATAAGTTATATAATGTTGTAACTATTGTGACAAAGAAGAGCTGAGCAGGTATCATTTTAGTTTGTAACTTATATTTTCTTGTAACTCAATGTATTTAAATTAGTTGTATATTGATAGTCAGACATTGTAAGAAAAATTTCGCAAACACAAAACGACGCTAAGCAGTGTTTGTTCAGTTTAATAAAACAGGTTGGACAAAAAGGGACCGAGGGCAGCATTTTCAGAGTGAACAGATCCGGGGTCAAAAGGCTAGTCCATAATAAACAAAATTGAGGACAACAAAGGCAGGACATGTGTTGGTAGCTGTAACATAAACAACCCGCTTTAATTAATTGAGTGTCCTGCTGCTTATAACCAACGTAAGGTTGTTTACATTGCCGCCCCGCCCGCCCACGTTGAATTTCAACGGCACTAGTCCTTAAATTTTGAGCTGTTTTAGCACACATTTTAGTAATATTACTTAAGCGGTGGTGTAAACCGTAGACCGTAAGACTGTTAAGTGGAAGTGGGTTTGATTCCACATGTGAAACGACGTTTTCGATTTATGACTCACCATATATCTTTTGTTTTGAATTTCTCCCTGGAATGTGCGCTTTATGTTTAGGGCTTCGTCAAAAAACGGGACTCGAGACATAGTAAAAACAGAATAGTAAGCTATCTCCACAGAGATGTACCCCGCGCGCCTAATATGTGTGCGAGCCTGCACACACGAACCACAGCACGCACACAATGACAATATCTCAGGCGGTATCTGGCGGTGTGACTAGGATCGGCGGGCGCCGCCGTTAGTCGCATCCCCGCAAAATAAATTGACAACCCTGCAACAGTAGGCATGTAAGCCTCGCGCGGCGCGCGAGTTGTTCTACTATTCTGTTTTTACTATGCCCGAGATATCTTGATCTTGGACTGCCTGTCTGCCTGCCTATCCGCGATATAACTCACGCAAGAAGCGTGTTATGTTATAGACATATTTCAACGAATTACAGTAGTTATTTTATTGCTAGCATAAATTTTACAAAGCAAAAGACTTTTCGGGTTTGTGTAGTGGACCCTTCTTTAAAACTTTTCATCATAAATAAAACATGTTTTTCCCAGGCGAAGTCGGGAAGGAGATGTACATAGTGAACCGAGGGAAACTGCAGGTGGTCGGCGATAACGGGAAGACCGTGCTGGCAACACTAAAGGCGGGTTCTTATTTTGGCGAAATTTCCATTCTGAACATGGGCACGGCAGGTAAACAACTTGGTAAATATCTGGGGCCCGAGACGCCACGCCATTATTTTTCTATTTTATTTACTATTTGTAAAGTTTCGAAAAGCAAACGCATCGCAAAGGAGACGCTGCAGTCAGGTCGCAGGAGCGACACGACACCCTTACATAACAGGTTTTGGGACATCCTCTTGGAGCCATATGTACCCTCACTGCTTACGACTCTACTAAGTTTTGTTATGAGTATTAAGGTTCGACTCTTCAGTTTATTACGAAATCGTGAGAAATTATTATTTTATTCATATTTTAATTTGTATGATATTATTGTAGACATAAACTGATTTTTTTATAAGTATTATTGTAACTTCACAACTATACTACAGTTTTTTTTTTTTTGAGATTTTGGCCTGTACTGACTACCCGCCATTTTTTTTATTGCGGCTGTAAATGTGACGCTTCAAATATATAAGCAACAAGTTTTAGTACAACATTTTTAATAATCCTTTTCATAGTTGTTTATATTTATAGACCAAAGTATGAGATCTCTATTATCTGGGACTTATATTGAGAAGGCACCATTTGGCCAAAATTTGAATATTGATTTAAAGATATCAAGCTGAACAGATTTACATGCAAAGTATACACCAAAATTTTACATTTCAGCCAGATAGTGACTTTGTAAAAGAGGTCTCAAACTTAGTCTATAACGAAAAACTCAAGAGAAACGGGTTATCAAATTTTGTACTGAAACGGTGGCTTGCCTATGCGCCTTAAAAAACTTTTTTTTTGTATTCATTCATATTATTGATTAATACTATCGATTTTTATAAGAACTATTCGTGGTTGTCGTTTCGAAATGAATGAAAATGGCGATCGATAGGGGAGTTGACTTCATTCAAAAATTTTCAAACACTTTTTTGTCCTAATTCATGGCTATGAAAAATCCACAAATATTGGAAAGTCATTATACATCGTAAAAAATAAATAGTAAGTATATAATATTATATATGTTTTTAATAACTATTGTTTTTCATTAGAACCCGTTTTTGGGGCATAATAATTATTTCATACGATTTCTGTACAAAACTGAAGTTGTATCTGTGACGTCCTTCAAATATTGACCACATGTTCTACTGATCATACTGAATTACTTTGTGCACAGTATTTGAAACGAGGTAGTAACAATTTTCTATGGAAAGGTAAAAGTTAATTGAAACGAGGCAGGAAACCAAAACAGGTCTTTAATTGATATAATAAAGTCGATTCTGAAGGCTTCAATTTTTGTTTTAGTGCTGTCAAAACTTAAGTTTTTCCAAAGTAATATAGCTTATTTTAGTGACACTAAAGAACTATTTTGAAATGAAGAAAATTTAGTTTTGACAGCACGAAAACTAAACTTTGAGCCTTCAAAATCGGCTTTCATATTCGTATTTTTACTCAAAGTTGTTCTGTATGATAAATAAAACATGCGGTTTACGTTTTGTTGTACGGCGCTGATGTGCCTTGTATGTACTTGTTGTTAGATATGGTTAAAGGTTATCGAGCGGTGATGGTATGGACTAAGTTTTTCATTATTTTTCTTTTAAATCGTGGAATGCTTTTACATAATACTATCATCCTTTTCTTTTCTATAATTTTTCGCTTTTAGTAAAATTATTTGTAGCACTTTCTGTTGTTTCTCACAGTTTGATTTTTAAAATAAAAGTTGGACGAGCCATTAGTGACTGGTTTACTTTGTTCTTTTCAGTTGAAGCAATAAATAAAAGTCATCAGTTTTTCGTTTAAAGTCGCTTGGTTTGACGCCTTTTGAGAAGAACTGTAGTTTGCTTTATGTTGGTTATTTGCGTATTTTTAACTCGTTGGTTGTTTGAAGGCAGTGTCCCCGACCGCTTTGCATCTACCCCGGTGACCTTTGTACTTTTGGCGTGACCTCTTGGTGCATGTAACCCCATTCTTATTATTAAGTCTCGTATTTTATCGTAATTTTACTTCCGTTCTTGACTGATTCCTTTTATTTCTCGAACTAATAAACTTTATAGGCTAAACTCGTAGACCCTACGCTTTTTACGATTCGAATTTCAAACTCAACCTGGATCTGTGACCGCTTTATCTTTTTTGAGGAGCACTAAAGTCCCTAGAAAGCTTCTTATGGTAGCTTTTACGAACTTACTGATATGGCCTTGCACAATTGGTGAAACCCTAAATTTTAGATAGATTTTGATCATTATTCCTCTCAGCTTTAGTAGTCCTAACCTGAATTGTGTCAATGCGTGATGCTGGCTTCGAGCGGCAGTTGCACGCTCGGGGCTAGCATGCCGCTTGGTAGCCGATCTATTGTTGGCACGGAGTGTGTGGATGACACGTCGGCAGGCAATCGGCGGACAGCATCGGTGCGCTCTGTGGGTTACTCGGACCTGTTCGTGCTGAGCAAGAAGGACATGTGGGACGTGCTGAAGGAGTACCCGGCGGCGCGGGTCAGACTCGAGGCCATCGCTGTCAAGAGACTTGAGAAATACAAGAAGGCGCCGCTCGAGAAAGGTGAGTGTGCGTAACTTTTTTTTTCTTATTCTGTGTCAACCTCTAGAACTTTGTCTCAAAAATAGCAAAATGTATTTTTTCCTTTGTAGTATCTACCTATGTGGCAATGATTTACCTATTTACTCTTACTAATTTCAGCGAAAAGACCGCCGTTTGTATTTTATTTTGATTGTGATATGATTTTGTTATTCCCTAAAACGTTTTGGTGTTCTTTTGTTTTGTAAGTAAGTTTTGTCGTCCCTGTTGTGGCTTTGTAATATCTAGTACTGTGTCAAATCTAAATTTCATTCACCTACTGTATGATTTTACTAACTAGGAAATTTAGAAGATATTCTTAAGAATTATTCCTGGCGGATTTCAGACTATATCTGGATATAGTGTAAAAATAATATTTTGTTATAATAACAGTAGTAATGTATTACATAAAAATATACGAGATATAAACATATTAAAATAAAATCTATAAAAAAAAAATTCAGCTAAAAACATATTTATTAAACTAATTAAAATAACTCAGAAACTACAGAATATAAATTAGAAAACCAAAAATAAAAGAATTAATAATACTAAAAAATATATACTTACTCGTGCCTGAAAAGAAAAGATGTAAAAGAGGATTAGGATAACAAAAATTACAAATATCTGAAATTTTTACCGTAAAAAAGATATCCAAATATCTAAAAACATTTTGTAGAGCAAAATGGAAAACCATGTCAAGTTTCACTTAAATCGGAGAGCAATTTGTCGCCCTGGGAGGTCTAAACTAAACTCCAGTGTAATACTACTCCTGAGTGTCTTGAAACTTGAAAACTTTAGTGGACTAATCACTTTCGAGACTAAACGTTTATTCCACAGGGTTCAGAAATTTGCACCGACAAGTTTGCTACTCTCAATTTCTAGCGATAGTAGCATTCAATTTATCTTGCCAAAGTAATTAGATACACAATGCGTTCTAGAAAAAGAAATGTAATTTTTAATTCACAATAAAATTTCTGAAGTGTACTTATACCTACGTTATATAATGCAAACCAAATGTTATCTATATGTTTTAAAAATACAACATAACTAAAACGCCCCTTTATTTTTTGAAATATGACCACAAAGAATATCTTCCCAAGACTCTCGTGTATTATCAGGTTGCTTTGTAGTTTTAGAGTTATGTAAAACACAAACAATCAAAACTAGGTATAATGGTTAACATTTTTTGACGAAAACCTGAAAATAATAACCCTTTCTTTGTTCTTGCAGACAAATTTTGATTTTCGATTGTTATAACATTTATAAAAGCCGCGAAAAAAAAGGTAGTTGAAGATGGATGGAGGCCAATACTTTCAAGTCGCCTAGTTAATTTCCTTTTTACTAGAGAATTGCGTCTAGGGAAAATCTCGGCAAGTTTGCCCTTTGACAAAAATCATGACTTCCAGTTTCATTTCGATAATGCTGCTGAAATAGATAGAGTTTCGAGATAGGAAATATAATGCGCTGGTGTCGTGTGAAAGTAGAAAATTCATAGAAATTCAGTTCTATAATATTATTGTAAAACTTGATTTAAAATTTTGGTCTTTAAAACTCCGAATTTATAAGTACTAATATTTTATAGTGGCCATGGGCCGTTGCCAGTCAACGCCCGGGCTGGTGGAGACGAGCGGACGCGTGCCCATCGAGGAGATGCAGCTGCCACCTGCGCCCGCGCAGCCTCCCCCTCACCCCTCACACCCGCCTTCATATCGGGACCAGCTTTATAGGTACACGAGAATATGTCAGATGAGTCAGAGAAGGCAGTCGCAAATTCCTGATATACTAGAGAACTTGTCACAAATGTCACACTATTATTATATTAATGAACTTAACTTTATCATCTTAAAACAAAACGTCGATTGTTGACTGTAAGAGCAGATTTTTCTATCCCCTAACACACAATTTAATTTATATATTTTTTGTGATCACTATTAGTTTATTAATGATTCTTAAAATGATGACCTACTTAATAATGTATCGCCAAGAAATCATGGACAAGACATTAAAGTAGCGACATTGTCCCCAGTTCGTCAGTAAGTCCTCTCCGAGTAGCGTCTCCAGTAGCGTCGTGTGCATCTAGCGCTAGAAGCAGCGCTGTCGGTGGTGGAAGCGTGGCGCTGGGCATGTCTGTGGCGCCTCGGGTGCTGCTAGACTCCCACGAAGTGCTAGAATGCGAGATCAAACGGCTCAGAGAACGACTGCACACGGTTGAGACGGAAAATGCGGCCATGTCAGCCAAACTGAGCCAGCAGCAGTGGGAGGTCGACCAAAGGTGGGGATGAATTTAATACGTGGAGTATTTATTTTCAAAACGACGTTTTTTATAAGTTTAGATAACAAGTATTGTAACTTATTTCCCAATCTCTGGGGAGCCAAGAGTTAAAGTGAAGCGCCGAAAACCATCTAGCTTAGAAACGTCCACCATGTCATAATATAGGTATGTAGCGATTTGTAAAGGCGTCACAATCCGCATTTACAATGGCGTAGTCGCGCAGTGTGTATGCATTTGCTACACGCGCCGCGCCGTAGTGCAGCTTCTCACTTGCTACGACGTAGCACTGATTCTGCTAAATGCGTGCTTGAATCAGTGAATTTACTGGATGTGTTAATTGGACAGATTGCAAGAGATCGAGATGCAAATCTGCGGTGGCAGCTCGCTGAGCTCACAGGAGGACAACGAGAGAAACCGCGAGAGCATCATTTAACGGCGCGCCTCGCTCGCCTCCCCGCGACCGCCGCGCGACTGTGCCCTGCCTCCCCCGCAGCACCAGCGCCCTCCCCCGCTCTCTGCGGTATTCTGACCACTCCGCCGGTCTAAGGACTCAGCTGCGTCAGCTAAGTCGGGTCGTGTGACGTGTCGTACCATCATCGAACATTTCGTAACGCATCCTGAAACGGTGCGATCGTTTTTATGAAAAATATTATTGTAATCATAACGTACGGACCGACTTTATCAAATTTATATATACGTAGTATGTAAAACTCGCTAATATTTGTCGAGTGATCGTGGAGTGAGATTTTGCCAAGACAATATCTTTAAATCTAACGTTGTATCGTTTAAGTGCATTGGGATGTAAATTAATTATTAAGTGGATCGCGGAAGAGTGTGGTTTACCTAAGTCGGGTACGACGAATCGTGTCTACTCAATAATCTACTCGAACATAAGGCCTCGACGCGCAACGGGACGAATATCCTCTACTACAGTGCTGCAACTGTGGGTCGGCGAAGGCTACAGCGCGATTTTTCGTTCGTGCGATTCGATTGGCAGTCTCGAGAGAACATGTTTCGATTGTGTGTCGAATTCGATGTTATTCTTTTTGGAACAACACTGAACTTACTTACCGATCTCAAAACGAAATAACTCTATTGTATGTTAAATCACGTGTTCGTAGTAACGAGTGGGTATTCCAATATTCGTATTCCCCAAAAGTCTTTCTTTAGAAAGATTCAACTCGTTTTTCTCATGATTATTATTTAATTATTTTACATTTCTTGTTTTCAAGAAGCTTCCATGAGTGTAATTACATTTTCTGCATTATATCGGACGTTTGGTTATTTTATTTTACTTAATATTGATTAACTTACTTTGTTTAATCAGTCTCTTGGTAACAATTTATTGATTGAAAAGTTAATAGTTAAATATTTAAGTAATTGTGTATAAAATTGATAATGTATCGTAGAGTACGACTATAACGTTTGTGCCAAACGAAAGGCCAAGTGGATGTGTTTGGATAAGGTTTGTGTTTTATTGATCATAAATAATTTAAATAAACTACCATGGATATTCATTATCCATTTTGAGCTTTAATTAATACCTAATAAAATTCCGGAAAAAAATAATTATAAAACTCTTATTACCACGATATTGTTTTCGACTCGTGTCGTAATTTTTGGTCATTATTTCCTAAAATATAATCAAACTTTGGTAATTACGTATTTTGTCCAATGTAAAAATTGAAAGACCACAGTACATTGTAATTTGTTATATAAAGTGAATAACTACCTACATATTGTAAGAAACTTAGCTGTGTAAGAGAAGTCACGACTAATGAGTCGATAACACTTAAATCACTATTACTGCCAAAATAAGATTTAGGTAGATAAAATGTTTTAATATAAAGAAAGATATTATACCAATGACCTAGAAAATGTTTTGTACTTAACATTATTTCTATTTCACTATATTAAGTGATGGATATGTATGAATATTATACAGTTCACTTGCTGAGAATTCCAACTGATACTTATTTCGAAAATCAATCAACTTGTAACTTTAATGAATTGTGGTACCAAATTACATACAAAGTAATGTAATGATACAAAGTTGGGATGTAAATAACTATGTTTATGAGTATCTGATGCATGTTTAGGTACCTACTATTATTGTTATTTATCTATTGTTTTACTTAATTGGCCTTCCATGTCGAGCGACAATTAGTTTCAAAGGATTGGAATTGTGTTTGTTTAACAGAATGCTATACACGTACATTTATATGTAGATAGATATACCTACCAATGCTATTTATCAGAAATTATAGCTATTTATTATATAAAAAAACTAACAAAGTTAATTCACTAACCAAATTCATGTTCAAGTACAAAAATCGATGGCTAAAGCATGGAAGAAAATTTTTGCCATCAGAAATGTTTTGACCATAGTTTTAAACTGAAATTTGTATGTATAGTTTAATTTTCATTTTCATGAATTATAATAGATATTCATTTGAAAAAAATCTAATTCATTGAGACTATGTACTTATAATGTTTCAACTAGACGTTATCCGGAACTGTGAAACCGCTATATTTCGTTTTACACATGAGACATTGTCTAAGCGCTTCATTTACTTAAACGCCCGAAAGTATATAATAGATAGGCGATAAAACTTTTAACTGTAAATAAAATATTTATTTGTTGTTATATATTCCATAAATTTTTCTTCTTACATATTTCTCGATTATAAAAATGGTAAGAGAGAGGCATTATGCAATTGAATATGAACGAAAACGCAAGTGCTTTTGATTATCGTAATAATTATGTAGGTTATTATCATTAACTGAGAGACCAACGGACAGACAGGCAAAGGTCATCTCTACTGATACCTGTCCCCTCATTTGTAAGATCAATTTATTTTGTAAAATAATCATGGAAACTGTCATACGTTATTTATATTTTAAACGCAAATACAGACGAAATGCAAAGAAAAAGTTAACTTGAAGAGTCGGAACCGTTTAAGTATTTAAATTAACATGGCTTGAGGATCTTAAATTGAAATTTTAATTATGTATCGCACACGATTCATTTTATTGTTAATAAAAAGATTATTATAATACGAGTGCAGCGTTTTATTGTTATTAATTCACTTCGTAGCAGAGTTAGTATACCAATAGAGTGACTCATGAGAGTGTTATTTGGAACTGTAGTTTAATACGTAATACGCTATTTGAAAACACTGCTAACTTAAACTGCTAAACGAACAGTTGTGAATAAAAAAGCCGTGGCATATTCTATGTTTGACATAAGTTGTGATCAAAAATTTATTATGAAATCATTCGGTACGAGTGTCCTTCACAATAACGCATAAATAATTAATAAATACGGTTTATGTTACGCATAGTTCTTAGGACATACAAGTAACGAATATTAGTTGATGATATTAGAGGTATAATTTCTACACGACTGCTTCTGTGGCAGATTGGGTAGAAAACTCGCCTGTTCACAGTTCATGGGTTCAGTCCCCACGGTGCATATTAATTTGTGTTTGGTCTGCGTGCTAAGAAAGACACAGTAAGTTGTTGGTCCATTTATATACGAAGTACGGCGATAAGGCTCATCACTAGAGATGGGCGGTTGGGAATCTTGCAACCCAAAATGGGTAGACCTGGGTTACAACCCGAAATGGGTATTTATGCGGGTGAAATCATAATTAGTGTAACTTAATGAATTAGCAAATATAAAATGAGATCTTGATACGTAATAGACTCTAAATATTTAGTTTTGTAGTTTTTATTTAATCTCTTTACTTACACTCATTATTAATAAATAAAAAGAAATAATGATTTTAAAAAACTTCAAATCCAATTTTGAATACATGCGCATGAACATTTGCGTTAATTTTAATGTTTATGATCTTTGTTGCTTCAAGTTAAGCAACGCTCGTCTCGGTTATTTTAGGGATGAGTGACCGTAAAATTTTAGTATCAAAAGTTAACTTGAAGAGTCGGAAGGTACCTTGGTACTTTTTGACAAATCGCAAAAGAAACCGATTGAAACTGATCGTAGTAAATTTTTACCACAAATCACATAAATGACTTTATTTTCCAATGTATTGCTCAGCATGTACTATGAACTGTAATACATTAAGATGCTCCCTAGCTTCATATAAAAACCGTGAGATAACTCCTAATATACCACGTAAAAGTAGTGTAAAACGTTAATACCCGAATAAATACCCGTCGGGTGGTTTCAATGGGAATCTTTCCGAAATCGGGAAAGATTCCGGGTGGAATCCCATCTTTACTCACCACCCATCACGTTTGGGACAAAGGCGGGTGTAATAAGTGTGGATTGTGACTTTCATTTCACAGTTCACACTTGGGAACGCCTCTGACACTCCTTGAGGATTCATGTTGTGACGATATGTAATGTTATTATAATTTTTATATTTGACAACTCTTAATGCTAATCGCTACAGACTATACAAAAACGTATGGTTTTCATTATTATGATTGCCAAAGCAAACATTTTGTAAGTGAATGGTAAAAATTAAGAATAGGCGGAATATACTTAATTACGAACATTTTCAGAAAGCAAAAAACATGAAAAAAAAAAGGATTACGTGGGTGTAGTGTTTCTTACAGTTGTATTTATGTTTCGTTTTCTTCTAGCTCCACAATAAAATCAGAGAGGCAGTAACTTCTAAATCAAGTGGAGGTACAAAGTAACGTGCAGACCCCATGTGATCAAAGGCAGAATGTGAAAAATTCAGGGAGACACGCTCGTCTTGAGGCAGTTTGCGCTTTAGTGCCGCCTTAAATATTAAACTAGGACGAAATCCATGAAACCACGGCAAATAAGCAAGTCTTTCTGCTCTTTGGGGTATCTCGACCGCAAATCTTTGCACTGCGCAAAAAAATATGGAATAACGTAACGGCGTGAAATAAAAGGTTCAAATGTTTTTTGGGAATTGAATTAAGTAGTTATTTACTATGGAAACCTACTAAACACTTTAATGTCGTATTTTGATACGCTTAGGCGTAACTACCGTCTGCTCACCCCCACATAATTACGGGTGTCATTGATATAAAAATATCCTTTATCCAAAATAAGGTGTTATATGGGGGCACGGCAGTGTCCCCGCCAAGTCGAGCTAAAAAGCGGCACGGCCGCGGCCGTAATTACCATCCTTTTCTCGAAACAGCCATATTCGACCTCCCTATAACTTCTTAGTGGATAAAACTAGAAGTCTGGATTTTTAGTAACCGTATTGTATACACACGGTATATTTCAAATTTCATTCAATTTGAACGAGTAGTTTAAGAATTATAACCAGTCAAAGTTTTTAAATTTTGTCACTCACTCACTCAATGACTGACTGACCGACCATCAAAACTCTAAGCAGACATAGAAGCAAATTTGGAATACCATTAGTGTTTAGTGTATAAATCAAGGAAAAACTAAAATATTTTGTAATTTCGGTCCAGTTCTCTAGATACCCCAGCTGCATAAATAACTTTGTAATCCCATATAAATACATAGGATTACAAAATTACATATCATTAGTTGTAAGTAGAAACTACCGGAAAGGGAAAAAAGTAGGGGGCTATCTACAAAAAGAAATGAGATGCAATAAAAAAAAACAAGTCTCACAACTTAGTTCTTCTACCGTAAAAAGTTGTGAGATCATGTAAATCCAAGTCAGTTAATTTATTCAGTCCCTACTTAAGGGACTTTCTGTCTTAAGTTATTACATAATTAGCTAACCTAACAACATCTTATAGTGACCATATCAATATTAAAAATCTTTTATGTTTTAAATAAATAGATTGACTTGGAAATCGCACTAAATAATCTAATTTAATGTAATATGTACCCATTACTTGTGAGATACATTGTGTTTTTATGCAATGGCCAAGTCAATCTATTTATTTGAAACATAAAAGATTTTTAATATTGATATGGTCACTATAAGATGTTGTTAAGTTAGCTTAGTAATAAGTTAAGACAGAAGGTCCCTTAATTAGGGGCTGAATAAATTAACCGACTTGGATTTACATGGATCTCACAACTTCTTACGGTAGAAGAACTAAGTTGCGAGACTTGTTTTTTTTACAAATTTTGTTTTTGATGGCATTTGTTTTGTATTTTGGTTTGTATGTGATCTCAGTGGGAGGATTATCTCTACTTATCTCATTACGATCATAATAATCGAGAACAGACACTTGTTGATGGCTTCATGAATAAGAGCCTTGAAATTATGAAACTAGTACATAAAGAGATAATTAAAAAACGAGCCATAGGCGAGTTTTTTAATAGTATCACAAGAGTCTTTTATTACCTAGTTATGTGCAGTTTTATACACTACTTTATCTAAACTCATACAATAGTTATGTAATTTATTTTCAATCCATAAAAACTTCGTAAACTTTTCTTGATTTTGCTGGTATGAAATTGTTCATAATTTCGAGTATCACTCGACCACTGTGTTGTCAGACATTTTTGCCCAGAATAAAACTTTTAACTAACAGGCAGGCCAACGCGCATGCATGTGAGAGGTTATGCATTAGGCAAAGGAGGTTTTATAGCAATGAGGTCTCGCACCGCCACGTAAACTTCTTGGTCGGGGCGCAATCACGCACGCATGTGAGGTTCAGCCACAAGGAGGTTTTACAGCGGTGAGGTCTCGCACCGCTATATAACCTCCTTGGTCTGGCCGCAATGTATTGTTGTACATGTAATAAAGTACTAACAAAAGATATGTTACAGTCTGTCAAAAAATATTTGAAATGAATATTGAAGGAACTATATTATTTTTCTTTCGCCTGGTTACACTAAACAAACAAGTACAAAATCTGTTAAATCGAGTTTACCTCGTTGTCATTTCATAAATATTTTACGTAAATTTCATTAAAGTTCTAATGAACATAATTAACATAATGAACATAATAACATTTCAACACTTTTTGGCAGACTATAAATCACTATTTATTTTTTACCTTCAGTATACTTCACTTATCACAAACTAATCGTTTATTATAAACCAAACGGGAAGATTTATAACCCCGTATTCTACCGAAATTCGGGCAGAGTAACTCCTTACGCAAGCCTATGATACAGAATGCCTAGTTCACCGACTGACAGCCATTTTTATAGGACTGCTGTCACCATTCCTTGAACACGTTTTTAAGGTGCTATAAAGTAACGAAAAAATACTTTTTAATTATTAATATCTTGAGAATTACGTATAACCATTTAAAAATTAATTATTTATAAAAATTAATCGAAATAGTCATAATCACGATATTATATTACGAGGTAAGTATTAAACGTTTATATGGGGAAGTGAAATTGTATGTCGCTTAGTTTTTCTATGGACCTGGTTCGGTATATTATTTTAAACACAGCTTCATTATTAACAACACATTAAAATTTGGCTACAATTTGCCAATTTTACTCTGCTTATAGCCTTAGTTCTTTGGTAAATAATAGGAGTGGTAACAGAAAACCGAAGCGAGTTTTCGCTAAAGAAACTCGACACTAAACTTGAGAATATCATCAAAGACCAAGAATACTTTTTGGCCGGTGAACCCCAGACATGCTATGATACCTAATGGACAAGGTCAGATACCAAGAAAACACCTGCCCTACCGATAACTGTCTAAATCAGTGATTATAAAATAAATTTCGATCAAATGATCCTTCAGTATAACCAGATATTTATGGTTCCAATACAAATTTAAACAATTGGTCGGAAGAGCACGACAAATTTGACATGGGACTACACAAAACCGAAATTATTGCGGTTGAGGCTGCGGACAACGGTTCTCATAACTAAAACGATTCAACAATCAAATAGGTAGTCTTAAAAAAATACCAACTGACAGATCCCGTACTTTTTGTAAGCCGAACATTTCCGGGCGTTTTTGCTCTCGTTTACTATTTTACTAAAGCCTGTCTACACTGCAACACCGGCGAGATTCACCCACACTCATTAATTATACAGGGTGAGACAGATGCGACGTGCAAGGAAGCTCGGAGTTCAAACGTAACATTCTACTTAGCACAGTTTCTGGCACAGAACAGTAATTAGTTATACAGGACGGTCACTTTAAATCGTCTGCAATGCTTAGTACATTGTTGCTCAGGGCGGAAAGGAGAACATTGTAATGCGCACCATGGCGGCGTACCGCCAAAATAATGTTCCAGAGCTTTTAAGGTATGTTACAGAAGAATGGACAGGAGCTTTACTTTTAACAGAACCTGCATGGATCTTTAAGTTTTGTTTATATGTTGACGTATAATTTTTAAGTTCGACACATGTATACCATCTTTAGCAAGTTTTTTTATGAAATTGTCATGATGTGCTAGTTCTCAGTGATCCCTTTATTTTGAACGATGAGAAAGAACAACAATTGAAAGGAATGAGAGTGTGGAGACAAAACTTCACTTCTAACATGCTTTGTTTCTTTTGTTAGAGAAAGAATGAGTTTTTGTTTAGAACGTGTAGGTAATAGTCCTCTGTCCGCGCTCTGCTTTTAGAGGCAACAAAGAAGGCCTTTTTGCCCCTTGTCTTTGTCGAGTATATCGAGTCGGGGCTTGCTGTCAATTTCTCTACAAATACTGTAGGTGGGGTCAACAGTCGCAATGATAGGGTTACCATCCGTCAGGATTAGTCCGGACATGTCCGGTCCTTTAGACTCTAGTCCGGACATTGTCCGGCTCTTTAATTTGTCCGGATTTTGGAATATGAGTAATAAAACTACATAATAAGTAATATCAAATAAGTATTTAATCTTTATATTTTATCCTACCCCCCTCGCAATGCAAGCGTCTGCTACCTTGCCAACCATACCACTGTAAAAGTGAGTAATGTTTCCATTTTGTAACTAAAAAGTCCGGACTTTTATCGAAATGCCAGGCTTTTTGTCAGGACTTTTCAAATTCCTAAATGGTAACCCTAATGTAGACTATTCTAAAATAGCCAGTCAACTGTGAGCAGGACTCGCATCCTGAGGGTTTCGTACCATTCAACTAAGTACTTGGACGGAGAGCTAGCGACCAAATCGGTCATGTAGCTTCAGCTGTATTGAAACTCCGTTAGCTACTTCCCTGAACAACCTTTTCCCATAATCTCCGTGCTGGCAGGCCGCGGGCGGTGGGTGCGGGTGTAGTGGGGTGGGGAAAAAAATGAAAAAAAATGTGGGCTCAGCGGCTTTAATTTTTTTTTCAAACAGTTGCACTGTACTCCCTGTGCACCCAAAAAAATTTTTAAATCGATCGGTTGGTGGGAAGGGGTTGCCAGCGTTAATTAAAAGTACCAAAATAATAATAATTTTCATGTGGGCTCAGCTGTATTGGCTTTTTTTCTGAGGCGAGATTAATTAATATGTGAGCCCCGAAAAAATAGCCATGCAAAAATATCGGTGGGAAGGTATCGAAAAAAATTGTTGAAGTTGTTGGATTTCGTTCGAAAATGAGCTGAGGAGAAGGCAAAAGCGGACGTGGGGGGGATGTCAGCCGGCGAACGCGTCAGCGCGCTCACGGCGCGTCGATTTTGTTCGGCTAACAGAGAGTAGCCGCTGTTCTTCTCGCACCCGTTGAACGGGAAAACCCGAACGTTTCCGAACGAGCAGCTGCTTTAGCTGTGCGTCTACGCATTTTCATAGAAAATTTTTTTTTGGATGCACATGGAGTACAGAGCAACTGTTTCAAAAAAAATTAAAGCCGCTGAGCCCACATTTTTTTTCTTTTTTTTCCCCACCCCACTACACCCGCACCCACCGCCCGCGGCCTGCCAGCACGGAGATTATGGGAAAAGGTTGTTCAGGGAAGTAGCTAACGGAGTTTCAATACAGCTGAAGCCACATGACCGATTTGGTCGCTAGATCTTAGACTAACTTAAATAATTTGAACAATAATTTCAAACTTTTCATAACCTACAAATGTATTAAACAAAACTCCTAAATTAAGTTGGTCGGGTGTAACGTTAAAACTCAATTATAGCCAGGTATTTTAAGTATTTTTTAATTTTAATACAGTGTATGACACAATAATAACTATACAGAAATTTAAAATGCCTAACTAGTTTTTAAGATAGACCGTGTAACAAATATATGCTCTAAGACTGACAACTCTCACGGCCCCCCATTTGTTTTTTTATCTAAAGACTAGTCTTTGCCCGCGGCTCCACTCGCGTTTTTTCAATCTTTGCCCCTTTTTCGGCTTGGGCGTTATTTTATGATTATCCCTATATGTTGACCAGTAAAAAACGCATCCAAATCCATTGAGCGGTTCTCGTCTTAAAAGTTTTCAGCTTGGGCGTTATTTAATGAACACCCCTTATAGCCTTCGTATTGACGGTGTTAGTCACTACGGTGATAATAAAAAAAAAACGCATCCAAATCCGTAGAATGGTTTTCGAGTAAAAACGGAACACAAATATAAACAGACAAACAAAGATTTTTTAAATTGTGGTTTTGGCCTCAGTACAACACCAATAACGCATTTCATTTAAAATTTCGCAAAAATATTCAATATACAGACACGATTTATTAATACTTTATCTATTTATAATAATTACGTTTCACTAGTAAAATTTAAGCAAGATATATTTCGAGCCCTTCTGGACTTGGCATTAGTTTCATTGACAATGACAAATAAATATGAATATGACATGTTAAAAATAAAAATAAAATACATCTATAAATATTTATAAGGAAAAGCCGAAGGGTTATGCATATATATGTCGGATCGAGACGTGGAGCCACCAGTCAACAACGATTATTTTGGAACGGATTACGAATCGGATGTGTCATCGAATGAATTTCCGAACGAAAATGTTATTCTTTCTTTAAATAACGCCTTGTTAACGTTGCCAACAGATGGCGCTATAAATCAATAGTTAGTCTATGGAATTTGTCACGTTTTTCTGTGGTGATATTTTATTTTTTTCTGTAAAGTTGGCTAGACTGATTGTGTTACCCAATCAGATATGAAATATTTATTATGTCAAGTTGTTAACTTTAACTTATTCGTTTTGATTGGTGGAAACACAAGCGCTTGGTTTAGCCACGCTTGGACATCGATCTTGGCAGAGTTACGAACGACATCCGATTGAAACGATATTTTTCAATGTACACTTTGGTTTGGTGCGTGGTCGAAGTAACTGGGTGCGAAGAATTTCTTTAACTAACACCTTGTTAACGTTGCTAACAGATGGCGCTATAAATCAATAGTTAGTCTATGGAATTTGTCACGTTTTTCTGTGGTGATATTTTATTTTTTTCTGTAAAGTTGGCTAGACTGATTGAGTTACCCAATCAGATATGAAATATTTATTATGTTAAGTTGGTAACTTTAACTTATTCGTTTTGATTGGTGGAAACACAAGCGCTTGGTTTTGCCACGCTTGGACATCGATCTTGGCAGAGTTACGAACGACATCCGATTGAAACGATATTTTTCAATGTACACTTTTGTTTGGTGCGTGGTCGAAGTAACTGGGTGCGAAGAAACTTGTCTGTTCCCACTATGAGGCTTTAGTTATTGACTGTGTTTTTACTGTAATCTCATTATGTCGGATACCCATGATATCACCTTTTATCTAGTGCATCGCGTTGTGTGTTTAAAGTGTGTAACATTATATTATCAATACAGACATTGTGAACCATCTGGCTGATCAACGTATGAACGACCACGTGGCATGTGACTCTAACCATCGGCCTCCTGACACCACCCATACCTGAATTCCTCATATACATTTTATTATTATAAAATTTAAGTAAGTTGTTTTTAAATTTCAAAGTCATAAAATAGTGGTTCATGTAATGAGTGAACTATGTTCGCAAACGGATGTCGTATTGTTGCTATTTATGTTTAAAAAGAAGAAGGAAATGAAGAAGCAAAAAAAGAAGAAATGTGTTTTTGCCCAGTGCATGCTTTGTATAAATAAACCTTAAGCCTATTCCTTCGGTCCCTAAGGTCCGGGTCGTGCGTATAAATCTTTTTCTTTTACGTTCAAACTGCAAGTTAAGAGGCTTTTCGTCACATTATTTGTTATTACTACATGACTCGTAACCTATCTCAGGAAAAATCCCTACAAACAGCTATTTCCAAGAGCAATAATCACTTAAGCTCATTCCGCCCCAATTGGTAAAGTAATCCAGTGCTTTTTATCACCTAACTTGCGCAAATAGGCTGTCCCAGTAATCTCTTACTTAATAGTTCCACATTCCGAGAAAGATATTTCACTTAAATCCCCTTAATCCTGAAAGGCTTACGTCAGTAAAGGAATATTATCATTCCAGTGCATTCCTTTCACTTGGCTGCAGTCAGCTGAAATTGTTAGTTTCTTTTCTTACTTTGAAGGAATGAATCATAAGAAACGTATAATAAAGTATTTGTTCCTATCTGTCTGCATGAAGGCAGAATTCTATGGCGATGATTGAGTAACTAATGGTATGTTGAGATTTATAAAATGTAACGTCTTGAAAATGACAAAGCGTTTTTAATAGAGACTACGGCTTTAATAACGGCCTTACAAGCTTTTCCATTTTTTATATGCGTCTGTTTTTCGAATTTTAAGTAAGCCCTATTTACTTACTCATTGTTAATATGTCCTGGCATGCTGGTATGTTGATAGAATTATCTTTTTTTTTAATAATTTTTATAATACATAAGATGTATATTTTATGAATAATTAAATCAAAATAAGTGATGAACTTTATTAGGTGGTAGAGCTGATGCCGGGCTCGACTGTGGAGGTACCACCATCTTACTCGGAAATCCTCCCGAAGTTATTCGGGGGGGAGTAAGAGGACAGCTCTCAGGCAAAAAAACCAGGCGGCCCACCATTGCCCGGGACCGATGGATGGCGGTATATCCATCCCCAATTGCCGGGCCTTATATGAATTAGACTGGTGACGTCCAGCGGCGTCACTGGTGCAAGGGTTTCGGCACCGCGCTCACCAACCCACCTGCCCAGCGTGTGTGAGTATGGGCATTTCTTCCAGGAGGACCGTCAAGAGTGGCGAAATCCTGGAAAGGCCTATGTCCAGCAGTGGACGAAACAGGCTGATGGATGGATGGAAGTGATGAACTTATAAATTTTCAAATATCAAGACAAAACTGATAGAACTGGGCACTACATAAAAACTGGAGCAGATAGAAGGAAACATATTAGGTCCATTGTTACAATTAATAGAAGCGATCCATTTCCGTTACCGGCGGGATAATATATCATGGATCAGCTGCCAACGCTCCCGGCGAACTTGTGGTCTCATTCATATCGTTCAAGGAGAATTTCTAATTCTATGTTTTCTGTTGAGATATGGAATTTTCGTTCAAAGTGTATTGAAGCATACTTAGGTAAGAACATAATTCCAAAATGAGCTTTAGTGAAATAATAGTAAGATAAAACCTTTTCTTTCTTCGTAGCTTTAGTTAACTGGACTGTCTACGGCGCGTAGCAGTTCGTAGTAGGTGTCATGTTCATGTTCCTTATTGCATACGTAACAGAACTGTTGAAGCAGTTTACGTGTTGTGGCAAAAAAGGGCTCTCAACTCAGCATGTGCCGCAATGCAATGTACAGTACACATTAACAATCTGTAGCGCTGTTGTTCTGCCAGAGCGTAATAGTGGTGAAGCACGAATACAAATGAGAGTGCAACAGATATATTTATTAATATATTTACGGTCCCATGTGAATTTATTTATCAAGTTATTATGTTATTAAAAAATATTGATAATTTCTGAGTAATTTCCCGAGGCTTGGTGTGCACCAGTACTCTGTTGAAACTAGAAACAAACATAAACTAGCTAAGTGGGCCGAAATATATTTCGAAAACCTGAATCATTTATAAATGTTTGATTTTATTTACTTTAACAATTTATATAAATGTTAATGTTAAAATATAGAATATAAATAAAACTTACCTAAATTAAAAAGGGTAAAACTAACCCAAAATCCTTGTTAAACCTACAAAATTAACTAAACTAAATAGAAAATCCTGTCTAAATCGCCACCGTCATGTGGAAGGGTACCTAGAAGGCTGGCAGCGTTTCCTCTTTGAATGGCCAGGCTAATTCTCTGGCCAAGATACGCACCAGCCTTCCGGTCCCCACAAACATCGATCAGCCGTGTGGATAGTTCTTTAAAAAGGAGTTTAGCATCGGGACCCCACGGCCCGAGGGTCTCGACCCCGAAAGGCACAAATATGCAGTCCGAGCTAAAGGCTGCATACTTGTGCCTTTTATTTCTCTCGGCCGCAATGCTCACACGCAGCTCGTGTTGCGAAACTCCGCTCACTTTAACCTAACATTGCCGCTTTTTCAATAAAATTGCGCTAATTTTAAATTATTAGCTGATGAAAATTTTAAAATTCAGACTCTTAGAGATTATAGCTTATTAAATATTATTTTTATGCTTATCGATTAGAAAGTATACCGGGTGTAGAGTGCTAGCATTAAATGAAACCACATATTCTACGAATCATACTGAACCACTTTTCACAAGAAACATATCCACGCTATCTCTATTAGCTTAGGAAATATTTGAGTTTCAAACAATAACGCGTGAACTTTAACGCACCGACATAAGCGCACTTTGGAAATAGCGTCTTCCGTAAAACAGCTGCTACGGTGCAGCGTTCTAAAATAGACCTTCTTCCTACGAAATAAAGTCTTTAAGTTACAGTTGAATATCTTCTTCTCGGAAGATTGGCGCGGGTATTTTTCTTCAGAAAGTTGTTTAGTATGATCAGTAGAGTATGTGGTTTTATTTAAAGGTCGCATTCTATTTACACCCGGTACATTATCAACAATTTCTATTAGAGCAGAGTTTGTGCTCCATCCCTTTCCGAAACCGAACTTTAATTCTAGAAGTATGTTATTACTTTCCAGATATGTAGAAGTTTGAAGATAAACAACTTTTTCCACAATTTTTTATAGGTAAGACAAAATAATTATTGTACGAATATCTTTTGGTGTGATTGGGTTGATTGGATTGGATATATTTCACCAGAGCCGTTTTCCAACACTGAGAAAAAGTATTCGTCAAAAAATTGTATTGACAAAGGCGGCAATGATGCTAAAAGTCCTGGGGATAATCGGCAATATCATGTTAATAGCTAAACAATCAGTACCTTCAGCATGAGATTTTAAACAAAACTACTGAGCAGATGTTTTATTTATTTAATATTTACATTATGTTGAATTGAACTTATATAATAAACACCACATAAACCTTTACAGGTTTTTGTATGGTGCACATGAATCTACCTTACAAACTTATATTATTAAATAAAAACATCAGTGCTTACAACTAAACGTTTAAGACGTCAAATATTTGGCCTGTTAGCAAATAAATACAAAGACAAATTTAACCATATGGTGATGATGTCTCTTCTTTGTTCAGGAATAGGGGTTACTTTTCATTGCAAAGGTCTTAAAGATAATTACAATGGAAGAAACTGATAACGAAAATCATATACAGGTTGCTTCGGTTTAGTGGGCTAAGTGATTTAAAAAATGTAATTTTAATTTATCCTTCATATTGATTGGGGTTATCTCCTGTCTAAGACTAATTGGGAGATTATTTATAAGGGTGAGGATTAGGTGCATTAATTATTAAATTTGTTCACTTGTACGTGGACATGTACTTTGTACCTCGATAGTAACAATATGTTATAAATCATCGCATTGTCATAACGAGAATACAAAAAAAGAAAAAAGCCTAAAGATAGCCTTAAGCTACATTGATTACGCGTAGTTATAGTTACCCAAACAAAACAAAGATATGACAGTTTTTGTCAACCGCCAAAAAATATACGTCTTTAAAAACAACTTCAAGGACAAAACCTAGGAAATAAATAAGTTAGAAAATTTAATGAAGGAAAAGAGCGGGCTATAATCTGGTTTATCTAACTCAATTGATCTAAGCAGAAGCTGCTATTCCACTGGGGCTCGACCCGTTTCGCGGATGTTCACAGGTCCTTATTATTATACTTCCCTTCGGTTTATTACAGGATTCGCATGTGTTTTTATTACTGGAGGGGCCCTCACTCAAAATTTACATCACACATAACAACATACTCACGCCTGTGTCCTTAAAGGGTTAGGTAAAAATTGTAATCGTCGGAGTAATTAAGTAATGAAGAGGGTAATTTAATAATTTCATTATCTAATGTCACTAATAAAGGGTATAAATAAAAAAATTCAAGTTAGCATCATAATCAGTATTCTAGAAATCCCAAGTACAAGACAACAACAATGACTGACTCAACAATGTTAAAGAAGATTGAGCACCGCGCTATTAGTTTTTGGAGCTCTGTGGTGATGATCCGTCAAGCATTTTGAATCAGATTGTTACTGGGGATGAAACATGGGTTCATCATTATGATCCTGAGAGTGAACAGAAGTCCATGCAGTGGCACAAAAAGAAGTCAGAGCCACCAAAGTCAGTCCATCGGCCGTAAAACTCATGGCCACAGTGTTTTGGGATTCCAAGGGGATATAACTTATAGAATACACCAAAATAGGTCAGAGTATAAACGCTATTTCATATGCCACCACCACACAAAAAAATTTGAGAGAGGCAATTAAAGAAAAACGTCTTGGAAAATTGGCTGCGGGTGTGTTGCTTCTCCACGACAACGCTCCAGCTCACACCGCGCGCATTGCCAAGGCTGCTGTGCGAGACTGTGGCTATGAACAAATAAACCATCCACCCTACAGCCCAGACCTGGCCCCCAGTAACTATTTCCTTTTCCCAAATAAAAAAAAAAGACCTTCGTGAAAAGCGATTTCCCGGCGATGAAGAGCTCAAGGTGGCAATTGCTGCCGATATTTCGGACAAAAAAGATTTTTTTTTAAGGTGTACAAAAGATAATATCGAGATCTCATAAATGTATTGAGGTATTGGGAAACTACACGGAAAAATAATTTTCAGAATTTTCTACTTTTCCTTTCACCCCTGTACCGAGAATACTTTGAATTTATTTTTTCGTATTCATCGAAAAACTTGGCCTTAGGTGCGACTGTTTTGTCATAATCTATTACACAAATATTGCTAACCAGGAACATCCCTCGGGTCAGCAGGTACATTCATCAATGATTAGATTTTTCTTTAATATTTTTGCGTAAAATTTACGACAGGCTCGCTTAGCACGCACCTCTTGGTCTTTGACTTACTTGGGGACGGCTAATTTTACAAAAGCTTTCATGCCGATATCTTGAACTTTTATTCTGGATACACTGGACTTGGATATTTTCAGTTTATCCACCGCAACTCTCTCAAAAACCTTTTTGACTCCTTTATATTTCGATTTCGATCTGTGGCATCTTCCCGGAATCTTTCTAAAAAAATTTTTTTTGTTTCTTGGTAACGTTTTATTATTCTGTATATAGTAGTTCTTATAGCTCCTTCTGGAATAAAATGACGCACTATCGCAGATTTCCCATTTTTAAGATAATATTGAATTACTATTCTCTTCACAAACAATTTTTTTATTTTTTATCTTGCTTCTTATAATGTGACTTTACACATTACATTAGTTCCGCCAAAATTTAGTTTTGAGCGAAAAGACTCACTGGAGGTTGTTCAGTTAAAATTCTGTGTAAAACAAATTTAGCATGAATTACAAATTGTCAATGAAACAGAATGAGAACCTCTTCGTTTTTTGAAGTCGGTTAGTAAATGTTTTATATATCTATTCGAGGGAGAGTAAGAGGACAGCTCTCAAACAACTGGGATCGATTGATGGCGGTATATCCATCCTCAATTACCGGATCTTACTGGTGCGAAGGTTTTGGCACCGCGCTCACCAACCCACCTGCCGTATGTGAGTATGGGCATTTATTTTAAGAGGACCGCCAAGAGTGGTGAAATCTTGGAAAGCCCTATGCCTAGCTGCGGATATCAACGCAGTCTTTGTTTTGCAGAAGAAAGTAATTAGTGCTATTTACAATATGAAGCATCGGGATTCATTAAGAGAAAAATTCAAAGAAATTAATATTTTAACAGTTCCTTGTGAATTTATTTACCAAGTTATTAAATATATCAGAAAAAATATCGATACTTTCCCTAGGCTCGGTGAGCATCACTCTATAGACACTAGGAAGAAACATAAACTGGATTTTACAAAAATTAGACTTGCAAAAGTAGGCACCTCTTTTGTAGGACATGGTATAAGATTTTACAATAAACTTCCAAAGGAGGTTCTTAGTTTTTCAGAAAATAAGTTTAAATTATATATTAAGCAGGGACTCTTGAGAAAAGCATATTATAAAATCAATTACTATTTGGATGATAGTGACGCTTGGTGTCATGAGAATATTGATTGATACTACTGTTCTATTATTTTCTAACCGATTTGTGTTTTTATGTAGACTAATATTTTTATATTGTTTTTTTATTATCATTTTGACATATCTTTTTACATATTGACATGAACATTTTATTACCTAAACTAAGCATTTATTAGTTGATAATCTGACTATAAAAAAAGTGATAAACTATATGAGACAGGTGGATGATGTTTTGCTTAGTATTTTAACTTACTACCTCATTAGATAGGTAGACTAAGATATATATATATATTTTTCTCATGGCCCAATTTCCTTCTGTCTTTTATATTTTTATCCTTATATAATATATTGTTTAGTATTATTTTATATAAATTAAAAAAAAACTGTAATAGTATTAAGACATATTCAGAAAAAAAATACTGATAAAAAAGACATGATCTTGCTAAGTTTCTTGCCCTTTTTCTTAGCAAGATTAATCGAATGGGCGGATTTAGGCATTATATCTATTTATAGTTTATTTATCTATTACCTTATTTATTCATTGCATTATGTAGGTATGCATATACAATATTTATTTTTTTTACTTATGTTAGTATATATTTGGCTAGGCATTATATTTATTTATGGTCTATTCAGTTTATTTATCAACTTATTTTTTAATTGCATTATGTAGGTATAATAATACTCTTATTCCAATAAGTCTTTTTATTTTATGCATGTGTACATATAACTTTAGTAGCCCAACTTAAATACAGTTTTTTTTATATATTTCCCGTATCATATTTATTCCATCAGGTTAGATTTGACATGTAAAACGTATACTTTATGTATCTATTTTACAAATAAACAATTTGAATTTGAATTTAGCAGTGAGCGAAAGAGGCTGAACGGATGGAAAAGAGTGAAAAGGGGTGCAAAAGTTTGTAAGGAAAATCGTGTCTCCTGTGTGTGTGTTAAGTTTAAACAAGCCAAAACTCTTGAAAATAAATAATCAAACGTTAATTTTAGGACTAGATTTTGCCCGCGGCTTCACCCGCGTTGAATTAGTTTTTGCGTACTCCTATAAAATCTGTCAATATTTAGCTGGTGTTTCCCATTTTATATGTCTCAATTATAGCTCTTTAGCTTTGGTTTTGTCCTATTCTAGATCTATAACTTTATTTGTGCAAAGTTTCAGCCCATTCGTTTCAATCGGTACGGCGTGATAGGGTGTTGTATAGAAACTTGAAACCACATTTTCATCCCATGGGAACTGATTTATGGGATAAAAAGTTGCCCATGTCCTATTTCAGGTCTAGAACCACATTCACGCTAAATTTCAGCCCAATCGCTTCAGTAGTTATGGCATGAAAGAGTAACAAACATCCATCCATCTATACATCCAAACTTTCTCATTTTTAGTATTAGTGGGGTTAAGTGGGATGGGATTAGTGGGATAAGATAGTGGAATTAACGGTGCACCGAGAAAGGATTTTTGAAAATCAACCCCAATTTCAATAAGAAAAATCGTTTTGCCTGACGGGATCTTGAAGTTGAATGTAACCTATGTAAGTAAGTAGGAAAAATCTTTTAACTACCAACATATTTTCCAAATGTCTTTGCAATTGGTTATTTGTGTTTTTTTTTGTTTATTATTCATTTAGTTATTTTTAATATTTTATGCTTCGAAATTGACACTGAAAGTAAATTAACGAAAGCCTCTGTTCAGTTATCTGAATAGAATTCACAAGTACAGAAATAATAAAAAAAAACTCCACGAACTATAATACTATAGACGCCGACATTTCCGAAAGTTGACGCTAAACGGAAAACGTTCACTGGTTTTTGAGCCAAACGACATTAACTTAAGTCAGTCTTATATTAGAGCTGTTTGTGTTCCTATAGCGTGGCATCTCTTCTCAGCTTCTAGTTTGGTTTGCGACTTTTAAGATTATTTCGTCAAATAAAAACCCCTTCGGTTACGTTCCTTTACCCATGTAAAGTCGTTTGCAATAGAATCCAACAATCATGTAAACAAACCAAATTGTCACGATTACTCCGTAATCACATACATTTGACGATCAATTATGAACATAGTCTGATTTCAACGAACGCACCATTGTTTTCACATTATCTTCAACACGATTTAACTTGTATTTATAAGTTAAATTTGTTAAAACATTTGCAACGTAAAAATTTCGAAGTATTTGACAAGCTGTCATCTTAGTTTTTTACTCATCGAACTCTATAAGTCATTGAAAAGTTAGTGTTGTTCGTAATCTGAAGTTATCTTTTATTTTTAATTTAATAAATTATTTTAATTTAATATTATTTGAATACAATAAAATTTTTTTTTCAAGAGCTAATATAATTAACCAAAACGGATTGTATCCTAAGCCATAAAAATAATGGTTAGTTTTTAAAAATTGACAGGTGGCCATTTTGTTAGAATTGTCATTCACAGTCATTCACTGTTCTGTGGGTTCGCTGTGCATTAGTGTTTTCTGTTTCCGATTTCTACGACTTTGCATTCTCATTTTGGACTTTTGTTTTGCTTTACGATTTGCCTGGACATATTTTTCTTGGAACGACGACCTTTGCACGGCATCACGGACTTTGATATAGCATACGATTGGTATTTTTTCTCAAGGAGTAATCAGGAGGTAAGAATGATTTAGATCTATTACCTACAACGGAAATCTATTAGACGCACTTTAATATTGTATTGCCCTCGTAACTAATTATTTGAATAGATCACAATTACTGAAATGTATGTGTGTAAATGTGTTCTGATAGTGATGATGACGAAGACGAAGATTTAAATTTGTTTTAATAAACACTTTTTTTATATATAATCAGTTTTATTTTATAGTCTATGGCTTATATATTTAATCTATTTAGTCAGTTTTATTTTAGTACCTATCCTACTATGGGCCATAGTCTATGACTTAAAATTAAAATAATTAGAAAAATAAATTTAATTAAAATTAAATTAGAACACTATGACATCACTATGGGCATAAACAATACGCTGTCAATGTCAGTCCGCCATATTTGTTTACATGATTGTTGGATTCTATTGCAAACGACTTTAGTGAAAGCTACGATAAGGACAAGTGAAAAATAAAAAAATTGTAAAAAAATATCAGATGCGCGTAAATAAAATAAATAATGGAGTTCCCGTGAGAAATTCACTGGAACTGGAGTTTTTAAAATTTTCGTACTAAAAAACACTCTTTAGAGATTTTTCTAATATTTTCCATAGTTCAAGGGTGCCTTTTTTTCTAGTAGTCCATCATTAAAAAAAACAAAGCTCAAGGATTCTGGACAATTTTTGTTTATTTTTTTATGGTATTTAAGAAAATGTGTTTTCATAGACATAAATTGTATGTATTTACATAAATGTATATTCCACGATTGGATCGGGATTAAGAAGTACCGTTTGCATAATACTAAATAGGTACAATAGAATTGATTACTTAGCTACTTAAACCCATCAAGCAAAATAATAATATTTTTTTTTTGCGTTTTATGAAAAGTTTGTTGATCAATAGTAGATATTGCTTCTCCAAAATATGAAATTATTTAGTTACCTGAACTGTTTGCTGAATCTATTTTCAACTGTTTTTTAAATGAAATTTTGAAATTTTATTTGACAAATCTGTTACTATTTTGCATTGATGATAAAATTGATGAACACATGAGTGATTGATCATCAAAACAAATGGCGAGCTGGCAATGTTTTTTTAAGAATATCATTGTAATTTAATTTTATGAAATATTATTTTGTTTAAATGTTACTTTTTTTCCACATTATAATTTCGCAGTACTGAAAAAGTTTTACGTATTTTTGCACATCCTACCTTTGGTAACTGTCATTTCATACATTCGCGTAAAATTGACGTTAGCACCTCATTCCCAATCCAAATGTGGAACAGTAATGCGTAAATCTTATGTCCTCCGTTTTATTTCCAAAAGTATACGTCCAACATCCCTGAAAATATTAAGAGGATCTGGTTTAATTTCAAAACGTAAACGCTAAACAGTGACTGTACGATGCAGGCAACACCGTCCATACAAATCAGTCATATCATAGCTCAACCTCCACACTGTTAAGACGACATAGGTAGTAAAAACTTAGATTTTAAGACAGTAGAACTCACATACTACAATAGATAGGGTTCTGAAAAAAAAATATGATATAAATGAGGCCTTTTCCAAAACGATAACAGAATCCAAAACTTGATAGAGAAAAATTCGCTGCATCGAAAACAATGCAAAGTAGTAGTCCGTCCAAACTAATAAAGTAAAATTAACAATAACAAGTGTGGTAAACATATAAACCTATTATCTAAAACAGAAAAATGCCTTTTTTTAAACGTTCTGAGTGTGAGTTTATATTAAATATTATTCACAAAGAACAGCAATATCCAACCTTTTCTTGATTCACTGCACTTTGTCAGATATGTTTATCTCTTTCGTTATATGATGGACATATTGCGTCTTAATATCTAAAAGTCATAATTGTACCTACATTTTAAATACAGCCCACTTGTATAAAGTCACTGTGTTTAATTTATTACCAGTATCTTACCATTTTAATATGTATGTATCTGCCTTTTCATTCGCTTTTAAGATGAGAATTACTTTGTTACCTAAATGTTTTAATGTTAATGACACCAATAACCATAATATTAATATTTAATGTAAGCATGTTCAAAATTCATTTAATGACGTAATATTATATAAATAACAGTTTAGTCCTGGACTAAGTTCATAAAAGGAATTTTGAAAATATTAGGATATACATCTTGTTAAATAAGACACTTGTACTTGTCCACAGGATTATAATTTCACTTAATACATCCGACCGGTTTCGCTTATAAGCATTGTCTAGGGTTTTTTTTTATGTAATAAAGCCCTAGACAATGCTTATAAGCGAAACCGGTCGGGTGTATTAAGTGAAATTATAATCCTGTGGACAAGTACAAGTGTCTTATTTAACAAGATGTATAATAAGTTCCACCAAGTGCCGACAATCACAACCATCAACATTAGGATATACTACAATTTTTTTTTCCTTAATTTATCACATGAAGATATTACGAGTAAGTTGACGTATGTTTTATAAATATTCCTTTAGCCGTTTCCTAACTGGAGGAGCACAAAGTTGGTGTGTTTTGAAAATGGAAACACCCGATAGTTCACCATTATGTATAACATCCAATAAAGATACGAGTATTCCACGTAGTCGCACCTTTCCTATACAAAAAATCCCACAGGTTCATTCGTCAACTATGAATATATTTCTATAATTATAGTTTCAATAAGGCTATAACTAAACGAAGCTGCGAAATTATACAAATAAATTATTTTAGCTCAGGCGGAACCACGGTTAAAATACTTGCTACAGAGTTTAAAAAACGGAACCCTCATACTGTCTAAGGTTTACACTTGACAGGCTTTTTATGTTTTATTTACGAGTTTGCTCGCCCTTCTCCCGGGGAATTAAATTTTTAATGGGTTTTCAATAGCAGCAAATCAAATAAAACCACCTCCGAAATTGCTTCCTTCAGAAAATCAATACATTACAGGAGCTACTTAACTGAAAACGTTTTATGTCCCTTGAATATATTGAAATATTCTATGTAATTTCCGTTGGAAACTAACGATTGAACGTTATGTAGGTATCAATATTTTTCTTTGGAAATATTTTAATATAGTTTTTAGGGTTTCGTACCCAAAGGGTAACCAACGGGACCTTATTACTAAGACCTGGCCAAGTGCGAGTCGGACCCACGCACCCCCACACAACGGACATGATTTTTTTTGCCGTTTTTATAGATAATGGTACGGAACCCTTCGTGCGCGAGTCTGACTCCCACTTGGCCAGTTTTTATAGTTTTATGAGGCCTCTACCTGCAAGACGGAAATTAAACTATGCAACTGGAATTAGTATATAATTGTTTGAAGTAGGCGCTACTTTTCGAAAGTTCATTATCAACTTATAGGTATATTAATAACTAGCCTTTGCCTGCGGCTCCGCCCGAGTTTATTCAATCTTTGCCCCGTTTTCGGCTTGAGCGTCACTCTATGAACACCCCTTATGTTAATAACACCTATATGTTGACCAGGGCCACTACGATGATAATAAAAAACCGCATCCAAAAATGTTGAGTGGTTCTCGAGTTAAAACGAAACAGACAGACAAAAATTCTTAAAGAATTCTTACTACAATTGAGACCCCCCTTTCCTTATCCTCAGATACGACAAAAGCTATTTACCTCTCGTTCGGGAGGTCTCAAGACTCTCAAGTTATCATCACCGGTTAGTAAATGCAGCAACGTGAAGCCTCTTTCTATAATGCTATTTTACACAAACTGGCTCACTTACAAAACTTATAGGATACTTTCATTGACCTACAATATTGATATTGTAACAGTACAATTAAAGGAGAAAAATAACAAATTCGTTGATATTGTAATAGTACAATCAAAGGAGAAAAATAACAAATTCGGTATGACAACAATTTATCTACGACAGTGTTCGTCGAAAATTCCCGTTCTGTGGTATACCCTCCTAACGCCTACGGTCCTTCAAAATGGCCTTCTGACTACTGGTTAAAGACCAGAAATTTACAAAAGTTGGCGGCTCAAGTATCCTTTACAAGGACTCCGAGTTAATAGCCATAGTTGGTACCTACTTAACAAGCGTAAATACCTAGGTCGTAGAAAACTAAAAATCTCTATGTAAAAAAAATTTCTTTGGGCGTTAACCAAAAATCGTACGAAGGTCTTTTTATGGGATCATGGGCGTTAGAAGGAAACACGGATGAAAATATTTTTTTGGAAAAAAAATTTGCGCTTTAAAAGGATAGAGCGCCTTGATGTTTTGTAATACGGTGAAGTAGATGTACGTAATCCACGTAGATCATACTATTTTCATAGAATTTTATCAAAAATACATTGTAATATTTATAGTCCTACCAGAAAATACTTCACCCTGGCGAACTATTAAAAGTGTCCAGGAAATCTGAATAACTGTCCAGGAAATTCGGCTGAAAATCCATTACATACCATATGTTCACAGAGTATATTTCATATGTTTTCTTTTTAAACTATCTGTATGTTTTTAAGAGACGTAAGGATCGTTTGGCGATCATAAGGTTTTAAGCGGCCAATTTACAAAGAAAATAAAATGAATTACAATTTCATGTTTGCTATATTTTTTAATTGCAATAATAATTACTAAAATATTTGATTTTTATTCATTTTTTAGGTATATTTAAAACCATTGAATATCTAAAATTCAACCTCAATGAGCGTTTTAGTTCATGGCGTTCCTCTAGATTGCGTTGTCCATGCAGAAGGCTGCAGGGCGATAAAAACCGTTGCCCAGCCGGCAATAATAAAAAAAGTTGCGTTAAAGCGGGATTTTATGTTGCTTTATATTTTAGTTGAATGTGTTTTGTGCAAATAAATTACAAAATGAGTTCAGAAGAGGGTTCTGATATAGATTGTACTCCACTTATGCTTTGCTGAAGAAATAAATAACAATAAACATGATTAATTGCTCAAATATGAGCAAGTTACTTTAATATTACCTAGTAAGCTTATTTATTTGATATAACTTATTATCATGATAAATATGAAAATGTCTCATTTTATTTTTGAAAAAAGCACTATACTTGCTTCGACCATTAATTAGCAATCCTGGCCTCGTATATAAAAGTCAAGATTGCTTAATTCCTGGTGTTAGCAGTAATGTACTATAATATTACGAGGATTATAATTAAACATGCGTCTTAACATACAAAGATTATTTTTCACATTTTCTTTGATTATAATTAAATAAACAACTTTTTCGCTCTCACTCCAATACAACATTTTTTGAATGAGAGCTGTACCAGAACAAACCTCGGGTCGAGGCGTTCTGTTAGCACTCGCTAACATTTTGTGATAAGGTGGTGCCACTACCTTCGGATTACTATTGATGTCTAGATATTAGCTGAGGGTGGAAGCGACATCTGCTTAATATGTGGGAAACGCTTGAGTTTGGAGGTAGGTTAGGTTGATTGAAAAGGATGTCAAACCAAACGTAAAAGTATCAGTTGTTTAGGTCAGATGGCATTACTTCCGGGATTAGAAAATAAGACAGACCTTATTTCCTTATTTTACTCAGGAAATGAAGAAGTAATGTTCAAATAAATTCCGTATGTTTTATTCTTAATGTTTGGTAGCAGGGAAAGAGTGAAAATTATGTAAATCAAGTAAAGATGTTGTTTCTATAATAAATTACGTGAACATTAAATTCGCGCCGAAAACGGGTATTTCATGGATATGTAATAGTATGGAATTAGAGATTGCCGGGTGTCTAAGGTTCCTAAGCGAAATGGGTCCACTAAGTGAAAAGAAGTAGGAAATGTCTTTTGAGGAGAGAGATTTGGGGGGCTTTACAAAAGTAAGGAATGCAGAAGGCGGGCTATGGGGGCGCAGTAGCGGGAAATTGGGTAAACTTCGATTCAAGAAGTTCCGTCATAATTTGCTGTCTTTCCGTCATAATGGCGCTGTTATTGTTAACTTGCCAGAGCCCGCTAGAATTTAGTATTGGGAGAAATGGGGGCGACACTGCGCATCTTGCAATAAACTCATGAACCTTGGCATAGTACAGATTAGGTGAATTGGTTTTAAGGGTATGTCAAAAGTGCCACTTGTTTCAGCTAGGTGGCGTATTTAGCAAAGTAGTAAAGGAAACAGATTCCATTTTCGTATTTTAATACAAAATAAAGTAAAACCTGCTCAAATGAATTTTAGATATTTTCATTATCTTAATAATTGGTGGTAAGGAAAATTAGAATCACGAAAAATACTATTTCAAGCTAAAAAGGAAAACATTATGATTGCTGTAGTCCGGATGTCGGCGTTGAGATTTCATGACCATATAAGGTAATACGGAAATGAGAGAATGCGTGGGCCGTGGATACGGGGAGTGACAAGAAGTGAGCGGGGTATGGAAGAATCGGCGTGGCTTGGCGCCTGGAGTGAGTCGATAAAAGTGGTTGTAGGGCGGGAACGGCTCTCAGTCTTTGGAGGTCAGTCTTCGGAGTTCAGTCTTCGAGGTCCGTCAAGCGAGATACAAGTGCAGTAATTAGTCGCGAATTTATTTTCTTGGGTTTTATTTTTATCAGGGCGTTTGTTTTATAGATATATTAATTTTCCTCGGGGTTATTTTCTTTAAAGTTCTGTCGGAATTATTTAGAGTGTGGGATACTTTTCGAGAAAGTGCAGTTTAAATTTAGAGATCCGCGAGTGTTTGTTCGAGGCGATTTCCGTAAAAGGACGAATATGTAGATCGGTTATAGGGCATTCCTTTTGAGACTTGTTTCAAATGATTTCCTAAGAATTCTGGGGTCTGCTTTATATTTTAAATAATATAAGGTAAAGCTGGATGTTGCGGCTGTGAAAGGCTTTGAGCCCTAGGGCTCGGCTGGCCGGGGGAAGGATGGAAAAAGCCTCATTAAGAATCGTGGGTATTCGTGTTAATATCGTTCAGACCAGTTTTCGGGACGCGGATATCAGACCTGGGCGTGGGGTTTTGTAGTGTACTGCGGTTTTGTAATAGTGAGGGGATATTAGCGCGGGAGCTACTCGGTGTTTCGAGCGTGACAAAGGTGGGAGTCTCTGGGTTTAGTTTAGGGGTATTTTTAGTAGGCTTGACGGCTAATAGGTAGGGAAAATATGTGATGCTAAACAAAGAGAGGTCTCTTTGGGGATTTGATACGAGGGTAACCTAACGGAGTCGACAACTCGTATCTTATCCTTCAACCTCTCCGGAGGGGCAGTCGTTTTGAGATGACGCTGCAGCGGTTTAGTTATACCGTATAATATCTCCCATTTCTGACGTTACCATGTGATGTTGCCTGGGCGATCACGAGAGAAGTGTGAACCGGACATTGCCCCTCCAGGTTATCATCCGTGGCGCAGTTTTGGTCTTTATGTATATATTAATATATTTATCACACAACCATATAGGGAACTTCCGGTCAGTTGGGTGAGGCCCTTACCTTGAATCACCCGCTGACTGGCACGGAGAGTTTATAGGCAGTAGGTACACGTAGAGGAGAAAACTCGCCTCGCTTCTTTATTTTAGACTAGTTGAGGGATGTGATTTCCGCTGTGACTCTTTGGGAATCACCGCACAAACACAATTAAATGTAAATGTGAGATTTTATCTCTAGTTTTGGGTTTTACACATTTGGCAGACTAGGAATTCTCATTCTAGGTACAAATGATAGGCAGGTAAAGTTTGGATAGACAATTTAGTCAAGATATTTGTTAGGATGCATTACACAATCACACAATTAAAAGTAAATGTGAGATTTTATCTCTAGTTTTGTTTTACACCAAAATAGGCTGAGAATTCTCTTGGCTATTCCCGGGTAGCCAGATCAGTCAAGGAACTTGCGAGAATGCTAGGACGTTACAAGGAATCTTAGGACGTTAGAATTTCACGTAGGGTCGCAAGAAGGGACAATAAATTGATTAGAACACAGTCAGGTATTATAGAAAAATGTAGGACGTTAGAATTGTGCTCGGAGAATATAGGGTTCTGAAGGTTGTAGGCTCCTGGTAGTGTATGTTTTAGTCAATTATGTCTTGGTGTTACACGTAGGCACGTGCAGGTTAGGATCCGTAGGCTTTGAAGGTTTTCAAGGGGGTAAATCTTGTAGAACCACAAACTGGTGAAATTTAGATCAGATACCTAGGTAGGCGGATATCAGCTAGGTTCCAGATTTTAGTTTGAAAAGAATAGACAAAATTCAGAAGTTAATAAAGGCAGAATTTGTTTAGATCAATCTTGTAACGACGTGTCGAAAGCATTCAGTGGAAAGCCTCCCTGATTGTCTGGTCGAGAAAGCCCTTAAATGACTGAAAGTTATTTTGTTGTGAAGTAAAGTTAAGTAATGTTTTGCTCTCAATTCTGCTATCACATGGATTAAACTTATGATCATCGTTCTCTGATTAGATAGAGAAAGTTCGACCTCAAGCTCAGAAACACTCCTACTTACATGAGTGTCTAGTTTTTCAAGATACCCTTTTATTGAGATAAACTGTTTTGGTGTGAGAACCATCAGTTCAGAGTTTGGAGCAAAGTCCAGTTCTAAGTCTTAATTACAGTAAATAATTCTGGAATCATAATTTCCTTATAAAAAAAGGAAGATTTCAATGTAAATAAATTTACCAAAGTAAGTAGCTTGGTTTCCATAGAAAAGGAATGATTTCTATTTGTGAATAATATTGCCTGAAAAATAAAGGTAATGAGTAGATGCATTTGTTCATACTAAGGGAAAATCCCACCCTTTTAGCCAAGCAATGCCGTGCTAATAAGAATCTTCTGTATACCAAACGGAACAGGAATCTTACTTCGTCAAGTGTGAATAGATATATCTCTCCTTGAATTAATATCCTCAAGTACAATGTGGCCGAGAGATAGCCTTATATATTGCTGAAGTTATTCTGGATCTAACAAAGAAACCAGCTAGCTGAAATTATATCTATCTGAGTGAGACATATTTCATATAGGTAATTATAGCTTTGATTCTGAGACATCAGAACGGCTACTTTCTAACTGGAATTCAGAAGAATTGAAATTAGTCAGACTAGTAGAACCGAATTAGTTATCTGTATGACTGAATTAATCCAGTATTGACTGTTAATAAATTTCTGTTAGAATAAACTACCTTAAAGCTGTTCTCATGTAGAATTCAGTAGGTTCAGAGATTAGGCTTGTGATAGGGAGAAGTATGCAGCTTTTACTGAAGTAATTAGTATTTCACAGTAAGGTCACGATATTTAATTACGAGTAGGTACTCCTTGAGGTTTCTTAGTGATTCTTCCTCCAAGGTGTGTAGACAGGGAATCACTGTTCTTAGGTTTTCTTAAAATAAATAATGTACTATTTAAAGATTACTGAAAGATTTTATAATGAGACTATAGTAGTGTTTGGTAGAAATTAAAGACTTGTCAACATGAACGATTTACTATTACAAAGTAACAAATCTTATAAATATTCAGTATAATAATACTGCCTTATCAAATTACAATATCTAAGTACTTAGTGCCCTGTAGCACGGTACAAATAATGTATCATCAAACTAAATGCAAAATTAAAGTCTATAATAATATAAAGTATTAAATCACAATTTCAAATAAAACTATATAAATTCTTTGTTAAATAATTAAATCACAATTTCCAATAAAACTAAATAAAACCTTTGTTCAAAAAAATTCACGGGTTATTCCCCATCCGAAAGGTAAAGGCTTTTATGTTCAACTTGTACTCTTATTATCTAGGAGTATAACCTTCTCGTCTATTACTTTACTTAAGCAGAACCATAGAAGCTTTTGCTTTTACAGAACCCAAATTGACCGGTAGGGGCTATTAAACAAAAAACATAAAATTGCGGTATCTTCTAGATGAATTATATTTAGTTTCAGTTACTCCTCTCACTCTCTTACATAAGCCTGGTTAATAGGTGATATTCTCTTGGATAGTTTCAATTCAGTATTGACATCATATAATAACTTAGCTAGGCGCAGATGTTATTCTATTTACTAGGGTCAGAGGAACTATTTACTTCTCGGATACTTTAGGTAATTTAACTAGACTTATTGGGTAATGTTGAGTTCGGATTCATTCTTATTATCACTAAAAGAACTAGGGTTACTTAAATACGGTTCACAACGAGGGGTCCTATCACAGCTGCTAGACGATCATTTGGCCTAATACTAGACTAACACCCTCCAAACCTTGTTTGTATTTATAACTAGTTCAAGCTACATGTGAGAAGGTAGAGTGGGTAGGCAGTGAGATGGAAAGTGTAGTTAGCAGAAAAGTTGGTAGGTAGGTGAGGTTAGTGATATAGATTGCAAGAGATGTAGGGGAGGTTTGTTTCAATTAGAAGCCGTGACCAGAATATTGCAGTTTTTGCGATTATAATATTAAAATTAACTACTAGGACATATGTGGGAATAAAGTTTTAACAATATCATGGTTGTATCGTTGTATTTTGAATTCATTATAGCGTTTTTGTTTCATTAAAGCACTGTGATCATGTTTTAATAGCTGGGATATTGTATTGCGATTTCTAGTATTTATTTGGTTGGAGTGTGTTAGTCTAGTTCAATTGTTGCACGTGAGACGGAGGTGTTTTAAGAGTGATATTTAGTTTCTATGTAGTAAATTCATTCAGCGGTAACACAGATGCACATTATTATCCTTTCCTTAGTGCGATTGGGCGAAGCGAAGTTCTTGGTTAGGAAGTAGGCTGGATTATCCACATTGCATACACCTGTGTAGCTTCTCAGGCGAGATGGGTCATACATAATATGTATATAGGGCTTTTAGAACTCAACCATCGTAGGCTGTATCTGAAAAGTAGAAAAAGATAATTAATTTTGGGCGAATGTATGGAGAATGTCTGTAATGTTGTGAATAGTTATACCTATTTCATCATTGAGAAGCTATTGCATAAATTCGCTTTAATATTTTAGTATAAAAGGGTTCTGTTTGACGTTGTAGGACTAATGAGCATTGTTTATTAAAGTAGCCCAGGTAATTTAGGCCACTTTTGGATTGCAATACTATAGATGTTTGCTCAAGATAGCAGTACTAATAACCAATATGAATGACGGGCATAGGAAAACGTAGTTTTAATGCGTTCTTGATGATTAGGCAATTGTAAAACAGGTTAGAATGAATATACGTACCATTGTATGAGATGAGTTTGGCTCGGTTAATTGGGTTATCCTTGGTAATCTGTAGTTGTAGGTTTCATTGATATCATCAACGCCATGTCCAATTTTGCACCTTTGAGAATCATCCTGAGTTGCGCTAAGTTCATAATAATGTTGTCCCGAGCTGAAGGTGCATTCCATCTTCATCTCAACGCACGCACAAGTTAGTTTATTTATTATTTTTAGAGATATCAGAGATATCTCATTTGTGATGGTTTTGAACTATTCAAAAGTGGTTTGTTTGTTTTGACTGTCATTAATCGCATTGGTTTCTTTTTTAGTATTTTTTAACGGCTCTGGACTCAAAGTCCATTTGTCCATATTTTAGGGTTTTTGCATTGTCCGGTCCGATGTCGGGGTCGGACGCCGCCGCCGCCGGTGCGATATCGGGGCAAGTAAAATGTATGGAATGAGTAGTCTTTCACATTGTCCGATCCGGTATCGGATATCGGAACCGACACCGATGTGTTGGCGGCACTATCGGACGCCCGTGAGCCGTCGGACGATAATGTTTTTATGTTGATATACGTATATCTAAATTGTCTCTGTGTGCGCTTGCATTTCCTTAGGCCCCAAAGCCATTCGAATATGTGTGTCTTGTTTCTTGATATTGTTTGTCAGATGAATTAGCAAATAATCATATCGTGGATTCACTTGTAGGAAAGTAATTAAAGAACTTTCTCGGTGCGTCTTGTAGCTCGCTAAAAAGAGTATAAAAATGCTCTCTCTGAATATTTATCTTCCGAAATGGGATGTATCCAAAATTATCTTAGTCTTCCGTAATGACCTGTCCGCACTAAAGCTATCGAGCAAATGGCCATATCGGAGCGATTTTGTCGGGTAATGCGAAAACAGCACATGGTGTCGGCTATCGGATGTTGGCTGTTATCATCCGGCACCGGTGTCGGGTTGGATAGTGTGGAAACGTTCTTAGTCTCATGGAACGATAGCGACGCGTGCGTTCAAAAACAAGAGCAGTGTTAGTGGACAAGTCTAATTGCTTTAGAAAATGTTTTTCATCTTCGTGTAGTAAATACTTTGTTTCAATTATGGGGGATTGTTTGGCAGCACTGTGGTATTATTTTAGTGCTTTTTGAAATTATTAAATTGTTTTACTAGAATAAAGTAAAGACGTGGTTGGTTATGTGCGTCGGGCTAAAAAGATGTACAATCGTATGTACTGAGTAGGGTTCACGTATTTAAATAGGACGTGAGGAATCGATTGTGTTTTGCTCTCACTTATTTAGTAGTGAGTTATGTGCACAAATACTAAGGTATAAACCTGCAAATCTGAAGTCGACTAGGGATGACGTCACACTTCGGAAACAATCGCATGAGTTTACATTGCGGGTCGGTTAGTAAACGTGGTATACATTGCGACACGAGTAGAAATGAGATATTATGTGTTTTATTTTATAATCTTATTACGAACACATAATAATATGTAGCAGGAAGAGGATGAATAAATGTTTAGAAATATCGGGAATATTTACTGATGTTAGACTGAGCCGTAGAGTTAATATTTAAATTCGTTGTCCCCTTTTAGACTGAAATATTTTTGAAAAATATCACTATGATGTCTATGTAAATCATAATTTCGGTAACTAACAACATGAAATTCTATATAAGGATTATTTATGATCATATTAGTTTGCTTGACAATATTTAATCAGGCAGGGATATGGGAATATTAAAGAAAGTTTTACGGTTCAGATATGGTAGTCATCCATCCATCCATCCATCCATCTGCCCGTGTTCGTCCGGTGCTGGGCATGGGCCTTTCCCAAATTTCGCCACTCATGTCGCCGCCGCGCCGTCCACGACGTCCTTCAGGTTGTCGGTCCGGCAGGCATGTTGTCGGCCTGCGCTGCGCTTTGCTGTACGTTGTCTCCACTCCATTGCCTTTCGGCCCCAACGGCCATCATGTCTGTGACACCTAGATACCTAGTTTGTGAATGTACGTACACTGTTAGGCTGTGGCAATGTTAGTGATGAGTTTGACCAATTTGTGTTATCCAACAAAACGGAAATTGACTTATTATTTCATTTGTGTTTAATGTTACAAGATAGGTTGTTCGGTCGAGAATTGAGTTTTTCTGGAAACGGATAAACTTTATCCAAATCCAAGCATTAGGGTCGCTCTTATGGTTATTACGATCAAAGGAATCTATCATCTACATGATATTTTCCGTGGATAGTCATCTGTATGAAGAATATGTGAGTAGATGTGTAGGGTGACAACAAAGCTTTTCTGTTCAATTTGTCCTTTTTTTACCTTTTTTTTGATTATTCACTATTTAATGTTTTGATCACATTTTAATCTCAAACATAAACGACCGGTCTAGAACGGTTAGAACTGACTTTCATCCCAATGCGTGGTAAACCAAAATAATCAAACTAATTTGAAGTTTTTATGAGTAGTGCTTCCTTTTGACAAGTCTTAGTAGTTACTGGCATTATCACAAACCGGTAAAAGAATAACATTAGTTAGTCAACGGCATGGACGGGCGAAGAATGCCGTCACATGATTTACTTGTATGTGTTATTGATATGACGAATGTACTTCGATGACTGTCGTCGCCTATATTAAAATTATACTAGCTTCAGTTTGTCCCGTGGAAACCATCTGCTCACTTTTAGTCAAGGAATATTAACTATATTGCGCCAAGGAGAAAATTATCGTAGTGTTACCGGTCTTATTTATCAGGTAGAACACAATGCCCACAATCGTTTAGCAATAATAATATCCTAGTAATGAATGGGTGGATGAATGTGAGTCTTGTTCCGCACTCCTATCGTTGAGAAGTTTGAAAGAAGGGGGGTCGCTCGGTAAGATTGCGTAAGAGTTCTTTGCGGACAGAAGGTAGATGCACTAATAGAAAAAGGAGGTTTATGAAGGTGATTGGTGTTAAATGTTTTTATGTTAGATGACGTTCATTTATTTGTTCAGTGATGACGTGGTAGTCCGAATCGGTAATATATTAGCGAGACTTAGGGAAAACTATTTTAATTTTGGGGTGACGCTTTGCGATGTCGTTGTAACTTTTGGTTATATTTTGCGTTGCGGGGAAAACAAAGGTTATTACAAAATAAAATGAAAAATCTTGCATCGATATGAGAAGTGAAAAGGGGTTCGAGTGTTCGATCCTTGTAGTGTGATTGATAAAGAATGGGTAATGATAATTTACGAGAAAACAATTTCTTTGGTAGCGTTATAGCGTAGTAGGTGCGGTAAATGAAACGTGATGATGGGCTATGACGATAAGTTACAAGAGATTAACTTCATTGGTAATGTTATAGCGTAGGTGCGGTGAGTCAATTGAGGGAATATGCAAGAGCTTGTTGCTTACTAAAGGATGAAGGGCATCACACTAATATTATGAATGCGAAAGTTTGTGTGTGTGTGTGTATGATTGTTACTCTTGCACGCTGAAACGGCTGGACGGATTTGGATGAAATTTAGAATGAATATAGCTTATACCCCAAATTAACACATAGGCTACTTTTATCCAGGAAAAAAAATCATGTCGTTAAACTGAATAACGCACGGGCGGAGCCGCGGAAAAGAGCAAGTAGTTAATAAAAGGTAATAAAAGTTTTGTGGCAAGTTTAGAAGCGTGGAAAATAAATAAGTATGCTTCAAAGTTATTGAGAAAAAGCGGGTTAAGTTGTATGATTTCAATGAAGTTATAAGTAAATAAAAGGGGAAATAAAATTCTTGAGATAGTGGTTAGGTAAATAATAATTTTGTTTATCTACTTCTATGCTGACGTTTAAACTGGTGTTGAGAGGATTTGTAGTTCAGTAAATTGGAAGCTAGCGGTTATCGTCGGGTACTAAGCAATTATAAGAGAGAAATTATTAGGAATTGATAAAAGGGGACACCTGGGTAGGTTATCAACGAATCGTATTTACTCGTATGTATGTATAGAGAGTTTCGTTTCAGTTAAATGAGATCCCCTTAGAAAACTTTTGCATTAATAATAAAAGATAAACAATATAAGATTCGGGTTTTGAAAATAGGTAGGCCCTTGTGTACTCATAGTATTCACTTTGGATGTGTTCTTAAGAATGAGAGAGATAGTATTTTTGGGTAGCGACGGAAGGGCACTTTTTAGTATAAATACCTACATTTAATAGGGTGGAACTCAGAGCGAAATTTAGGTCAAATAAGCATGGGTTAGTCCGGAAGGATTAGTACGTGGACTTAGATAAGTTAGTAAAATTTCAAGTCATTGAGGAATAATACCCACATGGTATTAAAATAGATGTAACAGGATAAACCGTATAACTTGATTGTCGTAAGAAGGTAAACTTAAGCGAGAAAAGTATACGTTAGAGTTTCAGTATTCGGTATTTTGTTAAATCTGAGAGTCGTGTGTTTAGAGTTGTGCAACCACATTTTACATACCTATATTATTTTGAAACTAATTACAAATTATGAACGTGTAACCTTGCACAATTTAGAAAAGTTTCACGGAGTTGGTGGCTTACTATATTTAACTGTGAGAATTTGTCCGATAGAATGAATGGAAATATCACACAGGGTGAAGTCAGGTTTACAAGCTGGAGGGTCGGAGGTTTAAAAGGATGTTAGTCTGGGAGATTTATGAATAAAACGAGAAAACTCGAATGTACTTCAGAATGTGTCAAATAGGGGTCAAGTTAGGGTGAGTGAATTTAAAACGCAGGGTTCTGTGTTGGCGCTGTGATATACGAAATCGAAGAACTAGAATGACCTCGTAGATAGGAGTGGAAGAGGCGAAAGAGGTGTGTCGGAATCATAGTGGATGAAAGTTGACAGTATTTGTCTATCCCTTCAGGAGATAGGCGTGAATAAGTATGTTCGTCTGATGTTTGAACGGTGTCTATTTTCTAATCCTCGAATACGATAGTTGCTTAAATATAGTAGGGTACTTGCGGAATATCACTTAATTATATAGAATTTGTGAAAATCAAGAATAAACTTTTGTTTATAAAATAAGAAATTGCGTGATTAGAATAATGGATGTGGAGGAGACGAAAAATGTGTGTGTTAGGGTCGTGGCAATCGGAAGTATATGGTCTCTACCTACCTCTCTGGGAGACGGATATGAGTATATATGTATGTACTTGTATGTACTATGTTTGTTACGAAATTAGTCAACAATGTACTACCTTATTGGCGCGAAGGCTACAAACAGTAGAGATAGGGCCATAACAGTTTTGTGACGGGAGAGCGGACAAATATTCATTAGTTAGTGTGATCTTATTGTTACTCTGAGGTACGGAACTCTAGTACAAATATTATATACATATGAATTTCGGGTAATATTTGATGACAGAGATAGCGTTTGACGGTTTAATGGAATGTTAAAAACAAGTGGGTATTATGGTAGAGAGGAGAAACGTTTCGAGCGAAGAAACGGGTTCCATATATTGGCGTGAAAAAATTAACATAATATACATGTCGAGACATTCGTAGTGGCTAATGACCATGAAGACGTCTTCAGTCGAAAACCAGGGGGGTCGGGTTTAGTTAAGAGGTTTAGATGGCTTAGGTGAATTTTATTCTTTTCACGTTTATCTTGCTACAACTAAATATTTTTGATAACGGTATTCATTATACGGTATATGTTATAGTCAAATCGTAGTCTAAGGGTGAACAAGCTTCACATACCCTGTAGTATGAACGTGCGGCGTCTTATTAAAATTACATGTTCACCCAGGTAACATTTAAATTAAAAATATGGTTTTGAGCCATTTTGGATTATAGGGATTGATTGCTCCATGCGGTATAGGTGAATTAAGCTGTTTTACCGAGTATTAATAATAATATAAATCTAGTGGTTTAGAGGATGATTTGTGACTATACTGTGATTTACAGATAGACAAAGGAATTCTACCGTAAAGGTTTCATTCTGCAATTTGGTTGCAGGACCTTAATTACAGCGAACAGCTTTATATGCAGGGACGCAATATTTCAAAGACGTCAATTCAAAGGGAAAATATCGTGATTTGTAGCGGAAATTATGACTAAAGGACGGATCTAAAGACATGTGCGCATTTACAATTGTAATATTTACATTTATAATTAGGGAAGCTTAAACTTATTCCGGAGGAGAATGCTCGGTACGTTCTCCCTTTTCTTGACAAATTCTTTTTTTTGTTTCTTTCTTCATTGTCTACCACCGTACTTACCTCTATGATGTTGTAGACATTACACCACTTTAATTCTCTCAGTTTCGGGTTTGGTTGATGGGACGTGCAATATGCAAGTAGGCGGTTCTAGAGTCAGGAGAAATTATGTGAGGGGCGGAATAACTTGAGTATGAGACAATTTATTTACTTGTACGTTATTGGTTACGGAGGCTAGGATTGTTTTCATTATCCTTTTAAAGATTAAATAAAGTAGTTGACCAAATAGTAGACTGTAAATCTTTACATTTTGACGAGGGCCTAGATACTTTTGTAAGCTAGTGCCTGAATTTAGTTTATTGCTTGAGAATTTTATAACAACATGTATATGAGCGGGAATAGGATAATTTAGGGACCGAAATATTCTTATCGAGTATCTTCGCAATTAGTCGGGTGCAACGTGACTCTTACTAGTATGAGTTTTGGTTCTGTTTCATCGTTAATTCTATGTACAAGATAATCTGATACGTCATTTTTATGGTTGTATCTATCTAATTAAATCCTGATACATTAGACACAAAAGTATACCGTTAGCTCAAGTAAATGGTTCCTCGTCATGGAGTCTGGTTTTATGATTAGGCCCCAGGGTTTCCAAAGTCACAGTTAGTGCCAGAATGATCTCATACCTCTTAAGGTTTAAACCCTTATAATCGAATGATGAAATAGTTAGGAAAGTATCAAACTTTCAGAGAGTGAGGCCCAGAAATATAGAGAAATTAAGTCGTTAGGTAATTTCTAACGGCGCGTGAATTAGGCAAGTTGTTCAGCGACATTAGGCCTAAACAGAGATGGCAGACAATAAGTTGATATCGGGGGAAATGTCTCAATCTTAAAGATATAATCAACATTAAATTTAGCTAAATTAATTGCGATCATGTCAACGAAAACAGCAAAGCTACGGAATGTGAACAACTAGGTATACAAAAAAATTGTAGGGACATCTTTGGTTATTTAGATTAGGGAGACCTAGGGAAAGTTTTAATTGTAGGAAATGTTGGTTTGAGCCAAATTATTTGATGTAATTTAGGGTTAAGGGTTGAAACGGCTTACACGCTACATGCTACAGAGCCATTGGGACGATTAACCTGGTCAAACAGGAAAGTCTGTATTGAATGAGCTGGTGGATCCTTAGAGTGGCGAGAAAGAGAAATCCACGCGTGGTACATTTGGGAAGTATGAAGAAAAAGGGGAAAGAGGATTTTAATGGTATTGTAGTATAATAATATAAAATTATACTATAATATTTATTAAAGAGAATGCAGGTTGTAAAAGAGGGCTCTAGGGAGGCAACAGTTTTGACAGTATAGATGAAGTTATTGTAGCTTGGACCAGAGGCACTATACCTAGCAAACGGTTTATTATGGAAAATTGCAGTTAGGTTAAATTACGAAAAGAAGTACATGATAAACCCGCACTATACAGAAGCTCTTACTCCCTTTTCGGCAACTGCACACTCACCAGGAAACTTATGGGGCTTGCAAGGGGAAGGGCTCTAGCTGAGATAGTTAAATTAAAGGATAACCTTTATGAGGCGGTTCATCGCTTGGTATCTGGTGGAATTAGAGATAGTCCATGGCAAATCTAGTGTTAATCGAAAAATTGGATTGGGTTAGAAGGCCATCTTATTGCCACTAGGGCATACTGGATTCACAACCCGGTACTCTCGTTTCGTCAGATTTCTCGCAATCGAAGTAATAGTTATCCATAATTAAGTTATTGCGAGGTTGGAGTCCGGATACTTGCGGGATTCTGTTAGTGGATTGGTTTAAAAATGCACACACCCAACTACATTCTGGAAAAAGCCATAATAATTTGTTTTGTAATCAGTGGTCTCTGCATGTTAGCGAGTCTGAAGAGAAAATTTCCTTCGGCTGAACTGTATGCTACGTAAATTTTGAGGGTCGAGCTGTACCAGAACAAACCTCGGGTCGAGGCGTTCTGTTAGCACTCGCTAACATTTTGTGATAAGGTGGTGCCACTACCTTCGGATTACTATTGATGTCTAGATATTAGCTGAGGGTGGAAGCGACATCTGCTTAATATGTGGGAAACGCTTGAGTTTGGAGGTAGGTTAGGTTGATTGAAAAGGATGTCAAACCAAACGTAAAAGTATCAGTTGTTTAGGTCAGATGGCATTACTTCCGGGATTAGAAAATAAGACAGACCTTATTTCCTTATTTTACTCAGGAAATGAAGAAGTAATGTTCAAATAAATTCCGTATGTTTTATTCTTAATGTTTGGTAGCAGGGAAAGAGTGAAAATTATGTAAATCAAGTAAAGATGTTGTTTCTATAATAAATTACGTGAACATTAAATTCGCGCCGAAAACGGGTATTTCATGGATATGTAATAGTATGGAATTAGAGATTGCCGGGTGTCTAAGGTTCCTAAGCGAAATGGGTCCACTAAGTGAAAAGAAGTAGGAAATGTCTTTTGAGGAGAGAGATTTGGGGGGCTTTACAAAAGTAAGGAATGCAGAAGGCGGGCTATGGGGGCGCAGTAGCGGGAAATTGGGTAAACTTCGATTCAAGAAGTTCCGTCATAATTTGCTGTCTTTCCGTCATAATGGCGCTGTTATTGTTAACTTGCCAGAGCCCGCTAGAATTTAGTATTGGGAGAAATGGGGGCGACACTGCGCATCTTGCAATAAACTCATGAACCTTGGCATAGTACAGATTAGGTGAATTGGTTTTAAGGGTATGTCAAAAGTGCCACTTGTTTCAGCTAGGTGGCGTATTTAGCAAAGTAGTAAAGGAAACAGATTCCATTTTCGTATTTTAATACAAAATAAAGTAAAACCTGCTCAAATGAATTTTAGATATTTTCATTATCTTAATAATTGGTGGTAAGGAAAATTAGAATCACGAAAAATACTATTTCAAGCTAAAAAGGAAAACATTATGATTTCTGTAGTCCGGATGTCGGCGTTGAGATTTCATGACCATATAAGGTAATACGGAAATGAGAGAATGCGTGGGCCGTGGATACGGGGAGTGACAAGAAGTGAGCGGGGTATGGAAGAATCGGCGTGGCTTGGCGCCTGGAGTGAGTCGATAAAAGTGGTTGTAGGGCGGGAACGGCTCTCAGTCTTTGGAGGTCAGTCTTCGGAGTTCAGTCTTCGAGGTCCGTCAAGCGAGATACAAGTGCAGTAATTAGTCGCGAATTTATTTTCTTGGGTTTTATTTTTATCAGGGCGTTTGTTTTATAGATATATTAATTTTCCTCGGGGTTATTTTCTTTAAAGTTCTGTCGGAATTATTTAGAGTGTGGGATACTTTTCGAGAAAGTGCAGTTTAAATTTAGAGATCCGCGAGTGTTTGTTCGAGGCGATTTCCGTAAAAGGACGAATATGTAGATCGGTTATAGGGCATTCCTTTTGAGACTTGTTTCAAATGATTTCCTAAGAATTCTGGGGTCTGCTTTATATTTTAAATAATATAAGGTAAAGCTGGATGTTGCGGCTGTGAAAGGCTTTGAGCCCTAGGGCTCGGCTGGCCGGGGGAAGGATGGAAAAAGCCTCATTAAGAATCGTGGGTATTCGTGTTAATATCGTTCAGACCAGTTTTCGGGACGCGGATATCAGACCTGGGCGTGGGGTTTTGTAGTGTACTGCGGTTTTGTAATAGTGAGGGGATATTAGCGCGGGAGCTACTCGGTGTTTCGAGCGTGACAAAGGTGGGAGTCTCTGGGTTTAGTTTAGGGGTATTTTTAGTAGGCTTGACGGCTAATAGGTAGGGAAAATATGTGATGCTAAACAAAGAGAGGTCTCTTTGGGGATTTGATACGAGGGTAACCTAACGGAGTCGACAACTCGTATCTTATCCTTCAACCTCTCCGGAGGGGCAGTCGTTTTGAGATGACGCTGCAGCGGTTTAGTTATACCGTATAATATCTCCCATTTCTGACGTTACCATGTGATGTTGCCTGGGCGATCACGAGAGAAGTGTGAACCGGACATTGCCCCTCCAGGTTATCATCCGTGGCGCAGTTTTGGTCTTTATGTATATATTAATATATTTATCACACAACCATATAGGGAACTTCCGGTCAGTTGGGTGAGGCCCTTACCTTGAATCACCCGCTGACTGGCACGGAGAGTTTATAGGCAGTAGGTACACGTAGAGGAGAAAACTCGCCTCGCTTCTTTATTTTAGACTAGTTGAGGGATGTGATTTCCGCTGTGACTCTTTGGGAATCACCGCACAAACACAATTAAATGTAAATGTGAGATTTTATCTCTAGTTTTGGGTTTTACACATTTGGCAGACTAGGAATTCTCATTCTAGGTACAAATGATAGGCAGGTAAAGTTTGGATAGACAATTTAGTCAAGATATTTGTTAGGATGCATTACACAATCACACAATTAAAAGTAAATGTGAGATTTTATCTCTAGTTTTGTTTTACACCAAAATAGGCTGAGAATTCTCTTGGCTATTCCCGGGTAGCCAGATCAGTCAAGGAACTTGCGAGAATGCTAGGACGTTACAAGGAATCTTAGGACGTTAGAATTTCACGTAGGGTCGCAAGAAGGGACAATAAATTGATTAGAACACAGTCAGGTATTATAGAAAAATGTAGGACGTTAGAATTGTGCTCGGAGAATATAGGGTTCTGAAGGTTGTAGGCTCCTGGTAGTGTATGTTTTAGTCAATTATGTCTTGGTGTTACACGTAGGCACGTGCAGGTTAGGATCCGTAGGCTTTGAAGGTTTTCAAGGGGGTAAATCTTGTAGAACCACAAACTGGTGAAATTTAGATCAGATACCTAGGTAGGCGGATATCAGCTAGGTTCCAGATTTTAGTTTGAAAAGAATAGACAAAATTCAGAAGTTAATAAAGGCAGAATTTGTTTAGATCAATCTTGTAACGACGTGTCGAAAGCATTCAGTGGAAAGCCTCCCTGATTGTCTGGTCGAGAAAGCCCTTAAATGACTGAAAGTTATTTTGTTGTGAAGTAAAGTTAAGTAATGTTTTGCTCTCAATTCTGCTATCACATGGATTAAACTTATGATCATCGTTCTCTGATTAGATAGAGAAAGTTCGACCTCAAGCTCAGAAACACTCCTACTTACATGAGTGTCTAGTTTTTCAAGATACCCTTTTATTGAGATAAACTGTTTTGGTGTGAGAACCATCAGTTCAGAGTTTGGAGCAAAGTCCAGTTCTAAGTCTTAATTACAGTAAATAATTCTGGAATCATAATTTCCTTATAAAAAAAGGAAGATTTCAATGTAAATAAATTTACCAAAGTAAGTAGCTTGGTTTCCATAGAAAAGGAATGATTTCTATTTGTGAATAATATTGCCTGAAAAATAAAGGTAATGAGTAGATGCATTTGTTCATACTAAGGGAAAATCCCACCCTTTTAGCCAAGCAATGCCGTGCTAATAAGAATCTTCTGTATACCAAACGGAACAGGAATCTTACTTCGTCAAGTGTGAATAGATATATCTCTCCTTGAATTAATATCCTCAAGTACAATGTGGCCGAGAGATAGCCTTATATATTGCTGAAGTTATTCTGGATCTAACAAAGAAACCAGCTAGCTGAAATTATATCTATCTGAGTGAGACATATTTCATATAGGTAATTATAGCTTTGATTCTGAGACATCAGAACGGCTACTTACTAACTGGAATTCAGAAGAATTGAAATTAGTCAGACTAGTAGAACCGAATTAGTTATCTGTATGACTGAATTAATCCAGTATTGACTGTTAATAAATTTCTGTTAGAATAAACTACCTTAAAGCTGTTCTCATGTAGAATTCAGTAGGTTCAGAGATTAGGCTTGTGATAGGGAGAAGTATGCAGCTTTTACTGAAGTAATTAGTATTTCACAGTAAGGTCACGATATTTAATTACGAGTAGGTACTCCTTGAGGTTTCTTAGTGATTCTTCCTCCAAGGTGTGTAGACAGGGAATCACTGTTCTTAGGTTTTCTTAAAATAAATAATGTACTATTTAAAGATTACTGAAAGATTTTATAATGAGACTATAGTAGTGTTTGGTAGAAATTAAAGACTTGTCAACATGAACGATTTACTATTACAAAGTAACAAATCTTATAAATATTCAGTATAATAATACTGCCTTATCAAATTACAATATCTAAGTACTTAGTGCCCTGTAGCACGGTACAAATAATGTATCATCAAACTAAATGCAAAATTAAAGTCTATAATAATATAAAGTATTAAATCACAATTTCAAATAAAACTATATAAATTCTTTGTTAAATAATTAAATCACAATTTCCAATAAAACTAAATAAAACCTTTGTTCAAAAAAATTCACGGGTTATTCCCCATCCGAAAGGTAAAGGCTTTTATGTTCAACTTGTACTCTTATTATCTAGGAGTATAACCTTCTCGTCTATTACTTTACTTAAGCAGAACCATAGAAGCTTTTGCTTTTACAGAACCCAAATTGACCGGTAGGGGCTATTAAACAAAAAACATAAAATTGCGGTATCTTCTAGATGAATTATATTTAGTTTCAGTTACTCCTCTCACTCTCTTACATAAGCCTGGTTAATAGGTGATATTCTCTTGGATAGTTTCAATTCAGTATTGACATCATATAATAACTTAGCTAGGCGCAGATGTTATTCTATTTACTAGGGTCAGAGGAACTATTTACTTCTCGGATACTTTAGGTAATTTAACTAGACTTATTGGGTAATGTTGAGTTCGGATTCATTCTTATTATCACTAAAAGAACTAGGGTTACTTAAATACGGTTCACAACGAGGGGTCCTATCACAGCTGCTAGACGATCATTTGGCCTAATACTAGACTAACACCCTCCAAACCTTGTTTGTATTTATAACTAGTTCAAGCTACATGTGAGAAGGTAGAGTGGGTAGGCAGTGAGATGGAAAGTGTAGTTAGCAGAAAAGTTGGTAGGTAGGTGAGGTTAGTGATATAGATTGCAAGAGATGTAGGGGAGGTTTGTTTCAGCCCACAAATGTAAAAAAGCATCTTGCCAGTATGAAAACATCTTTAGATTTGAGTATCCTCTTCGCTTCTATGACGCTATAAAATACCTAAAGGAAGATTTTGCTGAGAAATCCTACTTCCCACTTCATAGCCATTTGGAGTACGACTGTGTTTGATAAAAGACTTTCAGAAATAGGTTCTTATATTGTAGCATTCGTTCTGTAAAGTGGATTATATTCTACGAATTGGAAATATGCGACAGAGCTTTGTTATTTCATTCACCTGTATGTATTATGTATTATTATGAAATCGTTTGTTTTAATTACATATGGGCTAGTCACAAATACTATTTAAATTTTAAATCAGATATACAATTTTTGCTTACTTCTCTATACGCTTGCGATTCACGTGGAACTACTCAACTTATTTGGATAGGGTTTCCTCTGTTGTGTGGCTTAATGTCCTCGCAGTGACTAAAGATACATACATCTAAGATGTTGGAAAAACAAAAATATGGACTTTTGTGTAGTTCGATACTGTACCACAACTGATAACAAACCTACAATAATTTGGTCAAGTGCGAGTTGGACTCGCGCACAAACGGTTCCGTACCACCACATATTACGGGTACGTATGAATCAACCTCGGTGCAAACAGGTTGACAAGCCACTCTTGGCGTCATCTATCATCAAATGAATGAACCTTGGTAAAAGCTGTCAAACAAGTCATCTCAGATGGCGGTATGGTTAACACGAGGTTTATTGGGTTTAATTAACTCTCATAATTTTAATTTTCTATTATATTATTTATCGTGATAGCGGACATAATAACTCAAACTCAAACTCAAAACATTTATTGCAACTAAGTGTACACAGATGTTACAATTTTATAAGAACTTAATAACTTAGCTACCCTTATCAGGTACAGCAACACATATATTATTACACAATTCTTTTTCACTGGCACTATAATATTTCACAGTGTCTTAATATCGAATAATCTTTTACAAAATGTTTGCATAAACAGTAATACTTAAAAGGTAAGAGATCAGAAAGCCATATCACATTATTTTTCATCAGACAGAAAACTTTCTACTGTGTAGAAGCACTCTTCTACTAAATATTGCTTCAATGTTTTTACCAACGCGGATTCATTTTGTGTGGTCTTTATAGTAGTTGCTAATTTATTAAATATTTTATTCAACACGTATTCTGTGAAAATTTCAGTTTTCTACCTAGGTATTTTGATTGAAGTTGTAGACCCCTGTGACAGACGGACAGACACGTAGACAGACTGGCAGCTGAGGCTTAGTAATAGGTTATCGTTTGGAACCCTTAAAAATAACGAGTGTCCATATAAAAACTCTTGTGTTTACAGTTTCGCAATATCACATTAATAATAATAGGTAATATATTACTTAAATTTTGTTAAAGGTTAAATATGTGATTTGTCCCAACATTAGCAAAAAACAAGCCAACGACCAAATTAATTAAAAAGGTGCTCTAAATATGTATGTATTAAAACCGATTTTAAAGGATTTAATTTTAGTTTTAGTGCTGTCAAAACTTGGATTTTTCCAAAAGAATTTAACTTCTGTTCCTAATATTTAAGGACTATTTGGCAATGAAACAAATTTAGTTTTGACAGCACCAAAACTAAAATTAAAGGCGTCAGAAACGGCTTTATTAATCTCGTAAACTAAAATATTATTACCTTGGTAAAAAAGGAAAGTGAAAAAATATAAAGAACTTAGACGTTGCAAAAATAACAAAAAGAAATATTGACTAAACAAAATATCCCTAAATCCGTTGAGCCTTAAAACATTTTTTGGTTCAATGCGGGACACACCTGCGCTCTGAATACTCAATGTTAATTGTACAAAAGGTCAACTGTGGAATCGGAAACGATAAATTTTTGGACAAAATTCTCTTTTATTTGATGTGATTTATCAGCTTTGGATTTGTACGTCAATTTGTGAATTGCAGCTTAATTTCGGATATAATAACCAAATGGTTCAATTAAATTAGGAAACATCCAAAACTTTATTCGTTATACTAGGTGAAATTAAATCCACGGACCAAATTCAAACTGGAGACTCGGTTAGTCATCGGGAACAAGGTTTAATGAACATCCAGGTGAAATTAAAAAAAAAATTGCCCCATAGGAATTGTACTTAAACTAGTCCAACCAGTAAGGGAGCAAAGAAATTTATTTTTCGAAATTGGCCAAAAGGATTACTGAACCTAGCTCTTGATCACTAACCGAGTTTCCAGTATAAATTTGGTCACTACATAATTCGCACAGAAGCTATGTGAATTTTGTTTTGGTCACTCTCACTTCAAGCAAAATAACGCGCAGTACGAGAGGGGTGGATTCAGCGCAAAAGAGAAAAAAGTATGATTATTAATTTTGTTATAATAAAATTTCCAAAATCAAATCACACTAATATTATAAATGTGAAAGTTTGTGTGGGTGTGCATGTTTGTTACTCTTTCACGCTGAAATGGCTGGACGGATTTGAATTAAATTTAGAATGGATATAGCTTATACCCTAACTTGACACATAGGCTACTTGTTATCCCGTAAAAAAGCATGTCGTTAAACCAAATAGCACCCGGGTGGAGCCGCGGGCAAAAGCTAGTATCTTACATAATGTTAAAAATCATCTAATAAAATATGTTTGAGTTCTTTTCGTCGAACGAGGAAAAAGTGCGGTTGAAGACCTCATTTCAATAATTATTTCTATCCAGGGAAATGTATCCAAACGTGTTTTCCAAAAACAAAACGATAGATTATATAGTCAAAATGCTTATAAATAAATATACCAAAAATTCATTACAAATTTCCATGTACTTCATGAAATACACAGAAACAAAGCATCTATATATTTTTTACATAGTCTCATAAGTCATACATAACATAAGTGACGTTAGCTCTGCTCTGGCGAGATAGAGAGAGATAGATGACAGAGATAAATGAAAGATAAATAGACGAACACTAGAAGCGTCATAAAGTTGGGTGCCGTTTGTAATATCGTTCACAATTTTTTGGATTATATAAACGGAATCTGCTTGGACAGTAAGGTTTTAGGGGTAGTTTTTTTCAAAGTAGTTTTCGTTTTATATGCACGTCATCACTCAAAATCACTTCTCCGATTGTGCTGAAATTATGGTAAGTTTAAACTGCCATTAGTTGGACAAATAACCTGAGACCCCGAGAATAATACTGGAAGTCTTCAATGGCGAATTTCCCTTTGCGTTTCTACGGGGAAATTGTTTTGTTTCCTTGATTTAATAATAAATTAAAGGTGATTTGATGTTCGGTATATTTCTCAAATGAATTAATAAACTTAAAGTTTGCCTCGCATGGCTCGCACCATCCCATTAAGTTCCTTTTTTACTGTCCGCAGTGCGTTAGCTTTGTAGAGGCGTTGCAGTGAGCGTCATAATATGACGTCATAGCTACGTCCAGTTGTGCGTCATAGATTGGCAAGAACTTTTTCACCATTACTATTCGAAAAGGGGTTATTGGTTCACCAAAAACAGTGAATAAAACGCTCTTTTCCTCACTGAGTGAGAACAAGTAACTTTTTAAACTTTTTGGATAGCCAAAGGCATGGCAAAGGTATCTGTGACCATACAGCCATCTTAAAACATAATCACCCGAGAAGCTATAAACTATAAATCTTGCAATCACTACATTTTATGTTCCACAAAAATGCCCGAATAAAGCATTTTAAATTTGGAACCAGCGTCAATGCACAATATAAAAAAAATATCTTACCAAACGTACTGGCTGGCCGCTTGGAAAAAAGACCAAAAAAAAAAAGAACCGCCATTTTTATGTTTTGTTCTCTTATTAATTTACCATGTACCGATTGGTTGTAAGTATAATAAAATTTGATTCAAATAGTTAATATGGTACTGTTTATTTTCTCATAGTCAATGGTGAAAAGTAGAGTACATAACTCGTGAAAAAAAAATTCCATCTCGGCTCTTGGATCCCTCGCTCCGCTCAGAATTCTAATCTAGAATCCCTCGCTTCGCTGGGGATTCAACTTTAGAATCCTTCGCTGCTCTCGGGATCCACCTTTGAGCCTCGAAAGAAATTCCCTTTTTTTTCACTTGTTGTGTAATCTACTATTTGACTTACGGCGCATAGGCACGCCACCGTTTTAGTACAACATTTGATAACCTGTTTCTCTGTTGTTTTTCGTTATAGACTAAAGTTTAAGATCTCTATAGGTAGTTTGATACAGGCATTTACAAAGTCACTATCTGGCTGAAATGTAAAATTTTGTTACACGTACAGTTTAAGGCAAGAAAACAACTTTGTATGTAAATCTATCCAGCTTGATATCTTTAAAATTAAATCAATATTTGAAAAAATAAATAGGCAAAATGGTGCCTTTTAAAATATCAGTACCAGATGATAGAGGTCTTACACTTTGGTCTATAACAAAAAACAACAGAGAAGAGGATTATCAAATTTTGTACTGAAACGGTGGCGTGCATAGGCGCCTATGCTTAATAGAAGACTCTGAATTTTCTTCTTGTTTGAACATAAATTTATATTTTGTAGACAATTAAGCAGCGGTAGCTCAGGCGGTAGAACGCTGGCCTCTCAGTCTTGAGACCCAGGTTCGATCCCCGATCGGGCATGCACTAAAGAGTTTTTCGGAATTAATATTTCGGTATTTGTGTTCTTATCTAATACTTACCACTTGCTGAACGGTGAAGGAAAACATCGTGAGGAAACCTGCATGCCCTAAAAAGAGTGTTATTGTGCTCGAAGTAGGGTCAGAAGAGTCACCCCCGCGGGTGTACCGGATGTGGACTGTGACTTGCATTTTTGACGGAATTCATCTCGTGACGATATGTAAAATTTTTGTTCCTTGAATTTGTACTATGTAGGAAGACAAATTATTACTGTACTTGATTTTAAACTATGATAGTAGTTTATGAAACTGGTACATAAAAAGGAGTGTTTTAATACCTAGTTATGTATAGTTTCATACACTACTTTATCTAAACTCATGCCTAACAACCTGTTTTCATAATAATCTTGATAAAATTTGTCGTTAGCCATATTTGATTTTTCTTGTAAACGCTGGTTCTAAAAGTGTTCGTAATTTCCGTCGTTTTTTCCAGAATGTCAGGTGGAGTCAAATTATCATCACAATCACTGCTGTTAGTAATTTTAGGGCAAAATAATACTTTTGATTTGACCCATAAAACCACAGTAAATAATAATTTCCACGTAAGCTATGGCGACAAAATCCAACAGTCCACCACGCATGTGTACGCGTTGCGTGCGCGCGCCGGCAACCATAGACAATGCAGGCCGACAATAAAATTAAATTGTGACCTCCTTTGTCACGCCGCAATATTATTTAGTTCGTGTTAGAGAATATTATATGATAACCTAATTGGTATTTGATATTAAACCTCAGAGATGGCTGTATGGGCTAAGTTCCCTTCGCCTTCCTAGTTAGTATTACATGTACTGTAATCACAGTTTTTTATAGCATTATGTTGTTCGGAGACCTATAACTATAATTTATTTTTTTAGAGACGTTCATGAAAAATATTTTTCATTATGCCAGTGGTTTTGAGTTCGTAATGAAGATTTTACGATATGAGGTTAGATAAAATAGTTTTATTGTTCGATTTTGAAATAATTCCCCTGTAATATTGTGTAGTTTTTAGTTATCATATCATATCACACACCACAGTTTACCTATACAGTTGTCCAACGAAAACGCTGGGCGAGACGCGGGAGGTAATATAATAATGGTAATGGCCCGAGCTACATATAATTTTCGAAAAATCAGTTCGTGACCTCGCCCCGCAAGCCCCGCACCCCGCTCCGTCCGAGCGCCTTCGTTCGACAACTGTATGGATTTTTAAACTGTGCTATTACTATGCCTACTCTGTCTGTCTGTCCGTCTGTCACAGGGGTCTACAGCTTCAGCTGTAATAGTTAGACGGTGGAAAAGAAGATGTGTTACTATGGCCTCTATCAAGACAAATAATAACTATACCGGGTGTAAATAGAGTGCGACCATTAAATGAAACCACATATTCTACCGACCCTACTGAACCACTTTTCCCAAGAGTCATACCCGCGGACAGCCTTAGTTTAGGAAATAATTGAGTTCCAAACAAAAACGCGTGAACCCTAACGCACCGTCATACGGGCGAGGTTAGAGAGAGCTGGAGGTTTCACGGACATGTCATTTTAGCGCCTTATTTTTTGTAGTCTTGATGTTGCTATACCATCTATATTGTTGTCATTTACCATAATGCTTGTCCGTATCCGTATTGTGTGATGGTACGGAACCCTTTGTGCGCGAGTCCGACTCGCACTTGGCCAAATTATTTTTGTTTTATTTAGTGTTATTGTATCATTTTTATACATAGTCGTATAGCTTGCAACGCCTGTCGATATTTTTAAGTGAAACTAAATAAACGGATTTGTAATGCGGCATAACGCTTATTTCTAGTAAAGGGCTCACGGAGAAAGGTTTAAATGTAAGTACGAGTAATGTTAGTAAATGTAAGTAAGTAAGTACTCGTGTAAGTACGAGTCGACTACCTACATATATATTATTGCTCTGTGACCAGTGAGAGCAAAAGAGACATTATATCCCCGCGAGCAAGGCCGTAAGATAAACAATAGTATAAATCAAAATGTTTATTTTTCTTATTTCAAATCGTCTTGCTTACTCAACTGATATTAAAATATACTTATAAAAATATATATATAACACTAAAATAATAAAATTAAACATAAAATAATAAAGGACATTTATGCCCAAGTTTTTATTTCATTGCCTATTATGATAACAGGTTAACAAGCTTAAAAACTTGATAAACTATACATTATATACCAATACATACATCTTACAAAAAATTAGATTTTACATTTTGGTATAGTTAAAAAGTGTAATTATCAACTTCATTTAGAACGAATATCAAAAGAACTTTAGTAGAGTAAAATAAAATAAAAACGTTTAAAATCTCCGACAGTTGGCACGTGGCTGCCTCGGCGAGTTTTATCAAGTTTGCTTAAAAATTCTGCAAACAATTTCCATTAAGAAAAATGCAAAGACAAAATAATGATTTATTGCGCCCATTAACGCCTAAAGCTGAAATTATGAAACATTTTTTACAGATTTTATTTAAGTAATTGAGTAAAGAAGAGTTGAAATAATTGAAACAAAGTATCTTTTAAAAAAGTGTAAGAAACCGGTCAATTAGGAATAGGACTCGTGCCTGAGGGTTCTGTACCATTCAAATAAGTCATTAGATTAGGCTCAAATGATTTGAATAAAAATTACAAACTTATTAAAGGTATGAAAATGTATAAAACAAAACTGCAAAATGAATTTGGTCGACTATTACTCGTTAACTTGTAAAACCTAAATAGCTGTGATAGTTTTCCTTTTCACTTAAAATTTTTTCACATATCCAAAAATAACCATTTAGCTGACAGAGGGGGGACACTTAACTCTGACAAAAATTTGTACTTTAAAGCTTAATATTTCGCAAACGGATCCCTGAATCAAAAAATGGTTTTCACCTAGAGGAAATGCTTTTTAACGACCTATCTAACGACAACCTACAGTATGGGATAGACGAGAAAAAATTACTCATCCGCTGATCCGCACTATGCGCGTAAGAACCTGAAAAATTGTTTTTTGAGATTTTGTTTAACCATTTTGTCGGAGTAATTAATATGTATACCCATGCCAAATTACAGGTTTCTGCTACAAAGAGTCTCTGAGGTAAGCCGCAGATAGACAGACGGACGGACATGGCGAAACTATAAGGATTCCTTGTTGACTACGGCACCCTTAAAAGAATATGAAACAAGTTTGGGGATTATATAATAAATATTTAATAATAATAATAATAATAATAAATTTCTTTATTTCAGGCCCCGAAGGGCCCATGTCATATCATAGTTAAGATAAAGAAATATAAAATGGTCGTTATAAAAATAATTAAAGTGTCACACATGGATTATGATATATACAAGTATTGTGAAACGAGTACAGTGTTTTTGTTCATCATGTTGTTATCGAAGTTTCACCAAGTGCCGACAATCGCAAGTATTAACCATATAAGGTCTTGTTATCATCAAAGCAACAGCCTAAAAGCTTTTTTAATGGACTGCAAAAAAGATGTTCTCTATTCAACTGTATATATATTTTTTGGAATGTTACTCCGTAACTATGTCACTTCTTAAAATGTATTGAATAATTGGATAAGTAATAATTGGAGTGATTTGCTTCCAGGTAGGTCCCGTTCTAGTTTGGTCACATGATCTGATAATGGTTTTCAGAGATAGGCAGTGAAACTCCTCAACGGATGACAGCATATCGTTTGATATTGAGACAAACGCTATGTACTAAGATGCCGATTGCAGAATGTTACTTGAAAATTGTCCTCATCACCATAGAACGACTCAACGGATGACAGCACGTAACTTGAAATTTCGGAAATCACTTTGTGTAAGTATGCTTATAGTGTACACACCAGATATAACATAAACCGATGCCGTTTTTTGCCGCTTACTACGGCTTCTGAGTGTCTATTTCTTTAAATTAAATTAATTAGTTCACTGCAACGTGGCTTCAGGAAGGCAAGGAATGCATAGAAAACCCTCATTAGATATGCTTCCACTCTTGTACAGTAAAAGAATTAAGAAAAATTTAACTGTGAAGCAAAATCTTTTTGCTGGCTTCATTTTATGATCAGGCTTAAAGTTAAGCCAATCCATCTAGAAAATTGTACTGGGAAAGTTTATCCTCTTCCGATCGGCCTTTTTATTTTATGTTTGCAAAGTTTCACGAATTTATAGCTAGCACTGCTGAAAAGGCTATACATATCTCTATAATAGTGTGTAGGGCTGAAATTATAAAATATTCGCCTTTACGACTTTCAGGCCTACCATTAGATATAAAATATTAATGTCAAGGGTTAATGAAATCACCTTCAGAAGTTGTTAAATGAACCCTGTGAGGCTCGTTTGATGTCAAGACGACGAGTATTACGGGAATTCCAAAAACTTTTTCCATAGCAACAAAGACATCTTTTCTAAAAAAAAACCTTTTCAATAAGGCTTTTGTTGAGAAATGTGTTGTAAAAATAGTCATTAATTAGTTACATTGCCTTCGTCAGAGAAAATGTAATTTGGCTTAGAAGACTGTACCCACATTAAATTTTAAAATAATAATGACACTGAAATTTTCGAATTTTTGCTCGGGTACCAGCATTTTTATTCTTATTAGAAATACTAAGTAGTTACTTGTTCAATAAAGGAATGGCAATGTGCCAATATATATAAATTTTTTATTAAATAAATATTTGGCTCTTTCAAGCTTTTTATTGTTTTTATTTGTAATAAAAACAATAAAAAGCTGGGCCAGTAGGGCCCGAAATATATCTTGAATTTACTTTTTCTGTGTTTTTTATATATATCTATATACATCTATTACAAATAAAAACAATATATATAAATGAAACTTGAACATAGATTTTTTATTTCTTGATGTTTATAACATTTATATTTGTGTAATACTATCGAATCAGTTAGTATTATATAAATATTGTCCGTATAGATTTTTATGTAATGTGATGATAATTATTATGATGATAAGTAATGTAGAGAATATAGTGATAGTATAAACCTACCCCCTTGGAAAAAAATAAGAAATAGTAGATTACACAACAAGTGAAAAAAAAGGGAATTTCTTTCGAGGCTCAAAGGTGGATCCCGAGAGGAGCGAAGGATTTTTAAGTTGAATCCCGAGCGAAGCGAAGGATTCTAGAGTAGAATCCTGAGCAGAGCGAGGGATCCAAGAGCCGAGATGGAATTTTTTTTTCACGAGTTATGTACTCTACTTTTCACCATTGACTATGAGAAAATAAACAGTACCATATTAACTATTTGAATCAAATTTTATTATACTTTCAACCAATCGGTACATAGTAAATTAATAAGAGAACAAAACATAACAATGGTGGTTCTTTTTTTATTTCTTCTCTTTTTTCCAAGCGGCCAGCCAGTACGTTTGGTACGATATTTTTTTATATTGTGCATTGACGCTTGTTCCAAATTTAAAATGCTTTATTCGGGCATTTTTGCGGAACATAAAATGTAGTGATTGCAAGAAGTTTATAGTTTATAGCTTCTCGGGTGATTATGTTTTAAGATGGCTGTATGGTCACAGATACCTTTGCCATGCCTTTGCCTATCCAAAAAGTTTAAAAAGTTACTTGTTCTCACTCAGTGAGGAAAAGAGCGTTTTATTCACTGTTTTTGGTGAACCAATAACCCCTTTTCGAATAGTAATGGTGAAAATAACTTAGCCCGTGTTCCAGTTTGATGATCACGTGACATTCAATATTTTTTTAACGTAATTGGCCATTACGACGCCAGACAGTTCAGCCACGACTTTAGGCGGTACAAAGCGCTTGTTGCGACGAGCGTTGTTTGTCATATCATGCCACGACTCGGGCGAGCGTGGCTACGCGGTTGTGTTGTGACCGCTTAGAACGTAATCAGGAAGGCGATTCTTTCTTATATAAAAAAAAAAACAGAATTGTCTAGAGAACTTGGCACCCATTTAGATCTCAACTGTTTTGTCGGTGAAATAGACAACCACCCCATAATTATCATATTATTGAACTTGGTTCCTATTTTCACATTTAAGTTTTTGGTTGCATTATTATTGGTATACCAATCTATCATACTATTAAACTATACTATTAAACAAGCAATATTTGTAAACGGTTTGTGGGGCAGGCCTTAACGGGCTACCTCAAACCAACCCCCCTAAATAAGGTGTACCCACTAGCAGGAATAGCTCCTCCAGCCATCCGGAGAGAAGTTGCATGCGCTATTGACTTTATTAACAAAAAGCGACAACAGACTCTGCATGGACATAAAATGCCTCCAGGTCGACTGAAGTCGTAAAAGCTTTCTGCGCTGCACTGAACCCGTGTCCTACACCCCTCCAGAATCAAGGCGTAAACTATGACAACGGACGCACCACCAGACAACTTTATTACCCCGAAAGAATTATTTCTGTCGGGAATAGGCTGCCGTGGTCAACCTGGAAGTTTCTCAACCGACTTCGAGCGCAGGTTGATCGCTGTAAGGAGACCTCAGCAGATGGCGCATAAAATGCGCATCCAACACCCAGTGCCAGTGGAGTGCTCCTGCGAAAGACAAGCCTCATTTGCTCTCGTGCCGAATATGCCCAAGCACCTGGTCCAAGATAACAACGAACCATCGAAATGAAAAAAAAAGAGATCGGTCGCCAGACAACGGCTCTAAGGAAAAATCGATCAAGCTAGGTTTCATAGTACTCAGTGAAAATTCATTTTCTGCGAGTTTTCACAAGCAGCAAATCACATTTAATCCAACAATATTTAAAATCTCGCATCAGTTGATAAGCACATCAGTGGCTCAGTCGGTGGAGCTAGAGATCCCTGGTTCGAACCACACCGGACTAAATTTTTTTTTTTTGTTTCATTTATGTCTCCGAAGATTTGTAAATTTTTTGTTACTTACGTATTTGTCCCCGAAGCACTTTGATCGAGCAGAGCTCCGTCGCTCAGGTACATAATATCACATTTATATTGTACATTTATTTGTGGGGCTTTCCTTCTTGTTGTTGATTTTCCCTCGAAACCCGAGAACTGGTCAAGTGTCGGTCGAACAGAGTAATGGTGCTGCTATCTAAGTGGCCTAAGACTCATTAGCCTCGGGAACTGAACAAATTGCTCACATTTGCCTTGTAGTCAGCTGAACAAAGGCTTTGTTGAAACTAAACACATTGGCAACTTTATCAAACTTTAGATTAGTGGTTGACCTAATATCGACAGAAATTTAATCAAAAATAGAAGGGAATTTTCAGCATAAATACAAATAATATTTAAAACGATAAGGTTTTTCGGATCGCAAAAGGTGAAGTGTGTAAGATTATATTATATTATGTAAGATGAAATGTATAATTTTTTTACGAAACGTCATCTGACCTAATTAAATATATGAAAAGTGGTCAATTATCATTACTTGCCATCAAATTGCACATATCTATATGTTAGTTAGTATTAGTTTGAAAAATTATTTAAATCAATTAACACTTCAATAATTTCCAGATATTGTATTAATTTAGACAAATACATACTAGTATATCTGTACGTTACTTATTTAAAGTCAATTTCATGTATTCTATGTAATAATATAACTTTTCTCATATTTAACATGATCCGGTACAATTTTTTTTTTATTTCAATTTATGTGAAGAGCGCTGGCTACATAAGAATGTTAGATTTCAGGTTCGGCCTACTCTAAAGGCCATAGTTCCAATTAGTGGCGTCAACTTGAAATTATACATCATTAAATTAATTATACATAATTCAGGTGCTAGAGTTCGACGGTGGAGGTACCACCATCTTACTCGCAAATCCTCCCGAAGTCATTCGGGGGAGAGTAAGAGAACAGCTCTCAGGCAAAACCCGGCGGCCCACCATTGCCTGGGACCGATTGATGGCGGTACATCCATCCCCAATTGCCGGGCCTTATATAACAGACTGGTGACGGGCAGCGGAGTCACTGGTGCAAGGGTTTCGGTACCGTGCTCACCAACCCGCCTGCCCAGCGTGTGTGAGTGTGGGTATTTCTTCCAGGAGGACCGCCAAGAGTGGCGAAATCCTGGAAAGGCCTATGTCCAGCAGTGGACGAAACAGGCTGATGGATGGATACATCATCAAGATTTTCATTACCTTTGGGTAGCCTGTCAACCTGATAATCATCAATCTAATTTTAGAGCACCCAATTTAATTTATTGTGCCTAATAGTGAAAGATTTTTTGCAGTCAATATGATAATAATAATTGCAGTCCATCATTGTTATCAGATCAGGGATTAGGATAAGTATCTAAAGCTTGATCAGGTGATATATTAGACCACATTTCATGACTTAATTTAACAAGCTTTCTATTATTATATTATTACTGTCCCAGTGGATTTCATTTTATGTACTTCTCTAATTAAACTACATCAACCTTCTTTTTAAAACCTTTTAACTTTTAAGAGAAATAAAAGTGTTGTATTCAGTTAAGTTGGCGTTTGTAGATTCAAGTTGAGCTTCTATTGCTTTCTGATTTGCAAGTTTGTACTTCTTTAGGATCTATGTTATTCTAGGTAGTTTTATTGGTAGTAATATCTTTTATTAGAATGAATAATTTGTAGTTAAAGGATCGTCGCGTTTCTTGAATAAAATGTAAATATCTTACCTTTCTAGGTCCCAAGGGTTTGGGTTAGGGGTTGATGAGTCAGTCAGTGAGTTTTGGTTTTTACCAAATTTGGCCTCGAAACTCCTTTGAGCATTTTTCGCTATTCCTTATAGCTTTGGATTTGGCCATGCACGTCCACTTGAAAAACTCAACCTGTATACAGATTGACTTTTAACCCCGATAATTTTGTATTTTGTAGAAGAATACTAACTGGTTTTATCAAAACCATTCAAAATCATATTCATACATTGACCTCTCATAAAACAACAAGACACACGGTCTCTAAGAAAAGTTCGTCAGAAAGTGTCCGAACGTGCGACGTGCATAGTAGCAAAAATCTTCAACCAAATTAAGACATTATGTCGTTAACATAAGATGTAATGTCAGTTGTACGAAATGGTCATTCGATTTTGTCACCCCATAGCGGTGACAAGATGCATCGCGGACACTTTTTGAGCGAGATTGTGAGTCTACTTGTTTATGAGAGGTCAATGTATTCATAATTATTTTTTAAAGTTGGAGCCCTTTCCAGATTTTCATAAAATCCAGAGAAATCATGGTCACCCGACGAGATAAGATAATTAGATCGCGCGAAGTAATTTTTAATATTGATCCCACTATTTTGGACTATTATCAACTTTTTCTGTATGGGAATGACTAGGATAACCATGCATTTTAGTTCCAAGTAATATTTTTTAATAATATTTTGATTTTTAATTTTAATTGTTTTTACATTTAAAATGTGTTCTACTAACGTTTCCCAATAACCTCTAAAATTATCGGGGTTTGTTTGAAAGTCACTCTGTATATAGGTATACATATAATAATGTGAATTTCTTGAAAGTACTCAGTACGTTAAAACAAATTTAACTAAAATACAGTAAGAAAGCCTCACAGTAGGTAAGGGGTAAATACGTTTCAGGCATTAGCGGCGAGGCGCTGCGGGCGTGGAATTTTAATTTCCTCGCTTTGACAATGTAGTGTCGGGGAAATTGATGTTTTGTTCCGTTATTATTAGCAGAAACATAATACGACCCGGCAAGGTTGAGAAACAGTGGCTGTGACAAAGCTTTGCTTTCTTTATAGTACAGAACTAGCCTTTTCCCGCGGCTTCGCCCGCGTTTATTCAATCTTTGCCCCGTTATTTTACCCTTTACATAGACTACGTGTTGACCAAATAAACCGCATCCAAATCCGTTGGGTGGTTCTCGAGTTAAAACGTTACATACAGACAGACAGGCAGATGAATATTATAAAAACTGTGGTTTTGGCCTCAGTACAATACTAGTAACCCATTTCATCAAAAAATTCGCGAAAGAATTCAATGCACCTATAACAGACATGACCTTTTTACTAGGGTATGTGTGTGTAAATCAACTGCATAAATTATAGAATATTAGATTTATGAGGTGACTTTGATTGTTACATTATAACCAAATTCGTGCTGGAAACTTTTAAGTTTAAGTACCCTTTCTATGTAAAATACAAAATAAAATGTAGGTTTCCTATATTCATTGACTCGGGGTTGTCCTTAAACAAGTATAAGGGTACAACTTTAGCAAAAACCTTTCCCGATTTTCGCACATTGTACAGCCTGCGGCACGATAGAGTCAAAAATAGGGTGTCGGTCGTGGTGGAGAAGGCACCACAGTGATGCGATTGTATGGAGAGGTTTGGACTTAGGGATTATAAAAGGTATTCAATTGAATTAAGTCATTTTGATAGTGCCATCTAGTGCAGTTAGTGACTGGCTCTCAAAGTTGTTGGTTGAGATTTTTGCATTACATTGATATATGTGAAGATATTTAATAAAATCTATTTCTTTTACTATGGAGACAACCACGACATGAGACATATCTCCTGATTACGGCCTTGTTTCAAGATGTGCTATTTTTAATTGGAATTATCTTAGAAATTGCAACGAATGCTTCAAACAGACTTGGTGCGCCAAAGGTGCATTTTTTAAGAAATCAGAAAATCAGTATTTAATGTGACCTGGTGTCCGTGGGATATACCCAGTGATGTGACGTTTCAAAAACGGAAATTTGAAATGGATAATACAAAAATGGTAAGCAAAAAGGAAATTTCAAGCTAAACATAGAACAAAATACTCAATAATTCATACGATAAATTAAATAAGGGAAAAATTAAACAACATATTAGCTCTAGAAATCAGTCTTTATTTATGTATGGCACTTCTTCATTAAAATAGGAACGAACTTAAAATGGGCCTTCTAGCATCCTAAAGTAAACTTTCAAAACTTAATAAACATTTTTTTTTGTATATTTAGACATAAAGCAACAAAACTTCATCATTAAACTTACTGTACAATACAAAAATAAAAAAACTACAACTGTCAAAGTAGTAGCTAGTAGGAATGGTTACGTACACAGTCATCTCAAATTTGCTTGTAGCAATCTAGACACATAGGTTTATTATAGTATGTACACGAGAATCTAGTATGTCGTTTTAGACGACTAGGATAGATAGCACTAGATTTTGTAACTCCAGGATGGTTTTGGGCCATACAACTTGTTGGTCGAGGTGGTGATTCACCAACACCAATGACTCTTTCTGTAGTCGAGCGCAACTTGCGAGGTAGTCTATCATTATATAGGTACGATGATAAATAAAAGTCATTTTGTTAACGAAAACTGGTGATAGTGCTCGTCCATATGAACAACTTCTTCTATGAAGCCAATCATGAAACGTACGTTATTTTAAGTAAAAGTACGTACTCATTGGCTCTCCAATTGTATTACACATGCGCGCTATCCCCACCGCGTTTCTTTCACCGCTAGACTTTCGTGCCGCAGGCTGTAACTTCGGTCTTAATAATGACCGCGACAGTTCAAAATTAGTATATATAAAATAATTCCTCAAATATTTTTAATAGGTTTAACGGAAAAACCGGCCGTTCGCCATACACCGCAAGCAGGCAAGAGTATCATGTGACGTCATCTTGATGCGCGCTAAAATGGCAGCCGTTTGAATCGTAGAAGATTATTATTTTGATTTTATAAATATGAAATATGGATAATTTAGTTGTAAATTCTTATTCATAGCCCTAATGTGATCATATATTAACGATTTGTGCATTTAAAAAAATTCTTTATTGTACTTAAACTAGTCTAACCAGTAAGGGAGCAAAAAAATACATTTTTCGAATTTGGCCAAAAGGATTACTGACCTAGTTCCTGATCAGTAACCGAGACTCCACTATGAATTTGGTCGGGTTGATTTAATTTCAACCTATATACCTATATTCACAATGTACGAGTATTTATTAATACATACCATGCTTAGACTTAGCTAAGATTTCACCCGGGGATAACGAAATGAACAATGCCATAATTGCATGAAGAATTCTAACGCAGCGCATCAACGGAAGCAAGACTACTTGATTGTTACTTGTACAGTGGAGCCCACATCAAGCTAAACACTTTCAGTATAAGCTGACCTCTCATTGTATAAGCTTCCCGCACAATGGAGAGGTCAGCTTATACTCAATGTGTATAGCTTGATGTGGGCTCCACTGTACCATCAAACAATGATGAGTCAAGTGTGAACTGGGCTACCACAGCACAGTTTTGTTTCGCTCGATGGTAACTAAACCACGTCTTTGTCACAGTTTTGTCACTCCCGGAAACATTGCGGAACAGCACGCTGCGACAAAGTTTGGGAAACGCAATTAAAAATGGACGCCTCACCAAGTTCACAAACTCTGGCCATAGCGAGCAGTACGGCAATTAGCACGCAGGCTTTGGACAGATATGCTAACTTTCTGGGCTTGAAAATGAACTCAACTGAATAGTACCCAAATGGGCATTTAATATGAATGAAAATACGTAATCTAGTTGTTTTGTCAGTTTTCCAAAATAAACGTTCCATCCATCCATTAGCCCGTGTTCGTCCACTGCTGGACATAGGCCTTTCCCAAATTTAGCCACTCATGTCGGTCCTCCGTCCTCCTCATGCAGCCGCCCCCGCAACATTTTCAGGTCATCGGTTCAGCGGGCACAAGGTCGGCCTACACTACGCTTTGCTGTACGTGGTCTCCATTCTAAAGCCTTTCGGCCCCAAGGGCCAACATGTTGGCGCCAATATAGCCTGCCCACTGCAACTTCAACTTACTGATTATATGTCCGCTATGTCGGTTACTTTTGATCTCCGACGGATTACCTCATTTTGGATTCTATCCATCAGAAATACCCCAAGCATAGCCCGCTCCATAGCTCGCTGAGCGACCTGAAATTGGTGGATCAGGCCCTTTGTAAGAGACCACGTCTCAGCGCCATACGTCAGCACAGGAAGGACGCACTGGTTGTACATCTTATTCTTTACTTAGTGGTATTGACAACGTAAATATGTGACGCAACTTTTCGAATGCTGCGCAACCCAAGCATATTCTTCTGTCAGCCTCGGCGGCGTTAGATAAATATATATTTTTGAACAACCTCGATGCTGTCATTGTCGACGGTTAGTGGCCCTTGGATGACGTGACAGTTGGACATGACCTTAGTCTTATCCAAATTCATCCGCAGGCCCACTCGCCTCGAAGAATCGCTAAGGCCGCACACCATTTCTTCCAGTTCCTGCAGCGATTCTGCCATTAACATGATGTCATCGGCAAAGCGAAGATGTGAAATGTACTCTCCGTTTACGGTTATGCTTCGTCCATTCCAGTCTAATGTTTTAAAGACGTCCTCCAGCGCGGCGGTAAACAGTTTTGGGGAAATAACATATCCCTATCTCACGCCGCGCTGAAGATGTATCGGTCTAGCTTGTACACCCTGTACTTGGACGGACATCGTAGCGGAGTCATACAGACATTTCAACATCTCCACGTAACGCTAGTCAACTTGGTATCGCTGCAAGGACTGCAAAACAGACCATGTTTCGATGGAGTCGAAGGGTTTTTCGTAGTCTACAAACGCTAGACATAAAGGCTGATTATACTCTTGAGTTTTCTGTATAACCTGCCTTAGCGTGTGAATGTGGTCCACAGTGCTGTAGCCTTTTCGAAACCGAGCCTGCTCTGGAGGTTGCAAGTCGTCGAATCGTTGGGCGAGACGATTCGTGATAACTCTTGAGAATAGCTTGTAGGTGTGGCTCAGGAGCGCAATTGGTCTATAGTTCTTAAGTAGGATTTGTCCCCTTTTTTGAAAAACAAAATGACCACGCTCCTGCTCTACTCTTTTGGCGTAGTACCTGTATGAATTACGGAATGATTAAAGAGGTCCTGTAGCTGTCCGAGTATAGGGTAACTTCCAGCTTTCAGGAGTTCAGTTGTGATGCCGTCCACACCCGATGCCTTGTTGTTTTTAAGCTATTCAAGGGCTATCTTAATCTCACCCATTTCGACATCCAGGAGTTTATCGGTGTAATGGCGGACTAGAGGTGTACGTTTGTCGTGTTCATCGCGAGCAGTTGGCTTGAGAGCGTGTGAAGAATATAGGAGCCCATAAAATTTCTCGATTTTGGCGAGGATTTCTGGCCTAAAGGTAACGGTTCTATTGTCAGATGTCATCAGTTTCGTCAGATTGGTCATGGGCAAAAATTTTTGAGCCTTTGTTTCCTTGGGTCGTGTCTTTAATGACGCGAGTGTTATGCTGGCGCAGGTCAAAACAAATTTGCCTTTTAACGCACTTGTTAAGAAGGTAGTAATCTGCAGATTACTGAAGAATCTGAAGACATTTCCCGTCTCTGTCTCATCAGGTCCAAAGTTCCGCTCGAAATTTTGGACTCCTTGAAATTTTGCAGTCCTTCGCTCTGGCTTAAAATAAGCCCTGCCTACCTCGCGCATGACATTCGTGAAATTGTTAGCACGCCTGTCAACGTCCTCAGTGGTTTCCAACGGGGCAAATCAGTTCTGAAATTCCATTTGGAACTTTTCGGATCCTGCAGCGGTTTGGCGCAGAAAAGGGCGGAGCGTAGGCTTCTCTCAAGCTGTAAGTCAATATTCAAGATGCTTTGGACAAATCGGTGATCGTTACCGGTACAAAACCTGTTGATCACGGACACATCTTGGATTATGTGCTTTTGATCCGTCATGATGAAGTCAATCTCATTTTTAGTCTTACCATCAGGGCTTCGTCAGGTCCACTTCCTTTAAGGCTTTTTTTGAAGAAGCAATTCATCAAATAGTGCCCCTGAATCTACAGGCAGCTAACCAGCATCTGTCCCCGGGGGTTTCTGCAGCCATAACCGTGTGGTCGGATTACCGATTCACCATACTCTTGTAACATTACTATAACATACTATAATTAATATACTTCTCTGCACTAGGTGGTAGAGCTAATGCCGGGCTCGACTGTGAAGTTATTCGGGGAGAGTAAGAGGACAGCTCTCAGGCAATAAAACCAGGTGGCCCACCATTGCCTGGGACCGATGGATGGCGGTATATCCATCCCCAATTGCCAGGCCTTATATAAATCAGACTGGTGACGGGCAGCGGCGTCACCGGTGCAAGGGTTTCGGCACCGCGCTCACCAACCCGCCTGCCCAGCGTGTGTGAGTATGGGCATTTCTTCCAAGAGGACCGCCAAGAGTAGCGAAATCCTGGAAAGGCTTATGTCCAGCAGTGGACGAAACAGGCTGTTGGATGGATGGATGGACTATAATTAAACGGTACTAATTTTAAATATCTGTGTAGGTACTGTAAATCTACTAACTGGTTCGTTTTTGTTTGCACGGGTACGACTTCACGGAAATTTGTTCAGTATAATCATTAGAATAAATGGTTTCATTCAATATTGAATATCTTCTATTACACTTATGGTAACTGGTAAACGTTTCAAAGTTTCAAACAAAAGGTTCAAACACGTTAACCTAAAAAGTACGTGCTCGAAAACACCCTTTTGGCGAGACGTTATTTTTAGAGTTCTCTTGAAAAGTAAAAACCCTTTTCGCAAAGTGGACGCCTGTCTTCTGCGGCTGGGCCGATAGCATTGTTGGCATGTACATAGGTGCGGAATGAAGCACGCGTAATATAATCATCTCTCTCCATCCATTCATCAGCCTGTTTTGTCTACTGCTCGACATAGCCTTTTCAAAATTTTACTACTCTTGGCGGTTCTCTTGGAAGAAATACAACAATACACGCTGGGAAAAAAACGCAAAAAAAGCCGAAACGCTCGCACCAGTGACGCCGCTGCCCGTCACCAACTGAAGTGTATTAGAACAATATTATAAGATCTATGCCGTCACCAGTCTGTTTCACATAAGCCGCACCGCCATCAATCGGTTCCAGCCATGGTTAGCCACCTGGTTATGTTTGTTTGAGAGCTGTTCCTTACTCTCCCCCGGAGTTTGCGAGTAAGATGGTAGCATATCCGTCGACCCCGGCACCAGCTCTACCACCTGGAATCTCTCTACACTTTGTTTTGATCTCCCAATTAACTACATTGTGTTCTTAATTAATTATTTGTATATTCTATCTGTGAATTCTACGCGCAATCCAAGTAATCGAAGTTAAAATAATGTGACCTCATTGCTCGAGATTTTCCAATGCTACGGCAAAATTTAGTAACCAGATAAAGCTCTTGCACAAAGCTGCACAGCTCTTTTATTTAATCGGAATTCATTTGCTATCCAATAGTTTTTCGGGTTCGGTCGACGTGGAGCAGATAGGAACAAATGGGCCCGGCCCTCTACGCGAGTTAGTCTAAAATATAGGTCAGGTTGCTGCATCTAAAAATAGCGTGGACCTATTTGCAACTTTATCGATTGTGGACATAAATGAATATTGTGACCGAGCACAATTATTTTCTGTAACAAATATGCGCGTGCGTGATGGGCCGTCCCTGATTTTGTGGATTTCATACATTAAAGGGTGAAAAAGGAACTCATTTTGTTTTCATACGTTTAGATGGTTGTGATAATGCAGCGAGCGAACTTTCAAAATTTCTTGTTTACTCAGGTTAGAAAAAGTGTAAATGAAAATTCTGCATATTAGCTGAGTGTTGGAAAAGTTAATTTTCTTTCAGTCATCATTTTCCGCTCACACACCCCTGGATCCAAATGCTTGGAATGGAAACTCACAATGGCTCATTAGCCACCGTTTTAGGTTTTTATGACGGGGTTTAGTGAAAACCCTGTCTAGTCCAAGACCGTTGTGCCTTTTAATTCGAACTTCGTAAATTTGTCATCAATTTGGTATTATAAACGCATTTACGAGTACACGGTTTCACAAATTTCACATTTAGTATCTCATAACTCATAAGTTAGAGGAATATTATTATCAGTTTTTCTAGTGGCAAATCAAATGGATCGAAGTTCTTTTATAAGGATTTTTCTATTTCTTGCGAAGAAATTATATTGGTTTAGTTTGAAAAAAATTAAAACTATAAGATGTTCTCATAGTTATATTCTTGTATTTGATTTTAAAAGAAAACAAAATTAACTATTTTGGTGATTCCATAAATAATTCCTTGACCTTGCACTTAAGATTTTTGCAATAAGATTTTCCTTGTAAGTTTCAAACATTTCAAACACGTTTTATATGGAATATATTAAAAGTACCATGTTAGAATAAGGTACCAATTTTCCGCGACCCCTAACGAGATTTCCTCCGAAGGAAAAATGCTCCAGAATTAGATTTCTTCCTCAAAATACTCCTAAGTATACAATTTCTATTTCGGGTGAGCTCATATTCAGGTGATTTGGTTACGGCAGCGCGAATCCCGACGTCATTAGTGTCAACAGAAAGCGCGAAGGCAACAAATGAATGCTATTTGTATTCCTACCCTCAGAAGTAGGGATGTGCTCGTTCTAAATACATTTTTTGGTACACGAAAATTTGGTACGTTGATATTTGGTGGAAGTAAAAAATATGCGTGAAAACCTTTATATTATAGTTTTAAGGGTTCCGCACCGTAATTGTACCATTTCGCTTTGACTGACTCTAATATAAAGATTTGAAATGTATGATCTATGTTATGAATAATGGTAATTTTTTACTCTGTTAATAAATTAACTTGCTTACATAAAACAAAATATTAAAACCTAACAAATATAAACCAACAATTTTAAAATATTAACAACTAAAACGAGAACTCTTATACAATTGAAGTTTTCTATAAATTTTGCCTAATTAATAAAATGATGAAAGATTATTTGTGAGTAAAATTTATCTTTTAAATTTCTAGTCACTCGACGCATCCATCAAGCGAGCAGCAAGCTCTTTATATAGCTCTCGCACGTATAAAATTTATGTTATAATTTTTTTTTACATTAACCATAACTACGTTACTACATTTTAACTTCTAACATTAAAAAACTGTCCTTAAAACTATATATAAAATAACTTAATAATAATGTAAAACGAACATAATATAAATCAAATCTATACTATTTATAATAAATAAAAAATGCTGGTCAAATCGCCGCCGTCGCTGCGACGGGTTCTTTAAAGGCTGGTGGCTTTGCCACGCTGGATGGCAAGGCTTATTCTGTGGCCAAAATGAGCCTCAACCCTTCGGTCACCTGGAACGTCGACCAGACGCGATGAAATTTCTTTGTAGAGTCGCCGCGCGTCCGGCCCCCGCGGCCCGAGGGTCTCTACACCAAATGACATAAGCAGATAACCTTCGCCCAGGGCTTCATGTTTCCACCGTTTTAGTGCCTCTGCCGTGGCAGCTGCCGCACCTGCCCTGCCTAGAAAATGCCATTGTAACAACGCACGTAGCGTCCCATACGTAGAACAGCCCATTTTTCAAAGGGATGAGCGTCATTTCGTCGGGCCACTTGCCGTCGTCGCGTGCTAGGCCTTTCGGTTCTAATATTGCCGGCATGCTGGCGCTGGCAAGGCCGTGGTGGCCAAGCTGGTCAACGCTGTGCCCACAAATAAAATTAATTAAAATGTAAGCCGTTCACCTTTTAGAGCTACACTGACAGGTCCAGTCACATGACACTGGCAAACTTAGATCTTAACCCCCTATAGCACGAAACTGAAAATAGATCAACATGTAAATAAAATGCCACCCTTACAAACTGCTCCAATAATAATTGACGGCATCAATTTAATTTATTATTTATTTATAACACTTTTTGCACATACAATAAAATCAATACAAAATATCAAAACAATCAAACATGGTGTACAAAGGCGGCACTTATTGCTAACAGCAATATCTTCCAGGCAACCTTTGACTGTTGACTTTTAACTAATCTTGGTGCAGTGCCGGGTTTTTGTACCAGTTTCGGACTAAGATAAATTTTGGCCAACTATATTCCCCGAAAACACCGAACCGCATCTATTATACGTTCCCTTGGATTAACGGAATTATATTATCAAATGTCCTTTTTCAGACAAATTTTGCCACATGACAACGTGGTTTTGTAGAGGACCAACTCTCTGATTTTATGGGTTTGTGGTTTTGCATTGTGATTTATAATTTCTTATCACATTTTTATAGAAGTAATAATAACTTGGAGCTAGTTTTATAATTTAATACAAAGGTATAAGTTAAGTTAACAGTACAAGAACAATTACAAAAGCTTTCATAATAAAAGCCTGAGGCGCTTATTACACAAACGTAGGAACATTTAAATGGTACTTAGTTACTTATGGGTACCACCTTAATACAAGCATGAGGAAATCTGTAATGGTGCAAATAAAACTACTGTTATTTCAATTAATAGGTTAGTCTGTGTAATTGGTATTTGGCGTTTTCTTTGTATGGCCACTTTTGTATGAAACCTGGCCTGACCACCAATACGAATTATGTATATTTTATTTTATTGCATCTAAACCAAAATTTCAAAAAAAAAATGTTGCCCCGGGATCGATGGGATATTTATAAAAATGGTCTTTCAAGTATAAAATGAAAAAAAAACAACAAGCAGAACACAAAAAAACCGGCCAAGTGCGAGTAGGACTAACGCACGAAGGGTTCCGTACCATTATCTATAAAAACGGCAAAAAACACGTTTTTTGTATAGGGAGCCTCCTTCAATATCTATTTTATTCTGTATTTTAGTATTTGTTGTTATAGCGACAACAGAAATACATTATCTGTTAAAAATTTCAACTGTCTAGCTATCACGGTTCATGAGATACAGCCTGGTGACAGACGGACAGCGGAGTATTAGTAATAGCAGAGAATATAAAGTATTACTTGGTAATAGGGTCCTGTTGGTAACCCTTTAGATACGGAACCCTAAAAATGCTCCTTCAAGTATAAAATGGAAAAAAAAAAACACAAGCAGAACGCAAAAAAATAAAAAAGGAGCTAATGCGAAAACTATATTATTCGAATGAAATAATCTAATTAGACCGCCTCTGTGGCCGAGTGAGCCTCACGTTTCGGACGAAATAATCATCGATAAAAAGTGGGTATACCAAGGACTGTGATTTAAATTTCACAGTTCACACTTGAAAACACTTCTGACACCCCCTCAGGGATTCATGTCGTGACGATATGGCCTTTTGGCATAAGAAATAACAATAAACGGTTTTGGTCGAGACAAAGTAAGATGCCGACTGCAATAAGTGACAGTCGACTTAATGCTCTTTGATTTTTTCCCCTACGCCACAACGAGTTGTCCACTTATAACAAAACTTCGATGACGTAGTGTTACATACGTAGCACTCTCAGACTATCCGAAGTATTTTACCTTTCTATGGTGACGTGTTCCTTTCAATAGTTATTACAAAAAATCATAATTTTTTTGATCAACCCAGAAACCTAGCTCCGCTTACTTCCACCTTAATCAGATCATGGCTAGTAACAATATTAGTGCGATTAATCTAATTATTTTGGTCATTTGTACGACAGAATTCCGGTACTTAAGATATTAATAATTTTAAACATGCTTGGTTGTACATTCAAATCTTTTATTTGGTACGCACGCAGTCTGTATTTACAGGCCAAGAGTGCCCAACGTTCCTTAAAACTTGTATGTGTTACGGTTTTTAACAAATAACTTTGAAAAATCCTATTTCATAGTGGGTTTCAGTGTATGCTATTATTATTTTTTGCTGTATTAGTGGCCATAGTAACACGTATTCTGTGAAAATTTCAACTGGCTACCTTTTACGGTTGAAGTTGTAGACCCCAGATGGATGGACAGACAGACAGACAGACAGACAGCAGATGGGTCTCATTCGGCACACTTTTTTTACGGAACCCTTAAATTTATGCAATCAAATTACGGCAGAGAAACGTAGAAGACAAGGGAATCCAATCTAAGGAGCTCTGAACTGGGCCCAATTCCGAAAGTTACACTTATTAGTTATTTTGTAATGGTGAAATCGCCAAGTTCACACTTGAAATTCACATGTGAAAATTCATTTCAATCATGATTTTGTTTTTTAAATTCCCACTTACTTAAATTATGCAATTGACGCTAGCATCGAACAACTATTTCGATGGACGGTGGACTTTAAAATCAATTAACAATTAAACTAACTTTCCATTAACACTAAACGGATATGTGGCGTGTGGCGACGTCATCGGAAAACAATATTGTCCCTTCGTCATATATAAGCACAGACGTACAATATAGTAGCAGACCTAACATTAATAAATAAACGCATAGAGACGACGCGTGGCAATTTTAGCTCAGTGAACTTCTGGCTCTTTTAAATATAAATATTGCTTGTTCCCAAACAAAATATACACTAGAGATTAGTCTAGGAATAACAAATTTGTTCCAAGCATAAGCCAGCCAAAACAACCCATTTTTATACGTTTCTCCGGACCATGAAGTCTAAATGTAGGTTATTTTTGTATAGAAACTTGCCACGCTATTTAATCCTTATGTTTGGTCTCTGCTACTTAGTAGTAATTATATGTGTGTGTATATACAGTGCTATCAAAATTGCTGCCACGGCTGCAATGGGAGAGTGTATTGTATATATGTAGATTACAATAGTAACGATATTTTATTGATCAAACGACAAACATTTTTTCATCCAAAAAATTTGATGGAATTGATTTACTTGTATGAAACCGTCCCGTAGTAACACAAAACTGTTGGAAAGAGATAGAAATTATTTTCATTGACGAAACGACACATCGCGCATAGTTTGTGAACCACGTTATGCAGAAAAGAGTAAATACTTATTTATTTGTTTTATTTTCTCAAATTTAGCTCACTATTCCGGGGTACAAAATTTCTTCGCTATTGTAATCTATATATACAATATATGTAAAGGCGGCTAAAGGAATATTTTATTTATTTCCATATTTTTCATTTTATTATTTTTCATTTATTTATTTCTGTCTTACATCTATTAAAGGTCCTTATCCTAATGCGACAGTGTATTTCCATAGCAAAGGATACCAAGTGTAACCTTTGTGGATTCGCTTAGCGTACATGAAAACAAATTGAATTCCTCCGCGACCTTGTTGAGAGTGTGCAGCTTGCTCAGTAGGTGCGAGCGTTCGGAACCACAAACAACCGCAGCCGCTTATATGAAAGATATCCGTCCGCAGAGACGACATATTCACTTATTTACTGGTGGTAGGCTTCGGCCATGGCATGTCACCACCCTCGTGACGAAACCATGTCGCCAAGCGACTCCTTGTGTTCCGGCGTGACGTCACGAGTAGATGTAGCGGGGGAGTCATTCGTTACCGATTTCCGTAGAGTTTTGCGGAAGTCTCTGAAAAAACAGATTTACGCCTCACCTGCCGATCCTGCCGTCACTCTCCCGGTTTCTTGGCGAGCGCCTTCATCCTAGGTCTTAACGACGCTTTCTATCTGGCTTGGCAATGGTCAAGAGAAACCCCATTGTATGTTAAAAAAATACATTTGCCTGATTTTGCCGTCTGATGTCATTCGTTTTTGACTGGATGACATTAAAAAATACACTACAGTTACATATTAGGGAAAAAGTTACTTCGCAATTTATATGAAAATTCAAAACATTTTTTAATAAAGTTTATTTAACTAAAGTATGTAGGTGCCATTTTATAGGTATGATCATGATAACATGATCCCATTGCTATAGAAATTCTGGGGCTTCTGATCAAAAAACCGCGACAAGTGGTTTTGGCAGTCCTCTCGTGATGTTAACCTGACACTGCCTAAAGAATTCTGAAGAGACCGAAACAAGTGGAAATCTGAAGGTGCAAGGTCAGGACTATACGGCGTATGCACATTAATACGTCCCTGCCAAACTCTCTTAATTTTTGCTGACTGGCTAAAGATGTGTGAGGTCTAGCGTTATCATGATAAAAAACCACACCCCATCTGTTGACTAATTCCAGCCGCTTTCTCTCAACTTCTTGCTTTAATCTCATCAGTTGTTCGCAGTAGAGTTCAGAATCGATGATCCTGCCTGGCGGTAACAGCTCATAATGAATAATGCCCTTCCAATCCCACCATACACACAGCATTACCTTGTTGCGAGATAACCCGGGTTTCGCCAGAGTCTGTGAAGCCTGACCAGCCTTTGACCACGACCTTTTTCGCACGTTCTTGTCGTACGTGATCCACTTTTCATCACCAGTTATCAGGTTTTTCAAAGATGGTTCGGTTTCATTACGTCGTAATAAAGAATGACAAATGAGTACACAGTTCATTAAGTTTCTTTCAGTGAGCTCATGAAACACCCAAATATCGAGCTTTTTTGTGTACCCAGCTTTTTTCAAATGCGCTAAAACTGTTTTATGGTCAATCCCCAGTTCTTCAGCTACATCGTAACTACTGATATGCCGATCTTGCTCCACTTTTTCAAAAATGGCATCCATTTTATCCGTTACAGGGCGCCCAGAGCGAGGTGCATCTTTGACATCAAAATTTCCGGATTGAAAACGCTTAAACCAAATTTGTGCTACTCTCACAGACACTGCACTAGGTCCATAAACATCACAAATTTTTTTCGCGGTTTGCGTTGCATTTTTACCTTTTTTTTGTAAAATTTTAAAATGTATCGAATTTCTTCATTAGATTCACTCATCTTAACAGTAAGAAAAACAAATTAAAATCACACATTTTACCCAATTTGAATTTGGAATTATCTTTTCTTGAATTTAAACTTTTTAATAATACCAAAACCAGCCAGATACAAATGGTATAGCCAAAGAGATTTTATTATAAGTTCATACATACTATTTGCGAAAAGAGTTTTTCCCCAACCTATTATATAATATATGTAGTAAGGTAAATAATTTATAGTAAGGTATACAGCCAAACTCATACTGGAGACTTGGTAAGTGATCAGTAACACGGATCGATAACATTTTTTTAATTTCGCAAAATAAAATCTTGACGTCCTGTAACAAAATAAAGACTCTGTGCGAGTACTTATTCGTCATTTATTTATATATTTATTTATCTATTTATTTATTTAAATATTTATCTATATATTTAAATGTTTATTTATTTAATATTATGGCCATAGTAATTTGTGATCATATAGTATATATTTTAGTAGGACCTCTACATTGTATTCATAACGGTTAAAATAAACAGAGAAATATAATTTTGATCCGGACACCGTAATAAATGGGTACAGGTACACAAGTTCAGAATTTATCAAATGAAAAGAGAGAAATCGTAAGATTGAAGTATTTCATGCGACTTAGCTGGATAAACCGCTCCTTCAGGAACAACAGTTTTCAGCAACTCCCAGGACTCCAACAAGTACACTGTATTATTATTATTACATTATCACCGTATAACACTTTAATTTGACACGCCTTGCTACAAAGATGATAATACACCCGCGCAAATACGAAATTTGACGTAAGCCGAAGATGAATTCAATGTGTAAACATAATGTGTTATATAATTATTTTGTATATGTGTGTTAGGTATAATATTAGGGATATATATATGGTTTTATAAAGAATATTGAAGAGTCGTCGATACTCGTAGCGTTGCTGCAGCTATAATTAAAATTTGAGGGAATTCGAGATTCTTTGCAAATCCTGAATGAAGTGGGGGGCCCTAACGATTTAGAAACGACCTCCCTGCCAACCTTTAATAGTCGTGCCCACGTATTACACAGAATAATACGCTTCCAAACAAAATCCAGCGCCAATCTAGACTACCATTTAAACCCTAAGTCCCTAGAATTTTACTCATTCATACTAAAAACCCTTTCAAAACATCTCCAATTTTCACACATCTCTCCTAAAGACCTGGCCAAGTCAGTTTTAAGTTTTCTAACTTACTAAGCTTGACTGGTGAACGTAGAGCCTTTACAAGATACTCACAGATGGGGTCCTGCTCGACTAGGCAGATATGGTTTCCGACACAAACATAAAAGTAAGGCTTCCCTCCATATCCAACTGCATACCTAGCCCGGTCACACACCTAAATGCTTTACCCTTGGAAACACTCTACGGTCCTAAACCCCTTGGTTCCTAAAAATAATCTTAGATACACGCTCCATTTTTACAAAAGATTCTAAAATAAAACCTAAAGACAGAAGTTTGAGAACAGTCATGTGGAAATTTTCTGCCCTGGATCTCGTTGATCTAGCTATAAATAAAAAAGGAAAGCTATAAAAAAAAAAAAGAAACACCTGTATGAAGAAAACCTAAATATAGGGAAAAAGGTAAGAATTGTTTCTGCTAGCTCCTTCACCTAAAATTGTCGTAATTTCCACAGACCGTCTATACTAAATCAAAATATAAGTATCTCTGCCAGACGAAGGAAAGCTAAAATAATATATTATAATCTCCTTCAGGACCTAGATAGCTATAGGGATAAAGGATAAATATAAAACGTGTTACATAAATAAATTTCTGATGTAGATACTTGATATTTATAAATATTGTACACCCGCTATTTTCGCGACGCCTCTATAACGAAATAATTATATTTCGTTTCTATTGAGTTTCATGAGAAAACCGTTGCAGGTAAAATTTAAATTAGCTAATTCAGCCTTTACGCAATTACGAACGCACTTCATCCGACGCACTGTTAGCACTTTCAATATATTTAAATAACGAAGCTTTACTTATTGCAAATCCGCACTTTCGATACTCGACACTTTTATAACGCGTTACGCGACTCGTACGATTGGATTTTGGTTCTAATAGATTCGGAAATCCGCGCGCGACGTAGACCAATATCCTTCCGAGGTTTTATTCCGCGATTTGACGACCCGTTCGCGCTTCGAGAGCAACGCCAATCTCCGATCCGCGCTTGACTGTCCTTAAAAAAAACCCTGATTTCCTTTAAATCAGCTCCTTCTCCCACCCAGATTATTTCAGGTTACGCCCCCGTAGACACATTAATTTTCTATTTTATTACCTGTCAAAACCTATCTGAAGTGTATTTACCAATCTGAAAAAAATCCTGTCAAATCAGAATTAATGGCATGATGGCTCTATTTTTTGTAATGGCGAAGAACATAGAGGTAGGAATAATATTGTCAACAAGTTTCCAAGATGCAAATGATTTGAAAAAAAATAGAATAAATAAAATTTCATATATTTCTAGATCAAAGAACTTCGTTCCTGTTTTTATGCTTTGTAACCAATTCTGAGCTCTCTTAGGAATCCTTTCATCAATAAAACTGGAAGACAGTACCAGTCAAAACTCCTAAATTATATGTATATGTTTTATTACGTTTTATTATTATTATTCAACGTTCTTACATTAGAGATTACATCAATTTTACGCTTCTGATTTTAAGTATAATTTATTTATTTTTAAACTGTCTGCTATGCCGCTTCCTACCTCAATGTAACTTTCTGGGAAGTGCTCTGCTTTCTAAAAAATATTAAAATGTTTCTGAAATCTAACCTTTGACGTCCTGTCCAAATGGCAATAAATTCGTTTGGTTTATGACCTGAGAACTTTGAAAAAAAATATATCGGCGCCACAGGAAAGCTTGCCCACAGAAAGAGTGTAAAATTATCGTTTCCTCTCCAAACAATACGACACTTATGTCGCTATAGTTATAAGGTTACAAATGCTATGGAATCCGTATAGATTTGGCACAGTCGACCGTATCACTTCTTAGGAAGCGCAATGTATTCCAAATTTAAAACATCGCAAGGGATTAAAGAAACACTCCATTTTGAAGTCAAACACAGCTGACATAGGATCGAAGTCGATATTATGATAATAAATTTTGGTCCCGCCCCTGGCTAAGTTAGTTGAAATTCACATTTAGACGGGGCCAATAGTTAAATAAATAATTGAATATTATGAGTAGGTACTGTAGCCAAAAGTATCAACTTTGGTTGCTACAGTCCCATAGTAATTGACTCGGGGCTGGGCTTGCGTTTGTAAGGAACAGGAAAAGAATAGTTTACGAATTTCACAAAAAGGGTTATCGAACCTTGTTACGGAGCACTTACCGAGTCTTCAGTAAGAATCTGGCTGCATAAATTAAAGTCCCCTTACTTACCTAGTCCTGCCATAAGTTATGTCCCTTTTTTATGGATAATTGTAAGGTTCAAAGAAATCCCTAGAAGTCAAATCTACCTAGTCGGTGCTTAAATTCTGTCACAAACAAAATTGGCTATAAAATGAAAACTAGTCATGGTATTCAAAAAAAGTTTTTTTTAAAAAAAAGGTAATTTAATTAGCTTACATGAAACACAAAATTTATTCAAAATGATTGCCACCATTTTTCACACAAGCCTTCAATCTTCGCGGCCAATCATCAATAGCAGCACGGACCATATTCATGTCGATATCGGCCACTGCTTTAATCAATTATGACTTTAGGCTGCTCAAATTTTTGTGAGGTTTAGAACAGACCTTCTCCTCCAATTCCTGCTAAATTTTGTAATCCAGTGGATTGAGGTCAGGGCTAGATGAGGGCCAATCTTGATGCCTTATTAGCTCGATATTCTGGCGCTCGAACCACTCCTGAGTTGTTTTGGCCTTATGAGCAGGTGCGGAGTCCTGTTGAAATACAAATGGCCGTCCTCCAAAGAGTGTCTGGGGCAGATCTTTTACTATGCGATCTAAAACCGTGTCTTGGTACACTTTTGCACTAGTTTTGACACCTTTTTCACAAAAATGCACTTCAGTAGGGCCATAGTAGGACACGCCCAACCAAATCATGACTGATGATGGATGATGGCCGTGCTGCACTCTAGGAATGGCATTTCCAGCGGCCGCAGAGCTGGTAGCGTACACCCTGTCATTTTGTTTGTTGTACTTCTCTTCGATATTAAAAATTTTCTTGTCTGTAAACAGGATATCGCGGTGTCTGTTTCTTGCGTACCGCTTTAGCAAAACTTTGCATTTTTTGGCTCTCATAGCTATCAGACGCGCGTTCAGAAGATGTCCACTCTTTTTTCGGTAAGCTCGTAGTCCCAGGTCTTCATTGAGTACTTTTTTTACGGTACTTCTGGTTAATCCCACCTCCAAAGCCATCAGTTTCTACTTGCGGACGGGATTTCTTGCAATACGCGCCTTGATTGCTTTGATGACCCCTGGAGTCCTAACGGAACGAGGTCTGCCAGTTCTTTTCTCGTCATCGACACTAGAGGTTTCATTGTACCTTTTGATGGTACGGTACACGAACATCTTCGTGATTTTTAATTTTTGAAGCAAGTTGAATATCGTCTTCGGTGGATGGCCGCAACGATGCAATGCAATTACTGCTACTCGGCCCTCTTTGCGAGTCCACTCCATCGTAAAAAATGAATGAATGTAATTGTGATTTGGCAGATTATTAATCAAAAATATTTGAAAATCTAACACCATTTCATTTTTTTTTCTAGGTGTTCTATTAAAAAAAAAATGGCCAGTGACAGTATTTAAGAACCGACTAGGTATATCCACAGGAACGAGTAAGTTTCAAACTACAATAAACAAGTGATTGTAATATAATATTACAAAATATGTATTTTTAACGAGTCTCCAAGTAGCAGATCTATATTGTAAAAACACGGTTTGATTTTGGGTCTACATAATTCCATTGGGATGGGTGAAAACGAGTTAAAGATTGAATTTTTATGCCAATGATAGGATAGACAGTGACCTTTTTTTATATTATTAGCTATAAATCCTCAAAATAATTAATAAAATCGCTAGACAACATTTTTTTTTTCTTACACATCCAATTGACGTGATTTGTTCATAACGGTGGTGCTGTAAAATGGCTCCCAAAATATTCCTTTGTTTTCCAATATTTATTGACTTATCTATAAGAGAAAATGGTCAGCTTTAAGCCTTACCACAAATTCTAATTGTAAGGGCTATGATTGAAAAAGTTATGAGGCGAAAAGCTCAAATTGTGTCGCGTGTTTTAAGATGTCTGCTTCGGACGCTTCAATGATAGTTTTTTTTTTATGGTCACTGCTTTGAGCAGCTATAATATTTTTAAAGTGTTGGATTAGCTAGCCAACAAATTCCATTCATTAATTTTACAAGATTCAGTCTGGGATGAAAAATATCCAACTTAATGTGAGGGACAGAACTTTTGGCAGGACTAGGTATGTGTACGTAACTAAATAAGAGTATCCTCTTTACATGAGCTATCTAATCTAAATTTCTTTAGAAAGCTGTACCGAATGAACGGAATGTTTTTCAAGTATGATTGGATTGCCTGAACTGCAGATTGCAAGACTTTTCTGACGGTGCAGGTGAACCATTGGATTCAGCTGATGCATCAACATTCAGAACATCTTCTCGATTAATCTGAGCCGGTTATATTATCCTATACTCCATTCCATGTAACATCTGAAAGAAGGAAAGTTAGGTTTTTCATGGCACACACTTCGACGAAATGGTGAAAAAAAACCTTAAACATTAATGTTTTGTGTAATTTTACACCCAATGACACAAGTCCGTACGGCCTATAACTCCAAAGTTAAGGGTCGGGGGGAGCGGGGAGTGGTATTTTTGAACTCAGGAGACACAGTTCTATCATGCAATGGTGCTAACTCCCAAGCCGTTATGCTCGACCTATTAGAGTGCAGTATCTGTTGCACAAGTTGCAGCGTGACGTCTATATCTGCACATCGGTCCGATGCACATTACATGTGCATGTAGCCTAGCAGACCGATGGTAACCTAAGCTCACAGCCAGGTATATACGACAGTTGGGATACCTACGTCAGCTTATCTACATCAATGATACCAAGAAATACTTTATAAAAAATTTTATTTAAAAAAAAAACCCCCTGACCCAGACTCAACCAATACTGGTGCTATGACGCCTCATACCACCAGTATTGGTTCTCGTCTGGGCCGTTTGGGAAACCCATCCGGGTCCCAATGGCCTCCCACTTCTTGACGTGGTGAGGGCCCGCAGCTTCGCCGCTGCAGCGGGACCTGGTCGGATCAGTAATCTGTAAATAGAAAAATTAACATTAATTTCGTTGAAGCTTACAAGACGTTCTGAGGGTTGGGGCATACGACAAACTCTTTGCTTAAAACTTCCAACGGTAATAAGAAACTTGGATGGGTCGTTGATAGCAGTTTGTAGAAATGATATACTCACAGCAGCAACCTGCGGAGGCACCTCAGGCCTGGCGGCAGGCCTCGCCTCCGACATCAGGACGATGATCATAGCCACGCAGATGGCCGCCTTCATTTTATAGTTTAGTGGCTGCGAATGAAAAGAAATAAAATATTAAATTCAGTCATAAAACAGGCGCTTTATCCCTGGAAAGAATGCACAAGAGAAGTATAAAAATGCACAAAATAATTAATTTAAATATTCAATACTTACATATAGCACGGAGAGTCACGGGTCACTTGGCACGTTGGCTGTCGATGAGCTTATGAATATCAAGGATAATTTGGGCCCATTATATAGGGGCCTGCTGATATCATCGCCTGTGACGTGAACGATCCAATGAAGCAATGTAACGAAAATTGATTAGGCATTTATGAAATAATCCTGAATTAAAATTAATAAATAATTGTGGTTAAATCGCGAGCGGTTTATACTTTTGCGTCACCCATCAGAAATAATGCCGATACCATTGTAATAATAGGCAACTATTTCTGTGGTTTGGCTGAAACCCTGACGTCAACGGAAATTTCACCATATTTTTATGCCATAACTAAATAAATGTTATCATACCGTTTGTTTTTAAACTAAAGTTGGGTTTGTACCTAATGTAGCTAATACAAAGTGCATACGTTTTGACATGCTAACTTTTTCAAACTCCGTACAAGATTAACTTGCACGCCGACCAGGTGTAACTCCGTCTTGGCCGTACGTACCACCGAGCTACCGATAAAACCGCGGTGCACGTGACTCTCCAACGCTGCATGGAGCTCGCGGTCACACAATGGAATGAGGTGCAGCGACTGTGCTATCTTTGAAGAAAAAACCATGTATTTTACTCAGGCTTATCGACAGCGGCTTGGCGCCCATCAGCGAACACGTCGCAACATACAAAAGTCCTGCCGTGATTTTGTTTTCAAAGGTGCGCATATAGCAACGGGGCGCGGCGAGAATGTTTAATTAACTACACGATAGACGCAACCTTGGCTGAAATTCAGGTGAATTCCCAATGACATCATTCGGCCTTGCCACACATGGTCATGCCTAGCGACATACCTTTTAGTGATCGTTATCCTCATTACAACGGGTCGATAAGTCAAATAATTATTTGACCTATACCTATGGGTTTAATCGTTTGGCTAACAAGGAAAAATACTTCGGGAATCACGAAATGACGTAGCAACGAACCCGTGCTAGTTTTTATAAAACCGAAGATAAGGTATTTGGGATTATTTGGTTGCTACACAAAAGTAAAGTTTGACAACGCTTTTCGCTAACATAGCGAAACATCTCGCCGTCCGAGGGTCCGAGCAGAACGGTGACGGATAACACACAGCTTTCATAATGTAAATAATGTTTATGCAACATTACACCATCGATGTGTCTCGAGCGTTGCGGCGCATTGATACAGAGTGCATATATCAGACGTTCGTACTTGCGCTTGCTGCTCCGGCACCCTAACGTTATACTATCATTGCTGACATGCTGACTGCTACATGACGACGGTCGTAGTAAACGTAGTAAAGACATGTTCACGTCATACTATCTTACCTATGCAACATACGTGTACGTGTACGATAACTATATACATACACACACATATACACATACAAACGTGGTATGATCTCTACATTCGTCACGAACGTTTCAAGATTAAGGAATGTCTGTAGCAAAGGTCTACGAGCAGGTGAGCTTACGAACGACGTTACGTTACATATAATCTTAAAAGACTTCGTGTCGGAGTCGTCGCACCATCGAGCTACCGATAAAACCGCGGTGCAGGTGACTCTCCAACGCTGCATGGAGCTCCCGGTCACACAATGGAATCAGGTGCGGCGACTGTGCTATCTTTGAAGAAAAAATCATGTATTTTACTCAGGCTTATCGACAGCGGCTTGGAGCCCATCAGCGAATACGTCGCAACATACGAAAGTGCAGTCGAACGTTACACAGCGGGTGCTCGCCTGCGAGGCGCCCGTAAACTCGCCTACGGGCGCCGCAGTGTCGCAGTCATAATTTCTAATTATATCATTACACGCCCACATTCCGCTGAAATTTACTGGGGTTTCCTATTAAGACACTTAGCGTAGCGACACTTCGGGCGCGCCGCACATAATTTTTGTTTATGTGATTCCACGCCCAAGGTACTTGCCGCAACCTTGGCTGAAATTCACTGGAATTCCCCGTTACGACATTGCATGTATTTGCCACATATATTCAGGCGACTTTTATCGATCGTTTCATTTGACGACGGGTCGTTTATAACGAGGAAAAGCACTTTGTGAATCGATAAATGAGGTGCTAACACACCCGTGGAGTTATTATGAAAAACCCAAGATAAAGTATTTGGGTTAATTTCGTTGCTACGGCCACAAAACAAAACTAAAGTATGAAAACGCTTTTCGCTAACATATTTGCTGCTGCTTTCGCCGTCTGAGAGTCCGGCGGGCAAGACGGTGACGGATGACACACAGCTTTATAATGTAAATAAATAAAATGTTCATAAAATGTTCGTACACTAACTAGACACACACACACACACACACACACACACACACACACATATACACATACAAAAAAAAACGTGACATGATCTCTACATTCGTCACGAACGTTTCTAGATTAAGAAAGCCTAGCTAGCCTAGGATCGACGTTACGTTACTAGAAGTCTAAGTTTTGCGCCGTGGGCTTCATGGGCTATGCAGCTGTGATTTTCTTACTTTTGTGCAACACCTGCAAGTCTTTTGCAGAGATTTATGTCTAGAACTTATCCAGGAGCAAGCCCGGAGGCTCGCAACCACCGTTTGTAGTGAAAAAATTCAAGTGCATTTTGAGTGAAATGCATCCTAGTGCATCGGGTTAAGATTGCAATGGCAAGATTCTTAGTCACACCTGAAACTGCATTCAGGCATTATAGACCGGACGGATCTGTGTTCCTGGCTGTATGTGTAAAAGTCTGCATGGCATAACACTGGGTATAACCATCTAAACGATTATTAAAATAATGATTTGTGTTTAACTTGTTATAATGAAAAGGACCTTCCAAGTTACGAAATATTATTTCAAACAACAAAATTACAAAATGTTCATATTGAAAGCATGTTGAAAGACCTAGAGAAGCAGGGGTCTCTAGTCTTTTAGGGAAGTACGAAAATAATGCAACCAATTTAAAATTCCTGGCATTGGACGTGACAACCGGCAAAAGTATAATGTTTTAATTTTATCCGATTTTATCGTGCCGCAGTCTTATATGAAATGAGTTGCTAAGCAACAGTTTGTTGTTGTTGGTGCAGCAAGAACAAATTTAGAGGTAGTAAAACTGGCGCAATGTGCAGTTCTAAAAGTAATTTTACGTAAACCCTATCGTTACTCTTCTGATTTACTATACAAAGAAGCAGATGTTTTAAATATCAGGCAAACTTACATACTTCAGGTAGCTACATTCGTTAATCTTAACCATAATTCATTCGAAACACACCAACATAAAATTGCAACTACATCAGTGAGAGACGGGCATCTTTTTCAACCTCTGTGTCGTACTATTTTTGGGTAAAGAGCACTATCTTTTTTAGGTCCACGAATATACAACTGCGTTGATCACACCCTAAAGTTATTACGGAAAACAAAGAAACCTTTCCGCAGAAAATGCATATTGTGGTTGAAGGAGCTAGGTAGAAAGGAGAGTGAAAGCAGGTTTATAAATATAATTTCATAGGCCAAATTATGATATGTTACTACTAAACCTTATTTTTGATAAACTTTATTTTTACATCAAGAATAATTTCCTCGAGTCTGTATTTGTTGGTTGGTATGGTACCTAATTTAACGTACCTATACTATAATGATCTCTGCTCAGCACCCTTTAAAAATAGCGTGGTGATCAGCGAACGAGTTTCAAGTTTCAAGTTGAAGTAAGCAATTTTTCATCGATTTTTATTGCTGAATATGTGGGTAATCCTAAACTCATCGTGATAAAACTTGTTTAACTGAACCTATCATTATTCTTATTCGCTTGTAAACTAGTTCCTATTTTAATCCTCATAAAGTCGGATTTCATGTGTTTTTATTGTATACGAATCTCACTCATCAACTGTCTGAACAATGTACTGGCTCGCAGGACTATTATGATTTAAAAAAAACTTTATTATTCGAAGTTAAAATTCTGCTGTATTGCAAATTGCAATAGGGTCAAATAGGTTTATTCAGCTTTAAGTTTTTCTTATTTAGCAACGTAACGAGTTATGTGAAAACATGCCGATCGATAATAACTGTCTGGTAAGGCTGTGCGGACCAGCTTTCCGCTCTGATCGTGGTGATGCTAGGGTGGTGGGTCGGCGGGGATTTCCCCGATCAGCAGATAGGTCCAATTTTTTTGTGTGTTTGTGGGCTTGTCTTTTGTGTGGTGGTGGTTCCTTTTTTCCCTTTGGTACATTCTTATAGATAAATTTTTATTTATTATATTTCTTAGCTAGGCGACGCTTGCGGAAGATTTAGTTAAGGGCCGTAGGCCTCTTTAAATCTGAAGCTCACAATTAAAATTGCGTTCTTGCTACGTTATTTAAGTTACGATAGAAACATACATAAGTATTAATTTTGTACCTACATAAATATGTGATAAGGATGCAACCATGTTAAAACTTTAAATAAATAAATTGTTGTTGTTGTTGTTGTTAATTTATGTTGACACCCTAGTAGCTCCACAGCATCAGCAGCCATCAACCAGCAACCTTGAAGTTTCCTTAATTGTCTTTATATTTGTGCAAATAAAAATTAAAATAAGTAACATTCGGCACAAAGTACCTAAGTAATACCAAATTATAGATTTTCTGTAGTATTTTCTAGTAAATTAAATAATGCGCATGGTATGAAATGGTTTCAATACCCTGTTTCTGTTATCTTCTTGTTTCTAATGTTTTATGGAATGGAGTATAGTACTCTGAATTTTTCTTAAGGGGGGTTTGATTTGATTTTGTCTCTTTTCAAATTCATTTTAAGCCAATAAATAGCGACGACAAAATTTTGCAAAAAATATATGTCATATTTCACTCTTTGGTCTTAATATTTCGGCTGTTTGATACAGCATTACTAACATTTTCCTTGATCCCATTGAATTGCAAGGATAGGTCTACACTATGATTTAAAATATGATTTCATTTGAGCTATATTAAGTTTTGGACAATAAAACTTATACTCAAATAAACGTCGTGAAAAATGTAATATAAAATGGCCGTCATAATTAAGAACCCATCTCCCTTATTCTAAAATAATAAATAAAAACGCCTCGAAACCACGAGTTTTCTGAGCGGCTCGCTTCCACATAGCAGGATAAACATGTGTAAAATGAAAGCGTTGGAACAGGACAGATTTCTCTGGATAAACAAGGGAATACCCCCTTTTCTAGATTTTCTTCCTCTATATGAGTAAACCTGGGCTACAATTTTCATCTTTCCCACTGGAAAAGCTTTATCATAATTCAATAAACTCGCTAGCAAATATAGAAACGAACAATTTTTAATTCATTAGGGAAAGGGTTAGGGTTTATTCTGGTGGAAACCATGCATGGCCCTTTTGTCCATGACGTAATGTATATGAAACCCAACAATTCATCAAAAACAAAGTTAAATTGTTAACTGGATATTGGGATCCTATAAATGGATGGCTCCATTGAAAGAATGGACCGTCACAAAATTTATTCGCCTTTCCTGAATTTCAACAAGGCTCATCGTTAATTTTTATGCATGGAAACGGCCCGTTCTCTCTGCTACGTTGAAGTTTTAATATCCATATTGAACCTATTGCTTTTAATTGCTGATATTACTGGGTTTAAGGCAAATCATTGAAGCCAGAAATAGCCTAACCTAAATAATAAAGTTAAAAAAAAGATTATTCCGCATTATTTCAACAATAACAACAAAACTTTTCTTATAAAGATTTTATTATTACAAAGTAGGCCCAAAATATGGGCTGAAATTAAATCAATCGACAAAATTCATACTGAAGACTCGGTTAGTGATCAGGAACTAGGTTCAGTAATCCTTTTGGCCAAATTTGAAAAATATAGTTTTTTGCTACCTTGCTGGTTGGACTAGTTTAAGTACAATTCCTAGTCTAGGATAGTAAGGAAGCAAAAAAAATATTTCTCTAATTTCACTAAAAGGGTAATTGAAGCTTGTCTGATCACTAACCGAGTCTCTAGTGTGAATTTGGTCGGTTAATTTAATTTCACCTTTATGTAGTCAAGGCTATAGAAATATTATAGTAGCATAGTTTTAAATGATAGTTGCAGTATAGACACATATACATATATTTTATAACTTGAAAATAGTCTCACTCACATGTAAGATATATTAGGTATATATCTCACATGTGACTGAGACTATTTTCAAGTTATAAAATAATCTTGCTTGACGTTTAACATGTAAGTTGTTATTTTTGCAATCCACAAAAAAAACTAGATTTTTTTCAGACATAAGATTTACAGCTCTGATTATTTTATTCCTTTTTAGGGTTCCGTAGGGACAAGGAACCCTTATAGTTTCGCCATGTCCGTCTCTCCGTCTGTCCACGGCTTAGCTCAGAGACTATTAGTACTAGAAAGCTGTAATTTGGTATGGGTAAACATATAAGTCAAGCCAAAAAAACGTTTAACAAAAATCTCGATATCATTTTTTTTAAGGGTCTCCTATACACGTAAATTGGGGATGATTTTATTTTCTCGTCTATCCCATAGTGTGGAGTATTGTTGGATAGATCGTAAAAAAAATATGGATGTGTGAAAACCATTTTTTGAAATAGGGATCCGTTGGCGAAATATTATATTAAGCTTTAAAGTGCTAATTTTTGTTAGAGTCAAGTGTTCTCCCCCTGCCGGCTAAACGGTTGCTTATGAGTAGGTATGTGGAAAAATTCGCAGAAGTAGTATATACTATAATGAAGTTAAAAGAAAAACTATCACAACTAATTAGGCTTTACAGGTTTACGAGTACAGGTCGCGCCAAATTTTTAGTCCCCCCTAAACACGAGAATGTATGGGCCGTTCTTCGGGAGAGCAAGTTGCGAGCGGACTAGAAGTTAGGCGGGATCTGTATTAGTAGACCAACTTATAAAATGTACTGGGCAATTACGGAACCCTACACTGCACGTGGCCCGACACGCACTTGGCCGGTTTTATTATTATTTACTTTTGATTATTCTATTCCCTAGCAAGCAGTATAGAAAGTTCTTGCTTTCCAGGTGACAACTGCATAAATTTATAATTCATTATACTTTATACCTGTTGTGACCCTGCCAAATGCTATTTTTATCACAATGAACATTCATTCATTATTGTTAATATTTGTCAAAATTTTCAAGATTTTCCTGTAAGTTTGTTAATTTTTTTTTTATTAATTTGTTTTATCTTGCAAAAATGGCCACAGACGTAACAGAATCAGACTGTCAGTTGACGGGCAGCAGTGTCTAAGTTGGTCTAAGTCTAGCACAGAAAGAAGAAACCGACCCAGTATGTCAACCAGCCAGTGTTATTGTTATGGCGAACCTATACTATATTCCCAGTCCCTGACTATATTACAATATTTTGCTAAATGTAATGATGTATTAGAATAACTGCGACACGGGGTCCCGTGAAAAAGAAAAATAGCATCGAATTATTAAAACCACATTATAATACCTTTATGACGGAAATTTCTATCAAATTCTCTAAATACCTATAACTGCAACAAAATACATGAGTAAAAAGTTTCGATTTGCAATTTAATAGCTATAAAACAAGTAGGTAATTGGAAATATAGATGTTCTCTAGGGCCGCATTATGTGTCGCTCTTGCAATAAATAGTTTTTAGCGCCATGTCTCAGTAAGTCTCAGTAGGATCAACCTGTGGTACCCCGCCTGGAATTATAGACGCATGTGCTCATTAAAAACCGTCCTTATTGCCAGCTAGTAAGAGTGGAACCTCATCTTGATGGGATGGTATGTAGTGCTGTTTTCGTTGTTTCGGTGCGGTCCACCGCAATGCGGCCTGCAACAACCTCGGTACAAGCGTTCGGTAAATAACTCGGGTGATATTGGACTATTTGCTTGTTTGTTCGTTTATCTGGTGCAATTAACAGCATTGACTTTGTACATCAGCTGGCGGTCTTATCTTAAAAGTAATACACATTTAAACGGATACAGACGTAAATAAAAACCAGGTACCCTTCATAGCAAGAAGTAGAGCAAACTTCAGCACATTAATTTTTGAACCTGTTGTGACGTTTTATTTTATTAACTAGTGTTTGCCCGCAACTTCGTCCACATGGACCTCCTATCTAGTTGTTCATCCTATGAACCAATAATTAATAACCATTTTTTATATATATTTATTTATACATACATATTATACATATCTAAAATTGTATATCCCGCAACTCATTCATATTTTAGGGCAATAATATTTTATATATTTTTATTCTCAATATACTAATGATTAGATATTAATAAAGTCTGCTTTGTAAACATTTATTTAATGCTGTTTTTTAATTATATTGTTTAGATTAAGTTAATATTAAAATTTTAAAGTCAATGGTGGTGGCAGAATAACAGCGTTCCTTATACCCTCGGTATAGGAACAAACGCTGAGCTACCATTCTGTTTAACAGTGCCATAACTTAGAAATAAGTAGAGTTAGAACTGCTACAATGTAAAAGCATACTAGTCTGTTAAATAAATGTCATTTTATTTTATTTTATTTATTTAATACTTCCAGAAAGAATTGGAATGCAGCGTACACTTAGCGCCCTCTATTGGGCAGAGAACTAATTATACCTTTGTATCCATCATGTTTGGAGCCAAATTCATTTTTTAAGTGTACAAATATATATGTATATGCCCTTACTCCTGGACCTTCAGCTACACAACAACGAAAAGCTCATCCAAACCCGTTCAATTGGTCTAGAAGCAAAGCAGTTCGGGGTTCACTCGTCTCGTCTTCGAAAAACTTCGTATACTTCTGTCCCTTTCGTGATTTGAAGAAGACGAGACGAGTGAGAGTGAACCTCGAACGGTTGTGCTTCTAGACCCGCAGTACTTTGCTGTGTTTAACCATAGACTAAATAATACAAGTATATTTAGTCTATGCCTTAACCTAAGAAAGTCTACTTTTTTTCCTTTGTACAGAAAAAGCTCTACTTACGATTTTATCATTAGCATAGATTTATTCTATTCTGTAAAATGTATTCGCACCACGATATTAACTGCGATCTATTGATTAAGCGATGAGAATTTAGAGGATTAAGCAATAATTAAACAATATAAGAAATGCAAATAAGTAAGTAGTGAAACTTGGTTGAGTGAGACATGAAGGGACTTGCGAATTTGTTTCACTTATAGAGGTATTCCATTTACCCAGTGTCTCTTTATTGGGAATCAAAAAATAAAGATAATAAAGGTAATAAATGTATTAAGCAAAAATATTCAAGCACGTTTTTTTTTATAAATAGTACAAAAATGTAAACAGAATGAATCAATTGTAAAATTTTGTCATTTTAGTTTGTCTTTTGGAAGCATCAGTCATCAGATGTTTTTAGATGTTATTAATTTTATCAAATATGCTTTGGTCACTTGATGTCATTTCAAAATAACTGTGCAAAGATTCTCGTGCTTTTACTGCTTCGCGTTTAGAAATTTTTACTAAATTTACTTCCGATCCCATTTCGTCGTCATCTTCTTCATTTTCCAATGAATAAGACGAGAAGACATTAACAATGTCACTTTCAGTATGTTCTCCTCTTCCCCTTGTCCTTCAGAACATTGTGATTGAATTCTATCTTTATTCTGAATTATTCTACAAAGAGTAGATTTTGGCACATTAAATTCGACACAGACTTCATCGCGTGTCTTCCCACTATCATAAATGGATATTAACTCCAGTTTTTCACGTACTGGTAACGATTTGAGCCTTCGTTTCGGCGTTTTTCAAATAAACATCCGTGTGATAGTAAAGCAAACCTAAAACTTAAGAGCCCGGTCCGCGACGACGGCAACTTTGATGAAAAACAATATGTTAAATATTTTTCTGGCCTTTTTCACGATGTTTTTGGAAAATCTAGGGACCTACACCACTTTATATTGGCCATCTAAATATAGGCCTAGAATTTATTTGATTGAATTGTTTCTCTTTTGCGAGTTATTTTATTACTTACGAGCCCGCTCCGAATCGTTATTCATAATATCTAAGTATCAAAATAACGCGCAAAGGAGAAACAATTGAATCAAATAAATTTTAGGTCTTCATTTAGATGCCCAATATGGACTGGTGTATGTCCCTGATTTTTACAAAAACATCGCGGCAATGACAAGGAAAAATATTAATATAATGCTTCGCATCAAACAGACGAAAAATACGCGGGTTCTTAAGGTCATTGAGGCTCAAAATTAATAAGGGTGGAATTTGCGGGTAGAACAAGAATAAGTAAGTAAACAAACAAAACGATGATATCTCAGTTACAGAGGTTATTGCATATAAAATTCACTCACTGTCACAGTCATAGAGGAAATAGCAGTTATAGAGGTGACTATTACGATAAAATCGAAAGAACGAATCCCAGATACAGAGGTTTGCTTCGTCCCACTAGCAGAAGTAATTCAGTACCAAAGTGTTGGGACCTCAGCATGAGTTCCAGTTATGGAGGTTTCTCACTTATTCAGGTCCCACTTAACCAAGTTTCTATTTGCTACGTGGCTGCTACGGCACGCCGCCGTAGAGATTAATTGCTACGCCCAGCGAACCTCTGTTTCTTATCACAAACTTCTACCTGGATTTATATAAAAAAAGAGTAGGCGCACTATAGTACAAACCAAAGAGCTTTGATATGGCTATTGTTAATAATAGAACGCAACTTGTCAGCATTCTCCCAATTGATGCTCATTTGGGAATTTTTGGACACAACGCGCACCGCACCGGCCTCCGCGTACAACCGTTTATTTAATAAGCCCCCATTTTGTTTGTACATTGTTCAATGGTTATTTGTTGCTGGAAGTTTGATTATTTTACAACAATTTATCCCTGTTTTATTCTGTTTAAATAATTCAAACAAGTTTTTCGGTCTACAGGTATTTTTTTCTTAAATTGATAAATTTTTGTGGTTATTTTATCCAGCCAAATTCACAACATAGCTGATGTATTTAAATTTCATAAATAATAATAAAAAATATTAACATACATTATAGGTGGTAGAGCTGATGCCGGGCTCGACTGTGGAGGTACCACCATCTTACTCGCAAATCCTCTCGAAGTTATTCGGGGGAGAGTAAGAGAACAGCTCTCAGGCAAAACCAGGCGGCCCACCATTGCCTGGGCCCGACGGATGGCGGTATATCCATCCCCAATTGCCGGGCCTTATATAAAACAGACCAGTGACGGGCAGCGGCGTCACTAGTGCAAAGGTTTCGGCACCGCGCTCACCAACCCGCCTGCCCAGCGTGTGTGAGTATGGGCATTTCTTCCAGGAGGACCGCCAAGAGTGGCGAAATCCTGGAAAGGCCTATGTCCAGCAGTGGACGGAACAGGCTGATGGATGGATGGATGGATTAACATACTTATAAAAAGCAACAGAGGTTTGTCAGGATCGTAGCAGTTGTCGATCTGCAATGCACGACTAATCAGTAATTTTATAATTGTATATTCATATTCGTGTGTCGTACGAGGGGTGGCTGAAAAGTAATCTACCTGACTATGAAAGAAAATACATGGATTAATAATTTATTTTTTATTTTTCAATATAGTCCCCTGCAACTGAAATGCACTTACGACATTTGTCAATAAGTGACAGCATACCATTAAAATAATAATTATTATTTTGATCGTCAAAATAGTCATTTACAGCGTCCTTCATCTCTTCGTCTGTTGAAAATCTGCGCCCTCTCAAATTTTTCTTTAAATTTTTAAATAAGAAGTAGTCAGAGGGAGCCAGGTCTGGACTATAGGGTGGGTGGTTGATCTCTGTAAAGCCGTTTTTTGTCAGAGATGACCGCGCCTTAAAGGCCGTGTGCGCGGGTGCATTATCATGCAAAATCAAAACGCCTTTGCTAAGTTTGCCCCTCCTGTCTTCTTTTATTTTTTTGCGTAGCTGGTCAAGTAAGTTCGCATAGTATTCAGCATTCATCGTGGTGTTTTTTGGCAGGTAATCTATCATAAGAATCCCCTCAACATCCCAAAAAATGGTTGCCATTAGTTTGCCCGCTGACAGCCGGACCTTAAACTTCCTTGGTGGTTTTTCCCCTTTAAATTTCCATTGCATCGATTCTTGTTTGCTTTCGGGATCCCACTGACGAATCCAAGTTTCATCACAGGTCACTATTCGCAAGATAGTTTCTTCCTCTTTATCCTTTACCAAGTCTAAAAATGACTGACAACATTCCACACGCCTTTGCTTATCAAACGGGGTCAACATTTTAGGCACCCAACGTGCGCTCACCTTGGACATTCCCAAATGTTCATGAATTATTTCATGAACTCGTTCCTTGCTAATGCCAACATCTCTAGCTATTTCCCACTGCTTAATTCGCCGATCGGCAAGGATCAGTTTCTTCACTTTTTCCACATTATCTGCGGTAACTGCAGAAATGGGCCTTCCACTACGGGGATCGTCTTCTAAGCTCACACGGCCTTGTTTAAACTGCTTTGACCAAAACTTTATTACAAATTCGGAAGGACATGAATCTCCGAACACCTTAAACATGCGCTCTCGGATCTGCGTCGGCGTATTCCCTTCTTTACCGAGGAATTTAATCACAGCGCGATACTCAATTTTATCCATTTTTAATTTTATTGCAACTTGATAAAAACGAAGACGCGCCAAAAAAAATTGAACTCGTAGAAACAAATAAGTGTCATAATTTTTAAAAAAGGAATAAACAAAGAATACGAGAATATAGTGGCCAGTAACATTTTTTAAACTTTCTTTAACAAAGGAGATTTTATATCAGCCACCCCTCGTATATTGAGTTTATGCTACGGTATATCACGTCTACGAACCTTTGGGCTTCGGAGGTGTTTCACTGGCTGCTGACATTCTGATACGAGACAGTTTGATTCTGGAAAACGTTCCAAGAACCGTTATACTTAATAATAATTGCTTTGCGATGAGCATTAAAATATATAATAAAATACCGAATGACATAAAAAATTGCCATTTCAATTATTTAAAAAAACTGTTCAAGTAGCCTCTTCAGCGCACATTTTACAGTGTAAGAGATTTCCTCGAAATGTAGTGAATTGACATGATGTGTGTGTATGTTTTGTTTTATTTATTAAATAATTTGAATACGTCAATATAATTTTAGTTATTAATTATAAAATATACCTTTAATTATTTGCACGCTATGATAATTTGCTGAATAAGGAAACTTTATTACCTACCTCAACAACTTTTTTAAGCAAATAAATAATCTTTTTCTTTACAAAAACTATTTCAACACACACAAATGGGTGTAGTACGTTCTAACATACATACAGCAGTGTATACAGATATAATACTGGTTGCTAGAAAGCTAATTGGCGCGATAAATTAATGTATAGATAATCTGTATATACGAGGGGTGGCTGATATAAAATCTCCTTTGTTAAAGAAAGTTTAAAAAATGTTACTGGCTACTATATTCTCGTATTCTTTGTTTATTCCTTTTTTAAAAATTATGACACTTATTTGTTTCTACGAGTTCATTTTTTTTTGTCGCGTCTTCGTTTTCATCAAGTTGCAATAAAATTAAAAATGGATAAAATTGAGTATCGCGCTGTGATTAAATTCCTCGGTAAAGAAGGGAATACGCCGACGCAGGTCCGAGAGCGCGTGTTTAAGGTGTTCGGAAATTCATGTCCTTCCGAATTTGTAATAAAGTTTTTGTCAAAGCAGTTTAAACAAAACCGTGTGAGCTTAGAAGACGATCCCCGTAGTGGAAGGCCCATTTCTGCAGTTACCGCAGATAATGTGGAAAAAGTGAAGAAACTGATCCTTGCCGATCGGCTAATTAAGCAGTGGGAAATAGCTAGAGATGTTGGCATTAGCAAGGAACGAGTTCATGAAATAATTCATGAACATTTGGGAATGTCCAAGGTGAGCGCACGTTGGGTGCCTAAAATGTTGATCCCGTTTGATTAGCAAAAGCGTGTGGAATGTTGTCAGTCATTTTTAGACTTGGTAAAGGATAAAGAGGAAGAAATTATCTTGCGAATAGTGACCTGTGATGAAACTTGGATTCGTCAGTGGGATCCCGAAAGCAAACAAGAATCGATGCAATGGAAATTTAAAGGGGAAAAACCACCAAGGAAGTTTAAGGTCCGGCTGTTAGCGGGCAAACTAATGGCAACCATTTTTTGGGATGTTGAGGGGATTCTTATGATATATTACCTGCCAAAAAACACCACGATGAATGCTGAATACTATGCGAACTTACTTGACCAGCTATGCAAAAAAATAAAAGAAGACAGGAGGGGCAAACTTAGCAAAGGCGTTTTGATTTTGCATGATAATGCACCCGCGCACACGGCCTTTAAGGCGCGGTCATCTCTGACAAAAAACGGCTTTACAGAGATCAACCACCCACCCTATAGTCCAGACCTGGCTCCCTCTGACTACTTCTTATTTAAAAATTTAAAGAAAAATTTGAGAGGGCGCAGATTTTCAACAGACGAAGAGATGAAGGACGCTGTGAATGACTATTTTGACGAACAAAATAATAATTATTATTTTAATGGTATGCTGTCACTTATTGACAAATGTCGTAAGTGCATTTCAGTTGCAGGGGACTATATTGAAAAATAAAAAATAAATCATTAATCCATGTATTTTTTTTCATAGTCAGGTAGATTACTTTTCAGCCACCCCTCGTACATGTTTTTTTCTGAATATACATAAACAGGAGATCTCGGCTCTCGGCTCTTTAAAGTAACTAAATAAAGATTTTGTTTGTAAAATCTTCATACGTCTTTTTATTTCTAAATATAAATAAAGATAAGTTTTAATCTTTTTAAGCCTAATTTTTTTACTTGGGATAGTCAATAATTATAATAAATATTATAATAATAGATTGTAGTAAATATAAATAAATATGTTTATAATAAATATTATAATTATAAATCCCTGGGGGGTGTCAGAGGTGTTCCTGAGTGTGAACTGTGAAATGCAAGTCACAGTCCACACCCGGTACACCCGCGTTTCACCGAAGATTATTACGTCCCAACGTGATGGATGGTGAGCTCTATCGCCGTACTTCGGGCACAATTACATGCTTTTTAGGGCATGGAGGTTTCCTCACGATGTTTTCCATTACCGTTCAAAAAATATATTAACATACTTAGAAAAAGCAACAGAGGTTTGTCAGGATCGCAGCAGTTGTTGATCTGCAATGTACGACTAATCAGTAATTTAATAATTATATGACGCCTAAAATATAGTACGCTATTATTCGTAGTCGTGTGTCGTACATTGAGTTTATGCTACGGTATATCACGTCTACGAACCTTTGGGCTACTTGTGTGAGCAAGTGGTAAGTAAGTATTAGGTAAGAACACAAATCTTTTATTTTATAGTATAGTTTAGAGCAGGGGTGGGCAAACGGTCGATCGCGATCGACCGGTCGATCGCAAGGGAATCTATGGTCGATCGCACGCATTCCTAAAAATGTACTGACGTGTTGGGCTAATTCCAATAACAGTGGTCTTTTCACCAGTCAAAATACCAGTATTTAAAGTGCGTTCATAAAAAACATTTTATTTTACACGCGCGTAACTTTAAGAAAATACTTGAACTTACTTTAATACTTAATACGTAAATCGGTCCAGAGAGGCCCGAAAACTGATAAAAACACTCTTAGTTCATGTGATTGGCTTCATACTTATTTTTAGTAGTTATTAGTTATTAACTTGTATAATAAGAAACTGTACTTCTTTAATTGTAAATAAAAGTATATTTAAATAGTAATATGTGCGCAATACCTACAATAAACGATTTAACATAAAAAAATATTGTCTTATTGCAAGTCGATCGCTTGTCGTCTCAATTTATTGATATAGATCGCCATTAGTGAAAGTCTGCCCACCCCTGGTTTAGAGTATGTTGATAAAATAAGAAAACTAGCAATATTTTTTTATATTTTATCAATTAGAATTTAAAGAGACACATTTATGGAACAAATTTATCATCAAACAAAATGGAATCCTGACTAAATGGCAGTATCAGTATCGGTGCTTTTAGCCAAAAATGCCGTTTAAATATCATTTGAAAAGTCTTTCGGAAGCAAGCTTATCCCGTCCCTCGTCAGTGGTGTCAAACCCGTTTGCTGGTATATTCAGTCGTTCAGTCGTAAATCTAATGTTTATTTAAACCCTGGGGAAATCGGTCCGGGGCGCAGCTACGAGCCACATTAACAAAACTTTAATCTAACCGGTGAGCCTCCCACTGGAGCCTACTGGGCATGGAGGTAGCTGGGAAAAATACAAAAACCTTTAGAACCACTCACGAAAACCAAACAGCACAGCGATCAAAATAACGTTGACAAGAGGTTTTACAAAATATTTTATCAATATTATACGTGAATTAAAGAAGGTTATAAATTATAAAAATTCACTTTATTTTATACAAGAATTCCTATTTGTAAGTTATTCTTGCGATTGTCGGCACACTTGATGAAACATGACAGCATCTTTGATTATTAACAAAAACACTTGTACACTTGTTTCATTACAAGTGTTTTAGTGAGTAATAAAAAAACCTATTTGTTTTCAAAATAACCCGTATAACCACTCAACGGATTTGACTGCTTTTTTATTATCATCGTATTGACCCCAGTCAACATATAGGGCTATAAGTGGTGTTCATGAATCAGAATCAGAATCAGAATCGTTTATTTGCAAAATTACAAAGCCATACAAAGGTTCAGATTGTATTAAGGCATGCAAAAAATAATAATAATATATTCACTTAAAACTAACGATACAGTAGATGTAAATTGAATGACTTATCTTATTTAAAATACATTTGCAACTTAAATTTACATAATGACATTGATAAATTATAAAACAAGTAAATAAGAAATTATGTTACATTTAATACATAAATAATAGCATAAAGCAAGTCAAAATAATGAATAAAATGTCAAATAAAAAATTCATTTAAATTGTAGAATGGTCGTTCTAATAAAAAAGTCTTAAGTTTCCTAGAAAATACATTAAAATTATCACAGTTTTTAATATCCTTATTAAGTGCATTATATATCTTTGGTCCAGTATAATTAAAATTTCTGTGAAACACTCCATAGTTCGGAGTAGGCAAAGCAAGTCTCTTATCATTTCTTAGAAGATGTGTCTGAATGTCTCTAACAAGGTTGTATTTGTGTTTACTCTTGAAAATTTTGATCGATATCATATAAATGTACAGATTGATTATAGTAAGAATTTTATGTTTAATAAAAAGAGGCTTGCAGTGTTCCAGATAGTGAGCCTTTTCAATAATTCTTAGTGCTTTCTTTTGCAAAATTAATATATCTTGAATATGATTTGAATTGCCCCAAGCTTCTATACCATACCTAATAATGCTTTCAAAATATGAATAATACATTAGTTTAAGGGTTTCTTGACTCACAATATTTCTCATACACTTGAGAGAATAGCAAGCGCTAGCTAGTTTCCTTTTTAAACTTTCAATTTGATTGTGCCACTTTAACTGTTCGTCTAATTCAACACCAAGAAAACGTATACATTTGGATTTTTCAATGGGTAGATTTAGTTTGCAGTCTGTACTGTTAGTGTGGCGCCTAAAAACAATGTAATTACTCTTACTGCAATTCATAGATAAACCATTAGCTTTAAACCACTCGTTTAAGTGAATCCATGTGATTTTGGCTGTTTTTTGAAGGTTATCAAATGTATTATCAGTCAATATGATGCTTGTGTCATCTGCGTATAAATATGTTGTTCCTTGATTTATATTGACAGGCAAGTCATTTATAAATATAAGAAACAACAAAGGTCCCAGGACTGATCCCTGCGGAACGCCATATTTGATTTTTCTTTCATCAGAGTCTATTTAACGCCTAAGCTGAGAACAGGGCAAATATTAAATAAACTTGAGTATTTAAACAGTAAGACATTGTGCACCCAAGTTTAACCCATTATTATCCTATCGAAAATTAACCCCGAAACTTTAGGAACTCGTACTTCAGAAGTACGATGCTTTTATCAAGGAATTCAGGTAAAACAAAAATGTTTGTTTACATAAAATACAATATAAAACAATGTTTTATGAAATCTTATAAATACAAAACGTGCAACATGCAACCTATTTAATATTAATATAGAAATACCAGTGAAAAAAATTAAATTTTACAACTGACCAACATCTGCCCTTTGTAGTTTTTCAGAGTCTACCTCTTACCTTTCTACTCTACCAAAGCAAAATTTTTGTGGGTACTAAATTTTCTTTAACTCCGTCTCATGGCAGGCGGCCAACACTACCATATGCTCCGAAAATCCCATTTTATTTCCGTACCGGCAACTCTGTTAAAAATACATAAGTGCCCACATGACCTTTTTGAGGTCCTATTCCATAAGTGTGACTCTATACGTACGTATAGTGAAAAATTTGTCACTTCAGAACATTGTCCGAAAAAACTTCTTTTCGAGTATATTTTGTTCTGCTTTGGAGTTTGCTTTCTATCTTCACCGCATCTGCACATTTATTATGGTTTTAGACACCGTGTTTAATAATACACCTCCTAATGATGTTCAGTTGAATGTATACACAAACTGCACTTTGGACCTATCTTTCAAGGCCTACTTCTCCTACACCGGTGGCCCAAACCAGTGGCGTGCATAGGATTTTTAAGTAGGGTAGGCACAAAACTGTAAATTTGGAATTTATCCCATATAAGACTATGCTTCATTTTGCATACGAAAAAATGAAGTAGGTACCCATAACGATATTATTAGCAACAACAATCTTCGGCCACATCAAGTCTGTGAAGCCACACTTGCAGTACAAAATTAGCTCCTATAAAAGGTAGATAAAACGTCCAAACTGTCCGACTCGACGTGGTTGCTTCGAACAGGCGTTGCGTATTTTAATGAGAGTGTGTGTGTGCTTGGCGCGAGCCGCGACGTCATGGGAGTATAGTGTTACAGATGCACACATAGAGAATTGGCATCGAATTTTAGCTATGCGTGTTGCCAAGGTAGCGAGCGCTGCGGAGCAGGCAGGTAGGTATTTCAAAGAACGGGTGAAGCTTACCTGATTATAATATTTAAATAGTTGTGTGTACCTTCCTATATTTAAATAGATACTGGTTTAGTTAGCCAAGCCAAGCCTAGGGTAGGCATTGCGTATTTGCCTATATGAGATGCACGCCACTGGCCCAAACAATTGAAAAAAATACATAATAAAAAATACATTCTATATCTCGCTCTCGCTGAGTTAACATCGTTTATAAGTCGCTCCGTATATTTTTGTGGTGAAATAATTGTAAAAGTGATATTTTCGAAGCAAACTTTGTACCATTACAAAGCTCAAAGTGTCAGCCAAGTGATTAATGTGAAATTGGATCCAAATTTAACATATTTCACCGAATAAACACTCAAATTCCACAAAGTGAAAACCGTTTTGCAATTACGTCATCGAAGAAGTCATTTGTCATCGCGGCACATCGAACCAGAGATTGGGCAGGAGATCATTGACCTCATACGCCGTCTCACCCGCTTCTGAGTCAGGTGCGTGTGACGTGCCTACTGCTATTCGATCTGCCTTGCGCATCATATTGTCATCTCTGTCGCACTGGTGCTCGCCTTGTCTCGCATCGCTGCTGGGTGTCGTGCGTAGTTTTGATCCTGAATCATACCCAATTACTACAATAAATAACTAAGGTGCGTAACGATGCCTAAAGTTTCCGCGAATGGAGTTATCTCACTCATCACTTCCCTATGCCATGCTTGTAGCGAATTCATTGACGATGGAGAAGGTAAAGTCTGCTGTACGCTTGCTAGTTGCAGTAACATTTTTCATACTGCTTGTAGTGATGCTACTTTGGCCACCACTGTGGATGAAGCTAATTGGGCCTGCCCCGAATGTCGCTGTAAAGCTACCGAGCAAAAACCAAAAGGCCCTGCACTTAAAATAGATGTATCGAACGTTACTATCAGAAGACAAAAGACTAAAGTAACAAGCCCTTCAGAACTCGCTGATAATGACCTTTTAGGGGTGATGGCCGAGATGAGATTGATTCGCCAGGAAATATCCTCTATGAAAAATGTCCTTAATAAAGTAACCTCATCTTTAGATATGTATAATGAGAAAATAGATAAATTCATATCTCTGTTTAATGCAAAGGCAGTCAATGCTGTAGTTCACCCAAGCCAAGATGTAAACACAAACTTGTCAAAGAATATGCAGCATACTTTTGCCACCGTTGTCTCCAGTTCACCCAGAAATAAAATAGTGGCCGCTAAACCTGCTTTGCCATCAGACATACCTACAGAAGTTCGGTGTTCAGCTCGAGGTGTGGGTATGACTAACCTAGATGACCAGGCAATATTGATTAAGTCTAAAACACAGACTCAAAAAACTGGTAACAAACTACTACCTGTGATAGAAAGTAGCTACGAAGAGAGACTGCCAGTCCAGAACAAAAGCCACCCAGCATCCCTGCGCTGCACTGGTAGCTCTACAGCATCAGGTCTGAAGGCAGTGGAGCGTTATCACTACTTTCATCTATGGAATATGGTCTCTGGAGTAGAAGAAGTGAAAAGCTACTTACCAACATTATGTCCTACTGGAACCTTTACGATCCAAGAACTCAATCCTAAAGGAGACTACAAGTCGTATAAAATCGGAGTTCCTGCTGAGTACTATGAGGGTTGTATTTCTGTTGCTGTATGGCCGGACAACGCCAGGGTCAAAGCCTGGATTCCATTTCGAGGCCCAAAAAATATCCAAGAACAACGTAGATAACTCTAACAGCGCGTCTTCAATTACCTGTAATTCAAGAGATGACCATAGCCTGGATATAATTTATCAGAATGTACGGGGCTTAAGAACCAAGCTCAAGCACTGGCGACAAAACCTTCTTGTGGTCGAACACGACATTATAGCTGTTTCTGAGACGAATCTGGACGCATCAATCGGAGATGCAGAGGTAACCGAAGGAGGCTGGAGCGTACTGCGGCGCGATCCCCCCACCTCATGCGGAGGAGTACTGCTAGCTGCGCGTCCCGGTATCACTCTGCATCGTCGACGTGATTTGGAGACTGAGAATGGAGAAGATCTCTGGGCATCTTTCACGTTTAATGGCGAAGTATTTGTTGTTTGTGTAATTTATATTCACCCGAAAGCTCAAGATAAGGTCTATATGAATTGGTTTTGTTTGTTAGAAGACGGATACTTAAATATTGATGGTACTGTATTAATTTTGGGAGATCTAAATTTAAATAGTGCCACTGTCAACATTTTTAATTACTATGGATATTTCGTAAATTTTTGTGGTATGGTAGAGAAAAATGAGGTGAAGAATGAGCATGGTGGAAAGTTAGACGTGGTGCTGGCGCCGGAGTGTGTTGGAGGGGTGAGTGTGTGTGCGGCGGACATCGGTCTGGTCGAACACACCGACAAGTATCACCCTCCCTTAGACATTGTAATCCCATTAGCTAGTGTGCACCCATCTCGTTGTACTGGTCGCCTTGATCCAAGCAATATTAGTCCGCAACGTGACTGGAACTTTGCTAAAGGTGACTTTGCGCTGTTTTATGGTCTACTTTGCCAAGCCTCATGGTTTGCTTTATACGAATGTAGAGACGTTGATTCCGCGATCGAATTATTCTACAAGAAAATATATGACATATTTGATATCAGCATGCCGAAAAAAATTCGATCAAAGAGTAGCCAGCGAAGATACCCGGTTTGGTTCACGGGTGAGTTAATCAACGACATAAACCATAAAGCTGCACTTCATCGAAAATGGAAGTCAACCAAAAATAGAGCTGTATATGAGGCTTTTAGTAAGATTAGGTTGGACATCAAAGCTAAGCTTGCCTTTAAATACGACCAGTATATACGTGATCTTGAAACCAACTTAAACGCAAATCCGCGGGCTTTCTGGAAGCACATTGCTAATCTCAAGTCTAAGGGAGGGTTTGAGCCAAAAGTAAGCTATGAGAGCAGGGAATTCGTTGGTGAGGCGGCTGCAACTGCATTTGCGGAGTTCTTTTCCGGAGTATTTTTACCAGAAGAACCCAAATTAAGCGCAGAATACACAAATCAAACTGATCACACGCGAACGGCCAATTACGTTAACATTTCTCATGTTTCAGAGCGGGATGTAGAATTAGTACTCCGTAGAATAAAGCCCCGTAGTTCAGTAGGACCTGACAATATTCCGCCTTATGTCCTGAAAGCATGTGCAGATGTTTTTGTTACACCCTTGTGCTACCTATTTAACCTAGTGTTGGCAAGTAGCAAGTACCCGACACAATGGAAATTATCTCGCGTGAGCCCTATCCCTAAGACCTCAGATCATTCCCATGTAGAGTTTTATCGCCCTATCGCGATTCTCTGTTCTCCAGCCAAGGTTTTTGAGACTATATTGCATAAAAAATTATGCCCTCAAATTCAGCCATACTTGGCAGATTCACAACACGGATTTAGGAGTGGTCGATCAACAAACACAAATCTATTGACGCTGGCGGACACTATATCCGGTCATATGGAGAGTGGCTTCCAAGTGGACGTAGCATACCTCGATTTTAAAAAAGCCTTTGATCGGGTTGATAATGACGTCCTACTTGAAAAGCTGTGTGCCATTGGATTTGCTCCAAGTCTGCTCAGCCTGTTTGCCGACTATCTCAGAAACCGACAACAGTATGTCAAGTATGGCTGTTACACCTCAAAACCTTATCATACGCGATCAGGTGTGAGTCAAGGTTCTATCCTCGGCCCGCTTCTTTTCGTTATAATGATTAATGATATAGAGGCCATTATTAAACACGTATCTTGTCTTCTGTATGCTGATGACCTGAAGCTGATACTAAATGTAAATCAGATGGCTGATTGTGACTTATTACAGAAGGACCTAGACGCTGTGTACAGATGGAGTGTACAGAACAAACTGCACTTTAACGTCAGCAAATGCTTTTGTGTGTCTTTCACGAGGGCGACCCAGACCTATGAAGCAACTTATGTGCTTGGGTCCGAAATGATTGCTCGTGTGAACTCTATCAAAGACCTTGGTGTCACTTTTGATACTCGTCTAACGTTCCACGAGCACATAAAGACCCTGGCTGCTGATTGCTCCAAAAGGCTAGGTTTCGTTCTTCGTAACGCTAAGGATTTCAAAAATCTAAAAGCAATAGAACTTCTCTTTACAGCTCTTGTGAGAAGTAAGATTGAAACTGGAGCCATCGTCTGGAGCCCTCATGAATCAACATACGTGCTATTGCTCGAAAAAGTGCAGAAAGCGTTCCTTCGTTTTCTGTACAAAAAGAAATTTGGGTACTACCCTTTTATGTATCCGACAAAATACCTCCTTGGTATGCTGGGGTTCAACTCGTTGGAAGTTCGACGAGACTGTGAGCAGCTTGTTGCAGCATGTCGCATGTTGCGTGGTGAATCAGACTGCCCACAGCTCACCAATCAAGTATGTCGACTGTTTGTGCCTGACAAATACCTCCGAACTCGTAAGCACGTTCTATTGTCGGTTCCGGCGTCGCATACTGTTGCTCGTAGCATGTCTCCGCTCGTCCGGGCCCGGTCATCACTCAACACACTGTTGTCTTCGGTACCAGAGTGTGATTTGTTTGCTGATAGATTGATGACTGTGAGTGAGAAATGTCTGGCGTTCTGTGAGCGTGATGAATGAAAGGAACGTCCCTATTTATAATTAATTGTATATCTTACTTTATCTTTTTAATTGTTAATTGTACATATTGAATTTATATTTTATTTTAATCAATAATTAATTTTAATATATAATTGTATAACGCATTGGTGTAAGCTGTAATGTTATACTTTTTAAATAAATAAATAATAATAATAATAATAATAACAGGAATAAAATAATCAAAGATAAATTCCTTATTTAATTTACAAAAAATATGTGTTTTTTTGACAACAATAAATTTAAAGTTATCGAAATTTCCTTTGAATTACGCAAGAGTTTTCCAACTCCTTTCTTAGCTTACGCTAGAAGCGATTTTAATGATTTTTTCACCATAAAATTTAAAGATCTATAAAACTATCATTCAAAATTTTTTGTTCATCCTTCATATTTATGTGAAAAGTATGTTTTCTCCGGTTTTGCGCGTTTCAGCGATCGTCCTAAAGTGGCTACCCAGCAGGCGTCCCACCTCAACATCATCAAAGTGGATACTTTGCAATACGCGCTGATATGAACGTTATTTCCGGGGGGTTATCGACCTAAATTAGCAACTTGATTTGTGTCAGTACAAATATCGACGGAAAAGGCATTAAAATAACGTTCATATCAGCGCGCACGGCAAAGTGGCTGTTACGACGATCGTTGCGTCTCCAAATAGCACAAAATAAGCGAAAATTGAAATTTTCACATTTTATTTGTGTAATATTTTACATATTAAATTCTCTAACCATTCGTGTTTTGTTCGAAAATAAATAACGTCAATTTGAGTGTAGATGCAGGAAATCAGTAAATATTTCCAACTTCAGTCATTATTTCGAAAGCAAATATCTAAGGTATTCAAAATTTATAAAATAATTGATTTGTGAAACTGCACGGCAATTTATTTGAGAAACGAGTAAGTGCAGTGTTTTTATATTTTTTATGTCTATGCAACGACCTCCATAGGTCGTTGTGTCTATGTACAAACGAGTTAAAAGGAAGCAAAAAAGGGCTTCGTACAGCATTTTGCTGGGGGACCCGACTTCAATGTCGTTTCCGTCGATTTTTGTATGACACACATGGAGTAAATCGAGTTGTTAATTTAGGGTATAAGCAAAGCATGCGCCTTAAATAAGATAATACCATAAGCCGGATCCAAGTAAAGTCTTTATCATAAAACTTTTAAAAGGTATGAGGATAAAGATTAGGTACTGAATATGCATTAATTCAACTGAAAATTCCAGGCCAAAGGCCGTTTCAGTGGAGGGTAAATCTGTGCGGTTGTGTTTATGTTTATGAAGCCTTTAACGTTAAGGCGCGGGTTGCGCATGAAACCTTTTTCCTATTTCCTGAGTCGCGTCATATCATAACTCAAGGACGGAATACTGAATGAGGACTGCGTACAGAAGGGATAGCCAGATGCTGTCTGTAGCAGGGGGTTTCTTGAAAAGACCATCCCTAGCCATGCTAATTATAATAAACAGGGTGGGGTGTTGATTTAGGGCAGCTTTTTTTAGGTTTAGAATAAATTCCAAAATAGGCTATATTTCTTATAAACGCAACATGCTATAAGCTTTATAGATTTTAGTGTTGTACACAACGAGCTATAGATACTTAGTTGTACAATACAGACGAACATGACAATTACAGTTTTATGTTAACATGCTGTGACATAAAGCTGATGCTTAAGGCTTTAATTTTAGTTTTAGTGCTGTCCAAACAAAACTTTCTTCATTACAAAATAGTTCTTTAGTGTTAAGAAATGGCGTGACAAATTAATTCGAATGACGATTGCGTACAACTGACATTGCATCTTACGTTAATGATATAACGTCTTAATTTGGTTAAACCATTTTTGCTATTATGGTCGTCGCACGTTCGGACGCACAATGGGCGAAAAATCGGGGTTCCCTTTCGTAGGATTTAAAAAAAAAACAGTTTATTTTCGGCAGTTTTAGGTATGCAGTTGTGTTAAGGACATCAAAACATAAAATAAATGTAGCGGTCAAGAGTTTCTGTCTTTAGTGTATAACATTATCTAAGCGTTTCTACGTTTGGAATGTATGAAAATGGAATTTGTTTTCTCCATAACTATTTTCGTTATTACTCGTTAGGGCTGAATCTTTTAGGAATGTGTGTGGAGATCATAACAAAGCTATACAACCAATGACCTTGACCCCGGATGGTCCCGTTTGATAGATATGACCAAATGAAAAATACATATTTAGGAATTATGTTGTATCAGGTGGAATAAGTTTCAAATTAGTTTGCCACAGGTTTGTGATGAACCTCATTGCATCCTGGCCATCTGCCAAGATGTCAGAAATTTGAATAAGATGACGGTTCGATCACAATGTTTTTTTTGTTTGACAGTGATTGGTCCGGTAGCTTTTAAGTCAAAGGCTAAACTACAGAGATTGTAATTTTTTGGATTTTTTGTCACTTGTTTGAGGTGTATTTGAGCTACTATTATAAATCCAAATTATAGAAGAGAATGACTTCTAGCATATATTGGGATAAACCTTGCACACTATCAAATGGCCATTATACGAGTTTGCCATTTAATGACAATAATTGAGATGAAAGATCCGAAGAAGGTGAGAAAAACATAAAACAATTTTAATTCAGAAAAAAATATGAATATTTCTAAGTACAGTAACAATAGGTACTTACACCATACATTCATGCATTATTTTCCTTTAACAGAGAGACGGGTTACAACAAATAAGGAAATTGGTTTTCCTACCAAAACATATAATAGAAGACCTACTCGCCGAATACCCAATATCGATGTTTGATTATTTATAATAGATATAAGATTAAAGGCTTTTATTCAATACAAAGTACAACTTGAATTTATTTACATAAAGTAATTTCACTAGCGAATCTTAGTGGTGAAGAAAGCGGCAAAGAAACACCACTCTTATCGTATAAATTATTAACAAAGGATATTCTTAGGAGTAATTGTATTATTTAGTTAAGTGAAACTAATCATGTCAGAGTAAGACACGTTTCCAACATCTACAAATTCTAAATTTTCCTTATCTACACTAGAAGTAAATGCCAATAACAATTTTGTTTCACCTAAAAGAGGTTGGCTGCGAATATAATTTATCTTAGGTCTAAAGCTAGAGAGGTGAGGGTCAGATGATATCAACAAATTATGGATAATATCTTCATTCGTTGCAATCCTGCTGGTTTTACGAGAGTGAAATGATCTAAAATTTTTAAAGTCCTTGTTACGTGCTTCAGATGCTTCTTCAGAAAGCTTTCCAATAGGTATAAAGTTATTATGTTCAATTATGTCAGCGCCATGAATAAGTAATTTATGTACGCTTGAAGGCATGTAGTACCATGCATACAATTCAACATATCTTTGTGCTGTTGTAGCACAATAGTGTCGGTACTTCTCCACGTCAACAAACTCTCCACATGAGATCACTTGAAGAATCACTCTAAATCTCTTGATGAGTTCTTCATCTACACCAGTGATCCGCGCAGTTGCTTGCGGATCAGAAAAAAATATTCTTGCAGTGTTCCCATCATTGGTGGTCCCTGCACCTTGCTTCACCACATCTACAAGCAAACCCATTTCATTTCGAAATTTTTCTTGTATTGACTTCTTTTTGCTGGCCAACTGTTGTTTTATATCATCGCCTTTGGCTTGCCACTTCTTGAAGTCAAGTCGATATGCAATGTGCAGGATGCATTCCATACATCTAATTTTCGCATGCAGAGAAGACAAGCCAAACTTGTATATATCCACGGATAAGCCTTTTTGCGATACTGTTTCAATGTTGTTCATTTCCTTTGGTGTCGCTTTGCAGATATCGCACGTTGCTGTAGAGGTATCGGAAAGATGCGATATTATCTTGCCGTCGATCATTGTCATATGCAGTTGATGTGTGACAGTTGCATTTTCGATAACAGTTGGTGCTAGGGCAGCTATTTCATTATCTATAATTGCCATTTCGTCTTTAATATTTAAATCATTTTCTTTGGCGAATTTGAAATAAATTGGTCGGCAATAAAACGTTGAACAAGCTTTAGGATTTTCCCACAGCACTTCATCAGCATCGACTTTCATCAGTTTCAACGGCACAAATGAACACATGAATATACTAGAATCGTCACCTTCCATTTTTTGTTTATAGTTGCTGTGTCCAGAGGCACCGTCAAATCCCCATTTACTAATAAGGGTCAACTTACTTCCAGCATCGATTTCCATATCTCTGCAAAGTCTCGAGACCGTGAGGTCTAACACCGATTGAAGTTTAATTTTTACTTCATTTTCGTTTATCTTCATGTCTTCTTTATTAACATAGCACTTTTTCTTCTCATTATTTAGAGTATCATAAGCTGGAAAAATATCACAACCCATCTCCTTAGAGGTCTGTTTTAGTGTCGTATATTGCCATTTTGACAACTTGAGTGATGTTGCAACACCGAGTGCCTTATCAGCAGGGCAGGTACGCTTCTTTGACTTCAAGCAGTTTCGAAGCATTGCAGCATCTTCGGGATGTTTGCTTAAATGCTTTAATAAGTCAGCAATGTCCATTTTATTTTCCTTTTCAGCTTTCTTGGCAAGTGCATAAGCTAGAGTATCAAAATCATACTCAGCAAGACTTTCGATTCTTCTTCTTTTTTGAAGTGGTCTTAGGTCAGAAAATTCTTTACGTGGAGTGAATGTACTGGTAGACGTTGAGACAGATACACTATGGTGCACAGGAAATTCAGCAGAAGTACTAAGAGTTGAATCACTCACTGAGCAGTCTTCAGTTCTCATCACAGAAGCCGATAGTTTTTCTGTTCTAATCTGAACAAACTCTGGCCATTTCACTTCTAAGTCTAACCAATCAGAAAACTTCTTCCGAAAATTTTCACTTGTACTGTTTGCAGATTTCCACTTTTGTTTCATATTACTCGTACGTGTAGCACAAAACGTTTTAAGCTTGATTTTTTCTTCTTCGGATGGAGAAAATTTCGCAGATCTTAATATTTTTTGGAAAAGTTTGTCCGCATCAAATGAATTTTGCTTCATGAACACAAAACAGTCGAGATTTGAAACAAGTCCTTCCATTGTTAGCAATAAAATTACAACTTACTTTCCTCATCAATTGTAAAACCAATCACTGTCAAACAAAAAAAAAACATTGTGATCGAACCGTCATCTTATTCAAATTTCTGACATCTTGGCAGATGGCCAGGATGCAATGAGGTTCATCACAAACCTGTGGCAAACTAATTTGAAACTTATTCCTCCTGATACAACATAATTCCTAAATATGTATTTTTCATTTGGTCATATCTATCAAACGGGACCATCCGGGGTCAAGGACATTGGTTGTATAGCTTTGTTATGATCTCCACACATATTCCTAAAAGATTCAGCCCTAACGAGTAATAACGAAAAAAGTTATGGAGAAAACAAATTCCATTTTCATACATTCCAAACGTATAAACGCTTAGATAATGTTATACACTAAAGACAGAAACTCTTGACCGCTACATTTATTTTATGTTTTGATGTCCTTAACACAACTACATACCTAAAACTGCCGAAAATAAACTGTTGTTTTTTTTTAATCCTACGAAAGGGAACCCCGATTTTTCGCCCATTGTGGGACGTTTTCTGACTAACTTTTCCTTGGGACTGTGTGTCTAGTTGCTTATGAGAGGTCAATGCTTCAGCATAATATCAATAAACCATTAATAATAATAAATTTAAAAAAATATTCAGTGAACAGACAGTACTTTTTAGTATAGTATAGATGATAAGGATAACTGAGTTGCTTATAACAGATGTAATAACTGACGTAAATCACGAATTTTTATCTGCAAATATACAAGTTTGTGTACTTGACTGTCCATTCTGTTATCCAAGGAGTAGAGAACAGTACATTTTCCACGAACTATCAATAACTAGCGCTGCAGCGCTGCATCGCTTGTTTGTTTTGCATTCGTTGTGTCCCCTTTGCTTTTGTTGGGCGAAATAAAAAGAGTTGTGCTTGTGTAACGTTACAGCGAGCGCTTGACGGATTGCGCGCGTTGTGGCGTGGCAACTGCGGACCTAGATTACGACGAATAAGGCTCTTTCAACTGGTCTCGACTTTTCAATGCGAAAACATCAATTATATTAAACCTTTATAAAACAACAAACTAAGAGGGCTATACTAGATGGTGACCTTGAAAGTCGACATTACTGGCTGGTTTTAATCAGTAGCTATAAAAGGAAAAAAAAATAAAAAAATACATTTGCTAAACTACAGATTGAGGCCGATTCTGAAGGCTTTAATTTTAGTTTTAGTGCTGTCAAAACAAAATTTGCTTCATAACAAAATAGTCCTTAAAAATGTTAGGAACAGAAGCTAAATTACTTTGGAAAAATCTAAGTTTTGACTGCACTAAAACTAAAATTAAAGGCTTTAGAATCGGTTTTAATATCTGGAATTATGTGCGTGATGTGATTTTAAATTTTCGTCAAAATCTTTAACTAAAAAATACCAAACCTAAATGTAATTTAAAAGGAATATCCGGTTTAATATACCTATAATTATGTATGCAAAGAAACATACTTAGTCAAATTTAAGATATTATAACAAGAAATGATTTTCCTGGATAATTTTTGAAGAATTTTAGTTAAGATAATTGAATATAATTATTTAGGTATAGTTTAGCGCGTTCGTAACTTGATTCACCGTCGAGCGACGGAGAGATCAATACGGGAAGAGTGGTGATTTTGTATGGGAAATGGTTCGTGTAGTAAGCCGCTAGGGGCGCTGCACAATTTCTCATATAAATATTTTACGCAGACGTTAACGTGTATAGTAAGCAAAACTCATGGCAGGCCTACATGATGTAACAATACTAAATGTGCCGGATATATCTGTTTAGATGATATGATTTTTCTCGAAACCATCATTTTCTAAACTCCAAATACTTTTAAATGCATTACAAGATGGGAAAATCTGCTTGAAATGTTAGAGTTCAGATTCTATGAAACAAGTGCCCTCTAGTCTAAATTTAAACCAGCCAAACATTTTTCTAACCCATTACGAGTATAATTTTGACTTTTAACCCAGTCACTGTTAAAGTTATCACAAAACTCATTCCAAATACGTTCCATTTTTAAACTTATGTTCTGAATAGCGCTAACTAGCAAGTAGTAGAACAAGCCATTTACTTTATTTTGTATCTAGAGCTTTAGTTTTTAGTATAACCTCCTGTCTCCTGTGTCTGACACTGATGTCTTGTGTCTAGACTGCACCAATCAGACATTTCTTATGATGTGAGGTCTTACCGTCAGCTCAGTCCCGAAATTAATACTTTGAAAAGAAAAAATAAATTACCCCGTGTACTTTGTACTACGCGTCCAGTCGCGCTTTAGTATACAAACTGTGATTGATAAATATGTATAAACTACGGTTAGGACTGGCGACATAAAGAAATAAAAATATGTAATAAAAGGCTTACAGTAAAATACATAAATAATAAATCTAGGTTTCCATAAAAGCTGGAAAAATGTGTATGTTTCTAGCAGCCCCCAAGGTAGGAACAGCCCTGAATCGGGGGGGGGACATTTTAAGATAAGCCATATATAATATAAAATTAACAGAAGTTGACAAGTTTGAGATCAAAAAGAACTTCTAAAAAAAAACTATAAAACGTTTGGCACATTTAATTGTATATATGAAATAAAATTATTTTGGAAACATAAAAAACTTAAAAATCAAACCTAAAACTAGTTTATTATATAATAATTACATGTTAAAATAAAATAATAGTAATAATATCATACAGTTATATCTACGTTACTATTTGTTATACCAATCTTTGTTGATATCTTTGTTGCGCAATAACTTCACATATATTAATACATTTATAATATTCACATTTTAGGGTTCTGTACCCGAAGAGTGCCAAACGGAACCCTACTACTAAGCCTCCGCTGTCTGCCTGTCTTTCTGTCTGTATGTCTGTCTGTCAGTACTAACTTCCCTTGCGCCCTGATTGAGCCTACTTGGCCTACTACCCTTTTATTGGTGTTAACTTTTTATAGGATTAACTCCAAAACTGGATCAGAATAAGTCGGTTCGAGGATTTACATAAAATAAGGGTTAATACTTACATATTAACTCCTTTAAAAAATCTTGGAAGAACATCTTAAAAGGGTAACCTCACAAGTTTTGGCCACTCACAAATATGTAGGTAATTTGAAAGACCTAGGGAGTTAAAAGGTAATAATTTCAACTTGATGCCTACAAACAGACCGCCTCTTTTGTCTTGTAGTCAAAGTAGTAAACTAATAGGTTTATTTTCCGTGGAGCACTTCGTGCTACGGAAAGCATTTTTTTTGTTTTGTTATATAATAACATGAAATACAATTTTACACGTCTATTTTATGCCATTAGTTTCGGGTACTATACGAAAATTGTATTAGTTAATAAAGAGGGGACGGCTGTTGCTTTGTGTTTAAAGAAAGACTTGACATGATGGCCTCACAGAATCTTCATCCATTTTTCCACAGAATCTTCTGAGTTATTGTGAATAACTTAGTGTTTTTTTTATTTTATGTGGAAATAAATCTTTATTCTATTCTATTATATTCTATTTTATTATATTCCATTCTATTCTATTCTATTATTAGATGAAAATCATACGATAAAAAACACAATAGAAAAAGTTTAGTGTCATCATTTATTTATATGAAATACTAGTTTTTTTTATTTTAATTTATTAAAATTTTAACTTTGTTATTTTAAGTTATTTAAGCATTTCGTGCTTTTTCCGGGATAAAAATTAGCCTATGGGTATAGGCTATATCCACTCTAAATTTCATTCAAATCCGTCTAGCCGCTTCAGCGTGAAAGAGTAATAAACATACACACACATAAACTTTCGCATTTATAATAGACAGTGTGGCCGTTAGTTAATCGCCGTTAGTGGCTTCCTTATTTTTAATTTTATTTGACCGCTAGGGATAGGTTGCGACGACGAGTGAAGCGAGCAGGAGCGGTTAGGTTGACATGTAAGTACATATTAAGGAGCCGAGCGAAGCGGAGCGGAGCGAGGCGACCCCCGTAGTTTAAACAGAATTCCCGATATGCAGAAAAAATCTGACTTACGTTTCAATAATCTATAAAATTAAAGGACCGCTTCCCTTTTCGAACTGTACATTGCAAATTGAACTTTATTAGTTCGGTTAAAGAAGACATTCCAACAGCTAAATAATGACTTACGGTTCAATCATTTTAAAAATCAAAGGTCCGCTAGTGGTCCTTTAGTCACTTCCTTTATAATATTACTGTGATTTATAAATAAGCTAGCAAGTTTGTACCCAGATTTCTACCTAAGTATTTCTTGGTTGAATAAATATGCAAGATGGTAACGGATTTCCTAAAATCCAACTCTAGTGGAGTTGCAGGCGCAGTGAAAACAAACATTATTTCAAAGTCTTCGCGGATCCGCAAACATTCCAAGTGTCGTGTAACTCCTGGAACGATGTGCAAATTTGACTCATGATGAGGGCTCATCTCCATAACGCCTCGAACATAAGTTATGCCAAGTAGAGGCATATTTGATGTTTAGCGCTTTGAGCACCCTTATGTTTTCTCTTTTCAAAAATTATTATTACATATTTTATTTTTATCACTTGGTGCCTCTTACGGTCCAGCTCTAAATAGACAAAGATAAATTTAATTTCCATCCCCACAGCAAAAAGACCATACACCTCATTACTTCCTGTTTTTTTCTGTCTGTCAGTCATCTACATCTTTTAAACATTTTGTCACATTATATTATAATTTATTTTTATTTTTATTCCACTGATGCCGACAATTGTCGAAATATATCTGGTCATTATAATGTGATTTTTGTAAATATATAAAAATATATAATTATAAAAATGAAAGACTAAATAAGTTCATAAAAAAATATCATTTGATTATTTATATCCAGTATACTGTACAGTACATTTTATGAAATATTTAACGGTTAGGTTACAAAATGATTTCACAAAAAAGTGATATTCCAAATAAGTAAATAATCATATTGGGTTGTGTAAAATCAAAATTGGTGACGACACTATCGCTGGAAGCAAAAAAACTTGAGATCTAGTCGGTATTAGCAGGCAAGCAAGTAGCAGTCATTACGCGCCAGTCTCCAGTTACGGAAGAGCAATTTATAGCTTCCTCGCTGTTTTTCATAATTTACAACATTAGCACTACCACCGACGCTACAGACCCTATATAAATTTCAAATAATCTTGATTTATCGCAGCTGTAAAAACTAATGCCCTAATTACGCCTGAATTGTTGCGTATTACGATTCTTTTTCTACAAGGGAAACAATGTTAAGAGGATAGAATAGAATAGAATAGAATAGAATAGAATATCCATTTATTTATCTACCACAACACAATAAATTATAAAAACAAATTATAAAGTCAAACACAAGGAAATAACATAAAAGAATAAAACAATGTGACTAAAGCTAAATGAAATCATGTGTCGAAGCAGACAAAAAGGCTAGAACTCAGCATATGCTGATAGGTCGCGTTTGCATCAATCACTGTTACTCCATGCGAAAAGACCCCCAGTGCGATAAGGACGGATTCTGAAAAGAAGTCAAAATTACGAATTAAATCACTAGTTTTGTTAGAAAAACATATCTAAATATTTTATAAAATATCTATTTATTTCCGAGTTTGTACAGATTTTAATCCATAAATATATGTGGGTATTTGCTCAAATAATCTTAAACCTCGACATGAAAAAAATTTTTAGAGCCTCCTTTCGTTTTTTATTTCTCAATATTGGAATAAATTCTGAAAATTATGTTTCGATAAGAGTGCATTGATATTCTTGGCAGAAGTACTATTTTTTTTAATATGTTTGGTATCTTCAGATTCATCAAACAAGGAAGAATAAATTAAGGTTTTGCGAAGCCTATCCTCTTACAAGGAACGCTGTGCGAAAGTCGTTCCGGGGGATTACTCGCTCGAATTAGGGTTGAGCTTTTCTGTTCGTCACACGCTCGCGCACTATGCGGGTAATAAATTTAATATTTATTTACCGAAATGTATGGTTGCAAATGGGACATCTTTTATATAGAGGTAGCATAATTTCCTAACTCATACATTAGGTTTTTTATTGCTCAACTATTACTATTTAGTCATAAAACACAAATGCAGTTGCACTTGTAAATTGTAGACCAACTTCAATTTTGTAAAACGAGAGTAGAAATAGTAGATACTTATTTTCAAATCCTAAACTTTTCTGTGAAACTAACCTTTTCCAGCTTACTCGTTGGCTGAAATTTACAGCGCCAACAGTTTAATCCAATCAGGGTTTCCGTAACTGCGATCGAAACGCTTCACTAGTTTCACAGTCATGTTGGTGGGTCTGTAGTGTTAAGGTGGTTGCGACGGTTCGCGTGCCCAAACGCGCAAGTTATAACTTACTGACATCAAGGCTGCATATAAGGTCAGATTGAGCACCCCATTTTGCATTAATCAAAGCTGAACTCTACGACGTTTCCTTTTAGTACAAAATAGCGCGCTCTTATCCGTGGCTGTTACGACCACCAAGAAACACGGGCCGACAAAAATCTGCGTTTTTATTTACAACCCGGTCACAATATCTGTGCACCTGACCTCATGACGTCATATCGGCGGTCTGGGTACGGTGTGAAAAAAAGTTTTTTCGAGAAATGTGGAGGTAAAAAAAATTTTCAAATCAATTTATTATTGATGAAGGGTTTGTTATTAAAAAACAATAATTTTGATAACAAAAACATTTATTATTAAACTCAGTCACTATAAATTATATATGATATTTCGTATTGCGCAAATTTCAAAATCATCTACTTCGATGCGTTTTTTGTACTGTTTACGCTTCTTACCCGGTGTCGATAATTTTGGTTCTGGGTGGGTTTCTAAATTATTACTAGTACTTGGAGTCGGACTAGCGCCCGGCGAAGTAGGTGGTTGTACTATGGCTTCATTTTTAATTTTCATTAGAGTCCTCTTTGATATCCCAGTTGCAGCACAGGTTCGTTTCACCACTTGGTCTACAGGTATGGTGTACTGTTTGTTTGCTTTCTCCGATTCAAAAAACTTGAGCAGTTACAAGATTAAATTTCTTGATTCGCTGTGTATTGTTTTTCCCATGACTTCAGTTTAACAGCTACAACAATTTTAATAACAACCAAAACCAGTCCAAACTTAACAGTAAACAGTCTAAACTTAACAATAAACATTAAAAAACAAAACAACAATAAAGCGAAAATATCAAAATTATCGGGACGTGTAGCGGCAACGAAGATGCTAACCGTACTGTCGCACCGGGGAGTGCGCGGAGAGGTGACAGGGGAAGCGGGAGAGGCGCCACATTCCAGCGAGGTGCACAGATACTGGGACCGGGTTATAATAACTCTGCTTCTAAATGCAATTTTGAAAATAAAATTTAAGAGGAGTCATTTTTAACGTATTTTTAATACAAATTTCAAGGCTGTATGATTTAAGGAAGACCCTTTAACATTCGAAAAACATTAAATTTATAGGTATCTTAGTAATTTTTTTTATCGAGTGAATTTAAAGATTATTGTTTTTTGTAAGATCAGCCTATCGGCCATATAGTCTACTGTCTTTATATTGTTTTTACTATACTGACTAACCAAGTCTTACAACGTGATAAGGCAATATTGGTAGTAAAAAAATATATTACAAAACAGTAGAACTCCCATACTACAATTATTATGGTTCTGAAAATAAAACATCTTATAAAGAAGGCCTTTTCCAAGACGACATCAGGCCTCAACGTGATGGAAAAAAATTCGCTGCATCGAAAAAAATTGCAAAGCAAAACGCAAAGCAAATTACAAACTAATAAAGTAAAAATAACAATAACGACTATTGTAAACATGTAAACCTATTATATAAAACATAGAAATGCGTTTTTTTAACGCTCTCGTGTGTTAAACATTATTCACTAGAAAGTAGCATTATACAAGCTTTTCTTGATTCACCGCGCTACTCAGATGCGCACTTTTTCAGATATGTTTATTCGTTGTGCGATGGAAATATTGCCCCTTAAACTATTTTCGCATGGTATGGTACCACCACATACATTTTAAATGTCTGTGGGTACCACAAGCCACTTTTTATTCAAAAATAAGAAAAACAAACATGAGGTTGTTCGTTTAGGAACGTTGCTCGTTGCAACCACTTTAACTGGGAGTGCATACCGAGTAAAACCTTTTAGGTACCATTGTGGAAAGTTCCAATCACCCAGTTTTGTAATTTAACACCAGTCAGTTTTATACAAATATATATATTCTTCGGGATATATTATCTTACTAGCTTTTGCCCGCTGCTCCGCCCGCGTGTTATTCGGTTTAATGATATGCTTTTTTCCGGGATAAAAGTAGCCTTTGTGTTAAGTGAGGGTATAAGCTTTATCTATTCTAAATTTCATTCAAATCCGTCCAGCCGTTTTAGCGTGAAAGAGTAACAAACATATACACACACACACAAACACAAACTTTCGCATTTATAATACTAGTGTGATGTGATTAACTGATTTTACAGGCATAGCCATTTGCTGTCTTATTTATTGCAATTAAAACAGTTGATATGTGCATAATAAGTATAACGTCTTATTCATACTTCATTGAGGAATGTTATTGCTTGGCAAACAAGTTTTCATTCAAGGTCTTCATTAAACCCGCACTTTAAAAACTTCATATTTTATTTGACAAGTATAAGGCTCCAATCCAACCGCATAGGACATGTTTATCACAAATACTCCCTCAATACTTCAGAGCAAGTTTGTCATTTCTTCACAAATCGGAACTAGGTTTGTCACACGGTTTTCAACATGGCTTTCAAGTGACTCGTTTGACATTCCGCATCCACATCGACTGTCCACTGGAGGGTACGTGATCGGCGTCCCAACCCGTTCATTGAAAACTCCTGCGCTCCAGATGGAGTTTGTAAACGTGGAAAATTCTTGAAAACACATTGTTCTCGAACATGCTGATGCGAAAACTTAATAAATGATGTGGGTTTATGGAGGAGTGCTTTCAAGTAGCGGGTCGCAAATATTGAGTTGCGCTGTATTATTGAAATAAATATATATAATTTAGCTATATAAAGCCTTTAGTTTCCTTTAACTTGTATTAATAATAAAAAAATATTAATTTTCGAAATATATTTCGGCCCACTATGGGGCCGGCATCAGTCGAATAAATTTAATAGTGGGCCGAAATATATTTCGAAAATTAATATTTTTTTATTATTAATACAAGTTAAAGGAAGCTGTATTATTGAACACTTTATCTGGATAATAATATAATATATATAATTTATCTTATCCTATAATAAAAATACTAATAGTTTCTGTGTAATAACAAGGTTATGATGAGCTTACTTCTCTCACACAATTTCATACATCCTTATCAAATATTTCATTTATTTAATGTAATATAATAAACATTTTCTTTTCTTGTTAATATTTTATTATATTTATAACTAAATTAATATAAAACTAAATAATCCTAAAAGCTTAAACAAACTAAATACCTATAAATAAAAATATTATAAACTAAACTAAATAAAATTAATTTATATTAAATAAAAGACTGTATTCAAGTCATCGCTATCACATTTTTATAAAAAAATTATTAAAGTCGTTTGACGGTACCATCGGGGAAAATTATGGTGCTCCAAATTTTGCTTTAGGTATAGCATGAGTAAATTAAATTTTGAGTAATTTTCGCTGATACTACCTACCAGGTCTTCATCACACCGTTCGTGGCGAGCCAGGAAATCGGTATCGATAAAATTAGAGTACGGAAATAAAAAATAGTATTTTACATGAGAAAAAAGAGATCATAAGCTGAAACCAAACGAGCGCCCTCTACTCGGAGGTGTTTATGTAAGAAGTGCCCGGGCAAAATGCGCGTTTGTATTTACGACGTTACTATTCCGTTGGCACAGTTGAATTAACATTTTTATGGTTCGGCAGCAAATGGCATAAAGCCTTGCCGGTCATTAGACGACACTTGGGAAGAGTTTACGCTCGGGTGCGCTATCGAAATTATTGTCCCTCATTCTACGTCAAACTTGACGCGGATTGGAACGTCAAATGTCCTGATGATGTTCTACTTCTTCAAACCTACGCGTTGACCGCCTATTGAGTACTTATTCGACTATTCGTACTTATATTCGTACTTATTCGACTATTAATTGTGTGTTCAAAGCCCGTAGGGACATATTTGTATTCTATCTGCGTACCGTGGTGTAGAGTTAACATTTGTGCTCGAAGTACAGCGATAGAACATCACGCCTCACCTCACCACCCATCACGCTGGAATATAATAATCGTCGGTGAAACGTGGGTGTACGACTGTGGAAACACATCTGACACCCCTCGGGGATTCATGAAATGACGATGTATACAAGGTGACATGTATTTATATATCCCAATTCATACTGAAGACTCGGTAAGTGCTCAGTGTCCAGTGTTTGTGAAATTCGTAAATTAATTTTTGCTGCTCCTACAAACGCAAGCCTGGCTTCGAGTCAATTACGAGCAAAAAGTGTTATTGATCCAAAATACCGACCCTTTACTAAGCGTCTAGTATGAATTTGGCTGCACAAATTAAAGTCACCATAAATATATAGGTTGAAAAATAACCCCCCCAGCTTGAATGAAATTTATGAATCAGATTCACTAATAGAACACAAAACGCGACGAGACTTGTGACTGTCAATAGACCGTACATATTTCCGGCGGTAAATAATGCTAATAAGGCTATGTAGCTTCGGCTTTGTAGAGCGCCGTCTCTGTCATTCTATCATAATAGAATGATATTCTATTATGAATCAGATTCACTAATAGAACACAAAACGCGACGAGACTTGTGACTGTCAATAGACCGTACATATTTCCGGCGGTAAATAATGCTAATAAGGCTATGTAGCTTCGGCTTTGTAGAGCGCCGTCTCTGTCATTCTATCATAATAGAATGATATTCTATTATGAATCAGATTCACTAATAGAACACAAAACGCGACGAGACTTGTGACTGTCAATAGACCGTACATATTTCCGGCGGTAAATAATGCTAATAAGGCTATGTAGCTTCGGCTTTGTAGAGCGCCGTCTCTGTCATTCTATCATAATAGAATGATATTCTATTATGAATCAGATTCACTAATAGAACACAAAACGCGACGAGACTTGTGACTGTCAATAGACCGTACATATTTCCGGCGGTAAATAATGCTAATAAGGCTATGTAGCTTCGGCTTTGTAGAGCGCCGTCTCTGTCATTCTATCATAATAGAATGATATTCTATTATGAATCAGATTCACTAATAGAACACAAAACGCGACGAGACTTGTGACTGTCAATAGACCGTACATATTTCCGGCGGTAAATAATGCTAATAAGGCTATGTAGCTTCGGCTTTGTAGAGCGCCGTCTCTGTCATTCTATCATAATAGAATGATATTCTATTATGAATCAGATTCACTAATAGAACACAAAACGCGACGAGACTTGTGACTGTCAATAGACCGTACATATTTCCGGCGGTAAATAATGCTAATAAGGCTATGTAGCTTCGGCTTTGTAGAGCGCCGTCTCTGTCATTCTATCATAATAGAATGATATTCTATTATGAATCAGATTCACTAATAGAACACAAGACGCGACGAGACTTGTGACTGTCAATAGACCGTACATATTTCCGGCGGTAAATAATGCTAATAAGGCTATGTAGCTTCGGCTTTGTAGAGCGCCGTCTCTGTCATTCTATGATAATAGAATGATATTCTATTATGAATCAGATTCACTAATAGAACACAAAACGCGACGAGACTTGTGACTGTCAATAGACCGTACATATTTCCGGCGGTAAATAATGCTAATAAGGCTATGTAGCTTCGGCTTTGTAGAGCGCCGTCTCTGTCATTCTATGATAATAGAATGATATTCTATTATGAATCAGATTCACTAATAGAACACAAAACGCGACGAGACTTGTGACTGTCAATAGACCGTACATATTTCCGGCGGTAAATAATGCTAATAAGGCTATGTAGCTTCGGCTTTGTAGAGCGCCGTCTCTGTCATTCTATCATAATAGAATGATATTCTATTATGAATCAGATTCACTAATAGAACACAAAACGCGACGAGACTTGTGACTGTCAATAGACCGTACATATTTCCGGCGGTAAATAATGCTAATAAGGCTATGTAGCTTCGGCTTTGTAGAGCGCCGTCTCTGTCATTCTATGATAATAGAATGATATTCTATTATAATCTCTATTAGTGCTTCTTTTGACGGTCGATATCTTTTTTTAAAATTATGAATCTTGACAAAAGTTACAAACGTGTAATTTTTGTTTCGAGTCAAAATCAAAATCAAAATATTTATTTTGTAAAATAGATACATAAAGTATACTTTCTACAAGTCAAAGTTAATCTTTACAATATTATATCTTTAGAATATAAAAATACATACAAAAAATGTTTAGGTTGGGCTACTGTATATAGTATGTAATGTAATAAAATTATGAAAATAAAATAGAGAAATCTAGGAAAAAAATATTGTATATTACAATAATGCAATGAACAAAAGTGTTGAAAAATGAACTAGATAAACCATAAATAAAAATAATGCCCAACCATCCGCACCATTCGATTAGTATTGATAAGAAGAAGGGCAAGAAACTTGTCAAACATGTCTTTTTTTTCGAACATAGAACAGTTTCTTTTGTTATAGGTAGGGGTTCATTTTCAACATGTATAGTATGTAGCGTTTATCGTAGTTCAGCAAAATAATTTGTACCTGCCGTTTTTGCATTAACCAGCAACGGCGGCGCCAGTACAACTCTGGCATGAAAACAGTGGAGCCGATTGTGTGCGAAAATATGTCGATGCCAGAAAAAATGTACTCTTAAATTATTATGTTCACGTTCTTTGCATTTTACAAATTAAAAATTGTGCAATAAATAAGAACGCCAATCGCAATAACATTAAATTATTATCATTAGGTATTAAGCATCGATAAAGTCACGCAAAAACCCAGGGGACAGTTATCAACCAGATATGTCAGATATAAAACCAGAAAAAAGTTCGATAAAAAATATAACGCCTGTTATTTTCTCCGTGCATCAAATTCACTCAAACATTTTGCTTGGTCCGGTACACACGGAGCTCATTTTGTTGCTTCAACATACATTGTAACTGTATTGTAGTGTGGAACCCTGATTGGATTCCGTCGGAATTTGTATTTTATAATACAAAATGTCGACTGTCTGGTCTTGTTCCGTGTCACTGCACTTGCACTCGGAAAATTCTCAAAATGAAAAGCTTAAAACTCTTACTAAGCAAAATGTAAGTCCGTATTTTCTTAGCTTTAAAGATACAAAACAGGCCAAGTGCGTGTCGGGCCACGCGCAATGTAGGGTTCCGTAGTTGCCCGGTACATATAAGTTGGTCTTTTAATACAGACCGCGCCAAACTTCTGGTCCCATACATTATAGGGGACCAAAAGTTTGGCGCGACCTGTAAACGTAAACCTGTAAAGCCTACTAAGCTGTGATAGTTTTCCTTCTAAATTCATTACATATACTACTACTGTGATTTTTTTCACATTTCTATAAACAACCGTTTAGCCACCAGGGGGGGGGGGGGGGGCGCTCCACTCTAACTAAAATTTTCACTTTAAAGCTTAATATTTCGTCAACGGATCTCTAAATCGAAAAATGGTTTTCACACACCCACAATGTTTTTAAACCTATCCAACAATACCCCACACTATGGGATAGACGAGAAAAAAAACCATCCCCAGTTTACGTGTATGAGACGTAAACATTATCACCAAACACTTCATCCATAAGGTACCCTTAAAAAAAAAATCGATATTTTATTTTACCATTTTGTCGGCGTGATAAATATTTATATTCATGCGAAATAACAGCTTTCTAGTATTAATAGTCTCTGAGCTAAGCCGCGGGCAGACGGACAGACGGACCTGGCGAAACTATAAGGGTTTCTTGTCGGACTACGGAACCCTAAGAAAGGACGTCTGTTATTTTGGTAGCTGGTTGCTGTTAACCATGTTCCTCATTTATTTCGTAAGCCATTAACTTAACGTTATTTAAACTTAGAATTCATCATTCAATTTCTGTTGCAATTTTAAAGTTTTTGTATGTTGTTCAACTAGATCAATGTTGTTCTTTTCTCCGTTCTTTATTTTACATTTCCTCGTGAACTGTCGTGTTTAAAGCCAATCGATGAGAGTCGACAAAAACGTCTAGGACTATATATGGTGACTTTCGTTTATCTTGCCAAATTCATACTGGGGACTCGGTAAGTGGTCAGGACCAAGGTTCAGTGACTGAGTATACGTACTTTAAAGCACTGGTACCTGATAATACTGTTATGATATATGTATATGCTTTGAAGTGAGCGACAAAGAAGAATACAGTCTCTAATGCGTCATACATATACCAAGGAACATTAAGTACATACTTGCTTTTGCCCGCGGCTTCGTTCGTGTCGATTTAGTGTTTAGGTAGTCCTACCGAATTTATTTATATTTTAGGACTAATCATTTTATAGTATCTACGTGACTTTTGGTTCTCATAAAAATAATCTTATATGTTTGACCCTATGTCTATGTCCCTAGGGAACTAATAGTTTTCGTCCCAAGGAAACAAAGTGAAGAGTGTAGCCACTATTACAACATGGGAATATTTTCAAAATCAGTTCAGTAGTTCCATAGATAATACTCGCTTAAATTTAAATAACGGATATGTCCCTAGAGAACTGCTTGTCCCCAGGAAACAAACTATAGCTTTTGTCCAAGTGAAGAGACGACAGTGAGTGAGTCATAACAGTCATAACATTTGCTCCGTGTAAATTTCGAAAAAATATTATTTGAACTGATTGAAACCTGCGCAATAACCTTTTATCTTTGAGCAAATAGTGTGACTACCATGTACAAGTGTTAGTGAAACATTTAATTAACGATAAAGGACAATAATCAAAAAAACAAACTGTGACTGTTCAACAGAGAAAAAGTGTAAATATTCCATCCAGAACTACCAAATCAATACCTAATTAGAATAATCAATAAAAGTGGAATGAAAATAGTCCCAAACAGTGTAATAATAATCTAAATTGGTGACAAAATCCCTTTGTTTCAATTTTAAGTGCCGTTGTGATTTCAAATCGTATGTGAATGACGTAAACAACCACAGCTGACCAATCAGCTGTACATCAGTAGCGCCATCTAGAGCATATGGCCAGAACTACAACTAAAACTTAACTAGTGCTGCCACCTGCAGCAAACTCACAGAAATACGAAGACGAAACAAATATAACACGCTCAGCCTCGATGTAGTTCTGCTACTTGACGCTAGAGTCCGCTGAATGCAAAGTTAATATAATATTTTGAAGAAATATATTTAAAAGAACTACTAAATAAATAAATAAATATGAGGAATTGCTCGGCGTGTGCTGTCCATGTAAATGTAAGCGATCTACTGACTTGCTCAAAATGTCGGAAACACTACCACTATCAGTGTATTAATATAACAAAGGATTTTTTCAACTCATGTAAACAAGAATTTGATAGAACTTGGACCTGCCCAGATTGTCAAACTCTAACAAGACGAGCGCTTAGAACTGATGATACGCCAGTCAAACAGCTTACAGACTCGCCCACAGCGTACGAGAACTTGTCCTCAAATGTCACGCTCAGGAAAAAATTAAATAACACGACCATCACTGAAACAGCTAATTCCTCCAACGAAAATCTCACACAGGAAAGCCAAAGCCTCTTCGGAGATACACTTCATCCATCAAACCATCCAATATCTACCCCCATGTAACTACAATAACACTTGATCAAATCAGTGAACTCTTAGACCAAAAGCTTGAAACACAAAAGCTTGAAATAATTACCAAATTAAAAACCGACATAAGAACCATGATCCAAGAAGAAATCCACCTAATGTTATCAAAGGAGAGACACGAATTTAATGAATTAAAAGAACGTCTAGCTAGAAGAGGACAAACTTTGCTCAGAAATTTATGACCTGGAAAAGAAAATCCTGCAACTTGATAAGGAAAACATAAATCTGAAAAACCAAATTAAGAACATACAAGACACCTGTCAACTAAAGCCTGCCTCTTCTATGTATTCTGACTCCACTAAAAAAATCGTACTCTACGGCCTATAATAGAACGCGGCTATGAAGTCAATCCTGACACATGCCTCTAGGGTTGTTATACGTTCGATCACTGTATCGATAAAATTCGTCAAGTGTGAGTAAAGTCGAATGCAGTTATCAGATGTAAGTATATGAAGAAAGTGAAAAAAAAAACATCTAGGTAGAGATCATAGAAGTAGTTTAATTACTTAATACTTCTATGGTAGAGATAATATTTATATTCTTTACTTTATTATGTATCACTTTCCGAAGCACCATCACCATTATCACTACTGGAATCGTTTGTATTAATAACTAACTCAAAGTCATTATCTAAAATATTATCCACTTTAATGTCTCTGTTGCAATCGTCCCATATTTTGGCTTTAGTTTTATTCACTACCATTTTCCAATTATTTTTGGTTACGTGATTGCACGCTTCTTCTAACAATTTCATCATTTTCGCTGTGGAAAATGGAGGTTCAGTATTATGGCGTGCCGCATGTCCTTTGATCTGTGCCCATATCAATTCGATGGCGTTATACTCGCAATGATACGGCGGTAAACGAAGTACTCGGTGCCCATGTTGCAGTGCTAGTTCATCAATGACGTATCGTTTTACTCTCGATCTGTGAATATTCATCAATCTAATCAAATCTCCTTTCAACATAGACATACTTGCGTCTACACCTTTTTTTTGAAGCCATGCAACCAGATGGGCTTTTTTCTCAGAGTTTGAAGGTGGCTTATCAACTAACATGGAGTGATAAGGTGCATTATCCATAATAATAACTGATGGCTCAGAAAGGCTAGTCAGCATATTAGTGAACCATTGGGTAAACTTCTCACCATCCATTTCTTCATGGTAATCACCTGTGGTTTTAGACGCAAAGGCCAATAAACAGTTGTCTATAAAACCACAGGCGTTGCCAGCATGACAAATAATTAGTCTGGCTCCTTTTCCGGAGGGGACTTTGGATGCCGATGCCGCCGTATCGTCCGTCCACGAGCGACCAACTGTGTGATTCGCATTTAGCCACGTTTCGTCCAAAAAAACTACATTATCCCAATCATCTATAGCTTTCGCCTCGCGTAAAAAATCAGTCCTTTTCATGGCAATATCCGATCTTTCCATTAGCACCTTTCGTTTGTTGCATTGTTTATATCGGAATCCAATGTTTTTCAAAACCTTTGACAATGACTTTTTTGATCCGGAAAATAATCCAGTTTCCTTTAATGTCTGCACTAAATTCGACAACGTTGGGTACTCTTTACGTAAATAATAATTGTAAATATGCCTGCGGATGGCGTCAACGTCAAAATTATCTACATCGGTAAGCTTCGCTCTTTTTCTCTTGTTGGGAGAATATAGAACATTATCTTCGATGCCAGTCTCACCCAATTTTTCTTTCGTGATTTTTATAATAGTTTTTTTGCTGATATCGAGAGCATCTGCAACTCGATCCAACACCGATGTCACGGGCAATATCGGTCCGCCGTTTTGAGCTTCTCGTTCAAAAAAGTCACGAACACGTATGATAAGCTCACGAGACTGACTGTTAAGAACGAATTTCTTCGATCGTTTTGGCATTTTAACAATTCCAAGTAGTAAGCACTTCAAATTCCAAGTTCAAGCCCTTGCTTCAATCTGCCCCTTGGTCAATGGGTGAGATGGGGGATGGCACTAGGTATTAATAGCCAAAAACATGCACAAGTTTAGCACAATCAAAAGTATCAACCTTTGGAAAAGCGATCAAGGCAATACTTAAAATTGTTTTATCATACCTATTGACGTGTCATTGAATTAATTGACAGGAAATATTGTACTTTACATTCAAATTCAAAAAGTTTTCTCTAGGTAAAAAGAGTTCAATTCCCAGAGGTTAGTAATAAAGAAACAAACTCATTTATTCATTAATATTTATAATTAACTGAAGGAGAATATTACTAATATATCTAATTTTACGTTTTATTTACAATAATGCACATCATCATAAAACATAACAATATTTTTAGCTATACGAACTTTTTAACGTGTATCGATATATTGTCTGTGATATTATTGCCACTCACTATTCTGTCACACGCAATAAGTAATTATGTAATTTTTTCCTATGTGGTTGACATTGTCATTATTCAGAAACTTCATAGTTGCGCAATGTGTCAGGATTAACTTCATAGCCGCGTTCTATTATAGACGAGCTGGCATGGGAATCCGAACCCGAGCTTTACGAACGAGTAACAAACATTTTCTACGAAGTAATGAATATAAATCTGGAAGGATACATTGAAGACCTTACAAGAATAGGTAAAAGAGGGCAACGTAGACCACTAATAATTGAATTAATAAGCAAGCGGATGACTAACTATGAGCTACAAAACTATCGTTTCTTCCAAAGAACAGGATTGGCAGTCTCGGAACTATTTGATGACGAACAAATACGCGAACGAAACACATTAAAAGGCATCCTATCGGAAGCCCGAAGAACAGGGAAACACGCCATCCTCAAAGGTAGCAAATTGATAATTAACGGAGAAGAATATGTACCTAACACAGGTGAAGAGGAAACAAATTCATCATCAATACCGGTCATACAACCTAATCTTATCAATCGTCAGCCACATGAAACCGAGACGACCACAATGCGAAACTCAAATTCAACTAAAAATAAGGATGTAGCCCGAAATCGTACGTTTCGAAACTGAATTCTACATTATGAATCAAAATATGCAAAGTATCTGTAATAAAATCCACCTACTCGAGTCATTTTTAGACGAGCAAATAAATTTAGATGTAATTTGTATAACAGAAACCTGGCTAAATACTGAAAAGCAAAAATTGTTAAGTATAAGCAACTATGATGTCGGCGCTTGCTATTGTAGACCAAAACACGACGGTGGCGGTGTGTGTATTCTAGTTAAAAAATCCTTAGAACATAGGGAAATCAAAGAGATCTCTATAATGTCTTCAGAAATGGTTTTTGAAACATGTACAATTGAAATACCAAAAAGTAATGTAATACTTATATGTTTATATTGGCCCAGTAGCAGTAGAGATATTGAAGTATTTTACTCCTCCTTAGAGCAACTATTACAATTAATTCATAAAAAATATACTAATAAGAACGTTAACTATAAGGACTTCAATATTGACTTCCTCGACGTAAAGGAAAATATTAGGTTATATAACTTAATGTTAACTTCTAACTTCCACCAAAAAGTGTCTGAACCTACAAGGATCACAAAAACCAGTGCAAAGTGTATATACCTGGTCTTTACAAATTTTAACATTAAAAAATCAAAGGCTAATGTCAAAGAATTCGGTTTCTCAGACCATAGAAGTGTCCTTTTTTCTACATCACTTTTGACATCAACCTTAAAAAACCTGACGATTGAGAAAAGAGTTTATAACGATTTTAATATTAACTCATTTAAAAATGAGGTTGCAAAAATAAATTGGGACATTTTACTAATTGATCAAAATAATATTAATGACAACTACAATATTTTTAATGAAACTTTACAAAAAAACCTTAATCAATGTATTCCTAAAATTTCAATGAAATATTATTTTAAACAAAAGACAACATATTTAACTCGTGGCTTAAGAATATCTTGTTGCAATAAAAGACTCTTAAAAATACTAGTCTCACAAACAAAGAATAAAATTGTACGGAACTATTATAAAAAATATTGCAAAACACTTAAAAAGGCTGTTTATTCTTGTTGCTTATTCCTATTTTCACTACGGACCAGGACTCAATAAACAACACTGACAGACTAAGACTACTTACTGACATCAGACTCAGACCAGACTTAAGACCAGGGTGCCATAAAAAGCAGCGCCATCTTGCGATTTTCGGTACGTCTTATCCCTGGTATTCTAAACAAATATCGGTATTTTGCGGCCGGAAATAGCAAGATGGCTCTTCAACCAAAATTGTTTAGGTTTTCATTTTTTTTGTTTATGTAAGAAAATAGGTTAATTAGTCATAAGATTGTATATATTTTTATGTCATTTTGGAGATTTGTCATTTATTCGACTGATGCCGGCCCCAAAGTGGGCCGAAATATATTTCGAAAAACAATATCTTATTATTTTTGTTTTAAAATGAAGAAATCGAAATAAAAATCAAATAGATATACCACTAACAACCATGAAACTAGTGTCAACCAGTCCCCATCACATGCTGAGTAAAATATACAATCATCTGCCAAACTACCTAAAAAATATAGAAAAAAACACTTTGTTTATTAGTAACCTAAAAAAATTCCTCCTAAAGAAATGCTATTACAATTTAACTGAATATTTTAATGACGATACAAAATCAATACTTCAATAGCTCTTCTAAATGACTGAATAAATTTTTAATAAATTGTAATAATATTGTGAATAATTAATTAAAATTGAATAAAATATAACAATACTAACAAATTTAACATAGATTTAACTAAATGATTATGCTAACTAGTACTAACTTACTTGACCTAGGAATAATCTTTAATATTATGTACTTAAAAGGCATCCAGTTGCCCTCTCATGATTGCTATGCCCCAACAGGGCGTCACCTGTATTTATAAATATGTAAGATCCTCTAAACTTGTGACATTGCAATAAATGATTTGAGTTTGAGTTTGAAATAATTTTCAAAATCGGTTCAATGGTTCCAGAGATTACCCGCGCGAATGTAATTAATGGCTACGTCCTATGCCTATGCTCCTCCCCAGGGAACTAACTATAGCCCATAGCACTCAAGGATGATGTAGCTTAATATTAGTGAAAGAAATTTCACAATTGGATCAATAGTTACGGAGATTACTGATGAATTACGTAATACGATCTACGTGATTAATCTACGTAATACGAAGATTGATTAGGTTTTTCCTGCATTTTATTTTACTATACATATACAAGTGAAGAAAAAATCTCTAAATATATATTCACATTTATTTACACAAGCGGGTATGTTTCTTTGATAAAGTTGTTCAGTATAATCAGTGAAGTATATGATTTCATCCATAAATAATGGTAAAATAACCTGTCTATTTAATCCCGGCTTAACCTTTGCTATCCAATATATTGATCTACCCGCGTTCTAGTCACGCGCTACAAATTTATTTTTAAAATCGTACAACAAATGTGGTTCAGTGTAGCCAACTGAATTTGTGGTAACATTTTTGTAGCACATCATGATACGGCTTCTATGCCTTTGGATTGAGAGAGAATACAGAAAGAGCCTTCGGAACCGCCATTTCGTCGCTATTTTCAGTTTTGGTGCGATTCGGAGTAGAATCGGATGTTCACTTATCTGGCACATAGAGCTTTGAAGGCTCCGATTGTTAGATTGGCACAATGTTTGTATCCACTTACAGTTAGGAATACACTTCGATAAAGAATCTTCTTTTATGTGTTTGAAACGAAGCATGATCTGTGATTAAATGAGCTTTTACTTCGAATATATCCGGCTTGAATTTTACCACTAAATGCCCTTTGAAATAGATTTAAATAATAAAACAAAGCCTGTTTAGCAAAAAACTTTCTTAAGTTAGCATTAATAACAAAATGGAATAAAACAACACAATTTAATATCTTACCAATGGAAAAAATGGTAGTGAAGGTGGCAATTTCCCCAGCCAGTAAAATTTTACCAAACAATAATTGTTTTTTTTTCCTGCTCCTCGTAGTCTATTTACCGATCAATCTTGAAGTCCCGGGGTTGAATCCTTGGCTTTTCAAGCTTTGGGTTGCTGTCATTCATTAAGATTTTCTGTTATTTCTACCCGAAGACTATCAAATTGGAACACAGGAAGTAACGACTTTTTGTTTGGTGGTATCGGTGGCATGAAAATTAAGTGCTGAGTTTCGTGGACACTAATTTAATAATTCTGATAATCGATTCTTGTAAATAGTCGTTATTTTACATTTTGAGCATTAAATTACCCGCTTTAACATTTATTTATGTTTAAAAACAGATAGGTACTCTTATTGAAAATGGGAATAAAAGCTCGTTCTAATTCAGGGCATCGACATTCAATTCAAGTTTTACATGCGTATGTTGACTGAGTTTTTCTTTTTAATTAGGTAAGTATGTATGTCTGTAGTCTGTACTACAATTAAAGATGAATGGATACTTAAGTTTTATTTTTCACCTCTAGATCTTTATGTCAAGTCAATTAGCGAAAAAATAAACAAAACTTCTAAGCCCAACAAAATAGATCCAAATTTTTATGCTTTTTTCTGTTTGTTTTCTATGAATGGAATTTGACGCAGTTTTCAGTTGTTAGCTAGAACGTTCCTTGATAAAAGTTTTAGGTTTTGTATCATTTTAATATAAGCAACAAAAAAGACCTGAGCAGTCACCCTTTAGTCTCCGACTTTATACTTTTAATATGCAAACCCCGAAACAGAATCTTTGCGCCTTACAAAGTTAGCGAAGGGGTTGTTTTGGGGTGCAGGGTCTTTGCGCTATATATTTTATTTCTTTACTAGCCTTTCGCCGGCGGCGCCGTCCACGTTTATTCAATATCTGGTCCGTTTTTGACTTGGGAGTTATTTTATCAACACCCGCTATAGCCTTTATGTTGGCCAAGATTACTAAGATGGTAAACAACACATCATCACATCCCGAAGATGCCTCGTTCTTTATCTACACAAGTTTTTTTGCTTGTTATTTAAAATTGCTTTGCACTTGTGCTCGTATTGCTTGCATGTGCGTGTTTTGTTCAGGGCGGGCGGTGCACAAGACTATGTCTGCATTTTGAATAGCGTGATAAGAGTGTTTAGCGGAATATTGCAAATTATATTAATTATATTATATATTTTTATGATTTAATTACTAATGTGTTTTAATGTATTTTTCCTATACCTGTAGTATAAGATGGTATTACATGCCAAATGGCATAGTTATAGGTACCCTACAAATATTGATTCCCTTGAGAGTGTCGAAATATACGTTTTATGCGGCCGTATCATTTTTTTAAATTAACTTATTTTTTCACAGCTTCAAGGGACTGTAGACCTGATATATACGATACCTCCACGCATTCCCGAGATAAAGGACCTTGAGTGACAGACAGACGGACGGACAGACAAACGGACAACTAAGTGATCTTTTAAGGTCTCCGTTTTTTGCTCTTGCGGTACGGAATTTTTTCAATTTCTTGTCTTTACATTTTATCTTTTCTGGTTTGTAATGCACTCTAATACTAATATCTAGAGTATTCAAAAGCGATTGATTTCGCAATAAAAACATAATCCTAAAAAAGGAACCTAGTGTCAAAATTTCATGTTCTCAAATATAGCCATCTTGGATATGATTCGGATATTATTATTTTATGTATTTATTTAGATATTACCCCAAGCGCCCTAACATGATGTTTTAGATTTCGATAATGAGTACCACTAAAGTACGACAGTTATTTTAGTGGGATTACATTAAAAAGTATCAAGCACAGCAACTCTATCCCGATTATTTGTATAATGTATATAATGTTACTTTTAGAGGCGAAAATTTAAAAAATCTAACTTAAATATTTACAAGATACCGCTAAGTTCATAAGGATGTCAGGTTTATGGTTTCGTTGGCGACGCCAAAGGAATCCTAGATAAGATAGCTTATCTGCTACATATTATTTATTGTAAATAAACTAAGCTTTATTTATAATACTAATACGATTCAATGTACACAGTAACTCACGCTACAAAGTTTGTTTTCTAACTTGTCGTCGCGGTCGAAAAGCAATTCCATATCAAGCAAGAAGTATAAACTATTTTCAAACCTCCATGCATCACCTGAGGCTCCGAAGCATGATAATTCAATCTCATTCGCGCCAGCACATGCCAAAGTTACAGTTTTCTTTCATATATTTTTAAAACTATAAAGTTTTACACCTTCTCAGGTGAATACTGAAGCGACTGAATTCAGGAAATATTTTTATTAGTATTTAGTATGTCGTATTCTTACTAACCGTCCTTGAAAATCAATGTTTATATTTTTCAATTAAAATTGATGTCCCGCATAATTATGTTATTTACTATTTTCAAGTGGAACTTATTTAAAGTCTGCCAACTTCAGTTGTTTACTTATTTATGTGTACGACCTTTTATGCAGTTGTAATTTTGCTGTAGCCAAGTTGATTATTCTCGTACAGAAGGAGTATTTTTCCCTATTTTCACTGGAGTTTTTGTGGTAGGAGAGCGTTAGTAGCACCTGCGACTGACAAGCCAAATGTCACATGCCCTCTACTCGTCTATTTAAATTTATTCACGAGTTATGTCGAGGCGCCCGCCCGCCCAACCACGGACTGATTCGGGAGGCAAACTTTGAAGCTCTAACTTTCTCGTGCGATGACCGAGAATAATGCTAGCTGGTGACATGTTTGGCTCAGTCGATAGGATGCCGAACCCTCAGTTGGAGGAATCGGGTTCGATTCCTGCTGCTAGAATAAGCAAAAATGAGCTGACTTGCCGAGCAGGGAAGGACACCTGCCCCTAAAATAAATGTATGTGACTGTGCCCGATGTAAGGTAAGGAGACCGAATAATAGGCAGTAAAATGTCTGTACTTTGGAATCTGATTGTCGTGTTGGTATTTTTGAAACACCCTGACTGAGCGAGGATACAGGTTGTGATGAGTGATGTGATGACACAGTAACGACACAACAGAAACAATTTTTTTAAATCTAATGTCGCCGCATTATTTTATTGCGGTATAGGTATCATTCGCTGTGACAGAATTTGTTTTAGCAAGTCTAAAAGTGTAGTCAGTTCAGAGAGTCAGTTATATTTTTATCGACTTTAACTTCCATAAAAATGTTTAGGTACATTTCAAGATGAAAAACACCTTTCAAACGATTACAAATGAAGAGCGGCAGAGTCTGGAAAGAGGGTAAGTACGGTCAACAAAAGAAATAGAAAGCCAGGCCCAGTGCAAACACTTTGATCCTAAGACTCACTAAAGAGTGATAGATGAGATGGAGAATACGTTATCAATACTGCATTGACCAGGTGTTCCTCTATCACTATCTGTGGAACTTAGGATCAAAGTGTTAACGCTGCTGGGCCTAGTTGCCTATTTCTTTTGTTGAATGTACACAACATCACATTTTTATTTACACTTAGTGATTCTATTCATTTCTGAGGTTTTGTGTCCACCCTTGTTACTGTCCTCTCGACACTTTGCTTTCATAGTGAAAAAATATTTTTTCGAGATTATTTCCTGACCTTTTTAAAATAAACTGAGGTATTCGAGGTTGAGGTTGCCTGGTAGATATTGCTATTAGCCTTTGTAGAATATGTTCTTTTTTAATATCCAGTTTTTATATATTTTTTGTTTTACATTAAGTGATAATAAATAAATAAATATTTTAATACCCCTATTAAGTAATAAATTGTTTGATTTGAAGTACGGAAATTTTATTTAAAATTCATACGCACTGCAAGATACCATGGTTTTAAAACTGTATTATTAAGGTGGTAACGGAGGATCTCGATACAAAATGCACATCATAATATTGTTTTCGTTACTTTTGAACAAAAAGTTTGCAATAAATGCGTTTTATAGCAATTCGCGCAAAATGATTATATTTATAGTTAGATGATCACTTGAAAATTATTCAATTTTATGCGTTACATTTTAGCTGCATTACATTACAACTGTAATGCAAACAAAATGTAATACATTAAAATACGTATTTTTTGTGAAGACTTTGTTATTAATAAACTATTTCTGCAAGTTGCTTTAAAACACATTTATTGCAAAATTTTATAAAATTTATTGTGAGGAAATCAATATTATGATGTGCATTTTGTACCGAGGTAAAAAGTTACCTCCTTAAGCTTTTCCATGTGTTGGATTTTGCCACTTTTGATAATATACGACACATTTCAGTTGCTATGTATGACGCTGGTTTCAGTACAGGCATTCCACTAACAATTCGAAATTTTCGGGTCTCGACGACCAAGCTGGCCTCAAATTAAACCTTCCGTTACCCTTGAATCCAATTTTACTGCTCTTTAGCTAGCACTGGGCTTGCAAAGGGCCCGTATTAAATAATTTATACCCACATAAATAACGAAAGCATTCCGCCTCTCCTTTCAAATAAACGGCATAAATAATTGAAGTAGGTATATCATATTTATCCTCACGAGAACAATCTTTCACTTTTGTATATGTCGCCATATGATAACGTAAACTGCTTTTTCGTGAAAAACCGCATTATGGCGCAAAGGCCGACCTATTAAGCTATCATACTAAATATTTATATTTTTTCAACAAAAATTCAAAAATAAGTGTCAACACGAGCGAAGCGAAACCTTTACATTTATATTAAAATGAAATGTTAAAAAACTGTGATACACGTCTCGAATATCAATAAATAGTTAAGTTTCAATTAAAATCAAGGTGTTAAATTAATTATAAGTTGGGGAGATTATTATTGACTTTCCGCGATGTAAACAATCATATTATGTATATTATTTATAGTTATTTCATTCAGTTCTATTATTCCTTGACAATTCCTTAAGGCGAAACAGGCTGGAGTTATTAAAGTTTATATCAGTGAAACAGTACGATGACATCTACACTTTGACATCTGTCAAAAAATCATCTGTCACTTTGACATCTGCCAAAAAATCTAAAAAAAAAATCTTTCACTGACATCTGTCAAAAAATCTGAAAAAATCATCTGTCACTTTGACATCTGTCAAAAAATTTAAAAAAATCTTTCACTGACAACTTTTAAAAAATCAGAAAAAAATCATCTGTCACTTTGACATCTGTCAAAAAAACATCTGTCACTTTGACATCTGTCCAAAAATCTGTATAATATTAACCATCTTCCATCGGCACTAATGCTAATTTTGATATTCGCAGTAGTTTCATTACATAAATATGTGCTCCACTTTAGTTGTGGTGTACTAAGCTAATAACCCTTCTAATAAACAATAAAAAAATAGTACCATTTGTATCAGTGATGGTACTAGTGGGACAAATCAGTGCCATTTGCAACATTGATGGTACTAGTAGGACAAATCAGTGCCACTAGTACCATTGATGGTACTGTTCAATGGTACTAAACCTTTATATAAATTGGGGAAGCCAAGCATAGCGGAGGGGAGGAAGGCGAACTTTCAAAAAAAAATATTTATTTACAATAAAATGAACATTACATGAACATAACTATTTAAATTTCATATGATCGCGTGATGGGACTGTGTTTACGTCATAATTCGGTTTTTCACGAAATAGTACCCTTTTTTGCGCAAAAACATTTTATTTCGCCTTCATACGACGACATACATTTTAACATTGAACCATTTATATATTACTATACCTTCATTTTATTATAACAAATCTACCATAATTTGATCATTTTTTCCGTTAAGTAACAGCAGAATTCCTCGGAAAATCTTAGTCACTATAGCCTCTAGGTGCAAATGACACCATATGGTCGGTGTGACCATCAACCATGTCCAAAGACTTAAATGGGCACGCTATCGTCACAGTTGGAATGCCAGTGTGCGGGGCACTCCGGCGCAGCCTTGTGGAGGGAGGGGGGGACCTCCAACCTGCTGCCTCCGGCACTCCTCATCACTGCCTAGTGCCTCGCCCGCGCCGCATGCGAGCGTTATGTTAGCCGACCACACGCCACAACACGAACAATATTACGAACATTTTAAGTGAAAATTCGAACACACCTCCGCACAAGTGCATCTAAACAGTGATACAAAGGAATACAGTGATGTGAAAGTTGGCTGTGACAGACGAGGTAAAGATTGCAATATGTATTTACGTTTTTGTTACTCACACTGCATACTTTACAAGGGCATTTACGAGTCATTTATGCACTTTATATCAAAAGTTGCACCTTCGTGCTATATTTAGTCATCGGTTCGAGCCTGCGTCCTTTAAAAGACCATAACAAAAAATGTAATAGAGGTTAGGTACCTCGGAATGTATACTAACGTCTGAAATTTCATAACAGGTGTTTCGGATCCATGAATGAGTTTGTTTAGTAAAGAACGAGTGACCGGTCTGTAGCTTGCATAACAAAGGTAGTAGCAATATTAAGTATGTCATTGAAGGCTGGTTCTATGGAGTCATTACTAAGTAATGTTCGATGGTGACAAAGATCACGACAGTTAAGATAATGACATCACCCAAAGATATGTACACTTCCACCCACAGCCGCACGTGTGGTAAGTTATGCTAATCGTGCTAAGGAATGACGTGACGTCTCAATTTTACTCAATTCTCGCTTAAGATCTCACTTAGATTAAACCTCAAGTTCAAGTTTAATGCAATTGAATATTGTTGGGCACTCTTGTGCATATCTCTCGCGCTAAGTTAACGACGGTTTGGCGATGTAGGTTAACGTAAGTTTCAAAGACGATAATAAAGGTTGTATTTTACTTTTCGGGTTTGCAGATTATCCCTGTATTCTTTTAACGACGTTTTTCAAATAAGTCTGTTGTTAGTTCATGTTTCAATCACTAATAACGGTAAAAAACTCATGTAGAGTTCGTATAACATTTTAATTTTTTTATATATTCATTTTAATACTTCACTGTGACTGATGTCGAGCCCAAACGGCCCAAAATATATCTCACAATAACTTATTATAATGTGTTTTCTTAGATAATTGAAATAAATAAGATTCTTAGATATATTGTAATTTAAAAGACAAAAAATTAGACTCTAATTATTTACCCGATTAAAATACAAAATGATCTACAAAATTATTGTGAATATACTACACACAGCCTTTAAATGGGTACATTTTAAATATAATTTATTTTTATAAATTAATATAGTATAGTCTTAAAAGTTTGTTCCAAGCAATAAAGAGTTAAAAAATAAGCAGGATTATTTTATGCTTTTTCCACATTAGGCAGGCCCTCATTGCCAATGAATGAATGAATGAATCAATAAAACAGATCTTCTGCGCTGGGTCAAAGTGATATTGACCATAGATTTTGAATTAAATATTTTAAATAATTTTTGCTTCATAATTAACAAAGTTCTAAAACAAGTTATGAACAGTATTTTTATAAGATTCTAATTCGAACGCATCATCATTCCCCTGTACTTCGAGCTACGTATTTTTTATATTATTATAATAATAACCCATAAAATAGCGTCGTAAGAACTGTCATTTGTAAAATGATAGCAAAATTTGTAAGTACAAAAATTTAGATATTGTCAAAAGCCATCTAATAAAATATGTTTGAGTTCTTTACATGATTCTTATTCGTCAAACTATGAGAAAGCATGTTTTTGAAGCTCATTTCAATAAATATTTCTATCGAGTAGAAGAAGTATTTAAAACTGTACCTACACTAAAAAGCATGAAAAAAATAAGCTTTTAACAAAGTTAAAAAAAATTATACTGACCGATGGTACCAAAATAACACTTGCCGACTTCTTTCTTCCTTTAAGATATGTTATCTAGAAGTCGGCGCATTCCCCATAGTAAATAACACAAGCGCCGACTTCTAGAGAACATGTGTTTCAGGAAGAAATAAGTCGGCAAGTGTTAGTCAGTAACAAGTGTTACCATCGGTCAGTATATAATAATTTTAAACTTTTTAGTGAATGGCTGCTATAATATTTGAAGTTGATCATTATTTTTTTGTTAAAAGTTTATTTTTCAATCGCGTTTTTGTACTACAGAAATCTAGAAAAATGTAGTAAAACGACTCCAAATAGTGCCAAATTTTTACGGCGTTATAAGATCAGATTGAGTGAGTACCTCATTTTGCATCAATCAGAACTGAGCTCTACGACGCTTTCGTGCTCTCAGCCGTGGCTGTTACGACCACCAATAAGTACGCGCCCACAAAACCTGGGTTTTTGTTTAGTAACTCTTCTTCTAGATGAGGTTTTTTAAATATTCTAAGATGGGCTGAGGATGTCATTTGTTAACTTATTTTTAATATGAATTTCAAGGCGTTATTATTTAAGGATGGCCCTTTAACACTCAAAAAACATGAAATTTAGAGGTGACTTCTAATTTTTTTTCTATGAAGTAAACTTAAAAATTTTGCTTTTTTTCTAAGATGAATCTATCAGCCCTATAGTCTACTGTGTATATTATTTTTATTATACTGATTAACCAAGTTATACAATGTGATATGCTCATTTGAATATCTAGCCTTATACGGACCCTTAAGAGGCCGGTTCATATTTTTCGTCTGTTTGATGCGAAGCATTATTTTTCTTGTCATTGCCGCGATGTTTTTGTAATAATCAGGGACATACACCAGTACATATTGGCCATCTGAATGAAGAACTAAAATTTGATTGATTAAATTGTTTCTCCTTTGCGCGTTATTTTGATAGTTAGATATTATGAGTAACGATTCGGAGCTGGCTCGTAAGTAATAAAATAACTCGCAAATAGAAACAATTCAATCAAATGAATCTTTATTTAGACGGCCATTAAGAAGTGGTGTATGTCCCTGGTTTTTCAAAAACATCGCGATAAAGACCAGAAAAATATTTAACATATATTGTTTTTGAACAAAGTTGGCGTCGTCGCGGACCGGGCTCTTAACTCAAGCAGATTCATGCTTCTTATGTGTTGTGTTCGTATTATACTTGAATGATTCTACATATTATCTGAGGCACCAAGGCACGAAGAGCACACTTGTTAGTTAGAGGTACACTCGTTACATTATAAACTCGCCTATCGACCGCGGCTCTCCGCCCACGTTTATTCAATCTCTGCCCCGTTTTCGGCTTGGACGTTATTTTATCAACACCTTATAGCTTATATGTTGAGTAGGGTCACTTTGATGATAACCGCATCCAAATCCGTTAAGGGTTCTCGAGTTAAAGCAGGAAATACAAACAGACAGACAGATAGCCAAACAAACAAAAATTCTAGAAATAGTAGTTTTGACTTCAGTACAAGTACAGTATTTTGGAAAAATATTCAATGTACAGACACGATTTTTTTATTACTTTAATATTAGTATAGATATAAATTTAATTACGAACAAAATTAGTTCACGGGCTTTAGCCATTTATTTAACACAATATGTTTTTTTTTATTTTATGTCTACCTAATACCAAATAGGTGGTAGAGCTGATGCCGGGCTCGACTGTGGAGGTACCACCATCTTACTCGCAAACCGAGCGAAGTTATTCGGGGGAGAGTAAGAAAACAGCTCTCAGGCAAAACCAGGCGGCCCACAATTGCCTGGGACCGATGGATAGCGGTTTATCCATCCCCAACTGCCGGGCCTTATATAAAACAGACTAGTGACGGGCAGCGGCGTCACTGGTGCAAGGGTTTCGGCACCGCGCTCACCAACCCGCCTGCCCAGCGTGTGTGAGTATGGGCATTTCTTCCAGGAGGACCGCCAAGAGTGGCGAAATCCTGGAAAGGCCTATGCCCAGCAGTGGACGAAACAGGCTGATGGATGGATGATGGATGTCTACCCTTTTGTTCTTCTTACACAAGTGGTGGTAGAGTCATTTGTAGTAAATAAAGTGACGATGCTAAATAGCGTTTTCCTTTGTAGGCGATTATAAAATTCTAGCCGTCATATTTCCTTCTAAGGAAAACAACAAAAAACTTTTTCATACCTAGAGAAGGTTGGCCTGGAATATAGTGCTAGATTAGCATTCTTTATATGGTATGAAATATTTTCATGTGTTAACTTAAATGTTACTGTGTAAACAAGGGTAATAAATAACAAAAAATAAATGAAGACGTTTTCAAGTAGCTATATCGATTAAGTTTGCTTATAAATTGGAAATTTTCCCACTATGGAACTAAACGGAAATAAAATTGAGTTTTAGCGTGATATTTCACCACAATCCACAAATACTTGATATTTTGTTATGGTTCCGTAACTAAAATTATATATTATCGCGAGACTCCGTTGTCCGTACGTCTGTTCATCGGTTACGTCCTCACAGAGCGCCATAGTTTTTAAATAATTTCAGCTAGAGACTGAAAAAATACAATATTTGCAATAAAATAAAGTAATAGAATATTTTTAACATGTAATTAATTGAAAATTTCTAAAGGGGTTTGAAGATTTTATTATGGAACTGGACCCGCAAAATGACACCGCCTATATGAAATAATTATGGAAAATGCAATAGTGTTTGTTATTTTTGTTAAAATAACAGGAAATTTTCTCGGTGGAAACCCTCTATGCCCTTAGTTTTAAGCATAAATAATGCACCTTGGTACTATTCGTATATACAATTTTAATGTAACCGTAACGAATGGCAACAAGATCCAAAATCAATGCGCTAAAATTGTTAAGGCAGATTCCGGGTGATTTTCAAAGCGATTTTGTACGGGCGTGTTTTGTTTTTAACATTGAAAATGTTTTTTCGCTCGCTGCTGGTAGGGGCCCGTTTTCAGCGATAGTGTTACACGCCGATTACTCTGTCAGTATGTGACCTCTTGTAACGATTTAGGTCCCGTAATGTGAAAATCAACAAAAGCTATAATAGATATACAAGAAAAAAAATATCGAAAAAGTCCAAAAATTTTGTTAACAATAAAAAAAATGAAAGATTTGGTTGTTTTTTCTCCGACTTGGGCAATGAAAAGTCTCATATCTCAGAATCCAATCAACGTATTTTAAAAATTCAAAAACACCCCGAGGTCTGATTCTATTCTATAATTAAAACTTAATAGAATTGAAAGATATTACTAAATAAGGGTAGATAGCATTTACATTATGCAGAGCGCGCGGACGCTCAGCGCTGCAGTTCATTTGTTATGCGAGCTTATAGTGTAATGTAATGTGAATGATGGATTTATTTACAATGAAAATATAATATTATTTGTTTGTTTAAGATGTTAAGTAAATAAGCGTAAATAGTAATAATATTTAAACAAGAAATAAATTTATAATTGTAAAATAAAAATGAAATATGGGGGGTTTAAGATGTTAATAAAAGATGTTTGAGTAACGTAAGCTATTTAATTTAAATAAATAAAATTATAGGGTTTTTGAATTTATTAAATTAGGATAAAATATTCACACCCGTGTCGTGTAGTGGGCGGGCGGCGGTGTGGCGTTGCTGTTTTGTAGTGGTTGTACGGAATTATAGAATGGTAATATTCGCATATACGAGTACGATACAATTTTAATGTAACCGTAACGAATACCAACAATCAATACGCTAAAATTGTTAAGGCAGATTTTGGGTCAATTTCAAAGCGATTTTGTACGGGTGTGTTTTGCTTGCTTGAAATTGCTTTCAGGAGCAAGCCATAGTGTGAATATACTTTAACTGTTCACAGAGCTAGTTTATTTAGTACCATAGCAACGATGAAAAAGTTACTGATTTATCGGTGAAATCTCCCGATATTGGCGTTTATTTCATTTACTTAAGACAACATATTGATTTTGACACAGAAATCTCCCGATATTCTGCCGGCCACTTACACTTCGTGAATATTATGAATTGAGACTCGATTGAAGATCATCTTGTCGCTATACCTGAGCCTTTGTAATTAAGCTGTTGAATGAGCGAGCGAAGCGAGCGAGTTCTCCGCGTCTACTAGAACAATCTGGCGTTTGTTTGTATGTATGTATGAATGTTTGTTCGAGGATAACTCGTGTATTGTTGATTGGAATGTCATGAAATTTGGCAGGCGAGTAAATAAGGCAAAAATAATGTTCAAGTTTTAACATGAGCCAAATCGGTCAAGCGCAAATCGGGCGAGCGCGAGTTCACGTTCGGGGCGAACTACCAGTTAATTGAACGAGCGACCGAAGCGAGCTAGTTCTCCGAGTCTACTTAAAGAATCCGGCGTTTGTATGTATGCTATATGTAAGAAATAATGTTTATTTAACGATAACGCGCTTTTGTTTATGTTTTTGCTAACCGAGATCTTACACATTTTTATTTTTTGGTGCTTTTGTTTATGTTTTTGTTAACCGAGATTTTACACATTTTTTGTTAGACATTTTCAATGCCCTTTGATGGTTACGGGAAGCGTGAAATCTGTGCATTTTTTTATTGAAAACCTCTATTGAGCATTTTTTATATTACATTATAAATTAGTTATATTAAAATAGTTTTTATTTGATGAGGATAGTTGCTCCACTTTACATTGCATGGCATTTATCATACTGTAAACAAAAGTCGAACGACTGATATTGCGAATGAAAAATAACGCCAGAACAGCCGTCCAGCAGGACTAACATGGTTGACACTTTAACACCATTTTAAACACCATTTAACAGTACATGGAATTTACTGTCAAATGGTTTTTAAAATGGTGTTAAAGTGGCACCATATTAGGACTGCCGGCCCTCAATTCTGGCAACATGCGCAAAAATTGCAAAGGCAGTTAGCGGGTGATTTTAAAGGGGATTTTGTACGGATATGTATTTTGATTGAAAACTTATAGTGAGCATTCCATAAATCTTATGCCAGGGCCACGGTCAACGACGCTCCAAGCGAATTCGCTCTGCGCTGCAAGCATCGGCGTCAATCTCATAAAATGTTGTATCCAAAAGTATAAGAGCTTGACGTCGGTCGATGCTTGCAGCGGAGAGCGGATTTGCTCAGAGCGTCGTTGCCCGTGGCCCCTCGGGTTATAGTTTTTATTTGATGTGCTTTACTCTACTTAATTTCCATCGCATGGAATTTATCAAACTTTGAACAAATATGTAATTACTGATATTGCGAATGCGCAATAATTCCGGAATAGCCGCCCTGAATACATATCGATTCAATATTCACACCAAATAAGTGTAGAGATGTTCATGTTTGTTCTAAAGCTTCTACTAACTTCTACTGTACCGCATTTCTTCCGGTAAACATCGTATTTTCACTAGAGAAACCCGCCTGAAGACAGAAGTTCTCTTAAATTTCCACAATACGTATTACTTGACACTGACGGTATCATCTAGCGGCCCGATACTTACCGCAACATAATGTATGGATGGAGTATTGAATGGACCACCTTCAACATTCACACTTCACACGCATTTACATTAGGTAGGGTCTCGCCAAGCAAGATACGGTAATTTGCAAGTATACTGTCTTTTAGAAAAAATTGCCTCATGAGAATCAGAGTGTGTTGAAAAACGAGTTATTTTTGCTTCACTTTTTATAGCTTATATCATTTAAGGGTTATTTAATTTCAAACATGTTTTTTTTAGTACAGCACCCTGGATCATCTGTACCTGACAGGACAGAGCACCCTGGCTCCCTAGACTGACCTCTATTAGAATAATATTGTTTGATATCCATGCTCCTTTGCCCTTGATAGGAAAGAGCACCCTGGCTTTCCTGCCTTTGATAGGACAGAGCCTCCTGACTCCTTTGCCCCTGACAGGAGAGAGCACCCTGGCTCTCCTATCCCTTAAAAGATAGAGCACCCTATCTAGCTCCTTTGCCCCTGTAAAGAGAGATCACCCCAGCTCTCCTGCTGCTGATAGGGCAGAACACCCTGGCTCATTTGCCTCTGATAGGCCAGAGCACCCTATCTCCTTTGCTACTCATAGGAAAGAGCACCTTGGCTCTCCTGCCCCTGATAGGACAGAGCCCTCTGACTCTTTTGCCCGTGATAGGAGAGAGCACCCTGGCTCTCCTGCCCCTTAAAAGACTGAGCATCCTGGCTCCTTTGCCCCTGATAGGAGAGATCACCCCGGCCCTCCTGCTGCTGATGGGACAGAGCACCCTGGCTCATTTGTCTCTGATAGGCCAGAGCACCCTGGCTCCTTTGCTCCTAATAGCAGAGAGGACCCTGGCTCTCCTTCCCCTGATAGGAGAGAGCAGCCTGGCTCTCCTGCTCTTGATAGGACAGAGCACACTGGCTCCCCTGCCTCTTTTAATTTTCATTTGAGAGCCTTTGTACTCGTACTCGTATTATATGGATATATTTGAAAATCAACTTTAGTAATCAAGGTTTGAGTATTGTTTCAAGAAATACTCTAGATTTTGCGTACCTACATAAAATGAATCATCACTAAGGTTGATAGATGTACACTGGTAAATGTTTGCATATAAATAAATAGGAATACCTATGTGTAAATAAAGTCTACAATCATTTGCATCATGCAAAATTACATTAGTAGATGATAAATAGAATAAGACCATCTATCTTCGTCGTTCGTGTGGGCAGATGTCGATTGTGACGCAAATAAACTAATATTATTATGTAATGTGTGTTTGTATGTATGGACAAATGTTTAAGGTAAAGTAGCAAATGGATTTTGAGCTGACGTCAACAGACTGTTTATGCATGCTACACAGTTCGAACCAGCACAGAAAGCTTGAAGTTGCAGATGGCGTCGCAAAATTCTCGGTGCATCGACGAGGAAGAATGCACTGGGGATTGTGAGGGTACTGCGCACGTGGCAGCTACTTCTCTTGATCTTTTTGTACTGGCTCGAACTCCACCCGAAAAAACTTGATGATACACGAGTATGTATCTATGACTTGCTTTGAAACTTGTAACTAATATGAATTACTTGAAGTTTCGGCGATAAGACAAGATATAACAAGATATAACTTTTAATTTTGGCGCCATCCTAAATATTTACAATAAAATTTCTTGAGTATGGTCGGCAAAAGTTTGTGTTTGGTTTTAACTTTACTATCTTATACCTTTTCGCCACTTGATTGATTTCTTTAATGACAGGTAGATTTGGGTGACCATAAGATTAGGGTTGCAAACTATTGTTTGAATGATGCGTTAGTTTAAAATTTTTAGGGTAACGTTGTCAATGATCGTTTTAGATATTAATACGGATTCAACTTCGCTAACGCCTTTTTGATATTCTCCTAATCGATATAGATTTCAAATACCATACTGTTATGCTTTTTTCATAAGTGTTATCAAATTTATTAAATAAAAAAGACCCCTCGAAAAAAAGCAAATATTCAAAAATGCGAAATTGATAACGCAAAAGACTTCAGCATTTATGAATAAAATAACCACTGCCAAGCTACACAAGGAACTTGAAAATATTTTCCACAAATACACATAATCTTAGAGTAATAATGTAGTCATTTATATTCTAAGCACATAATATTCATAAACATGTAATTTTCGCACATAATACTTTCAACACTTTCTACCATGACTATGTTTTTTTTCTGTTTTATGCTCGGATGGTTTACCTACCAGCTATTGTTAGTTAATTAGATTTATGTACGTAGCAATTGTTATGTGCCTGTTCGTCGACCTAGAGTTTCCCAGATAATTTTATCTTCCTTCCTGGTTTTTAAACATATTATATTTATTTTGCATTTTTACGAAGACAAACTCTTTGATATTCGATATTGGCACTGACTTAGCTATGGACAGAGAACGATAGAAGATATTACATCGACAGAGCTAGGCTCTTAAATAATTGATGGAAATTTAACAGCGAATGGTGAAACAGACCCTTACTTGGCTTATTGTTCTGTTCGCAAATCCGCTCTCTTTTTAGTCGGGTATTGCGTGATAAAATAACCAACGAGAATCAACGAGAGATGGAATCGATGACGGGTGCACTTAGTGATAGGATACATTTCAAATTTTCGGTCAAAATAAAAATCAGGTGCGAGTTGAGTAAACAAAATATCGATTAAGTAGACACGTCATACAACATGCGACATAATAATACAAAAAAAAACTGTTGAATTGAGAACCTCCTCCTTTTTTGAAGTCGGTTTTAATGCAAAATAACATGAAAATCTAAAATAAAAAATCGAATAATTTAAACGAGTAGTACATCACTTTTCACAATAATTAAGTATAATATTGTTTTATTTACATGTATTAAAATTACGAAACTTTATAGGCATTTAAATGGCAAAGGTGCCATTTCGCCATATCTCGTTAATTCTAGTTTAGTAGTTTACAGCAACGAGCTATAGATACTTATGGAGATAGAACCAAAGACAAAATATGGCCCCATTAAATAAGAGCCGGAAATTTCACCAACTTCATTATTGCGTTGACATTTTGTCGAGAGAAAATCTCGCAATAAAATATATAAAACATAAAAATACCATCTTGCGTGATTAAATGGTGCCGAAATCATTACAAATGTAATAGGATATCGTTTTTCATATAATAAACATACCCATCTTGGTAGAAAATCCAGGATGAACTTTAAATATTGTATTGTACTGCCACGGAAATAAGTCATGATGATAGTTTGATGTTGTGCATCGACGGTACATTTTCTATGATGAAACTAGAAATGGGCGGTGGATAAATACTCGAATAGTATTTACTCAGTATTTTTCCATTTTTGGATGAATAAGAGTATTTTTCCGTTTTTATCGGATAAATAAGAGTATTTATCCGTTTTTATCGGATGCAATAGGAAGAGCATAAACTACATATGCTCATGATTCAGTCATGAAAAATTGTTGAGGCAACACGTTGTGTTTTATGTATATATTTACAGAAGAATGAAGAGAACAATATTTTCAGAACTCAAAAAGTTTCAAAATGTCACCTGCGAGTTGCGACTGTATCTACTTATTTATCTGTTACTACATAGAAATCGGTCACTTATTTAATTTTGCTGCTAAGTCAGCCACTCTTATTTTAATGATAAAGTAATCGAGTAAAACGTGATTTTTTGGGTCTATTCCATCTAAAAACAATATCGGGTTGAGATATTTTTAAAAATACGTAGGCTTGGGTAAGAATATTTACTGTGCATGCCGTGACTGTACTTTTGAGTCACACAATGACACGACTTTTTGTTTAAATAAACAAGCGTGTGCACCCGGGGCGGTATTAAAATTCGTTGTAAAATAGGCTTTCTGTGGCCGTGATAAGACGTATTTTAAAAACCGTAACTCACACAAATGTAAACATTTACACCATGCGAGACACACAAAGGACAATACATGTTTGGTGTCATATTGAAAAGGCAGCTACAGTACTTTGCGGATGTCTATCATCAACGTCCATACATATATAGGAATAGTTACATTAATAATTTGCAATATTCCGCTAAACACTCTTGTCATGTTACTCAAAATGCAGATTCAAACGAGTATAAAGCAATAAGTTTTCTTGCTTATTTAAGATTGCGTGATATAGCCAAATTTATACTGGAGACTCCGTAAGTGATCAGGACTGTGAAATACGCAAAATAAGACGAAAATTTAGATTTTCTATACTGAGTCGGGGTTGTTCTTTACTTTAACAAGTATTAATTGGTATCAACAGGATCATTGATTGAACTTGGACCCAACGACGTCGAGTCTCCCGTATGAATTTGGCCATATTAACCAAAGTCACGTTATATTTATACTGAGACTGCTTGCAAGTGCTTTTTAATGCAGGGGCCGGGCGGTACTTGATTTTGCATTTTGAAAAGCATGACAAGAGTGTTTATCGAAATTTCGCTAATTATTAAATTATTAATAAATTTTTGGAGATATTTATGATTTAAAAAAATGGTCGTCAGGTCATATTTTATTAGATGGATAAATCGTTTATTTGATATTGTAACATGTACAGACTTAATATTTAATACAATTCAATTCAATTAATTTAATTAATGTATTGCTTAGCGGTGAGATAACTTGTCTCTATCGTAGGTACTTACAAATTATAAAATTGCGTTTGCCTAATCGTCGTTATTTTGAATTTATCAGGGAACGATTCCTTATAGCTGTTGGGCTATACGCTCGTAGTTTATTATATATAACCTCATACCTCCACTAATCAATGAAAAGTAGTCACTGCTTCACTGTACATTTTTTTCATAAATGTAAATAGTTTGATTTCATAATTAATGCATATTTTTATGAAAACCTCGTCCCATTTATGTAAATTGTATCAATCGTGTGCCAACACTTCAATTAATTTCGACGTGTTGCGGCGGACAGCATAACCAGTATGGGATTCTCCGATTCAATCCATCCCTAAAAATTTATCAAAATAGTATTTTTTGTTGTTCTTCTTTTGAAGTGTATGCTTCTTTATTCGCATCTCGTATGGGGGGGGGGGGGGCATGTTGAGAACTTTTACGTCGCTTCCGAAAAACATTTTTAACTAAGGATAATTTGATTTCTGATCATAGATTTTTTTTTATTGTTCATTATTTGATACCTATTAGTTATTATTGATAATATGTCGAATGTTTAATTTGATCGAAATAATAAAATTTAAAAAAATTACCTCGAATGTGCCGCCATTGATTCCTTTGTGTAAAGAGGCAGGGTGAGACGTGAAAATCGATGGTGCAATTGGTAGGGCGCTTGGTCCGAGAATTTTTTTCAAATTCTTGTCTTTGCATTTGCTTCTGATTTATATTTTCCAGTATGTAATGCACTCTAATAATAATATTTAAAGTAAAAAAACGTCAAATAAGACAGTGTTTTCTGTTGCAGTCAAGGAAGTACAATGCATGTTTTTCAGGGAACGCATTTTTTTAATTTCTTGTTTTCTAACTCATTGGAGCTACATTAGCTTTTGAGTTACGCTGACAGATAAGACAGAGACGTTGTTTGATAATGGAGCAAAAGTAGCAAGCTTCGTACACAATGCCAGAGTTTCGTCATTATCATGCATTTCAAGACCGTCCATGATCAACCTTTTAGCGTGTTCTTGCCATTTGATAGGTATAAGTCTACGTGAATCGGTACTGTATATTTTTTTTGTTAACTGGTGCGATGACCCTTATTATTCAACAAACATACAGAAAGAGACGGAAGCGAAGAAGCTAATTTTAAGTCGACTCTAATCGCCTGAACTCCCATACTGATTTATATCCTTATTTATAGGTACTTGCTTATTATGTTTTCTTTTTCAACATATCCCATACAATATCCATGACGTAAAACTAAAACATTTAACAAAATCAAATACATACAAAAGTTACAAGCGTAAGTCCTAGATTTTACACATATTTTGATGAATTTTTATGTACCGTAATGTCCTAGAAGCGATACAACAAATCAAATAATTTTAGTTTCACAGCATAGTATATTTTATACCATTCAAAAATATTTTTGTTTCATTATAGGAACCACCAAAACCATTCTCGAGTTTTTTCAAAACATGAATTGTTGTCTCGCGTTAGCTTACCTCTCAGACCGTGTTCGGTTAGGTCCGTACGAGCTTGGGAAATGAACATTCGGACCAACCCATAACAGTCAGTCAGTGCTCTATAATCCGAAGTGGAATGTAGAATGAAATAGCAAGCATAGCGACCCCGTGCGCGCCTGACTTCAAGCCGCCGACTACAGGCCTCTTAAGGCGTAGCCACAGTGCAAAGAATATATAAATAAGAAAAATAGTGTTATCGATCCGTGTTAACGATCGTGATCAATTACTAAGCCTCCAATATGAGTTTGGCTGCATTTAAATTCAACTTATACATATATTTTTATAGGCTAGGAGAAAAAATGTAAATAACCGTCCAAAACAATAAGGTCAATGTCAAAGACTTAATTAGCTTTTGGTAGGGGTGATTATTGGTTGGCTCACTGGCCTATTTGTCTTGGACTGTTAAGGACCCGTTCTCCCTAACATTAAGCACCTCATTTAGCGTCAAGTAGAACTGAACTCTGTGACGTTTCATTATTGTTTAAAATAGCGCGCTCTGAGCCGTGGCTGTTACGACAACCGAAACATCGCGCGCTCTAAAGAATCACGTTTCGATGCCGAATTATTATGCTCGATGGATAAATACACCAAGTTACAATTTTTGTTTGGCAAAATTAAACCAATCACACCATTCTGTATACTCTTAACTTACGGGTGACTGAATTTCAGTTTGAAAAATCATCTGGGAAACCGTCAATGGGAAATACGCGAAGAGCAGTTTTACGTGATTTTTAGTGACTTTAGATTTTTTTTCTAGCTTGCTATGAATTCTATGCAAAAATCAAATTAATTAGGTTGTAATACAACTCTTTGACAACTTGTGTGATTATTTATTTCTCATTAAACAAATATTTTCTGTCATGAATCAGCAATACCGTGGGGCACGTTTAGGTGGCATGGACCCCTTAATACAAATAATCACGTAGTGAAACAACAGATTGGAGGGTTTTTAGCTAATACTGATATATTTTATATGCAAAAATAAATAGTACTAAAGTAGATTCACTTCATATTTGTATTATCTATTTCAGGAAAATAAAAAAAAACAATCCCTTAACTCTGCGTTCTTTTTAAAACCAAAATAGCATAGAGTTGGACAAGATTATTTTTAAACAATAGTCTATATCTTTAAACATATTTTAATAGAACGTCCTCTTAAAAAAAATACTTATTTTTTTCAATTTCCGTAGAATCCTAATAAAAACTATTTTCTAGTGGAATAGTTGATACATAAAAAATAATAAGATGTTGTCCTTTGTTGAGAACGAACCGCAATTAAAACAGGATTCACATAAAACAAATAATACCAATACCTTTATGAAAATATTTAAAGCGGCAAAATAATTAAAACAAGCAAGTACGGTATTGTGGAGGCGTCCATCCATGAATTGAATCAAAGTATTTCCTCCTTCTCTGGGTGGGTGGGCAATGTGCGCCAGTCAACGTACAGTGAACAAACGGTGTACCTTGGAAGATATTATTTCACCCACGCAAATGTTAAAATTAAACGAAAAGTCAAAACTTCGATATAACATACTTCCAGTCGATCTATTTATCCTATCCTACTTCCTACTAATATTATAAATGCGAAAGTTTGTGTGTGTGTGCGTGTGTGTGTATGTTTGTTACTCTTTCACGCTGAAACGGCTGAACGGATTTAGATGAAATTTAGAATGGATATAGCTTATACCCTAACTTAACAGATAGGCTACTTTTTATCCCGGAAAAATGCATGGTTCCTGTAGAATAGATCAATATCATTGAAAAATCAGGTGTCCGATAAGCGCGGTCCTTAATCGTTTGTGGTGAAATAAGACAAGGCTATGTTATCTCATCAGTCATCACACTTCACACTAATATTATAAATGCGAAAGTTTGTGTGTGTGTGCGTGTGTGTGTATGTTTGTTACTCTTTCACGCTGAAACGGCTGAACGGATTTAGATGAAATTTAGAATGGATATAGCTTATACCCTAACTTAACAGATAGGCTACTTTTTATCCCGGAAAAATGCATGGTTCCTGTAGAATAGATCAATATCATTGAAAAATCAGGTGTCCGATAAGCGCGGTCCTTAATCGTTTGTGGTGAAATAAGACAAGGCTATGTTATCTCATCAGTCATCACACTTCACACTAATATTATAAATGCGAAAGTTTGTGTGTGTGTATGTTTGTTACTCTTTCACGCTGAAACGGCTAGACGAATTTGGATGAAATTTAGATTGGATATAGCTTATACCCCAACTTAACACATAGATTACTTTTTATCCCGGAAAAAAGCATGTCGTTAAACCGAATAACACGCGGGCGGAGCCGCAAGCAAAAGCTAGTATACTGATAATAAAGTGGTAAAATTCGTGTCTGTACATTGAATATTTTCGCGAAATCTAAATGAAATAAGTTATTGGTATTGTACTGACGCCTCATCAACAATTTCTTGAATTGTTCTCCTTCTGTCTGTATTTACGTTTTAACTCGAGAACCACTCAACGGATTTGAATTCGGTTTCCTTTATTATCATCGTAGTGACCCTAGTCAACATATAAGCTATCAGGGGCGTTAATAAAATAATGTCCATGCTGAAAACGGGACAGAGATTGAATAAACGCGGCCGGAGCCGCGGACAAAAAGCTAGTTTTTTTTTTAATGTGACAATATTTCAACAAGTTGAAAGAAATAGTTCGACCGGGCCGTCAATAAATACGTATTCCGATACATACTGAAGAAGGTAAAAGTCAAAAGCATCCGGAATAAAAAAGCTTGTATGACCAGATGGATGAATGTGGAAGAGGCGAAAGAGGTATGTCAGGATCGTAGCAGACGTGGTCTCTACCTTCTGGGAGACAGGTGTGAGTATATGTGTGTACGTAAGTATTGCAACAAAATATAATTTGTAAAGTAGTTCTCGTAATTTGAACAGTTTCCTCTAAGGGACAAACTGCAATAAACCTTTTCCTATACGAGTTCGCACAGTAATAAAGAACCTCTACATAAGGGGCCGCAATCCGCATTTATGGACCGCAAATTATGAGGTCAAACAAAAGGGTACTTAACCCACATTTATAATAATTCATACACATAGTATACTATACTTTGGGTACTTTTTCCCACGCCTTCCCGGATTACGGTGGCTGTCCATAGATATCTTAATATACATATATTATTATTATTAATATATTATTCTAATACACCATATTAAATATCTGTTTGGCTGTCTGTCACTACCTATGTCGAGAACGCTTAGTCTATGATTGATAAAATGTGAATATTTGAATACTTAATACATGCATAAGAGGCTTTGTATAAATATATGGATACTTTGTTTCTGTGTATTTCATGAACTACACAGGAAATTGTAATAATTTTTTGGTTTATGCATTTTGACTATATAATCTAGGGTTTTGGTTTTGGAATACAAGTCTGGATAGATTTTCCTCGATAGAAATAATTATCGAAATGAGGTCTTCAAACGCACTTTTATCTTTTGCCAGCTATTTTAGTTTTTTTAATAAAATTTAAAACGTGCTTTTTGCGGCTTTTCTCTTTTGCGCTGAATCCGCTCCCCTCGCACTGCGCCTTTTTTCGCTTGGAGTGAGAGTGACAAAAATGAAATTTACATATACTGAAGGTGAATACTTGGTACCTACTGTGTTCCGCTTTGATAATGTATGATCATTGATCAATCAGTCACCTATCTTACCACCTATATGTCCTCTTCAGACAAATGATAAATCATCTGTACGGTCCGAAATAGAATTACATCGCTAAAATCGATTACAAATGAGTGAGGTGAGTGGCAAATAATCCATGAGTGAAGCAAATGTCTTCATTCATTCGTATGACTTTTATAGCTCATGCGACAGAGGTGAGGCGATGAGAGCGTTGAACGGAATGAAACGTCAAAAATGATTTTCGTTTTGTGGAAAACACGTCGAAATTGAAGAATTTATATTTGTGAATGTGTTTGTAGAGTCGATAAAGATGGCTATCGTCGCTATCAAAGTCTACGTTAAAGAACAGTGCTACAAACTCTTCTTGTTCCATCACGAATCACGGCACCGTATTACTATTTATGTTTATTATAGTCTTTGACCAAAGAAAATAAAATAAACAAAGCAATATACTCGTATTTTATTCTGATAAGTTAAGAGGTTATGAGGTATCTATTTTAATGCGGTCCGAATCATGAGCTATCTTTCACATCGTTTGCTAGCTCACAAATTACGGACCAGTCATCGCTCACACTCTAAATCATTCATGGCTCTGAGCGATGTTATTCTATTTCGGACCGTACGGCATATAATTTGTGATTTCTCATACATGAAAAAGGAGCGGAAAAGATTTTTTTTCTTAGCCCGGCCTGTGGGTTGTCATTGTCTATCTTATTATATATACTAAATAATTCAGTAGAATACAAATATAGGGTTATTTTTTCAAGTGGATGGCCAAATCGAAAACTATAGGAAATTGCGAAAAATGCTCAAAAGGAGTCTCGGGGCCGATTTGGATCAAAACTGAAGAGGACATCTTCAGACAAATGATAAATCATAACATTTCAGAATTAATTTCTTATTTTATGGCCTATATCAGACAGATACGCGGAGATGAAGTAATTACATACTATTTTGACCAGTATAGGCAAGTATGTCATGTTTTTGAAGGACCAGCTGAATTAACGATCTCCGCGATGTAAACATCCAGTGAAAAAAAATAAGCAAAGCTTTTGTTCATTATAGCATTTTACGAGCAACAAAAAAAAATATATATATTATAATAATATGAAAAAAGTTGTGGTTTGTAATTCTAGGCCCAAATTTCCTTTATATATATATATATAGAGTTCTATTTTTTTATAAATATGTATTTTTTTGCAATATTATAAAATTTGAATAGACATATATATACGAGTATATAGTATACACACATATATTTATATATATAACTAAGATTTTTTCAAGAAGTAAGCTCCCTCCCCCTACTTCTTCCAAGAAAAAAAAAATGTTTTCTTGTAGGAATTTTTATCTAGTTTTAGAAAAAAAACGCATTAGCATTGGACAACTAGTTCCGGAGATGTAGCCAAAAACAAAATTGGCGGGAAAATTTGCAAATTTGCAAAAAATGCGCGTAATCCTACAGGTTATACATTTCATTGACATCATTTTGCCCGAAGATTAAGTTGATTGATTAATTTTCATACCAGAGAAAAATATATTTAGAAAACCTCTTTTAAAACAGAGATTTCTATTTTACTGGCAAACGGGAGCGAAAGAAGCCTCTAAGTTTTTTACCTAAATTAGTGTACAAATACACTTCAATATGGCCGATTGGATTTATTAAATTACTTATAGTTGTCATTTTAAATGAAAAATACTGTTTTGCCGCATACAACCTTACGGCATTAGCTAGTTCGTGAGCGCATATTTGTATGGAGTAAGTCCCCCTCACTCCTCTCCCCTAAGGCGCCGATTTGAAATAAAAGTTTATCAATGCCTCGCTTTAAAGCAAAACTTCGTATAAGGGTAAACGAACATGCATTTTTTAAATATGCATTGAATTGAGAACTTATTTTTTAAGACGATTAAAAAATTACCACTTTTAAATATTTGTCACATTTGTTTTAAATCCAAATATATGTATGTTTTAAATATGAATATACACTTCACTGTCTTGCAATGCAGAGCGCCCCGGCTCAAGCTTTACTCGATATTCTTCAAAGTGTAGGTCGTGATCCCTTGCGGAGTCATCCAAGAGGGGTCGCGATCCACAAAGTAAACGGAAAAATAAATTCAACAATTCAAATTTGTTTATTTATTATTTACTAGCTTTTGCCCGCGGCTCCGCCCGCGTGTTATACGGTTTAACGACATACTTTTTTTCGAGATAAAAAGTAGCCTATGTGTTAAGTTAGGATATAAGCTATATCCATTCTAAATTTCATCCAAATCCGTCCAGCCGATTCAGCGTGAAAGAGTAACAAACATGAACACATACACATTGTGTCGATTAAGTTTTTGTGTGGAATAAAGATAAAAGAAGAATAAAGAAAGAATAAATTATTAAAATATAAAACTGCACGATACGAGGTAAATCGAGTTAAATTTAATGTAGCTGTTTCATTTTTCCCGTAGTTATCTATTCTAAGTTGTTGTACACAATGCCTTTTATAATTTTACATTTCACCACTACTACAGGTTGGCTGGAAGAGATTTCTCCGTGGAAATAAGCTCGTCTTTGTACAGTTTTTCTTGTATTTTTGAATGCATTAAAGAATATTATCCATTATTTAAAGGGACTTGTAATTCAAATAGTTTTTCAAACTATGTTTCTATTACTTTTTCCAACCGGAGTTTCTTTTCTTTATTCCATTCTAGCTCTGTCATTGCAAAGAAAGTCATAGGATCTACATCTACAAGAGGTATCAGTGGAAGGCTTTCTTCTTTAACTAACAACACTAAACTTACCGAATGAAATTACATTTAAATTTTTTTAAGCACCCATCAGCTAAAATTTGTGATTTACCTCATGGCTACAGAAAAATCTGTGAGTTCGATATACTAATATATCAAGAAAAAGATTTGAAATACATGTTTTCCCGTTTTAGATTCAAGCTCGCCCACAAAAACGTTACTCATTACTTATTTACAGCCCTTTAAGTTTTTAAGCCTAAAAACTCAAAATTAATGTGAGTTTTCGCCTCTAGTGATTGTAATATTATCAAGCGAGGTGCAATTGTGTAAGCCAATCGTATTCAGATTGATTATCATATGGCTATTCGGCTAAGAAAATTAGCCCGTTTGACAATTTGAAATCGTAAATTTTTGGCTGTCAAATGAATAAACACAAAGTGTCTTCTTTTGTTGTTGACAACCAAAACGTACGATTTCAATTATCAAACGGGCTTATTTTAAAATAAGCTTTTAAAATTATTTGCTTAGCCGAATAGCCATATGACAATCGAATTTGAATACGATTGGCTTACACAATTGCACCTCTGATTCTGAATACAAGGGAATGCCTCGAAAATATTTCAAAAGCAAAATGGCTTCAAGCCATGATCTGCGATCTATTGTTTTATTGTTTTAGCGATTTAAGATGGGTGATGGGGGCTGGAGGTCAAATAAGTTTGAAAGACACTGGTTTAACTAATTAGTAGTGCGTTCCGGTGTGAGGCGTTATGCTCGAAGGTGGCTTGTTATACTTTAGACTTAGAGTAGAACGAGTAATTGCAGCCTCCTAACTCCTGGCTTCAGTCACTGTGCAGGCCAGGGCTAGAGAACCTTAGGCCCGACATCTAATGGTTAAGGGAGTCTTGGCTCTGACTTTATTTATCTCTTTGTAGTTCTGGTCTCGTTTTAATAATTTGTTCGGTACTAAGCAAATTATATTATTTACTTACCAACGTTCAATGAATGCTCGATGTAGGAATTAGATGTGGAAAATAGGTAATTTTAGCTATTAAAACGATGAAAAAATGGTCGTCGTGAAATATATTTATGCGTATACCCGTTTGATTTAAAAATAACATAAATAATTCATTGTAAAACATTCCTTAACGCAAAGTAATAGATGTTGAATAAACTTGCACTATTTTAGGATTTTATAGCCCTTAGGATTTGCAGCACGAGAATGAACTCATTGCAGAGAATTCTAAAAGCTTCGGTTTTAGCTTTATAGTGCTATCAAACCTTACATTTATTCATTACAGAATAGACCATGAATGAGATGTGGTAATACACTATAAACTACCTATAAAAATTCGAGTTTTGACAGTTTTCTGCCGTATTTCATTTCAGTTCAAGTTTATCCGTTATTTTAAATTTTAACCAGTAGAATTTCATCGTGCCAAGATCTTAACTAAACGTAATGTATGTTGACTAACATTATTTATGAGTAGTTATTATAAATGGGTATCGTTCGGCTAGAAAGATGAGCAACAAAAAAAAAAAAAAAAAAAAGAAAGTTGTGGTTTGTAATTTGAGACTCAAATTTTACGCCTAACCGCTTTTTTTTAAATAAATATATGTATAGAGTTATATATATTTTATATTTTTCTATAATATTATAAAATTCGAATAGACATATATATATATCTCCCCGCCCTCTTTCTCAAAGAAAAAGTTTTTTTTTTGTTTCGTATAGAAAATTTAAAATAATTTTAGAAAAATAAGACCGCATACAGCTACTTCCAGACATATACCCAAAAACAAAATTAGCGGGAAAAATTGTCGAAAAGGCAAAAATCGCAATTATTCTACTGGTTAAAAGAAAATTTAAATATGTATTGTTTAGTTTAGATGATATGTTATTCTTATTGCCATTATAAAAAAGTGTCGTCCTCATTAACAGACAAACAAAAGTGGCCCATCAGCTCCATACTTGAAATGCATTAATTTTGATAGCCCTTGTATTTTTAATTACCAAGAAAGTAAAAAAAAAATTACTCCTTCTGTAATTGTTGAAGTTATAAAACAGAAAAGTTCAGCGGGTTTGATGACAACCCCTGTCCTGACCCCACTTTGATAGTGTTTCTTAAGAGGCCTGGCTTAGTAGCCGGCGGCTTGGAGTCAGTCGCGCACGGGGTCCCTATGCTTGCTATTTCATTCTACATTCAACTTCGGATTATAGAGCACTGACTGACTGTTATTGGTTGGTCCGAACGTTCATTTCCCGAGCTCATACGGAACTAACCGAACACTAAGCTAACGCGAGACAAAGTTCATGTCTTGAAAAAACCCGAGAATAGTTTTGGGTCTTCCTATGATTTCAGGAGAAATCCCAAAAATCGAAATAAATCAAAAATATTTTTGAATAGTATAAAATATACTATACTGTGAAACTAAAATTATTTGATTTGTTGTATCGCATCTAGGACATTACGGTACATAAACAAACATTCATGAAAATATGTGTAAAATCCAGGACTTTATACGCTTGTAACTTTTGTTTGATAAATGTTTTAGGTTCAAGTCATGGAAATTGTATGAGATATGTTGAAAAAGAACAAATAATAAGCAAGTACCTATCAATAAGGATATTATCAGCGAACAGCGCTAGTATGGGAGTTAAGGCAAATAGAGTCGCCTTAAAGATCTACGAGTAATTATGCGATCTAGATTATCTGTTGTTGAATTTCATTATTTATTTATCTCAAAAATAATTTCTCTAAGTGAAAGGAAAATAATCGACTCAAAACTAAAATAAACAAAATTTACCGCTTTTGGATATTAAAAACATTATTTAGAGTGCATTACAAACTAGATAAGATCAATTAGAAACTCAAGTACTTAAGACAAATATTTTCTTAGGAATATTTAATATATTACTTGAACTAATAAAACAATTAGGGGAATAACATTTCAAAGTAAAATAAAACTTTTTTTTTAGATTTTTAAGTATAACTGGCCACTAAATATTCAAGTGACATATAGTCTGTCAAAAAAGTGTTGAAATGAAAATGAAACTTTAATGAACTTTATTGGCCTTTATACGTTCAAGTAGTATAATTTAAATATTGGATGGATTCGATTGATGGTTCTTGGTGGAATATCATCTTGAATAAATTATACACAAATTCTTGTACTTTTATTCCACATATATTTATTTTTATTCTAACTTAGGCTACCGGTTTCGTATTACACATCATCGGGCCAACAAATTATTAATTATTTAACATGACAGAAAGAAAACAAAAGAAAACATTTTTAACAAGCAAATATAAACGTAACTAGAAGAGAAATCTTAAAAGGCGAAATAGTAGAATCGTGCCTTGATCACATATTCGTGAGATGCCCGCGTGATGAACTTTATTCGGCCGTATTAGAGTATAAAATGGCGGACCATTATTGCACCGCTGTTGCTGTAAGCAGCGCTGATTTTAATAATCATAAATTGGATTCCCTAGGCGCGACCACTGACTCACGCCGAGGCACGAACGGGCGCGGAGACGTGCGGCCGGGGGGGTCAGTGACGCGCCTCCTGCTTGATAACAAACTTGTTTACGAAAAACTTGCCTCAATCGACTTTAAACACTTATTGAATATTAGTTGTCCGTTAGAACTGTACAATCAACTTTATGAAATATTTACTAATATTTACGAATCAAGTTACCAGACTAAACAAGTTAAAACAAGTGGAAGGGACTCAAAAGGATGGGTAAACAACAAAATGAAAAAAATGGTATTGGAGAGGGATACACTGTTTATGATATGGTTCCAAGATAAAACAAACATGTTAAAAAGATTAAATTATACAAAATACAGAAATAAGTGTACAAAGCTATTCTCTAAAATAAGAAATGAACATGAGAAACAAAAAATAATCGAATGTAATGGTAACGTAAAGAAAATATGGGATAATATAAATAGAATACTTGGTAATAGAAAAAAGTCAACAGATGAGGTAATATTGAAACACTTGTCAGGAAATACAAAGCAAGAAATATGTAATAACTTTGCAACTACATTTAAAAATGATATCGATAATATAATTCATGATTGTAACGAAACTTTCTTAAACCGTGCTGACTATCGAAATGAGGCTTGTATGTCGATGAGATGGAGAACGGTGAATAGCAAGGAGGTCCAAAAAGTCATAAAGAAAATGAGTGATAAGAAATCGCCAGGGTCAGATGGTATACGTATGAGGGACCTAAGATATATAAGTGAACAAATAAGCCCAGTCATAGCTCACTTAATTAATTTATGTATAAAAAATTCGAAGTTTCCTCAAAAACTAAAAGAAGCCATAGTGCGACCTATTTATAAAAAAGGTGATCATAAAAATTATGCTAACTACAGACCTATAGCTATCTTATCCAGTATAGAAAAAATCATAGAAAAATGTATAGTTAATCAACAAAATAGATTCCTTAATGAACATGCAGTTATAAACGATTGCCAGCACGGTTTTCAGAAGGATAAAAGTACATCAACATTACTTGTAAAATTTACGGACGAAGTTAATAGTTATCTCAACGATAAAAAATTTGTTGTTGCTGTATTTTTCGACTTTAAAAAGGCCTTCGATACCCTACGGCACGAGACGCTGCTTGGGGCGATGGCGGAGTGCGGGATCAGCGGACCGCTTAATAGCTGGTACCGCCAGTACTTGACGGACCGCTCGTACCGGGTGAGAGTGGGCGAGGAGCACAGCGGACCGCAGCAGTGGGCGGCGCGGCGCGGGGTGGCGCAGGGCTCCGGCTGTGGCCCGCTGTGTTACCTGATGCACGTGAACAGCATGTGCAACGTGGTCCGCCATTGCTCAGCGTACATGTTCGCGGACGACCTGTGCACGCTGCGGGCCGGCCGCGACATGGGCGAGGTGTCGCGTCTCGTGCAGGAGGATATCGACAACGTAGTGCGATGGTCGCACGATAACGGAATCGTACTCAATGCCGAAAAAACTAACCTCCTTGTTATCCGGTCTCCGTACTCTTGTACCCCGGACTCTTCATGTCAACTGGTTGCCCACGACTTTAACTGTTTCCATAATAACTTATCTAATTGTAAATGTAAAACAATAAAGCAAGTTCCATGTGTTACATACCTAGGAATGTGCATCGATGAAAATATGGGCTGGACTAAACACATAGAAAGGATATTAAATAAGCTACGCATATTGTTATTTAAATTCAAACATCTTAGTTACAAAGTACCAATTTCTGTGCTAAAAACTATATATATGTCGTTGGTTGACTCAATTATATCTTATGGTGTGGACTGCTATGGATCTATATTTAAAACATACATGGATAAGATTGAAAATATACAAATAAAATTCTTAAAATTCCTAGTCAGTAAAAATGTTAGGAAAAAACACAAAAATAATATCAAAATATTGTACTCATTATGTAAAATACTACCGGCTTCATTAAAATATAAATACATAATTGCAGTAAATGGCCATGGCACCCCAGATCATAAGATACCTAAACAGCATGGGCTCAACACGAGAGCAACTGCTCAGGGTAAATATGAAACAGTAAAAGTGAATAACTACTTTGGCGGCAGATTGCTTAAACGCAAAATTCCAATGTTATATAATGAAATGCCTGTTCGTATAAGATCTGAACAAAATAAAAATAAATTTGCAAAATTATATAAAACTTACCTTCTACAAAATATGTAAACATAGATTAAAATAACAATGTTATTATTTATTGTTAATGTACCTACCTACGAAAAAGAAGTGCGACTCCCTCCCCACAGACAAACCAAATTCCTACTTGGTTTTGTGGGATGTATTTAGATTTAAGTTATTCTTGAAATAAATAAATATATTCATTCATTCATTCATTCAAAATAAACAGATATCTGTTTATATGTATAATAAACAAATATATGTGGAATAAAAGTACAAGAATTTGTGTACAATTTATAGTATAATTTAGGTAATATATTTATGAAATAAAAACGCGGTTAACCCGATTTAACAGATTTTGTACTTATTTGTTTGGTGTAACAAGGCGAAAGAAAAATAGTTTCTTCAATATTTATTTCAACACTTTTTTGACAGACTATACTTCACGAAAATAAAAAACAAAAGAACATCAGCATTATTGTTAGTAGTTCTTAATATGGTGGCCAAGAGTCTATGTACACCTAAAAACAAAGTGACGCCATTCAATTTTCTTAACTTTTTAATTACAAAAAACCGATTTTAAGTACCCTTTCAACTCTTCTAAGTGCTGTTATTGATTGAAATGAGTGTTAATTTGGTTAAGAAGGTCATTATGCCCGATCTGACGGAAATCCAAGTCTCCCAAGCTATCACTCTGCTTCAAGAGGGTCGAACTATGGCATATGTAGGAACTGACCTAAGAGTCAGCCCTTCTGTCATCTACAGGGTATGGAAGCGGTACCTAGAGACGGGGGGATACTCAAGAAGGCGTGGTTAGGGTCGAAAGAGAAAAAGAACTCTTTTGGAAGATCGCTACATCATCAACTGTGCTTTACGAAACCGCACCACTACTGCAAGAGATCTGCAAAATACACTAAGGGCGGCTACTGCTGTAGAAATTTCCGACCAGACGGTAAGGAATAGCTTGCGGGAAGCCAATTTGAGAGCACGTCGACCAGTGCGGGCCATGCGTCTAACTATTCAACACAAACAAGCTCGCCAACGGTTCGCACAAAGCTACGCTAATTGGCAACTTCGACATTGGAGGCCAGTGCTCTTTCCTGACGAAACAAGATCCCGTCTAACATGTTGCGATGGTCGTCTCCGTGCCTACAGACGCCCAGGCGAGCGATACAGTGCAGCGGCAGTCCAAAAATATGACAAATTTGGATGTGGTTCTGTGATGGTGTGGGGCGGAGTGAGTTTGGACGAGCGCACAGATCTCATCGTTGTTCCCGGGCGGTCGAATGCTCAAGCTTACATCGAAAACGTGCTCGAAGACCACGTCCTGCCCGCAGCATATGGTATCGGCCCAGAATTTGTTTTTATGCAAGATAATGCCAGACCGCATACTGCAGCCATCACGTTAGATTACTTACAGCATCATGGAATCCGTGTAATGGAATGGCCTCCCATGAGCCCGGACCTAAACCCAATAGAACACATTTGGGATTTGCTTGATAGACGCATCCGGAAATGTCCTATTGCACCCCAAACACTGCACCAGCTTACTCAAGCATTAATCGAAGAATGGGAGATAATTCCGCAGGAAGATATTCGGAGGAGCATACGAAACATGCCGCGTCGTTGTCAAGCTGTGATAAGGGCTCATGGAGGTCATACACGCTACTAAAAGTCAGTGAAGACGAATATTCAAACATTTCTGTGACGGACCTTTTGAACACCAGTTTGTTTTACGCCTAAAATGTTTAATTTCTAAATTTTGTAAAATTAAAAAACTAACAAATTAACAAGGAAAAAATTACCAATATTGTTTGACCCTGACCACCACTTCCTGAGTATTCCCCCGTCACCTAGATACCGCTACCATACTGTGTAGATGACAGAAGTGGTGACTCTTGGGTCAGTTCCTACATATGCCATAGTCCGATCCTCTTGAAGCAGAGTGACAGCTCGGGAAACTTGGATTTCAGTCAGATCTGGCATAATGACCTTCTTAACCAAATTAACACTCAATTCAATCAATAACAGCACTCAGAAGATTTGAAAGGGGACTTAAAATCGGTTTTTTGTAATTAAAAAGTTAAGAAAATTGAATGGCGTCACTTTGTTTTTAGGTGTACATAGACTCTTGGCCACCGTATTAAGAACTGCTTACAAAAACGCTGATGTTCTTTTGTTCCTTATTTTCACTAACCATGTCACTTTAATATTTAGTGGGCAGTTATAATAAAAAACCAAAGATTTTTTATTTATTTTACTTTGAAATCTTAATCCGCTAATTGTTTTGAGCAGTATATATATATATATATATATATATATATATATGTATAACATAAAATATAATGTAACTTATAAAAAATATTGTAGTTATGCACCCTCCTGAATCTACAAACAAAACTACCACTTGATAACCAATACCTACGTTTTCTATGCAATTTTGTTTACATACATTTCAGGGCAAGTTTGATTTTTTTTTCAATGTCACTCCGTCCCCTCTTTATCAATGTAGCCCCATCCAGTAAGCATCTCTATAAATACAAAATAGCATCATGGACAAAAACCCAAATTATGTTTACATTCACAGAAATACATAGCTATAGTGTCACCCTATGAAACTATAAAATAGATCTGCACCACCAGAGTTTACTGCAGTAAAATTTTTGTGCTGTAAATAACTGCTATATTTTTTCCAAGAATCGGGTTAGACAAATGCACATGCGCCTTGGGAAAATATGGCTGAACTGTTACAGCTGCCAAGAACATAATTTAATAATGGGTTAGGTTGGTAGATTAGGCGATTCTGAAGGCTTTAAATTTAGTTTCAGTGCTGTCAAAACTAAATTTTCTTCATTCCAAAATAGTATTTTATTGTTAGCAACAGAAGCTATATTTCTTTAAAAAAATTTAAGTTTTGACAGGACTAAAACTAAAGTTAAAGCCTTCAGAATTTACTTTAATCTCTAAGAAAATAGCTTAAAACCCAAATATTTTTTTAATCATGAAAGTCACTCCGTTATTTGGATGGCTGAACTGTCAGAGCTGCCAACAACATAGATTAATAATGGGTTTGTTTGATAGACTCCAAGAAATTAGCCGAAAACCAAAACATTTTTTTTATTATCAAAGTCGCCCCGTGATTTTGAAGTCTTCTCATTTTACGGTACACTGTTTATGATAAATAAAAGACGGAACCTAGTTTTATTCTTCTCTTCAATAGTAATATAAAATTTTTAACTTTTTATTATTCTACATTGTAAATGTAAGCACATTAATTGCCTTTTTTATGCCAAATTTTTTAACAGTTCAAATTTTATGAGGCTTTCATATACGGACGAAGGAGTCTCACCGTAATGGATCCTTTTTTACCTTTGAGGTACGGACCTAAAAATGACAACAAAGCACTCAAAATTATGTTTTCTTGGCCACAAGATTTTTTTGTTATTGTTGGAAACACACAATGACAATTTCCGAAATGTGTTCACACACTGGCTGTGGGAGGCCTTCTGGAAGTAATTCTGTAAAGCAGTTACCTCTAGTCCTTTGTTGTCAAACCATCTGAGAATGTTGGGCACCCCTATCGTAGAGAAAGGTCTCATTAAAATACCTCAGACGTAGGATAAGAAGCTAAGAGCCAAAGTCGACGTAGGACAAGCAGGTAGGAGATAAAATGTTGCTATGAAACTATAAAATCATAGCTTTATAGCCTGGAGACTTTACGACTTTAGTTCTTTTAACAATAGGCTACTTTGAGTTATTTGCGGCATTGAGCAAAAGTATTCCGTACATAAAGTGTGTATGTACAGTGGAGCCCACATCAGGCTATACACATTGAGTATAAGCTGACCTCTCATTGTACGGGAAGCCTATACAATGAGAGGTCAGCTTATACTGAAAGTGTTTGGCTTGATGTGGGCCCCACTGTACGTGGAAACCGCATCAAGTTAGACACTTCGGACTTTGTACCTATCTTATATTCTTCTCTGTAGGGGCTAATGTCGTACAGCAAGTGTATAGCTTGATGTGGTCTCCACTGTACCTACCTAGTTAATTTTATGTATCTATGTTTTATCGTCGTGGCCATATTGTAAAGCTGTCGGTATCCCAAACAAGGATTCGATCCCTGTCGGATCATGTTTATAATATTGTTAGGCTTCCGTACGTCAAAATGAAAAAAAAAAACTTTGTTGTTCGTCTTTCCGTCTGTCTGTCCGTTTATCTAGAGCCTTTTCCTCTGGCCCCGTAAGATACATGAAGTTGAAACTAATACCTCCTTGCTCATTAAATCAAATGTTTTCTATTCTTTAAATGAGTTTTTTGCTTACAGGGATAATTTAAAATGTTAATGACATAAATATTCAATCATATTGTTTTTATTATTACGTGGGACGCACTATAAGTTTCCGGAATGAATATGAAAAAATACTATTAAAGGTACAAAATTAATTTATTGTTTTTCAAAATAATCTCCCTTGGCGTCTATGCACTTTTTCATTCGATCAAACCAGTTTTGAAAACTTTTGTGCCACTCCCCTGTGGTGACCTCTGAAACGTGTTTTTCATACTCCTCGACAGCCTCTTCTGGTGATGAAAATCGTTGACCGCGTAATTGGTTCTTAATTTTTGGGAACAGAAAAAAGTCACAAGGTGCCAGGTCGGGACTGTATGCAGGATGACTCATGAGTTCTACATTTTTCGTCTTCAAAAAGTCGTTTGTCTGTCTGGCCGTGTGAGAACTAGCATTGTCGTGGTGCAGGATGATACGGCGTTTACGGTTATTTTTACGGAGTTCGTCAATAACTTCCGGCAAACAAATGGTCGTGTACCAGTCACTATTCACGGTACGACGATTCTCTAAAGCAACAGTAGCCACGTGTCCAGTTTTATTAAAAAAAGAAGCAATCATCCGCTTAGATGCACTTTTCACGCGCGCCACTTTGGTTGGTTTCGGCTCATCTTGAAAGACCCATACGCTCGATTGCTGCTTTGTTTTGGGATCGTAGCAATAAATCCATGTTTCGTCACCTGTTACTATGTCCCACACCAAATTTGACGCACCTTCGTTGAATCTGGTAAGCATGGCACTGCACCAAGTGACGCGGTCCGTTTTTTGAGCCTCGGTCAAGTTGTGTGGGATCCACCGCGAGCACAGCTTTCTCACACCCAAATGTTTGTGTAGGATTGATTGTATTTGACTCATGCCTATTTCTAAGGATGCGCGAATTTCATGGTAGGTCACATGCCTGTCTGTTTCAATCATACGGCGCACAGCATCGATGTTTTTGTTGGTCACAGCGGTGGACGGCCGACCATCGCGAGATTCGTCACTGAGATTGATACGACCACGCTTGAATTCTGCAAACCAGCTATAAACAGTCGTCTTGCATGGTGCTTCATTGCCAAAAGCTGTTTCAAGCCGAGCGATGCTCTGTTGAGCTGTCAAATTACACTTAAAATCGTAGAAAATCATACTACGAAAATTTTCCCGAGTTAAATCCATGTTGATGCAGACACACAATTTTTTAAATGGCGCCACAAGGTAAAAACAAAAGACAGTCAGATGAAACAAACTGCATTCTACAGCCAAAGAGTTCTTTTTACAAATGTTGCAATAAATTTTTAAATATTGTTTATGTAAGTGGCCAGTTCCGGAAACTTTTAGTGTTACCTATGTATAACACAATTGGTAATTTATTACAAATGCCTCTTAAAACGCGACACGAACTAAATAATACTGTTTCAATCATAGTATAGTGATTTCATTTTGTAATTTTTTCTTTTATGTTAAAATTAAATATTTGCACGCCATAGCCGGCAGATTCTTCGCACTGAACATACAAACATTGTAACATATTTTCAATTAACCGAAATCGAACAAATAAATAATTTATGTAATACTGATAATATACATAATGTACCTATAGACGTCCACGGCCCATGATAAACGAAACAAAACTGCAAATTTATGTTGGTAATTTTTGTTACTTACTGACGACTTATTAGAAATATTGTACAGAACCCTCTGGAGGCGAGACCTACTCACACTTGACTGGTTTTCTTTTTGTAACTACCTTCACTTGTCGGACTGTTAAAAAAATCACTGCGAGATGCTGGCCATAAAGAGCATTTTTGTGCCCAAAGCGGCTATCACGTTGATACGTAATAATCGTGGGCGAAAAGTGGATGTACGAGTGTTTTACTGTTCAGTTGTTATTCCGTTCACCTCTGACATTCCCATCAGTAATCATGTCGTAACGATGTATATTGTATTTCATAAGGGTCCCATTAAAAATGGAAATCGGCGAGGCAATCAAGCTCAAAATTGAAATCCCTGGCCCGAATTTATTTTCATAACTATAGTACAGTAGAGCGTTTTTATTCGAAAAAAAACCTGAAAAGCGTGTAGAGCTCAATAAATTTAAAGTAACATATTATGGTAGTAAAATTCCACGCCCCAATTTTATATCACAGCGTGTGCTTGCATCGACGTAATTGCAAATGAAATGCAAGTTTTGAAACGGTCTGATGGATTCAATTGTCTAGTTTTTTGTATCAATGAACTAATTACCGAGCTCGCGTTACGGTTTGATAGGCAATTCTCGTAAGGAATGCTCACTCAGTTACTCAAATTGGCATGTTTATGGCATCACATAAAGAAGAAACGGGTCTTTGGGATTGAAAACAGCCTATAGGCACATATCTATGCCCACACAATTATGAGTGTAGAATTTAAAATAACGTAAATAAATATGATTAGTCGACTTGTTTGTCTTTATTATAACGTCTATATACCGGGTGTAAAAGCAAAGTCAAGAATTCTTTAAGGGTGTATTAGTATGATCGGTAAATATATTATTTTAAATACTGGGATCTCTAATACCAGTACCTCATAATAAGACAATTTTGTTTACTCAAAATACACTAATCGCGTCGACACCCTCACTGGTCGCTGCCACTCGGATGAGGGGTGCGGTTTGCGGGGTGCAATTAGGTGTGTGGGCAGCAGGGTTGGCATTGTTTAAAACAAATGTTTAAAACAAGTGTTTTAAACTTTAAACACCGAGAAAAAAACATCCTTGTTTTAAACGTGTTTAAAACAAATGGTTTTCAAAGTGTTTAAAACACAAAACACTCATATATAAATCACGGTTTTTTCGCATATAAATTATTATTTTTTCCATAAATCGAACGTGTCGTTGTTATTACTCTTTTGCTTTAAAATTCCTTTACTGGCGAGGGTTTCCCCAAACATAAAGATGAGAACGGGCGGTGTCGGTGAATACTTGTATTTTCAAGCATTCCTACGTTTCGTGTTTATTGGAAAAGCACTTATTATTTTTCACTCAATACATGATTAGATTATGATAATTGATGACATTCAAAAAACACTTTTTAAATAATTTTACATATATCTACATAAGTTACCAATACGATACCCTAAAAATGTTTTAAACATATCTGAAACATGTTTAAAACAGCCGCAAAAAAACATCTGTTAATATTTGTTTTAAACATGTTTTTTTTTTATATTTTGTTTTATTTTTTTTTTCTCATAATGACATCAGAATCGTGTATACTTTCATACCCTAAAGGGATTCTTGACTTTGCATTTACACCCTGTATAGATATACCGATTAATAAAATAAAATTAAAATTGAAAGTGAAATATATTTCGGGCCCTCTCCTGGGTCCGGCATCAGTCGCACTATATTGGAACACTATGAGATTTTTTTATTGAATTAACGGGTCAATAATTTAAGACCAATTTCGAGATAGACAATCGAAAGCATGATAATTTTTTGGAGAAATTTATGACAACCTACTATATATAAATGAATATAATATTCTAGGATCGTTAACGATCACATAAAAGATACCATTTTTTTGGACAATATTTTGTTTTCATTTCCCTGTACTAAGTAGTTCAACCAGCTGACTAAATTTATATAGAAAAGTTAAAAAAATCGCAGAAATAAAAAGAAAAAGGGTGAAAAGTGGTTTCTTAAATTTATTTTCACTTTGAATTTTAGGACTATATACACTATTTATAGCAAATGTAATGAATGGCTTACAAAACATGAACTGTGGTCGTCTAGAAAAGCCAGCCCGTGGACTCGCGTGCAGATTTATTTGGAACATCAAGAGATATGCATCCAAACTAATTCACACACTATGGGCATTCTCAACGTGACAGAGTTCCTATAATACCTATAGAAGGTGACTTTTGTTTATGCAGCCAAATTCATACTGGAGTCTCGGTTAGTGGTCAGAACAGAGGTTTAATTATCCTTTTTGTGGAATACGATTTGGTCACGGTTTTCTACGACAGAAAAGACAGACGGACAAAAATATTAAACGTACAGATATTTTTCTTTACTATTTTATTCTTAGTATACACAAAGGTTCCCAATTCATTTATTTTATTTATTTATTCCACCATAAAATATATTTTACAATTAGCCCAATCGATACCAATAAACCATAATATTGGTTTCTCTCGGTATCGAGTCATTCTATCTGATATTACATTTGGTTTCCTTAACTATTATTAAACTAACAAAACAACCTACAGTTATCTTATAAAACTTAAACAATAAAAAAGAGGGTAGGCAACCAGCACCATTCCATAAGAATGAGAGACAAGATTCTGACGACTGGTAGTGCGGTTCAAAACGTGCGATTCGATATACAGGCTCATGAAGGAGTCACATACAAAATACTTCAATGTCTGTACATTAGTCGCCTGGTGTCAGAAATGGCGGCCGAGGCGGAACTTTAACGTGAACTCGATGAAACTAGACGGAAAGAACCATCAATCACATCGAAGTGACAATACGTCATCAATCTGCGACGACCGAGATGCAGATCACCAAACCCTTCCCTACTTTTACCAGTCGCGTATAGAAGATAGTGGGCTTTATGAGCCTTCTAAAATCTTCCGCAGAGGAGGAGTAAATACATATAAGGTGACTTTCGTTTATATAGCCAAATTCATACTGGAGACTTGGTAAGTGCTCAGGACTAAAGTTCAATGATCTTTCTGCGAAATATGCTAAATAAAATTTAGACTTCCTGTACTAATTGAGTCGAGGTATTTCTTGAACAAGTAGGGACACAAAAAATATTTTTCGTATTTTGCAAACAGGGTCATTGAACCTTGGTACTAACCACTTACCTAGTCTCCGAAATGAATTTGGCTATATAAACGAAAGTAACCTTATAATAAGAAATTCATGCAATATCTTAAATTCAGAAATTTAATCATAAAGAAATAAACATAGGTAGCATTTATATTTTGCGGTTCTAGTATTTAGGAAAATGCAGCCATATAGCGTTGAGATGATAAATCTAAGAAGGTGGTCTTGACTACAGATATTCTACCTCACGAAGTCCGTTTGGCTATGGTTGTAGTAGTGCACATGCACTTTTTTAGTGTGCGTAACCTCGGGGGCGCTACAAAACGCGCCACACACACAAAACGCGCTTATCTGTCACGTCACGTTCGCCATACGGACTTCGTGAGATAAATGGAATATCTGTACTGCCAATTTCCAGTTACCTTAATAATAGTATATTAGTATTAACGGATTTACCTATATAAGCATAGCTTGTCAAAATCTAATTGTTGCCCTAAAACCAATTATAAACTCTCCTTGACTACAACTCTCCTATAAACGGGAGCCTAAAGCAGTTTGATACTACGCAACCTCCGCTCACGAGTTTCCCCACGACACCGATATGATGAGTGCTACGATATTCACTACACTCACGACCAACTCACGACGAGCTGTAAAGGTTACGACATGACGAGTGAGTGAGATGTCACTTGATGGAATACGTGTGATAGATAATAATAGCACAGGCATAACACGTATTCGTATGTATGAACGTAATAAGGACTGGATTGGCAGGGTACTCCACATCTCAATGATGTTTATTTATAGACCAAAAAATAATTCTGCGCCTCCGATTTAAAACGATTTAACCCAAAAAACTCTAATTTACAGAAGAGCCGAAAAACATTTTTTTTGCGATCCATTCACATTTCGTACACGGAATCAAAGGTTCATGTAGTTAAGTTCTATTACTATGTACCTATCCGTTTAGCCCGTAGAAAACATACCATCTTATAGGTATATCGTTCAGAAGGTGAATTAAACCATTTGGTACAAAAAAAACTGCATTATGATTTGAGTTGGGTTTGTACAAATTGAAAAAAAAATGTGAAACCGATTCAATTAGTTACACCTAATTTCACAAAATGTGATATTTCAGTATGCGACTAGCTCTTTTTAAACCACAGTACCGCAGAAAAATGTACTTAAACCATTTTGTCATATGTTTATCTACAGGTGTTTTAGAGGTTCCGGTAGAGAAAAAAAAACTGGACAAGTGCGAGTCGGACTCGCCCACCACCGAGGGCTCCGTTAGACACGATATTTTTACGATTTAATTACAAATGTATAGTTTTTTTGATTTTTCCCTATACTTGTAGTATAAGACGGTATTACTTGCCAGATTTCATAGTTCTAGGTGAACGGAAATGAACCTTATACATAACCTTATGAATTTTGATTCCCTTGAGAGTGTCGAAATGTACGTATTTTGCGGCATAAACGGCCGTATCTTTTTTTCACGTTAACTTAGACGTTTGATATTTTCACAGCTTCAAGGGACTGAGACTTGAGTATATGGTTTTAACTTCAACTCGATAACTCCACGCGTTCCCGAGATAAAGGGTCTTGACAGACAGACGGACGGACGGACAGACGGACAACAAAGTGATCCTATGAGGGCTCCGTTTTTTTCCTTTTTTGAGGTACGGCGCCCTAAAAACAGAGGTAAGTAGTAAAAAAATCTAATTTAGGACCTAAGTCGAGTTAAACCATTATTTACCGGATCCACAAAATCATTGTTGCCGTACTTCGGACACAAATAGGTATAACATTTCGACCATGCTAATTCATTTAATTCAGCAAGAAGAAGGGCACAATTACTATGTTTACACACAGGCAGGCGTGTTGTGTGTGCCCTTCATTCGCACTAGTTCCATTGCCGAGTTCCATGATGGAACTACTGCGAATTTTTATAAAATTTTATTCGCATTAGTTCATTGCGCATGTTTGATTGCTACGAATGGAACTACTGCGAATACCAAAATTAGATACCTATTCGCAGTAGTTCCATTCAAAGATGATTTATATTTTTAACTCTTGCGGACCGACCGCGGTCACCACCCAGCTATGGTTGTGAGATGCTTGCCTATTGCTACTATAATAATTAAATATAGTACCGACCTCCACAATCACTGATAAACCCTACGGGATTTTGTTGATTGTGCATATTATGTATCTAGGTTAAGATTTTTGAAAATAAAAATACTATAAAATATATATGTCATTATTTCAAGTATTAGAAACAATATTATTGCAGGAAATTATTCTCGCCTATAAGAAACACCTTGAAAATACTTCCCAAAGTCAAGTTGTTTTTGGAATACAATTGGCTATTTCTTGGAAACCGCTAATGTTATTTGTATGGTTTTTGCACTAAAATACAAAAAGTATAGCTTATAAAACTCATTGCAGGAAATTTAAAAATGTTGATTTTCAGCAGAGTTAATAAATAAAAACACGTTGCCGTAAACGGCAAGTTTCGGAGCAGTCGATTACAAAATCAAATGCAAGGTGTTTCCGTTCATCTTGACTTTGTTTAAAATATCTCAAGATTATTGGAGGCTACAAGAGCCTTAAGCCAGTGGCCGCCACCCTACCGTCTACCCCTCCCCCAGAAATACGGGCATCATTCGTGTTAAAAGATGCTAATCTAATATAAGGCGTTTTTTTGTTTTTTATTTGAACTCGCTGTTGCACCTGCGGCTGTTTCACGGAAGACGCTCTCCCTAAACTCGCCCGTATGTCGGTGCGTTAGGGTTCACGTATTTTTGTTTGGAACTCAATTATTTCCCAAACTAAGGGTGTCCGCAGGTATGATTCTTGGGAAAAGTGGTTCAGTAGGGTCGGTAGAATATGTGGTTTTATTTAACTTTCAAACAAACCCCGATAATTTTAGAGGTTATTAAGAAACGTTAGTAGAACACACTTTAAATGTAAAAACAATTAAAATTAAAAGTCTAAATATTATATAAAATGTTACTTGGAAATAAAATGTATAGTTATCCAAGCCATTCCCATACGAAAAAAGCTGAAAATGGTCCAAAATAGTGGGATCATAATAAAAATAACTTCGCGAGATCTAATTGTCTTATCCGTTCGGGTGACCATGATTTCTTTGGATTTTACGAAAATCTTCAAATGGCTCCAACTTTTTTTTTGTCAATGTTCTTTCCCCGATTTTAATTTCTCAGGGACCTTGCATCATCATTATATCTTATTTTATTATTCATTATTTATTGATTTTTATTTTCTGTGTGTTATGCATAAACATTTATTATTTTTATTATTTTTGTTTTAATTGTATTCAATTATGATAATAATTTTGGATTTTTATTTATGATTACTATTTTCATTATTACTGATTAATTTCGATTTAATTCATAATTAATGGCATTATTATTTTTAATTTCTTGTAAACTCCAACTTTAAAAAATAATTATGAATATAATTTTGAATGGTTTTAATAAAACCAGTTTCTATTCTTCTACAGAATACTTAACTATCGGGGTTAGGTTAAAACCCATCCAACGACAAATACTGAAAACTCTGATTTATAATGTAGTTTTAAGGTTACCAAATTGATTTGTCAGTTTTGTTTCATATTCTTATTTAAATCTACTAACTTACTTGAATATTTAAATGGTACGGAACCCACAGGCTGGGAGTCCTACTCACACTTGAGCGGTTTTTTTAACGGAGTGAACTTAAAGCTAATGAGTTTTTATTAGACATATTATCTCATAGGTTCTACTACTGATATTATTTTTACTAAACCGATTAACCAAGTTACATTTCAAGTTAGTTAGGTCATTCGAAGTTGTCCAGTTGAAATTATATGGACCCTTAATTCAATCAGTCACCCATCTCTCTATTCCAGGTAATAACATCAAGCAACAACGATGTGCGGTGCAAAAGATATACAATTGATAAACGAAAGACTAGTCTAGTGAGTGAGATATAAAGCTACGTCATCATGGACGGTGCAAGAGTGACGCACCAAGGGGCGCGTGCGCATTCCGCCGAAGGCTCGGCCGGGAGGATCACCCAGGCTGGCTTGGCTGCCAGGAGCCCAGAGGGCACAGCTGCCAAGGGCATGGCCATCAAAGGCCATGAAGACCTGTGGGTGGAGATCCAGGCTAACACCTTCAGGAACTGGGTCAATGAGACTTTGAAGCCCGTGGATATTAAGGTTAGTGAATTATTGGTTTGTGATGTAGAATTTTCTGATACGCTTCAAATCTGTGGGTAGTGAAGTTGGCTCACCGTCTGTGGGTTGGAACTCCTACGGTTGTTGTTAGCTGATCCATGTTTAATGCAAATTTACATTTGGTTACTAATTACTGATCTATTTTTAGTTCCGCCAATAGCCCTTTTAGCCAAAGCTTGGTAGTGCTTATCCGGATACAACACGAACATCTTTTTACAGATGATCGCTAGAATAAATATAGAATATTAATTATTAGTCTGTAAAATGGATCCAAGCCACGATTCACTGTTTTATTTAGTAATAATAATGAGAATTAACGGGGTTATATATTCCAACATTCATAATCGGTAACAAATAAAACGTATTGTCATAAAAAAACGTACAGATCAGGCCAGTATAGGACACAAACGTGAGTACGTGACGTTAGCCATAGGCGTTGTAATTGCGCATTATTCTCTTATTTATTATCGGAGATTCGAGACGAGGAGGGTAGAGGTAGGTACAGTGTGACAGGGCAAATGTGAAACAAGGGTTACTTTTATTCGGATATCGATGTTACTTCCGATTTCCGTGACATACGTTTTTCCCGTTTTACATTGTACGAGTTTCGTTTGTGTGGCCGGGTTCATGCTGGGAACTCGGTAGGTGGTCGGGGCTAGATTTCGGTGACCATGTTTGCGAAGCCCGATAAATATTTTATGCTTAGAGACTATTAAGACCATTTTAACCACTTTCTGACCCCCCCCTCCCCCTTACGTAAGAAAAAATAAGACTTCGATGAACCCCCTCCCCCTTCAATCTTACGTAAGACAAGTATCTACCAAAATTACAAAGAAAAAGTAGCAAAAATATAAAAAAATACAAAGTTACCTCCAACACGTACAATAAACCGATAGCATTCAATGAATACTTGAAATTAGATCTGAAACTTTGCAAAATATAACTGATATTAGTATAAAGCAGATGCAGACAATAACACAAAAATGAAAAAAACATTAGTGTAGCCGCGATTTCAAAATAACTGATGTTTTGCGTGCGCGGCATCTGATTAGAGTAGGATAGACAGTTAAAAAGTAGAATCGTTAGAGCAGGACTGCGAATTAAGGTATTATAGGCCCTTAAGATTGAACAGAACAGAACGACGGAGAATACTGCGCAAACTTCTTGTATTGATCCAAACTGTGCATTGACAAATCACGTACACTGTGTAGGAACGACGTTCAGTAGATTTCGTTTAGTATTTGAATCTATGTCATGCTTTCAGGTTCTTGACTTGGTAGAAGACCTTCGTGATGGAACGGTGCTATGTGCTCTGGTGGAAGCTCTTCAAGGTCGAAGGTTGAGAGGCTGGAGTCCCAACCCCAGCAATCAACATCACAAGCTGGAGAATGTAACGACAGCTCTACAGGCCATAGAAGACGATGGAGTCAAGTTGGTTAATATTGGTAAGATTCCATATTTTAAACCAATCTGACATTCCAACAAACATAAACATAAACATAAACATAAAATATATTTATTGACCATAATACATTTACATAAAACAATGAGTATCCAACTCCTATAAAAGTATAAACTGTAAGCTAGGAGTCAGTACATTCCCATAATTTCAGTTTTTAAATATATTATCTAGCCAAAAGGTACAAAAGTTTTTTTTTTTTTTTAACTAAGGGTTAGTATTATAGCTATACATGATTTAAGACCAGTAGTACTTAATTATTAATTGTAATAATAACTGTGAAATTATCTTTTGTTATTTTAAATTAAAAAGATAAATAAAAGAGCAAAGCTAAAATTTACAACATTTAAAGTAGATAAGGTTTGTTTACGTTTAGTTACATTCATTGGTAGTAGTGTTTGTAAATGTTAGAATATAACTTATAATATTATTAGTCTAAACAAAGTTAAAAGAGGTTGTACTTATACTGTATGTGAGAGGTGTGGGTGGGTATTGAGTGTGTTGCGAGTGATATTATGAGATCGGTTGAGTGTATGTGAGAGTGAAAGATAGTGCGTGTGTGTGAAGGCTATTTGTGTCTGAATAGTTGGTTTAACAAGCCAATTAATAATCTACAACAGTTTTTCAGTCTGCTCATAAGTTAAGTCGCTTAGCCATTGGAAAACCCTATGACGCACCTGATAATTACTTGGTTTTTTTAATCTTACTGTACAATTTATAGCATTGTACAAATTTGGAGCCTGAAAATAGTAGTGTCAATATAGTAATCGTAAACATGATTTATTATTATGTATTTACTAGAAGTACTATTAGGAAAGTGCGTATTAGTATAGCATAGTCGAATACAAAGTAGATAACTGCTTTTTCAACGATGGTACTTACATTTTTCCGTCACCAACTAATAAAGTTGCGTTCACAGACCATTTTAAGGGCTTCGTACCCGAAGGGTGCCAAACGGGACCCTATTACTAAGCCTCCGCTGCCTGTCTGTCTGTTTGTCCGTCTGGCACAGGGGTCCACAGCTTCAACAATAATAGGTAGACAGTTGTAATTTTCACGGAATAGGTGTTACTGTGGCCTCGAAAAGACAAATAATTTATAAAAAAACCAAAGGGCCTCCCCATACAAGAAACCTCGAAAAAATTACATATTTTAACGTTATTTGTTTCATAGCACATTCAAGTTTCAGATATGGTTAAATTGTTGTTACATACTCTACAGTAAAATAACAAGTAATAAAATTAGGGATCCGTACTCAGCGGGAGCCGAATCAATTGTCATGCGCTACCATTTTAGCAACTTCCTTTGTGTAGCCTTGATGTTTCTATGACATTGTTACTATTTAGCAATTCGTTTCGTGCGCCATCTGAGACTTTGCTTTATGTTTATCAGCTGCTTTGGGTTTCGGTGACTTTTCCTTTTCCTTAGCTTTAGCTACATCAGGCTCTCCCTCAGGTTTGGCCTCTACTTTAGCCTTGGTGATAGAGGCCTCCTAACTACCTCCGTAGTCTAGTGGTGAGGGCCTTAGGTTCTCAACCCGGAGGTCGTGGGTTCAATTCCCGCGGGGAACACACATAGTGGAATGTCACTTTGTAAATTGTTCTCAGTTTGGTTAGGACATTGCAGGCTTGAATCACCTGATTGTGCGAAAAGTAAGATAATTCCGTGCTTCGGAAGGCACGTTAAGCCGTTGTTGGTCCCGGCCACTTTCTAGTAGAGTGGTCGTTACATAAACCACGTCAGAGGCCGTAAGGCGGTTTAAAAACTCTGACATCAGGGCTTGTCGGGCCGAAAGGTCTTGCAGCCCACACGATAAGAAGAAGAAGATAGAGGCCAAACCTGAGAGCAAGCCTGATGTTACTATTTACCATGTTTTCAGGGTTCCGTTGCAGTATTGTGTGGGGGTACGGAACTGCTACAAGTGGACCCATTTAACATAACGGATAATGTTGTATTTTACAGGAAACGTGGACATTGTAAATGGTAACCTCAAGCTGATATTGGGTCTAATTTGGTCACTGATTGTGCGCTATCAGATAGGCAGAAGCAAGTTCCCTCCCAGGTAAGTTCCAACTTGTGATATTTTATTATTAACTGATAGATAACTTGCAATCTTTCAAACTTTCCTTTGGTCAAAACAGTATTTTATCACGCAGCAAGTCAATATATTACAATAGTCATATATTACCACATCTACTTAAGAAATATTTATTGCTTTTAAAAGCTTCAATAATTAGTATTTCGTTTCCCGGTGCTATTACATATCCGTGACACGTTTTATGACCGAACGAATATAAACGTGGAATAAATTGTATTTTTGCTCAATCCACCGAGGAAATTGTTTTAAATGGATAATGATTTTGTGTAGTTCGCTTTCTATGCGTATATTTTGTTATTTCTTTTGTGTCTCATTTGTATTCCCTTGTTGGACCTGGATGGGATTATAGGCATTTTCTTTACCGGTTGAAAATGAACTCTCTAGCTAAGGACAATATTAGAAATAAAAAATACATGTTTTATTACTTTTGTCATGACATGATTCATAATTTAAAAAAAAGATATCAACCGCCAAAGAAGCAACAATACTCCGGTGACAGAGACGACGCTCTACAAAATACATGTGCATTATTTACCGCCGGGAATATGTACGATCTATTGTCAGTCACATGTGCGTCGCGTAGGTTGACCATTTTTATGAAATTTGAAAACCAAAAAAAAATGTTTTTAATATTTTTCTATTAGTGATTCTGAAGTTTAATGAAGCTAGAGGGTTAATTTTCAACCTGTATTTTAGCAACTGTTTCGCCTTAGTAATCGCAATAACGACTAATGTAAAAACTTTCGCTTGTGTATGTCGTAGTAAGATAGTTAATGCCATGATATAATTATATCCCTAGATATCCCCAGGGATATAGTTATATGCCGTAACATAGTAATACGAAAGAGGTATATATATATATATATATAAATATATCTATCTTTCTAGGGATATAATCATGACACGGCCACAATCCTTACTAGATTTTATGCTATACAAATATATCCCCAGGGATATAATTATATCATGGCTTTAACTATATATCTTACAGATAAAAATACCTTAATTTAAACATAAATTATCTGGTTTATATGAAAACACGAAGTTGCTTTATCTTATGCTGTCGTGTAGTCAATCTTTCACACTGAATATAACCTAGCACAAGGTTTGTTATGTTATGGCAAAATATTGTAAAGCAACATTGTGTTTTCTTCACACTAATATTATAAATGCGAAAGTTTGTGTGTGAGTGTGTGTGTATGTTTGTCACTCTTTCACGCTGAAACAGCTGGACGGATTTGGATGAAATTTAGGATGGATATAGCTTATACCCTAACTTAACACATAAGCTACTTTTTATCCCGAAAAAAAACATGTCGTTAAACCGAATAACACGCGGGTGGAGCAGCGGGCAAAAGCTAGTTTATCATATCTGGGGGCACGGCAGTGCCCCCCGCCAAGTCGAGTTAAAAAGCGGCACGCCGTACCATCCTTTTCTCGAAGCAGTTCAGGTAATTTTCGACCCCCTATAACTACGTTGTTTAAAACAGAAAAGATTTTTCATATTGATATGGTCACTATAACATGTTGTTAGATTAGCTAATTATGTAATAACTAAAGACAATGGTCCCTTAAGTAGGGACTGAATAAATTAATTTACTTGGATTTACATGGATCTCACAACTTTTTACGGTAGAAGAACTAAGTTGCGAGACTTGGTTTTTTTTACAAGTTTTGTTTTGATGGCATATTTTGTTTCTAGTAGCGCTAATTTTGTAACCGCAGCGTCGTCGCTGTTAGTAAAATTAAAGTTTTTGCGGCTAGATTTTGCTATTCAGCCCAGTGCTACACATCCACCTATATGTGATCATCCGATAAAACAGCACTTCAATCAAATACCTTATCCTTATGACGAAACTTTTTGCAGTAATCCTCGTTGTCCAAAATCTAAAATCCCTTCAGAGACATATTTTTGTTAGAAATGCGATAAAAGGTTTCATATATTTCTAGAAAGTTGATGCTGTCGTGGCTTCAATCAGCTCTCCCGGAATGCCGTGTCAACAACCTAACAACCGACTGGAACAGCGGTGTTCTGCTCTCAGCTCTTTTGGACTTCTGCAAGCCTGGCATCTTTCCTCATTGGCGAGATCTTAGTATGAAGCTTTATACTTACAAACCTATTTTATTTATCTAGTTCTGCTTTGACTGTTAATTCGTCACAGACCTTCTATAATTATCAGTAGTGTCATAATTTATTTGTGATCTTCAATTTGGGAGCTTTGACCTGTTCTTTTCTTAGAATGTGGTCAATTTGGTCGACAACGTGGTTGAGCTCTGCCCTTCACTGGTTTTCCATTATCTTTATTTAAAAATCTTTTTTTTTCATCTCCTCGACACCGGTATTCCACATTTATCATAATTTTCTGACCCTAATGTTGTTGAACTTTTCTAATTATCTTATTGTATTTGCAATATGTAAACTTTAATAATTACCCAATTAATTTGACTGTTTGTTTATCTTGTTCTTACCAGCCAGTATTTTTCGATGTTTTTTGTGTGAAAATGTATGAAACTTTTTCCAACTCATAAACACGCTATAATTTCAGAGTAGGAATAAATCACTTTTACTTTACCTATTCATAGTGCAGTTGAAAGAAAACCAAATCGTAAAGTGATTTGTTATTTCCCCCGAATTTTTAAAGATCTCACTGCAGCTCCGACTCCAAATTAATGCTCAAGGCAAAGAAATAATGTACTTTCTATCAACCTACCCTTCAGACCGACACGAAGCCGTGGAGAACTGCCGTCGAGCCATGAAGCTGGCTCACCGTGAGTTCGAGGTTCCCATGGTGTTGGAGCCAGAGTACTTGGCCTCACCCTGGCTGGACGAGCTCTCTGGAATGACCTACCTCTCCTACTTTATGAAACCTGGATCGGCTGCCTATCGCGCCACCTTGGATTGGGTCAATTCGAGACTTGAAAGGGGGATCACCAATTTCACGGTATGATGATATTTTATGATGGGAGTTCTTAATTAATTTTTCATTAGTATTCACCTGTAAATAAAGGAATAACTTGCGTTGAAAAATATCCCTAGAGAAATTAGAGCCTTTCTGAATAACTTTTAAAACGTCTTGAATTATAAATATTTATAAGTAAATAATTTACAGCAAACGAGGTCAAAATGAATTTAGAAATGTTGTGAATTAACATCTTCAATATTGTTTCCAGACCGATTGGAACGACGGTCGAGTAGCTAACGAGCTGGTAAGGTCAATGGGAGGACCTGCTCCTCCACCAAGTCGACTCCGACGAGACCCCGCCCGTTGGGAGGAGAATAACCAGATGGCTCTTGATGCTGGCAAAAAATTGGGTAAGTCAGCACATAAAATATTTCAATTTATTTTAAGACTTGTACGAATAACGAGTCATCTTTTCTTTTTCTTTTACCTATTTCTATTACAGTCTTGGGGTTTTTCTAGTATTCTGTTGCTAACTAAAAAACAGAGTATATTTGAAAACCAACGAAATCATGTGGAACGCACGATTGCTGCTCTGTCCAGGTTAATAAAGGAAGAATTTAAAATTCCAGGAGTACAACCGGTGCTATCAGCTAAAGACATGAGCATAAATGAAAACGAGCACTTGGGAGTCATGACCTGGGCTTCTCAGTTTCGCAATGTTCCACCGAGACCGCCCGTCCACGACATGCTGAGAGTTGCACTTGACTCTACTTCTGGAAGAGTTGGTGAACCGGTGAGTATACATTCTAGACATTTCTAGATACTGGGGTGTTAGGTCTAATGGAGGGAAACTGAAGCAGAATGAAGTAGTCATCATTCTGATAATGGTGTTTTTTTTCTAGACATACATCAAAGTAGAAAGCATAACATCGGAACTGTCAGTTTCTGAAGTAAAGGTGTCCATCGTGAATCCTCTAGAGCAAGAGTCGAGGCTAAAAGTAGACTCTCGTGGGGCTGGAGAGTTTGTACCTGAACACGCTGGCATGCATGAAATCGTTCTAACGGTTGAAGATATCAGGTATTACATCTTTTCTAGTCTTGTATCCATTTTAACACACGTCTATTACTATAAATTCTAGGGCCATGCTAATGCTGTTAAATTGCAGGGTCGATGGGAGGTACTTCTTTAGGGTTCTTCCAAGACTGGTGACAGTCCCGCCTCCGGGTATGGCACCTTGTGCTGTGGGAAGTATAGTTGAAGTACTAGTCAGTGCTACTGGTAAGATTTAATTTTTATCTAATTTAATTTTTATCATGGTATTTTCGTTTTCTAAAATTGTACTATCTAAACTGCAAACTTTATTCTTTCAGGAGCACCACGAAGAGAAGACATAGATGTAACAGCTCATTCACCCAGTGGCCGAAGTGTGCCATTACAAGCTCGACATCCACCACCTTCAGCGCCTGGGACCACCGCCTCCAGTGCCACCTTTCAGCCGGATGAGGCTGGGACCTGGACTATTGCTATTACTTATAAAGGGGAACACATTCAGGTACGGGCCTTTATTTCTAGTAAATGTTTCAAACGAAATTTTTTTTTTTTTAGAAATACTCGTATTACTCTATCTTTGGTCTGCAGGGTGGTCCATTCACCTGTGAAGTCTTTGAACCGGCTGGAGTTCGTCTAAGTCAAGGAGCTCTTGAAGGTGCCGAACCCCTTAAACCTCATTCCTTTGAGCTGGACACCAGTGGATGTGGAGCCAAAGGTGACCTCCAGCTTGACATTGTCCATGACAAACGTTCTGTCATGTGTGCTCTTGAGAAGCTATCCGCAACTAAATACCGCGCTACATTCATGCCAAAAGCACCTGGGAAACATAGAGTAAGTAAATTGTCGTCTTTTAACTCTCATTAACGAAGTCTTACGATGAAACAGCTTACTCTTATTTTTACAGTTATACATTTACTTTAATGGTTATGACGTGCAAGGATCTCCACACATGTTTCGAGTTGGTTCACGTCCAAAAAGAAGCCACCATCGGGATACTTTGAGTCCTTCACCTGCGCATGTTAGGATGTCCAGTCCAGGTATAATAAAACGTCCTATACCCTCACTTCATGCTCCTTTTATTCCATTGTAACATTTTTGTGACGTCACGTTTCTTCCAGTTACTCGTCTTCGGTCAGAAAGCCCACTCAACACGTCAAACTTTTACGAATCCAGCACAACGAAGCAAAACACCAGCTCATTTGACAGACATGAAGACAGACGTGACTCTATGGACTACTACAAATCATCGTACAGCTCTGATTTGAAGGACAAAAGCTATGACATGACTGACTCCGCATATTCAACGTCTAGAGCCACCAAAAAGGACATATTTTCAACAAGATATGGCTCAGAAAGTCCCCGAAATAGGACAGCCAGTCCCATAACAACGAAACACTTGGGCAGTGGATCTCGATTGGATGTAGAAAGTCCTTACAGAGCCACAAGTCCATACAGAGCTACCAGTCCTATTGGTCGGAATTCCAGTCCTTTAAACAGAAAGGATAGTCCATTAAATAGGACTGCAAGTCCAATTAACAGGTAATTTTTCATTTTCTTTGAAATTGTATCTTGAGGCTCGGCAAAAACCTTTCGTTCTTCCGTTTCCTATTGATAATGTTTTTTTAATTTTAGAGTAAGCAGCCCTGTGGACCGATACAGTCCTGTGACGACAACCAAGAAGGTGGTGGAAAAGAGATCGAACTATAAGTACAGCTCATACACTGGGTCCCAAGACAACCTCGATCAGTCCAGTCCATACTCTTCACTGGAAACTGACCACGCGAGGCGGTTGGGCAGCCCAAGTAAGATTTTACTGTACTCATAGTTAAAGTACAATTTTACAAGAACAGAGAAGCGATAAAAAATTTAATTAGCAAAATGATCGATTTAGTTAAGCCTTGGCTTAGTTAAAAAAAAAAAGTTTATTAGAAAGAGACTAATACCCTATGAACATTTATTTTAGGTACAGGAGACCCTGGCGGGAGATCGTACCTCGGAAGGAAAGACTCATGGGATGCCGTAGAAAAGACACGTCACACTTTAAATGATACCAGGTATATATTCGTGAGTTGTGTTGAGATCTATGTTAGATACCAAGTTGGTCGAGAAATGCTCCGGTAAAGGAGAGGTCCCGGTTAAGGTGATAGCGCGCAAAATGCACATCATAATATTGTTTTCCTTACCTTTGAATAAAAAGTTTGCAATAAATACGTCTTATAGCAATTCGCGCAAACTGCTTGTTAATAGTTAGGTGATCACATGAAAATTATTCAACTTTATGCGTTACATTTTTGCTGTATTATATTACAACTGTAAACACGCTTTTAAGTTTGTTAATGCAAACAAAATGTAATATTTTAATGTATTACATTTTTTTGCATTAACAAACTTAAAAGCGTGTTTACAGTTGTAATTTTTTTATTGATGCATGTTCGTACATTCAAATATTACATTTTGTTTGCATTAACAAACTTAAAAGCGTGTTTACAGTTGTAATATAATACAGCAAAAATGTAACGCATAAAGTTGAATAATTTTCATGTGATCACCTAACTATTAACAAGCAGTTTGCGCGAAATGCTATAAGGCGTATTTATTGCAAACTTTTTATTCAAAGGTAAGGAAAACAATATTATGATATGCATTTTGTACCGAGGTAAAAATTTACCCCCTTAAATGATCATCAAGTCTTGATTTACTTTTATTTTTCGTATTGCTTTACATAAAGCTACGATTGAATTACGAAATCAATTCAAGTCCGAACAGTATCCTTTTAGAAAAGAATAGCTTTGCTTAATTTATGCCCATTTTAGAACGGAAAAGCTTCATTCGGTCTTCATTTAATAGTCCCACAGTTCGAAAGGGAGAACAAAATTCAGGGAATCATTAATTTAAATGAAGTATACCTAACAACATTGTTTTGATTATATCAAGCAAGAATCACTTCGCACGAAGATTCGTCTGTCTTAAATTAAGAAATTTACGATCGCAAACCGGCCCATTAAGTTTTTCTTTTTACGTTTCGTATTAATTATATCAAAAGTTCGATTTTTAAAATGTGTCTACAAACAAATACATATTGTATTTTTTGTGTCTGGAACTGTACCACTGAAATCAGGGTGAGTTTCCATTATAACGAAATCGATATTATAGCTAAGACTCACTTTGTTTTTTACGAGAAAAGCTCGACGTTTCGGTCGAGTGACGTCATCGTAAAACTCTAAGTGTGTCTTTGCTGTAATATCTATTTTGTTCAGTGGAATTGGTTCAAAGGCACAATTCTAGATAGGTATGAGATAAGAAGATATCTGAATTCTTATAATTTATTTCAAAACTAACTAAGCGTACGAAGACGTGGGTACGACAGTCACTATTTCCAAAAAAACTACGTATGCTAGATTAAAGTACCCTACTGAATACCGTTGGTATATTGTGAACACTCGAGTGTCCTCACCCGGAACGCAAAATGTAAAAAAATTAATAAACTACGGAACCCTAAAAACAATGCACAATCGACCGGTCAATTCGAGAACAACACCGCATGTTTTCGCGGGTAAACCACAACGTTTATACACAACTTTGATGTTTTTGGGGTTCTGTCACACTATTATTAAAGTAAGCAGTATTACGTCTTCATAGAAACGGCCGATACGTAGCAAATCACGAGATGAAGATAAATGAAAAAAAAGCAGATATGAATAAAATGTTGCCACGAAAATACTTGGTTGTAATATGATTTATGTTGTTTTATGAAGCCCATTTGTTCAAGTTTTTATAATGATTTGTCAACCTGATAATTTAGTATTTTTTATAATTTGTAAGTTTTTTTTCTCCCCTATTTTAATCCAATTTCAATTTTTAGTTTTTTTATTGATGCATGTTCGTTTATTTAATTTGTCTACCTGACAAATGTGGTTGTCACTTAACATCAATTCATGTGGGATTATTATAGGCACAGCCTACAGACCTCAGTGGATAAGTGTGGATCTGTTTCTGACGGATTAACAGAATCGATTGCCTCATTTAGTAATTATGATCACATTATTCTTTTGGGCGATTTCAATATTGACCTACTTAGTCAGAACAATAGCAAAACTAGTCTCTTTAATGAATTTGTCAAGTACACCAATTTATGTAATCATGTCACTCAGCCCACCCATTTCCTAAATAACAGCACTACTCTCATTGATCTGATCTGTACAGACATTAAAGCATTAATATTCACAATATCACCGTCGATCATATTCCAGATCTCAATCACCATGCGATGGTCTATTTTGAACGTAAAATCAAAAAAGTTAAACCTCAACCTAGGTGGATTGTTTACAGGCTATTAAAA